>JAVLUX010000014.1:12236679-13610429 GCA_032164185.1 Moxostoma hubbsi | reverse complement strand
ACAGCGCAGTCACTCGAGCAGGCAATGGCCACGCTTGTGGTCCAGGAACGTCATCTGTGGCTGAACTTGGTCGAGATACGTGAGACCGACAAAGCTCGCTTTCTCAACGCCCCTGTCTCCCAGGAGGGGAGGCTGTCCCCTTCCACCCTGAAGGTGTATGTCGCCGCTGTCACGGCCCACCATGACGCAGTAGACGGCAAGTCTTTGGGTAAGCACGACTTAATCATCAGGTTCCTAAGAGGCGCCCGGAGGTTGAATCCCTCCCGGCCAAGCCTGTTCCCCTCCTGGAATCTCTCAGTGGTCCTCACGGGCCACCAGAGACCTCCCTTCAAGCCGCTAGAATCAGTTTGACTCAGGGCTCTCTCTCTAAAAGACAGCCCTGCTGATAGCGCTCGCCTCCCTCAAGAGGGTCGGGGACCTGCAAGTGTTCTCTGTTAGCGACACTTGCCTGGAGTTCGGTCCGGCAGTCACATATGTGATCCTAAGTCCGCGACCGGGCTACTCAAGGTTCCTACCACGCCCTTTAGAGACCAGGTAGTGAACCTGCAAGTGCTGTCCCGGGAGGAGGCAGACCCAGCCCCTTCGTTGCTGTGTCCGGTACATGCTTTGCATACCTACTTGGACCGCACGCAGAGCTTTAGATGTTCTGTGCAGCTCTTTGTCTGCTTTGGCGGACAGTGGAAAGGGAACGCTGTCTCCAAACAGAGGCTTTCCCACTGGGTGGTGGATGCCATTTCATTGGCCTATTACACCCAGGCCGTGCCCCACCCCTTACGGGTCCGAGCACACTCAACAAGGAGTGTTGCATCCTCGTGGGCACTGGCCAGAGGTACCTCTCTGGCAGACATATTTAGAGCAGCGGGTTGGGCAACACCTAATACCTTTGCGTGATTTTACAATCTCAAGGTTGAGACAGTATTGTACCGTGTTTTCTCAGGTCTGAGCTGGTAGAACTCGGTAACACGCTGACGGACTGGCCGGGTGGATTGCTTGCACCTGGTGCCCTTTCCCTTGGCCAAGTTAAAACTGTGTGCATTCTCTCCCAGGAGATCCCACTCATTCGGATCCCTGGATGATTGGAGTCTCTAGCCATTTGGGACCGCAGTTCAGCAGAGGATCTCGCCGACCCAATCCACTGCGGGTACTTAATCTACCCTGTACTGGAATAGGTGCTCCACAGGTCAGGACTTCTACATGGACTCCCCCTGTGTGTATTATCCGCAGTACGGTCCCCTTACAAAGTGGACCCGTGTCTCCCTTAGGCAGTCCCGGCTGCCCTCCGGTTGCCATGTTGTAGCAACTCCCCACTCCTTGAAGCCAGATCTACCACTGTGCCACTTTCCACATGTCGCCTAAGAATCCATGTGATGTATTCGCCACTCTTACCTCCCCCTTCTGGGCAGGTGTGGTCTCCGCAGGGTCTTTTCCCCCTGAAAGAATAGGAAACTGGGTAAGACCCCCTTCCCTTGATGCGTTGCGTGTAAGGGCCCCGGCCATTCTTGCTCTATGCATAGAAACAGAGAGAAAAGAGGCCCAGCCAGGCTCGGCCCATTCCCAGGTGTGCAAGCGTCGCCTTGTTCCCCTGTCTAGGGTAACCAGAAGGATTCCGACGACATTTTTGGGGCATTGGGGAAGGGTACGTGCAGTCTGACACAGCTGGTCACCTTTGCACGTAGAATACCTGCACACTCCTGTGTCAGCAGTACACGTACATGGCTCAGCGCATTGCGTGATTTAAATTGGACCCCTAGTTTCGCTTCTTCGACACAACGTCTCGTTCCTTCCAGCAGGGAATGGAGGTTACATACATAACCTAGACATTCTCTTTTCTGACACACTCCAAGTCTAGTTTCAGTCTCCAATAGTTTGTGATCATGAGACACTTCAAAATCATTCCAATATCAATATTTCCCATCACTCTTAAAAAATTTGGCTAGATAATACAAGTGTTACTTGTGAAGTCTACCTTGTTTCATCTACTCAGCATCACTTTATTTAAAGGTGTTTGCTGATGAAAGACTGGAAGTATGAGGTCCATTTTTTCCCAACTATTTACATTTCTGTCATTTTATCCTAAAAGGTTACTGCTGAATTTTCAAGAATCATATTTTCACACCATTGGCCCAAAGCATCAGGGCTGTTACCACCAAAATTTAACGAATTCTGTCTTATAAAAACCACTTATTATAATTTGAAATATGAATAACTCATGACATTTGTCTTTCAAATCATGTTCTGTTCAAGTTATTAAAGAACACATTACGTCAGTCGTGTTTCGGCACTGCTCTTCTGGTGTGATCTCATGATTTGAGCTGACTTGGACATTGTCTGTGTGTGATCATGACTAGGAGATTTTCAGAGCCAGAGCCATAACATGCTATTTTCATGTTGATATTATTACAATTAAACATTTCAAACTAAAATCTTACTTTCTTTGATGAAGATAAAAATCACTCCTATTTACATATTTCGAAGGAAAGAATTTTACACTTATAGTGCTTTTCTGACACTACACGCACTTTTGCATAGAGAACAGGGATCACAATCGCCTCCAGTAATCAGTATATTTTATTGTACTATTACTGTTTGTATTGTTATACACTTGATATGACTGGTAAATGTTCTGCACTTATATAGCACCTTTTTATTAACATTAAAGGTTACCAAAGCGCTTTACACTGTGTCCCATTCACCCTTTCACACACACATTCACACTCATACACCAATGGCGGCAGAGCTACCATGCAAGGCGCTAGCCTGCCATTGGGAGCAACTTGGGGTTCAGTGTCTTGCCCAAGAACACTTCGGCACGTGGAGTCATGTAGGCCGTTCTACCACCTGAGCCACAGCCGCCCACAAGAGCTGACTGATACGAGTTTAATGGAAGAGTTTACTATTTTTATATTATATTGTACAGCCTCAGTTGATAATGCAAGTGAGCGGTGTGACAAAACTGTGTGACTGACTGAACTGAACAGCGTACATGAGACAGACTGTATTTCTTTCCTGTGTTTACAGACATGACATAATGATGCAAGGATACACAACATAAACCAGTGATTTTGCGCCAAATCAAACCCGACAGCTGTACTGAATTGGGGCAAGGTAAGGAACTGTTTTGAACACTGATTGTTTATGTACTTAATCAATAATGACATTTTAACCAAAAAATCCTGCATAGTGCAGCTTTAAATTTCTAATACTTATAACAGAATCTTAATATCCACTAGCACTGATGCTTTGAGAGTATTTTCTGCAGGCTTGCTGCAGAGCTCTTGGATATTTTGGAATAAAGCCCAACCTATTGTGACAGCACAGTGGTGTGCCATTGATCTCCTGTTCTGACTTCTGCCCCATTTCCACAGAATGAGAGCTGATGGATAGCCCTGTCTCCAGAACCCATAAATAATCAACACTTCCATTACCTGGGCATGGAGAACAGGGGAGAAACCGTGATTTAATAAAAACAGTGGAAAGGGAATCGAGACCGTTTAGGAGCTCACTGAAGTGTATCACAGAACAGGTTCTTGTACTGTATATAGTGTAATTCTAATACAATTCTAGGTAATGAATATAGACTTGCATTTATGTGTTTTGCTTTTATACAATGCTTTTGATTCAAGGTCCACATTTGATCATGTCACATGATCCCTGGGAATTGAACCCATGACCTTGGCGTTGCTAGTGCCACACTCTGCCAGTTGAGCTACAATCTAACTTTAGTAGTGTGAATCTCTATGACATCTGTATAAATATTTTATTAGATAGTGTTTTGATCCATTTCCTGTGTTAGTTTCAAAATGTCATGGACCTCGGGGTTGAATCCAGTGATAACACCTGTATTTTCATCTGTAGGGCTGCTTTAAACAGGATGTGGCACTCTCTAAAAGGGGTTTTGAGAAGTTGAATCTGCTCTCGGTCCTTGCAATGAGAAACTCCACCCATGTCTCCCGTGCAAATGGAAAGACTCTTCCTCAGAGGCTGTGTGTCCAGTCCTATCCTATGTCCCTGACTCACCATGTCCAGTGGTCTCCACTTCCCCATGAAAACTGCCCATTCTGTTCACCAAGAGGAAGCACTGCATGTATTTATAGACATTTCTCGTATGAAAATTTGGACAATAACAAGCCCCCACCCCCACAGCCACTTCACCACCACAACACAAAAAACTGAGGGGGTGTAAGAGAGTGTAGATAGAATCAGATTTTAGTTTCATTCACTGTTCAATGATGACAGGAAAGTAAAACTGAGAGCAATGTGCTCTGATTACACTTTGCAAGGGGTT
This sequence comes from Moxostoma hubbsi, assembly GCA_032164185.1. Classification (NCBI taxonomy): domain Eukaryota; kingdom Metazoa; phylum Chordata; class Actinopteri; order Cypriniformes; family Catostomidae; genus Moxostoma; species Moxostoma hubbsi. The sequence goes on along the minus strand of JAVLUX010000014.1, from coordinate 13,606,144 downwards.
TTGAGAGCTAACATGGAATTGGGGGATTTCAGTGTGACAGTAATCTGGGGAAAAAAATGAATGAAATTGGACTGATAACCTTTTAAGGTTTATTAACAAACATTTAAGTCTCCATGAAATGAAAACTGAACTTATTTACTTTCTTAATGCATGTTCCTGGTCTTATGGTAAACGATTCATTGGTAAGCATTGCTTACCTTTTTTACTCCTCTGAAACAACTTTTCTTTTTTGCTGTTGTGATTTAGGTAAAACAGCTATTTCGTTTTAGCAAAAACTCAATTCTAGACAGGCTAAACTGTGGTATGGAATGCCCACTTTTCATGACCCAATCCATTCCTGCTCTAGAGTCTCACAGAATGTCCTGAAAGGCCAGAAACATGCAAACACATGTTCTAGCGTTATTGTGGAAGTATCAAGCCATGGTACTCAAGCGGGCTATAAAGTTACCTTCAAATGTATGTGCCATTAAAGCAGATGTGTTATTATTCAAGTTGATAGGTATGAACACATTCATAAAATCGAATTTGTTCAGCTAGATTTCACTTCAAACTATTGCTCCGCCATGACAGTAGTTGGTCCTGAGAGAGAGAGAGAGAACTGACCATAGAAGTAGACAGTTTACATCAATTCTCAATATAGTGCACCCTGTGTCAATGCTGAGAATGCGACACTTCCATTGTGTTTTGAATTACGCTGGGACACATTTCGAAATGCAACAATGTGTGGACTTAGGCTTGCGTAGATGGAAGCGTCAATTGCTGCCTTCAACTATTACATATATAAATTGAATGAAAGCCAAAAGCTCACTTTCTGTTGTACTAATTGATTATCATAAGCAAATACACTTGCATCACTTTTACATGACGTATAGGGTTTATTAATGCATGGAACAGTCTCTAACAAATTATTAAAAAATATTCTGGGTTCAATACATATTTTGCTCTGTGGACAGCATTTATGGCATAATGTTGATTACCACAACATTTTATTTTGACCTGCCCCTGCTTTTATTTAATGAAGAAAAAAATCTGGGTTCCAGTGAGGCTTTTACAATGGAAGTGAATGGAGCCAAACCGTAAATGTTAAATACTCACTGTTTCAAAAATATAGCCAGAAGACATAAACAATATGTGTAATAATATGTAATTTACTGTGATAAAATCATTTACTAACCTTTTCTGTGTAAAAGTTATAGAAAATTTTACAACTTCGTTGCCATGAAGATGCAGTCAACAAACCCTAAAATGACTGTAAAAATTGGATTTAAACAAATTTACAGCTCAAATAATTCAGATGAAAGAATATAAGTGCTTTTATAAAATCATAAGCTTTACATTTCTGCCTATAAAACTGCCAAATCTTGGCCCCATTTACTTCCAGTGCCTCACTGTAACTTTGATTTTTAAGATTCAACTTTATTGTCATTGTGCAGAGTACTGGTACAGAGCCAATGAAATGCAGTTGTTTTCACATATCCCAACTAAGCTGGGGTCAGAGCACAGGGTCAGCCATGAAACAGCGCCCCTGGAGCAGAGCCTTGCTCAAGGGCCCAACAGTGGTATCTTGATGGTGTTTCAGTCAGTAAGCCTGAGCCTCAACCGCTGAGCCACGTTGGTAATCAACATTATGCCACAAATGCTGTTGACTGAGCTTAACTTTTATTGAACACGAAATATTCTTTTAAGTCTTAACAAACCGTAAAGTGTGTGTCATTAGCTTTATGCTAGTTGATTTTTGCAAAATCATAGCTTTCCATCATCTTAACGACACGCTTCTTTTACCGTCACAACTTGGCAGCAAGGGTATCACCTATTCTAGATATCTGACTTTCCCACCAGTAAATACGAATTCATTGGACAAAGTTATTGATGTGCTCATAAGTCATAATTACAATATATCTGTGATGACTATGCCTGAAGGCTGCATATGTATATATACTTGCATAGAATATGTTTCGGCCCTAAGAATCTAGTACAGCAAAAAAAAAAAAAAAAAAAAAAACACTTTAGCTGTAACTATGATCACACTGCTTGCCATAAATCAAGATGATGCAGTCAAACCACCAAACTGAAAAGTTCACTTGTGTCAACACACATGCCCTCACTCTCTCCATACCACATTCCTCTCTGTCTAGGCTAGTGTTCTTGGATATATCGGCCCATTAATCAGCGTTGATGGACATCTGGTTGTTGTACATTCAAGGCAGTGGCCATCCACAGTACCTTCTGTCTAGTCCCACACTACTGTAAATACAGTGAGAGTCATACAGTAGACACTGAATTACATGTCCTTGCAAAAACAACCACACACGCTCTACACAATGACATGGATTCATACAGGTCTCACAGCTGTGCTAGTCAGCTGCACTGGGAGAAGATCATGCAAAAACAGTGCACACATTGCAACTGAAACAGATTGTTTTGCATTAACAAAACTGGGTCTGCAGGTGTTGAAAACCACCAGAACTATGGTGCACGAATGCATTGGTATCTGTTTGTGCAAGGCAATAGCATGTAGTTTACAGATTTACAGCCAAAGGTTAAGAAAATTAAACATCACTGTTTAAGCGGTCAACAAACTAGCAGATGGTTCTATCATCCTGATCTTCCAAGAACATCTTTTCCTTAATTGTATATGAATTCCCTTACAGACAGTTTGGTGATTATGGGCAGCCTGCTAAGCTTTATAAGGTGGTGCCTTTGATGGTTCTAGAACTCTTGAGCTGAACACATTCAATGGCCCGAGTAATGAGTGGGTGGTAACAGTCTTTATTTGTTAAGTGTGTGTTAAGTATTGGTGCTTCAGTAGAAGTTGATCTGTAAAGACAAAGTATTATGGATATGTAGGTTCTTGGGGGATGGGATGGGTATGTGGGGGTTGGGTGAAGATTCTCTGAAGCCCAGCAGGTGTGTTTCTGTTTGGTGAAACAGAAGAAGGTCCCTCTCCTGCTGCCATATATTCAGTCATTGGGAATTTAAACTATGCCATACAACTGTATACAGTCATCATAGCTTACAACACATCTTGTGAAAGGCCCATGTAAAAATACATTGTAAAAATAAATTTGTTCATATGTGTCATACGTGTATGCTGATAAGTTCTGAATTTAGGCAATTTTTAGAGAAATTACAACACATTTTAGTGAATTTTAGAAGTCAAGCCCTTTACCGAAACATGTATTCCACAAGGTTTACGCATTAAATATAAATACAGTAGTTTCGTAGACAGTAGTAGACAGAGAAATAAACCCATACAGAAATCTGATATATGGCAATCAGTGTTGGGTGTAATGCATTACTAAGTAATGAATTACTGTAATTAAATTACTTTTTCATTGAAAAAAGTAAAGTAAGGGATTAATCTTATTTTTTTCAGTAATTTAATTACAATTACTTATGATATAATTGCTTTAAATACTGTATAGACTATAGAAGAATTCTATATAAAACAATATTGAATATAATATCGAAATTTAATGTCTAATCTTAAAATGTATGTTTTCTAATTTAATGCAGTCCCCTTAAATTCTTTGGCCAGTTCATGAATAATTTGTTTGATTTTATATGATTTATTTAAAAAGAATTAAAAGAACAGTTTCATGTCCTTGTATTTCGGTATAATCATCTGGTCGAGGTTGATAGGGGTTTTAGAAAGTAATTAGTAATAAGTAAAGCAATTATTTTTCAAACAGAGTAATTAGTACAATAATCTAATTACACTGTATAGTATGTAATTAGTCATTAATTACTTTTTTGAGTAACTTACCCAACACTGTTGGCAATATATAAAAAAACATTTCGGGCTGCCCATTTAAAGCTACACTATGTGAGATTTTATTTGTTAGAAATGAACAAAATATGATAATGAGCAAGTACACAAACAATCCATCTGCCAAACCATGTTTTTGCCTACACCGATTCACTATGGTAAGCCTATAATAATTATTAATATTTTAGAGCATTCAGGACAGATTTGGCGGGAAATTGCAATCTTCCATCATTCGTCTGTGCGGGTTTACGCCATGTCCTTAACGAAAAGAAGATCCAGCTATTCCAGTGCATTTATATGTGCGTTGATTGGTGTGGTAGTAGTTTGAAGCTGAAAGTTTGTAGCCACAACATATGAGTGACATTGACCATGGATCATTAAAAAAGTCAACCCTCTGGGGGATCACAAGTTTTCAAAATAAAGAAACCTCGAACTGAGAAGAGTCTGCAAGAAAAAGGGAAAGTGACAGAGCCCGTAATAAAACACGAAACAACATTGGATTTCCTTATCAGAGGTTGCGACAACTCCGAGATCTTAAAGGATTTAAAACTGACCCAGAGATGGAGTTTTTCTGGCTGGACAGGGGCAAAGATATGTTATTGGACCAATAGTAAGCAAGGTAGCTCTCTTAGTGCAGTAGCTTGATAGATAGCGTTAGCCACAATGATGGGCCATTTTATTATTGATTGTGATACTGTCCTGCTTTCAATTTCATTTTCGAGGAAGGACAAACAATTGAAAAAATCTAACTATGTCTGGTAACTATGCCATTCTCTAAACTAGTTACTACCTTGGTCTATTTGCCTGCTAACTAAGTTATAATAGTTTCCACCATTTGATTTTATCTGAAATGACTAGCAATCTTCATGTCTAATGTCATTGTTGCTTAGCTTTTGTAATGCTATTAATTTTAAAACAACTGTTTTCAATAAGTCAAAGCAATAGTGGAAGATATGCTTCTTACCTGCTCATAAGACATATTTTCGGTTATTCGTCTATCTCTTACTTTCGTTATTTCTTATTTTTTTGAGGGGAGGGGGTGAGTTTTGTTTTCGTTATTGACATTCGCTCTGATAAGATAATCATCTGTAACCATGGTTACTCCTCAAACAATCAGATTCATCCGCACAGAAAAGCGGAGTTGAAGTCCAATTCACGTAATTTCCAAAACAATGTTACTCCGCATGTAACCTGCAGTTTTATGCTTCAACCACTAGAGGGCCATTAATGTGTTTAATGTGTTTATTCGGTGCAATAAATTATCTTAAAACAAACTGTTAATAAATACATGCAATTAATCATGCCCCCAGACCACAAAAAGGAAAGATAAAATAACCTTTATACTTTTACGAGTCTCGTCAGCAGGAGATTATGCGTAACTCTAGCTAAACATGTCGCAGAAATACAGACAAAAAAAAATACACTCACTGGCAGCAGACAGTACAAGATCAGGAGGCGTTCTTGCATTCAAACACAGCTGGATGGAGCGCAAATTCAAATGCAGAGTTTTGGATACATGTTTTCCAAAGTTTCAAAATAAGTTTAACTTAACACAGCGTCCTAAAATCGCTGTGTCTGCAACGCAACCAAAATGAGACACCCCCAAGCGTCCTTCTGACGCATGTGTGCATAGATGCATCCTAACAGATTAATGAGTTTAATTGCAAAATGGATTGCTGTGGACTCCAATGATTCAATGATAGGCTTATGTTCAGTGATACTGTGTTTAAATAAACAATATATTGCTTTTATTGCCTTATAAAACCCTTTTTTGTATTGCCTAATTAATGCTTTGCTCATCTACCACAAAAATGTATTTTAATTGATTTATCATATTTATTATATATATTAAATTATTTAAATATAATTATTTACAATGATTTTATCTTTATTTATTGGGGGGGGGGGGGGGGGGATATACAAATATAGAGATTAAATTCAATTAAAAATAATCGATTACCAGCTCCAGTAAAATTATAGTTCAGCAATTTTATTATATATGTTCATATTGTAATTCCACTAGCATTTGAGAAAATATTTTACATATATACTGTAAAAATAAATAAAAATATAGTAGTATTTTGAATATACTCTATGTATATACAAGTATGCACATTTTTTAAATCACTGAAAAACATATATTACCATTTTTCATTTATTTGTTTCACATATTTTGCCATTAGAGCTGTAGAAATGAATGAGTTAACCATTCATTTAAAATGTTTAACACATTTACCAATTTCCATATTAAATTCTGACATATAATACATATGAAAGAGTAAAACAAATAATGGAAAAAAATAAAGAATTATCCAAAGGTATAGCAAATCAAAATAGACTTAAAGTTGCAGTGTACATGAAATGAGAGGACCAAAATATTACAATTGTGTGACAATCTTACAACACTACACACAGCAAAATCATATTGAAATGTAGATTATGATGAAATATTGAAATGTAATGATGATGTTATCATAATTCTTGTGATGCAGTTCTGACTGTCACAACTCAACGTGTCATATGTTTACAAGCGTACTTGTTAGATAGCCAGTTTCAAACACTATTATCTCTGACCCAATGTGACCCTGTTGACATGCCTTCTTGCATAATGATATTACGCAGAGTTTGAAGAACATTTATGCTTACATTCCAAAACACTGATGAAAAACAAGATCCCAGCACCTACTAAGAAATCTAACAAACACATAATGATGATAACATAGCACTGGACCAATATCCAGCTGCTCAACACTTGAGAGCTAGAGAGAGAGAGACAGAGTAAGGGGTCATTTTGGAGCTAAATAAACAAGGTAGAGGGATAAGTGTTTCAGTAACTGTGGTGGGTGGAATGGAGCCTGATCAGCCTGGGGCAAATCAGGACAAAGTGTCTCTCTGAGTGACAAATCCACACATGCTAAGAAATACACCATTAGCTCTCATGTTCTGTTGAGATTAACTTTACTGTTGTATGCCTGTGGTCCTAGAGACCCCAGCAGCACTTTCGAAATTAACCTGTCCCTTAAAATGATTTAATAGTGTTCCTCTGACCTAGTCAAAACCTATTAGACAAATAATATTAAAGCTTTAACTGTCCGTTTACCCGCAAAGTAGTCATGCACTTTTCAAAGTAACGGTGTTTCTTTTTGGGGTCAATTTGACCACAGCAAAAACAATTTGTACAAAGATATAATAACATAAATGACGATACAATATTGGCGAGAGCATATATCTATGTGTATACACCAGCCAGAGAATCTTGTGATGTAAATGAAAAATATTCAAAACATCACTAATGATTTATAGCGGGAGTTTCTGAGACCCTATATAGATGTTAGTAATGCATCGTTTTTAATGTGGGGCGTTTAAAGCATTATATTAAGTTGAAAAATTGGTTCATTTATAACCAATTCTCATACAATTAGTCATGAAGTATCAACCTGACACTTAAAGGGATAATTAGATTTTAGTCTCAGTTGCCATTCATTTTCATTATTTTGTTTCCATACAATAAAGTCGATGGTGACTGAGACTTTCATCCCCTAATATTCTGCCTGAAGAGCAAAAGTCATATCAGTTTGAAACAACTTATGCTGAGTTTGTAAAAATTCACAGAATTGTAATTTTTGTTGAACTATCCCTTTAAATTGAAGTTTGTTTTTCAATAAGGGTTAAGCAGCTGTATAAAAAAGTAACTATCACTTTTTGGCGAGTGTGTTAATGGGAGTGAGAGTTGTTTGAAACAGAATCAAACCTTTAATTTGCATGTATAATCTGATAGATACAGTCATAATATCAATATCAACTGTTTAGAGCTGTTCAGCCATGATGTCAATTTTTAGGTGAAGCCAGAAGTCTAATTCACCATGGGTTTCCTGGATTTTCCTATATGGGTTTTTATAATAGGGGTTTTCAACTTATGAATAAAATAAGGCCTGTGTTAAACATTACTTGACGACATGTGGACGTTTTGTTCTACATCATACATCACACACTTTGATACCTCAAATGTGAATTTTAAAGCCAACGTGTGTGTTTTTGTTTTTTTTAAGTAGCCTATGCAATTCAATATGGCTCAAAATTCCGTCTGAGGTATGAAAGTGTGTAATTTACGTTGTAGAACAAAACATCCGCATTTCATCAAGTTATGTTTACCACAGACCTTATTTTACTAATAAGCTGAAAAACCCCATTATAAAAACCCATAAGATCCTGAGGGTACCCATGGCGAATTTCTCTTGCAGGTTTTGACTACAACTTGAACAGCTCTATAGAGTCTTCTTGAGTTCTAGGCAAGCAGCTTTTTGTGGCCCCTCCTCCAGCTTCTTGCTTCTTTGCTAATCAGGTGTGGGGGAGGACGATCCTGCGGCAGGCCACACACACACACACACACACACTGTACAAACACACCAGCAAACTAGGTGTCCAAGCTGAGTGCTAAGCCACAACTGTATGACAAGTCTTTAGGGCTGTGGCAATACTACGTGCATGTCTAGTTATTTAGGCTTAATCATATGTTTGAATTGTTTGTGTGTCAATAGACATTAATCCTCCTGGTCTACACCTACACCCTTGCAGAACTGTGACATTGTTGGTAAATTTGCTACTCCCAATGCCTGAGTTCTCTATGGACAGTGCATCTGTCCCGAGGAGCGGATGAGGGCTGCTGCACAGCTCAGTTGTTAAAATGTGCTGCAATTAACTGCACAGAAATATAGATTCTAGTCAGAATAGCTACTATTGGAGTATTAGGTCTCTCAGCTCAAAAAATATTTAAAAAAAACTGAGACACGTGGATATTACACTACACAAGTACAGATAGTTTAGCGAAAGTCTTTCCTTTCTATTGTTTATTAAAAATATTTTTTTGCTGTCTTCAAATGCTATGCTTGGGATCACGCATTGATAATCAGAAAAATGTTCAGATATATATCTGCATTTTTTTTAAGATATAAATAAGGCTAATCATTGCATAATAATCTCTTCAAACATATTTCTTAACACAACTTTGGTAAAGTGTATGTGGCAGGGTTTTAAAAAAGGGGTCACACACCGGATGCATCTTGTGGAAGACATGGCACATTCTAGAATAAGAAACAATTATTTTTTATGAAGGAATGCACACGCTACCGCTGCTCTGCGTTGCCCAGCTACGACTCCAGAGGCTGCTCAAAATTCTGAAGTGCCACGGAGTGCAACTCGCATCATTTTCCATTAAATTCAACCCAAATCTTTGTCAAAGGACAAGGATTATTTACTCTAGCAATCATTAGATGATATTGTGTTTATGTATCTTTCACATAATAATGTGATAATAGTATGTCCTTTATGTGGTTTGACAGCTTGAACAAAATCTATTCAAGGCTTTTACAAAGTAATTGCATTAAAATTATGCCATTTCTAATCATTCAGTTTGAGCATTTAAACCATTTTTTAATGGGGGTGGGGGTGCAGGAGGTGTTAATGTTTGTGTGAAATGAAGATCCGAGTGCATGTGGGGTGTGCAATTGGGCCTTTCGAATCTGCAATAGAATACATTCAGGTCGTCAGCCAGTCGTTGGTCCACCACAGTGTCGGGGGTAGGAGTCCTGTAATTAGTAAGTTGTTTCAGGCCACTCCACACTGATGCATGGTCATTAGCTGAAAACTTGTTTTTCAGCTTCTCAGAGTAGCTTCTTTTAGCCACTCTGATTTCCTTATTCAGTGTGTTCCTGCCCTGATTATACAAGACTCTATCCCCACCCCTGTAAGCATCCTCTTTGGCATGACGAAGCTGTCTGAATTTTCCTGTGAACCATGGTTTATCATTGTTGAATGATAAAAATGTCCTTCTGTACCCTCACAGAAACTGATGTATGATGTAACAGTATCTTAGAAAAGGCAGATCGGAACAAATTGTTGTATATATTCTGCTGTTTTTTCACTCAGACACATGTTATTCATACCATATGATCGATTACCTTATTCTGAACAACTTTGCCGCAAGAAGCATTGGTGTGAATCAAATGGTTTGTTAAATATGTAAGATTATAAAAAATAAAAAACTTTTTAAAACTAGTCCTAGGCTGTTTGACCGATCGAAACCAAACCAGTAAATAGAGATTCTCTTAAGTCCCAATACCAATAACTATTAAAAAAAAGTTTTAACATCATCGCAATGGTACACCAAAACTTTCAAAGTGGGCGTGGCTACATTTACTTAAATGGTTATAACTCTTGAACGGAATGAGAAGTTTGGAAATTTATGTAGGACACAATCTAAGGACACATAAATAAAATGGTGGCACTTTAACAGTCAAGAATATAATAAATGTCATATGTCTGTGTTACCAAACATGACGGTTCTGAAAAATTAAGGCACTTTATCATTGTTTTAGGTGCTAATGGATTAATATTAATACTTAATATTGCTTGCAGCAATATTTATAATTTTTATTATTTCATGGGTTTGGAACAACATAGGGTGATGAAATAATGACGTAATTTTTATATATACATACAGTATACTGTATGTATATATAAAAATTATGTTGATACCACCCTATGTTGATACAGTAATCATGCTAAATTGCTAATTTGGAACTAGAAAATCACTTTCCATTATATCAAACACAGCTGAAAGCTATTTAGTTCGTTAAATAAAGCTTAACATTGCCTTTGTGTTTGTTTTTGAGTTGCCACAGTATGCAATAGTCTGGAATGTCTTACGGTCAATATTAGGGCAAAAATGGCAACAAAAAAAACCCCAGCTTTCTCTAGAAACTCGTCAGTCAATCATTGTTTTGAGGAATGAAGGATATACAATGCTTGAAACTGCCAAAAAAAACTGAAGATTTCATACAAAGGTATACACTACTGTCTTCAAAGACAAAGGACAACTGGCTCTAACAAGGACATAAAGAGATGTGGAAGGCCAGATGTACAACTAAACAAGAGGATAAGTACAGCAGAGCTAAATAGACGCTTCACATGTCCTCAGCTGACAGCTTCATTGAATTCTACCCACTCAACAACAGTTTCATGAACAACAGTAAAAGGAAGACTCAGGAGTGCAGGCCTTATGAGAACAATTGCAAAGAAAAAGCAATTTTTTTAACAGAAAATCAAAAAGAAAATGTTAGAGTTGGCAAAGAAACACAGACATTGGACAACAGATAATTGGAAAAGAGTGTTCTGGATCTTAACCCAATGAGCTTTTCTGGGATCTGCTAGACTGTAAGGTGTGTGAGAAGTGCCCAACAAGACAACCATATCTATGGCAAGTGTTACAGGAAGCACTGGGTGCAATGTCACCTGAGTATCTGGACAAACTGACTGCTAGAATGCCAAGGATCTGCAAAGCTTTGCTGCATTGCTGCACATGGAGGCTTTTATGATGAGAACACTTTAAAGTAGTTTTTTACATTTATGCATTTGGCAGATGCTTTTATCCAAAGTGACTTACAGTGCCCTTATTACAGGGAGCAACCTGGAGTTAAGTGCCTTGGTCAAGGACACAATGGTGTTTGCTGTGAGGATCGAACCGACAACCTTCTGCTTAACAGTTATGTGCTTTAGCCCACTACGCCACCACAACTCCATAATGTAATAGTTTTTGTACATGTTTTTAAATGTAATAGTAATTGTACATGTTATTAATGTCCTGACTATACATTGTGATCAGCTGAATGCCACTTTGGTGAATAAAAGTACCAATTTCTTTCCATAAGTGCAAAATCTGTACATTATTCCAAACTTTTGGCCGCCAGTGTATATTGAATAAATGTATATTATGTTCCTCATTTTGTAAGTCGCTTTTGATAAAACCATTTGCTAAATGACTAAATGTAAATATACTGTATATTGTTAAAGGGATAGTTCCTTTTCTATATCAAGTTTATGCTGCCTGAAATATGTTTTATATGCTGCCTGAAATATGTTTTATACCAACATAAAACAAATGAAACTACAAACTTTTTCAAAAAGTTAACTTTTTGGGCCATATACCCCATGCTCACTTCTCACTTGTTGAGTGATATATCCATGAACACATATACACATTTTTTAAAAAGGAAACACAATGTGTGCTGCCATTGTATACTCATATACATATTGTACACATATTCAAGTATACTATGATTCGTAAATGTAATTCAGACTGCAAAAATACCCATGTTAACACACGAACATTAGCATGGAAGAACAATAAAGATCATGCTGCCCAGTTCTGTACAATCTGAAGTTTTAAGATAAGTTTTAGGCAAGATTGGAATGTTCAGGGGCAAAATCGCTTATCATGATTACTTATCTTTGCCCTATCATGTGAAATTTATGTGACTTCTGTGCCATATTTATTAGCACCACTAAATTTGTCTTTAGCACTAGAATGTCTGGCTGCTGAAGGTGCTAACAGATTATCATACAAATTAAATCCAAGGTTTTGGTAATACCACGAAACAATGACTGTGGCATTGAGATGTAAATTTATGGAGAGATAATGCACTTTAGAGGTGCGAGGCTCTGCTTTGGCCAGTGTTGACCTCTGGGTAAACAGAGAGCCATTGTGGCAAAACAGAGGATGTTGATTCCCTGTTCTCAATAACAGACAAGCCCAGTGTTGTTGCGTTCGGGCAAGTGATAAAGGGCCCTGTCTTTGGGTCTTACTGTTACACTAGCTTGATGAAGACCATTAGATTTCACAAAATATCCTCAGCTGATTGGTGGGAATCATAGTTTACCCACCATTTACATTTAGTGTTGTTGCACTATGATCTGGAACTGACATATATTCCACATGCAGCCCAGGCTTGCATACTCACCACCACCCAGCCAGTGGCCCAGAATAGCACCGGCATTCCATTCCCCTCCCCTTCTCTCTCACCCAGCAAAGACACAGCACAGCAGAGTGCCGGGTCACATGGACTGCCACTGAGCCACTAGATCACACACACTCCCACTAATGTCTAAGCACTCACACCAACCAAAACAAAAACATCTAATGGAGAACAACACTTATAACTGGATAGACTGATTAACATGTAGATTATTATTAAGATTATTAGCAAATAAGACAAAAGCAGTAAGATTTGCAATAAAAACTTCTTTTTCAGAATTGTTTGTTGATCTAGCTATATTCAGATTTAATCTGTCTCTGTCTGTCCATCCGTCCATCCATCCATCCATCCATCCATCCATCCATCCATCTATCTATCTATCTATCTATCTGCTTGGCTGCGATTTGATTTAAGTGGTTATATTGACTATAGGCTTTTTTAAATCAACAATTTTGGAATGGATTTCCTGTTCATTTTAAATCAAATAAACAACCCAAAAGTGTGGACTGAAATTGGCCAGTGTTTGACAGAAACCAGCAAGGGGGTTTTATGCACACTGATATTACAGTTTTTCTGAATTGCTAAAACACTAAACCCCAATCTCTGAACCAAACGTTCAATTGCCTGAACCTATTTGTCGAATCAAACACTCTTTTGGGAAACCATAAACCATATTGACCTACTTAGACACAATTTGTAGAACTCAGAAACACTTTTTGATCAAATCTAGGCTGCCGAAACAAACACAAGTTGTCATCTACTCAAAATTGTTAGCACTTGTTTCTAAAGATGAAACCAATTAGTGAATGGCACATAAGCCAATGCAATGGCAAGGGCCAGTTGAATGTTGATACCAACAATGGATGGCAACTATCAAGAAGGCAATTGAGAAAGAGTCAGTGGTTTTGGATGAGGAGGAAGGGTTTGTGTAAGAGGTGGTGGACAAGGCGGAAGAGGACAATGAATTTCAAGAGCACCAATTTCTGATTAAATTTGTGCCACCGTCATTGATCTAGTCATTGTTCATGAGATGACGATGATGGAAGCTGGACAACGGATTCAACCAAACCTGAGCAGGTTCTCAGTGCCCAACATAGTGAGGACTTTCAGACAACATAACAGGTACAGTACAGTAATTGGGTTCTTTGTCCTTGAATATTTACTGTATGCAAATACTTCAGTACAGTACATCACTTTTCCAATACTATAGCAACTGGAGAATAATCTGTATCATCTATGTATTGAAGTAAAGTCCATTACTGTACTATCTTTACAGTACTGTATGTGTATTTTATTCCATCTTAGCTTTTTGTAGAACTGTAAGACTGCCTCGAGGATGTGGCAGACGTTCCATGTTTATGCTACAGCATGAGGCTCACATTGTTGATATGCTTCAAAATAATGCCATCCATCTTAGAGAAATACGAAGCCAAGTAATCGAATATGATGCTAATTTTGAAGGTATCAACAGCGTGAGCCTCTCCACTACTGATTGTATCTTGCAGATGAACAGGGTGCGCATGAAACAAGTGTACCGGATACCCTTATAGTGCAACTCTGAAAGGGTGAACGAGCTACTCTTTCTGTATATGCAAGTAAGTGTACATTCCAACTGAGTTTTGGTTCTTACAGTACCTTACTACATACAGCACCGTAAAACTGTCAAACATCTGCACTATAATGTAGTACTGTAAAGCAGGACTGCATACAGATACAAAGAACAGAAGAGGTCTGTCATTCTGTAGCACTCATACCGTTACTGTAAACCTACAAAACCTTTTGTATATATATATATATATATATATATATATATATATATATATATATATATTAGCTACAGAGAATATTTGACCTGGATTCAATGGAAAGGCCCCAAAAGTATATTTTTATTGATGAGGCTGGATTCAATCTGATGAAAAGGCGAGGTAGGAACATAATTGGCCAGTGGGCCATTGTGGAAGTCCCTGGTCAGCGTGGAGGCAATGTGATCCTTTGTGTGACCATCAGTAACCAAGGGGTTCTCCACAGTCATGCCACCTTGGGGCCTTATAACACTCAGCAGAGCATCCAAGGCAGAGCATCCAGTCTATGTGGTTGTTTGGGACATTGCAAGCTTTCACTGTGGTGCCCAAGTCCGGGAGTGATTCAACATCAACATTTCTCTGATGTTTTCCTTCCACACTACTACCCTTTTTAAATCCAATCGAAGAGTTCTTCTCAACATGGAGTTGGAAGGTCTATTACCGGAACCCCTACACTAGGGACAATCTTCAGAATGCCATGGAAATGATAGAGGTGTATAATCCTGTCAAGGTTCGGATTCTTTCCCTGTTACTTGGAACGGAAGAATGTGGCATGTGACCTTGATGAAGTCCTCTGGCCTGAATCAGTACAGAGGCATGACGCTGAGGCACAGTACAATCCTGAATTTTGTTACACAATATGTGTACTGCACTGCACTGCATTGTCGTCTGTGTTTCATTCTTACATATTTCTTGAAAAATTGAAGTTTTTTTCATAAGTGCTATATTCAGAATGTGCACTACTGTAGTTGCCACTTGCTGTATACAATGCTGTAAATATTTATTGTGAAAACAATAAAATGTGTCTCATATATTTTTTTATGCATTTGGCAATGGAGAATGCAAAACACAAATGACCTTATGTACAATAAGTCATTATTTCTACACCTGAACATGTGCGTTTTAAAATTATTGGTGTAGTGTCTGTTTGATTGCTCAGTAGTGCTAACATTTTGACTGGCTGTATTTTCTGACCATAAAATACAGCATTTTTTGGTTTTGGCCAAAGTTAAAATGGTTTTGAGGTGATTGCTTGATTTAGCCAGAAGTGTCAGGGGATTGCTAATGTAGTTTGAAGATTTAGTTTTGTGTTTACAGTTGTGAGAAAATGGATGAACGTTTTAAGAAATGTGTCTTAGCAATTGTGAAAAACTGTAAGAAGCATGGCCAATGGCAACAAAGGATAGCGAGTGAACGATGGCTCCACCTCTCTTTTCTCATGTATATAAACTCGCAGTTGACCCAGAAAATACACACTCTCGTTTGAAGATTGCGAGCATCGTTTCTTTTGTGCGTCGACCCCCCTGGAGTATGAATCGTCACCTCTCGGAATATAAATTCTAATTCTTCAGAGGCTTTTCCCAAATAAAGCTAATTTGTCCTGCTGTGGCGGAGTAATTGAGCTGTGTTAGCACAGGACACGGGGTAAGAAGATTTTATGAATGCTTTTGAAAAACTCCGTGGATGTGTCTCAAACCGTAGTGCGCTGCCTATCTAGACAGCATTTTGGGCTTCACAAGCCCATGTTCAATTGTTGGACATCGAATGCGATTGCGGCATTTTGGACTTGGAAAGCGCCTGTGAATCCCAAAAAATGCTTTCTAGGTAGGCAGCTCGCTTGGTTTCGAGACGCAGCCTGTGTTTTAGGGCTCCGGGTGGCAGATCCATTGTTTCTCAGCACGATGACTTTCTCTGTCTAGATAGCGTGCATTCTTTCATTTTCAGTGTTTTGAGTAGAGATTTATACAGTTAACTAAATGCCCTTATTTTATTTATTTATTTTTGCCTTGATTACAATTTAGATTTTTAGTTCATGTGCATATTATCTTCATAGTTGGTATAATGGTCTAGTATTTCAACTGTATTTAATTCTTGATTTGTTGTAGTTGGAAATATATTGGAGTATGGCAATATGTGTGAGGTTTGAGATAGAATAACAATACTTAACCTTACAAAATGATGTTTGGATGTACATCATTGGGTCTGAAGAGGTTGTAGTGGGTTGAGCAGGCAGTCAGGTTGGCTGGGACAAGGCTGAAGGGTATACACACTCCTCATGTCTGTCCAGTTAGGGTAGAAATTAGTAATTGGCTAGTTCCTGGATTAGCACGTACACACTGAACTTTCGAACAACTGGGTAGATGTTGTGTTTTTTTTTTTTTCTCTCTAGTATTTAAGCCATCAATTTTGTAGTAGTGTTATCATTGAGCAAGGCTACTCTGTAGTTTGAGTTAACAAGACTACTTTGCTCACACTTCATATCTTCTGTGTTTATATTCTATTTTGACTTCTTTAAAAAAGCTCTGTGTACTTGATTGCTTGATTGAAACAGCCCACTTGATCTTAAATCTAACCCACTCAATCTGCATATCTTGACTTACATTTTCTTTGCTGTTACCATCAGTGAAATTCTACATCTAACCTCATTTCTCTTTTGAAAAAGGTGAAGGAAGATTATATGGCAGAGCACATGATGATGTCCATGAACCACGGCCAGGGAAATGGTGGTCTGCATGGCTACCGGATGGGCATGAACGGAGGTCTGCAGGCAGGCCCCCAGCAGCACGTGCCCCAGTCTGGCCTCCGAGTGATGCCCAATGGACAGATGATGCACTATGGCACAGGGCCCCAGGGAAACATGGAGGCCAACATGCGCCAGCGGCCCAACATGGTGGGACCTATGAATGGACAGATAAGTGGACAAATGGGTCACCATCAAATGCAGTCGGCTAACATGATGTACAACAACCAGGGTCAGCCGCAACATCACGTTCAGCAACACCAACAGCACCATCACATGCACCAAATGCAACAGCAACAACCTCCACCCCAGCAACAGTACATGAGCGGGGGTCTCACATCCCAGCAGCTTATGGCCAGCATGCACCTTCAGAAACTCAACACTCCATACCATGGACATCCATTGGGACACATGAATGGCAACCACATGGGAAACGGGGGGCAGTTCCGCATGAATCAGGCTCAGTTGACCAATATGCAGCATATGGCAGGACCTGCTCTAAGTCTCAATGGCATGGATGCAGATTTGGTCGATGAAGATGTTTTAACTGCACTGGTCATGGAGCTTGGACTGGATAGGGTGCAGGAACTTCCTGAACTCTTCCTGGGACAGAACGAGTTTGACTTTATCTCGGACTTTGTGAGCAAACAGCAAACAAGTACTGTTAGCTGCTGAGACTGGAACATATGGATGCTTTGGAGACGAAATGGGCAACAAGAGAGTGAAGTTACTCACTTGTGGTTTATTTTTGTGAAGGCTGTCACCAAGCGAAGAGGTGAACATTTGAGAGGTTTGTTCACAGTAAGGGGTGATCAAGCTTCTGTCAGTTCTACAGCTCTGATTCTAGCTGGAACATTGAGCAGTTCTGTGGATGAATGTAAAAACATTTCAGGACTGTGATAGCGGTGCAATGTAAAGACACTGAACCCCTATTTGTCTTCAATGCAGTTTTACATTTAAAAATGTATTTATTTATTACTTTATCAGACGTATTAACATAGATCAAACAAGCAGCAATTACATAAAAATAATTGTGGTTTATGGTCAAGATCTGTTTTAGAATGGGATTAATATATCTCTTGTGTTCTAGCGTTCTGGTTACTGATGCTGTAGACCCAGAACTTTAAGTCCATCCAAAGGCTGTGTGACCCAAAACTGCAAGACTCATTATGCCCGTCTCATTTCAACTGGTCTGTCTAAGCTTTAGAATTGCCTTAAATCAAGTTGCATTTATTTATTTGTTCCCCCACCCATGTGACTTGCTAATAAAGATGGCCAGGTTTTAACTCTGGCCTAATTTTTAATCCATCTCCGATCATATTTGTGGAAATGGTCATAGTCATGAAAATGATGTGACTGTACTTTTTTGCAAAATTATATTGCATGGTTCATTGCACGTATCGCAGCAGTTCCAAGGTGAATGCCCACTAGGTGGGGCTAAAAGTGAGTTTAAATGACCTCCCAAACAAAGTACCCTTATCTTTTCAACTTAAGTGCAATGCTCTGCATGCAATTTAATTTACTTTGAAGAATCATTTAAATGTAGCTGGTTATATAATGCAAAGGTTTAAATGTTTTGCAAGTCATGCACTACAGTAAATATGTTTAAATGCATTGTGTGAGTTACGGGCAAAAAGTGTTTGATCCGATAATCTACCACTTTACACGGTGAGTTTTGTGAAAGTGTGAAGTCTTCGTTTTAGCACCTGTAGTGTTCATTTCACCATGAAACCGTAGCAATGTCTACATGAACGAGCCATGCAAAAATGCAGTTTCAGGAATGTTATTCTTTTAGAAGGTAGAGAAGCCTTTATAAAAAGCCTTTTATTTATTTTTTTCACACATTATAATTTTTTTTTTCGCATATCCCAGCTAAACTGGGATCAGAGGTACTGTAAAAAAAATGAGAAAGATTATTCAAATATTCCCAACGCTAATAATAGCACTTCAGGAATTCACAAAAGATTATGTACAGAATTCCTCCACTGTAATTTCCATAAAATATTTAGCATTAACTTTCATTAAAATTTAAATATGGATAAGCTGCTATAATGGAGAAAAGGACACAGTCTCCCATAAAAAGCTGTTGCCCATGGACTCCGCAAAGAAACCAAGTTCTATGTATCTGTTAAAACTTGCACCTAAGGTTCCATGTATGACCTTTCTTGGTAATAACATGAAAAAAAACCTTTTGTTGTTCCCAGTTTGGATTACATTTATTAGGTATTTGTTGCCATAACATGCCACCCTGCAGACCTTTTACATAGTTACGAATGTAATAAAGGTGTGCGTACATGGGAGGTAATGGAAACTGTTCAGGTTAATCTGTGCTTACCTTGATGTTACAAGGGTTTACTTGAACCCTGAGCCTGCAGTTTTTGTCCTGGGAACTGAGGACAAAGTGTTGTCCATTTACAGACATGCTGCTGCGGTATGGGGGGTTCTTGGGTAGGGGGAAGGGTGAAGATTTCAACGATGTGCCGTTAACACTCCACTGTCACTTCCTGTTCCTCCTCAGTGGAGGAAGAGCTCAAAAGAAGTCAGTTGAGGTTACCCAGTGACACACTTTTGGTGTTGTAGTACTATCTGATTCCAGTGCTCTATAAATCAAAATAAGACCTAATTATTATATATAGCTCTATAGTTCTATCTGTAAATACCAGAGGATGTTCAGGTACCAGAAATGCACTAGAAGGCACCATCAGAGTGCTTAAATGTTGGTGCCACCAGTCTATTTAAAAAAAAACAGCCTGTTTTTAGTCTCTGACTTTGTTTTTGAGTTGGCACTGTTGTCATTTCAGCAATTTGGAGATTTTGATAGGCCATCCAGGGTTCCCACGGTTGTGGAAATATTTGGAGATGTTTGCACACTAACAATTGCAACCTTTGAAATGTATTAAAGGATTATTACCTGACATAGAAACGGAAATCCAGTAATCTTAAAAAAAATAAATACAAATAATACTAAAATCTATATCCAGTTGTCATGAGCAAAAGGAAAGGTCATGGAAATTAATTAGTCAAAAAGTCTGGGAATGCTGGCTATCATCATATCTTGATGTGAACCCTTGGTGGCAGTCATGGCCCTTTGACCAGCAAAATGTTAAGCTTAATGTTGTGTTTGTGGTCTAAACGGTGGTGAGGTTACACTAAAGAAGTAAGGATTCCCATTAGCAATATCTTGACACCTCTAATTCCTTATTATTTTGAATATGATTATTCTGACTCAAGATCTTGCAAGGAAGCAGCAGGGTTTTCTGTGTTTGTAAATTCAGTTTATTTTGAGCAATAAAAGGTATTTTTAAATTAAATGTGCAGATGATGTACAGTTGCATGGGTTCTACGTCTATGCTGTTGATTAGATGTAAACAAGTCATGACAGCTCAAAAGAGAAGTGTGTTGCACACAGTTGAATTCTCTGGGGAATTCAACTGTTTTCTTGTACTTAGCCATTTAAAACTCACAAATAGCAGATAAATATAGGTGTGTATAACAGGGAGAGGATAGGTTTGTGGTTACTTTCTAAGTTAATGAAATGTTCAACTATTGTGTGGAAAAGAACAGTATGCCATGTAATATCTCTTGGTGTCCTCGACCAGACCTAAGATAGCTGATCCATTGGTCGTGTGGTAGATAGGAACTGGGTGTGACCAATTATTACTTTTAGTCTGAATGTGTTGCACAGAGAAGAAAGCTATGGAACTATTATATTTTAAAGTAAAAAATAAACATGTAATTTAATTAATATATAAAATTAAATAAAATATGATTAATATACTTGGGAAGCAAAACTGAATAAGATATTAAGATATTAATTGATTTCAGAGAGTATGTCTTGAATTAAGTTTTAATCTTGAGTTAAATTACTTAGCTCACTGGCAAATTCTTGTCTTTTTCTTGCTTCTAACTTCACTACATTTTGTTAGATCTGTGCTTAAACGAGAGTAAATGTGCCAGTTGTGTAATTTAAATGACTCTAATTCAAGAGTTGATATATTGTGCAATTCTTCTCAAGTAGCCTGAATTTACCTTGTTTAATGAATGAGACTTTAATGAATGATAAATACATAATTGTAAATTGTTTTTTTGCAGTGTATAAGTCTTGTTAGTGTTTTAGATGTACTAGTTTTTCTCTTTGCAGAACTCTTGGTGTAAATCCTCTAAGGAACCAGACTAGACATATGCTTAAAAGGGTGTGACAGAAGACATTTACTGTTGACTGTTTTTTGCTGTCTCTCTTTCTGAGGCCACCCACAATAATCTCCTAACACACACACACCTACTGTTCTCTCTGTGTGTGCGTTCTGAATTGTCAATCTGAACAGACCTAGGATCACTAGAATGAGCAAATTACTAGGTTATAAAATACCACGAAAATATATATTTTTTAAA
Organism: Moxostoma hubbsi; assembly: GCA_032164185.1. Classification (NCBI taxonomy): domain Eukaryota; kingdom Metazoa; phylum Chordata; class Actinopteri; order Cypriniformes; family Catostomidae; genus Moxostoma; species Moxostoma hubbsi. The sequence continues at coordinate 13,584,850 of JAVLUX010000014.1, read as the reverse complement.
TAACAAAAACTTGTCTGGGAAATTCTGTGTGGGGTTTTACCTAGGCATCATGAAGGATCCCTGAGACCACCCCTCTTACTGTATATCACACACTCAGCAATTTCTCTATCTTAAACAGCTTCCTGACAACAGTTTGTGGCTGATGTGTTTACTAATTCAAGTTCATTTCAAGAAATGAATATTACTCATGCAAAGTTACATATGTGATCTACTGCAAGAACATTTAATGAATCAGTGTTGTGAGTTGATGTGTAAATGGTATGCAGTATCTGACAAAATACAATATTAAGAATTCATTTTATAGGTAAATCAAATCAAAATAAACAAACTAGTTTCCAGTGAACCAAAAAGTAGCACAAAAGAGTTCCATACAACAAGCTATGTTTTGAAGCTTCTGAAGCCATGCAAGAGAGCTTTGTGTGAGGAAAAGACCAGAATGTAAGTTGTTATTGACTGAAAATCTTCCCTTTCATTGTAGCTCTCAAATCTCTTGCGCACATGCACATTCAAACATGGCGCATCAAGGCGTGAACTCCAGGTTTGATATCAATAGCCGTGTTTTCACTACAGGCCTAATGAGGGCATGCTAGTGCGTGCCAGGACCAGTTGCGTTCCCACTGTCTCTTCCGGGTCTTCGTCGTGCCTTCTCAGTGATTTCTCAGGGCCAATGGACTTTGGCCCATCGATTACCCTTGGGCCAAACAAGGCCAACTGGGTATTGAGTTGGGGTGAATGTCAAAGGAGAGGAGTTTCAGCAAACTTGCTAGTTTGTGTACCCAGCACACAATGGTACAGGTTCGGGAAAATTAAAAAATTTCAGGTAGAGTATAAATCCGGTAAAATGCATGTATGGACAAAGTAGTGCTCAAAGAAATAACTTTCCATGGTTCGAGATCATGGATGGTGTGCTGGGACATCGTCCCGCTGTTAATAGAGACACCTCGGGACACCATGGCAGTTACAGTCGGTGAGCTGTTAACGCTTACTTATCTTGCTAGCTAGCTAATGTTCACAAATGATTAACATTTGTAAACTCAGTTGGAGCTTCCCTCTAGCTTGTGAAAAGGGCGGGGTGTGTGTTGATGGTACCAGGGCGGCCTATTAAGGGCAGGCTTTAGGGCAACGCTGCGGGTCTGTTGACCCCATGGTGGGAAAACAGATTGATTTTGGTCTTGTGGCTCGAGGTCCAAGGCTACTTGCCCGGCTGGCCAGTTTATAGCCCTGGCTCACACTGGCCCGATAGTGGAAAAGGAGCTAATGAAGTTAAATGCCTTTGAGTCTTGCATTTCTTTTGACTGATTGCGAAGTGACATGCTTGAATGTTTTGAATTGTCCATAAGCGTTTTGAATTGTCCATAAGCGAGATTTGAGAGCTTTAAAGAGGGGAAATTTCAGTGATTAAAGATTTACAATTCAGTCGGGTCTTCACACAAAGTGATTGTAAGGCTTTAGAAGATGAAGTATAGCCTAGTGCAAAAGTAAAAAAAATTGTAGAACTTTAAAGGTTCTCTAAGCATCACGGCTGTAAAACCCTTTTTGGGACCTTTATTTGAAAGATTATACTCTTCCAAAAAGGTGCTCTTGGGTGCACATGGTACTTTTAAAGTAGACTACACAGCTGGTAATCTTAGAATCCTATAGAAAAGCATTTCTTTAAAACCTTGATATGAATTTCATCATTGCTGAACATCAAGCGCAGGCATGGGGGAATAATGGTGGGTTTAAATGTTACCATTTGAAGCTTCAGATTACCATATTAGAGAGAGAAATACAGGATGAGCAAGAAGTCATGCATATTCAGGCATGGGTGGGGCATGCATCAACATGTTTTTCCTTCTGATGGCTGTCTTTCTAATAAAACATGTTTTTTTCCTATTTGAATGGGTTTTGCCCCCAATTGGCCATTCATGTGTGAACATATGCAAGAAATTGATTGTGATGGACTGCACTTCCTGCTCTTATCACCTGACTTTCAACAACCCTATTTGGAACACTGGATTAGCTTTAGCTAGACCTTACATTAGCCCTGCTCAAATGTGACTTCCTAGAGCTAGATTTTTCATATTTTGGTTCTTAAATGTTTCATTGCGAGTACCACCTTTGATCAAATCAGAACCTCTAAGTATCAACCAGTAACACTTCCCTAAATACAGGGTTTCCCTAAATACTGGTTTTCTAGGTCAAAATCAGGTTACTCTTTAAGCTCAACTTCAGGAAATTGAGTATCTAGATCCCGGTCACATACTTTGAGAGCATACAAAATAATTTCTCAACTTTGGTGTTGATTGTGCACGAGGACTAAGGCCAAATCCACACTATTCCGTTACTAATTTTGATACGTTTATCACTCTCACTACACTTCCATAGCATTTTCATCAGCTGACAAAAGAACATTTCAAAAACCATTACCTCATACTTTGTAAAACGACGTTTTCTAACAAGAAAGTTTTCTAAACTGAAGACACCATTCAAATGTTGATGAGAGGTGTAGGCGTAGCTAAATCAATACGTTTTCAAATAAAAACGTATTAGTGTGGATGTGGCCTAAAACTGTGCAGACTCGCACAGTTTGAGAACATTGGTCAATCTCTTACCTATTCGCAGCACGCATTGCCGAGTAAATACATGGGCTATGCATTAGAGTTTCAGGCCACATCCAAACTAATCAATTTGTGTTTAAAAACTCAGTTTTCAGTTTCCTAATGTCATCCATCGTTTTCCAAGTATCCCAAGGCCACATCCACACGAATACATTTTTATTTGAAAATGCATGGATTTCGCTACGATTATGCCTCTCATCCGTGTCTTCATATTCGAAAACACTATCTATTGTTGCATACGTTGGAAAATTAAAACTGATTAGTCAAGAAATGGCCAAAAATTGTGGTGCACAGACCCAAGGAGCTTGAGAACACTGTTCAACATCTTATCTATTCTCATCTTGATTTGCCGAGTAAATAAGTATATATTTATATACACTCACCTAAAGGATTATTAGGAACACCATACTAATACTGTGTTTGACCCCCTTTCGCCTTCAGAACTGCCTTAATTCTACGTGGCATTGATTCAACAAGGTGCTGAAAGCATTCTTTAGAAATGTTGGCCCATATTGATAGGATAGCATCTTGCAGTTGATGGAGATTTGTGGGATGCACATCCAGGGCACGAAGCTCCCGTTCCACCACATCCCAAAGATGCTCTATTGGGTTGAGATCTGGTGACTGTGGGGGCCATTTTAGTACAGTGAACTCATTGTCATGTTCAAGAAACCAATTTGAAATGATTCAAGCTTTGTGACATGGTGCATTATCCTGCTGGAAGTAGCCATCAGAGGATGGGTACATGGTGGCCATAAAGGGATGGACATGGTCAGAAACAATGCTCAGGTAGGCCGTGGCATTTAAACGATGCCCAATTGGCACTAAGGGGCTTAAAGTGTGCCAAGAAAACATCCCCCACACCATTACACCACCACCACCAGCCTGCACAGTGGTAACAAGGCATGATGGATCCATGTTCTCATTCTGTTTACGCCAAATTCTGACTCTACCATCTGAATGTCTCAACAGAAATCGAGACTCATCAGACCAGGCAAAATTTTTACAGTCTTCAACTGTCCAATTTTGGTGAGCTCTTGCAAATTGTAGCCTCTTTTTCCTATTTGTAGTGGAGATGAGTGGTACCCGGTGGGGTCTTCTGCTGTTGTAGCCCATCCGCCTCAAGGTTGTGCATGTTGTGGCTTCACAAATGCTTTGCTGCATACCTCGGTTGTAATGAGTGGTTATTTCAGTCAAAGTTGCTCTTCTATCAGCTTGAATCAGTCGGCCCATTCTCCTCTGACCTCTAGCATCAACAAGGCATTTTCGCCCACAGGACTGCCGCATACTGGATGTTTTTCCCTTTTCACACCATTCTTTGTAAACCCTAGAAATGGTTGTGCGTGAAAATCCCAGTAACTGAGCAGATTGTGAAATATTCAGACCGGCCCGTCTGGCACCAACAACCATGCCACACTCAAAATTGCTTAAATCACCTTTCTTTCCCATTCTGACATTCAGTTTGGAGTTCAGGAGATTGTCTTGACCAGGACCACACCCCTAAATGCATTGAAGCAACTGCCATGTGATTGGTTGATTAGATAATTGCATTAATGAGAAATTGAACAGGTGTTCCTAATAATCCTTTAGGTGTGTGTATATATATATACAGTATATGCATTCAGTTTCCTAACATCATTTTCCAAAGTATTGTATCCCTGAGTGTTAAGTATCCTGAGGCCATGTCCTCACTAATACGTTTTCCTTTGAAAACGCATTGATTTCGCTATGTTTGCGCTTCTCATACACACTGAATCAGTGTTTTCTTCAACTGATAATGGAGACTTTTGAAAATAGTCTATATTATGGCATACTTTAGAAAACGTTGACATTAGGAAATGGATTAGTGTGGAGTGTGGACCTGACATGATGCACAAAGATATAGTATATTAACACTTTAATGCATACCTGGGGTCTTTAGTGACCCGGGACCTCATTACACCCCCTCTACCTCATACATTTTTTGGAGTTAGGCCCACACCTCTTTAGTTTTCTTCAACCTTTCTCTTCTGAATAATGTAACAAATATAAAAAAAAATAAATGGCAAAATTGCTAAAAATATTTGTTTTTATAACTTCTTGATTACCAAAAGTAAATAGTGTCTGTTTTTTTATGCTCATAAAAATGTATGAAATATGAAATATATTTTAGATATTTTCTATACGATATATCTATATGAGTTTAATATCACATAATATATTTACTTGTTTATTACAATACAAATTAGTACTACAATATATTCATACAAATGACTACTAAATCACATTGATTTTCTGTGACAATGGTAAATTATAAGTATTCCATATGCGTGTACGCATATGTACATGTTATACTGTACATGCTATTTCTTACTCAAGGTGGTGCTGTTGTTTCAGTGATTCACTTGATTTACATTTGACATAGTAGTTTGACAAAGAAGCAACATGGAAGTGAACTATAGCAAGTGTAACACATGAACAGTATGACTTGGTTATTGTAATTTTGGTGTACTACTGAAATTATGTAAATGATAAATTTATTTAGACTCAAAAAGTGCCTGAGAAACATACGTGTAGATTATGTATTATGTGTAGCTAAGAATATGTTTGACGGCCATTTGCGTCTCATGAAATATCAGTGTGGAAGTAATGAAGCCTGTTCTATATTTAATAAATCATATATGAAAAATAAAACATTAAAATATATCGCAATATATTCTGTTCTAATATTTTTAATTGTCTTGAAAATGCCTTGAAGACTTGACTCTATCTGGGCATTTTGTAGATCCATTTGTGATAGATATACATTTACATTTATACATGCAATAAATACATGCATTTATTGCATTTACGCCAAAGCGACTTACAGTGCACTTATTACAGGGACAGTCCCCCTGGAGCAACCTGGAGTTAAGTGCCTTGCTTTAGGACACAATGGTGGTGGCTGTGGGGATCGAACCAGCAACCTTCTGATTAACAGTCATGTGCTTTAGCTCACTATGCCACCACTCCATATACTGTACTTGCTGGGTCTCTAAAGACCCAAACATGCAATATGTTTGGATTAAATAGATTATAAATTAGATCTATAGCATAGGGAAAAAAGTTAAAATGTATATTTTATAATTAAGTGTAGTACATTTCCAGAGTCATTTGCATGCATCCGCATACCAGTTTGAGAACCACTGAATATAGTATAGTAGTAGTACAATATGAATATAGTAAGGGTGAACCAACCAGTAGTTCTATGTCATAGAACTACTGGTTGGTTCACCCTTACTATATTCATGCCCTGATCTCTCATAGATCTTCTCACATATCAAGATTTTTCACATCTTTAATATGTTGAATGAAGCAAATGATGCCACACGTGTTTAGGCAGGCCATGGCACAAAGTGTTTGACAGCTAAAATCGCCAGATAATTCTCTTTAGTGATCTCCCTGTGTACTGTGCCTATCCTCCCCTCCCACTGTTTAGTGCCTTGGGCTTTTGAAGTTAAGGGCACTGTGTAAATTATTCATTTTCCTGTGTGAAGCTTGCCTCTCAGCCAGGCCAGCTTGAACAAGCCAAGGTAGGAGTGGCACTGTTTGTTGTTTGTTCAATGTGTGTGCGTGTGTGTGTTTCTGTGGGGGCGGCTTTAAGCTCTAGCTCTTGTGTGTTAATCTTACAGACGGGCAATGCAACTTCAAATATCAGTCAGCACTGAGATAGTATAAAAAGCCCCTGAAATCTGCCCTGTGTTGACGTATTTCCTACTGAAACAAAAAGTTTGGGCAGGACATGTCCTTCTTTTTTTCTTTTTTAAATAGCCAATAATCTTTAGTATTTAGGGGTGACACTTGACTGTATGCACAACTACCACAAATAACTTGAAGAAACTAAGAAGAAAATGAGGGTCAGGGTCAATGTCATCATCTAGAAGCTTGCTGGAACATCTTGAGGGTGCGATGCTCGCATGCTCGAACATCGATGTTAGCTATAGTCCACTCTACAGTGGAATATTGCGCACAGGTATGGTGCAATATTCCCCACATTAACCTCATATACACCAGGATAAATACTGCCCTCCATATGGTGAACGGCACACAATGGTTGCCAGTAATTGCCAAAATCCACCAAACTCTTCCATTGAAGTCCAGAAAATCATTCTGGATCCAAGTCCAAACATTGATAACCAGATAGAGATAATGTCAATGATAGAGACAGTGCCAATGTCCAGAATAAGAACATGATCCTGATCCAACAAATGTGTTTTCCCTTCCTTGACGATCATAGACATAAACCGTGGGCCGAACATGCAATGGAAGATCAAGAATGGAAGATCAACGATCAAACCAAACTGTTATTGTGGTGAGGTGCAAACCATGAGCCACATCACATATGACTGCCCTGTTCAAGCCTGCCCTGGAGGTGCTGCCGAAATTCACACGCTGCTCCCATGTGCTATGGAATGGATCTCAAACTCCGATTGTAATCATCCCATCACTTTTCCAACTGCCATACGAAAGAAGAAGCTTCAGTGGCATCACAGCCATGAACCATGAATATCTACTTGCTGCTCAGTTCTAGTAGGAGGGATATTCTCATTCTAGAGAGCATTTGATTGGACAGAAATCTGTGTAGTACAAGATGAGTCATCAATATTTTTGGTCCCAGTAGAGGACTGAAGACTGTTCATTTTAAAAGTGTATGTCTGCTAAAAGGGAATTTCATCAACATTTCAAAGTAGGATTACATGTAGAACAGGGATTCAGGGAAATTACAATATTAATGATTATATTCAATTATATTTAGTCTTTGGAACCCTTTTTTTATGCATCGATGAAGGGGTAATTTACACCTTACTGATGGTGCTGTGGGGGTATGACAAAAAAGGTTAGGAAACGCACACAGTCCATAGGCCACCAAACTATAATTTTTATTTCATGGGGTCTTGAACGCTGGGCTCTAACATAAGGGACCTATGGGCAAATGGATGTTACTGAACGTAAGTGATCCTGACAAGGTCATCCAAGTGTGTGCTCTGAATATCTCCAGAGTACCATGGCAGAATCTCAAGTACACTCTTTTGGCAGGTTGAGACGGAGCAGATTGAGAAAGCCATGTGGGTTTGATATTGCCCGCAAGAGATTACTATCACGCTGACAAGTGACGTTCAAGCCTGCAACATTTCCCAAACATCAGTGAGCAGCATGCATAGAGGGTTTCTCAGATGCAAAGCAAAACAGCACAACTGTTCAGTGAAACAAAAAATATTCAGTCAGGGCTAAAAAGTGGTAAAATCCATATCACAGACAGTAGAAACTAAAGCAACACCTTCTGGTACACAAGAGTCTGCAGTTGCTCTAGGCATTCAGAATATTCTAGGAGCCTGACAGACACATTTTTATATTTGTAGCATGTCTGGCTGAGAGAGCACCTGTCTAAACTTCCGATTGGATACCACTGAGTTGCTGGATGCTCTTGAATTCTAAATTTACTTGCTGTGATCGCTAAGACTGAAAATAACAATTGGAAGCTGTGTTTCTTGACACATCTTCACAGTCTTGTTTCTGTTGAGCAGAAATATTAGGTGCTAATGGAATGTTCTGGGTTCTAGGACCTCTATTGACAGCATACATAGAAAATAACTTCACCTCATCCCTTAGTTCAAATGAAAAATGGGTTTACAGTAAGTCCAAGGGGAAAGGCATTGTACCAGCATAAATGTTAAACTACTGTCTAAAATATGACCACAACGCTTGTAACATTATGCGGTTTAACATGACATTTGTATGATAAAATAATAAAGTTACATCCAATCTTTCAACTCTTGTCAAGACCATTTAAAGCCATAAACCCAGTAACTTCCACATTATATACACAAGCAAACTCCACCCAGAGGTATTATGTCAGTAGGGCATTATCAGAGGTAAATTCACCTTGAAAAGAATTCTCATTGCTAAAGGGATGATTCAGACTATTTTACTGCTCAAATAACAAATTTTTCTAATCAAGAATTAAAATAAGTGCTTTAAAGGGATAGTTCACCCAAAATGAAAATCCCAGATTCATTCATTTCTTTCTTCTGCTGAAAACAAACAAAGATGTTTAGAATAATATCTCAGCTCTGTGGGTCCATACAACGCAAGTGAACGTAGAACGAAACTCCAAAAGTTCCAAAAAGAAGATAACGTCAGCATAAAAGTAATCCATACAACTCTAGTGGTTTAATCAATGTATTCTGAAGCGATCCCGTTGGTTTTGGGTGTGAACAGAGCAAAATAGAACTTATTTTTCACATCTTGTCATTGCAGTCTCTAGGTACGATCATGATTTGAGGCTCGATTACACTTCCTAGTGCTTGATACATGTGAAGAGCATAGATGGCGCTACAGGAAGTGTAATCGAGCTTGAAATCATGATTGTGACTTAATCTCCTTTTTGAAGCTATTGGAGCTCTGGTCACCATTCACTTGCATTGTATGGACCTACAGAGATGATATTTTCTTCTAATAATCTTTGTTTGCATTCGTCAGAAGAAAGAAAGTCATACACTGTACATCTGGGACAGCGAGAGGGTGAGTTAACGAGAACATTTTACATTTTGGCTGAACAATCCCTTTAACAAAAATACAACCTTAAAGGTATAGTTCACCCAAAAAGTATAATTCTCTCATCATTTACTCACCCTCATGTCATCTCAAACTCATATATGTTTGAGATAACTTCCTTCTGTGGAACACAAACAAAGATGAAAGATGTATGAGATGTTTTTGTCCATATAATGTCAGTAAATGGGCTCCAAAAATGACATAAAGGCAGCATAAGACTTGAGTGGTTTAATTCATGTCTTCTGAAGTGATACGATCGCTTTGAGCTAGAAATAGAACAAAGGTCCTTATTTTTGCTTTCAAACCCTCTGGAATGACTTGCTTCATAGACCTCTATTGTAAGTTCATTCCTAGTATGTAGTAATCGGCAACATAACACTGATGCTGTAAATAAAGATGAACTTGTATTGAACATTTGTTTAAGATATTCCTGGAATAAGAAATCAGAATAGACCATGCAAAAACACTTCAACAATATATGGTGAATATGTGGTGTTTGATTGCAGCTTCATAGCATATCTTGTTTGAAATAAGATCTTAATGACAGTTAAAATCTACATTGCACAACTTGGGTAAAACCACTGGGGTTTTTTTGGGGTATAGATCACTACAGCATATTTATTCAAAAAGAGATACACCGACATTCTCTATGCAGTTAAAATATCTGATGCAAACAGGTTCAGTCTGAGTAAGATCTATTCCAGTTTTATTTATGCAGACAGTACACTGAAACTCCAAAATATATCAATAGAGAGTTGGTTCAGCCAGTACGATAGAGAGGGGTTTTCCACACTACAACACAAAGGAGTTTGTAAGTCACATGACTCAGTTATTCACACTCTATTGATATACTGTACTGCGCTCATTAACTGTCTTTGAGGGATTTGGTCAGCACGTTGCACCCTCAAAAGCGCCTTCCTGTTTTTTGAGAATGTGGTAAGATTTACAGTATGTGACATCCCCTCAGTTCTGCTCTATACTTGCGTTCATTTCAGTCACAAGTACACATCTGACTCCCCTGTACACACACTTTCACTATGTGTTTTGGTACATACAAAGACAGAAGTACTAAACACAACAACTGTTGTAGTCATTTTGCTTAGTTATTCAAGGACATCAATGGCTTTTGAGCAAATCTGACAATTGCAAAGTTTAAAACTAAAAATGTTGTGTATTATATTGAATCTCTTCAAGACTATTAAAGGAATCATTAACCCACAAATGAAAATTCTCTCATCTTTTCCTCACCCTCATGCCATCCCAGATGTGTATGACCTTCTTCAATGCAAAGATTTTTAAGAAACTATAAATTCTCCTCCCTGGCCAATAGGTGGTGATATGTACAAAAAAAATTTTTTAATTGTCACAAACAAAAGAAGTAAGTGGAAAAGTGGAAAATTATAGTAAAAATGACTTAGATCAACTATCATCATATCGCTTTTGAAGATATGGATTTAACTACTGGAGTCCTCTGGATCAGTTTTATGCTTATTTTCTGAGCTTAAAAGTTCTTGCCATCATTCACTTGCATTGAATGGACCAACAGAGCTGAGATATTTTTCTGAATATCTTCATTTGTGTTCAGCAGAAGAAAGTCATTCACATCTAGTATGGCATGAGAGTGAGTAAATGATAAGAGAATTGTCATTTTTGGATGAACTATTCCTTTGAGAAAACAGACCTTGGAGCTAGAAAAACAGTAGTAGTTCTGTATAAAGTTTGACTTGAGTGATGTCTTGGTCCATTTTCTTTTCAGCAAGAAAACGCGAAGAATATAACAAAAGCAGCAAAAGGTTGTGGTGCCTCCTTGTGGTTGATAAAGGTTGCGAGGTAAACAACAAAACCAAAGAAATCGCACAGTGCAGGTTTGATACGATTAATAAATAGGGTACAAAATAGGGCGCAAAATTCAACAATGCATCAGTGAAATCAGGTGCTTGATCTTAAAAAAAAATGGTCTGCTTCAGGAGGTCAAACATAAGTGCTGTTTTATTTGTAATTAAGTTTACCATTTTTACCACCCTGTTCCTAAAATGTGGGACATGTGGGTAGGGTTGCCACCTTGGCCCAGTAAAATTCCTGGACATCTAAACAATCACAGAAAAATCTTTGCTGGCCATTGTACAAGAAATAAAACATTATTTTTAATTGTTTACTTGTTTGAAATGGAAATTGCAGCATAATTCAATCAAACAATAGCATCAATACGCTCAAAAAAGATGGCCAAACAGGTTAGCATCGATTGGCTATTCAGTCGGATTCGTTCGTTTTCACAGACTGCCATAATTAATTTAATCCATATGGGAAAGTGTCCAATTACAGGTTGGTTACTGCAATTACGTGAGTAGTATTCGGCTTGTTACATGATCCTAACATGGCAGCCCCTGTGAGGGGACCCTCTACCTGTACAATAAAATAGTTTTACAAGGCTACTTATATCAATAGAATCTTCATCTTTTGTGAATGCTCATGATTTTATTAATATTTCAAAATTATAATTGATTTAATTAGTTCAATTTTAAATTAGGAAAAAATTAACAAGTGCACCTTTAAAACATGTTTAAAGCTAACTATTGCTATGTAAATTTTATGTTAGATTGTATAGAATTTAGTTTAAAATTGCCATATATCCAGTTATCACAATCCCCCACAAAATAAGTACAAATTAAGTGTAAATTCTGTATCATCTAATCTGATAATATATATATAATCTATCTATAATTTGATAATAATATGAGGTCAAGACAAAAAAAAAAAAAATATATATAAAAGAAACAAGAACAATTCCAGGAGATTTCAAATTATTTATATGATGCTTACAGAGTATAACGCTCTCATAGTATGCACTCTAACTTGTATAAAAACTCCAAAAGTACAAACATCAATGTAGACAGACAATGTAAACATCAACGAGATATAAAAGACAGGCAGAGTGTGTAATGGCAACAATTCTGTTACACAGTATATGTATAAAGTATGGAGAATGAGTTATGGTCAATGAGTGAGGTGTCCGTCCGTTGTGATGACCGGCTTGGAGGGCAAGATCTAGTGTTTACCTGAAATTACTTGAAGAAAATGACCTTCATATAAAAAATTAAAAAAACACACAAAATGCTGAAAAGTCGTCTGAAAATATATACAATAAAATTAAACGTACATCATAAAAAACAAGGCCTAAAATGGCCTGTATACAGTCCACTGTACCGTTTCAGTCAAGTCCGTGGCAGGGCCGCGAACATGTAAAATGTTTTGGAACGGTACTAATATAACTTAGCATAATGCAAGGACAACCGAGAGGATAACAGTCATAAAAAATGGGTGTGATAGTGATAAAATAGTGATAAAATAACGTATCACGTTACAACTGAGTGCATCTTGACATGTGCTGTAAGAAGAGGTCACGGGTCAAAGAGAGACTGATTTAAGTGCCATAGAGCTCAACGGCCCTGTTTCAGTTTGTCAATGTGGAAGGTGAGTTTGAGGGCAGGCCCCAGCTTTAAGCCCATATATTTCATCATGACGTCACTACGGAGCAGTAGTAGAGCTTTTCCATCAATCTCCTGCAACAGAAGAGCCAAAAAGCAATGTTAACACCAGCAGCAAATCACATTTTATACATTTACATGAGGATACTCTACTGCTAGATGACTTGTTGTGACTGCTAATGTAGACTGCAGCTTTAAGGGCAAATTTAAACCTCTTGAGACCCAAGCGTGACTGCTGTGTGCTTTATCAGTTTCCCTTTTTGATTTGTAACTAGTAGCACCAGATAAATATGCAAGAAAAAAAAAATCTAGAGCAAATGTTTTCCTAAAAATTTATGGCAACATATGTGGACAGTGGGACTAAGTTGTAACATTTTGAATAATACCAAGCCATAGAAAGTCAGATTTTTAAATCAAATTGAACTCTTGGTTGGATTTTAGGACTTAGTTGCATGGGGAGCTACAGGATTCTCCCTTGCTCCCTATGTAGTGAATGACTTAACCTCCAGTGTGCTGTCTATCTGCACAGCTCTCAGAACAGTTCAAAATGCACCTTATTTACATCCTAACGCCATATAAAGCCTCTGAAAGCAACATTTTTCAAGTTTTGGATGAACCCATAGATTCTCCGTATGATAATGCACAGTAAATATACGTAGGATTTCTAAGGAAATGTGCTTAAGTACACAGTAGTGTATTTGTGTTTAGCAGCATGGCGTTTTGCAATAAATAGCTTAAAAAAAAAAAGAGAAAAAAAAGGGGGGGCATATCGGATGAAACTAGAGACTTATCTTTTAACTCAAACAGGTTTCAATTAAGTTTTGTTGCCGTTTCTCCAAAAGACAAACTCTTCTGTGATCGGCGGCATGTTGTTTTGTCACATGACTCCATATTTCAAAAGTTTAAGCCTTTACTGACACACAAGACTCTTCTGAACTGAGATCAGTCTGTTTAAATGAATTTAAATTATGCGTTGTGTATAGCAGTATGTGCAACAGCACACTTTTTACGACTAAAAAAATTGACGGCACATCACTATCCCACATAGGCTAACCATTGTCAATATTTTTCCTTTTCGAGAACTTGTCCATGTTTTCTGTCCGTCTTAGTAGCTTGTTTACTTGTAATGTTTGAAATTCGGCAATGCAAAACATAAATAAAATAAAATTACTTACAGTGCTTGCGTAAGACTTTCTCATTGTCCGTCATTTTGACGGACAGTGTCTCAAAAATTCCATCAAAATCTATTATTACTGGTCATTTTCATATTTGAATGAAAATAAGACATTTAATAGATTTTATTTAAGTTCACATTTTTAATCATGAACTTACAGGACGAGCATTTATTTATGAAGAGAACAGATGAACAACCGAGACACCACACGTTTTTTCCACGTGGTGACAGCGGAGGCCAGTAAAACACGACATATGAAAAACACAATATTTAAAAAAACTAATATGATTAAAATATGAACAAAACACATAAATAATGAACAACAGAACTCAATAGACAACTCAAACCTTCCTCATGGTCCACATCGACTTAAACTGGGTGCTTGTCTGTGTGTGATCAAATGCATCAAGGGAGACTGATGTTGTGGCAATTGTCATTAGATTAGTGTCTTTGCCTCAGACAGACGACTTCTTGTGGCAGTTTTAATTTGGTTCTGCTTCACAGAGGGGCGATTTTACGAGTTTGCCACGTAATAAAGCGGGAGGTGTGCACAATAAACATTGAAAACATGTATTTGGAAGAGAGAAAAAAGCTTGCCGTTGCTTTGATAGCAGAAAGTAATAAAAGGACTCGTTTATGTTTAGGTCTAAGCATTTTCTTGGTGAATTTAAATTAGTTCAATAACTGGGGTCTCTAATATTCGAAAACGATGAGTTAATATTTAAATAAAAGAAAATATGAGACATTCAATGGCTCCACAAATTTGGACAGTTTTTAAATATTTATTGTTGCTTAGTACTCTCAAAGACATTATTGGTGAAGCAAAAATGTGCATGAAAAATACTTTGGTGTGACTTCATAGACTTCGATGTATTCTGCAGCGCTAACACGAGTCATGTGAAAGACTCTTACTGCAAATAAATATCACTCACTTTTGCACATTAATCATTGCTCTACACAATCACAAAAGTGACCGATTATGGTTTCAAAACAGGAAATTTCTCTGAAAGGTGAGGAGTTTGTATCCCTGAAATTATTATTATTATAATTTTTTTCATGGATTTATTTATTTTGTGGAATTTGAACATTTTCCACGGCACACCTGACAATCTTTCATGGCACAGTGGTTGGGAAACACTGGTGTAGAGCAGAGCCAAAATACAATGTCCACACGTGTACGAAGGGTGACAGGAGGTTAACTCAAACGTGAAAATCAATGATCTGCAATCACCAGCTCTCAAAATTTTCTGTCACAGAATGTGGAGGGTTGTTGTGGAGCACAATCTACAAGTGATTAAAGGGGTAGTTCACCCAAAAAAGACAGCCTCAATCAATTTGTTTGGAGAAAAGATGAAATGAAAGTGAATGGTGCCTGGAGCTATTAGTCCCTAACATTCAGCCTAACATCTCTTTTGCTCCATAGAAGAAAGTAAGTCATATGGGTTTGGAGGGTGAGTAAATTATGACAGAATTTTCATTTTAGGATAAATTATCCCTTTAATCACCTATTTCTGCATGTAGATTGTAGTTATTCTTTCTGCCTCTAACTGTTCCTCACTCTCTACCCTCAACTTACATGTTTGCGGAAGAGGTCTGCGTGTGGTCCGAGCTGAGGGTCAATGTCTCTGATGAACTGCATGACGTCCTCTACCGTCCACAGGTTGGGATCCTGTCCACTGGGCCTCTGACTTTCTTTCGAGCTCAGAAAACGCTCTGATCCTAGTAAGAAGGGTTTTCAGTATAAAATCAATATCTTCTGATGAATCCAGTTTGGATAAGTGAGGTCTTTAAAGGGTTACTTCAGGATTTAGCATTAAGCTTTGTATCAGTAGAAAACCAGTTTCTAATTATTTTCTAATTACCGAGCTCCCCCCCCTCATATCCCCCTGAGACGAGAGATTTATTTATTTTTAGTCTGGAAAAAATCCTCCGATGACGCAAAAATCGTCATTTTGCGTCATCGGAGGATTTTTGGTCCAGAGGCTTAAAACTACAGCCAGTATTCCGCATGTTTTCACCACACCCATATGGGGCGGGATCTCACTCACAGAATGTGAAGATAGTGTCAGCCATCTTTCTGTAGAAGCTAAGAAAACAGGCTCTTTGCTCTGTGTAGAAAGTTTGTATACAAGTAGACTAATCACGATGGCGGAATGTAGTTTTGAAGTTGAAATGGCAGAAGGGGATTTCGAAGATCTGTTGCGAGAATCTGATGCTCGCGGCTACCTGTACGAGCCGCAATACAGCGATGAACAGAGGCTGGAGCAGCTGCTGTAGCAGGGGAGCAAAACCTGCTTGGCAGGCAGGAGGAAGAGAGTGTTAAATTATATTCAGACTCGAGTTGGGGCGGACTGGTGGTGTTAGTGCTCTCGCTGTGCGCCTATGGAAACAGATAGAGGGTCCTATTGCTGTCGCGAATTTCAGCGATACTGGACGAGATCGCTGAATCCGCTGATGAAACTGCACCGATAACATGAGCATGTATAACTGCGCACCCAAGTTTTGTATCACACATGGACAGGGGAGTCCTGGAAACTTATTTTAGGATTCCGAAGACAAATTGGAAATGCCAGCCGAAGCCCGCAGGGACAAACGGACGGCTTAGTGTAAAGTGAGTATTTTGTTTGTTTTTCTTTTTTGTTACTGAGACGTCATGTACAGAGTTTGGACACACGGAATTATAATGTTCTTCCCGCGTAGTCAGTCAATTTATCAACTAACTCACGATTTATAGAGTCACGATGTATCATATTTGTATCATATTTTCAGATACTGCCGCCTGTAACCGGTAGGCGTGGTTTGGGAGTGGCCTCGTAAGGGCAGCAAAGCAAGTGCATTCTGGGAGTTGTTGTCTTTCAGCCACATGTGTAAAAAATACATTTTCTGCCTTTTCTCAGTCTAGAATGCTTCAAATTCAAAAATAATTTCACATTTATACAATATAAATGACCAATTTTAAATACACATTCATCTTCCCAGAGGTGAAGTATCCCTTTAAGGTTCATCAGTTGTTCACATTATTGCATTTAGGCATTGTTTTATGATAATGAATAAGGTATTAGAATGCTTAAGTACAATCCATTAGGTATGTGAAGTATGTTTTAGTGTGTAAGTGATATTTAATACTGGGTTTGTGTTGGAATGTGTGTACCTGTGGAGCCCAGGTGATGAAGTTTTCCCGGCGAGCTGCTACTCTGAGAAAGGGTACGCATTGTCAAGCTGTGTCCAGGAGACAAATGAGCTTTCTCTAAGACCTCTGAGCTACTGACCCCTTTCTCCATCTGAAATGGCTCTGATCAACCACATATATCACAAACACGCCACCACTTTATCACTTACAAAGGGTAAATGGTAAATGTACAACCCAGAGTTTCAACAGGATGTAAAAATCCACAGCTCAGTGATGCTGTTCAATGCTGGTTAAGCCATTGAACAATGTGCAATACCTTCTGAAGAGAGACGATGGGTTTTGGCTATTTTGTGTGGTATCAAGTTGCTGTTGTAGGTGTCGCGTTGGGGGAATCTTGTAGTTCCTCGACCAGGTCCAGAACCAAGACTTTCTGTAAAGTTTCTCCTCTCTACCCACACAAGGAAAAGACACACAATACATTCTTTCTTCTGTGGGCTACACAACCTTAGTGTTAAAAAGCCTCAATAGAAATTATTGACAGCAGATGTGTTTGCGTGCATGAGCGCTAACCTGTGTATGTTCGGCTGTCATAGTGAACTCCTCCAAGAGGAACGGGCTGACTACCGAACAGTGGGTCACAGTGCAGGTTGCGGCAGAGTTTCTCCAGAAAGCGCAACATGTACGTCACACTGTTCACTGCAGGCAGTGTAAGAGTATGGTGCTGTTGCTCAAAGTAGGCTGTGGATTAAATAGGAAAGGTTCAGGTTTAGCTCAGTTTTAAAACTTTGTGAGCTGCATTCATAGGCAGCTTTTCAGGTTGTTTAAGATTTATTTTAAGTTAATGCTGCCTCCTAAGATGCTTGTTGTGGACAAATTCTAAGGCAGCAGTGCTTGTATCTTTTGTGGAGACAGAAATACCACCATTTATTGTGACAAGTTCAGTAAAAAAAATTCCAAGGTAACAGAAGAATTGAGAGAGATGTTGATTATAAACATATTTAAAATTAATTTAATATGGAAAATGATCAATTTTTAAAATATTTATAATATTTAAAAATAATTTAAATATTATATATATATATATATATATATATATATATACACACACACACACACACACCACTGTAAAAAATTATCAGTTTCTCTGGACTTACTATTTATAGGCACAGTATAAGTCAGAAGTTTACATACACTTAGGTTGAAGTCAATAAAACTCATTTTTTAACCACTCCACAGATTTCGTATTAGCAAACTATAGTTTTGGCAAGTCGTTGAGGACATCTGCTTTGTGCATGACACAAGTAATTGTTCCCAACAATTTTTTACAGAGAGATTGATTCACTTTTAATTGACTATATCACAATTCCAGTGGGTCAGAAGTTTACATACACCAATTTATCTGTGCCTTTAAGCAATTTTGAAAATTCCAGACAATTGGTCAGTTTGCTTCTGATAGGAGGTGTAGTCAATTGGAGGTGTACCTCTGGATGTATTTTATGACCCCAAGCATACATTAAAGTTGTGGTTTAAGGACAACAAAGTCAAGGTATTGGAGCGGCCATCACAATGCCCTGACCTCAAGCTGATAGAAAATGTGTGGGCAGAACTGAAAAAGGGTGTGCGAGCAAGGAGGCCTTCAAACCTGACTCAGTTACACCAGTTTTGTCTGGAGGAATGGAACAAAATTCCAGCAAATTATTGTGAGAAGCTTGTGGAAGGTTACCCAAAAAGTTTGACACAATTAAACTATTTAAAGGCAATGTTACCAAATACTAACAAAGTGTATGTAAACTTTTGACCCACTGGGAATGTGATGAATGAAATAAAAGCTGAAATAAATAATTCTCTACTATTATTCTGATATTTCACATTCTTAAAACAAAGTAGTGATCCTAACTGACCTAAGACAGGGAATGTTTTCTAAGATTAAATGTCAGGAATTGTGTTTAAATGTATTTGGCTAAGGTGTATGTAAACTTCTGACTTCAAGTTTGTGTTTGAGTAAAATTAACATTTTAGTTTTAAGTACTAAGAACATTTCTCCCAAATTCCAAATAAAATATTGTCATTTAGAGCATTTATTTGCAGAAAATGACAACTGGTCAAAATAACTAAAAATATGCCGTTTTCAGGACTCAAATAATGCAAAGAAGAAGTTCGTATTCATTTTGAAACTTATGTCATATGTCACTCCTGGCACAACAATTCAAGCAACTGGGGTTGCTTGATGGCTTGTGGCCATCCATCTTCCTCTTGATCACATTTCAGAGGTTTTCAATGTGGTTAGGTCTGGAGATTGGTCTGGCCTTGACAGGGTCTTGATCTGGTGGTCCTCCATCCACATCTTCACTGACCTGGCTGTGTGACATGGAGCATTGTCCTGCTGGAAAAACCAATCCTCAGAGTTGGGGAACATTGTCAGAGCAGAAGGAAGCAAGTTTTCTTCCAGGACAACCTTGTAAGTGATTTGGTTCATGCATCCTTCACAAAGACAAATCTGCCTGATTCCAGTCTTGCTGAAGCACCCCCAGATCATCACCAAATTTTGGGGAATTTGGAAGAAATGTTGTCAGTACTTCATAGAATAAACAAACATGTTAATTTTACTCAAATACATACCTATAAATAGCAAATCCAAAGAAACTGATAATTCTGCAGAGCTGTGTGTGTGTGTGTGTGTGTGTGTGTGTGTGTGTATGCATGTATGTATGTATGTATATATATATATATATATTTGAAGAAAATAATGAATTTAATCCATTTTGGAATAAGGCTGTAACATGTAAAAGTGAAGCGCTGTGAATACTTTCCGGATACACTCTATAATATATAATTCTACAAACAATACCCCATAATGACAACGTGAAAGATGTTTGTTTGAAATCTTTGCAAATGTATTAAAAGCTTGGCACACCTATTTTTGGGCAGTTTCTCCCAATCTTCTTTGCAGGACCTCTCAAGTTCCATCAGGTTGGATGAGGAGCGTCAGTGCACAGCCATTTTCAGATCTCTCCAGAGATGTTCAATCGGGTTCAAGTCTGGGCTCTGGCTGGGCCATTCACAGAGTTGTCCCGTAGCCACTCCTTTGTTATCTTGGCTGTGTGCCTAGGGTCGTTGTCCTGCTGGAAGATGAACCTTCACCCCAGTCTGAGGTCCAGAGCGCTCTGGAGCAGGTTTTCATCAAGGATGTCTCTGTACATTGCTGCATTCATCTTTCCCTTGATCATGACTAGTCTCTCAGTTCCTGCCACTGAAAAACATCCCCACAGCATGATGCTGCCACCACAATGCTTCACTGTAGGGATGGCATTGGCCAGGTGATGAGTGGTGCCTGTATCCTCCAGACATGATGCTTGTCATTCAGGCCAAAGAGTTTAATCTTTGTTTCATCAGACCAGAGAATTTAGTTTCTCATGGTCTGAGAGTCCTTCAGGTGCCTTTTGGCAAACTCCAGGTGGGCTGTCATGTGCCTTTTACTGAGGAATGGCTTCCGTCTGGCCACTCTACCATACAGACCTGGTTGGTGGAGTGCTGCAGAGATGGTTGTTCTTCTGGAAGGTTCTCTTCTCTCCACAGAGAAATGCTGGAGCTCTTTCAGAATGACCATCGGGTTCTTGGTCACCCCCCTGACTAAGGCCCTTCTCCCCTGATTGCTCACTTTGGCTGGGCGACCAGCTCTAGGAAGAGTCCTGGTGGTTCCAAACTTATAGCATTTATGGATGATGGAGGCCACTGTGCTCATTGGGACCTTCAATGCTGTAGAATTTTTTCTGTACCCTTCCCCAGATCTGTGCCTCGATACAATCCTGTCTTGGAGGTCTACAGACAATTCATTGGACTTCATGGCTTGGTTTGTGCTCTGACATGCACTGTTAACTATGGGACCTTATATAGACAGGTGTGTGCCTTTCCAAATCATGTCCAATCAACTGAATTTACCACAGGTGGACTCCAATCAAGTTGTAGAAACAGCTCAAGGATGATCAGTGGAAATAGGATGCACCTGAGCTCAATTTTGAGTGTCATGGCAAAGGCTGTGATTACTTATGTACATGTGTTCATTTAAATTTTTAATAAATTTGCAAAGATTTTAAACAAACTTCTTTCATGTTGTCATTATGGGGTATTGTTTGTAGAATTTTGAGGAAAATAATGAATTTAATCAATTTTGGAATAAGGCTGTAACAAAATGTGGAAAAATTTCCGGATGCACTGTGTGTGTGTGTGTGTGTGTATATATGTATACATGTATGTATGTATGTATATATATATATATATATATATATATATATATATATATATATATATATATATATATGTATGTATATATATATATATATATATATATATACACACACTCACCTAAAGGATTATTAGGAACACCATACTAATACTGTGTTTGACCCCCTTTCGCCTTCAGAACTGCCTTAATTCTAAGTGGCATTGATTCAACAAGGTGCTGAAAGCATTCTTTAGAAATGTTGGCCCATATTGATAGGATAGCATCTTGCAGTTGATGGAGATTTGTGGGATGCACATCCAGGACACAAAGCTCCCGTTCCACCACATCCCAAAGATGCTCTATTGGGTTGAGATCTGGTGACTGTGGGGGCCATTTTAGTACAGTGAACTCATTGTCATGTTCAAGAAACCAATTTGAAATGATTCGAGCTTTGTGACATGGTGCATTATCCTGCTGGAAGTAGCCATCAGAGGATGGGTATATGGTGGCCATAAAGGGATGGACATGGTCAGAAACAATGCTCAGGTAGGCCGTGGCATTTAAACGATGCCCAATTGGCACTAAGGGGCCTAAAGTGTGCCAAGAAAACATCCCCCACACCATTACACCACCACCACCAGCCTGCACAGTGGTAACAAGGCATGATGGATCCATGTTCTCATTCTGTTTACGCCAAATTCTGACTCTACCATCTGAATGTCTCAACAGAAATCGAGACTCATCAGACCAGGCAACATTTTTCCAGTCTTCAACTGTCCAATATTGGTGAGCTCTTGCAAATTTTTGCCTCTTTTTCCTATTTGTAGTGGAGATGAGTGGTACCCGGTGGGGTCTTCTGCTGTTGTAGCCCATCCGCCTCAAGGTTGTGCATGTTGTGGCTTCACAAATGCTTTGCTGCATACCTCGGTTGTAACGAGTGGTTATTTCAGTCAAAGTTGCTCTTCTATCAGCTTGAATCAGTCGGCCCATTCTCCTCTGACCTCTAGCATCAACAAGGCATTTTCGCCCACAGGACTGCCGCATACTGGATGTTTTTCCCTTTTCACACCATTCTTTGTAAACCCTAGAAATGATTGTGCGTGAAAATCCCAGTAACTGAGCAGATTGTGAAATACTCAGACCGGCCCGTCTGGCACCAACAACCATGCCACGCTCAAAATTGCTTAAATCACCTTTCTTTCCCATTCTGACATTCAGTTTGGAGTTCAGGAGATTGTCTTGACCAGGACCACACCCCTAAATGCATTGAAGCAACTGCCATGTGATTGGTTGATTAGATAATTGCATTAATGAGAAATTGAACAGGTGTTCCTAATAATCCTTTAGGTGAGTGTATATATATATATATATATATATATATATATATATATATATATGTAGAGAGAGAGAGAGAGAGAGAGAGAGAGAGAGAGAGAGAGAGAGAGAGAGATTTTGGCTTATGTTGTCTGTATTGAAAATTGAGTCTCTGTATGTGCTGCGCCTCTACGTATTATACATATCAGTCACTTAAGTAGGGCCCTATTTTTTTTCAAAATACCATTGCATTATTGTTTTATTAAAGGAAGAGTGTCAATACTGATGCTCACACAATCCAAAACTCAAAATTGGAGTTGTGTTTTTTATTTTATTATTATAATTTTTATATTATATAAAAGCTTGCACAGTAGAGCAATTTTAATGTGATGAAACTCTTGCTTGAGATATTGTTTAAATGTAATGTAATTATTATTAATATATTATTATTACTACTTGAATTTCACTTTATGGGCTAATGTGCTTATTAAACTGCAAAAGGGTATGATTTAATTATATTAATAAATGGTCTCTGTAATCTATCGACGTGCTTCACAATGAATAAAGTGCTCTGCTCTTTGTCATTAATACACACACAGCACATGTGATGTTACAATGCGGTTAGTGTTTAAGCAGTGGATTCTCACAATCATTTACTGTTGAAGCCCACAGCTCATTTGTTTAATTAAATCTCTGCCTTTTGTGGTTTAATCAACACACTAGGATATATCACAATTTTAATTGGATTAATTGTGGATTTATACATTAATTTCCTCCAAAATATGTCAAGTTCTGTAACATTCTGTGTTTTACAGTTAATTCCTTTTTCATTAGTCCATTCCAATATTCTGTCTGTGTTTTGTACAATGCTGCAATCATAGGGGCATAACAGATGTATGTACAGTATGTAAAGTTGAAGTCAGAAGTTTACATACACCTTAGCCAAATTCTTTTAAACTCAGTTTTTCACAATTCCTGACATTTAATCATACAAAACATTACCTGTCTTAGGTCAGCTAGGATCACTACTTTATTTTAAGAATGTGAAATTTCAGAATAATAGAAGAGGGATTGATTTATTTCAGCTTTAATTTCTTTCATCACATTCCCAGTGGGTCAGAGGTTTATATACACGTTGTTAGTATTTGGTAGCATTGCCTATACATTGTTTAACCTTGTATTGACGGTGATTTAATACATTTATTTAAACTACGAGATAAAGCCTGGGTAAGATACCGCATGACAAAGGAAAGTGCTGATTGGTCTGAATATAAGAAATTGAGAAATGCCTGTACAACTAAAACAAGGAATGCAAAAGCAAACTACTATCAGCACTCTATCAGATACCAAAAACCCTAAGCAATTTTGGAAGAGACTTAACTCCTTAATTAACAAAACCAATACAAGTCATCCAGCCAAACTTAGAGTGAACAATAATATTATCACTGACCCTATCTTAATGGCCAATGCCCTTAACCAACACTTTTCTTCTATTTGTTGTTCCCATCTGAGCTCTCTTATTCTACAATAACAAATACTTTGAACAATATCTGTTTCTCCTTTTCAACAATTCATCCCTCTGATGTTCAACAGGCAATTTCGGAAATAAAATCTTCTAATGGTGCTGGTCCTGATGGTTTGGACATGAAGTTTATTAAACTTTCTTCTCATGTTCTAGCATATCCACTATGTGATTTATTTAATTTATCACTTTCCACCTGTGTAATTCCATTAATGTGGAAATTTGCAAAAGTAATACCACTATACAAAGGTGGTGACTCACTTGATGTCAACAATTATAGGCCAATTTCTATAATCAGTAATGTAGCTAAGATATTTGAAAAGCTTATTTTTAGGCAACGGTCAAACTATATTAATGAATTTTCCCTCTTGACTCCAAATCAATCTGGATTTAGACCTTATCACTCTACAACAACAGCCCTTACATTATTTACCAATGATATTTTTTCTGCACAAGATAATAACAAGTCTACTGGTGCAATTTTTATTGATCTCACTAAGGCATTTGACATGGTCAATCATTATATTCTTCTGGACAAACTATATGCTATTGGCCTTTCCAAATCAGCTGTTCTCTGGTTTAATTCATATCTTCATTACAGACGTCAAAGTGTGTCTCTTAATGCTGTTCTCTCTCAGCCTAAAATAATGGAAACCGGTGTCCCTCAGGGTTCTTCCCTAGGCCCCCTTTTGTTTTCCATTTTTATAAATGATCTCCCACAAATATGCTTGGACTGTCAGATTCATCTATATGCAGATGACACAGTTATGTATACATCTAAACACGATATATCTAAGATTCAAACCTCACTTCAACTTGATTTCAATCTTATTCAAACATGGTTCTCTTCTAATTTGCTTTTATTGAATAAAAAGAAGTCTTATAGCATGCTTTTTGCAACCAGATCTGTACTCCATAGCAAAATAATTCTTTGGAGGTTAAATTTCTGGATGGTACACTTTTAAAGAATGTTGAGGAGTTTAAATACCTGGGCCTTTGGCTAGACTCCCAACTTACTTTCAGACCTCATATTGATTCTATTGTAAAAAACATAAACTGTAGCTTAAGAATGTTATACCGCTCAATTAATTGCTTTACAAAACAGATTAGATTAAAAATTATTACTCAATTATTATTGCCTATAATTGATTATGCTGATGTTGTTAACAGAACACAGCCGTAACCAATCTTAAACCTTTGAATGTGATCTATAATAGTATCTGCAGATTTGTTTTGAGGTGCCCATTTAGAACTCATCACTGTCAAATGTATCAGTCACTGAATCTTCTTTCACTAAATGGCAGACGACAGTATCACTGGTTGCAGTTTGTTCATAAATGCATTTTCTCAAACTATCCATCCTATCTGAAACAATACTTGATTCCATATCAAACATCCTACAGCCTAAGAGACACTGACCATAATTTCTTTTCTGTACCAAATATATCCAAAGAAAGTAGGAGGAGAGCCTTTAAATTTAAAGCCCCTTCTGATTGGAATGGTTTACCCAAGTCTTTTAGATCGATCTCCTCTTTTCACCAGTTTAAGATGTCTCTTCTTAATTATTTGCATACAAGCTGTAACTGTTTTCTTCATGCTTGATATATATATATATATTTTTTTTTTTATTTTTTTTTTTTCAATTGTCTATATGAATGACCTCAACTGTTTATTGCCTAATATCTAATGGTTGGATTGGGGAAGATATGGGTGATTTTGGTGTGTTGGAGAGCTTTTGTCTTTGTTTTGTTAGTAGGTATGTATGCATGTTTGTATATGATGTATGTTTTTCTTGAGGTCCCCTCGAAAACGAGATGTCACATCTCAAGGGTTTTTTTTCCTCTTAACAATAAACGGTTTAACTTGGGTCAAACATTTTGGTTAACTTTTCAAAAGCTTTTCACAATAAGTTGCTGGAATTTTGGCCTCCAGACAGAACTGGTGTAACTGAGACAGGTTTGTAGGCCTCCTTGCTCACACATGCTTTTTTAGTTCTGCCCACAAAGTTCAGCTTGGAATTTTTTTTTGTTTTAATTTTACTGTGGATCTAGATACTTGTCTACCTGTTTCCTCCAGCATCTTCACAAGGTACTTTGCTGTAGTTCTGGGATTGATTTGCACTTTATGCACCAAACTACATTAATCTCTAGGATTCCTTCCTGAGCGGTATGATGGCTGTATGGTCCCATAGTGTTTACACTTGTGTACTGTTTTTTTTTGTACAGATGAATATGGTACCTTCAGGTGTTTAGAAATTGCTCCTAAGGATGAACCAGACTCGTGGAGGTCCACAATTTTTTTTCTGAGTTCTTGGCTGTTTTCGTTTTATTTTCCCATGATGAGAAGTAAAGAGAAACTGAGTTTGAAGGTAGGCCTTAAAATACATGCACAGGTACACCTACAATTCAGTACACTACCAATCAGAAGCTAATTGTCTAAAGGTTTGACATAATTTTCTAGAATGTTCCAATTTGCTTAAAGGCACATTTAACTTAGTGTTTGTAAAATTCTGACCCACTGGAATTGTGATATAGTCAATTAAAAGTGAAAAATTACTTGTGTCATGCACAAAGTAGATGTTCCAAGCGACTAGCCAAAACTATAGTTTGTTAATATTAAATCTGTCGAGTGGTTAAAAAAATTTGTTTTAATGACTTAAGCCTAAGTGTATGTAATCTTCTACCTAAAACTGTATGCATGATAGAAATTAACTTTTTTATTAAAGGACAATATTTGCATACCAACATAGCATACCATCTATTTATCTAAAATCCTTCAAACCATACTAAAACCTAGATATGGCTTGAGCAGAATATAATTAAAGATTTTTGTCTATTTCCATGGCATACTTGCCCCGTGCCCTGGTTCATATTGGACCCTGTTGTATGATCATGTCTGTGTGTGCTGACCTGATATGAGCTCTCTTCCATTTCCTGGTTTGAGGCAGGAGAAGACAGTGCTCTGGTTATGTGCACAGTCAAAACAGGCCTGAACACACTGCTGCAGCACTGAGGAAGCTTGACCTGGCCCAAAGTGATCCGGCAAAGACTGAATTCGCTGTGCATCCAGGTGTGGACCCACTTTCCCATACTTGTTCAGGTACACACATACTGAGACACCCAAATAATTGCAAAGTAAGGCAAAATGCTACATACGGACTGAAATGTTTCTTTCAAAGTGCAGTGGGTTAAATTGTTTTAGCTCTCACTAAGAAATTTGCAGTACCTGTAGGAGCCTGTAAGGCAGCACTGGGAATTGTAGCATTGTCCAATGGAACTGAGCTGGTGTCTGGCTCTGGAGTGCTACTGCTTGGGGAGGTGGGCTTTCTCTGTAGACAAATACACACAGTCAGGAGAAATTTGTTTAAATAACACTGCTTCATTGTCTTTTAGTTATCCAACGATGGTTTCCATTGATTTCCAACATTAATTACTAAAGTTGTAAGAGTCACACCTTGCTGCCAGGTTTGGGGCCTCTCTTTTTGGGAATTTTGATAGGTTCTGTCTGGATCTGCTGCACTTTCTGGGCCCAGTTTGCTGGAAGTTTGCCTTTGGGTCTACCAGGGCCCTCAGTCACCCCTTCTAGCCATGCCACCCTCTTGGCCCAGCCCAACTGAAAGACAACATAAAAGTACAACATAAACACATTTAAGTCTTGGAGGATAGTCTATAGACCTTATTCCCAGTAGTGCCATCTTTTATTTTTGACAGGAATTAAAATAACACTGTGAGGGATAGACCATCTCTTTGCATTTAGCACTGTATAAAGCTATCAAAAAGCTACTCACATCTAATTTTTCACAACTCATTTTGTCTGTGGAGTTTTTTGTTGACTGAAATTTCTTGGAAAGATATTTTTTCAATGTTTTGTCAGCAGAACAGTCCAAAAACACTTCAAACAACTGTACAACCTATTGAAAAGACTGTCTATCCTTCAAAGCATTTTTGTCATTCCCATAAAAAAATCAAAGATGGCACTGCTGTGAATAAGGTCAATAATATCTTAACGACAGTTATTTTCATCAGTTATCTCCCTTTTCTTTTTAAATTTCTGAAAATGTACTTAAATACTTGATCCTATTATTAACTGCCTGAAAAACCCTTTTTTCTTTGTTGCGGTATTGCAATTGGTATCAGGAGTCGTGAAATTTTTCTTGTACTACTGACACCTGAAGTTTTGGTATAATGACAACCATAGATATCAATATACCTTGCTTCCTGGTTTGGGGCCACGTTTCTTGGGGATTTTAATAGTTTCCAGTTCCTTTTCAGGCTGGTCTGTCTGGGGACCAATTGTTTCTTTCTCTCCCCAGGACCCTGTTAGTTTGGTTTTCTTGCGGCCAGGCTTACGTTTCTTCTTGGGTGGGGGTCTGCCTGGTGTAGGGGGCATACCTAACCCCTCTATACTACTGTCCGGCTGGGCACCAAGTGCACCTAGCATCTTCGGTAACCCAGCTGTAAAAGAGAGATAAAGAAGATGACTGATTAATGTAGTAGCTGATATATGTATGTGAATGTGAACAGGAAGTGTCAACAATACAGCACTTTATAGGGATAGTTCTATCATAATTGACTTGCATGATTTTCTTCTGTGGAACACAAACGGAGATGTTGGAAGGATGATAAACTCAGTCACCAATCCCTTTCATTGTATGATAAAAAAGGTGCCATTTAAGTGAAATATGACTGACACTAACATTCTGCATAAAATCTCCTTTTGTGTTACATGGTTTTGGAACACCATATAGGAGAGTAAATGATAGATGATAAAAACGTTTCCATTTTGGGTGAAATATCCTTGTAAGTGAAATACACATCAACCTCGACAATATACCACAACTTGCTGCAACAAACATGAAAGCAGAAGACAGAGAAAGGGAGGCTTTTTTGCAGAGTTGTGCTGACCCATTTTCTTTGAACCATGTTAACAAAGAGACAAGTTGTGTTAAACATTTTTGGTGGCGGTGTCCTCAAAAGTGCAAAGAGAAACCGAGCGAGAGAGAGAGAGAGCACACAACAGGAAAAGAAGAGGAAGAGAGAGAGATAATGAAAGAAAGAGATCCTTAAGAACAGAAAAATCAAGATGAAATGAAAATTTTACACACATCAACAACAGCACCAAACCTCTATCAAAAGTATGTTAAAGACCAAAAAAGAAAAAAAATGGCATCTGATTCAAGATGTGAGTAAACAAACACTAGAGAATGACATTCAACTGAAACCTAACAACACACACATAGACACAAACTTACGAGCCATACACACCTGTAAATGAGGCCAGGATTGCAGTTTGTACAAAACCAACTGAGAAGACTAAGGCCTGTCTCGCTGAAAAAGGGTCTGTTCTCGATCTTGCAGTGTCAATTTGTGGCATCTATTTCTCAAGCTCAATTCACTTCCTTCCTGCCCCTTAGTTTCAATGTACAATCTAAAGCCTTGCAAAGTCTGCTGATAGTGAGATAGTGAACCGAGATTGTCCTTCTAGTACTATTAACCCTGAAAGTCTTTCATGTGCAAATGTGGTAGAGTTTGTCCTCGATCTATCACAGACTGATATGTTTTAAAGAGTGATCAGACTTTGCTTGCAAGACTTTTAAACAAACTCAAAAATAAAAGTCAAATACACATTCTACAAGGGTTGAAGTATTTCAGTATGTGTAGACATAATCCTTATTTTCTTCAAATATCCACACATGCTCAGAGGACGTGCAGACCAGCTGGCAGATGTTCTTACCGACATCTTCAACATCTCTCTGAGCAGCGCCGTCGTTCCAACGTGCTTCAAGGCCACCACCATCGTCCCCATGCCAAAGAAGTCTTCAGTGTCCTGCCTCAACGACTACCGTCCCGTCGCAATCACACCCATCATCACGAAGTGCTTCGAGAGGCTCGTCATGAGGCACATTAAGACCCAGCTGCCCCCCTCACTACACCCTCTACAGTTTGCGTATCATCCAAACCATTCAACAGACGATGCCATTGCCACCACCCTCCATCTGGCCCTCACCCACCTAGATAAAAAGGACTCATACGTTCGAAAGCTGTTCATAGACTTCACGACGAGTCAGCATACAGATAGGAGGTGCAGCGGCTAACGGACTGTTGTAGAGCCAACAACCTGTCTCTGAATGTTGACAAAACAAAAGAGATGGTTGTTGAATTTAGGAGAGCACAGAGTCACCATCACCCCACTCTCCGCTGAACATCGACGGCTCCTCTGTGGAGATCGTCAAGAGCACCAAATTCCTTGGTGTTCACCTGGTGGAGAACCTCACCTTGTCCCTCAACACCAGCTCTATTACCAAGAAAGCCCAGCAGCGTCTCTACTTTCTTTGAAGGCTGAGGAAAGCACATCTCCCACCCCCCATCCTCACTACATTCTATAGAGGGACTACTGAGAGCATCCTGAGCAGCTGCCTCACTGCCTGGTTTGGGACTTGCACCGTTACAGACCGCAAAGCCCTGCAGAGGATAGTGAGGACAGCTGAGAAGATCATCGGCGTCTCTCTTCCCTCCATCAAAGACATTTACAAAAAACACTGCATCCGCAAAGCCACCAGCATTGTGGACGACCCCACACACCCCTCACACAAACTCTTCAACCTCCTGCCGTCTAGCAAGAGGTACCAAAGCATTCGGACCCTCACGGCCAGACTGTGTAACAGCTTCTTTCCCCAAGCCATCAGACTCCTCAATACTCAGAGACTGGTTTGTCACACACGCGCACACACACACACACATTTCCTGAGTTGCACTTTAATTATTGTCACTTTATAACTGGCTGCTACCTCAATAACTGCTATGTCCATAGAACACTATCTCATAGTATATTATGTTTACATTTGGCATTTTTAGAAACTGTCATCTTTTTGCACTACTGGTCGGCACTGTCTCTCACTGTGCCTATTGTCCTGTTCATTGTTAGTAATTTATTGTACTGTCCCGTACTTTTTGCACACGTTTGCATGTGCACTTTATATAGGTATTTTATTTAGTCTGTGTAGTCTCATGTGGTTCTGTGTTTGTCCTATGTTGTTTTATGTTGCACCATGTTCCTGGAGGAACGTTGTCTTGTTTCGCTGTGTACTGTACTAACTGTACATGGTTGAAAAGACAATAAAACCCACTTGACTTGACATTCACAATCAAAACACTACAGTAATTTGCTTACCCCCAGTTTCAGTATGCTAAGAACTAGTGTCTCCTCTTAGAGGCATGATAAGTTTTCTCCCTTTCTTCTAACCCTCATCTCTGATCACACACTTATGGTCACACCATCCCTTCAAAATGAGGCCTGCTATTGGGCACAGGGTTTGCAGCTATGCCAGCTGGGTGGATGCCAACCAACCCCTTGTAAACCAAAACTGAGAAAAACTCGTCTTATCTCTGCTTTTCTCTCTATCAAACACATTTTTAAAAACTCAAGCTTAGATTGTTTTATCCGCCAGTCATTGATTTCTCAAATTGGCTCTTTTTTTTTATTCGTTCATTCATGTAAGCTTTTCTATTTCCCACTGAATTCAACATACCTGGTTCATGTGTTTGTCTATGAACACCATGTATTAATTTTGATATGTACATTCACTGAGCACTTTATTAGGAACACCTGTACAACTACATATTCATGCGATGATCTAATCAGCCAATCATGTGGCAGCAGTGCAATACATATAATCATCAGATATGGGTCAGGAACTTCAGTTAATGTTTACATCAACCATCAGAATTGGGAAAAAAATTTGATCACAGTGATTTCAACCGCGGCATGATTTTTGGTCCCAGACGGGCTGGTTGGAGTAATTCAGTAACTGCTGATCTCCTGGGATTTTCAGGCACAACAAGTATTACTCAAAATGTTGCAAAAAACTAAAACCATCCAGTGAGTGGCAGTTCTGCAGACAGAAACACCTTGTTGTGTAGAGAGGTCAATGAAGATTGGCCAGGCTGGTTCAAGCTGACAGAAAGTCTATGGTAACCAATTTTCTTCACAATAAGAAATGCTCAGTGACACATATATTATGATTCAATAAGTCAAGAGTCATCACGTTTTAATCTAGCTGCAGCAAGTGCAGGCTCGAAGGATGAGCGTCCCCGTGCCAGAGCATGCATCAGCCGGATGCAGTTTCAATCTCTCCCCCTACGATCGAGACACTTCACGCAACTCATAGAAGAGGCGCTGACCGCACAGAGAAATGCCCGTTTTGGAGTTTGTAGTTATTTACTTGATCTGCTTCCTTATTATGTGAACTTTAATAAAGCTATAATGCATTAAATATAAGTGTATTTAAGATGTAACACCTGGGTGTTTCCTTTAAAAACACTCGACACACAAGTTTTGCTTTAGCGGAGTGGCAGCTCCAGCTCCACTTATTCTGTATTTACTTATTTTTTATTTTTGCATTATAATTCCCTCATACTTTGCGATCTTTGATGCTGTTTGGAATGTTTAGAGTGCATCTGGACTGTGAACTGTGTAATTCTGCCTATCCTCAGTGAAGGCGCAAACTGCAGTGCTGCTCTCGCGCGTCATCATTAGAGTTTAACCCTCTGGGGTCGACGGACACGCCGGCGCGTCCTGCTGGATATTTTCGGCATTACAGCAGAAACAACTTAAAATACTCTGTCATTTTTGGGTATACAGATAAGTGTAAGACATCATTAGAGACTATAAAGGGTCTACTTTTATTTGTGTACACTCATAATAACAATGAAACATTGTGCTTTTGTAAAATAAAGAAAATAAAAAGGGTGAGCTTCCAGCAGTCTCTGTGTTCACGAGCATATTTCAGAAACACGTCACAAAAATGAACTGAAACTTCGCGAATACTTATCACACAAACACGAAACATATGTCTAAAGAAAGCTTAAAATGTCTACTTTTAAATAAAACAATTCAAATTTAAAACAAGTATTCTCCTGCAATGCAATCTGTTTGAAACAAAGCGCTGTTCAGTTTTTACCGGTTCATCTAATTATCTGTAATGTGATCCCACCCAACAGCAGAGCGCGCCATTCATACGCTAATGTGCTGAGACGATCAATGCAAATGTACACGCCCCTGACTGTGTTCAGAGGTTTGACATAAACAATTAATTAATTTTACTGCGCGTTTGTAACAATACACAGGCGATGAAACTTCTGGATATTAAGGAAGAGTTAACTTTTTCCTCAGAAGAAGAGAGGACTCCGATGAACGTTTGTATTTTGAAGAGAGA
This sequence comes from Moxostoma hubbsi, assembly GCA_032164185.1. Classification (NCBI taxonomy): domain Eukaryota; kingdom Metazoa; phylum Chordata; class Actinopteri; order Cypriniformes; family Catostomidae; genus Moxostoma; species Moxostoma hubbsi. Next base: position 13,551,616 of record JAVLUX010000014.1, on the reverse strand, counting down.
CTTGATCCAGCCGAGGATACAATTTCGGATGCGTACGTATAGTTTTAATTAGCTGACATGCTATTTTATATAAACATATTTTACTAGTGGGACTGTTTCCAGACTTACCAGCCAGGATTCAGAGTATTGACATTTGAAATATGTCCTAATAAGCAAGTTTTAATTACATTTAATTGCTGTTTTGCTAAAGCAGGCATTTCAATTGTATGCTGTATGATATGATATGTAATATGATATAAAAATAATATGAATGTTCAGATTATATTTTATCTAGTGATTATGCTGCCTCATTATCATCAACAACGCTTGTGCTTGCAAATGTGTGTTCAGGTTAAATGAGTAAAATGCACTTTAAATATGCCCATATTAGAAAATCAGCATCTTATAATGATTTCTGAAGCATCATGTGACACTGAAGACTGCAGTAATGATGCTGAAAATTATGCTTTGATCACAAATTGCATTTTACAATATATTCAAATAGAAAACTGTTCTTTTAAATTGTAAAAACAGTTCAGAATATCAATATTGTTTCTGTATTTTGGATCAAAAATCCAGTCTTGGTGAGTAGAAGAGACTTCTTTTAACGGTAGTGTAGGTCTAAAATTAAGTAAAGTCTTTATGTAAAGAAAATATATAGTCAGATATCTTCTTTTAACTTAAACTTGATTTTCATCATTAAGTCTCCTCACATTCATTCTATATCTGTCATTCCTCATTGATAGGCCCAGGGGTGGGGTCATTGTCACTCAGGTGTGAATTACCTAAATATTCATGATCATTCACGCCTCCTCGCATATTACATTTCAACACTAAAATTGTCTTACAAAAGTTAAATTACTATATTGTTTTGTATGAATGAGTGATCAGGATGGTTTTCACCCCATTTTGTAGCAAAAACTCTAGGCTACAAGATCCAGTTCTCAAAAGTATTGTGGACAAATATTAAGTATGTGTTATATGACCTTATTTCAGTGACTAAAATTTTAGTTTTTTCAAAAACCACACATAAACGTTATTTTCTCAAAATACAAACATGCACACACATGTTGCTCACATATTATTGTAGCCCTGTTTGTGCTGAATACAGTGTTATCAGACTTTAGCCATTAATATGTTTTTAAGCAACTGAAAAACGCACAAATGTCAAGACATGTCAAAACTTTTGTTTTTTTTTGGGTTAATGTGAACTAATCATACCTTAAATGAGATCAAACGACTATTCAACAATGAAGATTTTTGTTGACAATTTATTATTCGTTTGAGCCCTAATATCTTATATACAGATGAAGTCAGAAGTTTACATACACCTTAGCCAACTACATTTAAACTCAGTTTTTCACAATTCCTGACATTTAATCGTTTAAAACATTCCCTGTCTTAGGATCACTACTTTATTTTAAGAATGTGAAATTACATAATAATAGTTGAGAGAATTATTTATTTCAGCTTTTATTTCTTTCATCACATTCCTAATGAGTCAGAAGTTTACATACATTGTGTTAGTATTTGGTCACATTGCCTTTAAATAGTTTAACTTGGGTGTAACTTTTTGGGTAGCTTTCCACAAGCTTCTCACAATAAGTTGCTGTAATTTTGTCCCATTCCTCCAGACAGAAGTGGTGTAACTGAGTCAGGTTGCTCGCAAAACATTTTTTTTAGTTCTGCTCACACATTTTCTTTCAGAATGATGTCAGGGCTTTGTGATGGCCACTCCAATACCTTGACTTTGTTGTCCTTAAGCTATTTTGCCACAACTTTGGAGGTATACTTGGGTTCATTGTCCATTTCGAAGACACATTTGCGACCAAGCTTTAACTTCCTGGCTGATGCCTTGAGATGTTGCTTCAATATATCCACATATTCCTTCCTCATTATGCCATCTATTTTGTGAAGTGCACCAGCCCCTCCTGCAGAAAAGCACTGTCACAACATGATTTCAGGTTATGTTGATATAGGACTTGTTTTACAGTGGATATTGATTCTTGTCTACCTGTTTCCTCCAGAATCTTCACAAGGTCCTTTGCTGTTGTTCTGGGATTCATTTGCACTTTTCGGACCAAACTACATTCATCTCTAGGAGACAGAATGCGTTTTTTCCTGAGCGGTATGATGGCTGTATAGTTCCATAGTATTTATTCCAAATACTAGTATTCCAAATTTTTTCTGAGGATTTCTTTTGATTTTCCCATGATGTCAAGAAAACAGGCACTGACTTTAGAAGTCTTAAAATACATGCACAGGTACACCTCCAATTCAGTACACCTCATATCAGAAACGAATTGGCTAATTGTCTAAAGGCTTGACATAATTTTCTAGAATGTTCCAAGCTGCTTAAAGGCACAGTTAACTTAGTGTTTGTAAAATTCTGACCCACTGGAATTGTGATATAGTCAATTAAAAGTGAAACAATCTGTCAATCTGGTCATGTGATTCTACAAACAATTGTTGGAAAAATTGCCAAAAAGCCAAAACGACTTGCCAAAACTATAGTTTGCTAATATGAAATCTGTGGAGTGGTTACAAAATTTGTTTTAAGGACTTCAACCTAAGTGTATGTAAACTTCTGACTTCAACAGTAGGTAAACTATCTTATAAGTTGCTCTGGTAGAAAATTATAGCTAAAAATATAAATCTGGATCATGTAAATTAAATAAAAGTGCTTTTCCATAACATCATTTGAGGTTAGGTTTAATGTTTAAATAATTTAATGACACTTTTATCAATGGAGTATGTATGCCTGTTAATGTATCAAAATATTAGGCTTAATAATTTGTCATTAAATTTTATATATTTATTTTCCAAAATATGCTACTGATGAAAATATAATGCATTGTGCTAAACAGAAGAATGCACAACTGTTAGAAGATTCAAAGTCTTTTCCAAAAATTATTTTTATTTATGGACTACAAGGAGGTTTGGTCCATAATAAAAAAAGAAATTATAATACTGTTGTTATGTTGATTACTGAGCCAATATGAATAAAGTATAATATCATATCTAACTTTATGCAAACTAACACAAACAGATGGTAAGTAGACTGCTGATTATGCATAATAGATTTGTATATCATCACAGGAACATTTACTGAACCAGTAATTGAAATATGAATGAAAACTGTCACCTATACAGGCGGAAAAGTCTGATCATTAAACGCAGTACGGCAAAGCCAACCTTTCCAAGTTATTCAAATATCCCAAAATATGCATAATATATCATAATTTGGAAAGAAAAGAACAACAATTACCTTATTTGGCTTATACAGATGAGTGAAATTATGAACAATGAGGCAGAAATCCAAACTAAATAAAATTCGCATTTGTTTCTTTAGTCACATGCCCTGCATCTTTTGCCAGTAATCGGAGATGGCCTCTGTAACACATTGAGTATTATTATAATCATTATAATTATAATTAAATTCAGTAATCGAGGCATCGATGTTTCAGCATAATACTGATGCATTTTTACGCTCCTACATACTATTAATCAAATAAGTCATTTAATTTTGTGTGGCAGCTCGGAGGGGCACCTCAGCGAAAGGGCAGGGGCTCGAGCCCCTAGAGCCACCCCCTCTGCATGTGCCTGCTTATCAGAATGAGAAAGAAACTGATTTCATATTGCGTGATTTGCACCTTTAGTGCCTGGCGGCTGCAGGTTGTCTCCGGTGAGCGTGCACCAGCCCACAGGGAAGATGTCTCTGGAATCATAGCGGCAGTAGTAATCGAAAGCACCCCGCCAGCCATCAAAGGTGACCAGCACCTCCACACCTCGCAATGCTCCCACTGTGGCAGGACAGATGAAATGAGGGTTCTTCCTGTCCACCGCCTCCAGCTTCATTCCCACATGAAAATCGTTCTGCTCTGGGGCAGGTGGCTCTTGCTAGAGGGCCAGAGAGATGGAGGCAATACTGTTTTTAGCATGGTTTGTTGTATAACTATTACCTACATAGAAGATGAAAAGAGAGACTTTCATTCATTTAAGACAAGTCAGCCTGAACACTGCTGTGGGTGTGTGTGTGTGTGTGTGTGTGTGTGTTTGTTTGCTGTTCTGACAGGTACCTTGTGAAAGATTCGAGCTGGGGCCATTTCTGCTCCATTGAGTGTTTTTAATAAGAACATGGGCCAGGATGACGCATTCAGACGAAACCCTAAAAAAAAAAAGAACAGTCAATTATCAAAGTCTACAAAAATACATGTTTAGGACGGGGAAAAAAGTTGTATCTTTTGTGCCTTAAAAAGTGGGAGGCACATATACAAACTGTTGTAATTCCTACACCAGTCACCTGATTTGGATGTAAATACCCTCAAATTAAAGCTGAAAGTCTGCTGTTAAAGCACATCTTGTTTGTTTCATTTCAACTCCATTGTGGTGGTGTATAGAGCCAAAAAGATTAGAATTGTGTCGATGTCCCAATATTTATGGACCTGACTGTATATAGTAAAATATCATTATCATACAGTAGGTATAGGAGGGCTATTATATGTCATAAAGAAGAAGATGGTGACATCTAGAGGACAGTAACATACCGCCCTGGCAAGTAACAATAGTTATTCAACAACCACTGAAAAGTAATTAATAGACAATTAGCATAAAAGCTATTCCATCTAAAACACTGATCTTTACTAGAATAGAGGTTTTAATACATTTCATCACCTAGTGGTGGCTGTAGCATTCCACCGCTCTTCTCGCAATTCCCAATAGGCTGTATTTCGGAGGAGTCCACCAGGCGCCAGAAATCATTCTTGTTGTCGCTGCCATCCAGTCGCAGGCGGAGGCGAGAGCCGGTCAGGCCCACCACGGTGGCAATGCAGGTAGATGTAGTGTTTCTAGGATCCTGAGCTTCCAGCTTCATCCCTGCCTTAAACTCGTTCACCGGAGGGTTAGTACTCTGAGGAGAGATAGAGGTCCTAGACAAACTTCTTATTTCTTTTAGCATTATAGTGGAATTAGCTATGCCATTTATAATTATTGCTTTCAGCAATGAGAAGACTCACCTGTCTGAAGCAGTGAGCAGGTGCAGCCATTGCTCCTGTCTCTTTCAGGTACTTATCCCAGCTGAAAAGTCCTTAAAAATAGGTCAGTAAGTCAGCATCAAATGACTTTTCAAACTAGGGATGGCATCGATCTGATACCTGGATTGGTATCGGCTTCGATACTGACGTTTTTAGATGGATATCGGCCTGACGAGCCAGATCCAAATCCGATACTGTGTGTTATCATGTTCGTTACTGTCAAGCTCCAAATATGACATAAAAAACCCCATAAAAACACCATTAAAGTAGTTCATATGATTCATGCATTTTATTCAAAGCCACTTGAGCGGTGGCTCTGTGAATCACAAAAGGTTGTGTTTAATAAGTAAATATATAAAATGCATGTGCAGCGCCACACTCGCGGCTATTTTTAGCCTTCGCGCGGTGCAAAATATTTGAGCGCTACTCACGAACAACATCTCAGATGTAGATGCTCAATTGTTCGGTTCATTTATAATATGCATTTAAAATGGTGCCGGAGGTGCATTTTTAACAGAATTTGAATAAGAAGCAAATTAAACTACTATGAACTTGCCTACAAACAGATACTTGCAGGACTTCCTGGAGAGTTCAGAATGTCAAAATAAAATCCAGAGGGTTTTAAAGTTAAAGATGCAAGACTGAGAAATATAACTGTTGTATTTTAAATGCTAAATTAAGTATCTAGTTTGTTACCTAGGTACCGTGATGGCACACAAGAAGGGTGACCACCGCAAGCTTGTTTGATCCGTCTACTATCTTTCCACTCAACAGCTACTGGGAGAGGAAAACAATTTGAGATCACAAATCAGCATGACCATCTTTAAGTTAAAGGAATAGTTCACCTAAATATAAAAATTATCTAATTATTTACTCACCATTATGCTACCTCAGATGTGCATGACTTTCTTTCTTCAGTAGAACACAAAGTAAGATTTTCAGGAGAATTTCTCAGCACTTTTGGTCCTTACAATGCAAGTGAATGGGTGGCAAAATTTTGAAGGATAAATAGTCAGCACAGTAAATCCCTCTGCAAGAACTTGTATCTCTTTAATGCTTTAAAGGTGCACTCACTAACTTTTTTCTTTGTGTCATCTTGGACTTACACTGACACCTAGCGACTTGGATGCAGCATCATTCAAAATCAATAGTTTTCAGTTTCAGATGCAATTGTAGAAATCTAGTTTCCACAGTTAGCCTTGATTACTTTAATCAATGAGTGACATTGTCCAATAACATGACGGTTACTGAGATTTAGTGAGTAGTATTCGGCTGGTCATGTGATTCTAATATGGCAGCCCCCATATGCGGACCCTCTCCATATAGAATAAAACAGCTTTAACAAGGTAACTGATATGACTAGGAGTCTTCATTTTAATGTGAGCCATCATGATTTCCTACATATAATGCAAAATTACAATTCATGTCTTTAGGAGTGCACCTTTAATTTAGTCAATTTATGCACCGCTGTTGTTACAGCCATCAAAGTGCTACATCAAAAGCACATTCCAAAATGACCACTGTCGAACGTTTAAGTTCCCGTATTTGTGGTGCTACGGAGAGATTGTGTTCTTGTGCTGGTTATGTCTGAAACTGCTTAGATAAATAGTTGCCATAAAATATGTTTAAGCTGCTTGATTTTGTGACTCGTGAACTAGATGTGCATTCTCAATATCTTGCAGTTCTGCGCTTTTAAGTGTGCAGTGAGGATCGCCTTGAGACTCCAAAGCTCTCTGTTTACATTCAAGCACATTATTCTGTGTTCAGGATGCACATAAGTTGTTCTTATTTTTTACTATGATAGTTTTGTGCAATAAGATGTTATAGCGTCCATATATCCTTCTGAAACACATCTGATCAGGGTCACGTGATCATAACAGAGCCTATATTATACATTATTATCTTTAACACTCACTAGTCTTTCAAACAGCTGCCGACTAGGTGATGAAAACTACATGAAAATTTTTAGTTTTGCACTTCCCTAGTATGTATACTGTATGTATGCAAATAAAGATGGAAACAATAGATTTATAACGAAAGCAGACTACAGACAAGTGGACCAAACTAGTGAAAATCAATGCATTGAAGATGGAATTGCATCAGTATGGCAGCATGAAACTGCCCAAAATTATTGCAGTCTTGTTTCATTGTCTGTAGCAGTTAGGCTGTGAAGGATAGACTTATACAGTTGAAGACAAATCAATGCATTAAGTATAAAAATCTCTTACCTTTTTGTGGTACAGGTTTCTTCATGATCACACTTTTTCCAACCACTCTATGGAATTCAAACACAAAACCAAAATATTTAAAATCAATAGTTCAGGCAATATCTATCTCCATCCATCCATCCATCCAATCAATAGTTCAGACAATATCTATCTCCATCCATCCAATCAATAGTTCAGACAATATCTATCTATCTATCTATCTATCTATCTATCTATCTATCTATCTATCTATCTATCTATCACCATCCATCCATCTGAGATTCTAAGTCTCCTGAACTGTCCCCAAGCAGAGTTAATGGGTATACTAGTCAGCTGTCACTGTTCTCTCATTCTACACATGCTAAGCCATTTTTCATCATGAACCACTGCCAGCAATATTCCTCAATGGACATAACCCATAATCTCTCTGTGCTAGAACAGAACTAACCAAAGGGAAATATTTTTTTTTTTAATTTTTTGGTGTAATGTTTCTTACACCAAATGAATTCTTTGTCAATTTCCCGCCTAGAATGATCCAAGGGGAGTCAGATGCTTAACAAATAGCAATGACCCAAGTGGGCAATGTAAAGTGATAAACAAAAAGCTATGAGGTGGGGGCGATTAACACACCTCTAATTTTCTTGGACAATCAGAGTCATGTATGCAGCTGAAGAACATTAGCAACATAATAATGGCAAAAAAAATAACTTAAATACTAATATCTCGTTAAGTCATGCATATTGACTACAAGCAGGAAATCACTGCTATGGATTGAGGTGAGTCACTATGCCACCAGGAGGACTCAGTGGGAATTGGGCATTCCAAATTGGGGAGAATTTTTGTATTAAAAAAATACAGCGAAAAAAAAAACAATCAGGCGTTCCCAGAATTCCCTGCGTGACCCAGTTAATTTAATTATATTTTACGGGAATAGTTATGTTTCTTCTTATTTTTAATATCAATTATGTACATTGGGGTGTTCTGTGTTATATTTGATGTAATTTAGTTGAGGTTTATATATTAAATTATTTTAATTTCACATGTTACCATGATGGTGTGTTTGTGTGAGTGACACTGAGCACTCTCTCTACATGTTTATTTGTCATTGCTCCAGGAAGGGCCTCTATTGATGAACTTCATGTCATCATGTGCCCTTTTGTAATTACTATGGTGATTAAGACATTATAAAGTGAAAAGCCGATTTTTACAGTTTCAGAAGGTTAATATATCAAGTTAATTATATAATAATATAAAAGACGATAATGCACCGTAAAATATACAAGCATTAAAATCACATCCCGTAATGCCTGAAAAGTGGTTATTGTATTTTTTTTAAAGTGAATTTCTGGCAACCACAGCTGACAGTTTTTTGCCATAATTTAACAGGTTTTTTTTTTTTTTGTTTTTTTTTTTTACAGTGCACGCACTGGATATCTCGGTGCCCAGTCATCACAAAGCTAATGCACTTAATATGAATTCTACAGAGAATCATCTGATTTAAATAGGTGAGGAAGAATTAAGACCTCTCAAATTATTAGACAAGTCCAGAGTCACTGATTAGGTAAAGAGGAGACAACACCGTGCAACTTCAATTATAAGGCTTTTAAAAATGCACATCATCAACTTTGGTAAAATGTATTGTTTATTCTGTAGTAACACAGTGACAAAAAGTTATAGTTTCATATTAAATATATTAGGAAGAATCAGTTTAACTTAATTTTTGTATTATTTTATTTTAAGTGATTTATGTACATGTTTAGTCTATTAGTTTTTTCCATAACAAATACTACTTGATTTTTTTTAGAAAGCCAAGCTACAATGACCTAAATAAAATAATGATGAGGAGCCATCCATTGTGGTTATGGCCTTATTATTAGGCTACCAATGACAATTAAACTGTGGAAAAACTATGACAGGCTAAACATTCAAGGGCAAGTACAAATTGTAGAATTAAGGGGTTTAAAATCTGGGCCTCCATGAATTTTGGGCAAATTATAGACAATGTTTTCCTCCTGTTCTAACAAACTGGCCCTGTTTACCTTCAGATATGTTTAAGATATGACTTACTATAAATTATTAAGAGTCTGGTGAAAGGAAAACAATATTTCAAAAGGACACAAACATATTAGCTGGAAGCACAGTCCCAGCTTAGTAAAGTCGCTCACCCATACTGTGTAGGTAGTACTGTCAGAATATTATAACTAGCCCTATAAAAATAAGGTCTTGTTTAAATTAAGTTAATTTACTTTGATTTCCCATAGAAGTCAAACTATTGTAAAATTCAAAAAAGTTCAAGATTTCCAATGATAACATGAAATGCAGTTTAGTAATTCTATACATTAGTAATTCATTGCAATAATATAACTAACCAACTTTGAGCTTGTGGGTGAGCTTGGTCCCTCAGCCACCACTTAAGATCATTTTTGGACCATGGTTGTGCCATAGTGAATGGGTGTTTTGAAATTGCCTTGTATGTTTGTATTAGGTCTTGTTGTGGTGTTAGACATTAAGATAGACGGCCAACTGGTATCATGTCCAGGGACACATTAAGATGCCACGGGCACGGGGCCCCCTGGGCTTGAACGTCGATTTACCAGTTCATTAATGCGGCCCTGTCCATGACATCAAAATCTCACTCCAACCTGGTATCCAAAGATGGCAACCCAGGTTTATAATAAATCAAAGCAATGACCAGTTCAAACACCCTCCGTAATACCTGCACGCGATAAAAATTAACATATCGAATTGCACGCATACCTAAATCCCGTATAGCTGTGTCGAAAGATGGCTTCTTTTCCCAGTTTTTCCAGTTCTGTGTTCAAAAGCAGGGCGCCTTTGAGCGCCAAACACACAGCCCCTCCCTCTCAATAAATGACAGCACAGCAGCCTCCTTTCACGGGGACAGTGCACTATTCCAACTCTATAACTACAACAGTCTTATTTTTTATTCTTTAGTACATCTTAAATCGTGCGAATCCACCTATATCTCACTTACGTGCATCTAAACTAGGAAACTTTTTTTAAAAACAGCAAACAAAACATAATAAACAAACATGCTGCTATGCTATTTAGCATACTAACATGTTTCATATTACACAGTGGTAATTTTTACATCTCTGCAGGTTATAATGCGCTCAATCCACAAATATAGAGTAAACTATACTTATTTCATTCAATGTTACTGTAAAGCAACATTTTATCCCAATGCATGTATTGTACGCGTTAGCTAAATGCTAATGTAAATCAACTCTATTAGTTGCGTTGTGTGCGTTTTCATTCAAATTTATCAATACTACAGTTATAAAGTGAGGAAGTAACTGCATCGCGATTGTTACGGCCGGAAGGAAGGGGACTATTTACCTTACGCGGAAAGGTTTTTTGAAATTTCTCAAATGTGAGGGTTAGTGTTTATCCGCCATGTTTTTAGTGCGCGTGTAGTCTTGTGTGTGTGCGTGTGTGTCAGTAGCAGCGCGTGGGGAGGGGAGGGGCTGCACGCGACTGAGCTGAACAATAAAGACCATTACCAAATGGGTCAAAAATGCAAAAGCGAGTTGTTTATCTGTCTGTCTATTATGCCGTTTGTAAGGTTGTTTGATTACCACAAGGTCCAAAGGAAAAACTAAACAAGTTTCTCTTGTATTTTATTTACCAAAAAGGCATAGTAATGACTAAGTAACAGGAACGGGGGGGGGGGATTTGGAAATTTTTTTCATTACCAAAATATGATTCGATTATTTTGACACTACTCTTTTCGTTTTAAAATCTCACTGTGACTAGATGTATATCAGCAATGTAATGGGGTGGGAGGAGAGCAAACGGAGGCGTGTTTTATCTTTTTTTTTTTTTTTGTAAATGGTACGTTTTTAAAGGGATATTCCGGGAATTTAAGCTGCCTTTTTTTTTACACAACATTGATGACTGGAAAAACATTTTTGGGCTTGCCCCTCCTTTTTATAAAAAAAGAAAAGAAAAAGATGATGGCGATGAAGAAGAAGAAGCAGCAAATACTGGGTTCTAGCGAGGCACTTACAAAGGAAGTGAATGGGGCCAATCCGTAAACGTTAAAATACTAACTAAAAGCCACAAGACATACACAATATGCATTTTAACATTATGTTGCGCGATAAAATCGCTTACTAACCTTTTCTGTGTAAAGTTATAGCCAGTTTTACAACTTTGTTGCCATGACTGCTCAAATAATTCACGAGTTTTAACAGAAAAATGAATGTAAGTGCTTTTATAAAATTATTTTTAGAAATTATTAGCTTCAAATTTTGGTTTTTAAACCCTCCATAATCTGACCCCAGATTTACATTTAAGTGCCTCACTGCTGCGTCAATATTTTTATTTATTTTTGTATTTATTTTTTTAAAGAAAAGGAGGGAAGTGTCGAAATTATTTTTTGTGGTAATCAATATTATGCCACCAATGCTTACGATTGAGCTTCCTAGAATGTAATATACATTGCACAGCACAAAAGAGTTTAAAAACATCAGGTATATATACATATATATATAGTTGTTTCAACACCAAAAAATAAATAAAATAAAAAAATACAGAAGAAACATTGAGGATTTAGAAATATGCGATTGTAATTGTAGGCTTGTTGCAGGCAGAGGTCGCACAGCTGTAGAGAATGACATGTTAATAGGGCGGGGCGCGGGAGGAGGGCGCTTCTAAAGGGATCCTCCTCAGACTCTTACCTGGAAAAGCGACAGGAATACTTTCACGTCATAGTGAAGGCATGTCGTTTGAGCGCACCGATGATGAGTTTTTATTAAGTTAGACACTATTTTCGACCTACACAATGTATACGACTGAACGCAGGCGCATGAGCCTGCACGAAACCAAGAGAAGGGATCCCGTACTAGTTTTAGCTGGAAGTTTATGGCAGGATCCTCTGGCTCTCGAAGTCGGCGCAAATAAAGTCATAATATCCCCGCGGAGTCGGACCAGAGCTTTATCTGTGGTGTATATTGCCGATGAGGACGGGTCTATGCCCCAAAAAGAGCAGAGTCTTTCGCTGACATGTCTTCAAGAAGCCTGTGCTGACGCTCACGCAGTGCTGAAGAGCATTTCGCTTGAGCGCATTGCTCTGGGCACTACCGAGATCCTGGACACTTTCTACAACGCAGGCAAGTTCTGACACGCGTATGTCTGGCATTTTCAGGACCATTTTTTTTTGTTTTAAGTGTGCATTTGTAAGCTTGTTGTATTAACCCCTCGTTTCAGATGTTGCAGTGGTGGAGATGAGTATTTCTATATGCCAGCCGTCTCTCTTTTATCACCTGGGTGTCAGAGAGAGTTTCAGTATGACCAATAATGTCATCCTGTATTGTAATAAGCAAGAAGATGATCTTGAAATTGTGAAGGTGAGACACTGCACACTTAAAGTAATTGGTTACTTCAGTCATTTACTCTAAGTCACTTCGTTTCAAACACTTACGACTTTCTTCTGTGGAACATGAAATTTGTTGTTAGGAAGAATAATTTATTACTGACAGCCTCAGTCAACATTTACTTACAAAAAAGTATGTGAACCCTTTGGAATAACCTGCATTTATGTATAAATTTGTCTTAAAATTATAGTTTGATCTTCATCTAAGTTACAATAATGAACAGATTGGGAAAATGTATGTGAACCGCTAGGCTAATGACGTCAACAAAAGTTAATTAGAGTCAGGAGTTGGCAAACCTGGCATCCAGTTAATGAAACCAGATTGGAGGTGTGGGATAAATATACTTTGACTTGTAAAAAACACTCAAATGTTTTTAGTTTGCTAGTCACTCGAAGCATCTGATGACGTGGACCATGCCTTGCAAAAAAGAGATCTCAGAAGAACTATGATCAAGAATTGGAAAGGGTTACAAAGTTATTTTGAAGAGCTTAGTTATTCATCTTTCCACAGTTAGACAAATTGTCTGTAAATGGAGAAGATTTAGTACTATAGCTACTCTCCCTATAAGTGGCTGTCCAACCACGATGATTGAAAGGGCACACCACAGATTGTTCAATGAGGTAAAAAAGAACCCTAGAGTGACAGCTAAAGACTTAAAGGAATCATTGGAACTGGTTAACACCACTGTCCTTGAGTCTACTATACGGAAAACATTAAACAAGAATGGCGATCATGGCAGGATACCACGAAGGAAGCTGCTGCTTTCCAGCAAATACATTGCTGTGTGACTGAAGTTTGCCAAAGAACACCTTGACACTCCACAACGCTACTGGGGAAATTTTTTTGCGGACTGATGAAACCAAGGTTGAATTGTTTTGGAAGAACCCGCAGAAATACGTATGGCATAAAAAGGGCACCGTAGACCAACATGAAAACAATATTCCACCTTTGAAGTACGGTGGAGGGAGCATCATGATTTGGGGCTGCTATGCTGCTTTGGGTCCTGGACCACTTGCCATATCGAGGGGAAAATGAATTTCCAAGTTCATCAAGATATCCTACAGGATAATGTCTGGGTGGCTGTGTGCCAGCTGAAGTTCAGTAGAAGTTGGGTGATGCAGCAGGACAATTAACCTAAACATCAAAGTAAATCCACTACAGGATGGCTTAAAAAAAAGAAAACGCACCCTTTGCAGTGGCCCAGTCAGAGCCCAGACCTTAACCCAAAAGAGATGCTGTGGAATGACCTTAAGAGAGCCGTTCACATTCACACCAGACATCCTAAGAATTTGACTGATCTAAAGATGTTTTGTAATAGTCCAAAATTCCCTCTGAACATTGTGCAAGTCTAGTCCGCAGCTACCGGAAATACATAGTTGGGGTTATTGCTGCTAAAGGAGGATCAACCTGTTTTTAAATCAATGGATTCACTTCCTTTTCCACTGCACTGTGAATGTTTAATGGGATGTGTTCAAATGAAATATTATAATTGTTTGTGTTTTGTTAGCACATTATATTTGTCTATACTTGTAACTTTAAAGGGGACCTATTATAAAAAAGTCACTTTTACATGGTGTTGGTACATAAATGTGAGTCGGCAGTGTGTGTACACAACCACCCTACAATGTTAAAAGTCCACTATGTTAAAAGATTAATATTTCTATTAATCAAAAACAAAATGAACGGTTTTCGTTTCTGCTCTAACGTGACGTCACATTAGAGCAGGCCTCTCCCATGACTGCTGACGGACTCCACACTATTATCATAGAGTGATCTACACACAGTCTGCCATTTTCTTTTCTGCACCGAAGCAGATACAGTGAGAAGAATAATGTCTCAGCTTCGTAAGCCTCATAAATGTTCTGTTGTTGGCTGTAAAAGTGAACTTAAGAGTCTTCATGTACTCCCGGCATCAGAGCCACTGAAGACGCAGTGGACAAGTTTTGTTTTTGAAGGAAATGTGATCCAAAACATACAAAAATCTTTGTATGTTTGTGCAAATCATTTTAAACTGAACTACTTTGTGAAATGAATGTCAATATAAAGCAGGAATTTCAAAAAAATGTGATTCTCAAGCATGGATCAGTACCAGCTGTTTACGTTCCAGCTTTATATCCTGAAGATGTAAGTATCACACTTTATGTTTTGTGAATGTTTGCAAATCGCCTTCCGGAATGTGCTTGTTGGCTGATTCCATGGCTATTGCAGCTAAAGTTACCATTGTCTCTCATTGTATTCATGGAGACCAGAGCTATGTTGGGGGTGGGGAGCAGCAGCTCATTTGCATTCAAAGAGACACACGAAAACGACTTGTTTTAGATTCCACCCAAAAAGAGGCATATACAATATGGTATAATAAATAATCCATGGGGTATTTTGAGCTGAAACTTCAGACACATTCTGGGGACACCTGAGACTTGTATTACATCTTGTAAAAAGGGGCATAATGGGTATCCTTTAAAGAAGATGAGATCACATTTAATGACCAATAGATGCAACAACAAAAAAACTGCTAATTCCAAAGGGTTCACATACTTGTTCTTGCCACTGTACATTGTATGGAACAAAGATGCAATGAAAGTGAATGGTCAAAAGCTGCATAATAATGATTTTGCATGATTTGAAATGATGTTGGGAGTGCACCATTGTAGAATTGCACAAATATGGTTCAATGACCAAAATGAATCTATGTGCTCATTTGGTCTTCTGGATTCTTTATAGGAGCAATGTGGGAGCTACACTTTTATCCCCTACATGGTGTCACCGCAGGGTAAAGTGTTAGCATGTGATCCCACCCTGATGAGAGGGATCAGAGATTTCCTTCATTCCAGCTTTAAATTTGAATCCTTGCTGACTCCTCTGGTGGATCGACTGGTCAAGTTACTCGAAAGTGTTCACATTCATTCTAGGTATGTGTGTGAGTTTGTGCATCACTACCTTGATTCAGGATTTGGGTCTACTGTTTTAGTTATCTTGTAACTAATTAAAGGGCCTTACGTTATGTTTTTCCCTTACCCTCTTCCCATGTGACTTTATTTCTGCAATGTAACGCAAAAAAGATTTTTTGCAGTATATTCAAGCTGCTCTTTTTCATACAAGGCGAGCATAAAATGACCAGAGGCCTGTTGCACGAAGCTGGTTTCAGTTGTGACCCAGGTACATTTGAGTTAATTTGAGCAAACCTTTTTTTTTGGTCTCAAGAAGGTGGGTCAGTTTTCACCAGTGTTCAATGCCATCGGAACTAACTCTACATGGCTAACCTGCTCCGGAGCAGCTTTTATTATGGTTTACAGATCACAGATACTGAACCAATCAGCTGTGAATGGTGAAATCTCTGAAGCAATAAAGTTACTCCCCCTAGATCAGACTCTGAGTTCCTTGCTGAAAAGACCAGCGTTGCTGGTAACCAGCTTATGTTGTGTTTTTGATGCTGGTCCCCCAGCATGTGATGCTGGTGTGCTTGTGTCTCCACCAGGTTTTTAAACTAGCATATCCAGCTTCATCAGAAAGACTTCTGGTCAACCAGCAAAGCATGGCTATGCTGGTCCTCCAGCTAGACCACAACCAGCCTTGACCAGCATTGGAATTGCATGCTGGTTAACCTGGTCTTTTTAGCAAGGTTCAGAGAAAATGTTTATAGCGAGCATCTTGAGATTGATGAACACAATCTAAACCAGTTATCTGGTTTGGGCAATCTAAAACTTACTCTGAAACTTTACTTACTCTGAGTTTATTCAAATAGCTTTGTGTAACATGCCTCTTGGGCTCTCAAGCTCAAAAAATCACATTGCATGTCATATTGTATGTCTTAAGCCATACTGTACAATAACTTTGTGTGATGATCAGACCGAAATTCATGGAAACTTTTAACAAGCTTTTAAATTTAAAAACTGTAGCTCTTAAATGTAATTCGCTCTTCCACATATTCAGACTTGGCACGAGACAAAAGAACCAATGCTTGTTGGCATCTTTAAGTATGTTTTTGTGTATGTGGATTACTTTCATTGTACCTTTTTTACTCTACGGGTGTAAATTATTCTAGTTTGGAATGACACAAGGGTGAGGTTGGGTCAGCTATTACTTCAAGCCAAAATTCATGTTACTTTAGAAAGCTTTTTCCTTTTAGAAGTCAATGGCTTAATGTCACTTTCATATATATTTTTTTTATAGCTAAATTAAGTTAAACACCCTTATGCCCCATAGCGAATACCTCCACGAGGCGATCCGCAGGGAGATCCGACTGGCTCGAGAGCACTTCACGGGACAGGCTCTGAGTCAGGAGCTCAGCCGGATCCAGAAGCGTTTGGACTCTGTGGAGCTTCTGAGTCCAGACGTCGTGATGAGTCTTCTGCTGTCTTACAGGGACATTCCGGTTAGGACTGGAGTAACGTTTTTGTTTACAATCACACCCATTATGAATGGTGCTCATGCTAAGCAAGCAGTCATGTTATTTTATGAATTTTAGTACATGAAGTGTTGAGCTCCTTGTATTTCTTTCCATTTATTGCAATTGTCATACCTTTCTAATTGTGTTTTTCATCATCACCTTGGTACATGCTTGCATATTTCTTTTAGCAATACTTTGTGTCAATGTTTTGATAGACACTGTGATATCCACACCTTAATCTGTTTAATTATTAATGGAATGTAGAGCAGCAGTCTAACCAGCTTTGTGTAATAGTAAACTTTTGCTTGCTTTTATAAAATATTTTTATGCTTTGCTCTTTAATTATATGTATTTAAAAAAAAAAAAAAAAAAAATATATATATATATATATGCACTTTAATAAAAAGGACTGTAGGACAATGGTTGTGAAATATTAGAGGTGTCAGCCAAATGTTTGAATAATTTATTGAAATTTAAACCTCATTCTCTGTCTGATTCTAGGACTATGACTCCATAATAAATCTGGTGGAGACTTTGAATAATTTGCCCATGTGCATGGTGACAGCACATCAAAACATCAAGTTTCAGTACATATTTGCACTGAACAGGTGAGCTTTTGTGTTTGGAAACTAATACAATATACATAAAACGTACATTTATTAGAGTAAACAAGAACTTATTCTCCTCTTCAAAATGTCTTGGAAGGAGGAACCACCCTGGCGACCGCTCCAAGGCTCTAAAACTTATTTTACCCATAGTGGAATCGGCGGGCACAGTGGCCTCCGATGTGTACTGCCTGTGCGGGCGCATCTACAAGGACATGTTCCTGAGTTCAGGCTTCAAAGACACAAATAGCAGAGACCAAGCATGTTTCTGGTAAATCTGTGTTTTACCCCCCTCAATCAACACAATACTTTTGACCATTATGTGTCTTATACACAATCTGTACAAAATAACCAGAATATGATCAGCGCTCTGGTTTAAACAGTGATCTGATTATTCTATCAGTGCTTTTTTTTTTTTTCAACTTGCAACTATGCTTCTTGGGTTTCTACATGTTTTTCGGCAGGTATGGCAAAGCATTTGATATTGAACCCACTCTGCACTCTGGAATCAATCATGTTGTTCTCCTGATGGCTACTGGGCATGAATTCGACACCTCTATTGAACTACGGAAAATCGGTTTGTTTTTGTGGCCCTCATTTAATGTTACTCTCCTGGTTGCGTGCACCTTAAACAAAGGGATTGGTCATTGTGTATGATCAACACCTCATATCATGTAATGCCGTGAGAACTACTGCATTATCTGTTCTGTAAAGTAGGATAGTACACAAAAACTGACATTTAGTGGCCTACTTGTAACATCTAAATGATCCGGGCATTGTACATTTTAAAACATGATGAAATGATAAAACCAAAAAATCATATACTCCCCATCAGGTAGTTTCAAAACCCTTTGACTTTATTTCTTCTGTGGAACACCAAAGCAGAAGCGCCAAAAAAGCAACAAAAGCTTGATAAACATCGCCCATATGACTTGTGCACTACTTTCCAAGTTTTCTGAATCCATATGATAGCTTTGTGTGAGAAACAGACAGAATTAAAGTAATTATTCTCTGGAAATCTTGCTTGAAAGTCATGACAGCATTCACTTTCATTTTATGGGTTATGAAAAACATGAGGGTTATGCAGTAATGACAGAATCTTCTTTTTGGGCTAGCTATTCCTGTAAGAATGCAAGAATGGATGCTGTATTTCTCATTTGAAACTGATGGTAAAGCCTTGGCTTTGGTGTTTGAGTTTTGACTTGTGGATAAGATATGTGTTTTGTGTGCCTGGAGTGCAGGTGTCACACTCAGTAGCCTGCTTGGCAGAAAGGGCTGTCTAGAGAAAATGGTGGACTACTGGGATGTGGGGTTTTATCTGGGGGCCGGGATCTTGACCAATGAGCACAAGAAAGTAATAGAAGCTTCTGAGAAACTCTACAGACTCAAAGCACCAATGTGGTGAGTAAAAGATATGACTAGTCCATGTTGAATGTGGGCTGATAAGAAGAAATAAAGTTAGGCTACACTTTAGATTTTGTTTTGTATCATTCTGGACAAATCAGGGTTAGTTTTGTAAACAAAAAATTATCACAGAAACAGAAACTAGCACTCATGCAGTTCGGTTAACTAAAAACCTTTCTTTTTTTTTAATAAAAAAGTGAGTTTTAAAAAGATTGAAAACTCAAAAATAAATGCTATATAATATTCTGTGCACTGCATTACAAACAAAATTGAAGTAGAATAGAAAGAAAAAGTTTTCATACTGATTTAACTTAATGCCAAGAACTGTCCACTAGGACATTAAGAGGTCATCTAACTGAGAGGAAGAAAATTATACCAAAATGCAACCATTATGAAAAGTTGGTATTTTCAAAACTTCTGTATAATACTCTTATTCAGTGGTTCACACCTCTGTTCCTGGAGGCCCCCCAACACTTCACATTTTGGAAATCTCCTCAATCAAACACACATGATTCAACTTATCAGACTGTTAGTAGATACTCCAAGACCTGAATTGGGTGTGTCAGAAAAGGGAGATTTACAAAATGTGCAGTATTGAGGGGTCACCAGAAACAGGGTTTGGATCCACCGCTCTAATTCAATTAAGACATAGTGTTATTCACTGAGATGTCATTTCTTCTTCATGACAGGTATATTGCATCCATTATGGAGACATATATACTGTACAAGCAGTTTGCCAAAGAGCGGGATGGAAATTATCCAAAACAGGCAACTGTCGACTTCTGGATGGAATTGATGGTCCAGGCTTGCAAGCCCACCGTTTCCACAGCGCGCTGCCCGGTAAGACCTTTTCCTGTCTTCCTCAATGCCCTGATTTACCAAACTGCAGTAGAAAGAGAGTACCTTTCACTTAGCTTCAACAACAATTAAGGCCAAGAAAAGAACATAAACCGACCCAAAAAATATATGTTTATAGGTGCTGATTTTGGAGCCCACTAAAGTGTTCCAACCCAGTATAATAAGTGTGAGTGAGGAAGATGACAGTCATACGGTGCAGCTGAGACATATTACTCCTCCTGAGGTAAACTCCTTGACTCTGCACTATTCTGTGTCCTGTGTACACACATACATACACACACACACTTATTTCAGGACTAATTGTGCAGGCTGCTGTTTCATTGTGTTTTAACGCAGCAGTTTCCATGTTATTAAATTATTTATGTGAAGGATAGTCATCATTTAAACATAATGGAGGACAGTATGTGTGTCCCTCTATCCATTTAAATGGTTAGAGAGATGATTTGCCCGAAAATTTGTATTTTGTCATCATTTACTCACCCTCATGTCATTCCAAACCCAAATGACTGACTTTGTTTGTATTTTTAAATATAAAAGGGAAAAGTGAAAGTGAAGCAGAATGCCCAAGCTGCTCTTTTTTTTTTTTTTTTTTTTCCATACAATGGAAGCGGTGGTCACCATTCAATTTCATTACATAGAAAAGAGCAGTTTGGACATTCTGCTAGGTTCTTGTTTTCCATGCAGTTAAGAAAGTCATATGGGTCTGGAATAGGGATGGGATGAGTACTCGGGTACTCTGTGGCAACAATGATCAACATGAAAACGATGATCGATAGTGATCACGCATGATGTGACTTTTCACTTGATTCGAAATCCAGTGACAATTACCTGACAACTAAACACAAACGTGTCAAAGAGGGAGCTTATTTTTTTAATTTTGAGATCGATTACATTGTTTTTTTGAGGGGTACATTGATTATCAGAGACTTCTCATGGCAAACCATCTTATACGATGCTGCAATGCTATCGTTATAATAATCAAAACAAAGAGTGTGTGATTAACCATGTTTTGAACACCTGGTTCTGTAAAACGTTTACTAAACACGCTTTATTATCATTTAATTTAAGAACTTTGACTCGTTAATTGATATTATTTAATAAAAGTGAATGATTGTCACTGACTAAACCTCCCTGAACTGCATGATGTAACACACCTGCATCTCGACGAAATGAATGAAGATTTTCTCTCGAGTTTCCAAGTTAGATATCCGATATAAAGTGTCATTCCGTTGCACTTTCCTCAGTTGAAAGGTGGATATTCAGACTTTCAGAGTTGAATCGAATGCTTCATGAATCACAGCAACAACAATACAGAGCATTGCAGCTTTCCTCACGAGCAAACATTTGGACACTCGCTCACATACACACCAGGCGCATGTGGCAGTGTACAGCAGGCGAGTGTTTCAAACAGCTAGACAGAGCGTAGTTAAATGGAACACAATGCAGCATCTTGAAAACTGAACTTCTATTTAACACGCATATTAAAACGCAATGCTTATGGCATCTCCTGTTATTTGAAAATATACTCTTCTACGGTAACCTGAAGAAAGTACAGACAGATGCGTGTTGTCCACATTCTTTCAGAGTTGGGCAGCAAATCTTAACATCAAAACAAAATATGATGCATTATATTTTGATTATGCAATCTTCTGCAATCTGTACTTTTTGTAACATACTATTTTATAACAGCCTATAATAATAAATGGATTATGTACTGGAACAACAAGACTCAATGCAGCAGCCATAGACATTTGTCAGACATGTAATTATTTTATTAACATGTAATTGCCCCTTGAGTACTCAACGAGTGAGTAATTGGACAAAATTACCAAAATGCCTATCCCTAGTCTGGAATGACAGTCAGTACAATTTTACAGAATTTACCTTTTTTTTTTTGTTTGTGAACTATCCCTTTAAGCAATAAAATTATACATTGTGTGCATATCTGTGGGAGTGTAATGTGCTTTTATTTGGCTTTCCCAGAAAGGTCTGCATGAGTGGACTTTCCCAGCATCCATGATTCGAGGAGTAAGGTATGCTTTTGGGAATACTGTCTTCTGCACTATTTTTGTATTTTTCCATGGAGAGAGAAACAAGGTTTAGATTTCATGTAGCAGTTTTTGGCCACACTGTGGCCTCTCTGTTTTGGCCAGATGAATACTATGAATTGTGCTTTTTAGAAATGTCCGCATATATTGCTTGGCCAACCGTTATCTCCTTTCCAGCTTTTTAAGCTATAGGTCAACGTCTCTTTGTACTTTATACCTCATTTGGTTCCTGTTTTCAGCCCTTAAAGCAGTGGACAACTTGTTTAGAGTTCATATTTCGATACAAATGATCTACTGTGTTCTGGATTTTAATATTTACCATCAGTGTAAAAGGAAGATAAAAATGTGTTTTAGTTGTAAATAAATTGTCTCATAGTAGGTCTTGTGTTCCTGTAAGATTACTTGATGTTTCCACACAGAAGGACCTTATTTATATAAATCTAAACATAAGGAAGTGTCTCATAGCGGAATCTGTAGTACTTTAATATTACCCAATCTTTCCACTTGGAGGCATCTAAGCTGATTCCATGACCTTTTGCTTGAATTTGACTTTACTTTCAAATATTTGATTAAATACATCTTATGCATTATAAACTATGTAACGTGCTGTCGATTACCACAATGAGATTTGACATCCCTCAGTTTGTAAAAACAAAGGAACAATGTGTTTACTGTAAAGCACTTACAACAGAAGTTGATCTCTGTCAGTGAGGGGAAAAAGTATTTGATCCCCTGCTGATATTGTACGTTTGCCCACTGACAAACAAATGATCAGTCGATAATTTTAATGGTAGGTTAATTTGAACAGTGAGAGACCGAATAACAACAAAAAAAAAATCCAGAAAAACGCATGTAAAATTTTTTTTATAAATTTAATTGCATTTTAATGAGGGAAATAAGTATTCGAACCCTCTGCAAAACATGATTTAGTACTTGGTGGCAAAATCCTTGTTGGCAATCACAGAGGTCAGACATTTCTTGTAGTTGGCCACCAGGTTTGCACACATCTCAGGAGGGATTTTGTCCCACTCCTCTTTCAGATCTTCTCCAAGTCATTAAGGTTTCGAGGCTGAAGTTTGGCAACTCGAACCTTCAAATCCCTCCACAGATTTTCTATGGGATTAAGGCCTGGAGACTGGCTAGATCACTCCAGGACCTTAATGTGCTGCTTCTTGAGCCACTACTTTGTTGCCTTGGCTGTGTATTTTGGGTCGTTGTCATGCTGGAATACCCATCCACGAACCATTTTCAATCCCCTAGCTGAGGGAAGGAGGTTCTCACCCAAGATTTGACAGTACATGGCCCCGCCCATCGTCCCTATGATGTGAAGTTGTCCTGTCCCCTTAGCAGAAAAACACCCCCAAAGAATAATGTTTCCACCTCCATGTTTGACGGTGGGGATGGTGTTCTTGGGGTCATTGGCAGCATTCCTCCTCCTCAACACGGTGAGTTGAGTTGATGCCAAAGAGCTTGATTTTGGTCTCATCTGACCACAACACTTTCACCCAGTTCTCCTCTGAATCATTCAGATGTTCACTGGCAAACTTCAGACGGGCCTGTACATGTGCTTTCTTGAGCAGAGGGACCTTGCGGGCGCTGCAGGATTTCAGTCCTTCACGGCGTAGTGTGTTACCAATTGTTTTCTTGGTGACTATGGTCCCAGTTGCCTTGAGATCATTGACAAGATCCTCCCGTGTAGTTCTTGGCTGATTCCTCACCGTTCTCATGATCATTGCAACTCCCGTGGTGAGATCTTGCATGGAGCCCCAGACCAAAGGAGATTGACAGTTCTTTTGTCTTTCTTCCATTTGCAAATCATCACACCAACTGTTGTCCCCTTCTCACCAAGCTGCTTGGCGATGGTCTGGTAGCCCATTCCAGCCTTGTGTAGATCTACAATCTTGTCCCTGACATCCTTGGACAGCTCTTTGGTCTTGGCCATGGTGGAGAGTTTGGAATCTGATTGATTTGCTTCTGTGAACAGGTGTCTTTTATACAGGTAACGAGCTGAGATTACACTCTTAAAGGGAGTGCTCCTAATCTCAGATTGTTAACTGTATAAAAGACAACTGGGAGCCAGAAATCTCTGATTGAGAGGGGGTTGAATACTTATTTCCCTCATTAAAATGCAATTCAGTTTATAACATTTTTGACAACGTTTTTCTGGATCATTTCTTTGTCAGTGGGCAAACGTACAAAATCAGCAAGGGGTCAAATACTTTTTCGTGTGTGTGTGTGTGTGTGTGTGAGAGATTTAACCTTGGCCCATTTTTATGTTATATTTTCTTTTCTTAGCAGAGTTCTGATTAGTAACTGTTTATCTTCTGTCCCCTTTAATTCCACTCTTGCAGCATCTCGAAGTTTGATGAACGTAGCTGCTTCCTGTATGTCCTGTACAATTCTGATGACTTCCAGTTGTACTTTCCCAGTGATCTTCACTGTAAAGGGTGAGCTCCACCCACATACAAATTGCTCAGACACACTGCCAAGGACAACATAGGCGAGGAGCTGAATCACGTGATTTCGGCAGAACACTTACTAGAGGTTTACTTGGCCTACATGCAGAACTTGATACAAAAGAAGGAAAAGTAATCAGGCATGAGTTTCAAAGGCTTAGTGGATAGTGCCAAGAGCATTTTCAGAGTTTTAAAAATATCACATTATTCTTAAAGGGATATTTCACCCAAAAATTATTATTCTGTTATCATATACTCAACTTCTTTGTTAAAAACCCATGTGACTTACTGTCTTCTGTGGGACACACAAAAAATAGATGTTGGGCAGAATGTTGTTCTCAGTCACATTGCATCTTTTTCCATTCAATGAAAGTGAATGGTGACTGAGTCTAACATTCTACATAAAATCTCCTTTTGTGTTTCATAGAAGTGTAAAAACGCCACCTCGCTGGCCCAATGGCAAAATCCAGTGAAGGGGTGAAGGGAACTGCGCGTTTGTCTTTTCTGCCCCACATGTGGTTTTGGCATCTTAAACTAGTTTGTTTTAATTAAGACCGAATCTGACTCCATTAATAATTGATCTTACTCCAATTATATTAGACCTCGAATTTTGTTTGAAATTCCAGTTATTATTGATCATCAATTGAGATCTTCTAGATTTGGATACTTGATTATACTTTTAATTGCACTCGTTCAATTGCAATCCAGTCGCTTAGGGTCTCATGCGGGCCGTGTACATGGATCCCATGGTCACAAACTTGTCAGTTTAATTTTTAGCCAGAAGGTAAGTGACATACTAAAAAGAATGATTACTACCGCAGCTTATCTATTTCTAATTTGTAGTTTTCCTTTGTTTCTATAGATCTGTATACACTTAATGTAATATTATCTCTAGACAGAGGTAAACAACTAATGGATTAGGCCAAGCAACATACCATTTCCCAAATAGTAGTTTTGTTTAGTTCTATAGATTCCTATTACACTTGACTGGAATAAGCATTAAACAGGGGTCATGACTAGTGCTATCTGGACTGGTCGATCAATATTACATTGTACCATTTGTACTTTCTTTAGCCTTAACAGTCTATTACACTTATCTAAAGCCAAATCAATCAATTAATTAATGAATTAGAAAGCTTAAGATCCCAGTTGATGTGCTTCATGCTCCATCAAATGCTGGGTCTAAGTATGTATTAACCCTGATCACAGATTTGCAGTAACCGGAATTTAACGTAATCTACTAAAGCCAAGAATTTCAGAATATAATCAAGTTTGACAATGTATTAGTCAGATAAATATGTATCAAGCCAATTACATAATTAATCAATTCAGAAATAATCAATACAAATCATCTAATGCTTAAAGATCTTAAGTGTAACCGGATGGGACAGATATGGAAGAGCAACAATGAGTTGTGAATTTGCAATTTTGCCCAGTGGTGTGGTGCCTCAGGAAGAGATGCTAATTGTGAGAAAGTTCATATGTTGATTTTTCTCAGAGATCATACATTTGCTCTTTGCCTCCCTTGGGAGTTTTGTCCTTTTGGTTGCAAACACCTTGGCACCCCACCTTACAGTACGCTTTCTGGCCAAGCGGGCAACTCATAATAGATTCTGCATGGTCACTATTAGGCATTCACATTGCCAAGTCCATTTTGACATTTCGATCTTTCCAGTGTGGGCAGCTGTTCAGAGAGCTTCGTATGCATCTGCAGAACACCTAGGCTCTACTGGTGTATGTAGCTTGGGTCCGGCAGGTGGGTTATCGGGTTTGGATTTGTCTCTACCTGTGTCTTGTTGAGCTTAACACGTGTTCAGTTCATCGAGTCCAAGGCCCTTTGTGGCTTGTTCAGTGAATGTGTCGTTCCATCATGGAGAAACACCTGCTTCTGGTTGCACCTTCCCTTTGATGATGATCTGACTTTTTGAAGAATTCTATGCCACCTCCAGTGGTGGTTTTCGAGGTAGACCCAAATAGGTGAAGGAGTTCTCACTGGTGATGCAGCACTGTGTGTGAAACACCTGAACAGCATCTTAAATGACCATGTAAAGATGAAACTCTGAAGAACTTAATGATATGAGAAAAGGTTGTGCAATGCATGATGAAAAGACAAATAATGGAGTTATGTCAACAAGTGCGAGTGGTACTCCAGGTCTCAAGTGCGTCTTTGAAAATGAATAGGGGTCTAATTGATTTATCAGATTTTTACTACCATTGTGATGTGTGGTAGTGGAATTTAGATATGCTTGTTCTGAATAAATTGGTAAGTCACGATCAATGATACGTGTATATTCTCAAAGTGTGTAGTGGATCAATGGAAGTGTCTGCACTTCATATCGTTCACATCTTATTTTGCTTGCATTGTTATTAGCGACGTGTTGAAAACCTGGGGCCCTCTGCTTTGCAGCCATGCCAACAACAATCAATTGGTTTGATTTATATGTAGGTGGAAATTTTTTTTAATTTAGGTGGCAAGTTTGCTTGCAGTTAGTAATTAAATCATTGATGTGTAACCGTACACATGCACATGTCCCATGTACATTACAGTGTTTCAAATAAGTTGTCAGAAAGTTGTAAATAGTGCATATCGTGTGCACCAGAATTATGACTGTTTTATGGAAATGGGTTCATAATGTTGTATATGTGAGAGGCTATGTGTATGTGAGAGGCAGGCCAGATCTTCAATGGATTAGTACTTTTGGAATATAGGCCATTATTTTGATCCATGATGTGTAGTGGTTGAGCCTGGCTATTTTTGCTGTCTGTACCAGGTCAAGATGTCATGAGTGTAGTGATGAAACCGTGTGCTCTGTATGTTCATGTCTGGGAGATGGGTGTAACCAGTTCTAGAACAATTGGTGTTGCACAATTTGGTTCCGGTGCTAAACCGGGAGGCCATATAGCTATTTTTGATGGTATAGTGCTGTGAGATGTGAATGGCCCCTTTTAGATTGTCTTTGCACCCATTTCCCGCATGGCCAATCTATTGTTATGGCTTGATGCAGGGGGATCAGAAACCTTTTGGCATCTGTCCCTCACAATATTACAACCTTAAATGTGAACCACCACAGAGAAAAACAGTTAATGTTGATTTTGAGTTATAATTTGAATTGGTGCTTCTCAACGAGAGATGATTTGGTTCGTTATCATGTGCCACTGTCTTTACACCATTAATGCATATCAAAAGACGATTGTATACCCTCCCTCTTGGCAATGATAAGCGAACCAATGAAATTCAATCGCTATAAATTTTCATGGCCTGTAAGGTACTTCGGTTGACAGTGTCATTACAAATATACATGTATATTATATACATCTGCATGCTATGCATAATCTTTCACTCTCTGTGTCCTTGCTTGGTCATTATAATATAATGCATATTATAATGCAATTATATTATATAAAAAATTCAGAGGTGATGCAAAGTGCAAAGAGTGTTCTTGCACTCTTTGTGAATGATTGATTTTTAATGTTGCTGAAGGTTGATGCTAATTGTGTAAAACTACTGAGAGTTTGTTAATTGTGTTAAATTACTGGTAGTCACACTGGTACTCTAAGGTTTAATTGCAACTATATGGTAAATAGCATTGTGTGTGATATGTGTGTGTGTGTGAGATGTATATCGCCAAGCAGCTTATATATATATATATATATATATATATATATATATATATATATATATATAATGGGACATGGTCTTTTGAATGAGAAAAGCTGTATGGGGGTTCAGGGATGTCCACTGAATGGCCCATTTTTATATTTTACCTGAAGTGAAAATTTACTAATATTAAATAATTTACATCATAACAGAGCAGCTTAAAAATAATGTTTGCTTTAGTTAAATAATAAGTTTTCATTGTCTTTCCTTGCCATTTATGCCAGAAATGATTACATCTCTGATTCATTTTCACAAAATTATAACAAAGATCTGTTTAATATGAAAGGCTCATAATATGCTGATTAATAAATCTAAATTCAGACAGAGAAAAAGGTTATAAATGCGCTCTGGAACTGTGGCCCATGTTAACTTGTACTGTCACAAACCTGGCTTAGCTGAACTGTTGGAGTCATTTTAGTTTATTTATTTACGATTTTTTTTGAAAAGAGATCCCAGTATCCAGCTATATTGCTGCTCACGGTGTCTCCGCTCCTGTTGTTTAAATAACCGCATCTTCAAGATCAGCGTTGTCTGTGCCTCTGAGTGTTTGTGGCATGTACAGCTGCGTGTGTTGATGTGTTGTGCAATTAGAAACTGTAGAAACGATAAAATAGAGCAACATTTTTCACAATGTCTCGGGGTTCCAGATGGAGTCATGGCTGTGTCCGGACCTAGACAGTGGTCCACTAGTTGGTGACTGCTGCTCTAGGCACTATCCACGGAGCCTTTGAAATGCATGTCTGATTACTTCTACTTTTTTTTTTTTTTTTTTTTTCTCTCCCCAAGTTCAGCATGTTCAGGAAGTCACATTTGACCTAATCTTACTAACTTATTGTTCTACTGAATTAAGCATTAGCTATTGCGCAATGGTAAAAGTCTAAGCATATGGATGATGATAAATCAAATAAGGAAATGCTTGACAAATATCATGAGTTACACAGAAACCCTAACCCTATTATTTGTGTTACTTTTCAGGTTCTGTGATTTGGTGAACTCTCTGTTGCACCAAACAGAAACTCCAGAGGAAGATTCCAGTCCTCTCAGGGGAGGGGAAGCAGTTGTAGAGGTGAGACGAATCAACGATACTCATTTAACTCCTCACTGTTTCTACAGGTTCAGTAACCTATTCATTTAAAGGTTAGGTGTATAATATCTTTGCTGTTACAATACTTTAGTTTATACCATCCCATGGCTGATATTTAGGGACAATAATAAGTGTAACATTCCCCTGAAAATTATTTAAAGGAATCTTCTGGGTTCAATACATGTTAAGTTTTATGGACAGCATTTGTGGCATAAAAATACATTTTCTTAAAAAAAAAAAAAAAAGGCTAAAATCTAAGTTCCAGAGGAACTGAATGGGGCCAATCTGTAAACGTTAAAATACTCACTATTTCAAAAGTATAGCCACGGGACATAAACAATATGTGTTTGTGTGTGATAAAATCGTTTTCTAACCTTTATTGTGTAAAGATATAGCCAATTTTACAACTTCGTTGCCATGATGATGCAATGTCAGCAAACCCAAAAACAATGATTTAAACAACTTTACAGCTCAAATAATACATTGCTTTTATTAAATTATAAGCTTCATATTTCTGCATTTAAGCCATCCAAAATTTGGCCCCATTTACTTCCTGTGCCTCACTGAAACAGATTTTTCTTTTTTTTTTATAGGAAAAGAGGGGTCAAACAATTTTTTTTTTTTTTTTTTGTGGTAATCAACATTATGCCACAAATGCTGTCAATTGAGCTTAACTTGTATTAAACCCGGAATATTCCTTTTAATGTATAAATTCCGATTACAGATCAAACATCATCTGGAAAGTTTTCAGGCTCTTTTAAATAATCAAAACCCCTTGAATATCTGTCACAATAGTTTAGATTAGATCAGGTAAGTGTTTATAAGGTAAGTTGGGAAAGTGTTTCCCAAACTGGGGTACGTGAGGTGACAATGGGGGTATGGAATACAATTCTGAGATTTACTTTTAATTTCATCAGTCTATAATAATAATCAAACCCAGTTCATGTATTTCTCACTGGCAAATATTTTTTTTGTGTGCCCTCTAGTGTAGAACCACCATAATGGGTCTCATAAAGGTCAGATAAATATGCAATGAAATAACCATTTTTTTGTTGTTGTTTTTTGTGGTTAAACAAAATATCTACTCATGCGTCACACAAGGATCTTTTTACGCCTGCCCAGCACACTGCTAGGTGACGTAATTTAGTGATAGCAAGCAGGGACGTAGCTAGTGGGGTGAAAGGTGGTAAAGATTCTAGGGGCCCAAAGATCCAGGGGGCCCCACAACAAATTCTAAACTGTATTTTTTTTAATTGGAATTGGGCCCAGAGCAAGATGCACTCAGGGGGCCCAGATTACCTTGCTACGACACTGCACGTAAAATTGATACTTCACTCTTTTTCCAGACTCTCACATGTCATCAGTCGTCCACGATTTTAGTTTGCCTCAGGGTTTATTTGGCAGTTTAAAATGTAATTTTGTATTTAAGGTTAGATGTATAGGTAGTTTTGATTCTGATGGTAGAAGTTCATAAGTTTTGACAGGTGTCAGACATCCGGAGTGGCCAAATAATATTAGACATTCACTTTATAAAATATATTACTTGACAGTAATTTTCACATACATTTGCTCGCATGTGTATTATGTTGTTATGGATTTCAGTGAAAACATGATCATTGGAATAGGAAAGTATTTAGAAATTTTACATAAATGGTGGTTCCTTCATCATTGTTTGTCATAAAAAAATAATGCTTGCAATGGTCCATATGACTGGCAGTGCCATAACTCAATTCCTTTGTCTGGCTCTTTGCTTCCTTTTTTTATATTTAGTATTGACTTAGCTCCACGTTTTGACCAGGTTCCTGATCCTGTCACGTGACCTCAATACTGCAAGTTTAGTACTTGTAGAATGTAGTGGTTACATGTGGAATTAAATCCCTTTTTTTACATAACTGTATTCAGTTTAAAATTTTAACAAGCAGGCACAGGTGATCTCATTAATTAGGTTGATGAGCAGGTAGGCAGGAAGGAGTTTAGTCTTTTTTTTTTTTTTTTTTTTCTTCTTTGCCTACTTATGCTGACCAGTCTGTGCTGTGACCGCATGGTCCTTTTTAACTTGTAATTCTTAAAATTGTAATCATTTGCTCAATAAAATGTTGAATAGGCTACTTCACAAAAGTACATACACACACACTAACTGAGAACTTGTTAGGAGCACTATGGTCCTAATAAAGTGCCCGACGTGGTCTTCTGCTGGTGTCAATTATACAGAATGTTTATCTGAGTTACCAGCCCATCTGGGACCAACAATTATGTCACAGTTAAAATCACTAAAATCAAAATATTTTTCCTATATTGATGGTTGCTGTGAATATTAACTAAAGCTCCTGACACATATCTGCATGATATGCATTGCACTGCTGCCACACGATTGGCTAATTAGGGAATTGCATGAATGAGTAGGGGTACAGGTGTTCCTAATAAAGTGATTAGTAAGTGTTTTGCAAAACAGCCATCCTGCTCTCTAGATACTGTATCACCATTGAAATACCCAAATCGGTTGACCACTAACTCATACTGTATATGTCATTACAAAAGGAAAACAAATTTGATATATATGTTACTGCTCTTTGCCCAGCAAGTGCCCCTTTATTCATAACTTTTTTTTTCCTAAATATTTCTCCAACTCCAACAGTATATTTATGAGAGGAATGAGAATGGAGACAAGGTGGTGCTGGGAAAAGGAACCTATGGAGTGGTGTATGCCGGACGAGATCTCAGCAATCAAGTGCGCATCGCCGTCAAAGAGATCCCAGAGAAGGACAGCACGTATGTACAAGTGTTTCCATTGTGTTAATATTTCTGTGGGAAGGCACAGAAGAAAAAAAATATATTATTAAGTGCAGTTTTACCTCAATTTTATTTGATATACGGTTGTTTTGAAGTTCTTATCTGTCCATCAGCTACTTTGTTGATGTGCTTTAGTTCAAATCCAGAACTTGTTTGTTGTCCTTTTATGGATGCTGTTCAGAGAGTTGTGCAATGTTTGTTTAAGCTGTACCCACAGGGACAGTTAGCAGATGTACACTGTTTAAAAACTTGGGTCTCTCCAACCAAAAAATGTTTAGTGACTGGTTGATTCTAAGATTTCTATTTGGCTTGGAAAAACTTTAACAATACAATTATGTGGGCTCAAATAGAAATGCATAGCTTTAAATGATTAGCTGATTTTGGAAGTGGGACAGCGGTGTAAATTTTAACATTTTAAATTTATGCATTTGGCAGACACATTTATCCAGAGCAACACGCTGTACATTCAATGTTTTTGAGTTTGCTTCAGTCGTTCGTAACAGCTCGCCTGGGCAAACTTTAAGGAAAACTTCTTACCGGCTGCTAAACACTTTCTTACTTCCATTAATCCACGTCATCATTAGGTGTGACCTAAAGCTCCACCTACTTTGAGGGCAACAGCTAATACTGTTTATGTTGTTCAGTCAAAGATCAGTCAACATGAACACACACCGACATGCAGTTATTAGTGATTGTTGCGGCATTTTCCAAGACCATGTCATGCAAATTCTTATTTTTTATTCTACTAAAGGAATCAGATCTACTCCGTCTCTAGTGCCTTTTCACTCGGTTGTTTGATAAGCTGCTTCAATCATGTTCCTTCTGCAGTGAAAGCCATTTACACCATTCTTTAGTCTATATTCTGCCCATTAAAATTTTTTCAGTAGGATCACTGTCATCATAAATTACAATAACAGAGTGTAATCAGCAGGGGCGTAGATTCCAGGGGGGATGGAGGGGAGGTAACCCCCTAATAATCAAAACAAGCAAGTACAAACCCCCAATATTTATACCATGATCAATGGAAACATGTAAATTCTTCACACTGTAACCCCCCCACCACCACCCCCCTGGTAATTTGTGCATATCTTGCCTGTGTAAGCATGTTAGCGTATTATAATGTAAACAAGACAAATTAAAACATTACTACATATATATTACTCTAAATCAACTTTGAGTTGTTAAAACGGCTTCTTTTACTGATCTAGAGTGAATTCTACCCTTCAAAAGAGGCATGAAGCCATTGCTAACACATTTTAATGTCACCATTAGTTAAGGTTTACAAATAGTCTTGAGCATCTTCATATTTAAATGGTCTTCTAAACACCTCCCACAGCTGTGTGGCCAGTGTGTTCATTAAAAGCAGGTTGTTGTTTAGCTGATTCAAACTTTTTTTTTTTTTTTTACCCCTGAAGAAAGAACAAAGAAGAAGGATATCCGGGCCTTTGTCACCAAAGTTAGCTGTGCTGAAAAGTCTTTTAAGGGACTTGCCTTTCATGTGGTTTCACTGAAGGGTAAACCTGTAAAGAGTTTAGCAACGCTCATGTGCATGATCTTTAGATTGGAGATTTGAAGAACACGTCTACTGTTGCCCAGCAAAAAATTGATTTGAGTTTATGAGATTTACTCAAGATAAGTACCAAAAATTACATAATGACTGATATCCCCAATTGAACATTATATTGTGCCAACGTTTCTTGCTTATTTTTGATGGAAAAAAAAGGACATTTTTACAGTTTAGACCACTTTGTGTGAACCGTTTTTTTCCTTGAAGGTTTTAAACAAATATGATCACAAAGCCCTTTTTGATTGTGATCTATTTTGATGGCTCCGTAAGATCTGTATGATGTTTACTTCTTGTCTTTCTCTTTCTGTCTGTTAGCTACTCTCAGCCACTCCATGAGGAAATCGCTCTACACAAGAGACTGAAGCACAGGAATATTGTGCAGTACCTGGGCTCAGTTAGTGAGGATGGCTTCATTAAGATCTTCATGGAGGAGGTCCCTGGAGGTGTGTTTTTCCTCTGTTTTCTGACTTGATTTATTGATATTTAGCTTTTCTCTTTTGACAAAATGGAGAAATATTTATTTTGCAAGTCTGTTGAGAAATCTCAAGATTGGGTGTGCTATGTAGGGGAGAAGATTTCTAGCTGGGAGTATATAGAAAATGTACTATACTCAGCACTGCAGACAAGTTCAGGGGAGTCTCACAAATACTGTTGAGAAATGTCTGGGTCATATTTCATTACAACATCAAAAAACAAAATAAGAAAATGTAATGCTGCATAAAGAAAATGATGCCTGCTTTTAGAACCATTAAGATTTTTTGTGTTGTGACGTTATTTTTATGACAAATAAGGACATTCCCTCCAATTGTAGACAGCTCACTGTAATGCGGGAAAATAAATATAATATATGTAATATTGATATAGTACTATATTGTGCATGTGCGTGTGTGGTGGTGTTTTTTTTTCTTTCTCTCCACATTACCCCTATAAAGGTTTGAGCAATGAGGCAGTCAAATTTTTGTGGTATATGCTCTGGCCATGTGACTGTATAAAAAAATTTAGCATCAACTTGCAATCTTTATCTAAAAGTAACATGGCAGCACTGTTTGAGAATGCAGCCTGCCTCAAAGTAATTGTTCCCTTTTTAAAATGTTTTTTAAAAGCTGTAAAATTAAAAATAAAAGCAATATTATTTAAAAAAAAAAAAAAAAAAAAAAAAAAAAAAACATGGAAATGTATTTGTGTCCAGTAATGAGAATTTATTGGAAAATGTGTGTAATTGCCATGAAAATAAAGACACAATGCAAAAGATCTTATTGGTCTTTAAAATACTTGTATTTCTTCATGCAAAATATAATCCACTTATTTTAATTATTGGCACTTGATCACACAATGTGTAAGTTTATAACCGCTTACTACAGTATAATAATTCCTAATACTTGTCTTTTATCCCCTGACAGGAAGCTTGTCCTCTCTCTTAAGATCAAAGTGGGGACCTCTTAAAGATAATGAAGCAACCATTGCATTCTACACCAAACAGATTCTGGAGGGCCTGAAATATCTCCATGATAATCAGATCGCCCATAGAGATATTAAGGTAAAAAGACATCATGGCATCGTTAGTTGTTTTAGTCATCCTCCGATTATCAGCATCATAATTTCTTTGTGTAATATGCCATTGCTTTTCATCTCACCAGGGCGATAATGTTTTGATAAATACATACAGTGGTGTGCTTAAAATATCAGATTTTGGTACGTCTAAGAGACTAGCAGGAATCAACCCATGTACAGAGACATTTGCAGGTGAGGCCAATCCCCTAGTAATTATTTCTGTACTTTCACACTTCTCACATTACATTATGTACACTGTGCATGCTTGCTTTACAAACTCCTGGCAATTCATTTGACCCCAGGCACTCTACAGTACATGGCTCCAGAGATCATTGACCAGGGTCCTCATGGGTACGGAAAACCGGCAGATATCTGGTCTCTGGGCTGCACTATCATTGAAATGGCGACAGGAAAACCACCCTTTCATGAGCTGGGGAGTCCTCAGGCAGCCATGTTTAAGGTGCTGCAGGCTTTTTCATTTACATTTATATTTATGCATTTGGCAGACACTTTAATCCAAAGTGATTAGCAGTGCATTGAAGTGCTAATCTTTTCATCAGTTTGTGTGTTCCCTGGGAATCGAACCCATGATCTTGGCGTTGCTGGCGACATGCTCTACCAGATCTAACTATATGAGTGTAATTTGCAACTAATCATTATATAACTAGATTAAATAAACTGTGAAGTTTATTTACATTCCTTTGTCACATTCCTGATTGTTAAGCCTGTCACATGTTCATTTTTATTAGATTTCCTGTAGATGTCAGGTTTCTAATAATCACATCAGTTTACTTTGTAATTGTACTCCTACAGGTGGGCATGTTTAAGATCCACCCCACAGTGCCAGAGTGCATGTCAGAGGAGGCTAAAGGCTTCATCATTTGTTGCTTTGAACCCAACCCAGACAAGAGAACCACAGCCTCAGAGCTCCTGAAGAACAGCTTTCTGAAGGGCAGCCCCAGGAAGAGGGCTAAACCTCAACCAGAAAACTCTCTAAAAGAACCTACTGGTGAGCTGGCAAATGGGTCCATAGTGCCTCTGAATCTTTAGGCACTGTTTGTATGAACAGCATAGGGGATCGTTCACCCAAAAATGAAAATTCTCATCATTTACACCCCTCTTGTCATCCCAGATGTGTATGACTTACTTTCTTCCGCAGAACGCAAATTAAGATTTTTAGAAGAATATCTAAACTCCGTACTAGGTCCAAACAATGGAAGTGAATGATGACCAAAACTTTGAAGCTCCAACAATCACATAAAGGTAATTCATAAAACTCCAGTGGTTTAATCCATGTCTTCTAAAGCAATCCAATTGGTTTTGGGTGAAAACAGACCAAAAATATAACTTTTTTTTTTTTTTTACAATAAATATTGACATCAATTTGCATCAAGCACTATGAAGTGTAATCAAGCTTGAAATCAAGATCGTGCCTAGAAAACGGTAATGGCAAAATATGCAGAGGAAAAGAAGCTGTGTTTTGGTCTGTTCCACCGCTTCAGAAGACATGGATTAAACAACGTAAGTCATATGTATTACTTTTATTCTTCCTTTATGTGCTTTTTGGAGCTTCAAAAATGTGGTCACTATTAACTTGCATTATAAGGACCTGCAGAGCTTATAAAACTCTGTGTTCTGCACAAGAAGGAACGTTGGGATGGCGGTGAGAAAATGATTAGAGAATTCAAATTTTTGTGTTAACTATCCCTTTAATCATATGTAGTGACTGTTACACAATATTATAAAAGGATAGTTCACTCAAAACTGAAAATTATTTTATTATTCACCCACCGTCATATTGTTTCATACCAGTGTGACTTATCTTCTTTTGTGTTGACCAGAGGAAATTATGTCATACAGGTTTGGAACAACATTATAATCAAAAGAATCAGAATCCGCTTTATTGCCAATTATGCTTACACATACAAGGAATTTGTCTTGGTAACAAGGGGAGTAAATGAAGACAAGGGTGATAGTTTTCATTTTAGGGTGAACTATCTCTAAGTCTCTGTACAATTTATGTTATTAACGTTATGTCACTTTAACATAATCAGTTTCCACTTCCATATAAACAAGAATTTTCTAATCAGATACCATGTTGAGGTTTATGCAAAGAGATAAATGCACTGTGCAATGGTTCGATGACTGCTATATTATTTCCTGTGGTGGCAAATTGGTATTTCTGGGAGGAGACGTTCTCCGCCTAGAGCATTTTGCTGGACAAAAAATTGCATATGCCCCCGCGAATGGTATGAGCCATCAATATTTTTCTATTAAATGATCCAGAACGAGCAGGGTTATACATTTCAAATTTGTATAAATCTTCAAAAAGTTTATTTTTTCAATTTTAAGATTACTTTTGCATATAAATGGCTTTCATGGGTCTATCATGATTTATTTTATTTATTATATTTGATGTTTAAAATTTATTTGCTGATTTATATGTAGGAGATTATCACAGGAGCATGTCTGTGCCCATCGCTGTGTATGTGGAAAACACTGATGCGGACCACACTGATTTGTCCTGCTCTTTTGATCTGAGAAGGACCAGGACTGCCGTCAGAGGAAATGACATTGCAGAAAGTCCTCCCACCTCAAGCAGTTTCCTGCTGTGAGTCAAAGATTTAAAACCCTGATTCAGGGAATCAGATACTTGTATCATGTTAAGCATCTTCCTCACCCCTTAATTGAAGTATATGTCTGTGTGTGTGCATTTGTGTTTTAATGTGTCTACATGTTATGTATATTTCCTGTTAGCAGATTGCCAGATGAGCCTCAAGGGGACATGATGATAAGCCCGGCAGGCTCTGGAGAGAATCTAGGTCTCTTCATGCTAAGAAAGGACAGCGAAAGGAGAGATACGTTACATAGAATACTTACAGAGTACATCAGCAATGTCACACAAAACATTGAGGAAACACTGCCTCAGGTACACATGCACAATCTCAAACATGCCTCTATCACCATTTCTTAGAAATATCTGAGATGCCAAACCACAATTTTCTTGTGTATCTATATATTGAGTTGATGCATGTGTAAAGATGAGCTTAACATTATTCACATCTTGCAGGCGGAGGTGCCACGTATCACTTCAGATCAAATTAGCCAACTGATTAGCTGCCTGCGAGAAAACATCCGCTCTCCAGACAAGAGGCACCTTACCATCAGCCTCCAGAAGTTGCGCTCCAACCTGTTGAACTCTGCTGTGCCCCTTAGCAGCCTGCAGGCAGTGCTATTCAGCTTCCAGGATGCAGTATGTGCTTTTGTTTTTGTAGATCTAAACCAAAACAGGACCAATTAGTGGTGCTTTCACTACTACTATTGCCCATTCTTAGGGTTATGTATTTGAAAAAGTATTACAATTTGGTTCATTTCTTTTCCTGCACAATTTATTTCTCTGAAAATCTTATATGTATTATACATATTAAATAAGCTAGTCGTGCTTATGTTTTAGGTGAAGAAGGTTCTTCGGAAACAGCAGATTAAACCTCATTGGATGTTTGCTTTGGACAACTTACTGAGACGGGCTGTACAAGACGGCATCACAGTTCTGCTTCCAGGTATGCAAAAGACAAATTATGAAGCAGGATTGGCCCTAAAAGACTCTTGTATCACTACATCCTCTGTCACTGAAGTCCCTTTAAAGCAGGGATGTCAAACTCTGTTCCTGGAGGACCATAGTCCTAATTAAACACACCTGAAGCAGCTAATCAAGGTCTTGAGGAGTGCTTGAAGATTATAAAGAGGCACTTTGGAACAGGGCCAGGACTAAACTATGCAGGGCAGTGGCCCTCCAGGAACTGAGATTGACAGCACCTGCTTTAAAGGAATTGTTCACCCAAAAATGAAAATTCTCTCATTCACTCACCCTGATGCCATCCCAGATGTGCATGACTGTCTTTCAGAAGAAGATAGAGCTCTGTCAGGTCCTTATAATGGCTGTGCATGGGTGCCAGCACTTTGACGGTCCAAAAGTCACATTTTGGCAGCAAAAAAGTAAACCATGCGACTCCAGTCGATCAATGAATGTCTTCTGAAGCGAATCGATATGTTTGTGTAAAAAAATCAATCGATAATTTATACCCATAAACATCCATTAGAAGGACCTGACGGAGCTCTTTTTCTAAAAATCTTAATATTTATTCTGCTGCAGAAAGACAGTCATGCATGTCTGGGATGACATCAGGGTAAGTGAATAATGAGACTGGTTGAACTATTCTTTTAAGGCAAGTTAGGTGACTCGGCGGCCATATTTGAAACACATCTCAAGTAAACTGGCACAGAAGATTGGCTCTTTTTAACTGTAAGGCTGGACTTCCATTCCATAAACAGCCATATTTAGCATTATGATTATTCCCATTCATATGTACACAACTGACCCGTCTTATCCTATAATGTCTCCTAAATGACCCTTTAAATTAACTCTGCATCATTATGAGTCCAGTTCCCCATATTCCATCTTTTTCCTCAGAGCTCAGACTTCAACTGCAGTCATCGTTTGAAAACGAGGAGAGTTCTTCAGAAACCGAGCCACGCACCGAAATGGTCACTCCCCTTGCAAAGGACAAAGAAGATTCAGATATCACTCAAAAGTCTGAAGAGAGTGACATGGATGGCAAATGCACCGACCTGCCAGGTGACCTCTCTAATCACTCCACACTCGCAAAGGAGCTGTCAGAACTCCGCCTTGAGTCCAGGAGGTATTGAACTTCCTCCCTCACACTCTTTCACTTTTTTCAATGCAGTTCTTAACATATGCACTTTTATAGCGCTTTTTTAACCTTAGCGGTTTTCAAAGGACTTTACACTGTAACTCATATACACACACACACACACACACACACACACACACACACACACACACACACACACACACACACACCAATGATGGCAGAGCTGCCATGCAAGGCTCTTGCCTGCCATTGGGAGCAACTTGGTGTTCAGTGTCTTGCCCAAGGACATTTCGGCATGTGGAGTCATGTGGGCCAGGAATCGAACCGCCAACCCGCTCTACCTCCTGAGCCACAGCTGCCCCATATAGCTGACTCTTTATCATGTAGTCTGTATCCCTTGATTGTATTAGCTGTATCAAGCACTGATATCATTAGAATCCTCAGATGACTTAAGGCAATCATCCAGGGAATATTGTTATTCAAAATATATTATGACACATTTATGAACCATTAAGCATTATAGAATTTACTAATGAAAGTTATAATAAAATTTTACGAAGATATATCAGCTTGGTAACATGGTTATCTAAGAGTCCAGCATTTGCTTTAAAATCATCCTTCTCTAAAACCCGATTTCTCAGAGCAAAACTTTTCAATAAAAGTAGCCACAAGAGGGCATTGAATGAAAACGGGTATGGAGTGGACTACACCAGTTTAAAGCTGTTTGGAATTGTTTACTCTGTGTTCTAGGTTGCTGATTCAGCTGAATGAGAAGGAAAAGGAATTCCAGGAGCTTCTCAAGAACACACTTCAGATGAAACAAAGGCAAATCAATGCCCTGGATGTCAGATCTGCCTTTGCAGCTACAGGTTGCTCAATTTTTTTTCCCTTTCCTTTATGACATCACTTTTATTTTCTGAAAAGAGACCTTATTTACTGCTTGTTGTTTAAAATAATTTACTTGGTTCAAGTTTATTTATGAAGCACTTTCAAAACTACTGTGTAGACCAAGTGCTAATTTGCAAACAAATGGAATAAAAGATTTCCAAACATTAAAACCAAACTTAAAAATGACCACTACATTTCAAAGGCCAAAGAGATCAGATGAGTCTTGAGGTGGGTTTTAAACATTTTAATAGAAGTGGAGGAACTAACAGACAGGGGTAAACTATTCCACAACCTTGGGGCAGCAACAGAAAAAGCACGGTCACCCTTTCACTTTAAATGTGATGACTACTGTAATTAAATGTGACATTTACTCTAGCAATAGGGTTTTGTGGTGTTTTGATATAACTTTAATCAATCATTATACAACTACTTCGGTTTAATGTTATATAATTTTTGTTTAGAAGGAATTATTTGGACAGATGAAACATACTGCCAATAAATAGACAGTAACATATGGTTTGTCTGTATTAAAGCAATTTCGGTTATATTTATAACTTATAAACAATGTTTATTATAAGAAATAATATTCAGAATGAATATTAGCTGGCTAGCTTGAATGATGTAAAAACACAGTTTAAAAAACAAAATCCAACAGAGTGGAATACATTAAATGTGCACTTCTTATAGTGTCATCTGGGGTTGAGCCCCACTAAGATTGATATCTTCGAGTCGCCCACACATGATAGAAAAGAAATCCTACCAACAATGGCACCAACAATCATGTCACGGTCCAGATCACCGAGATCACATTTTGTCCCCATTTTGATGGTTGATGTGAACATTAGCTGAAGCTGCCACACGATTGGCTGACTAGATAATCGCATGGATGATTGTTGGTGACAGATGGGCTGATTTGAGTATTTTTGTAACTGCTGATCTCCTGGGATTTTCACACACAACGGTCTCTAGAATTTACTCCGAATGGTGTCAAAAACAAAAAACATCCGGAAATGCCTTGTTGATGAGAGGTCAATAGAGAATGGCCAGACTGGTTCGAACTGTCTACAGTAACTCAGATAACCGCTCTTTACAATTGTTGTGAGAATTATGCTAATCTCAGAATGCTATTCTGAGATGCAGATTGGCGCTGTTTTGGCGACACGAGGAGGACCTACACAATATTAGGCAGGTGGTTTTAATGTTGTGGCTGATCTGTGTATAATCAAGTTGAAGTCATGATTGGCAAGTAGACTGCTGATGTCAACATTTACAGTAAAAAGGACTTAAATATTGATCTGTTTTTCATCCTATCATATCAGTTCTAAAGTCATGAATTTACTGTAACCACTGGTGTCGCATGCATTATATTTATGCCACCTTTTTGGAGCTTCAAAGTTTTGGCCCCTATTGACATGCATTGTATAGACCTACAGAACTGAAATATTCTTCTAAAAATCTTCATTTGTGTTCAGCAGAAGAAAGTAATTCACATCTGGGATGGCACGAGGATGAGTAAATTATTTGAGAACTTTCATTTTTGGGTGAATTATTCCTTTAATTGTGTACTGCCTAAAGATTAGTTTAATAAATATGTATAATCATTTAAGGAAATGCATATGGATACAATGTGGATCAAGCTTAAATATCCTTTCACTTTACCCATATTCACCCTATATTATAGGGTGAATATGGGTAATTATTATATATTATTATAATATATTATTATATATTTTGCAACAATCCACACTAAACATAAAAATACCACTAGAAAGAGGTTACACAAGACTGCCTGAAAAATGAAATGTTAGACTTTTACTTAAAGGTTTACTGGTGTAATTCAAAAGCTTTGGCAGCCACATAAAAAAATACTTAAAATAAAAACGAACTAAACAGAAACTACAAAACACTTGAGGAAAAATAAATCTAAACTAAACTTCAAACTAACAGACAAACTGAAAACAAACCAAAACTAAGCTAAATTGTAACAACTGCCTTGCGTTGCCATCATCTGGAGGAGGACACCAGGCTTATTTGCAAAGTAAAGTGAAAGAAATTAGCCAAGGTGAGAAATCATATGGTTTAAATACGATTTTTGTTATTTTAATATTTCTCTGTGAACTAAAAGATATGTGGCAAATTGCAGTTTATCTTGACAGAACCTCTGGTGAGTATATGCTAGAATTTAAATTTTTGGGTGAATGATTCCTTTAACAATGATTGCTAAATCACTTCATCTTTACAAGAGAAAGTACTTTCCCAAGGCAGTGAAAAGGTGTGGCCAAGGGAGAAATGGGTGTCAAATCACACTATTCACATCATCTCTTCATGTCACTGCGTGTCTTTTTGTTCTTAGGAGAAGATGTCCTGTAATTGTCTTCCAGCTGTTACCCAACCTTTGAAAACCCAAATTTAAGCCTCAACTTCAGGGCTTGTATTTTCACTGTGTATTTGAAAGAATGTAATCTCCCTGTTCTACTGATGGCTGGTGGAATTAGTGATTCAGAAACACTGCCTCATACTGTAATGGCTTTAGCAGTGATATCACAAGACTTTACCATCATTGTGAATAAATGTAAATTATGCAAAATGAGTGCATATCAGTTTCCATGTAATTCAGTTTGTGAAGAAGCCAATGTATATTATGTTCATTCCCTCCCACAGATAATAAACCTACATCCCATAATACTCAGAACATGGCTATGGTGCGCTGGTTGAGGGGTGTTCCAGTCGATGAGAAAACCATAGAAACAGTGAGTGGAGCTTTACTATAAATGGCACTTACACACGGTTCATATTTATCGCATTGCATATTTTTTTTTTTATATATATATATATATATATATATATATATATATATGTCCTCTAAAAAAATTTTTAATAGAAATTGCTTTTTGTAAGTGCTCGCAGACAATTAATTTAATATATAGTGTATATATATTTTTAAATGTGTTATTTCTTGGGAGTTATTTGAAAAAATTAGATGAGAGCCTTGTATCCAAGCAGTATTGCATTATTCAAGGAAAATAATTCTTGTAGACATAAAGATGAGTTTTTATTTTTTATAACTAGCTGACCAAGATTGATCAGTTATTTTATTGAAGTGTGTGTGTGTGTGTGTGTGTGTGTGTGTGTGTGTGTGTGTGTGTGTGTGTGTGTGTTTGTT
Source organism: Moxostoma hubbsi (assembly GCA_032164185.1). Taxonomy (NCBI): domain Eukaryota; kingdom Metazoa; phylum Chordata; class Actinopteri; order Cypriniformes; family Catostomidae; genus Moxostoma; species Moxostoma hubbsi. The sequence goes on along the minus strand of JAVLUX010000014.1, from coordinate 13,507,866 downwards.
GTTTTTTTTTTTTTTAAGCTGCTTTTCCATGAGTTCGCTTTGGACAGCCTTATACACCTCACATGTAGGGATGATCTTCAGTACTGCGGCATCAAGTAAGTAACTTGTTTAACTGTCAGACAGCAATAGGTAAAAGACAAAAAAAACTATGAATTAAGTAGATACTGTGAGGATGTGTGTGTGTATATATAAATGGATACTGTATATGAAGTAACTCAAGGAAACCTGTATGGATGTTTCACTCAGAGGGGGGATGCTGTGTCGCTTATGGGCTGCCATCTCCAAACAAAGGAAATCTCAACTCCATCCAGTCAAAGAGGACAGTGAGGAAACCATACTATAACAAACAGAATTAAATCCCAATGTTTCATAAATTTGAGCTCAGTGAGTTTGCAAGATATATATAGTTTGTGCCTTTTTGTTCGGTACTGTTTTTTAATGTCTATTGATGACTGACTAAGATGAAAGTAATGAATTCCATTTAAAAAAAAAAAAAAATATATATATATATATATATATATATATATATATATATAAAACCTACATATATCAAGAGAACACTCAGATGTAACCTTTGGGATAGAGAATTCAGTGTTTTTCTGTATTTAAGAGCTTCTAAAATGTGTGAAATCTGTTAACATTAATCTGAAAATCTTTTATATGAGTGGGGTTTTGTGTTTATGTATGTGTGTGTATGTATGTATGTGTATATATATATATGCCTTGTACATTTCTTATTTTCAATATATTAAAAACAATTATTAAACAATAGCAATAATAAATTATACATACAAATTAAACTTGGTTATTTATCTCAGAAATAAACTGCATTTTAAAATGAGTCATGTTTGTGTGTTATATACAAAAATACCTCGCAAATCCAAGCATACAGTAGTAAAAATTCTGCCCACCTGCTCAACATTTCAGTTACCATATTAGCATTTTACTTTATCAATGCATTTTAAGAAGTCAGATTTCTTTCGATGCAATGGTAAGTCTCCACAAGATGCCTTTAGGCCAGTAAAGTTGTTCATTTCAGTTCTCAAAATATGTTGTCCTCCATATGTAATATTGCATCTACAACATTAGAAGCTGATGCATTGATGCAGTATTGAATTGCAATATGTAATTTTATGAGAGATGTGGGTCTGAAACACCTTAGACTTGTACAGAGCAAAACATTCCCATAAAAAGTGCACAGAAACCTCATTTTTCAGACGTGTGGGTTTTGCATGCCTGTTTGAAAGACATGATGCCATGCACTGAAGCTAAGCAAAACATTTGTGCTATGCTTCCTTATGTTTTTTCACTGCTGATATTGCCAAAGTAGCAGCCGTTACATCATTCTTTGACTCCTGCCTCGAAGTCGAGGACCACAGATGTGTTTATCTCACAGTTTCTCTCTTTCTGATGTTTATGTGACTGATCCACTTTTCTCATTGCAGTCTGCCATTTTAGTAATCAAGAAGGAACATAATGGACTTAATCACCTGTCCACTTCATCATAAAGTATATGAGCTAATCAGTGGGTTGGGCTTCCTTTATTCAACAAATAATGAGGACACTGAAACAGTTTTCTTTTACAATACATCACCTTCATTTGTCCCTGTTGGCATGGGTGTTGGCATGTACTTAATGACATAATACAAGTTAGGGCTTATAGCATGAATGAATCCTTGAATGAGTCCCTTTTTCAGTAACAAGCATGATATATGCTTGGGGCATTAAGTAATATTCTCTTTTGTGTTAAACAAATTACATTAACAATGTGGGATTCCATTGGGGGGGATGTTGGTGTAGAAAGTGGAGGCGCGTGGATACAAAAATGGAGGGGAGTTGATACAGGTGAAACTCGAAAAATTAGAATATCGTGCAAAAGTTCATTAATTTCAGTAATTCAACTTAAAAGGTGAAACTAATATATTATATAGACTCATTACAAGCAAAGTAAGATATTTCAAGCCTTTATTTGATATAATTTTTATGATTATGGCTTACAGCTTATGAAAACCCCAAATTCAGAATCTCAGAAAATTAGAATATTGTGAAAAGGTTCAGTATTGTAGGCTCAAAGTGTCACACTCTAATCAGCTAATTAATCCAAAACACCTGCAAAGGGTTCCTGAGCCTTTAAATGGTCTCTCAGTCTGGTTCAGTTGAATTCACAATCATGGGGAAGACTGCTGACCTGACAGTTGTGCAGAAAACCATCATTGACACCCTCCACAAGGAGGGAAAGCCTCAAAAGGTAATTGCAAAAGAAGTTGGATGTTCTCAAAGTGCTGTATCAAAGCACATTAATAGAAAGTTAAGTGGAAGGGAAAAGTGTGGAAGAAAAAGGTGCACAAGCAGCAGGGATGACCGTAGCCTGGAGAGGATTGTCAGGAAAAGGCCATTCAAATGTGTGGGGGAGTTTCACAAGGAGTGGACTGAGGCTGGAGTTACTGCATCAAGAGCCACCACACACAGACGGGTCCTGGACATGGGCTTCAAATGTCGTATTCCTCTTGTCAAGCCGCTCCTGAACAACAAACAACGTCAGAAGCGTCTCAAGCGCTCTCAAATTCCAAATTTGAGAGCAAATTTTGCATCTCATTTGGAAACCAAGGTCCCAGAATCTGGAGGAAGAATGGAGAGGCACACAATCCAAGATGCTTGAAGTCCAGTGTGAAGTTTCCACAGTCTGTGTTGGTTTGGGGAGCCATGTCATCGGCTGGTGTTGGTCCACTGTGCTTTATTAAGTCCAGAGTCAACGCAGCCGTCTACCGGGACATTTTAGAGCACTTCATGCTTCCTTCAGCAGACAAGCTTTATGGAGATGCTGACTTCATTTTCCAGCAGGACTTGGCACCTGCCCACACTGCCAAAAGTACCAAAACCTGGTTCAATGACCATGGTATTACTGTGCTTGATTGGCCAGCAAACTCGCCTGACCTGAACTCCATAGAGAATCTATGGGGCATTGCCAAGAGAAAGATGAGACATGAGACCAAACAATGCAGAAGAGCTGAAGGCCGCTATTGAAGCATCTTGGTCTTCCATAACACCTCAGCAGTGCCACAGGCTGATAGCATCCATGCCACGCTGCATTGAGGCAGTAATTAATGCAAAAGGGGCCCAAACCAAGTACTGAGTACATATGCATGATTATACTTTTCAGAGGGCCGACATTTCTGTATTTAAAATCCTTTTTTTTTATTGATTTCATGTAATATTCTGAATTTGGGGTTTTCATAAGCTGTAAGCCATAATCATAAAAATTATATCAAATAAAGGCTTGAAATATCTTACTTTGCTTGTAATGAGTCTATATAATATATTAGTTTCACCTTTTAAGTTGAATTACTGAAATTAATGAACTTTTGCACGATATTCTAATTTTTCGAGTTTCACCTGTATCCGTAACACCCCTGATGGAGAGGTGCGGTGACCCTGGTGTGCGCACAAGTCTCCTGTATGTTGTGGTTGCACAGAGACGGTTCAACCTTTTGTGTCCAAGACAAAAAATGATCAAAATGGCAGTTGCGAGTGGGATGGCCAATGAGGTGGCCAGGCTTCAGTCGATGGTGTCCAAGTCCAGTCCTTCTTAGGCTTCAGGCTGGGCTGCTCCTCAGCATTCAGTGCTAGAGTAAGATGGCCTAGTAAGTGAGCATGACGAACCATAAGCTTATGACCATGTGATATTTTACTTTGTTTAGAAAACCAATATACTTCAGAAAAAGAGAAATATGTGCTTTTACCTCTAAATTATTTTAGCAAAATGTTTTATATACAAAGCTAGAGTTAATCAAAACGAATACATATTTAAACCATTTAAAGTGTGTGTATATAAACAGAACCTCAGACTTGTAAAAACTATAAAACTTTTAAAGCTTTTCAAATTCACATTTGCCCTTTTTGTTCATTTTATTTCTTTTTTTTTGTGCTTTGTATCTTCTAATGTGTTGTATTGTCTAAACTACTAGCATTCTATATTTTTATACATATTCTTATTGCTGCAAATAAAAATTGAAGAGCGAGGGGGGGGGGGGGAGTAAGCTGCCTCAAAGTTTTCTGCCTCTGCTGTCACTCTACCCATTTTTTTGCCCTTTATAAAAAAATAATAATAATTTGGGACATGTGCCAAGGATTGTGGGTGATTGAAGGCCATAAAGGATACACCCAATGCATCCTCCAAAATATGGCAAACAAAGGCTGCGAAACGAGTGTCCTCACATTTGAGACGCCTTCGATGTCCATGATGACTTGGACGGGCTCAAGGACGGAGGAGCAAAGAAATGAGGATGCACAATTTAGGAAATGAGAAGCACCCCCTGATGGCAGTCTCCTTGGCGATCATGATTTCAAGCTTAATTACAATTCCTATAGCACCATCTAGAGCTCTGGGCATGCATCAAGCACTAGGAAGTGTAAACGAGCTTGAAATCATGATTGTGCTTCGAGACCGTAATGGCAGTGAAAAATTTTTTATTTTGGTCTGTTCTCACCCAAAACTGACTGGAATGCTTCAGGAGCCATTAAAACACTGGAGTCATATGGATTGCTTTTATGCTGTTTTTATTTCCTTTTTGGAGCTTCAAAAGCCTGCTCACCATTCACTTGTGTTGTGTTCTTCTGTAAAAGAAATTCATACACAAGGGTAAGTAAATGATGAGAGAATTGTTTTTTATTTTTGGGTGAACTAACACTTTTAGTAAGAGTTGGTATGCCTACTAGATGTACAGTAAATAGCTTAAATCACTGAGATAATTTATTTCAACTGAGATACTAGTGGATACATTTCCTGTGGTCTCAGATTTTCCATCACAGCCCACCAGAGAGAGAGAGACAGAGAGAGATTTCCCATTGCAATAAACAATGCTAGTCCAATTTCACTGTTTGTCTTTTTATAGATTTAACATCATTGGAAAATTGCTTTTTAATGACTTGGCAAGTTTAATGGTTTCCAGAGCCTAGCTTGCCCTTGAAATTTGTTTGTAGTCCTGAGCTTTCTGCAGCCATGGAATGTTGTAGCAGGTGCAGCAAATGCTTCTTTGATTTGGCAAGAAAAAGTGAGATCAACCAAGCATATTTTGCTTGTTTCTACAATGCATTTTTCCTCATTCCTATTACGTTTTTTGCTTCTTCTTGCTGTTTAGACCTCTCACCTACTGAAGGCTGCTGGTGTATGTGATCCATTACAAAAAAATAATAATAATTTATGTATAGGATATGTGGCTTCCTGAGCAACTATTCTGTTCAGTCCCAGAGGATATTCCGTTCCATCAATGAGATTTTCCACCATCTCAAATGAGGCTCCAAACTCTAGAGTCTCCTTTATCAGTGCTCTACAGCCTTTTCGAACACTTTTCGTTGTCTACATTATGTGAAGAAATTACATTTAGTGAATTAATAACTATTGGAGACTCATAACCATACAGGTGACATAGAATTAAGGGATTCATTCTAGCAAAGCTCCAGAGGGAGCTTTTTGGTGCTATTTCGTAAGTAATTTAATTATTATGGTCTTTTTATTGGCAGACTTTGAGGTATTTTGCTGACTGCATCTACTGTATATGTCGATCCAGAAAATACCTATGTAGTTGAAGCTAGAGTCCATCGAGTTCTTTTATAAGAATGCTGCTGTATGTTTGCATTAGTGAGCATGCTTTCGTGTGCATGCCTGAAGAGGTGCAATGAATGACAATATGTGCCATTGTGTGTCTGTTTGTGTGGTGAGGCAGCATTTCTAGTTATATGACCTTCCACTGTGGCTTATCTTAGACCTCTAAAGACTCTCCTGCTACCCAAGCATGTGAAATGAGTGGTGTCTACCACTGCAGTCCTGTTTAAGCTTTAACACAGCTGTATGCAGGAGGCCCAACTTTTAAAATGCAGTGCAAGGGCATTCCTCCATAAATTTTTTGTATTAGCATTGTTTTAGCGTTTTTAACAATTCCAACAGTAATATTCTCATCATTAAGGCTCCACTTAGAGCTGCAATTAAGTTAAAAACATTGTCATTCAAAGCATACCAATGGGCCATATTTCAACACAGAAATACATTTTAAAGAGGAACTTAAGCTTTTAAACAAATCCAGTGGTGGCTGGAATAGGGTCACAGTGGGGCATTCACCCACTCTTTCCCTTTTTCATTATTTTTCTCTCCCCAGTAAGTACAATGTTTGTCATGGTAATGAAAGTGTCTATGGGCGGTTCTTTGGATGGTAGATTAGGGGGTGGGGTGATTTAAAGGTGTAGGAGGTCAAAATGGCAGCAGTGCTGGATATTGATGAGTATCTGTGGGAACGTATGACTTTGGAAAGCGGTCTGGGGATGAGATCCTGAGTGGGTTTATTTTGTGATCTTGTCCCACCTCCCTGCTAAAAATTAAATATCTTAAAAAAGCCATGTTGCTGGTCTTAGTTGGTCTTTCAGCCTGGTCAGGCTCGTCTGTTGACTAGTTTTAGAGGAGTTTTGTGCACTTTTCATCTGAACAGGCTGGGAGATCAGCTAAGACCTGCTTAAACCAGCAAAGACCAGGAAAGTTGCTTGGGCTAAGAGAACACACACTGACAGGTGTGCAACATCTAATTAAATAAGTCAACCATCAGTACCATCAGTAAAACAGAACCAAGCACGTACCTTTAGACCAAGAGGTGATTTGAAGATATACACTCACTAAGCACTTTATTAGGAACACTTGTACACCTACTTATTCATGCGATTATCTAATGAGCCAGTGCAATGCATAAAATCATGCAAATATGGGTCAGGAGCTTCAGTTAATGTTCACATCAACCATCAGAATGGGGGAAAATTTTTATCTCCGTGATTTCAACCGTGGCATGATTGTTGGTGCCATACGGGCTGGTTTGAATATTTCTGTAACTGATCTCCTTGGGATTTTAACACAGATCAGTCTCTAGAGTTTATTCCGAATGGTGCCAAAAACAAAAAATAGAAGACGAAAAAGCCTTGTTGATGAGAGAGGTCACAAGAGAATGGCTACGGTAACTCCGATAACCACTCCATACAATTGTCTCAGAATGCGTGAACACGTCAAACATTATTCCTAATAAAGCGCCCAGTGAGTGTACATAAAACTAGCACAGCTATGTAGAAAAACTTTTGCCTAGGATAATGGTCACCTATACATTTTAGCATGCCTAAAACCTAAAATAATTGACCAATCAGAATCAAGTATTCCAGAGCGATGTGTAATAACAGGCAATCAAAGTGGTTATTAAACAAAGGACACAAGTGATTTACTACTTGTTTGTTGACTCTATTGGGGAGGATTTTAATCATGCTTGATTATGGAGTTCACATTTAATCCTTAAGTCAGAACACCAGTGGAAAACTTGACCCTTTATTTCTATTTGTTGAAGAAAAATGTTTCTTTGTCTAAGTCATTGTTCACTATGAGTCATATTTCTTTACTATATTAGTTTCTGATAACAAAATAACCCCCTGCAGGATCTCATCTCCAGACCACTTTTCAAAGTCATGAATTTCCACAGATAGTCCTGCTCTGCAGATACCACCTCCCCCATTTTTGCCTAAATGCTACACCATTATATAGCCCCCACCCCCTACTCTAGCCAGATAAGTTATAGGTTGGGTATCCAATGTGGACACAGCATATCAATATAAACTACATAAGAAAGCTCAGAAAGATTAGATACCTGAGAGGTTCATCCACCTAGAAAAGTAGACCCATTTCAATGGGACATTTGAAACAAAGGGACTCATTTTAAACAGAAAAATTAATGTAAAGGCTTTAAAAAGAAGCTTCACATTTCTGTCTTTAAAACCTTAAGTACTCTTGCTCCTTAGACTTTCATTGTAAGTGGATTATCATGAAAATCATGTCTTGTTTTAACAAAAAGATTATTTTCCATGGCAATCAACAGCATGCTATTGATAGAGCTTACATTGCAATTAAACCTGAAAAATCCAGAATTTAAAATAACGTTTAAAAAATAAGTAATTAATCACTTGTAATATCCACTGTCATGAAACATTACACCAACACCGTGTCAACTTAGGAAAAAAATGGCTTTGACAGACATACTGTATGATGTTTTTATGCCGACTGATTGGGTTCATATTCTGCTAACATCATGGTGTGAAACCGTAGACTCCTAAATAAGCAAATTAACATGATTTATTTAATACCAGATTGTTACATTTTGTGATATGTCAACTCCATCTAGTTGGTTTCCACCAGCTCAACCCAAGTTGCAGCAGTTTATGCTGAAATGTTTAAGATAGAGGTTGAGATTTCGCACTGGCTCAGGAACCCGCACCTGAACCATGTCAGTGGAAAAGGGCTTGCAGTGAACAGATTAGCCAGACTACCCATGCATCTCCACTATCAAGTATTCTCTCAATAATACATAGAACGTCTTTGCGGTGGATTGCAACAGTGAAAGACTTTAGGTCTATCTGTATACATTCTGGGCATTCTTGTTATTGTGATTTCATTAAGGGGCCAGTGATGACCCTGACCACTCAGAGATGCTGACCCCTGGGCTCTTTGGGACAATAGGCCCGCATCTTGAGACTGATTTTATTGAACCTGAGTTTCACCAAGCATATAAAACTACTGGGTTTAAAACCCATTTCAAAATAAGTGACCAGCTTAGGTTGCAATGTAACAAACTGCTAGATGTCAGATAACTATCAAAGTGAAAAAGATGACACATTGTTTTTTGTTTCACCAACAGTTTCAAGTCATATTAAGATAATTGAAACCAGTTTAATCTTCAGCACTGTTTTCATCATTTTTAAACCTAAGTGTGTGCAAATTCACATTTCAGACATTTAGAAAATTCCTCTGGTTCCAGCACAGTCTGAGCTATGTTTTTACTTTTCACATTCACCATGAGCTAGACTTTGGGTGTGGAACATTATGCATACAAACACACACAAAAAAGAAAAAGACAATTAAAATAGTTAAACGAGACTTCTTTCTCACTTGCAGATCAAGTGTGACTAATTTCCCTTGTTAATTAATTCCTTAATTCTAATTTGAATATATTATTGCTCTTTTGTGTCTTGTTTACTTCAAGCTTGACTGTCTCCCACAGTTCAGCTTCTAGCTTGCAATAGTCAGCTATACCAAAGTTAACAAAGGCATCACAAAATATTGCTCTGAAAGGGTTTAATTTTGTGTACTCCCACAAAGACATAAATATTCTTGTGTGTTTTATGTGTGCTCAGTCTTTGGTTCACAGTGCTCTTTTTCTACATAGTATATGGTTGTTTTCTCCTTATTTTCTTTCAAGAAATTTAGTTTACTTGGTAATCAGAGTGTAATCATTAAATATCTGCTTATCTTTGACAAAGCTTTGTAGGTTGTAGGCTTTAAGTCAACTTCAAGGGACAGTTCACCCTATAATGCCATCCCAGGTGTGTATGACTTTCTTTCTTCTGCTGAACACATACAAAGATTAGAAGAATTTTAGAAGACTTTTTTTCAGCTCTGAAGGTCCTCACAATTCAAGTAAATGGTGGCCAGAACTTTAAAGGTCTAAAAAGCATATAAAGACAGCATATAAGTAATCCATAAGACTCTGGTTGTTAAATCAATATCTTCAGAAGTGATATAATAGGTGTGGGTGAGAAACGGATAAATAATTCATTCCTTTTTTATTCTTTTTATAAAATTCTCCTCCCTGCGCCATAGGAGATTGATAGTAAAAAAGGACTTTAAATATTGATCTGTCACTTTTATGCTGTCCTTTTGTGATAATGTTTTTTTTTTTTTTTTTTTTTTTTCGGAGCTTCAAATTTTGTAACCACTCACTGGATTGCATGGACCCAAAGTGCTGAAATATTCTTCTAAAAATCTTAATTTGTGTTCAGCAGAAAAAAGAAAGTTATAGGCATGAGGGTGAGTAAATAATGAGAGAATTTTCATTTTGGGTGAACTATCCCTTTAATAATGAGTCCTCCAAACTATAACAAATTCTATTTCTAACTAGAAATACCTCTTTTATTGTGTGTTATACATTAGATTTAACCTCAATATTATTTAGGAATATTATTCTGGACTGTGCGCTCAACATACCAAAATGAGCAGGCTATTTTCTCTTCAAACATCTATACCACTGTACTTTTGTAGGTGTTCTAGATTATCATTAGAGAGCTCTGTTATAACAATTCTGTAGTTTCTAGTTCATTACTTAAATACGTTTCTATCACCAAGTGCTCAAATGAAAGTTGAAAAACAAGCAGCATTTCTATTCTGAATTTAAGCAGAAGTTATGTTGCTACTCTGATCCGGTTGCTTGTTACTTGAGGTCCACTAGGCTCAAGCAATGGTCACCCATTTTAGTGTGGTGTTTGCCCCATACAGCTTCTGCTCCCCCTAAACACTGTCCAGTGGCAGGTGGCTCTTGTTTTTTTTTTTTTGCTAACACAGGCCAACAGCTGGGCAAAGGAGCAGCACAACTGGTCTTTTTGGGGGACAGGATGCCACCTCTCAAGTGTGCCATTTGCACTTCCACACCAACACCCATCCCTTTTACTCCATCCTTATCCCCTCTTGAGCAGAAGCCAGCTGGACTCTACAGGTGGCAAGCAGCTTCCGAATTCATAGAATTTAGAATCACCCCTGCTGCCATTGTTTATTCTCACAGGTTATGTTTGGTCATGTTGAACTGAAAAGTAGACAATTTGATTAAAAAGAGACTGGTGCAGAATGTTTATGATTTGATCTGTTTTTTCATATTTTGATGACTAATCTCCTACACCATGACAACAATGAAACGCCCATAATAACACATTAAATGAAACTATTTACACAACTTTTTTTTAATGAAAAGTGTAAGTTTCAAAATTGTACAAATTGCAAGTCATCTTGTCTTTCAGGTATTGGCATCATTAAAGGGATTGTTCACCCCAAAATTAAAATTCTTTCATAATTTACTCACCCTCATGCCAGATGTGTATGACATTCTTTCTTCTCCAGAACACAAATGAGAATTTTTAGAAGAATATTTCAGCTCAGTGCAATATGGAAGTGAATGGTGACCAGACATTTCAAGCTCCAAAAATAACATAAAGGCAGCATAAAATTCATCCATATGACTCTAGTGGTTAAATGTATGTCCACAGAAGTGACATAATATGTGTGGGTGTGAAAAAGATCAATATTTAAGTCCTCTGTTTTAACAAAAGGATTGAAATATTTATCTTTTTCTCACTCAAAGGGATTGGATCACTTCAAAAGACATATATTAAACCACTGGAGTCGTATGGACTGCTTTTATGCTGCCTTTATGTGATTTTTGGAGCTTCAAATGTATGGCCACTTACATTAAATTGACCTAAAGAATTGAGATATTCTTCTAAAAATCTTATTAGAAAGCCATATTAGAAAGCAAGCCAAACACATCTGGGAGGCCATGAAAGTGAGTAAATGATGAGAGAATTTTCATTTGGGAACCATATCAGTTGTTCCCAACCCTGTTCCTGTAGGCCCCCAAACACACCATACACTTTTGGATATCTCCCTAAGCAAACATAGGCCTACCTGATTCAACTCATCAGCCCATTAGTGGAGACTCCAAGACCTGAATTAGGTGTGTCAGAAAAGGGAGATGTGCAAAATGTGCAGTGTTGGAGGGCCTCCATTAAAAGTGTTGGGAACCACTGCTTTAAGTAAAACAATGTGATGTAAAAACACATGACACTTGTCTTGGTAATATGTAATTTTTAAACAAGTGAATCCAAATAATCTTGCTATTGGAAAAATTATGAATTTATAATGGTATAATTCTATAACCAAACAAGGTTATTGTCCATCAAATCACTCTGAATTTTCAAGCAGGCTGTTTGAACCAAAGAGCTCTAAAATACCGGTTTGAACATTTTGGAGACGCAGACAGGCGAAACCGTCTGAAGAAATAAAAAGGTTGAAACGTATAAAAGTCCACAGTACTTTGAAAGGTGCGAGTTTTCCAGAGTAAAAAGACATAAATCAATATTTTCAAGATATTACTGAAGTAATGTTTTAGTATCTTAGCAGTATTAACTAAGTATCATCGGTGATTTGGGATTACTCTTATTAAAAGTCCACTCGACATAATGGTACAATCCGATTCCACACTGAAAGTAGTGTTAGGTCTGCGTTCAGTGGCGATGCATTTTAGCGAATCGGTTCGTTCGGATATTTCATTGAAATGAAACAGAAAAACAAACTGATTCATTAAGTTATTGCTCAGATGTGTTGCCAAGAAGCCCAACTTGGCATTTGTTCAATTTCTGTTATAAAATGATTGTTTATCAATCTGTTTCCCGATGTATTTGGTTATACAGTTTGCGACAAGTGTTGTTATGCAACATTATAGTTAACGACAGCAACTTTATTGATAATATGTTCTCAATATTAATTATAATGTAGGTTAACAATATTTTTCCTAATATTAACCAACATCATTCCTTCGACCCGTCGAGTGGCTTTGAGCTTTGCGGTTCGTCCGAATCGGTTTGTCTGAATCATTAAAAAGAATTGGTTCAGTAGAACGATTCGTTTGCGAATTGGACGTCGCCGTTCAGCTCACGATGAGCAGCGTTCCATCAGCTTCGGAGCGGGAGAGGGAAGAGTCATGTCCGCTGTGTGTTAGAAAGTTCATTAAGTCTCACCGCTCCATGAAGCCGGTACAAATCTACAGTTTTATGACATTGATATTGGGCTCTACATGTGTCCATCGCATGCTTACTCTTTTATTATTATCCTCCAGTCTATTGTTTTGGGGATTTAATTTCGAGAAGAAACGGATCGGTTTCGTGTTCCTGTGGAAAACAGGAGCGATCGAAAAAAGTTTCGCCCTGTCTCGCGGAAGGAATGAATAAATGTTCAGAGAGGAAAATCCGCATGAGTTAACGAACACAATGGAATGCAAAGATCTTGACACACAGCCGGCGATAAATCAGTTGACACCCTCAGAAACACGTAAGTCGTGGTTTATTTCTAAATCCTTTATATTTTCAGTATACGTCAATGTGAACGGTATTAATATGATAAAAATACAAGTCTGTTAAAATAGTGCATCTCCCATTTCCTCTGATTTATAGATTCAATACATAACACTAGGAAAAGAAGAGTATGAAAAATGCTATTATATGACATGGTAGAACAACTCTTATTTCAGTAAAAACACGTTTTTGTGCCCACACATCACATTCTAAAACACATGCTTCGAAATGCTATTTTTTTGTTGTAATTATTATTAAATTAGGCTAAATATTTATCCTCCAATCATTGCTAAGACCCTGGTTGTTATGGCGTCATAGTATTCACGCTATGACACAGTGAATCAAGCTCAAACACGAGTTATTCACGCGGGAATTGCACAATCCATTCGGTGCCAGCATATGATCAAATAATAATGATCTGCACACTTTCTGGTGCCATGGACTTACTTGGCAGACGCTTGATTATAGTACAGTTCCCCATTTCTGTGTGGTCACTTTTTACTCTTTGCATCCTATGACCTAAGAATGCCTGATGATTAAAGAAGAATGATCCCATTGATTGATTAATCATACAATCCATCAAGTTTGATTGTGGTATTTTCCTCATGAATCTGTTCACTAAGACAGCAAGACAGCATCATCTTTATCATAAATGTCCTCCTAGTTTTTGTAGGTTTCTCTCCTAAACTCAGAAACTGGATTGGAGACTTGTTATATAAAAGGATTGCTGTGAAGTGCACATTACCTTGGTAACAACAAGCCTATGCAGCTAAATAAACCATTCATTTTGTATACACCCTGCAATTATTGCATGTTGTGATAAACTTGAATGTACTGGCACATGGCAGTTCATCTCTTGCTGAACTTGAAACCCAGTCCTTAAATGGAGAACCTGAGAAGATGAGTTTGTGTTTGCGGATCTTCTGTGGATTGTGGTTTGGCCCTTGCTCCTGATCAAGTTGGTTAGGTAATGCCAACCTTGCATCGTCATAAGATTTTGTTTGCCTGTGCTTCCTTCTGGCTTCAGGCTTCAGGCTGGAGATGATGAATCCTCACCCTGATTATGGAAATTTTAACCAACCAATCCATGATTTTAATTAAGAGAATCAGTTTGAATACAACTACTTCAGATCTACTTTTATGCACAGTAGTTATCCTTAAACCCAGCCTTAATGCAGAATTGTATTGATTGTCTTATTCTGAGTATTGCAGAATGTAATTTATGTAACTCTATGTAGTTGCAAATAGAGGTACTTGAGAGAGTAGTAAATCTGTGATCTTTTGCATGTTGTGCATTACTGATAATTTCCAACAGCAATTTTTTTTTTGTAATATGTGTACTAAAAGACCCCGTCATTCATTTGTTGCTAATGTGTCACCTCTTATTTTAGGAATTTTTCTCTTTATTAGATACTTCGTTTTGAGGATCTGCCATGAATGAAGGCTAAGGCAACTTAAACACTAATACGTTTTTGGTTGAAAACATAACTTTTTCTTAACACTTTGGCCTTCCGTCCATACTGAGATGGCTTTTTTGACAGTGAAAACTGAGCTTTTTGAAAACGCTCTCCCAAATGGATACATTTGGAAATGTGGTCTTCGCATTGTAGTGGGGACTGGAAAAAAACAGAGGTATCTGAAAACACTGACGTATTTATTATCATGTTATGCAGTCATGTGATCCATTCAACCCAAAACAATCAAGATGGTGGGCCATATTGTAGCCGTGTTGTTGTGCCTGCTATCCATTTTGATAGTATTGTTAAAAATAAATGTAACTTTGCACAACATTCACATTACAAAATTTCAAAGGCGAAGGAAGTTTACTTTGAATTGCTGTCTGGTGACAGAACACGAGGACGATTGCGTTTCAGACTGTACATGGATCAGCGATTTTTCGCATATGCAATAATCATACGTTTCAGTGTGGATGAGCAACGTTTGGAAAATGCCTGAAAACGGCAATGTGGACTGAGAGTGTTTAGAAAATGAAAACGCTGTTTTCAAATTTATCCAGATTAATGTGGACATAGTCTGGAAAACACTTGCTTTTAATATAATAGTCAACATTTCTACCAGGATGCCTTGAGACCTGCTGGTTACTTGCTAAACTTTCAAACAGAGCTTTTGTATTAAAATGGGATTGGGGTCTTTCTGTTTTTAGAAACTGAAACAAGATGCTGCTTTTGTGTTTGGGTTCTTTACATTGTGGACTTCATTCATTCTGATGTCTGTTACTCATTAACTTTCTTTTTAATCCTTCATAGAAGCGCTCAGTTTGTTGCTTTAGACTGATTAATTACCTTTCATGGTTTTGCCATTTTTTACCAAAGACAAAACAAGACACATGGCTTGGTAGTGGACACTTAGGAGCCCATTATTCAATTGTTTTAGAGAAAATACATGGGAATTTAAGTCCACAACGTTAATGGTGTTTCCTGAATGGGAGCTGAGGCATTTTTCAGTCTGATGAGGTCTGCTCTGTGGAGTTCTGCCCTGTCAGGACTTTTGAAGAGCATCTTCTAATCTCTGTTTTCTTTAGATCTGCATTCAGGCATGAGTTTTAGTCAGTTCCCCTCCCTGCCTTTCATTTTAAACCCTGACTTTCGGCAGTGTTTGGTCCAATTTCATTATAATCTCTCTGTGCTCAAATCATTTAGTTTCATCTTGCTCAATGAAATTAGGCTACATCCCCAAACACTCATCAGACAATGCTTTACTGGCCTGTTTCACCTACTTGGTTTGTTTATAGACTTTCTGCAGGCTCATTAATATTTCAAGTAACATTTTAGAGTAGTGTTCATCGGATATGGGTTTTTACAATGGCCAATGTCTAGAGAGCAGGATGCCCAATGGCCAATATAAGTTAGATGTGCTTATTTTGCACTATTTGCTCAAAACCATAGACTGTAAAAAAAGATGGACGACGCCCCTTCGCTCTTTCCATCGGAGAGAACTGAAGCCGCCAGTGTCCCGATATGGCGCTGACATCTTGGAACTTGAGTCTGCGCACTTGCGTTTTCGGGACCAGTCATGCGCAGTAGTGAGCAGGAAGTAAAGCCGCGAAAACAAGGCCCCGCCCTCACTCTCGCAGAATCAATCGCAAGCACACGCCCCTGCCAGATCGGTTAGCACATTCTACTGCAGAACAACCCATTATGTCGGTGTGAAATAATTAATTATAGAAATTTAGATATGTAATTTAAAGCTCCAATCTCCTCAATCCTCCGAATATCCCGAAAAAAAGTCCGTTGGTGCTTCAGTGACTACTTCGCTCAGAGAACCTGTCAATCACAGCTGTCAATCATGACGTAACAGCACCGTTTTTATAGCATCAAATAACTAACTAAAAACAAACTTATTTTAAAAACAAACACTTGAAATTACATCAGCGTGATAAAAACTACAGTAAATGACAGAAACTGTCTTTGGAAAAAAGATATGTGAAGTGTAATTTAATTGTTTAGTTGGTCTCACGTCCCGTTGAATAACATGGGGAGGCGGGGTTTATGACCTATACTAGGACCGGCCTCTGGGGGGCGATCGAGACGTTTTGGCTTCACTTTTGAGGGCTTGTGCGGCACGCTTGCTCAAAAATCACAAAAATGTAAAATAAATTGTTATGGCTGCCCCTAATAGTCGACCAAACGTTAGTCGATGGTTGGTCGCAGAAAAAACTCAGCAGGAAGTGGTGAAGTCACGCGGTCATTGACGGACAGACATGATCATTAACATGGCTGGTCCATGCGGTAATTTATTGTGTCGGTCAGGAAATCCAAAGTGTGGGATCATTTCAAGAGGGTCAAGGATGACCCTAAAGAAGGTGACATGCAAAATCTGCATGCAAATGTTCGCCTATCATTCATCAACCTCAATCATGGCTTATCATTTAAAACATGTAAGTAGCCTAACATTAGCCACTTAGCATGGCCACTCTTTTTGCTTCACTCCACTTGTTCCACAACGAGAGTGCTTCTGTATCAGATGTCGACAAATGTTTTTTTATTTTTTTGAAAACTTATCGTTTCAGCCCTAGTGGGGAGTAAGGATGCTAAATTAGTACCTTGCTTACTGCATGTTTAACTCATGTGCATTTCTCTCTATATATTAACAAAATGTCCAGACAATCTCCTTGCTGGTTTTTCTGACACATTCAGATTCATTACCGCTTTTGCCGGTATCGCTGCGGCTCGCTTCGTGCATGCGCTTGTAAAATTTATATTTTAATGGGTTTTACAATATTTAAGTAATTATTTAAGTAATTAAATTGATATCATAAACTTGCAACAACTAGTCGAATAATGGGTAAACTAATGACTACTAGTTGACTAGGAAACTCTTCTGGTGGGGAGCAGTCCTACAAGTTATGTATATTATGTATTGACAAAGATGTTGGTAGATTTTGACCTATTGGCCGATTAATCAGCCTTAATAAGATTAATCACTAATTCAGTACAAATCAGTATTTTGAGGTAAAAAAAAGGAAATTTTTCCAGGTGTTTTATTACATATAGCCTAAGTGTCATCTTTATAACCTAGACAAACCTAAAGCAGCATGTTGTTCAGGTTTCAACAGAACATTAATCATGCATTGTTTGTCTAGATATGGGTTCCAACATGTTCTCGTTGTGGTTAATGAGCCAGTTTATTGTCTTCAATAAATGTTGGCTGCTATAGTAAACAGAAATCCCACTGCAATGCGTAGCATGTTAATTTATCAGAACAGTGCCTTTAGAAATTCGGTAATCAAACAGATGCTTTGCCATGCACTCCAAAACAATTCTGTGCAAGTTAGTCTGTTATAAAATACATTTATCTCACTTTTCTTTTTTGCTAAATGGCATTTTGAGTTATTCTTATGTCAGTGAAAATCATTACATTTGTTTGATTAAGCCGGATATTTGCACACAAGACAGATTGTGTCTTTTGAAGCAGAATGCGTAACATAATTTTGTTCAGAAAGGATTGATATGACTAATATTTTAATGTGTGTGTGTGTGTCCATTTCAGCTGTGTGTGGGCTGAAGAACTGACAGGGGCTAGTTTCTGTTTCGTAATATGTAACAACCCCACCACAACAATACACATTCATACACACTCGCACCTCCTCCTCTCTGTTACACCTGTGAAACAATATCATTCACTACCAAAACCCTGAACCAAGGAGCTTTTACATAATATGGAGATAATATAATTTTTTGGGATGACAACATTGATGGCTTTGTAAGATAGAAGACCAAAGCCTTGCAAGTAGTCCTCTGAAAAGAGACACTGTTCAAAGCTGCTCTCCTGTAAGGTGATTGGCACATTCATTGTTAACTTGTTTTAACACGGTGGGAATTTTTGTACCTTGGCATCATGCGCATGTCAAAGTAAACATTAAAAAGAGTCCTGACAGCCTGGAGGGGGAATGTGTTTAATTGGCATAAAACATTCAAATGATCCAATTTGATAAATCCTAACTACACACATAGTGTGTGCAAAAAGAGCACAAGAGCACACACTTAGCCTGTGGAATAGATGCGGTTCTGTACTGCTACAAATCTGGCCTATAAACTGTGTCTCTGGAGTAATTAATCTTCTCAGAAGATTTTAATGTTGTCAGAAAATAGGATATGGATGAAAGACATTTTCAAGGCCACATTCAATGTGGAACAATCTTTTGACTGGATCATTTTTCTCCTTTTTTCCCCTTGAATTCAGAGGATTAATACATTTAATTTTATTTTCATTGTCCCAACCTATGATCTCAAAAAGAATATATTTACAAAATACAATTCATAAATGCATAGCACAATTCATTCACAAAATCTGATTCATAAATTCCAAATGCAATTCGTAAATATGCAAGCGAGGGCACCAATATTTCCCCAATTACTCACACAAATACTTCCCACTTAAATTAATTCAGAAAGTTTTTACAAATACTTAATTAATTTGCATCAAAAAATGAATTGCAAATCTTCACGTGTGGATCGCTTTAGATATGTGTGTGGCTTTTTTAAAATTTTCCTGCCAGGTTTCGATTAAATTTTTATTTTTTATTTTTTTAGGAAGTGCTCTTTAGCCAATCACACTGAGCATTTAATCCACCAATCATAACATGCCATGCTGAACCATAGTTACTCAGTAATTCCTATGAGAACAACGGGGAGAAATGTCTGATAGATTTGGCTATCAGACATTAGAAGAAGCTGTTGTGCAGTTTTTTGCACTTCAGACAAAGCCAGAAAACCCAGAACTGATCAACCATATAGAAGACTAAAGAAGAGCTCTGTGTCTTCAAGCTCTTGAGTTATACAGTTCAGGGGTCTCAGGACAGAAGTTTACATTTATGATATTTACATTAATAATTAATTTAATTGGGATGTGCAACATTGAACTGCTTTGTTTACATCAACATATTCATTTGATATCTTTTAATATGATCATTAAAGTGTTTTGACCACACATTATGTATATTTTTAAGTTATTCTACATAAAAAACATTTAAGAGGAAACCTGTGAAATGGCTGATGCAATTTCAATGGACCTTTATTTATTTTTATATTACAATTTACATCCTCAGCAGACAATGCAAGAAGGCTTAAACTTTGGTAAGGTTACCAGGGCTTGACTGTTTATGGATCGTCTTGTGCTAAATTGGTCATGCACTTGTCCGAGTAAAAAATTACGTGTCCGGAGAAGAACAAAAAGTATTTTTTTTCAACTGTGGTGTAGATATAATTTTTTCAGAAGCTATATTCTCATCAATATTCTTATTCAGTTTCCCAGCAAGATGTGATGACATTTACATTATTGTTCTTGGTAAATCAAATACTTAAACAGGTTATTAAAAGGATGGTTCACTCATAAATTAAAATTCTGTCAGGATAACTCGAACTCATGTTGTTCCAAGCCCACACAAGAGAGAAATATAAATGAAATAGAAAAGGCAGAATGTCAGATGGGTTTGCAATACATTAGGTGAGTAAGTTATGGCAGTATTAACATTTTTGGGTCCACTACAAGTTAATGCTCACCAGACTAAAGTTGACCAATGCACAGAAGATTAACAGATGAAATCCTGAAAGAGGGGACCTTGTTGCTAAATCATATATAGATAGATAATAAATGATGTTTTAAATTTGTATGTATATTATTCATATATTATTAATATTATGTAAATCAGTATAGTCCTACTCATATATTACAAAGGGCAGAATATGTATACATGTATATGTCAGATGGAGCTCTAGAGAGATAGAGATGAGAGATGTAACGGGTGTTTAAGGATGAAGTTGTCTGCTTAAAGCATCTCTCTTCACCCAGCAGCTGAGTAGTTCAGTGGTTCACAAAGCATTTTTTGCTGTTTCTGTTAGGGGTGCACCGATTGATCGGCCACCGCTTTAAATCTGCCAATGTTTGTCTTAAGTCTGTGATCGACCAATCATACCTAGAATCAGGGCAGATCTTTTTCTCAGCACACAGGGAATCACATATACTCTGCTACTGTAATGAATGAGCGCTTGGTCAGCCCTTGATGCATGACAGTGTGGCCTCTGGAGGGTGAATTGTAGGCAATTCTAAGTATTCACTAATTTAAACTTTCTGACATGCAGATGAATATGCAGGTTTGTTTTTAAAAATGTGTAACAAATACATGGGTATGCCCATTTTCTAGACTCGCTGCACAGTGAGCATGGAGAGGATAAAGAGGCTGCAAACAGGTCTAAAAATGAATTAAACAACCATTAAACATGCTTGTACAAATCTGAGTATACGTGATGTAACGTGAGTTACTAATGTTGGTCACATTACCACTAATCACAGCAATTACATTTGAACCATTATGGCACCGCGTCTTCACGCATTTGCTTAATAATTAGTGATTTGCGTTACAGCAAAACGCCAAAGACAGTAAACAAATCATAGATATTAATGATTTCGCACTGGAGCAGTTTTCAAGCTTGTTATTAATATATTGTTCTTATTTTTGAACATATCTCTGGCTCTGCTGTGTATGATGCTCTCATGGTTTTTACTGCTTACCTGTGTGCCACAATGACCTTTTGATATTGACAACAGAACTATTCATAACTGTTTCTAAACAAATAAATGTTAGCAATTCACAGTTTGTAACTTTATAAAAAGGTTCTAGTATTGTGCCGATAACAAAGGTGGTTGAAAAGGCAGATAACCGATTAATCGGTCTATAATTTTTAGAATGTTAAAATGTTCTTGGTCTTTCCTCACTATGATAGGCACAAGAGGCTACAAGAGAACAAAATAAATAAAATCTCAGATGCAGTTTATTTTGCAACAAAATCCCAATGATAACAAGACAAAATTAAGATTTGGTGTGTAATGTGGGACTTTTAACCATGAACAAGCCAGAAATACATGTACTACACTATCGGCAACAATTAATCAGTAAAATTGATTTATCGGTTTTGCTTTGCACAATTTATATAAAAATTTGGATTGAATAAATCACCTGTGTAGCAGTAATAATCTTATTCCTCTTAATAACCAATATGCCGGATGTACATCTTCCTATGTTATCTGGTCAAAAATGTACCAACATTTCAAAGTAGGATTGTGATGTTGGTTTCGTAATAGAGATCTAGCTACCTAAGTGTGGTCACAACATTCATGTCAGTCATTTGACAGCAGATGCTGTGTTTTCTGGTGTGGCCACAGCGTGCTAAGAATTTTAAACGTTCCTCTCTGAATGCGTGTCTTCTGTTCAGCTGAGAAACAAGCGAGCGAAAGATAGAGGAAGGAACAGTGTGTCAGGATTCAGGGCTCATGCCTGCATACAGATGGAATCACGTCAGGTGTCCTTTCCCATGTAGCACTCGTGTAAATCGCAGTGCTCAGACATGGAGTGCTTACAGAAAGAGAGTTTCCCTTTCCCCTGCATCCGCATCAGAATATGACAGAGGACATCTTCACCGAATGCGCTGCCATCGTCTCTGTTACAATAAAGACTTTGCAGGATTTAATTAGGAAAATGGTGGACATCTTGGATTTAATTTTGTACAAAATCTGTAACGATGCATTCTTAGAATGTCTTATCCATGCAGGATGTATATGCAATGCTCAGTTATAATTCGGCCATAGTGAGGTATGTATATGACAGCGTAACATTGCTGTAAGCCAATTGGAACGGTCTTTGCATCTGGAGTGCACCTATGATGCCCCAAAGAATAGTTCACCCTAAAATGAAAATTCTGTCATCATCGACTCTGCCTTTCACTGTCAGGGAAAAAAATGCTAACTAAGTTTAGGAACAGAGCTATTTTTTACTAAGCACTGAAGAATCTGGAAGAGCCTTTTTTAAATACCTAAGCCACATTCTTTGTCATTTTGTCTCTTGGGTGGTAAGCTGAAAAGTCAAAGGAAATATCCTTGATTCCACATTATCCTTTAAAAAACAAGTAAAGAAATTAATTCAAATAACCAAATACAACTTGGCAAATTTTAGATACATAAGAATCTGCCTAACAACATAAGCAGCAAAATGATATATGAATGCAATGATCTTGTCCCACTTAAATATGACAAGCTGGACTCTAGCAAAAGGTACAACACTAAAGCTGATTCTTTCTCTGTACAAGCAAGCTCTCAAGGTGTTATACAGAAAATCCAATGCTCTTGGCAAATATGACATTCTTAGCTGTGGAAATCGTATAAAATACACTGATGCCCTCCTCATGTGTAAGATCCTGAATGGTCAGGCTCCCCCACCACTCAGTACTTTCATTAAGCAAAAAAAAGTAAACAACAGATCTACAAGATC
This sequence comes from Moxostoma hubbsi, assembly GCA_032164185.1. NCBI lineage: Eukaryota > Metazoa > Chordata > Actinopteri > Cypriniformes > Catostomidae > Moxostoma > Moxostoma hubbsi. The sequence continues at coordinate 13,485,113 of JAVLUX010000014.1, read as the reverse complement.
TGCTCTGAGAGGGGTTTGTGTAATCCCTCTCATGTTCCGTTCCTTCAGTCAATCATGCTTTACTGTAAGAGCATCTGAATTGTGGAACATCTTACCAACTGAAATAAGAAACTGTACTTCTTACTATACCTTCACGTTTTGTTGTGTTCATATTGTTTGCATGAATATAAGTGCAGAAATGGTGATGTTGTTGCTGTATTATTGTACTAATGTATTTCATGGCTTGTGTTTCTGTCTTTACAACACTTGTTAGCTGACTTTTTGTCTCTTTCTGTAAATGTTATCACTTTATTGGTTCTCATATCATGCAGTTGAAAAATAGCCAGTTGGCTAATACTGGCACATTTACAGAAATGTCGATTAATCTGTGTTATCCTAATAAAGTAAAGTAAAGTAAAGCACAGGAAGCCTGGGAATGCAATCAGAGAATTTCCTGTTTGTCACTCTTTCCCCTAATTCTCTTTCTCTCTCTGTTCGAATCTCAAGTTTTGACGTGTCTTTATTTCTGTCTGAAACAGCTGTACTCCACTTTAGACTCCCCGTGTGTTGTCAGAGGCAGGATTTACAGTCTGGTTCTTCTGAAAGAACTGGAAGTGAGATGATCATATCATGCAGCAGTCAGACTAATCACAGTCAGCTGATTTGTAATGTCAGAGCTGGTATGATGCAACTAAATGCAACTGACCTGAGTTTCAAGTGCATTGTTGTCATTCATGCAGGCTTTATACTGTACTTTGTTTTCATTTTTAAGGCACTTTATTGTTTAGGGTAGAAGGAGAATAGAGAGCAAAGTAAAAGATAGAGAGGGGTAATGGGATCATCACATGAAGCAGGCTGGATTTAAACATGTGTCCCTTTAAAGGGTTAATTCATCCTAAATTAAAATTCTGTCATGATTTATGGACACTCATGTTGTTCTAAATCAGTATAACTTTCTTTCATCTGTGGAACTTGATGAAAAAGTTTGAAGAAAGTTGTCACTGTTGTTTCTGTACAATGAAACTGAATGGGAACTGAGACTGTAACTACCTAACATTCTGCTTAACATCTTTTGTTTTACATTTGGATTTGGAACAACTGGACTGTGCCAACTCTTCTTTTTTTTTTTACTTTAGTGCACATTAGAAAGTCTTGACGAAGCACAAAGCAAAAACGTCAATAAGATCCAAAGGGGATGCATTTTAGATGCACTAACAGAAGATTAAATCAATTTTGGATGTTACATTTATGGATTTATCGGAACCTCTAATGGATATGTCAAACTTTTGAATGATGCTGACTTTACAGCCTCAGATCGGTTTTTGATAGTTGTTATTTTTGGTCTATTGCTTTTACAATGGAACCAGCAGCACACAGCTTGCATTAGCTAATACGGATCCGAACAAATAAACAAGATCCTCTCGGATGACCCTTCCTTTGCCCAAACAAAAATAGCTTGATATAAGGGTTAGTTATATCAAGCTTCCCATTAATGCTGGATTCAATTCTCCTGTCCCACTTTTACATTTTATTTTCAAATTTAATCTCAAAACTGTCACATCTCATAAGATTTTGCTAATGGCAACATACTGTGGTATGGTACCAAAATTAGCAAGATGATATTGTATATTTTTTGGTATCATGGTATTTTATTAGTGCTGGTATATAATACAGACAGACAGCATACTGGATGGTAAGTAATTCACTAAATGGGGAGCAAGGGTGCATCCTATGTCTTTCCTATGCATCGAAGTGCATTCACTCCTAAAATCTGACCAAAAGTTCAGTTTCAGAGGTTGCAGAGGATGTTTGGACCACTCAACATGTTTGGCAGACATGGGATAATGATAATCCGTACATATATTCAGAATTTTAGAATTAAAATGTTTATTTAAACATGATTGGCAGTGATTTGATGATGCTGACCTTTACTTTTAATCAGAATTATGTATTTATCTTTCTAGAAAATCAGCTGTAATGTATATAATGTATCTTCTGGACACATAATAAAGTATTTAATGAAAAAATATGACTCTCTATAGCTTGATATTTCTTAAAATTTCACAACTTACTCCTGCCGTCCTCATATGAGGACATCAATTTTAAAGAAAACAATTTGCTCTAGAATTGTTTATTTTATTTTTTTACAATGATTTTTACAAATCAAGAAAGGAAATGGAAAATGCACACAGAAGTTATGCAGGGTCTCGGGTGATTAAATCCTGAGCACTCATGCACAAATGAAGTCTTCAGTCATATCAGTAACCTTATAAAAGCTCTTTTATTCTACATGGAGAGGGTCCCCTGATGCACTGCAAAAAATGATTTTCAAGACAAGAATTTTTGTTTTCCAGTAAAAATATCTAAACATTCTTAAAATGTGATTTATTTACTTGACAAGAAAACTGGCATAATAGTTTAAATCATGTTTTGAGAGAAATCTAATTAAATTAAGTTTATCATGGGGCTGCCATGATAGAATCACATGACCAGCCATATACTACTCTCTTAATCTCAGTAACGGCCCTGTTATTGAACACTTTCACCCTGGGATTACATTAATCCGTGCAGACTGTGAATACTGAATTTCTACAATGGCATTGGTTACTAAAACTAGTGGCGATCTGGGTTGCAAGCTCCGATTACAGGATAGCGTAAAGTGACCATTTGAATTCTTCATAGGGGTGGGCGATATGATTAGTTTTATATCACGATAACGATATATATCATAATTTTTTTTTTTTTTTTAAATCAGTACAATTTTATTATATATTAAATATTAATGTCCCAATGTGTAATTTGTAATCCAACTTGACAAACATAGTCAAAGTAAACAAATAAATGCCATATTTCAGTCTGATGATGTGCACACATTTTCTTTTTATTATTATTGTTGTTGTTAATATTATTGTAATTATTGTTATAACGTTCCTCAAGAAACTTTACATCTCAAAGCAATGCAAAAAGTCAAATATACATAAAACTTAATTAGGCTTTTTGTGTTTTTAGTAATATCTATGAAGAACATATAAAATATCTGAAGTAAAATATGGTTGGTTGGTTGTTTTCGTGATATCAAATATCACTCGAACAGAATTTTAGAAAGGGATTTAATGTGGATTTTAAAAACCCACTTGACCAAGAGAAACCAGAATGAGTAACGGGTTTGATCTGCACTTTTCTGTCACAGGAGCACAAATAAATGACTTGGATAACTTCAATAGTTGCGCGCATAAAACACTGTTGTGCGTGTTTGGATGGGATGCATGTTTGGATTGCAGGATGAATGTCATTGAATTTGCATTGATGGTGGCTCAAGTGAAATTTCATGCCACAGAAGCAGATTCTGTGGAATTTTTTCTAGCGTTCTAGACAAACTTTTTATCTCAAGACAAATGCAGCTGTCAGTGAAAAACTGTGTTTCATTATTTCTATCAGTCTCACATGAAGCCCTGACCACTGATATACAGTATATGCACACATCGATATAGCAACATACACAATGTACAAACCTTGCAAATTGCTGTTTCTGCTCTGTATCGCATTTTCTAAAGCCAAACCAATTCCACACCATGGAGGACACACTTTTATAATGTTATCTCATCTTCTCATTCAAATTTGAGGAACGGGCAGTCCCTCCCCCGTCCTCCATTTATCTGACAGATTGTATAATTTGTATGTGTTACGTGCTGTGCACATTTCTTGTGTGACAATTTTGTGTTACCGCAATAGAGAATAATAATCCAAAGGTATACCGTTTAGCAAATTTCTACTGGTTTATCATGTTTACCAGTATATCGCCCACCCCTAATTCTACTTGCGGTCTACCTTTTTTTTTTCCTCTCCCCTTTTCTCCCCAGTTTGGAATACACAATTTCCAATGTGCTCCAAGTCCTCATGGTGGCGTAGTGACTCGCCTCAATCCGGGTGGTGGAGAACGAACCTCAGTTGCCTCCGCATCTGAGACAGTCAATCCACGCATCTTATAATGTGGCTTGTTGAACGTGTCCATGCACAACTCTTCACGTGCCCCACCGTGAGCGAGAGCCACATTAAGGAGACCAATTGACAGACCTAATCGATACAAGATCATATTGTGATGAAACTGGCAATTTACACCCCTACAAAAAAGATTGCGTTTAAATGATGCTGCATCCACGCCCATAGGTGTCAGTGTAAGTCCAAGATGACACATTAAAAAAATTTGCACTTTTAACAATGTGTGCATAAGTATTTTAGTGCTGAGTTTGGGTGTTTATATGGAAGCCATAATTTAGGTGTCTGCTGCAGGGATGGCCACTGGGTTGTTGGGTGTGGCTTGCAACCCAAACACAGAACTAATCAGAATCTCCAGATTATTTTGAATTGTTATGTTTAGGTCATGCATGCTGTCTTAAAGTGAACCTGTATGAAGGTTTCTGATTTGAATGCATTGTCATAAGTCATTTTGCAGATTGTGAAATTGCGTATTGTGGTGACCGATATACCAATAAATTAGCCGATTTCCAAATTTTTGTAATTATCTCATAGGCAGATACATTTTCCCATTTGTCCGATTTGTTTAAGACCGCGAGGGCAGCGATATTCACCTGCTTGAACATGGAGTATTCTGAGCCATTTTCTGTTTAATAATCACATAAGTTTATATAGCGATTTTTGATTAATTGTGCAGCCCTATATAGATGGTTAAATTCTATACATTTAATATGCTGATTTTGTGTTCAGTTATTTTGTTAGAGGCAAATCATTTCCCATACTGGCTACTTGTATAACAAAAGTCTTTGAATATTTAACACATTACTCTAGACTCTAGGGGGGACTGCTTGCATAGTGACAGAGCAGGAAGTTATGAATGACCTCCCTCCCTGAACATCAACAATGACTTTCATAAGTCTGAATTGCTGCCACATATAGAGGCCTTGTTACTTCCTGTGAAGCTCTTCCTTTGGAAGGACCATGGAAGGGCATTGTGCTAGCTATAGACTCAAGAGACCTTCTGCTGGGTTCAAACCACTTGCTCCTATCTGATCTCATTGAGGCTGTGGTTTTGAGAGGGATGGTGGCATTTATCAATGAAAGTGGTCACTGAATGGCAGACATCCTTGTTCTGACAGTGAATGTTTGGGAAAATTGGTTGATAGTAGCTTCTAAAGGCATATTCACACCAAGGAATTGTAGAGGAAAATTGAAAAAAGAAAATGAAATAGGCCATTTCTATAAAATAGTAATTCTCTTTATCCAGAGTGAAAAGAAATGGTCCTAGGTGGAAAATACAGTATATACCTGTAAATATGTCTACATGCATATCTTTGTGAATATACAGTATGCCAGACAGAAGTCTTTGGTTGCTGCATTGCATCTCGCTGTTGTTCCTATTTCTCTCATATTCATTATTCGTTATTAAAAAATGTCTTAATCAAAATATAATGCCTCATTTTTTGTCAATATATTAAGACTTGCTTGCCGACTAAATGAAAGAATGCTTAGAAATGTTTATAATTATCTTAAGTGTGCACCACTGTTTCAAACCGCGGTTGGCTTGAATGGAGATGTCATAACCATCACATTTTTAATACACCGTGATAAGTTGAAAATGGTCAATTTTCAATGAGTCTGGGGTGGGACCAGGGAGGGTGGAGGATGAGGTAATTAGGCCTCAAATGAGATACAGATTCATTCTCACAGGTCATCCTCCACCAGTTTTCTGAGGTTTTCTCATTTTAGGGTAAAGCAATATAATTATAATTTCTATTAATATTTATTGAAAAAGAAGGACTGAACATTTTAGGATAATTTTATGTATACAACCCAGATCTGTGTGGCTTTTTTAATGCTAAATGCCTTTTTTAATATCATCAAATCAAGATTTTAGTCAATCTTTGGTTTTAATCCATGTGTAATAGTGTTGAGGCCAACTATATTCTAGTGAACCCTTAAAGTTGACCAAATAACATTTTTAGCAGATTTTGCATTTTAAATGTAGTTGTTCTTTTGGGGAAATTGGACCAAAAATATCAGTGACTAATGTTGCACTACATGGATCTCTCTAGAGAGAACAAATGCTCTCTAGAATAAGAATGTTCCTCCCCCTGCAACTGCATATTTAAAATAAAATCCCTTCAGTACATGAGGTTACACCTAAACTTACTGTTTTAATAGGAAATACGTCAAGACAGAAGTGAAAACGTCACTCATCAGGCAATTTCATGTGGTCTTAAAATTTTAAGTTCAAACTTCCAAATATTAGTTGCTCTAAAACTTACAAACACCCCTCATTCAGGATCATACTGGCTAATCCAATTGCCCCAGGGGAAAAAAAAGTCCACATTGATTGTTTTTTTTGTTTTTGTCAGGATGACTCTTCTGCCTCATGGCATCTGAATAGGCATGTTGATATGGAGACCACACTACTGTCCCTCTGAGTAATCAGAATGAGCTTTATTGCCATGTATGCTTACACACACAAGCAATTTGTCATGGTGACAGAAGCTTCCAGTGCAAAGAAAATGCAACAATATATACTTGCATACAAACACATGCATTTAAACATATATACATATAGTGATATATAAAAAAAATAGATATAGCAGATAAATAAAAAGTTGCATTTTGCACGAATATTTTATATACAGATATACAGTTATGTGCAGGTAATGCAATGTATTGAAGAAGAGGTAGGATATGTTAAAAAAAATTTTTAATATAGATATAAGTGTGACTTGATGGATAAAATTTTGCACATGATTGTATTGACTAAAAGTAAAGTATTTGGGGGCAGTTTTAACTGTTCACGAGGTGGATGGCCTGAGGGGGAAAAACTGTTCATGTGCCTGGCTGTTCTTATCACCGTGAGACCATCAATCCGTGCATCTTATCACGTGGGTTGTTGAGTGTGTCCATGTACAACTCTCCACGTGCCCCACCATGAGCGAGAACCACATTATGGCAGGGGCCTGACTGGAAACACTCAGAATGCCTTGGACATTTCACATTCTTAAAATAAAGTAGTGATCCTAACTGACCTTAGACAGGTAATGTTTTCTTTGATTAAATGTCAGGAATTGTGAAAAACTGAGTTTAAATGTATTTGGCTAAGGTGTATGTAAACTTCTTCAACTGTAATGGCTTAACGCCGGGCATCTGTTTTGAATGAAGGAAACCGTTTGAAAATCACCTAATTTTCACGCACTTCCGTATATAGTAGGGGTTCTAAACCGGGGCGGTACCGCCCCCCCAAGTGGAGGTCAAAGGATGCAAGGAGGCGCTGAGAGTAAATTAGTAGAGAGGGGGTAAATTACAGTAAATTACAAATGGGGGGCTTTATCAGTGATGATCAAATCTATCGTCAAGTTCCTCTGCATTAAAAACGTTTATCTAGACTTGGAGTATATCAGTTGGTTCTCAGTTATACGGGGTGGTATGCATTTGTACTGTGGTTCATCTGATTTAGAAGTCTAGCGACCAGTGGCGAATTCTCAGGGCCAGCAAAACCTTCTCTGCTGGCCTAACATGCCAAATAAATAAATATGTTTCATCCTTTTATTCTCAATCACCTTTTTGCCTGTGTATTTTGAATCGTTTTGCACTTAATTATTCTACAAACAAATAGAGTGAAACGAAAAGTATATCCAGTCAGAATTTATTCCGTGATAATTACAAGCAAAGTGTGACAACTGTTTCACAAATCGCATGCCCGAAGACAAAGTAGCGCGTGAGTCTGAGCTCCACCCCCTCAGGCCTTCAGAATTTCTTCAGAATCCCTCAACAGTGCAACTGAATGAGCAACTAAAGTCAAATTGTCAGATTTATCACCCAATCAGATTTATTTATTTGTTCTTGGTGGGTGTGATCTTTAGGATCTATCCCGGTTGATGCCTTCTAGCTGGCCTTGAGTGATGCAATCAGGCTTTAAGTGATGTACGTTATTCAAGAGCGAAAAGTGTAAGATCAAGCTGTCTGACGAGTCAGCTGTCATCACTGCTGGTATTGCCATTGAGAAAGAGATCCTTATGGGTTTAAAAACACAAGATGTTTTTCATGACTGTGTGATTGCCTAATTTATTAAACAGGAAATGAGGACTGATTTTGACTTCAAGCTAATTGGTGAGTGCTTTTTGCATTGTTCTAGCAACATCAGGAGTTTTCTAAGTGTAAAGTAGGCTGCTTGAGCATTCAGTGAGGAATCAAGTTTTGAAAACTAGTCCTGCATTCCATTCAACACGGAAAGTCGGATTTTACAACTTCCAACTAGGAAAAGTGCAATGGAATGTATCTTTAAGCTAGAATTACAACTTGTAGGTTCGTGCAGATATTCTCAACTCCCATTTCACGGTGATGCCAGGTCACACAAACATGTCGCCACTCAGGGTGATATGCAAAGTAAGAGATAAACATTCACTTTATTAAAGTAATATTGATAAATGAGTTTGTTTCCACATTGCATGATATTAAAACTTGTTTAACAAACACCTGTAGAAACAGGTGTTTCAAACATGGTAAATTATAATCTTTTTTGGTAATCGTACACCTGAAGCTTAAATGCTAGCATTGCAGCATTGTTTATCAGTTGGGTTGCTAGGAGACATTTTAAAGAGAGTAAAATGCTAACGGGAGCATTGCAGATCAGAATATTGTGGAAAGAAATGCATTCATGGTCAGAAATATCAAGTAGGAATATCCCACATCCAACTTGAATGGAATGCAGCATAACCGTGTACCCTGACGAAATAAAATGTATTGCAAGCAATTTTTTTCCAGGTATTATAGACTCCTTGGTAGATTCATATGAAAAATTATGATATTTGTATGTCTGTTCGGGAGAAGATCATTTCACAAAACAGTCATGCTGTAGTTAAAATTAGGCTTGATTGAGCATTAAGTGTCGTTTCAAGTTCTGGCTTTCGTGCGTGGATATGTTTTGAAAATGTCAATTGGTATTACAAGTTAGCTGCGACAAAATGTATGATGGCCAAAGGCATAGGGCAGCCCTCTACATTGTGAGTAAATCACTCGTATATGAGAGTACATTTCACACTGTGACCAAAAAACATCTGTTATTAGCCACTGGCAAGTGATAGATGAAAAGGCACCTGAAGGAATAAAAATATATAGCTTCCGGGCGGACAGCTCTAGGAAGAGTCCTGGTGGTTCCAAACTTCCATTTACGGATGATGGAGGCCACTGTGCTCATTGGGACCTTCAATGCTGCAGAAATGTTTCTGTACCCTTCCCCAGATCTGTGCCTCGATACAATCCTATGGGACCTTATAGACAGGTGTGTGCCTTTCCAAATCATGTCCAATCAACTGAATTTACCACAGGTGGACTCCAATCAAGTTGTAGAAACATCTCAAGGATGATCAGTGGAAACAGGATGTACCTGAGCTCAATTTTGAGTGTCATGGCAAAGGTTGTGAATACTTAAGTACATGTGAGTTATTTTTTTACAAGTTAGCTGCGACAATGTATGATGCCCAAAGGCATAGGGCAGCCCTCTACATTGTGAGTAAATCACTCGTATATGAGAGTACTTTTCACACTAAGTGACCAAAAAACATCTGTTATTAGCCACTGGCTATGTGTGTTTTTTTTTTTTTTTACATTTGTTTTATTTATTTTTTTATTTTTTATATATATATTACTGTCTTTTTACATATATATTACTGTTTTTATATATATACCTCTGTCAGCCTTAGTTGTCAATTACCCATATATATATCTCAATATCCAATTACATCGGCGGATCTGTGAATATTCTTGCTTTAGTGATTTTACATTGAAAATGACATTTATTGATTTAAAAAATTAAAAACTTGAATAAAAAAACAATGTATAAATTCAAATTGCACTCCAAACTACTCTATATATATATATATATATATATATATATATATATATATATATATATATATATATATATATATATATATATATATATATATATATATATATGAGTAGTTTGGAGTGCAATTTGAATTTATATATATAGTATCCATCTAAACATAAAAACAATTATAAATGTAAAAATAATAATTATAATGATGATAATAATCACTAAAATATAAATCATGGTTCGAGGTGAACGTGTTTTTGTATTATTTTATATAGTTTATATTATTTTACAGGCTGCAGAGTTGTGCTCACAATGAACTGATCTGTGGAAATAAAGCGAACTGATCTCAAAACACCTCCTGATCTGAGATGTCTGATGTCATTTGCAGCACTCATGGATGATACTGTTCTGGCAAAAGAAAAAAAAAAAAATGTGGAAAACAAACAAAGAGTGAGAACCTTTTAGATGCGCGTGTTCCACGAGACTGCACACCTCTGTGTCAGCGTCTTATATGCGCATAGATGCTTTTCTGTCATCTGCTCTTAATAACATAATAAAGTGTTTCTTCAAGTGCATCTGTGTGTCTGCCGACAAATTATTTGTAATGTTATTTTGATAATAATAGCCTAATAATAATAATTTAATACATTCATGGGAAAAGAGCCAAATATCATCTTGACATCATCAAAGGCATCAGCTATTGGCGATCACTCTGACCGTAGTAGATCCCAAAATCATCGTCTGTCGGCACAACCCTAATGTGCATTTCTCTAAATAAATTAATAAACTGTTCAGACAGTCTCTTTGCTGGTTTTTCTGACACATTCAGAATCATTACAGCTTTTGCCAGTATCGCTGCGGCTCGCTTTGTGCGTGCGCTTGAAATGTATATTTTTTAAGGCTCATTATTATGGTTTAGTATTTCTCTGTAATGTAGAACCGTGTTAGCAATGTTACTTGTAACATTCTTTCTCAGCCCTGGAACTCAAACCATTTTCTGGTGCCCCCCCCCCCCCCCCTCCTCCAAAAAATATATTTAAGTAATTAAATTAATACCATAAACCTGCGACTAGTCGACTAATGGCTTAAACTAACGACTACTAGTCCACTAGGAAAACCTTTGGTCAGGGGCAGTCCTAGATATATCAGTTGACCACTACTTTTGATGTCTGACTTAGTAAAAGTAGGATATTTTCATATATGCTTGACTGAACTTATTTTTAATTGGTAATGTGACAGAGGAGCACATATATGGTATACTCTGAGCTCATTTGCTGTAATAGTGTTTGTAATGTTTGCCACAATCAAATTGGACTTTAACCCAGGTCATTCTCTTATCAGTAAAAAACTAGGTGATTAGCTGTCTAACCTTCTCCCTGTTTTGCACAAACTCATCTGGTATGACATCATGGTTTTAAAGGTGTACTCTGTAATTTTTTCACATTAAAAAAAGCTTTATTACTAAAGAAGGTAATAGTACATTTTAAATAAATGTATAAAATCATGAACACACAGGAAATGAAGACTCCAGTCACATTAGTAACCATAGAAAAGATGTTATTCTACATAGAGAGGGTCCCCTCATGAGGTCTCCCATGTTTGGATCACATGACTAGCTGAATAATGCCTGCTTAATCTTAGTAACCAACATTGCAATTCTGTTAGATTCTGTAGAATTTTGTATTACAGTTTTTTTATAGTCTGATGTGAACAGCCCCTAAGGGCACATCCATGCTAATATATTTTCTGTTTGTTTCGACCTTACAACCACACTGGAATGGTGTTTTCCTCCACTGAAATGGAGACTTTAAGAAACGGAATTGATTAAGCAATGACGTTAGTAAATGGAAAACTTGAGTTTTCAACCAAAAACGTATTTGTGTGGATTTGGCCAAAGAAACGCATCTGCTCTTGGTCATGTTAACCCGAAACAGTCCATTTTATGCAGGGCTTCCTTAAAACCGATCAGTTGCCTAATCGTTCAGGCAATCCACTGACTAGTCGATTTTGAAAGTATATGTTTTTCCACATCCCTAGGCTCAAAATCAAGTCAGATTTCCTTTCATTAGAAGAAACTGAGGACTCATGAGAATGCAGAAATTTATTGAGGGTTTACCCTCAAGAGTTGTCTCTAGGCATGATTCTAGCTTTAGTCATAAATAGTCAGTTATGGATCATTTGTGCAAATCAATCTGGATTTTATCTCTTCGGAATGCAACTGAGAAATGACTCTTCTGTGTAATTACACATTTAGTTGGTTACAGTAGACAATTATGCTCAGGTGTTTTCTGTAGTTTTGGAATGAAGATTGACTGATCTTTATGTCTCTGTAGCAGTGGCTCACTATTATTTCTTCTATCTTAGATCCCCCTGCTGTTCCAGAGGACAATCCCAACGATCCCAGCACAGAGGAAGTCAGCACCCCCTCAAAAACAGTATCGGGTATTAAAGCCAGCACACCTAAAAAGGTGGACATTGAAAGGAAGTCAACAATGCCAACACAGCCAGATGTCATTACAAAGTCCCCTGCAACACCCACTCCAAAATCATGTGGGAGCCCTCAATCCAAGCAAGGTTGGTGTTTCAATGCCTCTCTAGGACTAGGTGCCATCTATTGTAGGATAAGGAAATTGAAATATTTGCTTGTTGTGTGAATTGTTTTTATTTAATTGGTGCTTCTGATTGTAGCTGGCTTTAAATGGTTTCTAGCTGGTTGAAGATGGACGTGTGTGTGTGTGTGTGTGTGTGTGTGTGTGTGTGTGTGTGTGTGGTCATTAGCTTCTCCAAGCTAGTTCAGGTGGTTAAACAACTGGATTACCAGATGCTGGGGCTTTGGTCGACTTGGTTTGAGCAGGCTGACAACCTTGGCTTAGCTGGTGGTGACCTGGTTGAGCTGGTTAACAATGTTCCAACAATCATCCATGTGATTGTCTAATCAGCCAATCACGTGGCTGCAGTGCATAAAATCATGCAGATACGGGACAGGCGCTTCAGTTAATGTTCACATCAACCATCAGAATGGGGGAAAAAAAATGTAATCTCCGTTGCACGATTGCTGGTGCCAGATGGGCTGGTTTGAGTGTTTCTGTCCAACCCGATATCACGCCGAGGCGTGAAATAGACACGCCGGTCCACTCGCGGATGCGTGTCGGTGTCACGCTTTGCCTCCTCCAGGCGTGTACATGACACGCGCGCGTCTACGTAGAATACCGTCAGGGGGCGATCGTTTCCTCGACGCCAACAACTCTCCGCGCACCAGAGAGGAAGCGATACCGTTGTCGTCGCGTTGCACGTTCGTGCGGGCGGGATGCCGGCCAATTTCGCCGGTTACTTTCACTTGTGACCATATGTGACAAATAAAGGTTCATTACATAGTGCTGCTTTCATGAAGAAATCCTAACGTTGCTGTAGCCTAACGTTGTTATACGTGTGTGTGTGTGTGTGTGTGTGTGTGTGTGTGTGTGTGGGCTGTCGAGTATCTTGTGCTGATGTAAATAAACAAATAAATATATATATATATATATATATATATATATATATATATATATATATATATATATATATATATATATATTTATTTATTTAAAAAGTGTATTTATATACAAAAATAAACCCGGAAGTGGAGAACGCGATATATCGCTTCCTCTTTGGTGCGCGGACAGTTGTTGGCGTCGAGGAAACGATCGCCCCCTGCCGGTATTCTACGTAGACGCGCGCGTGTCATGTACACGCCTGGAGGAGGCAAAGCGTGAAATAGACACGCATCCGCGAGTGGACCGGCGTGTCTATTTCACGCCTCGGCGTGATACCGGGTTGTTCTGTCACAACTGCTCTCCTGGGATTTTCATGCACAACAGTCTCTAGAATTTACTCCGAATGGTGCCTGTGAGGAGGAGGAGGGTGTGTCCGGGTGTGATGGAGCTCGGCCAGTGCTGGATCAGCTGATTCATCTGGTTATCCAGACAAGAGTGAGCTCTTTTTGTTGTCAACACCCTATTCTCATTATTCCGTGAGCTCACTGTGGACTTCAGGAAGTCTAAAGCTGGCACACACACACACCCATTCTCATCAATGGGACTGAGGTGGAGCATGTCACCAGCTTCAAGTTTCTGGGTGTCCACATCTCTGAGGACCTCTCTTGAACCCTCAACACCTCTACCCTGATCAAGAAGGCTCACCAGCGTCTCTTCTTTCTGAGGAGACTCAAGAAGGTCCACCTGTCTCCTCAGATCCTGGTGAACTTCTACCGCTGCACCATCGAGAGCATCCTCACCAGTGTCACAGTTTGGTATAGCAACTGCTCTGCCCATGACCGGAAAGCACTGCAGAGGGTGGTGAAAACTGCCCAACGCATCACCGGTTCCTCACTCCCCTCCATCGAGGCCATCCAGGGCAAACCATGCTTGCGTAAAGTGCGCAGCATCATCAAAGACTGTTCCCACCCTAACCACTGACTGTTCACCCCACTCCCCTCCGGGAGGCTTCTCAGGTCTCTCCACACCCGAACCAGCAGGTTCAGAGGAAGCTTCTTTCCTGCGGCTGTCACCCTACTGAACTCTAGCTCTGCATCCCGGTGAAAATTTGCACTACCCTATCCCACCCATTCTGTTCTATTTATTTATTTAAAAATGCACATACTGTAATTACACCTATACATAGCCATATTCTACTGCTCTTCATACTATTCATCCTGCACATACACTTATTCTTACTGCTCTTATAATGTTACCACACTGCACATAGCTGTACATACTGTACATATCTGTCTATATGGTTCATACAGAATACCCATATTTACTCTGTTTTTTGTATTTATTATATAGTCTGCTAATACACTGCATATATCTATATTATTCTTACTACTATTTTAATATCACTGCTACTACATTGCACATATCTGTACATGTTGTACATTAACACTATTCATATTACATAGCCATATTTATTCTGCTCTTATAACACTGCAATGTATTTCTTGTCCTGCCTTTGCACCCCCTGTCTACTCTTGAATATCACATTGTACATTTCTGCTTTTTTTTTGCACTTCTGGTTGGATGCAAACTGCATTTTGTTGTCTTTGTACTTGTACTCTGCACAATGACAATAAAGTTGAATCTAATCTAATTCTGTCCCACAAATGCAAAATGCAGTAACTAGGCCTACGCCAACAGTGAAACTGAGAAAAATGCATTTTAAGTTTTTTATTTTTTTATTATTGTCCAACCAAATGTGGATTTTCACACTTCTGAACATAGTTGGGTCTAATGTGCCTGTCACAGCACAGATACAGACTAAGACTCACGGTTACTGTGGTTTTCCTTTAAAGGGCAGAATTGTTGTTTGAATAATGTGCCATATTTACCAATTTCATACATAATATATGTAAAAATGTTTTGTCGGCTAACTTATGCTAGGTAAAAAAATAAAATGTGCTTCTTGTGGTAACATCTCAATTAAATTGTTTGCTCTTTTTATATATATATATATATATATATATATATATATATATATATATATATATATATGACTGAATTAACCTGATTACACTAGGTTACAGAAATGAATCAACAATGTATTATTGTAACATAGATTAATCTATAGTATATAGTATAGTAATCTATAGTATGATAGATTTTATATTGGTTAGCCTATATATTACTTATGATTAAATGTAAAGCCTTAAAGTAAAATAAATTAGTAAATTCCATGCACTACCTTTTGTTTTACCCTAATATTGGTTATTAAAGCAGGATGAAGTTGAGTCTGGATTTTATTAAAATAAAAAAAACCTATATAGAAAATTCGGCATGCATGAGGTGAAATTTTGTCTAATCTGACCATCGAACTAAAACGAGTGCAAGTATGCTATAGATAGCCTACAATTACATCAAAGACAAGACCAAAAACTTAACTTGGTCAAAATTTTCTGTTCTTATGCTAAACATTCCCCCTTATTTCTGAAATGATTGCTACACCTCTGATAAGGTGGCATAATTCTGAAAACAAGCTGGTTCTGTTGTGGCTGAATAGCCATTTATACTGCGTTATTGTGTCAGATACTGCCTGGGCAGAACAAACAGATTCCTTCAATTGAATCAGACTTCAAAACTATAATTTTGTGCAATTATGAATTGCTGACAAATTTGAAAGGGAAAAGTCTTGGGTTGTCACCGACCAACGGTTTTCCTAGTGGACTAGTAGTCGTTAGTTTAAGCCATTAGTCGACTAGTCGCAGGTTTATAATATTAATTTAATTACTTAAATATATTTTTTGGGGGGCATCAGAAAATGGTTTGAGTTCCAGGGCTGAGAAAGAATGTTACAAGTAACATTGCTAACACTGTTCTTCAATACTAAACCATAATAATTAGCCTTAAAAATATACATTTTACAAGCGCACGCAAAGCAAGCCGCAGCGATACCGTCAAAAGCTGTAATGATTCTGAATGTGTCAGAAAAACCAGCAAAGAGACTGTCTGAACATTTTATTAATTTATTGAGAGAAATGCACATTAGGGTTGTGCCGACAGACGATGATCTCAGAGGATCGACAAAGGTCAGAGTGTTCACCAATAGCTGATGCCTTTGATGATGCTCTTTCCCCATGAATGTATTAAATTCAAAAACAAGTTAATATTTCAGTGATTTGTTCATCGTCATGTTTAGACGGATACTTTCATGACTGTAAATGGAAAGGTGGTTATTTATATATATTATTTTTTTTTTATCACTTCGTTATTTTAATTGTTTTTTCTTTTCGTTTGGAGAGCAATTTGAATTTAGAAATGTATTTGATTTAATTTTCAATGCAAAATCACTAAAGCAAGAATATTCTCTGATCCCTCAGCCCGGGGGTTGCCGATGTAATTGGCATTGTGAGATTTGTATCAGTTGCATGTTACAAGTTAATAGCCTTTCTCATACTATTATTTCTGCTCTGCTCATCTTATCCAAAAAGTACGCTCCCCTAAAGGATTATTAGGAACACCTGTTCAATTTCTCATTAATGCAATTATCTAATCAACCAATCACATGGCAGTTGCTTCAATGTAGGGGTGTGGTCCTGGTCAAGACAATCTCCTGAACTCCAAACTGAATGTCAGAATGGGAAAGAAAGGTGATTTAAGCAATTTTGAGCGTGGCATGGTTGTTGGTGCCAGACGGGCCGGTCTGAGTATTTCACAATCTGCTCAGTTACTGGGATTTTCACGCACAACCATTTCTAGGGTTTACAAAGAATGGTGTGAAAAGGGAAAAACATCCAGTATGTGGCAGTCCTGTGGGCAAAAATGCCTTGTTGATGCTAGAGGTCAGAGGAGAATGGGCCGAATGATTCAAGTTGATAGAAGAGCAACATTGACTGAAATAACCACTCGTTACAACCGAGGTATGCAGCAAAGCATTTGTGAAGCCACAACACGCACAACCTTGAGGCGGATGGGCTACAACAGCAGAAGACCCCACCGGGTACCACTCATCTCCACTACTAATAGGAAAAAGAGGCTACAATTTGCAAGAGCTCACCAAAATTGGACAGTTGAAGACTGGAAAAATGTTGCCTGGTCTGATGAGTCTCGATTAGTCTCGATGAGCCAATTGGGCATCGTTTAAATGCCACGGCCTTCCTGAGCATTGTTACTGACCATGTCCATCCCTTTATGGCCACCATGTACCCATCCTCTGATGGCTACTTCCAGCAGGATAATGCACCATGTCACAAAGCTCGAATCATTTCAAATTGGTTTCTTGAACATGACAATGAGTTCACTGTACTAAAATGGCCCCCACAGTCACCGGATCTCAACCCAATAGAGCATCTTTGGGATGTGGTGGAACGGGAGCTTCGTGCCCTGGATGTGCATCCCACAAATCTCCATCAACTCAAGATGCTATCCTATCAATATGGGCCAACATTTCTAAAGAATGCTTTCAGCACCTTGTTGAATCAATGCCACGTAGAATTAAGGCAGTTCTGAAGGCGAAAGGGGGTCAAACACAGTATTAGTATGGTGTTCCTAATAATCCTTTAGGTGAGTGTATATTACTGCTGTCAAGCACCAGTTGACCTGATCCTCTTGTAAAACTGCACTCTCTGTTCCACAGAACATTGCACTCCATCAATCCTGGGCCAATGCTGGCTTACTCATAGTAGTTATATGAAAGGTGGTAACCCTGAAAGATTCTGAACTAGACATTGACTCATACTGCACGGTGTCTGAATGTTGAGTCATGTCTTTCCTTTTTCTCACCTAGCCAGTTGCAGTTTACCTTTATCCTCATTATCTAGAAAATAAACTTTAAATTGTAAAAAGAGTACAGCTTGTAAACTGCTGCTGCTGCCAGCACACAAAATAAGATTGTAGAATTTACGACTTGAATGTCAAGCATTTTCACTTACAGGTCTGTTGGCAGTATAATAAAAAGAGATGTTCCATATATCACAAAACATTATTTGAAATTTTTAACAGCTTTCTAGCATATTATTTTGACCAGAGATGAATCTTGTATTCAGTGCATAAAAATAACTAGAGCACCAGATACAGGGATTTTCGGTTCATCAAATGTGTGTTTTTCAGAGCTCTGGGAGATGTAAGGTCAGCGAAGATGCACCTCTCCACTGCCTCAAACCCTTTAAAATCCCTTTCTGGGTCAATATGCTGCTTTTTCTGTCTCTGTCCAATGACTCATCAGTGGGAACATGGGCTGCAGTACAGTGCAAACAGCCCATAAGATTGTGCACTTCAGCTTTCTGTGCTCTATAAATATACTGAGCCAAAGTGGAGCACTGGTCATGAAGAGGAATTCTGTCGTTGGTCTTATGATGTTTATTAATAAACTTCCTTTGATTCATCAGATAAGCGATTCTAGACTTTTTGGGTCATGAGATTAAGACGCAATGGCCATTTAAGTTTTTAATGAGGAACTTGGAGTTAACTGGTTTGAATGTGCCATTAGTACACAGCAATTAGCAAAGCTGTAGTCAGCACATCACATCAGACTATGGGGGCTATTCCACTGCACGGTACATCTTGACTCAACTCGACTCTGCTCGCTTTTTGGGTGTTTTCCGCTGTGGATAGTACCTGGTACCTGATACTTTAATTTAGTACCACCTCGGTCGAGGTTCCAAGCAAGCTGAGCCGATACTAAATGTGACTTAAAAATCTTGCAGATCACTGATTTGTCAGGGAGTATCGTCACTACCAACTAGTTTTTAAGTTAGTAACAGCGATAGCAGTATAATTTTTTCACGCAACTTTCGAATTGTGAAAACAGAAATGGCTGTGCGCAAAACTACACTGTAGTCAATAAACAAGGTGCAGACAGTCCACTCGTTAGCGATGAGTGAAACAAAAATGTCTCAGGAAGTGTATCAGCTTTTGGCCATACACGGCTACCACCGGACCTACCAACAGTGTAGGGAAAAGTAAAAAAAAAAAAAAAAAAAAGTGACTACAGCACTATCAAGAAAAATTGGATATGGTTCGACCAAATGGACGCTATCTAAACCGGGGAGCAATGGGAGGGAGAGTGCCCTGGACTGGCATTGATCCACGATGGAGGATGGTATGTTTTGTTATGTTAACTCTATATTCCGTTTGAAAGCTTCGCTTTATTTAGTTGACCAACTACTGAAAGCTTGCTTCTAAAACAACCAGGCCAATTTAACTGTTACACTTGTGTAAAATCACCATGCAACAACTGCTTTATGCAGCACAATGAGCTAGTAGCTAACAGCTAGCGGTCGTGTTATTGTTTTGGTCAGTTTCTGTCGTGTTTAAGATGATGTCACGGAATTAGAGGCAGCACAGATATGACGATCAACCTATAATCACACCCACGTTGAGGTGGCACTAAACTGCAATGGAAATGCAAGCTCAGAAAAGTAAAGCAAGTAGAGTAGAGTTGAGGCGAGGCGAGTCGAACCATAACGTGCAGTGGAAAAGTGCCATATTACTTCTATGGTGAGGTGTCACCAACAACACCATGATAAGATGCGTATTGCGATACATACAGTGAGCACTTTATTAGGAACACTATGATCCTAATATCCCCAATGTGGTCTTCTGCTGTTATAGCCCAAATGCCTCAAGATTCAACATGTTGTGCATTCTGAGATGCTATTCTACTCACGACAATTGTACACGGTGGTTATCTTAGTTACCATTGCCTTTCTGTCAGCTCGAACTTGTCTGGCAAATTTTTCGTTGACCTCTCATCAACAGGGCATTTCCGTCCGTAGAACTGCCTCTCACTGGATTTGTTTTTGGTTTTGGCACCATTCTGAGTAAATTATAGACTGTAGTGCTTGAATTACTCAAACCAGCCCGTCTGGCACCAACAATCATGCCACAGTCCAAATCACTGAGATCATCCCCATTCTGATAGTTGATGTGAACATTAACTGAAGCTCCTATATCTGCATTATTTTATGCATTGCACTGCTACCACATGATTGAATGATTAGATAATTGCATGATTAAGAAGGTGTACAGGTGTACCTATAAAGTGCCCAGTGAGTGTATGTCATGATTCAGTATATAGTGATACATTACAATATCAAAACTGGATTACAATTGAAACTGCACCAAAAATGGGAGAAAGACCCAGTATGTCCGCATGAGAAAGAGAGTGAATAATGCAGGTTCAGTTTCAGGTTCAAAGCGGCTCTGACTGCACTGAAAAATGCCGGTCTCTAGTTATTATTTATACAACCTGCTTCTTCATTATTAAAATGTTGGAGATGATATGAATAAACAAACAGATTAATAAAAAATATTGATATGCGTAAGAATCTAAAGTATCATTACAATATTGTGTGAAAAGGAATTGTGATATATCGATTTATGCCTGTCTTAATTACTTTTGTGAAAGGCGTAACCGTAGTAGTCATAATGTGTTATGTCATTAAATCAGGTTCATAGGGTTCTGAATGTACAGACAGAGTATTTTTACTTCAGTATCTATTAGCTGTACAAGAACATCTCTCTCCTATTATGATTAAGTTAGTAAGTAATTTAGAAGATAGTACCCTTGATTCATGGATAGTCCAGTTGTTAGTGTGTTGCTCAAGGTGCAGTGGTGATGAATCATGGATTAGCTTTTCCAGGGTTTGAACCTACAAAGTTTTGGTTACCAGCCCAGTTCTTACCACTAAGCCATACCATCATTAAAAATGGGTTGAGCTGCTATAGTGTTTTCCAAAGGAAAACGCCTTGGACACTGATAAATGCTAATCTCAAAGGACTGTTTGGCACTCCCATTAAAACATGGCATGGCATGTTTGTGACGCATATAATACTGCAAGTGTTAACTCTAATGATCTTAAATGCTAGTTAATTACAAAAATATTTGTTCAGTTATCTTTTAATTGAATTGAATCTTTTAATTTTATTCAGGTATTTTTATTACTTATCTTTTATAATTGTAATTGGATTATTTATTTTTTACATGAACAATAATGGCTTACCCTGGCCTCTACAGTAAAATAATGTGATAATGCCTTAGAAAGCACCGCTAGTTATTTTAATACAATACAAATAATTAACAAAGGTAGGTATTTATACTATGGCAAAGTGTCTTGTCTTTCAGCCAAGGTGGGACTGAGGTACACTTGAAAATTCTCCTAATTTACCTCAAGGTACCTAGATGTATATGACTTTCTTTCTTCTGCAGGATACAAACAAATATTTTCATGTAATATATATATATATATATATATATATATATATATATTACATGAAAATATTTGTTTATATATATAAACAAATTGTTTATATATATATATTCGAATATCTCACTGCTGTAGGTCCATTCAATGCAAATGACCAATTGGAGTCTCTAGGTGCACTCATGATTTCAAGCTCGATTACACTTCCTAGTGCTTGACACATACGCAGAGTGCTAGATGGCGCTAAGAAGTGTAATCGAGCTTGAAATCATGATCGCCAAGGAGACTGATTATGTCAAGATTTATAGTAAAAAAAGTAGTTATGTTTTGGTTTGTTTTCATCCTGATCCGATTGCATCGCTTCATAAGGCATTCATTAAACCACTGGAGTCTTATGGATTACTTTTATACTGCCTTTTATGTTCTTTTTGGAGCTTTAAAATTCCAGCTGTGAGCTGCTGTAATTCCTCCAAGGTTTTATGAAACCAGCCAGAGTGTGTGAATGCTGCCAGTCTCTGTTGCTGCCAGCTTTCAGTGCTTTATAGTGCCGCAGATGTGAGCTCGGCCTTCAACACAAAATAGCCTCTCTTATTCCCGGCAATCATGTTCTGTCTGTTTGACTCTCTCTCTCTCTCTGTCTCTGTCTCTCTCTCTGTCTAAAAGAGAGGGAAGGATTAAAACCTCACACTTTTGACAAAGCAGCAGACTGAGGCAGTTTCAGAAACTTTACGCTTAATTAGTTACAGTATAATGTAACATTTCTTTCTGTCTCTCTCTTCTAAGATGGGATGAAGTTGGAGGACAGGCAGAAACAGGCAAAAGAGAGGAGGGAAGAGAAGGCCAAATATCTTGGTAAGCAAGGCAGTGATACAGCGCCCCCTGCTGTCTCGGATCTCTGTGTGTGTCCTTCATACATGTGTCAAACTGTGGCTTTAAACTGCCAGAACTTGAAAAGTTCCAGAATATTCTGTTGCTAGAACCGAAGATATCAGCAAATGTGCATTTGAGCTTTAGCAATTTGCTTCAAACTAACCCATAATGTGCATGCAATTTGCATGCTTTGCCACTTTTATTTTTCTAATATTTTCAATCTTATTTCTGTCTGAGCGATGTTTAGCATGTTCTATTCATGTAATAATAATATAATAATGCAAAAAGAAGTGTATTGTATATTGATGGTCAGACAATTTGTGTTTTTAACACACATGAATTGTCATGGTTTGCGTACCTATTTTGCTTTGTTAGAAATGTTTGCTAGAATTCTAACCATTGTTAACAGAATTCATTAGGAAAACCCTAGCTTACTATGTGTCGTAACTACACCAGCACTGAAAGAGTTTCTCACATTAATATCGCACAAACTCACTGTTTTGTTTGTTTATTTGCAATGGCTGCTGACATTGCTGCACTGCTCTGCTTTGCATGATTGACAGACATTCTTGTCTTCTTTCTCACTTTTATTCCCCAGAACAGCATAGCCAGACTCTAGGTAAGTCACTCACCCGTCTCTGGTGGTGTTGGTGACTCATTTGGGGTTTCATTATTTTTCGTTTAATTACTCCTTTTCTTATAGAGCTGCTTTCCATTTTCATTGGCTCTCATGATCATCAGTGACATATTTTGCTGTCAGAATAAACCTAAAATCTGATTGAAAGCTGGAAAACTGTTCTGTGGAAACTTCCCTGCTGGAAACTATCTTCTGATAGTAGCTGTTTTTACAGAGCTGGTTGATCTGATGGACTACCAGCTGTTTGATTCAATCACATTCAGACTTGTTAGAGCTGGTAGACCACATTGATTATGCTGATCAGGACCTGGTTAAGCTGGTTAATCATGTTCCAAACACAGCTTGAACTGGTTGACCATCCTGACCCCCTTAGGCTGGTTTGATTTGTTTTAGATTTTCTAGGAGTGTCAGCTGTCTTCTAATTTGTGCCCTAACAATTTGCATATATATTTGCTTAACTGTAAATTTTAGATTTATTTCAGTAACCTGCTGGAGATTTAATTTAACATGCTCATTGTCTCAATGAAGAAAACATGAAAATAAAGCAATTTATACACTGATTGTTAGGAAGTTATCTCACTTAGAGAAAAATATAATTTATGTAGTATCATATTACTTTGATTGATTCTGTCTACAAACAGGTGCCTATAGAAAATCATCATACCTCTTTGGAATAGGCACTTTATTTTGTCTTACAGCCTGGAAAAAATAAAGTAAAAATCCAGCTTTATTTACAAATGAATTACAAATTCAACTGTTCCAAAAAAAAAAAAATTAAATATGAAAAACTTGAATAACAGGGTTTGAAAAGTGATCATACCCCTGGATTTAATAGTACTTTGTAGAGTTATATTTTGCTTTAATGACAGGCAGCAGTCTTTTTGGATATGACTACTAGTTCCACGCACATAGATTGGGGAATGTTTGTCCATTCTTCTTTACAGAATTGTTAGAGATTAGTCAAATTGTGGGACAAGCAGTGATGGACTGCTCTCTTCAAGTCCATCCACAAGTTTAATATTGGATTTAGGTCAGTGGTCTGATTTGGCAACTCAATGACTTTGACCTTCCGATAGTATCCTTGAGTTACTGCTTTGTTTTTTTGACAGTTTGTTTAGGGTCACGTTGTTGTGCTGAAAGGTGAACCACATGCCCATCTTCAGATGTCGAGCAGTCTTTAAATCAAAAGGTAGCTCTACGAAGTATTAAATAAACTTAAAATTTACTTGAATGTTGTAAGGATAAATGTATTAATTAATTAAGCTGGATTTTTATTATTTAATTTTTTTAGGTGTGTTTTGATTTCAGGCTTTAAGAAAAAAAAAAGCGACTATTTCATAGGGGTATGATGATTCTCTAGTGAATCTGTTTACACTGCTTGATATATTTCACAGTTTATCTATGGCAGTAACAAGATCTTATTTATTAATCTAGAGGTCATTGTATTGATTTGCTTTGGTGTCAAATTTAGGTCACAGGTTTAATGAATTTTTACATTTGACCACAAAACCTCCCCTTTCAGTTTTTCTGTATGTTTGTTTTTGTGGCAGGTTTTACAAGCTCGCCATAATTACATACAGGATCCATTTAGACCTAAAAATAAGCTCTACTGCTGTCCTCAAGTGGCTGGGTTGTGAATGAATGAATATGATCATCATAATCAAATCCAGCAGTATGTGCACTGTTATGCATTCCGGCCACACGAGAGCAATGCTGAACTAATCAACGAATCGTAACTCTCACTGTGCACGTTACAATGAATTGCATTGTCCCATTTTTTACATTTGTCTGGGCTCTAGCAAGTGATTGAAATTTTCATGATTAGACAAGTGCCACTCTAAAACAGTAGGTCCTCTTCCACAGGATTATGAAATTTTGATGAAGAGAGTCACCCGGACTCTCTCAGGTCATCACTATTTTATACATTTTGAGTTCAGAGGAAAAATCTCAAGTGTCAGAAGAGACGAAGGCTCCCATTGATGAACCTTTTAAAGTATGCCACCAAATTGGAGAGCTAATGTTTTTGTAGCTTTGTTTTTACCCCTCTTTAGTGTGGTCCAATACATAAATTATTTGATAAGCACATTTTAGAATTTAAAAGCCATGTGCAGTAGAGGTCGCCCGATAGTGGATTTTGACGATACCAATAACGAATGTGGTGGAGCCGTTATAACTGTATAATCCTTAAGAGGCGGGCCAAAGAAGATTATGGAGGAATAAAAACTATCAGCAACTATCGGCATAGACTTTTTGCCGATCGGTAAAACCGATATAGCAGTCTACCCCTAATGTGCCGTTATTGTTTACCCTTTACTGAGTGTCAAGCCTGCCAACTGGATTTTGAAAGCTCTGATGTCATGTAATTATGTTTTCTCAGTCTTTTATGTAAGGTCAGTTTCAGTAAGGTGGAGAATGTTTACTCAGTCGATTTAAATGGTGCCTGTAACATGTTATCGGCATTGTCATTATCATGTGTGTTTTTCACTATGTGCCTTTATGTCTTGGCATTCCTGTGAGGTTTTAACACTGTAATTAAAAATAACATGCATTGCATTTCATAAATGATATTTGTTGCAAAGCCAGAAACCACCTTATCTAATTCCAATCCCAAATATGAGTTTGTATGTTTTTATTTTACAGAGTCAAGAGCAAAAAGATCTTGAAGTTGTTTGCCTGGTTTTTGTTGCTAGAAAACTCTCTCTCTCTCCCTCCTTCACCTGTAGCTGCTAAGAAGTCTGAGTGGCTGGAGAAAGAGGAGCGGGCACAGCAGGTGCGGGAACAGCAGCTGGAGGAGCGAAGGAAGAAACTGGAGGAGCAGCGACTGAAGGCCGAGAGACGACGTGCAGAGCTGGAGGAGAGACAGAGACAGAAACTGGAGAAGAACAAGGTGAGGAGGATCTCAGAAGATCCTGATTGGTTCATTACCTCACACTTTAGACCACAACATCAAGCATTGGTGGACACTTGACTACAGACCTACGATGGAGGTTTGAGTTAACAATATATGGAGTGTTGCAACCTTTCAGAGCTATTCTCAAACAGCTCTTTTTTCTTTAAAGGAAAAAATTATTTGCTTTTTCCCCCTGAAGTCCACTTATAATGTTATTCAAAGTTTCTTCCATCAAAAAGTCAGAATTTAGTTTTGCGAGACCATTTTCCACCCTCTCTCTGACCCTTAGAATTAAGGGTCTGTTTTTGCAACTGTACTTTTAAGACTTCGATATGTAAATAACCTTTGTTATGATTAGCAAATCTCCAGTTAACCGTGTAGTTCACTGTTGTTCATCATTCATTGTCTCAGACACCATCAAGTGATAGTCCTGGCGGGCATATGTTAAAGTAATATTTGGGGTTTTATACAAGTTAAGCTCAATCGACAGCAATTGTGGCATAATATTGATTGCCGCAAAAATTTATTTCGACTTGTTCCTCCATTTCTTTAAAAAAAACAAAAATCGATTATAGTGATGCACTTACAATGGAAGTAAATGGGGGCAATCTGTAAACATTAAAATTCTCAATGTTTCACAAGTATAGCCACAAGACGTAAACAATATGCATGTTTACATGATTTTAGTGTGATAAAACGTTTCTGTGTGAAGTTACTTCCTGTATTACAACTTCGTTGCAATGACAACGTAAATCTGTAAACCCTAAAATGACTAAAAACAACGAATTAAACAACATTACAGCTCAAATAATACACGTTTTAACATAAGAATTAGTGTAAGTGTTTAAATTATAAGCTTTAAATTTCAGCCTTTAAACCCTCAAAAAATGGACCCCATTCATTTCCATTGTAAATGCCTCATTGTAACCTTGATTGTTTTTTTTTTTGTTTTTTTATAGATCAAAAGAGGGAATTTTTGAATTTATTGTTTTGGGGGGGGATCAACATGCCACAAGTGCTGTTGATTGAGCTTAACTTGTATTGAACCTGGAATATTCCATTTAAATGCCAGTGGTTGTGAAATCAACACTGTCACAATTTTTGAATGACTCATTTTTGCAGCTTATTTTTCATAAATGTTCTGAGTTCACTGGAAAGGGAGTTTTACATTCTTAATGTGAGTGTGTCTACGATAGTACATTGTACTCTGTATTTCAAAAGAGCAAGGAAAATCTTGTTTTTCTTGATAAGTTCTCTTTGAAACAAATGTATGTATCAAGACATGAATGCAATTATAGATGATTAATTAGCCTGCCTATCCCAAAGTTTGTACAAGTCCCTATTTCATGATTATACTGTAACGGGAATTCTAGAGGAATTAATTGGCATTCCACATGAAATGCTCAAGAAGTTAAAGGTGGAGTAAGTCATTTTATCCAATACACTTTTGTCAAATTTCTCAAATATCTCTATTTTCTGCTGGCTTTTCTTTCTGTGTGTGCGTTGGAAAAAAAAGTCTGGTGTTTGCACACAGCCCTGGCTCTGTAAATGGGAAAATAAACAAAGTGGATCAAACTGACCATGGGGTGGGGGTAGCTTTCATAGTATAGTGACTAAGTGGTTGTTTAGTTACACAATATCTGTTGCATCCTGGTTCCGCCACTTGACATTATTGTGTAAACATTACGACACTGAAGATCAGAGAGTTTATGAGATTTCTGACAACTCTGCTGTGAGCACTCCGATAACATGGACTGCTTTGCAGAAGATTTCTGCAGCACAGCAGTTTCTACAAACACAAGTACAAGGCCACTCTATAACAGTCTTGCTGGATCCTAAATAGACTTTGTTTACTCTTTCTGCTTACATGTATAATGCTAGACTAACTGAGTAATTTATCAGTAAAAAGTGGAACACAGAATAGGGCTCTTAAAACTTCCACTTTGAACGATCAAGTCAGTCTCCTCTGTGCCTTCTAGTGCCTCCATATATGGATGTGCATTATAAAGTATTGCTACACTATTTTTGAAACCCATATCTATTTCTAATTGTAGCAGCATATTTAGTGATACTCATGTTAGTGGCATTGATTCATGTTTTTTATTCAGGAGCGGTACGAGGCTGCCATCCAGAGGTCCACTAAGAAGACGTGGGCTGAGATTCGTCAACAGAGGTGGTCCTGTGCCGGAGGTTTGAGTGGCAACTCCAGCCAAAGCCAGAGTGAGTGACGCAAATGGACATACGCATGACTTATGATAATCACACACTTACAATGGAAGTCTATGGGGTCTTTTAAGTGCATTTCTGTCAACATGTTTTTCGTTTGCTTTTACAAACTGAAGTCAAAATGTTTTTTTGTGGTAATCAACAGAATGCCACAGTGGCGTTGAAAAACTTTGATATGTATTTAACCCAGAATGTTCCGTAATATACCCTTTCAGACTTTTCAACCACAAGCAGCACAGAATCAGTGGTAATTGTCTTGACTTGTGTGTATTATGTTGACACAATCTTGATGCATAGAATGGACGTGCCTAAATTGACGCAGTTACATGCTCTATTGCTGCAGTAGGAAAACACCTTTTATAAACAGCACATTTTTTCAGAAACATATATTGGATTATTGTGTTTTTTTTATTCCTTGAGGCAATGTTTTATGCGGTTGACACTTTTGAAAATATTTTTAACAAAGTCAGACCAGATTCCGTTTTCATCAAAAATATATTTTAAAAAAACCTTCACATCACAATGCCTTTTTATTACATTTTAAACTGGTTTTGTAATGAAAATGGTAATGGAAACTGTCATTGTGTTAAATCACAAAAAACAAACAAACAAACAAACAAATAAACAGTCATTATTGCACTTGCCTAATGTTTTAGCAGCCTTTCTGCATTTTATTAGTCCAGTTAATTTTTACTAGTCCAATTTATTTTTACTATGAGTTTTATTCAAAGATACTGCAAAAATCATATGCTGTTTTTCTTTTTTTTTTCTTTTTTTTTTGCTTCGACATAACTGGAGGTGATAATGAATTGCTTGAAAATGCTGAGAAATATGCTAATGAACTTTAGTGCATTTTTCCCTCATGACACAAGACCTCAATTTATAGACTAACTGATGCTTTTTCTCTAAGGATCTTTTTTTTCTGTCATAATTTAGGTTGTCTCTTTTTACTTTTACTGCTGCCAAATTTTGCATTGTCGTTGTAATCTTTAAAAGTGGAGTCTTGAGACTCCATTAGAAAGTTGATAAAAACGTGTGATAATGAACTTTGAGTGACTCTGGTCATAAAGGTTACAGTTGTGTTGATATTTAGATACACCGCAAACTGAATGATGGCTATTCGGGTCAAATTAACTTTACATTTACGTGGCCTGTTGATTTGTTGCTTGTTTAAACTTAATTCTTAAAATAATATTTACACTTTTACACCTTTTTTTTGGCCCATTACACTTATCTTTAAGTAGGTGCAAAATTTGTCCTATATGTTGCCTGTTTTATTTGTTCGAGGGATACGTGTGTTTAATATCTGAATGCTACCCGTTGTGCCGCCTTGATCCCCTCAGCATTGTGTATGTGTGCGGTCTTCTCTGGATTTTACAGGCAGATGCTCAATATCAGCGGTCAACCTGCCCAAACATGTGGACTCGGTCATAAACAAGAGACTCTCTAAGTCCTCTGCCACTCTCTGGAACTCCCCTAGCAGAAGTAAGGACACGCCTCTGGATTTAGCCCCTCCCCCGTCTCCACCAGCACCTCCCTTGCATTTTTATGATTTTCCACTTTATCCCCCTTCCCCATCTTTGATTTTTTTTCCCCTTTTGGGACAGATCACCTGCACTGTCCTCCTTGATTACTGAATCATTCCCTCCTTCCGAATCATCTTGTCGTCGATGTGAACCTTGAGTTTGATCAATCCAGACCCATTTTGAAATCTTTCACATCGATCAGTCCTCTTGCTCAGTGGTGATCTATTTTCTGTTTACTCATTTTTGGTGGTGGCTTTCTCTGTACTCATCTCCATTTACCTTATGGTGCCTATATGAATGTACATAAAGAATACTTCCATTCTTCTCCATACATGCAGATTTTGCATGATGATACACTGTCACCAAGACCTATTTGAACACTTCCTCCACAATTCAAAATGTCTGAATGTCATTATATTGGATACTAAATATTATAAACCAAGTGGCATCTTCAAACAGACTGATGTTAGACTTTTTCTTAGAAGTAACTTCTGAGAAACATTTCTGTAATTAATTTTAACCAACTGGTCCCAAGGTCATTTTAGTGGATGTATGAAGTCAGTTCCCCTAAGTTTGAGAACCAGAAAGTGTTCAAATATGTTCCGTTTTCATTTTGACTATTAATAATTTAAAACCTTAAAAATGTTCTTTTTTTTAAATGTTGTACTTGAGAGTTCTAGTGCTATATTGTTTCAAATGAATGCCTGTGATTTCTTTTTTTTTGCAAAACAATTTTAAGCATATCTACTTAAAACAGAGCCACTTAGAGGACAGGGTGGGTTTTATTTTATTTTTTTGTATTTATTTATTGTTTACTGAAATAGATTGCATGCATTCACATTAGTTTTTGTGCCCTTTAGTTTTGTGGTTATCACTGTTATACTAAACATATGAATATCAAGGTAAAAATATGGTTTCTATTGTAAAACCATGGCATTTTTTTGTAAAATCATGGTAATTTATTCCAAGGGAACACAAAACTATTTCAGAATATAGTAAATGTCAGCTAAGTGTCCAAATACATTTTGGGGCCAGTATTTGTGCTTTGTTTGCATATTCAAAATGAGAAATGTGTGATGATGCATGTAGGATCCACAGAGTGGTCTTTTATGTGGTGAACTTTGCTAGTTGACTGTTTTCCTAAAATGACTGATGCATCTTTTTTAGCGGAGTACCGAGCTATATTGCAGGTCATAAGAACTAGTTTGTAAGTAGGGTGCTGACTTTTTGTGAGTGCTCCATAAAACAATAGACAGAGTAGAGCAGGTACTTGGTGTCTGGAAGTTTTCCTCCAGCAGATAATTTACAACAGAGTGCCAAGATGAATGTTGAGCTATGGGCAATCTCTCTCTCTCTCTCTATCTCTCTCTCTCTCTCTCTCTCCCCTTCTCTCTCCCTCCTTCCTTATTTTTCTGGCTCATCTCTCTTGTTGCTTTGCACATTTACCTCAGGCTCTTTTCTTGTTTTCCTTTCTACTTTTACATCTTGAAGACCACATACATTTAGAATGAAAAGTAGGTGTTTCTCAGAACTAGCAAGGGTCCTTTTTTGTCTAAAGAAGTGTTTTCTTTACTTTTTCCCTTTTATTTGGATGATTATTAGGGATTATTTTTTCATTCTCATATTTTATGTGGTTGTCTTTTGATTTATTTATCTGCCCTTTTGTGTTTCAAGTATTTCAATCTTGAGATTGTTAATACAAAAATGTTATTATTATTTTCTTTTGTTGTATCTACACATTTACTGGATTTTCTTGCATTTAGTATCATTGGAGCAGTCATATATTGAAATGGGCATGTGGACTTGTCAATGTGCACTTCTGCAGTGAATTCAGGATGGACTTAAAAGACCTAAAATCATTAATCTTACAGTTCTTATGAAATTCTTTAGTTTTAAGCATCGCCCACTAACGTCTATTTGGTTTATTCATACAAAACAAGACTTGTACTACACATAGATATCTAATATTGGCAATTACACTGCCTGGACAAAAAATCGTGGCATTGTTTCGACAACCTTATACAACATCACAACATTATTTCAATCCAGAGTTCATACATTTTTGGCCGAGATCTTGTATTGATGACAGGAGAGTCAAACCACACTCTAAAGGTTTCTCCAGCACATCCCAAAGACATTCAATGAGGTTATGGTCAGGACTCTGTGGTGGCCAATTCATGTGTGAAAATGATTCCTCATGCTCCCTGAACCACTCTTTCACAATTTGAGCCCGATGAATCTTGTCATTGTTGTCCTGGAATATGCCCGTGCTGTCAGGGAGGAAAAAATCCAGTGATGGGATAACCTGGTCATTCAATACATTCAGGTAGTCAGCTGACCTCATTTTATTGCTGCATAATGTTGCTGAGCCTAGACTTGACCAATTGAAGCAACCCCAGATAATAACACTGTCTCCAAAGGCTTGTACAGTGGGCAATATGCATGTAGGGTGCATCGCTTTATGTGCTTCCCTTCTTAACCTGACGTGCCTATCACTTTGGAATAGGGTCAATCTGGACTCATCAGACTATGTGACCTTTTTCCATTGTTCCACAGACCAATCTTTATGCTCCCTTGCAAATTGAAGTTGTTTTCTCTGACTAGCCTCAATGACAAGTGGCTTTCTTGTGGCCACACAGCTGTTTAGTCCCAATCCTGTAAGTTCTCATCGCATTGTGCATGTGGAAATGCTCTTACTTTCACTAATATACATAGTTGTGAGTTTTACTGTCGATTTTTTTTATTTTTTTTTATTTTATGATGTGACTTCAAACATTTTAGTGATCTCTGTCACGATCATTCAAGATTCTTTTCCGACCACATTTCTTATATGAAGCTGATGGTTCACCGCTATCCTTCCAGGTTTTAATAATGTATTGGACAGTTCTTAACCCAATTCCAGTGATTTCTGCAATCTCATTATTGTTTTATTTGCTTAGTACAGGCCAATAATTTGCCCCTTCTGAAACACACGAACATCTTTTCCACGACCACGGGATACTGTAAAACAGATCAAATTCGTGGGCAAGGAAGAGGCAAGAAACCGGCTTAACATATAAACTAAAGGTTTAATGAAGAACTCAAAAGACAAACACATAAGATAACGGACGTCTGTAATTGAGCTCTCTCTCTCGATCGCCGTCTGCGAGTGGCCTTTATCCCTCTTGACGGCTTAATTAGCCTAATACGGGACCTGGCGTGCGTAATCACGCACCGGTCCCGCCCTCCACCGTGCCACAGATACATATTCTGACATGGTTGTTTAAGAAATGAGAAGCTACACTGCATCAGTTAGGGGTAAAAGAGTTGTTGCCAGCTGAAACATATTAATCACTCCAATAATGATCCATTCATAGGCTCTTAAGTATCTGCTTATTTGAATCCAAATGGCAACTTTTTTTTGGCCAGGCATTGTATGTTCATACTATATATCCAGAGGGGAACTGGCTCCTTCAGCAGAGCCTGGTTTTCCCCTAAGGTTATTTTATTTTCCTCCATTAACTAACATCTTATGAAGTTTTGTGTAACTTGCTACATCCACATTTGGCTTGCTCACTGTGGTACTAAAGACAAAAACTTTTTAGGCGTGATTTTCAATTGCGATATTCATTTATACCGCACTAACTTTATGATATTACAGCATAATATTCTGTTATGACATAATTTTCTGCTTTGAAACTGTCTTGTGAAAAGCGCTATACAAATAAAAATGATTTCACTTCCCATCATCCATGTTCACAGCAATAAGGACAAACACATCTGTATTACCATGAATTATATATCAAATGATTGTTTATATTTGGGAAAGATTGCATCTGCTTTTTTGTCATATGTTTAACAAACAATTATAGGTCAGAATGAGAGATGGGCCTTGATGTGGTCATAGAGTAAGTGGTTTAGTGCAAGTCTTTTTTATTTGGGGTCACCTTTGGGAGGTAAGTGATTGTTGTGTCTTATTTTATGTGAGGGCTGATTTTTGTTCCTCCTTGCAGCCCGGAGCATGCAGTTGAGTCCATGGGAGAGCAGCATCGTTCACAGACTCACGACACCCACTCTGTCCTTCCTGGCTCGTAGTCGTAGTGCTGCCTGCGTGCTGAGCAATGGCAGAGATGCCCGTAAGTCACCAAAACAAATACCAAATGCTATTTTGGGTGAAGTCACTGAACAACTGAGCCACTTTTGCCTGTGGTATTTCATCAAAGTGGTAATAAATATATATGTATACTGGTGGCCAAAAGTTTGAAAAAATTTACAGATTTTGGATGGAAATTGGTACTTTAAGAAAGCTGTTTGGTTCGTTAAATGAAGCCTAACAATGTCTTTGTGTTTGTTTTTGAGTTGCCACAGTATGTAATAGACCGGGATGTCTTAAGGTTAATATTAGGGCAAAAATGGCAAAAAAGAAACTGCTTTCTCTAGAAACTCATCAGTCAATCATTGTTTTGAGGAATGAAAGCTATACAATGCTTGAAGTTGCCTTGAAAAAACTGAAGATTTCATACAAAGGTGTACACTACAGTCTTCAAAGACAAAGGACAACTGGCTCTAACAAGGACAGGAAGAGATGTGTTATGCCATATGTACAACCAAACAAGATGATAAGTACATCAGAGTCTCTAGTTTGAGATATGATATGCTTCACATGTCTTCAGCTGACAGCTTCATTGAATTCTACCCACTCAACACAGTTTCATGTACAAAAGTAAAGGGAAGACCTTATGGGAAGAATTGCAAAGAAAAAGCCACTTTTGAAACAGAAAAACAAAACAAAAAAAGTTAGAGTGGCCAAAGAAACAGACATTGGACAACGGATAATTGGAAAAGTGTGTTATGGATCTTAACCCCATTGAGCTTTTGTGGGATCTGCTAGACTGTAAGGTGCGTGAGAAGTGCCCAACGAGACAGCCACATCTATGGCAAGTGCTACAGGAAGCGTGGGGTGAAATGTCACCTGAGTATCTGGACAAATTGACAGCTAGAATGCCAATGATCTGCAAAGCTGTTATTGCTGCACATGGAGGATTTTTGATAAGAACTCCATGAAGTAGTTTAAGAAGTTCTGAAATGTTTTTTTAAAAATGTTTATTGTAATAGTAATTTTTCATGTTATTAATGTCCTGACTATACATTGTGATCAGTTGAATGCCACTTTGGTGAATAAAAGTACCAATTTCTTTCCATAAGAGCAAAATCTATACATTATTCCAAACATTTGGCCACGCGTCTGTGTCTGTCTGTGTCTGTGTGTGTGTGTGTATATATATATATATATATATATATATATATATATATATATATACAGTGAGGAAAATAAGTATTTGAACACCCTGCTATTTTGCAAGTTCTCCCACTTGGAAATCATGGAGGGGTCTGAAATTGTCATCGTAGGTGCATGTCCACTGTGAGAGACATAATCTAAAAAAAAAAAAATCCAGAAATCACAATATATGATTTTTTAACTATTTATTTGTATGATACAGCTGCAAATAAGTATTTGAACACCTGTCTATCAGCTAGAATTCTGACCCTCAAAGACCTGTTAGTCTGCCTTTAAAATGTCCACCTCCACTCCATTTATTATCCTAAATTAGATGCACCTGATACAGAAAGCTGTATCATACAAATAAATAGTTAAAAAATCATACATTGTGATTTTTGGATTTTTTTTTTTAGATTATGTCTCTCAAAAGTGGACAAGCACCTACGATGACAATTTCAGACCCCTCCATGATTTCCAAGTGGGAGAACTTGCAAAATAGCAGGGTGTTCAAATACTTATTTTCCTCACTGTATATATATATATAATTTAAAAGAGCATTTTGTTTATAGATTCATTTTAAAGAGGCAGTTGCCCTTAAGATGGGGAATTGAAAAGTGCATATTCAGATTTCTTTGGTTTTGGGGCCTATGCAAGTGTAAAAGTCAGGAACTACAGTAGAGCCTTTATTTCACATCCTTAGGTTGTAATAAGACTGGATAGTATGCTAAATATTGTGCTTCTCTCACACAGAGTCTCCATTGTGCCCACGCTCAGCTTCTGCCAGCCCGCTCACAGTGAATGCTCATCGGCCACATCACCACTGCTCTGACCGCTGGAGGGTCACCACCAGCACGCCCAATATCGCCCAGCGCAGACGAGACTCCACACCTGTGAGTTATTTAAATCTCCCTCTCACTCTCTCCATCTTTCTCATACTCCAATCCTCCCTCCTGTTATATCATAATTTGCTGTGATATAACAGGAGATGCGTCACGTTTGTGTTTTCATATTTAGTGTTCATGTCTTTTATTGAATGTCACGTTTATGTGTTTTGTTCATGTTTTGTGTTTATTTCTATTATTTTGAAAGTTTAATTCCAGTTTCATTGCCGTGTCATGTGATCTGTTCCCTCATGTGATCCTCTCTTGTTCCATGTTTTTTGTTCTCATTGATTTGTTCATGAGCTTTGTTATCTTGTTATCAGTTCTGTTATGTCATTGGTTCATGTTTCATTGTCTTATTATTTGTTCAGACTTGTGATTGGTTGTAATTTTTACTTGTTAGTTTGACTAGTAGCGCAAAAACTCTCTATCCATGCATTTATGCATCTGCATATACAAGTCTTTAAACAGAGTGTTGTAATTTCTTCGAAGGTGTCTATTTACCCTTTTTTTGTCTCCTCATTTCTCGAAAGATGAGGAAAGATAAGAAAGACAAGGAAAGAGAAAATGAAAAGGAGAAGAGTGCAATCACCAAAGGCAAGGTGCTGGAGAAGAGGCAGTCCATGCCATCAATGAAAACCAGAACAGAGTCCAGGTACGTATTCATTATCAACCCTGCCAAATGTCCTGTTTTACACCTAAAGATCCATGTTACCCCATCATAATTTGAGAATGTTTCAAAGAAAACCTTGTGTGCTTCAATGGAAGCCAAAATATCTGATCTTTTGATCAAAGGGGACTGACATGGTAATTGTCAATACTTTGCTTATTGGATTAGTGACCTAGAATTTTATATTTAGTTTTTTTTTTTTTTCATTTTACGAATAACTTCTATTTGTAATTGGTATAACACTGATCTAGGATCTGCTTGTCCTGCCCACTTATAACCTCAAACAGTATACAAGAAAAGTCTTAGATCAGAGGTAATCAGCCAGTTCTTGCACAGTTGCACATGCAAGAGTGTACAATAGAAGCTTTTTAATGGACAGAGAGTGTTGTCCAAGTCTGTAAGACCACCACCATGTTAAGTAATACTGCCTTTGACTAAAGATTTGCCCTTCTGGCAGAAGGATTTACTCAAGTCATAGTTTATTATTTGCATGGTATATTATATAGATCCATGGATCAGTTAACACTTTTTCAGTTGAATTGGTTTGTGTTGTTTATCTTCACTGGCAGCCAAAAGTTTAGAATAATGTACATGTTTTGCTGTTTCAGAAGGAAATTGGTACTTTAATTCAACAAAGTCAGGACATTACTGATGTAACAGCACCATCACTATTTGAAAAAAGTAATTTTTGATCAAATCTAGACAGACCCCATTTTCCAGCAGCCATCACTCCAACACCTTATCCTTGCGTAATCATGCTAAATTGCTAATTTGGTACTAGAAAATCACTTGCCTTTATATAAAACACAGCTGAAAGCTATTTGGTTCATTAAATGAAGCTTAACATTGTCTTTGAGTTGCCGCAGTATGTAATAGATAAGCATGTCTTAAGGTCAATATTAGGTCAAAAATGGCAGCAAAAAAAAAAGAAACATTTTTCTGTAGAAACTCATCAGTCAATAAATATTCTGAGGAATGAAGGCTATACAATGTTTGAAATTGCCAAAAAACTGTAGATTTCAGACAAAGGTGTACACTACAACTGGCTTAGGACAACTGGCTCTAACAAGGACCGAAAGAGATGTGGAGGGCCAGATGTACAACTAAACAAGAGGATAAGTACATCAGAGTCACTAGTTTGAGAAATAGACTCCTCACATGTCCTCAGCTGACACTGAATTCTACCTGCTCAACACAGTTTCATTTACAACAGTAAAGAGAAGACCCAAGGGTGCAGGCCTTATGGGAAGAAAAAGCCAATTTTGAAAAAGAAAATCAAAAAGAAAACATTAGAGTGGGCAAAGAGTACCCCATCAGCTAGACTGTAAGGTGCTTGAGAAGTGCCCGACAAGACAGCCACATCTATGGCAAGTGTTACAGGAAGTGTGGGGTGAAATGTCACCTGAGTATCTGGACAAACTGACAACAAGAATGCCAAGGATCTGCAAAGCTGTCATTACTGCACGTAGAGGATTTTTAATGAGAACTCTGTGAAATAATTTAAGAAGTTCTGAACATTTAAAAAAAAAAAAAAATTGTAATAGTAATTTGTCACATTATTAATGTCCTGACTGTACATTGTGATCATTTGAATGCCACTCTGGTTAATAAAGTACCAATTTCTTTCCATAAGAGCAAAATCTGTACATTATTCCAAACTTTTGGCTGCCAGTATACTTGTTGGACATAAATAAATATCAGGTCACAGTTTAATTTGCATTGTAATGTGGGGTTAATGCGCAATTCTAAAAAGTGTACACATTTCTTTGATGTTGTATTCAAGCTTTAAATTGGATTTGAAAGTATCGCTCAATGTTAAATGGAATTTTTTTTTACATGTTTCCAGCCCAAGTCCTGTGTCCAAAGTGCGAGCTGCTTCTGTCACGCCAAAAGCCCGTGCATCCTCCCCCAGTCCCGCAGTGTCTCCCAAACCCCCATCAGTCCGAGCGAGCCCCAGCACTCCTAAAGCCCGACCCAAGAGGGCCAGAACTCCTGCCCGCGTGGAGGCTCGTACAGCCTCGCCCATCACCATAGAAAGGGTTAGAGAGACACGCAGGCCGGCTACGCACGAAGAGCCAAAGAGTGAGTGTGCTTATTGTGGCAGTTGCTAAGTGCTTCTGTTTTTTGAGGGATTTGATAACAACAGGCAAAATGTGTTTTAAATGTGATTAATTACCATGTAATTAGGCTAGTTTAGGGTCATCTCGACCGGACTCATTTCATAGCCATATATGGACACTAAGCGAAGCATGTTGTTTTGTCACATGACTCGGTGCTGCGGAAGTTTAACCCTTTAATGACACCCTAAATTCAATTATGCATAGCTTATAGCAAAGCCAAAACATAATGTCCATGCATGTGGATGTGGGGTATTAGGAGGTTAATACACAAATATCATAATCCTCCCAGAAAACAGATTATGCACAATAATGGGCAATTTAAAGTTCGACAATGTCTTGACATTTTTTGTTGTAATGATCAATTTGAGATGCAACCTCTGAGAGAAATTTATGTTGCTGACTGTCTAAAAGTTATAGCAGCTTGCTAAATCCTTCTACGAGAAATTTCTGCATTAAATTCGACCCCTTTAAAGCACCAGCACTAAAAAAAATCTAGATAAACTACGCTGTGCCTGAAAGATGTTTTAGTCAGTGTAGACATGCTGAAATTTAATCAAGCCCTCACCTGTATCATTCAGCCTTCTCACAGACAACAAATCTGTCATCGTTTCTTCTCTCCAGTCCTCATATTTTACCTTCTCCATTTCTCTGTCACCTCTAGCTTCGTCTCCTGTTCCCTCCATTGTTGTGTCATCTTTTCCAGACACGCCCCCAGTCGCAACCGTGCCAATCCTGTCGGCTTTCACACCCTCTACCCCTGAGGAGTCCCCTCTTGCCCCTGCCCTCCCCAAGGTTGCCTCTACAGCTCCCTCTCCAGTCAAGCCCATGGCTGGCACCAATGACCCGGAGGAGGCCTCTCGCATACTGGCTGAAAAGAGACGACTGGCCCGTGAACAGAGAGAAAGAGAAGAGCAAGAACGGAGAGAACGACAGGAGAGAGAGAGGTTTGCAACAAACACATTGACTATTGTTACCACCTTAAGGCGCCTTTCAGACTGAATACATTTTTGTTTCCGTCCACAGCGTTTTTTTTTATTGTTTTCATATGCAAAGATGCACTAGACGGACATCTCTGACTGCTGCGCCACATCTTGTTGTTTTTCAGCGATCTTGTTGTTTTTTAACACGCGGGAGCAGCACGTTATAATGCCATATTAAGTTATAAAGAACTTAAGCAAAATAACTATTTAAGTCAAAGCCGTGGCAGAGCAATTAACGCACATCCTCTTGACATGTTGAGCTATGGTGCTTATGCTGATGACACAGGGTCGAGTCTGGCCTGTAACGTCTATCGGATCAATTTCCTCCTTTCTCTCTCTTTCCCATTTTCCAGCAACGTTTCATTGTCATAGAAGCAAAAGCCATAAATGAATTTTTTTTTTTTTATAAAAAAAAATCTAATGTCAAGATTTAGATCTTTATGAAAAAATGTATACAACCTGCACATCCAAGTGAAAAAAAATCATATAGGCGCTCAACCAAAATAACTACGAAAATGCTCAGAAAAGTCGACGACCTGTTTCTCCCAAAATTGCTTATATTATTCATCATAGCAATTTTGGGAGAAACAGCGTGTCAACATATACTTGCTTTGAAACATTTGAAACTTTGACCCTTAAAATCCCTTGTATCAAAGCTACATTCTACCTCCTATATCACAGGCTGTGGTTCTCTGATAAACATGTTCTCTGTAAACTCCAGGAATAGCCTCAGCGGTGTGGAGCTGTTGACGTCTGGAGTTCTTGGTGACAGTTTATGAGTGTATTGACTTTATGAGTCAACAGCGATTTTGGCAGCAGTGTAATGAGCATTCCACACAGTGTATGCTTTAGTGCCGATGGTAACTAAGGGTGCGGATATTTTGGTCACAGCTAAAGAGAATCACAGATTCAAACTCTGGGTCTATTTCAAGTTTTGCATTTGTCGATTTGTAATGCTC
Source organism: Moxostoma hubbsi (assembly GCA_032164185.1). Classification (NCBI taxonomy): domain Eukaryota; kingdom Metazoa; phylum Chordata; class Actinopteri; order Cypriniformes; family Catostomidae; genus Moxostoma; species Moxostoma hubbsi. Next base: position 13,444,612 of record JAVLUX010000014.1, on the reverse strand, counting down.
TGACTTTATCTAGAAATTAAAGATTTGTCAGAGCAGAGACCTTATGGTCAGTCTGAGTGCTCTGACGTATTGAATCATATTTCTCATGTTGGACACCCTGATTCAAGTCCAGTCCGGATCACATTCCCTTCCCACTCCGTTCTCTCTTTACTACTGTTGTCTTTCAGTAAAATCTGACAAAAATATGAATAAATTTATAAATAATAAAAGAGATTTTATCATGATTCATTTTGCAAGAAATCACTGAAGTCCACTTGGATTCATACTTCCATGTTTAAAAGATTCATAAAATTGAGTGGTGTGTGTCACACAGGCTCCAGCATGAGGAGAGGCTAGCACAGGAGGTTGAGGAGAGGAGGCACAGAGAGGAGGAGGCGCAGCTCATGGCTGAGCAGGAGAGATTGAGGGAGAAGGCCCAGCGCCTGCAGGAGGAGGAGGAGGCGCAAGAAAGAGCCAAAATCGAACAGGAAGAGAACGACCGTCTTCAGAAACAGGTAAAAAACCAACTACATATCCAGTATCCTTAGGGTCATACTCCATTCAGTGTGTTAACATGAGCTGTAGATACAGGTGATGGCAGTGTATATTCAGTAATTGCTCAGTTGTGTCAGAGCCGAGGCCTGGTAGTTAATGCAAATGTTTAAGACACGTTGAGCCTTGGTGCACATGCTGGCAACTCAGGTTGGAATATGGCCTAGGATTGGTCCTGATTCTATTCCCTCCCTTTTCCCCAAATATATTTGTCTCCTGTTTACTTTAGCTGCCAATAAAATGGTTGGAAAAGTAATTGCTTATTTGCTAGTTAAAAGGGATAGTTCACCCAAAAATTTTAATTCTCTCATTATTTACTCACACTCATGCCATCCCAGATGTGTATGACTTTAATTTTTCTGTTGAACACAAACAAAGATTTTTAAAAGAATATCTCAGCTCTGTAGGTCCGTACAATGCAAGTAACTTTAAAGAACTTTGAAGGTCTAAAAAGCATATAAAGGCAGCATAAAAGTAATCCATATGGCTCCAGTGGTTAAATCCATGTCTTCAGAAGTGCTATGATATGTGTGGGTGAGAATCAGATCAATAAATAAGTCCTTTTTTCTATGAATCTATACATGTTCAAATTCTTCTTTTGTTTTTTGCAATTCACATTCTTCTTGCATTTCGCCACCTACTGGGCATGGAGGAGACTTTAAAGTAAAAATGTTATTAATATTGATTATTGTTTACTAAATATCAATCTGTATCTCACCCACACACCTATCATATGGCTTCTGAAGATATGAATTTAACCATTGGAGTCCTATGGATTACTTTTCTGCTGGGTTTATGTGCTTTTGGAGTCAAAGTTCTACCCACCTTTCACTTGCATTGTCTGCACCTACAGAGCTGAGAAATTCTTCTAAAAATCTTCGTTTGTGTTCAGCAGAAAAAAGAAAGTCATGCACATCTGGGATGGCATGAGGGTGAGTAAATTATAAAATATTTTTTGTGTGAACTATCCCTTTAACTTCTCAGTAAAAGGAAGTCTGTAACCTGCACAATCTTTAACATTTGAATTTTATCTCAGGCGTGCAATTGCAGTGATCTGCTGCATTTTTTTCCTACATTAGTTTGAATACATTTCATTTGAATCAGCTCTGTGATTCTTGGTGCATTGGGGTCATATTATCTTCAATAGCTTCTTAATCAAGTCACCTGCTACATTTTAAAGCTGGTTGCAGCTCAGCCATGAAGCACACCACACTTTGTTTCTCTTACACTTCACTGATTGCATCTATGATCAGACTGATATTTTTCTAATAAAATGTATTATTGAAAAGTTTATTATAAGGTATTATTAAACAAAGAAACTTGAATTTATTTGATCCAAATCTGTACTGAAAAAAATACAATTTCAAGCAATTGCAGAGCTATGATGAGCTAGTTAAGTGCTCACAAATTAGTACTCCTCTGTGAATGGCACAACTGCCATTGGTGCAAGAGCACTTTTTAGTGCGCCACCTTGTGTCCAAAACTGTAATTAAGTGGATATTAAGAAAGTAGATAATGTCTGATGATTTCATAGCACTAGGTTATGTGATTTTGATGCCTGATTTCACATGGGCAGTTGTCGCTTTACACATTGGGCATGATTTGTCCATTTGCTGGAATTGAACAACCATCATCTTGTGTTAAATGTGAGCTGAATGAATGGCTGCAGACAAAGTCCCTGGATGTTCAGTGTCAATCTGATTGTATGATCATTTTTTCGGTAGAAAGAGGTGGCCGATGCAAAGGCTCGGGAGGAGACTGAGAGACAACGCCTGGAAAGGGAAAAACATTTCCAGAAGGAGGAACAAGAGAGGCTGGAGAGAAAGAAGGTAAGACTGGTCCTCACTTGCCAAAGCCTCTAATTAGATTTTAAAAGGAAAAACAGAAAGTCAGTAGAGGCAATTGTTTATATATCTACACAAACTTAGAACTCAGCTATCCATTAATTTCCTCTCCTAAGTAGTCACACACACCCACAATAGCTTTTAGACTCCCAACTGCGGTAGAGATGGGTTTGTAAAAATAACTTTTCAAGGTGGTCTAACTACTGGAGAGCAAAAACTGTTCATGGAACAACACCTTCGATTACACCCCCTTCCCCCACACTTTAAACCTGTTTACTGGATAACAGTGGCCCTCATCCACTCTGTTCTAGTGGTATTAACCCACTAGCACAGTACTTCCTCTTTCTGGTGGGATTTTAGAGAATGTGATCTCCTCTAAAGTAATTAGCCCTGAGCTTTACACACTGCAGTGTTATTCTATTCTATTGGTACATTACCCTGTGGCACGGTGGAGGGCGGGGCCGGGTCGTGACTCAACACGCCCGGTCCCGTATTAGGCTAATCAAGCCACCGTGAGGGATAAAGGCCAACTGCAGAGGGCGGTGCGAGAGAGAGAGATCGTTCACGGACATGTCCGTCGTCCTGTGTTTGTCTTTTGAGTTTCACATTAAACCTTTTATTTGTATGTCAAGCCGGTTTCTCGCCTCTTCTTTGCCCGTGAGCATGAACTTCTTTACATTGGGCGTATCCGTCATCCTTCCCGGGTTTCGGCACCAATGTAAAGAAGTTCATGCTCACGGGCAAGGAAGAGGCGAGAAACTGGCTTGACATACAAACTAAAGGTTTAATGGTAAACTCAAAAGACAAACACATACGACGACGGACATGTCCGTAAGGATCTCTCTCTCGCACCGCCCTCTGCAGTCGGCCTTTATCCCTCACGGTGGCTTGATTAGCCTAATACGGGACCGGGCGTGTTGAGTCACGACCCGGCCCCGCCCTCCTCCGTGCCACATACCCCTTAAAAAGATGTATTATGTCCAGTTTATATACATTTTTCTTGATCATCTTTGCCTTTTCTGTGTGTTGTCACTAGCGTCTGGAGGAGATTATGAAGAGAACGCGCAAAACAGATGCAGGAGAAAAGGTACAGTATGGTTCTCATTAAAAACTGCCTCACTGCAGCAGTAGCACAGTTCTGGTTTCACTTTGTGGTTTAAGAGCTCAGAATCTAATTTGGCCCTTTTCTTCTTTTACCTTCATGCAGAAAGACACAAAATCTCCTTCATCTGAAGTCAATGGCAAAGATTCCTTAACAGATTTAGAGATAAATAAAGGTATGTCAAATAATTTATGTGTAATTAATTTACATTCATATCAGAGGCCCTATTGTTCTTCTAAGGATTGCTATTATTATTATTATTATTATTATTATTATTATTATTTTTAGGGCCCAAGCACTGAAAGTGTGAAGACCCTATTGTTCTTCTAAGGATTATTATAATTAGGGCCCAAGCACTGAAAGTGCGGAGGCCCTGTTGTTCTTCTATGGTTCTTCCTGAAAATTATTTTCAAGGTTTCATGTGCTACAGAGGGCCTCTGTAGCACCCCCATTTTCACCTGCAGTCACCAAAATTGGTACATATGTAGTTTTCATAAAGCCGGAGAACTTTCATAATAATAGTTATTGGCTCTGCCCAACTGGAAGTTTTGATTTTTTTTTGAATATTGCAATCTCTGAACTTTTAAATTATCTTCCTAGGGGATTTATGAGACTGTTACCACATTATGCCTAGACACTGAAGATGTTAAATTGTGAACAGATTTTTGATATGTTGAACAATGTTGGCAACTTTGCATTCAGTTTGAAGATCTTTTGAAAACCTATTAACATGAAATTCTGTCTGTCTTTAGCATCTGCTGACTACCAGCCAAGCACTCTTATGAAACAAGATGGCCAGTTTCAAAGTGGTGTGAAGGAAAGGTAAGTCCTGCGTTTGGGAGTCATGAAATGGTGATTTGTGTAGCATTAGCCAACCCGTAATGAACAACCACATTACACGGTGAAGCATGATTGACCATAAACAAATTAAACATTACTTAAACCTGAACTGAATTAAAATTCAGAAAAGCAGATTTCACCATGCGACACTTGTGTAAATAACAAACATGGTGTCCAAGAAAGACTTTATTTTACAATTTTATTCCCAGTTGCTTCGCTTTATTTCCAGATATTCAAGGGTTGTTGCTGTGTTTGATTGCTCAGTGAGGTTTCCCTCTTATGTAAAACTCTGGGATTCCCCCAGTATTATGAAGGTGTAATTTGGTGCAAATCAAATGAGCACCTGTGACAGTGTTATTTGTAATTGTAGAGATTAGCCACACATGTGTATCAGTAAATTTGAAGTCACAGAGAAATTTAGAGTTGCAATCTTGTAGATTTTTTTTTTCTCTCCCACAAACACAACACAACAGTTACACCTTCTCAAATTCTTCATTGCAGGTGCACAAATCCTTTTAAACGAATCACAAATTAAGAAACTCATACGCTCACATTTTTGCTAAAAATTTGTTTTTATCTGTAAAAAAGCATCCTATGTCCCATACATGGTTATAGATTCTGAATGTAAAAATATTTCAACACAAAAACTGGACTGCTGCCATTCAACTTCAAAACAAACGGTTGATCTTAGCTTTTAATATTCATATCCAAGTGCCCTCGACTGATTAAGCCTTGATGAACAAAATCTCTCAGACCCCACTACTTTGGCTGTCTCGGGGGCCCCAATGTCCTCATCCCTGCCCAGTTTTTTGACTATTTAGGATTATTTTTTCAAAGTACTATTGCTGCCAACATGGCAAGTTATAAAAACTATTTAAAAAGAGATACATAATGTCCTAGCCATATAACAACTGACACCATGCAAGCTACGTATTGTTATCCAGTCCTAGTTTATGTGCTTTTCCCACTTAATTTCCAGAAATTTTGAATTCTTTCTGCTTTGTTGACTTGTTGGGCTCCATCCAATCTGGTCTGTTCAAAAATCTGTTAGAATGCCGCTTATGCGTTTACATGACCCACATTCTCCAGGAGAAATCTGGGCATGTTAACCGGTTTCTCTTAATCCTTTAAAGGTGTAACAAAGTGGGCAGACGAGGGAGTAAGGATCCAGGTGCAGCTTTATTTAAATGTCACAAAGTAAAGGGAAGTATAAACACAGGAACAAATGAAACATCCACGAGGGGAAAATAAAGACATGAACATAAGATAATGACACGGGGAGTCTTCCAAGGAGGGCATAGGCAGGAACACGGACTAAGGCAGGATATCAAACAACATGGACTGAACATCAAACAACGACCAACAAAGGACAAGGTGAACATGAGGGCCTAAATACAAAACCAAAGGGGAAACAAAAGCCAATGGGAGAACAGAACTCAAAACAAGATAACAAGGCAATTAACTAAAACCAATGACAAAGCTAGAACAGATAATAAAGTAATCAAACAATAAACCAATGAAAATCGGACACATAGACAAGGAGGGAAAACAGGACATGACAAGACTTTCAAAATAAGAGTGCATAAACAAAGAACAATATGGAACATAAAAGGTGCCAAAAATTAAAATAAAAGGTACACAAACCAAAGACGGTGTGGATCGTTACAAAAGGGTGTAAAGAAATTGGCGTTCTTGTTTACATGAAGATTCAGAATGCCGCTTACTGCAAAAACCCTGGAATAAACTGTTTTCTTAAGTGCATGTAAACGTGGTCAGTGTTGTATTTTTCTGAACGAAGAGTTACTTTTGCTGAATGCGTCTTATCAGTGACAGATTTTTTTTGCACCATTTTAAGTAATCCATGCCTTCTATTTTCTCTTTCAGTTTGTCATTACTTGAGATGAATGGTGTACAGTCTACCAAACGTGAGAATGGCCTGTCAGCCAAAGGGGAGGGTCACTTTGAAGAAATCATCCAACTGGCCAATCACAGCAGTGGGCGGGAGAGGTCAGAGACGGACATGCCTGATGAGCCAATCATGGCCTTTGAGAGCGGGGAATCATTCCTTAAGAAAATGGGCCCAATTAAACCTCAGAATGTGGCAGGTAAGCTTCAAGAGGAACTGGAATTGCACCACAAAAGCATATGTTAGAAAAGGGCTCCGTTTGGAATTCCCAAACTTTCAGAGTATTTACTGAATTCGATGTGAAGTACTTGCATCTTGACCATTAACAAAGTATGTTCTTTGTCTTGACATACTACATCTTCTATGTTGGCATTGACATTTGACCCCTGTGTTCCTTAATATTTGATGTACTATTACAATAACAATTTATTCCGGTGTTGTTGCTTATGACTGATTTCTCGTCCATTTTTTAAGAGCCTTGTTGCTGGTAATGCATCTACTATAGTATAAAGAAATGCTTGCCATTTATATGTTGCTTGATTTCAGAATACATGTCTTGTTTTGAATGACTATCAATGGGAAAACATTTATTGTGACCAAATTGTGTAGTTCTGGTTTCTGCCAGCAACCACACAATTCCTGACCCACTGATTGGGATGAGAAGTTGTTTCTTCTTCAGATTTAGTTCTATGAGGACCGTAAATTCAGACCTCTCAGTTTCCCAAGTTTCAGTGTTAAATATATAACACTGCATCGCCAGTCTCCGGTGTGAACAGTTTATAGTTTTAGTGATACATTTGAGCCCCTTTAAATGTGTTTTAGATGCATGTCCATCATATGTGTCTTTTCACATTATGAGCAGATTTTGCAACCTTGCCCGAAAACTTGCACTGGCATCACAAATGTATGATTAGTATTAATTTGGGGCAGAATAGTCAATTTCCTCATCTTTCCTACTTATTTTTAGCCTGGATGTTTAAAGTTGACTCAGGCGTGGGTGTCATGGTGCGCATGTGTTTAATCCCTAGTGAGGGCTGCTGGGCAACAGGCCGGGTAACGAGGTGAAGAGCCTGGCAGGCATTGGCACTGAGCTGGATTCCAGACATGGTGTTGAGGAGACCTGATTCTGCCTTACTGGCACCCAAGACTGGAAACAGGAACCCTGGCTTAGCTCTTCACCCCATCTACCCCCTTACATTGGCTTGGTCAGCATTACTTACGCTGCTTCCCTCAGCACGTACATTCACCTGTCAGCTTGCTGACAGCTCTTCAGTTATAAATTATCCGAAAAGAAAACACAAGGGGGTTCACCTCAGGTTATGCCAACTCTCGTAAACCGAGAACATGGACGTTCAATCTGAGGTGATATCCAGAATATTTTGTTTGACATATCTGGTGCTCGACTTTCTTGTCTCATTTACAGTATAGAATTATCATCCTACGGGACAGTGGGCAGTTTGAAGCACTCTAGTTTTTTTTTTGTACACCTTTTTGGAAAAAACATACCAGCCTAAAGGCTAATGTATACTTTGTTTTTCTGTGTGCCGGTGCGTCTCGCACAGTATGCGCAGACAGCTTAGTTTTTCTAGACATGTGTATAGTCTGTGCATTTGCCTGGCGTTGACTATGCTAAAAGAGTATCAAAAGTATCAAAAGTGCTGAGCGCTTGATCATGCAGATATGGGTCAGGAGCTTCAGTTAATGTTCAAACATTAGAATGGGGAAAAGATTTGATCTCAGTGATTTCGACCATGGCATGATTGGAGCAGACTGGCTGGTTTGAGTATTTCTGTAACTGTTGATCTCCTGGGATTTTCACACACAACAGTCTCTAGAATTTTCTCAGAATGGTGCCAAAAACAAAAACATCCTTGTTGATGAGAGAGGTCAGCGTAGAATGGCCATACTGGTTTTAGCTGACAGAAAGGCTGTCGTAACTCAGATAACCACTCTGTACAACTGTAGTGAGCAGAATAGCATCTCAGAATGCACAACACGTCGAACCTTGAGGCAGATTGTAAAAGTAGAAGTCCATAGTGTTCTTAATAAAGTGTACAGTGAGTGTACAGTATAGTCTAAAAATTACTCTTTGTTGTTGCTATCTCTATTAAGTGTTTTTACAAATCTTTGTCCAGTAAATCACAAACAAATGAAAAGGTGTTGGAACCCTGTGTAATAATAGAAGCTGGGTTTAGCTGGGTTTCCAAAAGGGCAGAATATGTTCTAGGATGAATTTGTTAAAAATCTATTTTAGTATTATCTGGTCCTCCTTTTTGTCATGCATTAATTTCGTATCCTTTTGTAACCTCCAAATTGTTTCTGTGTCCTCCAGAAGTCCTCTGAGGTTCTGCACTGTTGGATAAAGAATTAAACCTGTGAGTCCCTGGTTGGTGTCTAACTGAAGGACCTGATGGAAAGAAGCACAGCATGAACAGACCTGTGCCAAACCCAAAAACTGAATTCTGTTTAGACTGTACAGAGCAACCCCACTATCAAAGCCTCTCTTATGGCAAATAATGGAAATTACAAGGAAGCTGCACAATCGAGCTGAACAAAACAAGTCCCACCAACGTGCATCAGACTCACCATTCATCAAGTCTCTACTCAGTGTGACCTCACACTTTGTGGCGGTCCAATTCATGCCTTCTATTCTGATCACCACAATACAACAATTTAAAAAAAGGCTTGTGACAAACATTATTGATCCTTGTTATGGTTCATGCTATTATGAGTTGAACACAAAAGTGTTTTGGATGTTTTTTTTTTAATGTTTAGTTATTTAACTCGGGAAGAGAATTGTAACTACTGGGTACAGTTATATGTGAATAATGTAAATAGGACAATAGAAGGAGACGATCTGTGGAATAAAACAGAATGAAAAGGGAGTGCTGTGTCTGAACTCCACTGTTTCAAAGACCTCCTCTTTTTATGTTTGTGATGATAAGAGACGTTTTAATTTTCATGTTGCCTCACAGTGAGAACATTTCAATGCCATAGTGTTGCACCAGATACAGACACATATATCTTGTGCGAGATCACTTAAAAGGCAACAGGGACATTGCACTAATGTTCGGTGTGTGTTTGAGTGATTAAATCGTAATATCTAATTAATAATATGCAAAAGAGACTAATCATTATAATTCATGCTAATGAGATAACTGACCTTTTAATTTGAATTTGATTATTACTGTTGCAACTGCAATTTAAAGGTTATAGCCTGGCTATTTATTCTGTCTTATTCAAAATATTTGCTAATCCTGATTGTAAGTGCTACTGCAAAAATGTTTAGTTGTGTGTCAGAGGCATAATAGTACTATTCTGAGTCTATTAAACTAAAGTTACGAAATAGAACCTTATTATAATGTGTTTGCAATTATTCTAAAGTCTGATCAAGTAGCATTTCTCCATTCACCAATCATTTTTCAAAGCTAACAGAAAGTGTGTTGTACAGAAAAGAGATATGTAGAATATGTATTTTTATGATGGGAGGATAGAAATTGTTTTTATTAAAAAAAATGTAATTCATTTATTAATGTCTGATTTTTGTTTTTTATGACAATGGCAAATTATTTACAGTCCCAATCTGCATGAAACTTGAATGATCTGTGTTATAGATGTAATGTACATCCTTTTGGGAAAACTAACCAGCTCCAAGATGACAGGGCATTCTATTCATGCTTTTCCAGAAGGCCAGCAAGCCATGAGTTACATGCCTATTCCAGACTTCCTGCCAAGCATACATCCCTTTTGACCTTTGTGCACATCCTCCAGAGCTTTTGCCAGCTGTATACTGCGGCATATACCACTAGGATTTATGCCTATTCTCTTCTGCCTCTCCTCGGAACATGCTTAACTGCTCGCATCTCACTAAATGACTTGTAATATCAAGCACCGTGGTTACCCATCTCTTTATACTTCAATTTTTATGCTAAGAAGAGGATATTGTGACAATCCACCAAAATGTCTTTCAAAGATGACTTCCAAGGCATCCCTTTTAACTGAGGTAAAATTCACATTTTCATTTTTACATCTTAAAGAGGAAATCCCTTCATTCTATGTACAGTACAAATTCACGAGTATAATACTTAAATGGATAGTTCACCCAAAAATGTACATTTTGTCATTCACTCACCCTCATGTTGTACCAAACCCATACAGCTCTTTCCTCAGTGGAACACAAAAGATGTTAAGAAAATGACAACATCAGACACCATGCACTCATTGTATGGAATAAAGATGCAAGGAAAGAGAAATAATGCTATTTTGCATGTTGAGGTCTGTAAGATGTAGACATGATATAACACACCATGTGTCAGAGGTTACTATTTATTAAAGTAATCGTTCAACCAAAAATTTTTTAATTCTCATCATTTACTCACGTCATGCCATCCCAGGTGTGTATGATTTTCTTCTGCAGGTCAGAAACGAAGATTTTTAGAAGAATATTTCAGCTTTGTAGGTCCATATAATGCAAGTGAATGGTGACCAGACCTTCTAAGTTCCAGAAATCACAAAGTAAGCATAAAAGTAATCGATACGATCCAGTGGTTAAATCTGTCTTCAGAAGCTACATAATGGTTGAGCACAGATAAATAGTTAAGTCCTTTTTTACTATAAATCTCCACTGTTACTTCACATTCTGTAAGTGAAAATGAAGATTTATAGTACAAAAAAGATTGAAATATTGGTCTGTTTTTCACTGAAAGTGATTGCATCACTTAAGAAGACATATATTAAACTACTGGAGTCGTATGGATTACTTTTATGCTGTCTTTATGTAATTTTTGGAGCTTAAATATCTGGTCACCATTCACATGCATTGAAAGGACCTACAAAGCTGAAATATTCTTCTAAAAATCTTTGTGTTCAGAAGAAAAAGTCATTCACAACTGGGATGGCATGAAAGTGAGTAAATAATGGAAGAGTGTTCATTTTTGGGTGAACTATCCCTTTAATGTCCATTTATGAGACATCTGCCATATTCATATTCAGCAGAGGGCAGCAAATATACATGAATGCATTTGCCTGCCGATCAGGTTTCTCTCACCCAGAGACCTTCAGACTGGTTGCCAAAATTTATTTTTCTTTGCTGCCTCTGTTTCAAAAAAGAATTTGAAGTATGGAGCTGGCTATATTTCCTGGTCCTGCATTCTTTGTAACTTTATAGGGTCCCACAAATGACAGGTTTGTTTTAATATTGTGGTGTTGCCGTGGGGATTGCACCAATTGTGGGTACCGCTTGAGTTGTCCTGCAAGAAAATTAAGAGTGGGTATTTTTAGGAAGATGTCAGTGGCTAGTTATAGCATGGAGGCAATTCAAGGTGATGAATTAATGCACAAAGAATGAGGGACAATGAAAGGTATATGATTGGTATGGATGTGACAGAAACAACAAGACAGGTTGTTTTATTGCAAGGTCATGTCACTCAAACAGTCCTGGAACAGCTTGAATGTGAGAGACGGGGAAATGTGCTTTAAAGCCTTTGACACTTTGATGTACAACTCTTCAGGGTCAGTCTTGAGTTCCTTTGATAATATTAAGTAATGACTGGTCAATATAACCCATGAGATTTACTTAAAAGATAAAAAGAAAATATTCTTAGCAGGTAATACAATTAGACTATTAAGCTTTTTTAGTTGTCTTAGAAGACCACCAACTTTCTAGTTGACCATACAATTAACCCTAGTTGACCCTGTTGTTAAACCTATAAACTTGTAACTTTTTTTTTCACTAGGTGAGATGTCCTTTTAATAATAGATATATTATGGTATATTGAGTGAAAATGATCAATTTTGCACATTAATAAGCATGTGGCTTGTTGAGAAGAGGTGTTCTATGACTTTTCTAAGCAATCGGAGAATAAATTGGGCAAAAAATCCCATAGACTTATACAGAACCGTATTTAGGAACCAAAATATCATGGAGACTTGTTGGTGGGCTCTTCTGGCTTGAAACAGTAAGTAATCACCAAGTAAGTTAACCACATAGAAACACGCTAAAAACACCCCAGAACACCTTAACCGCACAGCAACATCCTGGCATTGCAGTTGTGAGTTTTGCTTGGGAAAAACAAATCTTCTTCAAAAAAGTAAAACATAGTTAGCTGTGCTTGCTTTAGCAAGGGTCCACTATTACTATTGCTCTGACCTTCATTTAGGGATTTTACAAAATCCCTAACCCAGTTTGGGTTATCTCTTTTCTAAACGTGCTGTTTGTCATACACCCATAAATAAGGTAAAATCAAATCTTAATGAGGAGAGATGAGCAATGACTTTTATAAGTGATCGGTGTTCACCAGATGGTTGAAAAAATGGCAAAAAGCCCATAGACTTAATATTGACAAGTAGGCAGAGGGTGGATTTCTCTGAAACAGAAAATTGTAGAGACATGGGGGTGACCTCTTTTCACTTGGGACAGCAAGGCAAATTTAGTGACACCTTAGACACCACCCACAACACCCTAGCAACCACCCAGAACACCATATCTCAGCACCAGAACATCGTATAGACATGGGGGTTGACTCTTTTGACTTTGGGAAGTGCACTGAGGTCCTTAATGGGGCCCTAGATGCCCCATCGATATCACAGCTCCAGAATATCATAGAGACATAGGGATGGGCTAATTTGACTTGGGGCAATGCATTAAGGCCTATTGTGGCCCCTTAGGGTCAACAGCCATTTCACTGCACTAGAATATTGTAGAGGCATGGGGGTGGGATCTTTTGACATGGGACAGTGTACTGATGACATTGGTGGGATAATGAGGTGCTAAGTTTTGACACAGCACACTTTAGAAAATGCACCTTTAGTTGTATATATTATAAATAGTTTCTCTTTACTCCAGCTATGGACATTGACCCCTGGACTTTTTGACCCAAAGATATCTTATAAATGTTACTGAAAGGCAAACATATCATTTGGACCATTGCTTTTAAAGGATTATAAGGGTTATCATGCGGTCAGGCTCTGGGTGTGTGTATATAGCCACTGCGCAACACTGCTAGTCTCTACACCATCAAAGGACTTCAAACAAATTGCTGTCCCCAGCTCTTTTCTCTCTCACTCACACTCACTCTCAGCTCCCTTATCTCCCAGGCAACAAGGCCCCTTCCCACAGCTGTTATCATTTGATGGCATATTGATGCGAGGGCACAGAATGGCTGGTGCTCAAAATAAGCCCTTTGGAAATTGTTATTGGCTGGGTACTTTCCTAGCAGACCTGTTTTGTTGTTCTCGTGGTGAGAGACATATTTTTAAAGAACTTTGCATTCAGCATTGGACTTTGTTGTGTTCTCATTCCAATTCAAATAACCACTAAAAGGTGTTTGGAGAAAATGTAAGATTGTAGGAGGACAAAGCCATGGGTGTTGCAAATTTGTGGTCACCAAGCAGCAGGAGGTAAATGGACAAAAGCTGGCAAATCTGTGGTCTTCTTTTTGAAATAGACCACAGATTACCCAAAGGTGGCCTTTATGAACAAGCAACAGATCAACACCAATGTGGCTTTCTCTTCGTCTTTTGTGGACCTAAATCAGTAATACCATGTGGTGTCTGTATTCTTACTCTCATGAGTCAGTGTGCCATCTTCATGAGTGGAAGAAATATTGAATGATTCACACTTGGTAACAAGCAAGCTTAGTGGTGAAATGCAGAATGCGACATTCTGTTTGGTAGACTCATAAATAAAATAAATATATGAATCATAACTTTAGATTAAAACAAACAGCTGACAAAGAAAGCCTTTTTTATAACACTTTTTTTCATTATTTTATTTTATTGCCTTTCAATAGTGAATAACAGACAGGAAAGTGGAGAGATATGAGATATTCAAATTGGTTTCAAATCTGCATCTTCACAAGTTCAATGGCTGTCGTGAGCACATGCACTACCCACTGAGCCATAGCTCCAACTATAATAACCTTATAATAACATTAACAATATATTATTACATTATATAATGCTGAAAAGATTACAAATTAATATTCACATAATTAAAGGTAATGTTAAACCAAAATGACAATTCTGTTATCATTTACTCACCCTCATGTTTCAAACATGTATGACTTTCTTTTTTCCATGGAACACAAAATGAGATTTTAGACAGCCTCAGTCAGTGTTCACTGTAATTAATGATAACAATTATCAATTTTGGGTTATCTTTCCATTTAAATGTTATGAAACTTCGATTCATATATGTTCATACATTATCTGTTCTGTTAAATATTATATAATGTTTGTTCATGATAGAGATTAAAATGAAAGTTATTAAAGTATTAAAGGAATATTCAGGGTTTAATACAAGTTAAGCTCAATGGACAGCATTTGTGGCATAATATTGATTACCAATAATAATAATAATTAATTAATTTTTACTTGTTCCTCCTTTTCTTTAAATATAAAAAAGCAGTAGTCTGGGTTCCAGTGAGACACCGAACAATGGAAGTGAATGGGGGCCAATCCATAAACGTTAGAATACCCACTGTTTAAAAATCATAGCCACAATACATAAACAATATGTGTATTAAAATGATTTTACTGTGATAAAATCACTTACTAACCTTTTCTGTGTAAAGTTATAGCCAATAACAACTTCATAGCCATTATGATGTAATGTCAACAAACTCTAAACCCTTAAACAACTGTAAAAATGGTGATTTAAACTACTTTACAGCTCAAATAATACATGAGTTTTAACAGAAGAAATAATGAAAGTGCTTTTATAACATTATATGCTTCACATTTCTGCCTTTAAATTGGCCCCATTCACTTCCATTGTAAGTGCCTCACTTTAACCTCTGTTTTTTACTTTTTTTTTAAGAAAAGGAGGGATGAGTCGAAATAATATTTTTTTGTGGTAATCAGCACTATGCTACAAATGCTGTCTATTAAGCTTAACCTGATTTGAACATGGAATATTCTTTTAAAAAGTAGCAGTTGTTGCATGCAGTGCAGTGAGTTGAATGCAAAGGATGCTTGTCTCAAACAAACATCATATTTCAAATTCATCTGTGTCTTCAACTTGAGATTCATAGTTAACTAGTGTTAAGAAGTTGTGATTCATTTATATAACACCAGGATTGAGTTTTGCTCACTGGCTAGAGAGTGACATGTCACAGCAGGAGAACAGCAGCTGTGTCTCTTATTTTATTGTATCTATTGAGAGCATTTGCCACCACAAGATTCATGGTCAGCTTAAAACCTTGCTGATTGTTTTTACTGGCTTTGCCTGTATGAACTGTGACTCCCATTATGACTCAGTGGAGATCATCCTCGCCAATCAGCTTAATTTGACACCAAACTTGTACACCAAGTACTTCTACCACCGTCTTTATATTAAACAGTCAAATGTAAACATTACATAAACTGTACATGTCAAAGTTTCAACACACCTACTCATTCTTTATTGCCTTGATACATTATGTCTGTTACTCTACAGACATGGTTTAGGGTTTTTACAATATCCCTACACAAAGACCAAAATGATCAATTGTAACTCCTACAGCTTTCAAGCTATTTCCACTAAATTCGGCTGTTCTGACTTTTCAAACTGAATTGAATGGTTTTTGTTAACAAAAAATGGAAACCTTCAATGTGTGTAACCTCCTACGGTTTAAAATGAGTTACTCTGAGTCACAAGCATAGATATGTCAATATTCACATAAAACCTACTGCACTCTGACAGACACTTGAGAACAGGCACTTAGGAACTTTGGACAATGTGTGGAAAGGTCGGGGGTGTTTGTGTTGGAGCCGTGAGGATCACCTACCACACTAGAGTAGCCAGATCCAACACAGGATAGTAAGCACACAGCAGCAGCTCTAGAAAAGCTCTGCTACAATTTTAGATTGTTGATGATACGACAACTGTGTTCAATTGTAGGACCAATCCTTTATACTTTTATTCTATTTGTTATCCCATGTAAACCATTCACACTATTATTAGCACAGTCAGTCTCAATCAGTAATAAATGCAAGTTGAGTACTTTTGTGTAGAAAGATTTCTAAGGGATTCACAACAGGTGTGTACATTTGGTGCAAACATTTGTACTTATGTTGATGAATCTGGTTTCAGTTGGTTTTGTTTTATCACAAATTTAGAATCAGTTTAATTGTGAATTAATTGATAAATCATGATTTCTACGTGAAAATGATCGCACACTGGTTTTACGCACTAATAAGTGAATGATACCCAGTGACATTAACATAATGTTTACAGTGACCTTATAAATTTGAGCAGCTGTCTAATCAATCTTGTCCCCTCAATTTTGCATGCTGTGGCAAAATTCAAATCTTCTTACCATAGCAGGACTGTTCTAAATCTGTCACAGATTCACTCTGTCATATAAAAGATGATTTAGGGAGAGGATGATGGCTTGAGCTACGGATGTTGATATTTGTCTCTTATTTTTCACAAACTCAGACTGCAATATCCTTTTCAGTCGCACAGCTGTGGACATTAGGCTCATATAAAAGTCTGTACCATGAAATGTTTACTTGACAAAAGAAACAAAACCACATGTCTAAGCACATATGTTTTTATGTCAGGACTCATGTAAACACCTCTTTAATTTCTCATGAATCACTTTGCATTTATGAGCTTGATAATTGAGAAGATTACAAATGGCAAAAATCTTGAAAAATCTATTGCATGTAAAGCGGTCACACACCTAAAAATGTATGAATATCATTGCATTAGAGAAATAATATATCAAACCAAGTGTCAAACCTTAACAGATGCCAAATCTCTCAGAACAAACATCACTTTTTTTTGATGATTCATCAGTTCACTCAGACGCCATTAAACTACATTTGACTAACAGAAAATGTCTAAATACTTTGTCTTTATTTAAAACCAAAGTTATTTTTGTGAAGTTTTTTGCTTGGAAAGTACTTGTGCTTTCTTTCTTTTTAATAAATGTCAACTGGTTTGATATCTTGTTTTCTAATGTAAGGAATTTCATACATTCAAGTGTCCAAATACTTTTTGAGTGGACTGTTAATTCAGTTGTCCATGTATTACAGATTTTAGTATTTATAGTTGAGAGAAATTGCGATACGTTACATGGAGTGCATTTTGAGAATTGGTGGAATGGCATGCTCAAGTCTAAAACATTTGGTAATTCTCGGAAGAAATATGTAATATAAATGTTTGTGTTCTTTAAATAGTTTAACTTCCTCAGGTCAGTAGTGGAAAATAATCCCACCTCAACTTAATAGGCCTGATAGAGAACCTTTTATCATGGTCGAAGCTGTAGGCAAACATTTTTTCAAAGTTAATTCAACATTATGAGATGATGGAATGATAAAATATTCACAGGCATCCATACAGGAACAAAGAAACGTTGCCCAATTTGTCATTGAGGATTGCAGAACATCATAATCGTATACTTGATTTGGTATGACAGCAGAAGGCAGCTGCCTTGTGTATATATTTCTGGGTATTAAATCTCTATCTCCTCCACTGGCCCTGGGGATTTGCCGTAGCTTACTTCCTTGCACACTGCACTGGCATGCCACAACTTATTATAAATAAACTGTCTTCTGGACACCCTCTGTGGTAACTAGGTCTTCTGTGGTGAATCAGATTTCTATCACAGGTCGCTTGGCTGGCCTAACCACATTAACCAGTGGCACGATGAGCCATAGTTCCTAATTGAGATGCCAACAATCCCACCCGATTCTTTTCACAAATCTGAGTTAACATTCCCAGTGTCCTTGGTTCTCAGATCTCATCCTAACATCGCTTGTGGCATGTATATACATTGCTGCTTCTTGGCCCTGGGGGGTTTACAGTTAGCATTATCATGGCTTTGATCCAGACTCCTCTATGAGAAACAAATACATCTTTATTCAATGTTCCCTGTGACTCATTCTTTATTGCAAAAGAAAGTCATACAGTATGCGTGGATTAGGGCTGGATGAGATGATGAAATGTACCTTGTAACTTTAGAAATGTGTCAGCCTGTAGAGTTTCTGCTATACTTTTACAAAGTCTGAACCAAAAACAACTGTGTTCCAGGAGCTTCTCTTACAGGCTTCTTCATTGATGACAGACGGGCTGGTTTGAGTATTTCTGTAACTGCTGATCTACTGGGATTTTCACACACAACCGTCTCAAGAATATACTCAGAAAGGTGCCAAAAACAAAAAACATCCAGTGAGCGGCAGTTCTGTGGTCGGAAATGCCTTGTTGATGAGAGAGAACAACAGAGAATGGCTAGACTGGGTCAAACTGAGAAAGTTTATTTTAACTCAGATAACCACTTTGTACAACTTTGGTGAGAAGAATGCTAATCTCAGAACGCTACTGTGAGATGCGGGTTGGTGCTGTTGGCATGAGTCAATTTGAGTCAATTTGCCATTAGATGCTTCAGAAAATAATCTTGCACTTTGAGACCAATGTTCCCCAAAGACAAATTGGAAGGATTTTGGGCAATTCAGTGCACAATATAGTTAAAAGATTCAAGGAATCATGTGGTTTGTTGTCTTACTGCAGAGACATAGCACGTGTGGAGCTGTATCATGCTATTCTCCGCAGCATCCATGCACAACTCGCACGCACCCCACCGAGAGCAAGAACCACATTATAGCGACCAAGAGGAGGTTAACCCAACGTGACTCTACTCACCCTAGCAACTGGGCCAATTGGTTGCTTAGGAAGCCTGACTGGAGTCACTCAGCACTAGGGCTGGGTATCATTAAATAAAATGGACACCGATATCTTCGATACCGGTTGCTAAACGATACTTTTTTCGATACCAATTTTAGGAAATCAAGTTTTAACAAGATTACAAACATTACAAATTACCTAAAAAAAAATTTGTTTTATTTTTTCAGTTTGTTTAAATTTTTTTTATACATTTTTTACAGACTCCAACAAAGGAACAAAAAAGCACAAAGGAACAAAATGTAACCAACACAATAAATCAGTACAAATAGTTTTAATAAAGTTAAAATAGTGTAACATTAATGTGAAGAGGGAAAAAAAAAACAAGAAAGCTAAACTGTTTATTCAGCCAACCCTAAGGATAAGCACGGTTTAACAAGATAACTAATCTTTAATATGAGATAAACTTGATCAGTTACTGTCAACCTTAAAGCATTTTTAGCATTGATTTAGCTAGCTATCTATAGCCATACATTCAAACAATATATAACGTTACGTAGGTCCCAGTTTTTAGGACTATGTCACCGCGCACAGAAACGTTAATTTAACAAGTTCACAAGCATGTACTAATACAAGTTAGACAATTTTTTTTTTGTTGGTTTGTTTGCAAAACCTTAACCTTACCATAGCACCGCTGCATTCATGGTGGGCATGTTCAAGGGACTTGTGGTGGACATGTTCAAGGAAGCTCTGTGGCGGGATGCTGAGAGGATGACTGCACCAGCTTGGTCTTCTTGTAGACGAAGATGGAGCAACTTTCTGCTCTTAAGTTTATTTAGCACTGTCAAGTGCTTCATCAGATTTGTCGTGTTGCCGGTCTTGGCAGTTGCCAGCAATTATCTTGTCGCAAATATTGCATCGCGCGCTGTTGGCATCGAGCCTGGTCAAATGTAGCCACACTTTTGTTCTTTTGAACTTTACATCTATGGGGATTGAGACGCATACACACTACAGCCTCAAGTGTGAGCCACGTCTCTGGGTGTAACCGGCGTAAATTAGTGTTTTTCCTTGATGCCTAACCACAGCCAATCACCGGTACTTTTAGATTTGGGCACATCTAGCATGCTACATGCTTATCACTCACGTTGACGAGATTAATCCCTTAGGTATCGAAATTTGGTACCGAAAGACAATACATTTTTTGATACTCGATTGTTTAGAGGCAATTTGGTCAGTGCCTAAAATTTATTGAACTCGATACCCAACCCAACTCAGCACACCCAAGATTCGAACTTGCGACTCCAGGTGTGGTAGTAAGCATCTTTACATGCTGAGATACCCAATTCCACATCTGTAATGGATATCATGAACATAGGCTTGGGATTACTTTAGTAAAAAGTTTGTTTGTCAACACCACGCACCGCTGCATACACAGATGCAAGTTAAGCCTTTACTATGCAAGGCTGAACCCTACATCAACACTATCCAGAAGTGCTGCTGACTTCTCTGGGCTTGATCTTATCTTAGATGGAAAGTAGAACAGTGAAACCATGATTTTTGGCCAATGAGTCCACATTTCATATAGTTTTTGAAAAACACAGCTGTCATGTTCTCTGGGCCAAAGAGGAAAAAGACCATCCAAGATATTATCAGCCTCAGGTCCAAATGCCAGTGTCTGTATGGGCCAGGCATTTTCCAGCAGGACATCACCAAACCACATAGTGTGGGTGCTAGACTGGCTTGCCTACAGTCCTGACCTGTCTCCAAATGGAGAATGTGTGGCACATTATGAAGCACACCATACAGCAACGAAGACCCCATACAATTGTTCAGCTGAAGACCTGCATAATGGATGAATGGGGGGAAATTCCACTTTCTAAACTTAACAAAATTGTGTCTTTGGTGCACAAATGCTTAGTAAGTGTTATTAGAAGAAATGTTGTTGTAATGGTAAACACTTTACTGTCCCAAATGTATTGGAGCATGTTGCAATCATCTGATTTGAAATTACTGTATATTTAAAAAACAAAAACACACACACAATGAAATTCACAAGGTAAAACATATAATGTGCAGTTATAGTGCTTTCAATAGAGCAAAGGGTGAATATAATTGACAAATGTCTAATTTTTGTTTTTATTAGCATTTTTCATACTGTCCCAACTTTTTCAGAATTGGGATTGTACATTACTTATACCGTGATATAAGATTTTGGCCATACAATCCACCCCTAGTGTGGAATTTATCTTTCAAATTTAAAAAACCATTAGGTTATGTATTTTTAAGCCATTTCTGCCAAAAGCCAATAAATAGCTGCTACTGCCTGGCCTGAAATACAGTGAAAAGTGGTGGATGCCGTTTACTTGATGCTGTTTGAACCTGATTCAATCTAGGAGTGAGTCTGTCAGCTTTTCAAAGAGATTCTGCCATCTCTAAAGAGAGCTGGAACAGTCTGTTCAAATAAATGTATAACAATCAATTCTGCATGACAACAGGGCGCTGCATATTTTTACAACTATTTTTGTTCTTTAACGAAAACAAACCCTAGCATTACTAAACCAGTTTCCTTCCAAATAAAATACAGCCACACAATTTAAGGCCAGATCACAATTTAAGACAAGAGAAGTTAATGGAGTAAAGAAGTCCAGAACATGTGGTCTTCATCTGCTGCCTTGAAAGATCACTTTTAACATACTATAGATTGTACAAGGCCTGGCTCTACATGAGCCGCTTTTCCACTATCGGTGGAATCACTATCAACTGTGTAGTGATGACTTGTTGATGCTTGCTTGTGTACAGCACATGACTTCCTGTTCCTATTGCTGATGGCACACTGCACAAGTGTTTGTAGCCTGCTAGCCTGCTTAGCATTGCTTATTCTTATTCTCATAAGTTCATCATTTTATCCTTTGTCATTTTACCACATATCAGGTTTTTTTCACTTATCTACCGTTTCGTCTGTGTGTATTTTACCTCTTGCTGCTGGCGCCTAGCTCGAGTCTGTGTTTGTAGCCTGCTAGCTTTTTTTAGTATCACTTATCTATCTGTTTTCAGCCTTTAATCCTTAACATCTGCCATTTTTCAGCATGCATCAGGTTCCCCCCCACATTATTCTCTTATAGCGATTCAACTGCCTGCAATTTCCACGTGCATCCGCTTTCTATTATTATCGCGATTTAACAGTGTGTACTTTACAGCACACCCCTGTTTTTCTCCTCTGTGTTACACAGATTAATGCATCGATCTCAAAGCACAGCTAATCAAGAACAACCATAACAACAAACAATTGCATGAGGGATTCAAACCCTCACCCCTCAGGAACAACCAACAACAACCACAAACAACTGTGGTAAGTCATGGCATCTGCTCATGTTATTTCTTCCTGCATTGCATGTCACATATTTACAATATTGTGGCACGGTGGAGGGCGGGACCGGGGCGTGATTACGCACACCCGGTCCCGTATTAGGCTAATCAAGCCACCAAGAGGGTTAAAGGCCGAACGCGGACGATGTGCGTGAGAGAGAGATTGTTCACGGACATGTCCGTCGTCCTATGTGTTTGTCTTTTGAGTTTTCCATTAAACCTATTATTTATATGTCAAGCCGGTTTCTCGCCTCTTCCTTGCCCGTGACTTTGAACTTCTTTACAAATATGTTTTCTCTTCCGTCAGCAGAGAGGGATTCACATTTGATAAATGTAAGGAAATGGTCAGGCTGCCAGGAAGGTTAATGAGTTAGAGACACGCATACGAATGTTAGTGGAGGTCAGTGAGAAAGAGAAGCGGTAGATACTCTTTCGGATGCAGGCAGTACAGAGAGCAACACACTCACTTTGGTTCCGGCTGTAAAGCAACCGCAGCATGGTGTTTGGATGACATCTCGGCAGCATACTTGCTCAGCAAAGAGACACCACTCACCCATTCCTGTTAGGGTTTCCAATTGATTCTCCACACTCAGAGAAGCACACACTGAGAATCATGTTTAAAGAGCCCTTGTTATTGGTTATTCTATTGTAAGGAACATGTAAACAGAGACTCCAGCCACTATTGTTAAATGCATTTCAGGATCTGACATCAGATCAAATTTACAAGTGTTGGCTAATGCTAAACGTAGGTTTTCTAAAATTGTTATTCATGTTGGCACTAATGATGTCTGGCTTCTCCAGTTGGAGATCACTTGAGATAATATTAAAGAGGTGTGTGAATTTGCAAAAATTATGCCAGACACTGTGAATTTGCAAATTTTTTAACAGATCTTGTAGTTACTGTAGATAGAGCTTTAATTGTTGGTGACTTCAACATTGGAAATGAAAATGATACATTAGAATTAGCATTTATCAATTTTCTCAACTCTCTTGGAGTCAGACAAAATGTAACAGGACCAACTCATCGCCATAATCATATGGTAGATTTAATTCTGTCATATGGAGTTGATGTTGATACTACAGACATTCCACCGCAGAGCGATGAAATCTTGGATCATTACTTCGTCTTTTGTATGCTGCGATCAGCTAACGTTACTCAATCTACACCACACTATCATTCAGGTAGAACTATTCTTTCGACCACTAAAGATAGCTTCACTAATAATATTCCAGATCTATCTATTCTGAGGTACTTTTCAATTGAGTTTATCAGCGAGTCTTCAGCAGACCACATCGCCGCCACCTCTTCAAGTAGAGTATTATTATCATTATTAGTATTATGTAAATCAGCACAGAAACTTCAACAGGCTTTGTTTTTAATACCCGTTTCCATTTTAGTCATTGTCCAACATGGTAAGTGGCCCACAATTTGAAAAAACATATGCATCTGATTTTGTTTCATTTACTTTTGAGTGATGGATTAACTATTATTATTATTATTTGTAGAGTACCAGATGATGACCTGCTACGCAGTGGAAATGTAAGTTCTGCACTTATACATCTGAAAAGAGGGCACAATTTAAGCACTATCGCATAAGCCATGGAACATATTCTCAAATTGTTTCAATACCATGTCTCCATTCCGAGTGTCCATGTCATTCTACGTATTAAAAGTACATTTATCAAAAATCAATTTCAAACCAAAACTTGAGGAATGTATGGGCCATTGAGAAATCTATAGACAATTTGATTTGAGGGAAAACAAGAAAGTGATCCGTGATTTCAAAAATGTCCCCCTAATGCTGACCAAGAAGAATCAAATGGCAATTGCCTGTCACATGGATGCCATTTCTTTTTTCAAGCCAACAGTACAAAGGACAGAGTGTGTAGTTCACTTGTCACAGCCTTTCCTGACAATGTTCAGGAATATCTACAGCTGCGGAGTCATAATTGTAGTACCCCACTCGTTTCATCCAGTGTTTTCATTGATGGCATTAAGAACTGCCCAGACATGTTGGTTTCAGTTGGATGTTGTTCAGGTTTGCACAAGTTCATGCGGATTGAGAAAATCTTGGCAATCAACACTGACATAATGTTCCTCTGCAAACCACAGACTGCATGTTTGAGCATTTGCTCTTTTATGAGTTGTGCAGTTTGCATTCACTGCAAGTTGTTCAGCTTTCTCTAATAAATGACTCCTTCCCTTTGGCAGCTTATAATATCCTTTTTTCTTTGTTTTGTAATTTTAGTTTGCCATGTCGATGACACTTCACGTTATTGTGCATGACAGTGACATCAATCTTGGAGAAATGGCCAGCACTTTTCATAGAAAGCCAGGTTTCTTTCCTCCTCCAAATCCCAGAGTTACTTTTTTCTATGAATCGTGTATTTGAATGTTAATAACCACATATTTTTGCTTGGGTCTTTGCAGAATTCAATCGCATATCTGGGGAAAATCTGAGTTCTATGCAGCGTTGGACTCGCATTCTGCACGTTTGACTGAAAATTTTAGGAGAAAAGGAGGAAATCGGGGAAGAACACTTGATGAAATTATGCATCATTTTGACTAAAGGTATTCCTTTGTGATTATTGTCATCTTTAAATCATGATTTGGCTATGATTGTTACCCTCACCTGGTCCTGTATGAGGATGGGGTGACCCAGAGGAATTTTTCAGGATGAGCTTTGTAAGTATTTTTATCGCTGTTTATACTTTTTTAAATTGTCAATTTGCTTTATTACATGATATTATAGATTAAGTTATGAAAAATATCTAGGTGTACATTTACAGTCGATACTGTATTTGTCTCTTGTAAAAAAATTCTGATTTGCGACATTGGTGATTTACATTCCTTAAATTGATGCAATATACTGTAAATTAAATTATGTGTTCTTAAAGGGTTAGTTCACCCAAAAATGAAAATGATCCCATAATTTACTCACCCTCAAGCCATCCTAGGTGTATATGAATTTCTTCTTTCAGCCAAACACTGTCTCTTCCAAGCTTTATAATGGGAGTGAATTGTACCTTCGATTTTGAAGCCCAAAAAAGTGCAGGGGGTTAATAAAGGACTTCTAAAGCAAAGCGATGCATTTTTGTGAGAAAAATATCCATATTTATAACTTTATGAACTATAATCACTGGCTTCCGTTCACTGGCTTCCTCTATCCAATGCGCTTTCGTGTTTGTCACTTATCACCGGAGCTTAACCTACACCTACGTCATACGCCAGAACTCGACTCTTTTGTGAACGTACGGACGGCCGTTACTGGATGCCAGTGATAATAGTTTATAAAGTTATAAATATGGATATGTTTCTTAAAAAAACGCATCACTTCAGAAGGCCTTTATTAACCCCCTGGAGCCGTATGGATGCACTTGTTTGGGCTTCAAAATCGTAAGTTACCATTCACTCCCATTATAAAGCTTGGAAGTGCCAGGATATTTTTTAATATAACTCTGATTGTGTTTGGCTGAAAGAAGAAAGTCATATACACCAAGGATGGCTTGAGGGAGAATAAATTGTTATAATTTTAATTTTTGGGTAAACTAACCCTTTAATAATTCAGAACAATGTAGAAGTACAATAAAGTATTCCATTGAACTTGTGATTTCCCAAGTCTTCTGAAGACATGCAATATGATACAGTAAACTAGAAAACAAAGTTTAAAGGAATAGTTCATCCAAAAGTTATAATTCACCCTTATGCTGAGTGATTTAATACATGTTTTCTGAAGCAATATGTTATGTTTTGTAACTCTGTAAATCTAGTCATCTCTCTCATGATTTAAAGCTTGATTACATTTCCTTGTGCTTGATGTTTGCATTGATCACTGTACACCTGCTGTGGTTATCAAAAATTAATGAAGTGTTAATTGTTTTGGTTAATGAACAGCCCCTGGTCACTAGAATATATCCAGCACTGAACATAAATTCACACTTCCTATTTTTCATTCTCTTATAGAATTCAGATGTAGATGCAGGCTTCAGTGAATTAGATGTTGGACTGCTCACAGTTTTACCTGAAGGCATGCCTGCCAAACATCCACATGCCCTCAACATGGTTGCAACGGAGGGAAGAATTGTCATGGATGATGTCCCAAATTTGCCATATTCTCTATGTCTCCACTTTGCTTTGATCTATGCTCTAAATTTAGACCATCCAAAGACAATGAGGAACACATTTGATTTTATTCAGTGGGTATTTCTGTCTTTGGGAGGAAAGAATCTCAAACCCAAACTCCAAACCCTTTTAAACGGGCTTTTAAGATGAACTTGTTTCTGGCATATTTTGCTGTAATTGCAGTTCAGTTTAAGAATCTTTCCAAAGACACATGCAGGTTTTTCCCAATTGTAAAGGCTCATTTTCTTTTCTTCTTTTTTTTAATTTTTTTAAATAAATACTTTTTTGGAGTTTGCACAGTGCCTGTTCTGCAAATGCTCTATACCTTGTTTTTGGTCCAGATATTATGTTGTCATGCAGAAGAGTGCTGCAAGAGGTCTGAGTCTTGAGAACAGATTGTTTTAAAGGCAGAGTTTTTTTTTATTGTGCTGTTCTTTGAGTTTCAGCTTTAGAGTTTATTACACATATTACACATTTAGAGCTTATTACACAAATAAACAGTTGAGAATTTCAAACTTGTTGAGTGCGTTATTTGAATTAGAAAAATTATGTTCAGTTTTCTTAAACAGAATGTGGAAACCAATTGCACGTAGTATTTTAAGTGTACACAACTTAAAGTGATAAAGTGTAAACTCATGTTGAGATTAGTGGTATTTCAGATGAATTGTATTCATTTTAAGTTAATTGACCTAATAGAATAATCTTACTACTAAATAATTTGTAAGGTTACTAATTAATTTATAGTAAATTAATCTAGAAATGTACTACTACGTTTAATAATAACAAGTTGACATTACTTGCATAGGAACATTAATATAACTTCATTTTAGCAAGTAAGTTTGCTTTGCAAAAATAAGGCAATCGGTTTCCTTAATTTTTAAGTAAACTGAACATGTCAAATTTTACTGTGTATGCAGGTAACACATTTAAGATACTGTCCTGTGTAAGACGATGTAGTGTTTAAAGTATATTGTACAAAGTATAGCTTAGTAATAACAGTTTGTTATTGAAGACAAAGTGTGCAATTTGTAGTATTTTGAATAAGCCAAAGGTGTTACTGAGCATATACTTTGTACTCAAATATAATACACTTATGGTATATTACTTGTAGGTTTCGAAGACACTTGCAATTAATTTGTAATGTACTTGTAACACAAATAAAGTACACTTTAATATCACTAATTACCCTACACTGGCATATACTTAAAGTATACTAAGTATACAATTTAGTACACAAAAGTACACTAAATACACTTAAAGTTATTCTTTACTACAATTTAATTACAACTAAAATATACTTAGTACAAAATTAGTTGTTCCAAAATATTACATTAATACTTATTAGTCTGGCTTCAAGTATACTTTTTTTTCATCAGGGTGGTCTAGCTCTGCAGTACTTAAGTGACCTTCTACCACACTATATTCCATCATGTTCATTACGATCGCAAAATTTGGGCCTGTTAATAGTTCCTATAATATCAAAATCCACAAAAGGAGGAAGATCCTTTTCATATTTGGCTCCTAAACTATGGAATCATCTCCCTAACATTGTTTGAAATGCAGACACACTAACTCAGTGTTTAGTAGTACTACAATTAGTACTACAACTTAAGTCTAGTCTAAAGACTCATCTATTTAGCTAGACAAGCTCCTAATTTATCCTTCAACCCACAATTAGGCTGATTTA
Source organism: Moxostoma hubbsi (assembly GCA_032164185.1). Taxonomy (NCBI): domain Eukaryota; kingdom Metazoa; phylum Chordata; class Actinopteri; order Cypriniformes; family Catostomidae; genus Moxostoma; species Moxostoma hubbsi. The sequence continues at coordinate 13,416,606 of JAVLUX010000014.1, read as the reverse complement.
GTTAGGACTGCTGGAACCAGAAACCTTGACTGTGGTCTATAACTGCAATAAATTGAATGGCATCTATGCTAATATTATTTTATTTGTTTCCCTGTCTCAACCTCGATACTCCTTTCCAGAGATCACCAGAAATGGCTGGATCCAGCAGCATTCCTGCTTTGTATTGGACTCTACTGCTAAGTGTTGCTGTGTGATGATGACTAATAGTAGCTGGTGCCAGCCAAACATCACTTCAGTCTTTTACGATGAACTTCAGAGGATGAAATGATGCCAAATCCAACCATAAGACATGTGATACTTCCGATGCCATTGCCTGAACCATAGACTTAGGATAGACCTCACTGAAATTACCGGCAAGGTTGAACTCCGATGCACCTAACTGATCTCTGCCTGCATCATCTCTGTCTAATCATGGACTACACTCTTGAAATGGAATACACAGTCTATGAATTAATTGCCAACAAAACCCTTCATCAGCCAACTAACAAGGACAATTGCATCTATGTGAACTTCTGCAGATATTCTAGGATGGACTTCAAAGACATTAGTCATTAATTTTACGGTTAATACAAAATATTTGTTTAAACACTGACCCTTAACACTTACTTTGTTAAATAATTTTAAACCATGACTTGCACTATAAATAAGTAATATTGGCATTATATTCATGATATTAGCCAGAGGGGAACTGGCCCCCACTGTGAGTCTGGTTTCTCCCAAGATAATTTTAAACCAACATCTTATGGAGTTATTTAATTACTTATTTTAAAAACAATCGTATTTTATCAAACAACACTATGATGATTCTAAGACATTATAGATATTCAATTTAAATTTTCTGTTAATGCCTGATCTTCTGTAATGCTGCTTTGAAATTATGTGTTGTGAAAGGCGCTATACAAATAAAAATGTCTTGACGGGCGTAGCCGAGCTACATCTGAGGAGAGCGATTCAGAGTGAATACAGTAAGTACTGGAAATCACCTCTAACAGCTGTTTTGTGTTTGCAGTGAGAGCAGAGATGGATTTAAGGGGCAATCCAGACCTCCGGAGGGGAGAAAGAGAGCCGATCTTGAGCCTGGGCATGTGTGCATTGTGTTTACAGCTGAAAAGCACTGAGAATAAAGTATATAAATAATAATAAATTAAATAAAGAGGGGGGGGGGGGGGGGGTGTACGTCATGTCGGGGGCTTCCCGGCCTGAGAGAACGAGGGAGGAATGTGACAGGGTGGAGGGCGTGGGCAAATTAAGCCTTGGAGAGGGATTGGGCAGATTGCGGACGGTAGTGCGAGGAGAGAGAGATCGTTTATGGCCAGCTGACTGTCATGTGTGTGTGTTTGTCTTTTGTTTAAGTTTATCAATAAAATATTATTTATATTGTCAAGCCAGTTCTTGCCTCCTCCTTTCCTTTGAACTGCGTTACAGTTACTTTCAGAAGTGGGAAACTCAAACTGAGGTATTAGACTCTGGAGGCCAGCTAGCCCTCAAAAGTAACTCAGATTTGTACTGTGCCTACTATTTTTTTTACCGAACCTGTACCGTTTTGTGCTGGATAAACAACTTGGTAAGTTTGGTGACAATATACTTAATCACGTCTTCATATCGGCAGATGCTGCTGACCTAGCATTGCACATTGTCATAATTTCAAATCTTCAGAAGAGCCCTGATTTCATCTACTGACCAGTATTGATGATTATTCATTCTCCGTTGATCTGTTGAGGTAAGCTGGTAGCTAGATATGAAAAATTTTAACCGAAGAAATGAGTATCTTCAGATGCAGAACTCCACCTATAAAACAGATAAAAGATAAATTATAGTCATTATTGTTTTAGCAGAAATTCAGGGGCAAAGGTTGATATTGACTAATATCTACACACCTAACGCTGATGATAAGGGCTTTTTTATAGATTTGAAGGGATGTTGCAAGCCGCTGGCACCCCTCGTGATATAATATTGGGAAGAGACTTTAATCTTTTGATGTATTGTCCTTGATCATAGTGAAGCCCCCTAGAGCACATTGATGCTTCAAATATATAAAAAATGTGTTTCTGACTAGTATTATGATTGGCAGACAAATTATTTTAAGGGGTTGGAAGTCAGATGGAGCGCCATCATTTCCGAACTTGGGGAGGGTGGCAATTTTTGAGGAGGTGGCGGGTGGAAGGCTGGGGTTTGGGGGACTTGTTTGTTAGAAAGTGGGGTAGGTATTTGGAAGTTTTGGAGGACTCTCAGGGAAGGAATGGGGGAAGAGTAGTTTAGTTTAATTATGTACCGTATGTTTATTATATATATTTTTTTTTTCTGTTTTGTTTGTTTGTGTGTGTATTATTTTGTTACCACGGGGTGTTCGTTGGGGGTTAAGGTGGGGTTGGTGTTTGAGGAGGGATATTAGTGGGGGTTCAAATTATATGTTGATTCGGTGTGTATGTGTTGTGTTTTTCTCTTGTATTTTTTTTCTTTGAATCAATTAAAAATAAAATAAAAATGTCGCCTTTTACATTGACCACGCCTCAATACCCAGTTTGCCTTCTTTGGCCCAAAGGTAATCAGAATTCCAAAGACCATTGGCCCCGATGAAGCCCCAAGGAAGCTTGATGAAGCTCCGAAAGTGACAGTGGGAATGCAACTAGCACTGGCACGCACTAGCGCGCCTTCATTTGGCCTAAATGTGGAAACACAGCTTGGTGGGTCCAGGGTAGGGGGGAGGTGGGCCAAGCTCATGATTTGGTGCCAGCCAGCCTCCTAACCCACCCCCCAACTATTTGGACAATCTTAAGATTCCTAAGGTCCACCTTACATTTTAGAGATGAAACTGGGCCACCCCACAAAATGAATGTTCTAACCAGATTAATTGTCTGTCCGGCAGTTACATGGTCATAAATATGCAATTTCTTGCAGATTTTGATGTGTGCTGGCTGTCCCATGCATTATTGATTGTTCTTGATTGGCTAAAGATGTGGTCAGAGTAGACTTTCTGCTCCATTATCTTCCATTCATATGCATACAAAAGCATGAGAATGGAAACGCAAGCAGATGAGAAGTCTCATCTTTAGTTGAGTACCAAAGATTGGTGAGCAATATGCTTGTAAACATCACAGATTGACCTCTACAAACTTCAAAACTGCATAGTTTGTAGTGTTGCAGAAAAGATGCTTAGATAGTATATTTTTAACATTTTAATGAATGATTATTTATTATGCATTTAATTTATTATCTATTAAAAAAGAGGGAACAATGATACTGATACTGTGCAGTGTGGAATGTTCATGATTGTTTTAAGCCTTTCATGATTGAGATATATGAAAGCAAGTCATATGAAAACTGCTCAAATCAAAGGTTAGGATTGAAGAATATGAGAAAGAATGTACACTATGACAAAAAATGAACTTTGACTGAACCGCATCAAATCTTCATACAGGATTTAAAGATTTTTATGGAAAGGAGCCCCATGATTTGACAATGGTGTCACTTGTCTGCACAGCTGTTTTGGAAAGCTTTGCACTTCATATTTTTGGGACGGCCACCATCCTCTCTCCTCTTGCCCACTCCAGTGCCAGGAGTCAAATAGAAATAGGGTGATTGTATTTGAAATTAGAGCCGTGAAATATGTTACATGTTTGTATATGCCGTGTGAGTGTGCATGTTGGGGGGTTAAACCGTGTGAATTGTTGTGACGGGACAAACATGTCTGTAAGACGAGAAGTATGGAAGATAGAATTGAACACTCCATTTGCTCAACATTGGAAGGCAACATATAGCCAGAAGAGCAAATCTGGATACAGAGAAACAGAGAATAAAGCAGAGCACAGCAGAACAGTGGGACCATTCAAACCAATAATTTTCCCTGGCACCATTTTAAAGGGTACAAAATGAGATCATTCACTTTTTGGTGCGTGAGCAAAGAAGAAGCAAAACATTAAATCAAAGAAATGTATTAATACTTGGGTGGCAGACTAGGTCAGTTTTAATTCAATTTAAGTTCAAATGTGTATGATTTTAACACACACATACCATGTTTACTATTAGAACTCTTCTTAATCTTTCACTTGTTGCTGTAAGGAAGTGAGAATGACATGCAATGTTTTTCTCCTTCAGGTAAGTGGTTTGAAAGAAACACTCATTGTGCTCTTTGGAGTGTGAACCCTGTCTGGCCCTGCTCCATGCCCCTTTAGACAAGCAAAGCTAACAACAGCAGGGTTGAATATACTGAGGTTCAGCTTTCAAATTGCGAAAAAAAATTAAATATCAAGATGTATTTTTTGGTCCAGCACAAACAAAACCACACCAAAAAAAGAACCATGGGATTACGCACAATGGAGAAAAGGTTGCCTACCCTAAATACGACAGCTGACCAGACTTTGAGGCTTGTAAGAGTACTGTAGGGTTAAAGGTAGAGTCTTGTTAATCTCAGCCTCAGATGTACACTCAAGTACAACCCACAGTCCGTTTGTTAACTGTCTGATGTATATTACACACAAAACTGGAAAGGACTTGTGAAAACTCCTATTACATTGCCAAACTGCTATTGAACTTCCAGGAGTTTGAAACAGCTTGTTATTAGTCCACCAAGGAAAAAAATATGATTTATGGGTGCTTGTGAGGAAGAACCAGTTTGTTTATTTGCCAAAGTTGTGAGGATAGTAACAAGTAAATTAGATTTTCATGAGCCTATTTACCAACTAGTTTGCATCATTCAGAGGTCATCATGGAAATGGTTCACATTTGATCTCTCTGTTTCTCTCGCTCACACACATGCAGACACGCACACACTTACACTACTGTGTTACTCCAATACTGAAAAGCAGCGCATCCTTCGTTGCTAGTTCTAAAGTGACATTTTGGAACTAGCAACGAAGGCTTGGCTTTATCAAAGCTAGACGTTGAATAAGAAAGTATTTCCACTCACAAGATAAAACCAGAAAATTTCTTGATAAAACCATCAATGATGTCTTAAGGTGTATGTGGTTGTGGGGGCATGGTTGAGGGCAGATTTGTGAATGGAGAGCAAGATCAGGAGATGTGAACGGTAAAGATCATCGCCTGTCATTAGTTGTCTCTAACAGTTTAATTATTTCTCATTGCAGTGAGTGTGGAGACGGGTTAAAAGAGCAAGCCAGATGTCAGTGTGGGAGAGACACATGCCAGAGAGATGCATTAGAATGCAGTGCTAAAAATCCCCAAATCTTGTGTGCTGAAAAGCAAACCTTTTATGATAAGACTGAAAAAGTTGAGAAAATAAAACACCTTTTGAGTTGGATTTCGCCATCTTCCACTTCCTCCTCACATCACATTGAACTTTGTTAAAGTGTAGTAATCGTGGTATAAAATAATTGACTCCAATCATTGAATTATTGAAAAATAAAACACAAGGTGTAACAACCACTCTGTTGCACGTCATGGCTGTATTACCACCTTGGGTGTGCATTATTTTTCAATTATTCAACACTGAAAAACAAAAGGACTGTGGTTGTTTTACATGTTGGACAGATACTATATACAGAATGTAAACCTAATGACAAGAATGAGGCTTCATGATGTCAGACAAATGAGGTGTAAATTAGCATGTAGTTTTTAGTCAGCAGTGTGAAGATAATGGCACACAATCTGATAAATACCGTATGACGCCTTTGAGATTTTGCTCAAGTGATGGAACTTAGGGAAACCATTATTTCGGTTAAGTAACCAAATGTGAACACAAATGAATTCCAGATGGGCTTCTTGGACTTTGTTTCCATAGTTGGGTTTTTGGCTATTGGTGACACAGAGGGAGTGTGCAAAAAGTTTTGAGTTTAATCTCTACTGTTATATAACTGAACAGTCTGATGATGTACCCATTGAAGTTAACTAGAGAGCATGCATAATATCTTATTATCAAAACAAAATGTATATAAGTGTGCATGCAACATACATAATACATTCTACATAGATTACACATTAAGTTCTCACACAGAACTGCTAATACTTTCATATTTTGTCCCCTGAAAGTCATGATAGTGAACCCATGGGTTGTTGTATTACACTCAACGTGATTTTGATTGCTATTAAATGAAAATATCCAAAAGCAAACATTTTCTGCAAAGCAGTTTTATGGTATTTTACATTTGAACAGGTGTGGTGTGCTGCACATTGATACAGTAAGTGATACTCAAGTTAATATTTCTCAGGGTATTTTTTTTGAAAGTCAACTTCGAAGTCAAAATTAAAAGTCAAAGTATACTTTATTGTCCCCAAGGGGAAATTTGTTGTGGATTCCATGTTGCTACCTATTAGGGGCGGCTGTGGCTCAGTTGGTAGAGCGGGTAATTTACAATTTGACTCTGTATCTTCTTCCAGAAGGAAGCCATTCTTATTGTGAGTACAAAATGTGGGATGGATCACTCAGAATTTTCTTTATCTGGCTAAGTATGCACTGCTCATATAGAGACTGGAGGTTGCGGGACCTCCAGTTGTGGTACCGCCAGGTAACTTCTGTATAGGTCTTGGCTACAAAAACAGTTCCACTGATACTACTCAGGAAAAAAAATTTTTTTTTTTACAATATGCCCCAATAGTGTAGGGCATGTTGTCACACCACATGGCGTAAGTTGTCATAATTGAGCTTGCAGTTAAACAGCCTAAGACAAGCTGTCCATCAAAATGTGAACAGTAAAAAAATATATAACACTAAACAATAATGAAACAGTATATATATATATATATACACACAGTTATTAAAAAATGCCCTGCTCCTGAGAACAGTTAAACTTTATGGTTAAAATCTATTTTCATTATATATTTGACCCTTACCCGAATGTATGACAGTGTTTTTTTGTTGTTGTTTTTTTCAAAACTGCATAGGTACTAAAAATGGACCTTGTGACAGTTTTCCTGACATTTCATTAAAATGGCTCCCCAATAACTAGAAATCTTAATAAAGCTTATCATGCTAATATTGCAGAGACGGTTAATGAGCCTGGATTAGTGCAATGTTTATGACAAGAAAGAATTGTTGATAATTAATGTCTGTTTATTCTCTTATGTTTAAAGTGTTTTCATTTTGGATTTGTCCTTTTCATTAAAATGTACAGTTTGTCTCCAACTTCATTATTTATGGTAGCTGCAAACAACAACAATCCTAATTGATTGTCTGCAGCCTCATTGCATGCATGCTCATATATTTACAATTAGCTATCAAGTGTGAATGTTTAATATCTTGCCAAAAGCACAGTCACAAAACAGGTGCAAAACAAGTCTTCATAGAGCAGCTGCACACACTCAGAACAAATACTGTGCACACGTCAGGACACTGTTGAAAAGATTCCGGGAACAAATTACTCTAGAGACCGTGTGGTTAATTCAAACAGGTCGCTATATGTGTCCTATTGACAATTGCAAGTAGTTTACAAGTTATTAATAAAAAGCATGTTCAACCAATTTCTGAACATGACAATCTGCTCCCCAAATTGAGAACAAAAAATGAACTGAAGAAAATGTGAGTGGTGCTTGTGTGTGCAAAATATGCTGCCACAATGCAATAGTGTTGCTATGGAGTTGCTGTAAAGTGGGTAATTTATTCGAATATGCAGTCAACTATACAGTAAGTCATTTGGTTGATTTGGTTGAAGTGCATTGCGGCTCTATTAAAACATTTCTCTGTTTAATTGAGCATCCTGACAAGCTGGGTACAGCAACATTGGTTCACAATGGAGTAAGTGTGGGGCTGGACTATCTGTTTGTCGACTAATGTAAGTTGGGGGAATTAGGGAAACCTGTTTATCTTTATTTTTGAAATTACATTTGATGTTTCAAGTGGTGCATTAAAAACACACTTCACCTTTAAGTATGAGCAATAGTAATAGAGATGTTTGCCATAGTAAGTACCAATAAAAATTATTTAATGATTGTTAATAAGCATATGGCATTACTAATATTCTTAAACTGCATCCTGTGTATTTTCAAATTGTTTCTTAATGGCTGAGAGTTATCGTGGTGTGAAGAGTCAAGCAACCACTTGATTTTAATGGCAATCATCTGTGTGCACTTATCCTACTGTATATTCTGCCAAGTAAATCAATCAATCAATCAATCAAAGCTTTATTAAGGACGCACGGTCCAAAATACAAACAGTAAAACAAATACAAGAGAAAAAAAAGGCATAGTCCACATTCAACAACTATTTGGCTGGGAAATGTTACCCTATGAATGTTCCAGTCTACAGGGAGAGTGTTTTAATGTCTGGTAGGGACAGGACAGACGAGTGTCATAAGGCACTAAATGCCTCTGTCCCATCTTTGGGTTCTAGGTTTTGGATCTTCAGGGGTTTCATCCAAACCATCTCCACTTTGCCAGATTTAATGCTGCTTCAGTTTCCAGACATGCTCTATGGCAGCAGGCTCAATCATTGGGTCTCTCTGGCTCTAAAGGCACATCGCAACAGAGGCTGTCTACACAGGAAACAGACTGTGCCCAGTTCCTCCCCGCCTCCATCCCAGTGAATGTGTGTTAGGAACAGCCTGTTCCTTAAACTACAGTGCACATACTGCTCTAAAACTGTCAGTTGCCTGAAGCACCAGCTGAATTTCAGAGTTGGGCATCGGTGTCACAAACCAACAGCGTTGAAGGCCATCCACCACAACTTCATTCCTTTATAGAGTGATCAGGATGATTTGCTTTCTCTTTTTTAAGGTTCTGTCAGAGTCTAGAAATCTTTAATTTTCCTGTTGTTCCCACAATTTTCTCCATTTCTGAAGCTTGCACCAGATGTTCTTTGTACTAAAAGCAAGTTGATGGAGGTTTGGTTGGAGAACCAACCAGGAGTGAGTCATTGTGGGTTTGAAACAGCATTCCGTACTCAGGCTCCATCTCCTGAACCCAACAGTGCTGCAATATCTCTTACTCATAAATAGGAAGATAATGATTCCAATTGATGCCATGCCTTTATTTCTAACAATTATAACTTTGTGTTGCCAACTATTGTTAAGTGCATCTGCATTCTCTTAAAAGTGTTGATGTTGTTTTTATAGCTTCCCCTGCTGCTGGAAGGTCGACATTATAGGACATATTCTAGTTGTGTGCATCTGAATCTTGTTATGACCAACAAACTAAATATGCTTGTCTTTATAAATCTAAATTCTTAAAACACAAGGATTAGGCTTGTTAATCGCCATCTCACACCCAAAACTAGGTTCATGAGTATAACTTTTGAGGGAGTCTTAGAGGCTTTTCACACTAGGTTTAACCCTTGATTGATGTATTTTTAACCCCCACCTGGGTTACGTAAATGTTTGACATTTGTTACCACCCCTTTTAACAAGTGATTTGCACAGATAGTCAACATTCAGTTAACCGTTCAACAAGCCTGTATTCAAATACCAAAATCACTTTTCAGTTATTCTACACCGCAGTCACGCCTCCAGGATTTTTTTTTCTATTTATGGGGTCGTAAAAGTAAACATTTTAGGGTGGCACACCAAAAAAATGTGTAATATATATATATATATATATATATATATATATATATATATATATATGTGTGTGTGTATGTGTGTGTGTGTGTGTGTGTGTGTGTGCGGTATGTGATTAGGCCTAATTAAGCAAGTTCAGATAGGAAAGTGGTATTCAATTTATATATGTTCTTCCCAGTAAAGTCTAAAGTCATAGCTCAGAGTCAAGTCAACTTAACTTTGTTAATTTTGTTTTTGATTTGTTTTAATCATTTATTTGTGTAATAGGCCTACTTTTCACAAACAAAGAGAAGCTTTACCGAGAATAAAATAGTGTCAAACAAAACCCCAGTGAGTCTATGTCAAGCACCCAGCAAACACAGAACATTCCCCTAACGTTAGTGTATGATTCCAGTTTGGTTAATTTTTGGGAACAAATTCTCTGTAGGTTATATTTTTAAAACCATAGCTGTGCAGTATGTAAACCTCACTCTTCTGGCCTCAACAAGGAATTCAAGTTGGCTAGCATTTAAATAAAAGCAGAAAATAGCTAAGGCTAACTGTAAATGGTCTGAACGCATTATTATGAACAGATGAATAAAACTTTCAAGAATACACTACCTTAATATATTATCTTAATATCTAAATGACATTAGTCACTGTCTGATAGCTATACTGTATATGAAGGTGCATTTGATCTGCATGTGCTTCATTTAGCCACAGGAATTCGTGCTCTAGCGCAATTTAAAATTAACGGTCATTTGGAGACAGACTCACTGACTGACATTCTATCACTTTCCTCAGTAAATAATTACTTCTAAATGTGAGGTTAACCATAGGCTTAATGTGAATTATTTGATACTGTTTTGACTTGTAAAAATATTGAGAAGAATATGATGTGCAAGTTTATCAGAGAGGTCATCTGAACAGATGTCTCCAATAAACTGTACAGAAATAAATTTACATTAGCCTGTTTAAGGGTGATTGAATGTTTGTTTCATTTCTGATTTTAAGAACACTCGATTGTGTTGGAATCATTGATTATTTATTTGTAGTAATTTCCTTTAACATCCGCATATTAATAGAGCTGAGGAAGTTTAGGAACCTGAAAAAAAAGGCACAGTTTTCAATGTTGAAGCACAGAAGGGTTGTAGAAAGGATATCCAAAATGTGTTGTGGCTGATTTTAATGATTATATAATAATTCAAATGAATTATAATAAATAATGAATTTATCGATGGCTTGTATATTTATTGAGGCTGCAGCATGGTTGCAGAAAGGATCTAGAAATTAAAAGGTTAAGGAAATGTAGGGTAACCATTGTGTATAACCTAAAGTAAACACTATTTCTGCAAAGAAAATGTTCCTAGAAAACCAAAAACATACCTTAAAGCTCTGTTCTGGGATCGTCCTAAAAAACAAAAATTGTTAGTTGGGGAAACTTGCTAAATTAAAAATAATAGGCTTAATGGTCACGATGATGTAAACTCACTCTCTTCATAAAGAGGCAATAGCATGATATTAGATTACTATCCACCTTTTCCTGGCGGTCTTACTGGAAAAACGAATGTGGGTGAGACTTCCGCAGGATGTCATTCTATAGCATTCCCTAGCTCTGACTGCAGTCATTTTTTACCCTGTTTACAGCTGTTAATAAGATGCATTTAGGATGATCTGATCGCAATGGTCAACGCTAAATATAGTTGTAAACGGGGTGTAAAATGTTTTGTGATTAGATCACAAAAGTAAAATACAGAGGTAATCAAAAACCACATCGCATTTGAGGTTTGAAACGTCATCCTGATGCGTCCCGGACAGCAGTGAAGCACCACCTCTCTCCAGTCAATCACCCGCCAAACAAATGTTTAAACTTACATGTGGATTTAAAAGTAAATAACCATCTGATCGGAAAACTTGGAAAAGCGATAACATACCCAAAGATGAAAGCTTCACAGCTTTTCCTCAGTGTGTCTGTCTGATCTGAACATGCAATGACAAGATGATAAACACACATATCTGAAGCTGAACTAACACAGGTACTCCACTGTAACAACTGATAATTTTGCTCAAAAGTTGCATTTGTGCTTAGATTAAATCTCAACTGCATCTGGTAGAAACAGTGCGCCAGTTTTGTTTGTGCTTTCTTTGTCTTTATGGCTTTTCTGCAGTTTATTATCATTTGTAACAAGGCAGGCGAGGAATGAGGATCTAAACGCAGCATTAATAAAACAAAAGATAAACAGTAAGTACTAAGAATATAAAGAAACAAACCACATGGACCCAAGTACAGAGCAAAACAACACAAGCGAAGACTAGAAGACACCAGGAGAAGTAAGGGCTTAAATATACAAGGGCAAATAAGGGGACGAGGAACACTTGGGGAAACAATCAGGGGAAAACCAATTATAAAAAGAAACTACAAAGGATTACAAAATTAGTTTGATTAAATATGATTGATGCTAATATGATGCCAATATTAGTTATTTGTGTGCAGTGCAAGTCATGGTTTTAAATTAGTAATTAAGTAAGAGGTAAGGTCCAGTGTTTTAAAAAGAAAAAGAAAATACTTTTTTATGAACTTTAAGATTTGGAGTAATCAGCACCTGTGGAGCACCTATCCCAGTACAGGGCATATTAGTACCCATAGTGGGTCTTGCTGCAAACTCCTCTGCCGAATTCGTGAGCCCCAAGGCTTGGGAGGAAGGACATCCAGGGTCAACGGCAATAGCATCCACAGGGCGAGCAGTACAGCCAGCAACTCTTGGCAGTTGATGTGCCAACCCAGTCACGGTCCTGTCCAGGATGTGTACTATGGCGCCATGCCCATCTCGGGACTTGAGTCTGAAGCCAGTGCTGACCTTGCGGGACCTTGTCTCGGCTCCTCAGCACAAAACCTGAATAAGTGGCCGCATTCCTTCTCCTTTTATACCCGTATATCTGGGGGAGTGGCATGCAAATTCCACTCGCCAATTGTCATTGGCCTTTTCTCAAAGATTAGAGGTGTTTGGGGCTCTCAAGAGCGACCCCTAGTGTCACTACATCAACACAATGTCTCGTTCTCACCATCAGGGAACGGAGGTTACAACAGTAACCGAGACGATAGCAATGTAAATCCACATGACAATAGAGTTCAGATTTTCCAGTTCCCTGATATTGAACCCCATTCTTCAAAGTTAATGACAAGCATCATCTACGGTGGCCAAGGGGTGCACACCACGGAAAAGCCAAATGAAATTAAGCCACAACAACACAAAACTATTAAAAACATTTTCTTTATATATAAAAACCCTGTAATTATTTGTGCTTAATTGATGAATCTGTACCAGGCAATGATGCGTAAATTTACTAGCAGCTATACTTGTGTACCGACAGCTCTACAAAGGTGGCCTGCTCCAGTGAAAATGGGTTGTATGCATGTTGTAGCTCCCGCTCGGATGCCGAAAAGTTTAGTTCCCAGTTGCGTCACAAGTTGACCAGGGAACACTTGGAGTGACTTGCCGTGAGTCAATCTGGAGCTCTCTGAATCTTCTGAGCAGCTACATAATCTCTCATGCATTGAGTCAGACTGCCACACAAATTAAAATATAGTGCTTAAAAGTAGTAAAAGTTAATTTAGCTGTGATGTGGCTTAATTTTGTTGTGTTGTGGCTTATTTCCGTTTTGCTGTGGTATTATTTTGTTGTGTTAAAGTATATTTATGTTGTGTTTTCAGCTTTTATTTGCATTTCTAATTTGGTAGTGTTTTGCACATCTCTGCCACCATAGCCATCTCCCATGAGACGGTTTTTCATCAGTTCAAATGTGTTTACCGTACGAGCAGCTTCAGAGACATTTGTTCTGGTCCAATGGAAACCAGAAAATAATCACGTTCACCTAAACAATGATAAATGCAATTCGGGGTTGCATTTTCCTTATAAGATAAATTTTTTACCGCATTGACAGTTAGGTTTAGGGTTGAGGTTTGGGTTAGGGCTTATGGTAAATAAATATGCATTTCTGTTGACTGTATTAAATAATTTACAATTAAAAACAACTAGCTTTACAACTCACTCTTGGCGCAACTCTTTGGACAGTTCACTCAGAAACTGGGGATCACACATGCCTATATGCTCAACAATACTTCCAGCTTCAGCCACTGGGAGCAATGCTTTGAATTTTGGTAACACAGACAGATTAAAAGTCACTAGAATGATGGTTCATTATGATATGTTGCAAGGCATACATAAAATAATCATGCAACAAAAAAAAAAATTTACCAAGGGTTTTAGAAGTTATAGTGTAAAATCTTTAATCCTGACTCCCTGTGATTAAATATAACCCAGGATAGTTTTCTAATAGTACTATCAGCAAATTGTATTTATTTTTTATTTTTTTGCTGTGCAGGGTTTGACACCCTCTTGCCTTTGTTTAATGTCAGTAAAACAAGCTATATTGACACTGAAAGTGAATTTACAAAGCCAAGGTCTAGTGTTTATGACACATAAATAGCATTCTTTGATGGCTTATATCATGCTACAGTAAAGGACACTGCCTTTAGAATAATGCAGGGCCAAATATGTAAAGAAACCAATAAATTAACATGATTTACTTTTCATGGTTCATACATGTTAGCAACAAACTATAATTGTAAACAGTGGAGACTCAACCAATAATTTGGAAGGAAATTTGGCAAGAAATGCTATAAAGTAATGTCACCTCCCTCTTATGTATAAAGATTTTTAAAATTGATAAAACTGATAATTAACTGATAAAATGATAATCTCTTGTAGTCAACCAAAATAGAATCTGCTCCAACAGAAATGTTGATCCATGCCAGGGCAATAAGGGATAATGGAAATTCAGTCTAAAAAGTATCATCCTGTAGGGGTTTATTTTGTGATAATGCCTGGTGGACTGTATTACACGGCAACTTACCAAATAAAATAAATAAATGGATATGAAAAATTAATTTGAGATAAATTATCTGATTATATGAGAAGAAAAAGAACACAAAGTGATTTGGGACATGAAGCTAGCACAGCTATGGTGGAAATCGATTGCCTGGGACAGTGACCAATTATACAGTGACATTATAAACAAACATTTGACCACAGAATGCAGTGATTGACCAATCAGAATGAGGCATTCCAGAGAGCCATGTAATAATATGGCATAATGTGAACCCACTCTGCACAAGCTATTCTTTGTTGCTCTGTCTCACTCTCTGGACTCATCGCTGATATGCTGGAGAGCCAACAGTAAGTGAGACTGTTAACAGACTGTTATGTTGACTGACAGTGCTTGGAGAAAGGACATCTGGAAGGGGGGGATTTGCACAGGCGCTAAATTTACCCTTCGTGTCGAGGGGGTTGGGATCAAGAAGGACCTTCGTGAAGATATGAACTTTGTCTGCTTGTTTTCAGAGAGACCAGTGGGATTGTGTTTTGCGTCATTTCATTTTGCTTGTCAAGAGCCCTGTTTACGGCTGTGGCTTGAGAGGTCCTGCTTGTAACTTTCTCTATTAAGATAACAGATCACAAACTCCCAACAGGTATCAAGCTGTAGGCTACATTGTCAGCCAGGTGCATTAACCTTCGTCTGGGGAGTTAAATGAAGTTTTCCGCTTCAGCTGCCATGACTTCTCAAAAGCACTCACCACTGAGCATTGGTCTCGCTCTGGGAGTTCTCATCAGAGAGGGTGGCAGCTGGCTTTACCATGTTTTTGAACATACACTGCCTGTGGGCACACATTTACTCCTCCACCTCACTAACAGCACGTAAGAAAAAGACAACAGTCTTTCATTTTGGTGAACAGCTTCACAAATGCTTCAAAAGATGAATTAGTATTCCTGGTCATTTTCAAAAGGTAGTGTAGTGGTATTTAGGCACAGTAATTGACAAATGGTAAAAACTTTATTTCTTGTCCATTTTTTTAACCTGACATTAAGATTTTAGATTAATTTATAAAAAAATTTATATATTATATCAAGGAAAATTTTAGTTTTAAATGCTAAAACACAATTTTGCTAAAACAAACCTTATTGCAATTTTTTTTAAGCTGAAGTATGTCACTTTTTTGGTGTTAAACTACTTTCTCCTATCCCAGCTTAAAGGAATAGTTCACCCAAAAATGAAAAATTGCTGATAATTTACTCACCCTCAGGCCATTCAAGATGTATCTGAGTTTCTTCCTTCATCAAAACAGAATTTAAGATTTTTAGGATTTAATTTCAGGCTTCCTCAATGCAAGTGAATGTACTTATATACTTTTTAACTACAAATGTTCGCTTCCATACATCTCTGTGACGCGCGCCCATGAGAGGGATGATGTAAGCTCATTGGTAAGGTCATGCGCGAGACAAGAGAAGCGCCACTGTTTACAAGAGAAACTTGCACAGACCACAGACCGAGCGACATTCACAAACCAAAACAATTACAAACAATATAAAATTACAAAAAGTAATTAAAAAGTAATAAAATTAAAAGTAATTTCCAAATAATAATACAAAATATTACAACAGTAAATTACAATAAAAGTTAATATTTTTCCCAGCGTGCATTTTCTTTGGGGTTTCTGAAGGTTTAAGCAGAGGTGTCAAAAGTATTCACATTCATTACTCAAGTAGAAGTATAGATACTAGGGTTTAAAAAGACTTTTGTAGAAGTTGAAGTATCAACTCAAGCTTTTTACTCATAAAAGTACTGCTTTCAAAACTACTTAAAGTATAAAAGTAAAAGTAATGTAAGGAAAAAAAATGCCATTAATGACAAAAGCTTAGGCCGCGCCTAAGGAACATGATTTTTATCCTAATGATTTTTGGCATAAAATAAAAATCTATTATTTTGACCCATGCAATGTATTGTTTGGCTATTGCCACAAATATACCCATGCGACTTGTGACTGGTGACTGGTTTTGTGATCATAAGCTTAGATAACATTTGGCTAAAGTCGAATTTCAAATCTCACACAGAGCCCACCAAATGAACTTGAACGTTGAATCATGGCCTAGCTAGCAAGCAAACCATGGTATGTCTTGGCATGTAACGTTACCTAGCCATAGCAAACATTGCAAATTTAGCATTAGTACATTACTAGGTTACTACAATATTTTGTCAATAATCGACTGATAAAAAACTTTCAGCTTACCTCAATATGCTTTTTCAAATTAGACGGCGAGTTTTTGAAAGCCATTAGCTCGTGGTATTTGGTTGCGCAGAGCTTGCAGCGCATTCGAAAGGAATTGTTTTTGCATCCAACCATTTCGAAAAATTCTTCCATGTACAGCCAGGGATGTATAAGGGTTGGCTGGTCTTCCTGGCTACCAACCTCCTCGCTGGTGCTTGGTTGGGACATTTCGCTCGAGTTCTCTTCTTGATTCTTTGCCACGGAAATCTTCGTACTTGGATACATACGTCTGCTATGTGTTCATAAAGTGATTTGTGTGTGTCATGTGCAGGTGCGATGGATCGCGTACAAACCAATAGGGTGCCTGAATGGTATATGTTTTTTTTTTTGTTTTTTTTAATGATGACAAGCCGGAATGAAAACCAGCCGAAATGAAATAGGAGTAACGAGGCTATTTTTAAAATGTAAGGAGTAGAAAGTACAGATAATTGCGTGAAAATGTAAGGATTAGAAGTAAAAAGTAGGCTGAAAAATAATTACTCCAGTAAAGTATAGATACCCAAAATTTCTACTTAAGTAAGGTAACAAAGTATTTGTACTTCGTTACTTGACACCTCTGGGTTTAAGCATCCAGGATAAACATGACCATTTTGAACAACACACTTATACAATTACAAATCTACAGCAAAGATAATTAAACTTTTGTATAGTGCTCCTCTTGTAAACAGTGACGTGCTACCTGCCTCCTCCACATGACACATGACCTTACCAATGAGCTTACGTCATCCCTCTTATGATTGCACATCACAGAGATGTACGGAAGTGAACATTTGTAGTAAAAAGTATATAAGTATTGTTTTGTTTCTAAAAATAATCAATCGTTTGTGTTCAGAAGAACTTTATTTGTTGACTGGAGTTGTGTGGATAATTTTGATTACCCTAAATATGCATTTTGGACCATCAAAATATGTAGTACATTCACTTGCATTGTTCAAAGGAGGAGGCCTGAAATTAAATTCTAAACCTTCTTGATGAAGAAAGAAACTCAGATACATCTTGGATGGCCTGTGGGTAAATTATCAGCAAACTATTCCTTTAATATGCAGAGACAAAAGTAAGCCATTCTTAGGATATTCTTGAAAACTGTAAACACTGTGTCTCTGTGGCGCTATGAAAATATCTCTGTTTGTTTTGAGGGACCTGTCTCGAGAGACAATAATATTGACTCGACCAATAGTATGAGTAGGGGGCGGGACTATCTGTTTGTTCGATCAACAACAGGTTAGGGGCGTATTCAGAAAGCTGTTTTGAAAGCAATGCTTATTTTTGTACAAAATCTTTCAGCTTTAATTTCAGTAGTCTCACTGTTCCTGCAGTGTGACAGATGAATAATATATATATATATATATATATATATATATATATATATATATATATATATATATATATATTCTCTCAGTTAATATAAAGTATTATATATACAGTTTACAGTAGTTTTAGAGTAGCATTTAGCACCCCAGGACACTTCATTTTATAGCTTAATCTTAAAATTATTTTAAGATTTATTAATTTCAATTACAGAACAAAATTCCATCAAATTGAATTAATTAATCTTTAATAAAATAGTTTTATTAAATGTATTTTTTTTTTTTAATTTAATTTAGTTAAAAATTACACAATTCAGTTTAATGGAATTTTATGTATTTGAAAATCGTAAATCTTAAAAATAGTCCAATTTCTTTTCTTTCTAGGGAAGTACTAGGGAAATCTAGTTCCCCGTCTGTCGCTCACTTCGACGTCGTGTCGAAGAAGCGACACTAGGGGTCTCTCTTGAGCGCCGAAAGATACCTCTGATCTATGAAAAAAGGCCAATGAGAGTTGGCGAACAGTATTTGCATACTCCGCCTCCGGATACGGATATAAAGGCGAGAGAAATATGCTCGTTCATTCAGTAATTTGCTTCGGAGCCGATGGTCGTGTGTATGCAGGCCCCCACCTGCCGTCAGACATTCAACCCCTGGACAGACCCCTGTTTCTTACGGGTTGGAGTGCCCCTACAGAAGGTGTCCAGACGCGTCCTGGTCACGACCAACGCCTCCAGATTGGGTTGGAGCGCCTTTTGCAACGGGCACGCAGCCTCAGGCCGTTGGAAAGGGGCCCAGCTGCGTTGGCACATCAACTGCCTCGAGTTGTTGACCGTCCTTTTGGCCCTGCGGAAGTTTCTCCCGTTAATTCGGGACGAACATATCCTAGTCAGGTCGGACAGCACCACTGCGGTCGCGTACATAAATCGCCAAGGCGGCGTATGCTCCCGTCATATGTCACAACTCGCCCGTCGTCTCCTCCTTTGGAGCCAGCACCGACTCAAGTCGCTGCGTGCCACTCACATCCCCGGCTACCTCAATGTGATAGCGGACGCGCTGTCATGACAACGCTTGCCTGGCGGAGAGTGGAGGCTTCACCCCCACTCGGTTCAGCTGATTTGGGAACGGTTCGGCTAGGCCCAGGTAGACCCCTCTGCCTCCCGAGAGACCTCCCACTGCCTGCTCTGGTACGCCCGTTCAGAGGCTCCCCTCGGGGCAGATGCACTGGCACACAGCTGGCCGGCTGGGCTGCGCAAGTACGCATTCCCCCAGTGAGCCTTCTTGCACAGGTGCTGTGCAAGGTCAGGGAGGACGAGGAGCAAGTCACTCTCGTGGCTCCTTACTGGCCCACTCAGGCCTGGTTCTTGGACCTTGTACTCCTCGCGACAGCCCCTCCCTGGCGAATTCCCCTGAGGAAGGACCTTCTTTCTCAGGGATGGGGCACGCTCTGGCATCCGCACCCAGACCTTTGGAACCTCCACGTCTGGCCCCCGAACGGGATGCGGAAGATCTAGCTGGTCTACCACCCATGGTCGTAGCCACGTTCAACCAAGCCAGAGCCCCTTCTACCAGGCAACTCTACGCCCTGAAATGGCGTCCGTTCGTAAATTGGTGTTCTTCCCGGGCAGAAGACCCACAGAGGTGCGCAGTTAGGTCTGTGCTCCTGTTCCTACAGGAGAGGTTGGGGGGGGGGCTGTCCCCATCCACCTTGAAGGTGTATGTTGCCACTATCGCAGCTCACCACGACCCAGTAGACAGCAAGTCTCTGGGTAAGCACGACTTAACCGTCAGGTTCCCAAGAGGTGCCCGGAGGTTAAACCCCTCCCGGCCAAACCTGTTCCCCTCCTGGGATCTCTCGGTGGTCCTCACCGGTCTTTAGAGATCCCCCCCCCCGAGTCGCTAGAATCAGTTGGCTCAGGGCCCTCTCCTGAAAAGACGGCCCTGCTGATCACGCTCACTTCCATCAAGAGGGTCGGGGACCTGCAAGCGTTCCCTACTAACGACACTTGCCTGGAGCTCGGTC
Source organism: Moxostoma hubbsi (assembly GCA_032164185.1). Classification (NCBI taxonomy): domain Eukaryota; kingdom Metazoa; phylum Chordata; class Actinopteri; order Cypriniformes; family Catostomidae; genus Moxostoma; species Moxostoma hubbsi. The sequence continues at coordinate 13,396,692 of JAVLUX010000014.1, read as the reverse complement.
TGGCAGATACTCATGTGATCCTAAGACCTCGACTGGGCTATGTGCCCATGGTTCCTACCACGCCCCCTGGAGATCAGGTAGTGAACCTACAAGCGCTGCCCCGGGAGGAGGCAGACCCAGCCCTTTCAGAGCTGTTGTGTCCGGTATGTGCCTTGCGTGCCTACCTGCCTGCCTTCAGGCGCTCTGAGCAGCTCTTTGTCTGCTTTGGAGGACAGCAGAAAGGGAACACTGTCTCCAAACAGAGGTGTCTCACTGGGTGGTGGATGCCATTCAGTTGGCCTATCACACCCAGGCCATGCCCCCCCCTTACGGGTTCGAGCCCACTCCACTAGGAGTGTGGCATCCTCTTGGGCACTGGCGAGGGGCACCTCCCTAGCAGACATTTGTAGAGCTGCAGGCTGGGCAGCACCTAACACCCTTATGATCTCAGGGTTGAGTCAGTCTCGTCCCGTGTTCTCTCAGGTCCGAGCCCGTAGAACTCGGTACACGTTGACGATCTGACCGGGTGAACCGCTTGTTCCAGCGCCGTTTCCCTCTGCCAAGGCAAAACAGTGCGCTTTTGTCCCAGAGGACCCAGGTCCCTGGTTGATTCCTCCCTAGCCCTTCGGGCCCGCAGCAGTTCAGCGGAGGAACGTGCTGGTCCAGTCCACTACGGGTACCTCCGGCTACCCCTACTGGAATAGATGCTCCACAGATCAGGCCTCCTACGGGACTCCTTCTGTGTGTATTTCCGCGGTACGGTCACCTTGCGAGCTGACCCGCGTCTCCCTTAGGCAGTCCTTCGCTGCCCTCCGGTCGCCGTGTTGTAGCAACTCCCCCCTCCTCGAGGCTGGATCTACCACCGCGCCATTTCCTCCCACATGCCCAAAGTGGCCATGTGATGTATTTTGCCACCTATACCTCCCCTGCTGGGCGGGTGTGGCCTCCGCAGGGTCTTTTCCCCCTAAAAGAATAGGACTTCGGAATAAGACCCCCTTCCCTCGATGCGGTAAGGGCCCCGGCTGCTCTTGCTCTATGCCGAGAAAACATAGAGAGAAAAGAGGCCCAGCCAGGCTTGGCCCGTTCCCTAGTTGGGAGCGTCACCTTGTTCCCCCCTAGGGTAACCAAAAGGGTGCTGACGCTTTTTCGGGGCATTGGGGAAGAGTACGCGCAGCCTGAACACAGTTGGTCGCTTGTGCACGTGCAAAATACCTGCCCGCTTCTGTGTCAGCAGTACACGTACACGGCTCAGCGCATGGCGAGTTTTGAAGTGGACCCCTAGTGTCGCTTCTTCGACACAACGTCGAAGTGAGCGACAGACGGGGAACGTCTCGGTTACGTATGTAACCTCCGTTCCCTGATGGAGGGAACAAGACGTCGTGTCTTCCCGGCCACGTCGCTGAGCCGAGCCGCTGAGATGCCCGGAACACTCCCGGCTCCTCAGAAAAATCCTGAATGAACGAGCATATTTCTCTCGCCTTTATATCCGTATCCGGAGGCGGAGTATGCAAATACTGTTCGCCAACTCTCATTGGCCTTTTTTCATAGATCAGAGGTATCTTTCGGCGCTCAAGAGAGACCCCTAGTGTCGCTTCTTCGACACGACGTCTCGTTCCCTCCATCAGGGAACGGAGGTTACATACGTAACCGAGACGATTTCCATACTCTGCTAAAAATTGAATGATGAAATTGAGACATATAGAGAAAGACGATTATAAAACACATTATTCTTACTCATGGAATTCCAGATTCTAAGTTGCTTCTTCATCAGAATTTTGTCAATTGAAATCATATGCCACATCTTCTTTCAATCATCTGTACCTGACTGTAACCAGGATCAGATGTTTGTATTGGATTATTTGCAGGGAATAATCATCATTTTTTTAGAATACAAGGATCATCAGCACAGCGAAAGAGCAAATTTGATGTGTCAGCTTCTCTAAGTAAAATTAAAACTTCCATATGTGCATCATCATCTAAACATAGTCTTGCAATAAACCCTTAAATACCTTGGTGTACAATGAGTTCACAAGTTTGCACAGCTGCTTTGCTTCTTCAACAAGTTTAAATAACACACACTGTTAAAAATTAAATGATTCTTGAGGCACAATTTTGGGTTCTTCAGATGCTGTACCTGCAGAAACATCTGAAGAAGCTCTAGACACCCTTTCAGTTCCCTGAGGATTGATTCTTAACTTCTGCAAGAACTCTAAAAAACTCTGAAACATCTCAAAGGGTTCTTCGGTAAATGCATCATAAGGGAACGGCTTCGAGGCACTTGAAAAATACACTCACTGAGCTCTGTATTATGAACACTATGGCCCTAATAAAGTGCTCGACATGGTCTTCTGCTGTTGTTGCCCATCCGCCTCAAGGTTCGACATGTGGTGCATTCTGAGATGCTATTCTGCTCACTACAATTGTACAGAGTGGTTATCTGAGTTACCGCAGCCTTTCTGTCAGCTCGAACCAGTCTGGTCATTCTCTGTTGACCTCTCTCTTCAACAAGTTGTTTCCATCTGCAGAACTGCCACTCACTGGATGTTTTTTGTTTTTGGCACCATTTTGAGTAAACTCAAGTCTGTTGTGCATGAAAATCCCAGGAGATCAGCAATTACAGAAATACTCAAGCCAACCCATTTGGCACCAAAATTCATGCCACACTCAAAATCACTGAGATCACATTTTTCCCCATTCTTATAGTTGAAGTAATCTATCTGATGCTCCTGACCTGTATCTGCATGATTTTTTGCATTACACTGCTGCCACACAATTGGCTGATTAGATAATCACATGAATAAGTAGCTTTATAGGTGTAACTAATAAACTGCTCAGTGAGTGTACATTGAAATACATACTCTATTGGATTTTTGAGGTGTTTTAAAGGGAGCCACAAGGTTCTCCAGAGTGTTATGACAGTGTGGCATCTGATTTGTTGTAACTTTCAGCAATAAACTCACCAGGTGCCCGTTGTTTCCTGTTAAAATGAATTATAGCCTAAACAGAGCTGTAAACCACATAAATCCAATCATGTTAGGGATGAATTTTGACTGGCTGCAGCCCTCCCTCTCTCTGACTCTTAATGGCCAGAGGTCAATGGGGTCAAATATTTGCAGCCCTGTTTTAGCTCAAGGCGTTCCCTGAAATCCCTTGGACACTGATTCATCAAAAATCCATTTGTGAAGCCCCCTCCCACGAATAGGCTATCCTTGACACAAATTTTGCACTTAACCAGTAACTCCAGCTCACCCACCTGTTATGTGAGTCCCCGGGAGGGCTCTTCTTTTATGAGTGGGCCGCACTGCATTATATTAGGGGTCTATTTAGGTGTACATGTTTGGCAGGGAGCAGCAATTAGAGGCTTAAGACCCGTACTTAGACAAGGATAGAAGCCTGTTTGCTTTCTCTCTTTCTTTCATTCAGCCCAGTTTAGGATGACAAACAAGGATATTTGCCTCTGTAAAAATATGCTGGATAACACAAACCACCTCTTCTTTTAAATTCACACTGTGCCTTAAAGAGATAAGAAAAGGGATATACTGTCATCATTTAGTCACCCTTCACTTTCATGTATGGAAAAAAGATGCAATGAAAGTAAATGGTGACTGAGGCTGTCGTTCTGTCTGACATCTCCTTTTGTTTCTACACAAGAATAAGTCCTATGAGTTTGGAAAAACAAGAGTGATGAAAGAATTTTCATTTTTGGGTGAACTATCCCTTTGACATTTAAACAAAAACAGTTAAAATGTAATGTATAAAGATTTGTGTTTCGTAAATAGCTGATGTGTATAATTTCTGCACCACTTGAGTTACCAAACAGAACTGCAAAAATAATGATTGTTTTCCAAAAATGTTCCCAAACACTCCCCCCATTAGACATTGGTTAGAGATAGTCCTGCCCCATACTCACCATTGGAGGAGCCAGTGTTGTTAAGTAGCTGGGAAGCTCAAACAAGACAAACAGATCTCTTTTTAGCCTCTTTTTTGTTGTTTTCATGACTTTTAATTCACAACAGCAATAAAATGATTCAAACATTTTCCAGCTGTAATGTCTGTGCCTTCCTGATGTCATCTTCCTTATTTATTTAAACACTGTCTTGTTCAGATTTGGAAAACAACTTTTGGTCCTGTCCCATATGTACCTGGACAGAGTCCGTTTCAGACCATTCATCATAGTCAAGTTTATTCTCAAATTTTGTGTCAAAACATTAATGCACGGTTGCTTTACACTATTCAAATAATTGACCCACTGACAATGTGAATATTTGTATAGTGCCAACAGTGCTTAATACTATTGAAACAGTTGAATACTGTGCTTGCGGCTGACATTCGCTACCTTCTTACCTTAACTCAGTGATGCACAATCATTCCTTAATACTTTAGTGTTTGAATCTGAAAAGCTTTTGGCTACTTTCCAATGCATTAATAACACTGCATTGGAATGTACAGTTGGCATACAGTAATAAAGGACAGGAAAGACTGTTAATTGGAGCGGAGTTTTAACTGTCTAGGGGATTCAGGAATACTTTCCAGTTCCTGAAAAAGCACAGTGCTTTTCAAAACACCAGCAGCTTGGCAGTCATTCTCTCTAATAGAATTAACAGGTGAGGCTTCTAACCAGGTAAGGCAATGCAATACAAACAGTGGAGCAAATATTTTTTTGGCATCTCTCAAGGTTCACATTCAAAAGAGTTGAACAACCACATGGAGAGCGCCAGATAAATATGTACTACTACACCCAGAGAGGAACCTGCCAAATGTTAAATACTGTACAAAATTGACCCACTTTCAATTTAGAGATATCTAGATGGAAGTATTGTGTCTTTCTGCAGATTAAACAAGCCACATTTTTGCCAGATATATTCAGTGTTGTCATACAGACAAGTCTGACATGCCAAACAGTTTGATTTCAGGTAAATCAAAAACAGTGTTTTGCTTATCTTGGCACACTTTACAGTCTTGCATGACATACTAAACAATTCCTAGGAGAGAGAACTTTCATTCAAACTTCAAAAATAAGGTAGTTTCCTCACACTGTGTCCTAACCAGACGTGATAAAGAGATAAACTATAAAAGCATTGTAAATCTGAGTTTTTGTCCTAACCAGCCAGAAACAACAAGCAAGTTTTTATTTTCAGCAGCAATGCACTCAGTAGCAACATCCACAGTGAAATCTCTTTGGTCCAAAATACTACTCCAATAAGATTAAGATTCAACTTTACTGTCATTGTGCAGAGCCAATGACATCCATTTTTTTCCACCTATCCCAATTAAGCTGGGATCAGAGCACAAGGTCAGCCATGAAACAGGAGCAGATAGGGTCAAGGGCCTTGCTCAAGGGCCCAACAGTGGTATGTTGACGGTACTGGGGCTTGAACCCCCGACCTTTCGGTCAGTAACCCAGAGCCTTAACCACTGAGCTACCACTGGCAACTGCATGTTTAACATCAAATATGTTCAGATCGGCTGTTATTGTGCTGCGTCCAGCATTATCGCTTTCCACGTTGACAGACAATTTACTTTAAACTGGAATCTTACTCAAATTTTGGTGTAAGTTAAGGTGTCACACACAGACTAATGTGCAACGTGTCCAACACTCATAATCAAATATGAATTCCATCTTTTCATTGCACAAATCTAAAATACATTTATTTTCAGTCTCTGAGTATAAAGGATCAGATATAGCTAATGTTCAAAAGTCCAATCATCACATTGGCCTTATGAATCTAATTACGCCGTGATAAAAACCTCAAGATTGTGGCACACTCTCCAGTTTCATCCACAAATAAGCCTAGTGCTGACACCAGGTCCAGTGTGGACGGATACAGTTCATGCCCTGTGGAAGCATCTAGAAGGTGGTAATTGATGGAAGACACCTGTAAATTCAACACATCTCTCAGGCAGTGTGTATGCTAAAGTAGGGTGGATTGTGTCAAACAGTATGAGAGAAGTTAAACAAGATGGAAATAAGCATGAAATATTTTTTAATGTGGCATGTGTCTTCTCACTGTGAATTTGGCAACAATAGGCCAAAAGTTTAACATCTGAAATTGGTCTGTCCTTACCGAAATTTGAATCACTTCTCCTATTGGCAGAAGCTGGATGTGTTGTTGTGACACAGCTGGATGTGTGTGAGAGAGAGAGAGAGAGAGAGAGAGAGAGAGAGAGAGAGAGAGAGAGAGAGAGAAAACACTTACACGCCGGTTCTCTGATACGCCGTAGCTTGGTCCCCGGCCACTCCTCCACAATCTAGTGGATGACAGCTGTCCTACAGGCCTTGGAAGGGAGCACAGGGCGACCCCGCCAGGTGGTAGGGTTTCCGGGACACAGGTGGAGTGCAACAGCCCTATCCACCTGGGGAATCGCTGTGTACCCGTGGGCTGCTCCGCCGTCGAGGGTAGCGAGAGCGGATGAGCGAGTGGCTTTGTGACGGGTGGAGAGGGGTGATCTCCACGATGACGTCAGCTCATCATGCACCTCCGGGAAAAACGGGACTGGGGGTGTTCGGGCGAGGCTGTAAGCGGCGCCCAGACCCTAGGAACCAGCCATCCAACCGCGATGGCTGTGGGGAGGACGGAGTTTTCCAGTCCAAGCCCACGCTTGTGGCGGCCCGGGAAATCATGTCGGCCATCTGGGCGTCAGCATCAGCCTGAAGACGGCTCATCCGTTCAGCCGCGCTCTCCGATGCAGCGGTGAACTCATCCACCTCGAGCTCTAGAGGACAAGCAGGCTGGCTGTGAGGCGAAGAGCACTCTACCGCATCCAGGAACTACACAGGGGTGGAAGGGCATCTTTAAAAAGACGCGTCTTAAAAAGAACGTTCAATGCCGCTGTGTATTATGCTCTTTTAGAGGAAAATACTCTTTTAATCAGAGAAAATCACTCTTTTAAAACACTCTTTTAAGTTTCTCTGCACTATCGAAGTGCCCAGGGGCAAACTGCACTGCTGTGCAAAGAAGGAGAAAAGCCGCTGTAGTGCGCAGTAGATCCAACAGCAAGCAGAGCGTCAGAGGATGAAAGCAGGAACGGGTGTGTGACTCGCAGCAGACTGCATGCACTACCATCGGCTCCGAAGAAAATTTCTGAATGAACTCGACGTATTTCCCCACTTTTATACCCGTATGTCCGGGGGCAGGGTATACAAATACTGTCTGACAACTTTTCATTGGCCTTTTTTCATAGACCAGGGGCATATTCGGCACTCAAGAGAGACCCCTAGTGCCGCTTCTTCGACACAACGTCGAAGTGAGCGACAGACAGGGAATGGGGCTGATTTCAGCGAACATGAACATGAACTCGGAAGCAACTTGTCGAGTTTCCATGTGATCATGTTGAGTTTGGCCAATTAACAAATGTGAAGTGTGGGAAACAGTCCTCTTTATATACCGTGTTGAATTTGTTTGACTAGGAAAATAACTATGTATTTTCAAACCACATTATATAAACTACTTGTCATCACTAAGTGAAAATTAAAGGAAATATAGCTACTTTGTTTAAAGTACATTACACATAGGGAATTTCTTAGGGATGCTTTCTGTCAGAGTATCATCAAGCGGTGCAGTTAGGTTTAAGTCTATAACACAGTGTTCAAAAATGAATTTCATGAAGCACACCATAAAGGCACATATTTCCCATGGGTTAAACAAAATCTGCCTCCAAAAAATCTCCCTTCAGAATTGTATCTGGTTGAACTAACACCAGAGGCACAGAAGGGGCCTGTAATTTTGTACCAGAACTCTCTGTTGGCATAATATATCGATTGCCATTTTATTCTGTGTTACATAACTGCTTGATATTCTCAGTTTAAATGTGGCGAAATGTTTTCTTCATCTCCAATGTTTGTTACATATGGTTTATTAAATATATATACAGTATTTGAAACCCAATTCAATTCTAGTGTTGTTGTACAATAACTGTAACTGAATTTACAAGTTGGGTTGCACAGGTTTCTTCCTTCTTCTAAAAACCTCTTTGTTAAGGAATTATGGAAAGGAGGATGCGAGAACTGGCTTGACAATATAAGTTACATTTAATTAAATAAAAAGACACACACACATGGGCAGCTGCCCGTAAATGCTCTCTCTCTCTGTTGCACCACCATCCTCAGTCGGCCTTTATCCCTCTCGGAGGCTTGATTAGCCTGATAATGGACCGGGGTGTGTAGAATCATGACCCGGCCCCGCCCTCCGCCCTGCCACATTCCTCCCTCGTTCTCTCAGGCTGGGGAGCCCCCAGTGGCTGGAAGGGGTCTTCCCCGCCCCTGGAAGTGGCCCTGACCACTCCAGGCGGTCATCTAGGAGCCCCTTCTCTCCTTGCGGTCGGCAACCGTTCCTTCGCTTCCAGGCGGCCATGCTCCTCCGTTCCCCGGCAGATGGCAGCATCTACTCCATTGGGGTGGGTAGTAGCGGCGGGAACTCAACTACAGCATATCTCTCCTCCTTTCCCGGTTTTCAGCACCAGTGTAAAGGGATTAATGGAAAGGAGGAGATGAGAATCGGCTTAACAATATAAATTATATTTAATTAAGAACTTAAACAAAAAGACACAAACACACACATATGATGGACAGCTGCCCGTAAACGCTCTCTCTCTCTCTCGCACCACCATCCGCAGTCGGCCCTTATCCCTCTCGGTGGCTTCATTAGCCTGATAAGGGACGGGGTGTGTAGAATCACGACCCGGCCCCTCCCTCTGCCCTGTCACACACTTTTAAAGATGTCTAAACCAAAATAAAGACAAAAGACACACCTGAGTTAGAGAATAAAATTAAATCATGTCTTAGACATGAGAAAAATTGTTCCAGATTGCCCCTTAAATTCACAATTATTTTGCATTGACATCATGGCTCTCATAACTGTAAGTCAGAAAAAGGCTTGACGCTAAATGACAAGCAAATATTTAATTATGTCAAGCAAAACCCCAAACCAATCAAGAGAGTTTGTTTGCCTTGTAGCTAATACTTTCATAGACATTCAATCAGTTTGTATAATGTAACTGCAAAAAACAATGGAACCATGTGTATTTCTGAGTTGGCCATCCCTCCAATCTGATGTAACAGTTAACAGATGGTCAGAAATGCTATAAAACCCTCAATCATGAGAAAACACTGGCAAGGGGAGACTGCTACAAATCAAAAAAGTTGCTGGGAAAACAAATCTGGCTTTAAAACTATTTTCCTCCAAAGAATGCGTTGTCCTTTGAGGTGTAAAATCCTCCCATTGGTCAGTTTTGATGGAAGTATTGAATAAAAACAGTTTTAACAGTTCTCATATGTTTCAGACAACTGGAGTTGCATTCTGAATGGAGAACAAGAGTGAAATTAGTGTATTGTTAGTGTAAACCAATTTTTGTTTTGGAATATAGTAGTCAAAACAAATATTTAGTTTTTGGCTGGAAGATAATGGTTACTTTTAGATGGTTGCATTTTTCATCTCCCTACAAAAGTCTCCATATACAAATTACGTGTGTACTCACAAATATATTTAATATTGGATCAAAGTAATTATATTTTTGTATTGTCACAACTAGATAAATCATATGCTATGCAAACCATCTCTGAACTTAAACACTATATGCCTGAATGGTACATTATATATACATAGAAGGTGCCATGCCAGTAAGAGGGTCCTTTCTCATGCCATCTTAAATAAACAGAGTTGATGTGCTTCTTATGTCCAGTTAACACACATTATAAAACCTTTAACTATGGGAGATTAGAGAGTTTGAAGATGGGAAAACTAGACTGAAATGACTACAACCACAAAGTCTAATCACTGTCCAAAGCACTCTAATAAACTACAACTACCACATTCTGCCCATTAAAATGCTATTGTCCACACTTAAAAGTAAGTCTGTAAAGGTTGGGATACTTTTAGAGAATGTTAATGTTATGATCTTTGTTATGGTCTTTTGGAAGGTGCCACTGACCTGTGCCAAATATTATCAGTAATACCTTATGTTAATTCTGCTTGTGCAATACACTTTAATTACAAGGTTTTAAATACATATTTTCCATTCAATTTACCATTGCCATTTGAATTTCTATGCTACATAGTTCATGTGAAAACCAGATTTGCACCCAATGACATGTTAAAATGGCCAGCAAATAAATACCTAAATAAATTATGAAATGCTGTCTTGTGTCAATCCCATCAGTAGTTTGTGTAGACTTCATCAATCAATCAGCATCAATCAAGCATATATACATGTTTATATTTTAAATAAATTGAAAATATATTAGTATGAGATACCAGTAAGGCTTACAATGGCGTGACTGTGAGTCTGTCATAATCAGAAATAGAAAAAAACTCCCCCTCCGTTGTACAAGTTAGTAACGGCCAAAAACTGTCTCACAATCTCTTCTAACAACATGCATCATTACCTATGTTTCACTTGTTAAAGCTCAGTGACGACAAGATGAAGAGACATGCTGCCCAGCAGGAACAATTTGCATTGCTGTGTGAAGAGGGACTGTAATGAAAGAAGTAGGATAGTACTGTTTCTAATAACACTCCAGCTATACTATATCTAATAAGCTGCTTCACTGCAATTCAGTCCCACAACTATCAATACAAGTAGTTTGCGAGAACACAACTTTCCTGTACCCCTTTCCCACATACAGTCCTGGTACTTAACCCTTAGTAACTTTCTAGATGAGAACAAGAGGAACGGCACAGCTGAGGACACTTTTTCATTCACACTTACAGTAGTAATCCCATAGTATGCACGTTTCATAGCAACAACAACAAAATCCACAACACTGACAGAGGATGCTAAGGATAGGAGATAAACTTTTTTTAGGGCTGTTTTAGACAAGCTGTGGCTGCGTCACAAAACGTAAGCAGCTGCCTAATCTCAGTTAGTGGTTTAAACAACAGTATTTTTAATGAATGGAATTATTAAGGAAACTGGTCTCAGAACAGTTTGAAAAGTGCCTTATTTTCATCCTACCTCCTTATACAGCCTCCAAAGGCAGCATTTTCCAGTTTTCGGACACAGACTGTGTCTTCAGGTTACAGTTTTAGACTGGGCATGTAAGAGGTGCGTGCGGTGTTGCACACTCTGAACTCAGTGGATAAAATTTTTGAAAATGCACTGTAAGCCTATTTATCAAAACGTATTAACTTCTTGATGCATGTTAACCATGCATTAACTGATACGCAACACTTTACTCATGTAAATTAGATTTCATGACTGTTTAGTTTATAATAGAGCAGGGGCGGAGCCAGAAGTTTTTCAAAGGGGTGGCCAGGCAGGGGCAAACGATCAGTCTGTGGTGGTACTGAAATGTTCAGGCAGCATTTTTATATGGGGGGGGGGGGGGGTTAAGTGGATAGAATGACACCCGGGATGGAGAGGTGCGGCGATGCACATGTTTCACAGAGATGATTTCACCTCTAAAGAACTAAAATGTGCCAAAAAATTACCAAATAAATGACTAAAACAGCAATTGCAGTGGGGTGGCCAACCCCCTAGCTCCGTCACTATAGAGATTAATTACCCACTCTTGATAAATATATTATTATTTATGTCTGTTATCCCAGGAAAAAAAAACTATATAGTAATCCAGAAATAAATTTATTTTATGTATAGTCTCAAAGTACAGCTGCAATAAAAACTCAAACCCTGTTTCACGCGCTTATGTAAACAGACGATACTCTTTGGATACTTTGTTATTTTTGATAGGGAATTCGAAAATTAACACAGTCCTCTAAATAGCAAGCTAGTAGCAACAAGTTTGTTTACTCATGGCGGATGCCAACTCCTCTCATTTTCTCATAGCTTCATGCATCTTACTTGTTTGACCTTCCACATTCCCTCTTCTGGGGTAGAAGTATCTACCCTGGAGTAGGAGATAAAAAGTCAGTCTAAAGTCCCTCTAAATGGGTAAATGGTACATATTCTGGGTAAAAGTACCTAAAACAGGCTTTAGTCCCTGGTCTGGTTTATGTTGATATATGACAGGGGTTCACTGTAAAAAATAATTTTGCCTTTATTTATCATAACAAAATGTAGAGCTTAAAATAACTGCACTTGATCAATCTTGTTGAGATAACTAAATCATCCAAGTTTTTGTTGGATGAACTTTGTTGGATGAACTTTCGGAAAGTTATTAAATTTAGATTAGATTAAGGTTGATTGAACTAAGAAATTCAAGTTTACTTGAAGACTTACATTTAGTTTCTATTTATTTAAGTAAATTTTATGTTCTGTTTAAACAACATTCCCTCTTAAGTTGACACAACTTACATTTTTTAAGGCAGCACAAACACTAACTTTTCTCAGTTAAAACAACAAGTTTTTATACAGTGACGGTGAGGAGAGCTGTCAGGCTGGCATTGCAGATGAGCAGGAAGTTTAATTTTCTGAAAGGGAAGAATGTTTGATATACATAATGTGCACATATTTAAGAGTATACTAAAGTATCAACATGAATTTGTTTTTATCTGTGCTTTCATTTTAACTGTTATTATGCAATGTGTTATGTGTTGTAATGAAACAATCTTTTGATCATAAATGTTGGGGACTCTTAATATAAGGATGGGCTGTTGGCTGACAGGGAATTGGCCTGTAGATGTTACATATGCAATTATTACTGCATAAATTATACTTGCATTATCTCCCAATGTTATATGGAATAGAGAGGCAGATAGAAATAAAGCAGTGACACTTTGGATGTTACAAAGTTATATAAAATAAATAATCACAGGGAGGCATGCCCCAGGATGACCCCCTCCAGCACACACACACACACACACACACACACACACACAGAGAATTAACCACTACACACATATCATAATGATACTATCACCCACTATCTCACATCTTCATGAATTCACGCAAAATTTTGATGCAGACATGTTAACTCTATTTTTGCCATTATTACTTTACAACTTTTCGCGTGTAACATCTAAACATCTCCTGCATGGGTTGATTTGATTTAGTTGTCCAAACACACAAGCTTAAATATTTGCCTTGCAAAAGCAAATGGGACACCAGTGGTAGAGTGACCTGGTTTAACTCTTGAGCTTCGCATGTTTATATCCAGTATTTTCAAGAAGAAGAAAAATAAAGTGAATAATAGGAATAAATAATGCACTTTCATAAGCTCTGTAAGGTTGATTAAACTGATAATTAAAGGGATACTTCACCTCTGGGAAGATGAATGTGTATTTAAAATTGGTCATTTATATAGTATAAATGTGAAATTATTTTTGAATTTGAAGCATTCTAGACTGAGAAAAGGCAGAAAATGTATTTTTTACACATGTGGCTGAAAGACAACAACTCCCAGAATGCACTTGCTTTGCTGCCCTTACGAGGCCACTCCCAAACCACACCTTCCGGTTACAGGCGGCAGTATCTGAAAATATGATACAACTAGGCTTGTATTGATACATCGTGACTCTATAAATCGTGAGTTAGTTGATAAATTGACTGACTACGCGGGAAGAACATTATAATTCTGGGTGTCCAAACTCTGTACATGACGTCTTAGTAACAAAAAGAAAAACAAACAAAACACTCACTTTACACTTAGCCGTCCGTTTGTCCCTGCGGGCTTTGGCTGGTGTTTCCAATTTATCTTCGGGATCCTAAAATAAGTTTCCAGGACTCCCCTGTCCATGTGTGATACAAAACTTGGGTGCGCAGTTATACATGCTCAAGTTAGTGGTGCAGTTTCATCAGCGGATTCAGCGATCTCGTCCAGAAGAAAACGGCATCGCTGAAGTTCAACACAGCAATAGGACACTCTATCTGTTTCCATAGGCGCACAGCGAGAGCACTGACACCACCAGTCCGCCCAACTCGAGTCTGAATATAATTTAACACTCTCTTCCTCCTGCCTGCCAAGCAGGTTTTGCTCCCCTGCTACAGCAGCTGCTCCAGCCTCTGTTCATCGCTGTATTGCGGCTCGTACAGGTAGCCGCGAGCATCAGATTCTCGCAACAGATCTTCGAAATCCCCTTCTGCCATTTCAACTTCAAAACTACATTCCGCCATCGTGATTAGCCTACTTGTATACAAACTTTCTACACAGAGCAAGAGCCTGTTTTCTTAGCTTCTACAGAAGGATGGCTGACACTATCTTCACATTCTGTGAGTGAGATCCCGCCCCATATGGGCGTGGTGAAAACATGCGGAATACTGGCTGTAGTTTTAAGCCTCTGGCCCAAAAATCCTCCGATGACGCAAAATGACGATTTTTGCGTCATCGGAGGATTTTTTCCAGACTAAAAATAAATAAATCTCTCCTCTCAGGGGGATATGAGGGGGGGGGGGGGGGGAGCTCGGTAATTCGAAAATGATACTGGTTTTCTACTGATATAAAGCTTAATGCTAAATCCTGAAGTAACCCTTTAATTGAATTGGCATTACAGCACATTTCTTGGGAGGGTAGTTTAACTGTTACGTTTAATTTCACTAAACAACTATAACAATGGTCTTCACATTTCTCCTAAACTATAAAAGTCTCTTGAGAAATATATAATCTTTATATAAGGGAGGCAGTGAGCCTATTCCTTTAACTCGTTTAGAGGCGGGGCTAGTTGTCAACGCGCATTTGACTGACATGCTGAATGCAGTTGCAAAACTACCTGCACAGCCTAGTGCTGTTTTGGAATCGACTCTCAATTCCCAACGCCTCGGAAACGGAGAATCGATTCTTTTTTGGAGTCGATTCCCAGCCTTACTGAATCGCACGCACAGCCACCATGTGTCACACCCCCGGCCGGTGCGGTGACTGCGAGCCCTTAAATCTCCTTCACATCATTTGACTTCAAAAGTTCAGCTTATTTACGCGTGATGAAATGATGATTTTGGTTGCGATGTAAAGAGCACATTTGTCATTTGAACTAAAATGATAACTATTTGAGTTTATCCTAACGTCAGTTTGAATGCGGCTACTACCCATGAAGTCAATTGGATATTGCCGTCTTGTCCTTCAGAATGATTTAAATGGTTATTTTAAGCATAACGAGTTTGTTTCAAAACCAAAGGGAACAATTTCTCGGCTGTACTGAAGAGAACTGACCTTTTAAATTTGACTGTCGTTGAACTTTGGACTACATCGAAACATAGGTAAGTGCTTTTTTTCTGGACTGAAAACAGAA
The DNA here is from genome assembly GCA_032164185.1 of Moxostoma hubbsi. Taxonomy (NCBI): domain Eukaryota; kingdom Metazoa; phylum Chordata; class Actinopteri; order Cypriniformes; family Catostomidae; genus Moxostoma; species Moxostoma hubbsi. The sequence continues at coordinate 13,381,597 of JAVLUX010000014.1, read as the reverse complement.
GGCACATACATTTATTTCGTCATTTACAAGGGATACAATTCCTTTATTATCACGTGGCGTAAGGACGATATTTACTAAAATGTTTAGACATTGTACGTAAAAACCTTGTTTTGTGTGCCTGTTATTAAAACAGATTGTCTCACGACAATTTCATAGATTTTTTTCAAATTGTGCGAAGTTTTCAAAATCTTTTTTTTTCTTTCATTTTAATTTGATGACAGTGGTGTCACTAGTTTTATTGTAGTAACATTAACTGGTTGGAAATTTACAATGGTGAAAAACAAAAAACGTAAAAAAAATGAGCTTATAATAATAATAATTATTCTTAATATTATTTATTATTAATAATAATTTGTAATAATAATAATAATTATTATTATTATTAATAATGTTTTTCATCATACTAAAGATACTAATAACAGTCTGAGACTATTTATTATAAAATCCTATCCACAGTCTTAAAGCTTAGCCTATATATTTTAATAATAAACAGATACAAACCATCCAGGATATAAGAATTTAAATTTATTTTTATTAATTACATTTTTATTCTTATTTAAAAATATATTATTTGTATTATTAAGTATTAATAAAACTCAACAATACATTTTCTATATATAAAAAATTGTTTATTTTCTATATATAAAAAATACTGCATTGCATTGGCAATATTTAATCTCTGATGTAAATGACAGTGAAGTATGATACATGTTTTTCTTTCAAAGATGGCTTTACTTCTTTATGCTGAATTTTTTTTGTCTTGCCATCAAATTGCTTCGATAGCTTCAATGCACCATACCTTATTTGGGGAATTTCTGAAGAATAAATGCCTTATAAATGTACAAAAACAGGGTTTGTGTTCAAATTAAAATCCTTGTTAATGATTCATGTGGCTGATGTTTTACAGAGTGACATGAAACAATTTGCCACAGTACTGTCACTGTACGTTTCCTGCAGTACTGTTTATGGCCTTATAGAAACCAGATATCATTTTCCTAGAAGGCCATGCTTTTAATGCACCAATGACTCCCAATCCTCTTTGCCAACCTATGAAAAATTCCTTGAGAGATGTTCTCTTTCCTTCCTAGTTGAGAAATTTAGTTGAGAAACGTAGGCAGCTGACTTGCTGCCATGTCAGTTAATGGCTTAACCAACAGCGTTTTTAAATGTATAGAACTCTTCAGAAAACTCGTCTCAGAACAGTTTGAAAAGTGCCTTATTTTCATCCTACCTCCTTATACAGCCTCCAAAGGCAGCATTTTCCAGTTTTTAGACACTGCATCCAAATCATCACAAATAAATGGCAAGTCACATATGACAGCCATGTTTGATTTCTTTTTAGTGAGTGTGTTCATAGCTACTTCCGGTTTCAACAGGCACCAGTCCAGTGTCCGCTGAAAATATAATTTTGAACGAGGTGTTTAAAGAAAGGGTATTTAAAATGCATTATAGCATCGCAATGAAGACAAATGAAGCTGATCTCATAAACAGTGTGTTTATTTAAGGCTGTTGTCGGCCAGTCACGCCATAAACTCTGTAACTGTTTGGAGAATCAGACATGATACAGCGGTAAACCCCTTCTGCTCAGTCTCCCACTTGCACACTGAGCTGGGCGTCCCCCCACACACATATACAAAATATACAGGAACAGTTCTTAATGCTAGACATTAAAACCCAGTCATATGTATAACACAACAAATTTGTATTAACAGTTAGACAGTTATATAACAATAAATACAATTTCAAAGTGTTACAGTGTGTATGCAGTTACATCGATACTGAAGGAAAGAAATTATATCCATGGAAATAAATATCAGAAAAAACAGTAGCTCATCTAAGTTTCTGTGAAAATGAATAAATAATGCAAGGCTTGGATACAGATTTGATAAGCTATACAATTTTAAGTTGGATATTAGAGCTGTGCTATATTGAGGAAAAATGCAATAAGTTGTGCACAGAACATTGGAAACCCCACCGCCCAATTAAACCAAAGTTTATTGGAAATAAATAAAAAAGTACTCTTTATCCCAGAGATTACAAAAATAGTTATTTTTTTCCAAATTGCATATAGCCTCCATATAATGTATACAGTTTACTATGAGCTATGTAGCAGATATTAAAATTAATCTTCAATTAAAATGTTTTTTTGTGTGTGTGTGTGTGTGTTTGTGAAAAGCATTTGAATATAAAGTTATTTTCACCATATTGTGAAAAATTCAATGTGGGACTTATTTTGAAAAATAATGTCCAGAAGCATTTGCCATAGACATTCGCTTTCTGCATTGCTTTAACTTACATTCTCTCAGTCCATGCTGAACTTGAGACTGAGAGGAACGATTCACGGGATAATCCATCAATTGAAATCCATCCTTTGATGGAACAAGCCAAGTTTGAATACTGGTCTCATCATTATTTGCACACACAACACAGATCAGAAGCACAGGACAGCACCGGTTACAACAACATATCCACAAATGCACACACAATCAAATCTCTGCTATCTGCGTTGTCTTGAAAGTTACTTTTTAAAATCTTAAAATCATTCCGCTATCACAAACCCTTGCCACTCTCCACTCTTTCTTTACCTGTAAACACACTCATTCTGGTTGCAGCCATCTCTAAAAGTCTCTTCTGTAAGTCTACCCTCACAGCAACAATAAAGCGCTCCTCACAATGCGATCACACCTTGTGATCTCACTCAGTTTCAATGAGCGCTCATACAATCGGACGTGTGCATGTACACACTCGTATCGTGAAGGCTCGCAGGCGCCTATCCATTGTGGCCAGTCAGAAGTTATAATGGTGTCATGCCCTGTGTTACACATTTCTCTGAGAAAATCTATTTAACCACAACTAGTGTTTGGGCTTATGCAAGTCTATTCAGTCATTTTTGACTGGATGGAGAGTGTTTTTAGAACAATTTAAACCTAGTGCCTTTTAAGTAGATCACAAGCATTCATTTAGAAAATCTGGTCAGATAAATTCCTTCAGATGTTGACTGCTTAACAAAATTGATTACTTGTAGGCAGCTCTTTTATCTTTTCATAGTTATAGCCTCTTGTTCTCATCTCACCTTTCTCACATAAGCCTTAAATAGAGAAGACCTTCAGCCGCTGAGTTCCCTTGTGAAATCAGCAGAGGCTGGCAGATCCAGTGATGACAGAAAGCACTGGGCTTCCTAAATCTACCAAATTTATACTAAATCTTTGTTGCAGTAAGTCAGTTATTTGTCTTAAAGGATAAAGCGATTTATCCATTTTGTGCAAAAACCAAGAATTAAAACTGTACAGCTTTTCAGATTCATCTGTTGTCATTGCTGCAATGGATCCACAATTCACAATCTGCATTTATTTATAGAGTTGTTGAAGAGATTGATTTGAAACAGCACAATCAATCAACTATTGTGAAGCTGAAGGCTACACAATCCATTCTTTTGTAAACTTCAAAGAGGTTTTCCTAGACCTGTGGAGTTTTTGGAAGAGCGTGGCAGCTGCTGTGGACTTTGATAAGGAACTCAGTTGCTTCATTGGCTAATGCAGATAACAAATGGGATTGTGGCTGCTGGTGTAGCATCTGTGATCTCCATGATAGAGCAGTTGATTGAGTGTTGGGAGCATATTGTGGTTGTATCAAGTTGCAGCATTGTTAACATCAACTTTCCCCCATTCATCAAACAGGTGAGGAGGTTTAAGCTGCAGCTGTCACTTTTGGGAGGCATCTATATGTGTGTGAGTGCATTTGTGTGCTTGTAATGACAGTACAAGGGTATGATTACCAGAGATGTTTGACACTGACATTTTAGATAGCATATCCTGTTGATTAGGCTATGGAGCATACTGTACTCGTAAATAGACAAATAGATATTTAGATCTATACTCGATTGATCCCCAAGGGAAAATTCAGGATCAGCTATATGAGGATTAGTAGATAGAGTTTTATTCTTAATACAGCAATCCCATTCTTTGAAATGGATCCCACTCTTTTTACTTTTACTTTAAGTCATTTAGCAGATGCTTTTATCCAAAGTGACTTACAAATGAGGAAAAATGTCTTGCCCCCTGCATAGATGCATTCATTATTATGAATGTGTCATGAATGAATGCTACTCCTCCGCCTTCATAATTCAATTAGACACTCCATTTGCAGAAGGGTAGCTGTAATGTTTCCAAGTGAATCCTTCCATTGACTTGTTTTAATTTGCCTGTAATTTCTATCTGAGACACATGAAACTCAAAGTTTACTAATCTCTAAAGTCATGTGCTAAAATAAGAGACACCGTTGAACACTGAACATATTTGTTTTTGGGATTACACAAAATTTTATATTCCTTGTCATCAGAGGACTGCATATTATATTAGTTTTAGAACAGAAGTGTATATTATTCATTTGTGGCGCATACAGTATATAAATAATACCTCAAAATGTGTGTCTTGAGGAGAGGTGTGCTATTACTTTTTTATGAATATGATACGACTTAACAAACGTGCAAAGAAAATCCATAGACTTACAATAAAAAAGGCACCTGAGCCAGAATATTAGAGACTTGGGGTCGCACTCTTTTAACTGGGGCCAGTAAGAAACCACCTTGCTACATCCATCCTGAACATCCTAGCGACTACACAGCAACATGCTTACAACCTCTCAGGTGCCCTTGAATCAGTTTTGCTTTGGCAAGCACCATTAACATTTCTGAAAGAAAAAGTAAAAATCTATTGTACAGATTATATTTTTTTACATTTTTAAAAGTTAAACTTTCAAGTGTGTACCTACTGTTCTTCCAAATAGAAGTGCATTTTTAAATCCATCTTTGAATGTCCGGAGGCTTCAGGAAATTATGAAAAACTGGCCAAAACCAACATGCATGCAGGCGAAAAGAATAAAATGAAACTTTATAAAAGAGGCTTAGGTCCTTTTCTGTGTTTACTAAAATAGCAGGAAGGATCTTCTCAGAATAGGATGTGATACACAAATGTACCACACTGCATTGCAGCTCAAGCGTCCACTCTGCAATTTCCTGTTTCCAAATCTACTTTTGATGAGATTCAAAGATGAAGGTCTTCTCTTAGCCCCCAAATAGTTATTTGAAATGCCAGGATGAATGATACATCATATTTTATGAGGACTATGTGATCAGAACAATACCAGTAAATCGTGACACTTGTTTTGCCACTAGCAGGGTCAAAGGAAAGTCTAGGATGTAAAGCAATAGTCTGTTTCTACGCATTTGTTATACTTATGATACTTATCTTGTGTCAACAGTACAGATGGATCAGCTAAGTAACAGCTTAATGTTTGCTCATTTGTCAGAGTATTTACTAGCTAAGAACAAACATTTCACCGTTGTACTGTATATAGAGCCTATAATGGGGTGGGGGTGGGGGGGGGGAGGTTAGCTCGCATACTCTTCTGGACTTATACCTCGGTCCTTTGCATCGCAAGTGCAAGGCTCTATCAGTTAAACTACTGCAAAATTCCTGTTGTATTTCAGGCTTGTTTATAGCTAAAAGCTCTACGGTAAGCACCAAATCTTAATTAGGATTTTGGTTGCATTTTTGTGGCCTCAAAGTATGTGCCCGTCATAGTAAGGAAAGACTAAGAACTCTTTGATCATTCTATAAATCGATTTTAAAAATCATTGGCCAATTAATCGGTTCTTAGCCTTTTCCCACCACCTTAGTTCTTGGTATCTGCAAAATCTACTGTCGGTCGACTTCTAGTTTTGATGTAATATAATAGCATTGTGTGAGGAATAGGATCAAATGTGTTTTTGAACTTTTAATCTGCCATTTTAGTTTCTGTAGGTACAACAACATGTTTCTACAAGACCAGGTAGGGTATATAGTTATGAGGATGAAGAAAGTAAAGAAAAATAAATTAATATTACAACATTTTAACATTCACATAGTAAAAGCACAAATAACTTCCTTCTTTTATGGAGCTGTAACCATTCCTTATTGTTCCAACATCACAGATCTGTCATAGCCTGCATTTCTGCATCCATAATTAAGAATATGAGAGTCGATGATGAGCAATAAAGGTCTAGCATCCAGCAATGTGGTAGGGATATTTGCAACCTTCTCAGCCAACTCTAAATTTCTCTTTTTATCTCTGTTGTAAGTCTATTTTGAGCCACAGTGCTTTCCCTCCTTGATCACCAGTGTTCCCTCTGTTAAACCCAAGTGTTAGCCCAGCTAACCAGTGGAGGATATATTTGTAGAGGGTAAAGGTGATGGACAATAGGCCGAATCACCTTTCAACACCTCTTTAAATACACTGGAGATAACATTAAAGAACCAGTAAATCACTTTCCCCACCATACTAATGTAGCTTTATTTATCTGTCCTGTCTAACATGTTAAGTTTTGACTCAAACATATTAGCAGACAAGGAGAGTGTTTAGGAATCACTTAACGTGATTCGTGGTGCCACGAATGGTGCAGAAATTTAACTCCTCAGCTTTAAGTTCATGCAGACCAAAAAACTTAAAGAACAGGTGATACCTTGTTAAATGACATCTATTCCTTTATTCCTGCTCTGCCTTTAAAAAAAACATTACATTTACATTTAGAAACGCTCAATACAGATCTGAGTTTAATCTCAGACCCAGATATATTATTTCCTGCGAGGGCACCAGACAGCTCTTTGACTCCTTTATTGTGAAACCTATGTTCTCAAAACGAGACACCAGCACTCTCATATCTATCTCTGCTTGCTGCCACAATGGAGCACAGAGCAGTAGATCGTCTAGGTAAGCAGACACTCTGAGACCTGTTAATCTCAGTGGCACTAGCACTGCTTCCACACACCTGCTGAAGACTCTCGCTAATGACAGTCCGAAATGCACCATTAAAAATTTGTAGGCAAATGATAAGCAAACCTTAGGAATTTTCTGTGTGATGGGTAAACGCCAGATTGACTGACGTAAAACAGTCTCTGGGACGAACAAATTGAGAGCGTTTTGAACGTGAGCCTTTTGTGCCTTCTGAGGTGTTTGTTGAGGTTCTGCAAATCCAGAATGGGATGGAGACCTCCACCTCTCTTGGGGATGACGAAATACCTGGAGTAAAAACTCTGATGGCTGTCCTCTGATGGCACCACCATGTTTCTTCCTCCAAAACCTGAGATGATTCCCCCTCCACTGTTGAAGTTAACACTTTGTTGAAGAGAGGTGGTTTTACAGCAAATTGCAGGTGATAACCCCGTTCTATTGTAGATAAAACCCAGGAGTGGACTGCGGATGCGCACCAACTTTCTGCATGAGCGGCGAGGGGCCCGCTGTAGATCTTGGGGGCCTGGTCTGGGTCCTGAATCCAGATTGTCCACCTCTAAAATGGGTTGGGAACCCAGAACCTGACAGCTGCGGAGGTTGAGCAGTGACATTTCAGGGTTGGCAAGTTTGAAACGCCTCCCTGGATGTGTTCGCCGCTGCATCAGTGAGCGGTCCAGCATCTGACGCGGATGACTCGTCTGGGCAGCCGCCTTTGGGCCAGCATGCCCAGGCTGAGGCTGACGACCAGATGTCCGACATGCTGCCGCCAGCACGGGCTTGGACTGGAACCCCCCCGGTCCCTTTCTTCCCGGAGGTGCATGATGAGCTGACGACTGCATGGAGAGCACCCTTATCCACTCGTCAAAAAGCCCCTCGCTCATCCGCTCTCACTACCCTCGACGGCATGGCGATTCCCCAGGTGGACAGGGTGGTTGTGATCCACCTATGCCCCGAGAACGCTGCCACCTGGCGGGGTCGCTCTGTGCTCCCCTCCAAGGCCTGTAGGATGATGTCGGCACTGGTCAATAAAGCCTACAGCGCCACCGGACAGGCCACTTCCGTCCTGAATGCCATGGCCCTCCAGCAAGTCCACCAGGCCAAGGCACTCAAAGATCTGCACGAGCGTAGTCTTGATCCCGACGTGCTGCAGAATCTGCGCTCCGCGACCGACCTCGCCCTCAGGGCCACGAAGGCCACAGCACAGTCACTCAGGCAGGCGATGGCCACACTTGTGGTTCAGGAACGTCATCTGTGGCTGAACTTGGTCGAGATGCGCGAGATGGACAAGACATGCTTCCTCGACGCCCGTCTCCCAGTTCGGCCTCTTTAGCGACACCGTTGAGGACTTCACCCAGCAGTTCTCCGCAGTGAAAAAGAAGACGGAGGCCATCTCATGCATCCTGCCCCGGCAAAAACCTGCCACTACGGGCCATGCCCCGTCTGCTCGCCGAGGGCATCCCACTGCGGCTAAACAACGCACAGCTCCGCCTCAACCCGGGCCCAGCTCTCAGCCTCGGCGTCGAGCGCCCCGCAGGACGCGCACACCCCCGTCTCACGGACCCCCTCGAGGACCCGTAAGGCTCCCAAGCAGTCCTGAGACGCCCGACCCAGAGACCAAGACGTTCGCTCCAGAGCGGGTAAGACCACTCCGTTCCCCAGTGGTGGGCCGGGAGGAGAATTATTTTTTGAATTTATTTCATTTACCGCAGCACCAGAGCCTCGGGACGCACTTTTGCTTCCCGACGCCGTATTACGTGCTTCGTCCTGCTACGGAGCCCCGCCGGGTACGTCAAAATTAGTCCCATTAGTGCCCCTAGCACGGAGCTTGGATGCGTGGCTTTCACTTCCCAACCCGTCTCGCTGGCTGGCCAGGACCATCCAACTCGGTTACGCAATTCAGTTTGCCAGGCCCCCGCCCCCTTCACGGGCGTCTGCTTTTCAGCAGTACACGGCGAACATGCCAAGTCCGTGCTTGCGGAAATCGCAACCCTTTTACTCAAAGACGCGATAGGGCCTGTCCCTCCAACCGAGATGAAGAAGGGTCTCTACAGCCCTTACTTCATCGTACCCAAGAAAGGCGGCGACTTACGACCGTTCTTGGACTTGCGAGTTTTCAACCGGGCTTTGTACAAACTCCCTTTCAAAATGCCCACGCAAAAACACATTTTAACTTGCGTCCGGCATCTAGATTGGTTCGCAGCGGTAGACCTGAAGGACGCGTACTTCCACGTCTCAATATTGCCTCGACATCGACCCTTTCTACGGTTCGCATTCGACGGCCAGGCATATCAATACAAAGACCTCCCCTGTCCCCTCGCGTCTTTACTCAGCTACCTCGATGACTGGCTCATCCTGGCCCACTCCCGAGAGTTACTATGCGCCCACAGGGACCAGGTGCTCAGGCACCTCAGCCGTTTAGGGCTTCAGGTCAACTGGGCAAAGAGCAAGCTTGCCCCGGTTCAGAGCATCTCTTTTCTCGGCATGGAGTTAGACTCAGTCTCAATGTCAGCACGTCTCAACAACGAGCGTGCACAGTCAGTGCTGAAATGCTATAAATTTTATAATTTTATAATTTCAAATGCTAAAATTTTTCCAGAAGCTCCTGGGGCATATGGCATCCTCTGCAGCGGTCGCGCCACTGGGGTTGATGCATATGAGACCGCTTCAGCACTGGCTATAGACTCGAGTCCCGAGACGAGCATGGCGCCGCGGCACTCACCGTGTGATGGTCACCCCCGCCTGCCGGCAAACATTCAAACCCTGGACAGACCTCTGCTTTCTGCGGGCAGGAGTCCCCTTGCAGCAGGTGTCACGACAATAAATTGTCTTTTAAGGATGTATATACAGTACTTTGTCGTCATGATTAACACAGGCTAACAATTGGGGCAAATTCTGTCATGTGACACTACATTTTTGCGTTAATGCCAATTTTCTCAACAAAAAGTGTTTCCAAACCAGTTTTTCGTGACTTTTGACGTATTGACATAGTTTATGCACTAGAGTTAAATGGAAAAATATTATGTCGACACTTGTGAAAATTTTTGCTTTAATTTGCATTTCCATTATCTTTATTTTAATGCACGAAATTTTTCCACAAAAAATCCTTGGATGGAAACGTAGTTAGTGTTGGATACGCCTGAGACAAATTCCCATAGTGAGTTAACAATTGAATGTCAGAAAGAAAACCTTGCACTGTAGATGAATGATTTACATCCTTTGCATAAACACTATTTTACTTGCTTTTATTTGCTGAAAATATATTGGAATTGTTGGTTAAATAAAAACAGTTTGACTACAGCTTAAACAGAATTACCAACATATTTGTTGTAAATGGCTATTCTAAATGGTTTTCATATCGTTACAGGCACATATGAGAGAGACCACAGTCAACAATGTCAAAGACAAAGAAATCACACTCCAGGTCTCGCTCGACATCCAGATCCAGATCCCATTCTGATTCTCGCTCCCGCTCCAGATCAAAAAGCAGCTCCCGATCTAGATCCAGAAAGCGCAGATATGAGTAAGTGTCTAAAAGTTTTGTTGTAAAAATATTGTATGTCATAAATTAGTTAAACTGTATTTAATACATTCACATCTGTGATTCTCTACTCTTGCAAAAAAGGCAAGAGTCTGGTGCAAAGTACAAAGCAGAAAAGTGCAGATGCTTGATAAAGGCAGTTAAGGGTTTCAATTTTCAATTTCAGTTTTCGGTCAGATTGTGGTCTTTCAAGTTTCAGGGCTCACTCTCAGTGACGAGTAAATAAAATCAAAGCAGAAAGTAGTGTTAACCATATTTTTACCCCCATTACCTTTTAATATAATTTGTTAGAGGAAAACTAAATGATTGGCTTAAAGTAAGCTGTAATGATCTGTGTGTTCCCTGGTGAAACTATTTAGTCATTTACGCCGATTCATTTTGAGCCTTATTTGGTCTTATTTGGTACTATAATTTTGTGCCATTTGAATATTGATTATTAACTATATTGTATAATAGAAACAAAATACTGCTTACCCTATCTTGCCAGACATCCATAAGAATTTTTTAATTTCACATTATCCTAAAAACACAATGGAATATCATTGTAAACACATGACAGGTTTCATATCCATGACTCATTTGACATTAAAATCAATATTCCAGTGCCAGTGTCAGCAGCCTACCCACAGCTCTCAGGCCAAATTTATGTAAGATACACCTCTACATATTAAAAGTACCCAGTATTTTAACCCCTTTACTCTAGCTTTCTCCCATGTTGTAAGGTGGTTTTGGTAAAAGACAGTGGATTCTGCTCTGTCAGCATGATTCTACTCTCCTCTAGCGTGTTCTTCGTCATTGCATGAAGTCTGATATTTAGGAAGGGCTGTGGCTTTGGAAATGCTCACCACACTGTCTTATTTCCTGTGCTAAAATTGTACTTTCCTGCAAATTCTCTTAGGAGGGCTGGTTTTGTGCTTACAACACAGTAGAACTTCTTAGGTAGCCAAATGTAAACTGGTCCTGCCAACAGTCTGTTGAACTGTATTGGACAAAACTCATACATACTTGTGGTACTTCGTTTTTTGTTTTAAGTTTACAGGCTGCTTGCTTTTTGCCTTGCTTTCATATGCATAAGCTAGATACTTTTTCCTATGCGGTTGGCAGTATTTTTTAAGCAGAGTAGAAGAAAAATACAATGTTGACTTTTCATGCAAATGGAATGCACAGAGAGATTATTTGCAAGGGAAATCTGAGAGACTGGCCTCTTATTAATGATCATGGTTTGTGAGAGTGAGAGAAAAACTGCTGCTCAAAAGTTTTGACACACATTCATAAAAATAAAACATGAAGCTGAAACATTTTGAATGAAGTCATACTGTAAAAGTAAAGTGCATTTTAAAACGTAAACATCCTATTATTTCCAAAGAATGAATAGTCTTTATTTATTTATTATAATAAAGATTTCTTAAAGCTGAAATTTGTCATTTCTGCACACTTTCTGCAACGGAATTGCAAATATATTCCTGAACACGCCCAGTTTTCCATTAGTAGGCCAGACAAATAGCTCCACACAAAACTCACACCATTGGTTGAGCCCATGTTGCCATGTTGGGTTGGTCAGGATGCTAAAAAAACACAGAGCAATGATTTGATAGCACCACAGAGCCAGAGTTTAGATTTCATGGGGAAATCAACCTACAAATGGCTTACATTTGTCTCTGCATATTAAGCTGGGATAGGAGAAAGTATTTAAACATCCAAAAACATCACCTTTAACTAATGGTTAAAAAGATTTCAAAAGATATTTTCGAATAAAGGAGCTCTCTGAATTGTTATCTTTAGCTAAAGCCTACTGTCTGCGCAAAGCTAATGTGTTATAACTGGCAGGCTGAGAACCTCCTCTGTGCTTCGTAGAGTAGAAATCTTTCCCATATGACCCATGTGACTGACTCTTTCCATCCACGCTCAGTAGAGGAGTTGCAAAGTCCTTGTTGTTCACTGTGAGAGGATCATGTTGCTCTGTACACTACCTTCTTACTCTGTATTCCAATGAAAAAGCACACTAGGTGAGTAGAAAAAGCATCAGAAAATACAGAGAAGTAGATTATTGTAAATGTCATTATTGAAGTTGATTGTTTGCACTGTAAATTGTTTACAAGGTGCTTCTGTCAGATTTGTAGCAGTCTTGCCACTTGTTTCACTTTCCAAAATACAAAAATGTAACGTTTACTGTATACTGGACTAGCATGTTTTAAATTACTGCTAGATATAAGTTGATGCTAATGAGTTGTTGTGTGCATGGGATCTATGCAAAGTTGGTGTATGTATGAAATGTGCATGGTGTGTTGACATGTCTTTGGCTGTTAATTTTCCTGTGAGATTATATTATATATACAGTATACTGAAGTGTTAAACACTACGTAGAACAGTGAGCAGTCCACAATATGCACTACTTGCAGTGTACAAGTTGTTTGTGATATGTTAAAGCATGTTGGAGTAGAGGGGCTAGTTTGCGAAATACTACGTGGTAAACTCATGTGTAGAACAACAGAGCCACCGTGTGGCTAATGTAGACACAGAGCTTTTCATTTTCATTGGTTAAACAGTATATCATCTATATGTGGTACCTGAAATAATTTTTGCCGTACTGTAATACTGAATATTGGTTTGAATACATTTTATAAGTATTATATATTTGTAAATGTTTTGTATCTGGAATATTTTAATATAGTTTGTTTCTAGTGGATTGATTGTCATTTTAAGTGTAGATCAGTCAAACTTTCTTAACAAAAATGTATAGTTCACACAAATATGAAAATATAGGGTAGCCTAATTATGTCGTTTCAAAACCATATGGGTTTTTTTTTTTTTTTTTTTTTAAATCTTCACTCTGCTTTTTTTCCATACAACAACAGTTCTAGTGGCCATGGCTATTCCAAATCCAAATGGATACATGTGATTTATGTGTTATAATTCCAAGTCTTCTAAAGCCATACAATAGCTTTTTGTGAGGCACTTCAGCAATGGGAAAATATTGAATATTATCAGTGAATAATGACTGGAATTTTGGTGTGTACGTCACACAAAGCCATTGTATTGATTCAGAAGACTTGAAAAATGGTGCACAAGTTGTTTGGAGTACTTTTATGATGCTTTTTTGCTCCTTTTGGAGCTTGAAAGCCTATGATCACAATAAACTATTGTATGGAAAAGAGCTAATAATGATTCTTAAAATATCCTGTTGTGTTCTACAAAAAAACAGCAAACAGGTTCGGAAAAACCTGAGGGTAATTAAATAATAATTGAATTGTCCTTTTTGGGTGACTATTCCTTTAAGAGCTCTGTATTGTTTTGAGTGTACTTAGTGATAGTTCACCCAAAAATGAAAATTCTCTCATCATTTACTCAATTCCAGATGTGTTTGACTTTCTTTCTTCTGCTGAACACAATGATTTTTAGAAGAACATTGTAGCTCTGTTGGTCCATACAATGCAACTGAATGGTGACCAGCCCTTTGAAGCCCCACAAATCACATAAAGGCAACATAAAGGTAATCCATACAACTCCCGTGATTAAATCTATATCTTCAGAAACTATATGATAGGTGTAGGTGAGACACAGATCAATATTTAATTTCTTTTTTTTCTTTTACTATAAATCTCCTCTTTCACTTTTATATTTTTAAAGTAAAAGTGGAGATTTATAGTAAAAAAAGACTTAAATATTGATCTGTATCATATCGCTTCTGAAGATATAGATTTAATCACTGGAGTAGTATGGATTACTTTTATGCTGCCTTTATGTGATTTTTGGAGCTTCAAAGGTCTGGTCACCATTCACTTGCATTGTAAGGACCTACAGAGCTAATATATTCTTCAAAAAAACTTTGTTTGTGTTCAGAAGAAGAAAGAAAGTCATACATGTCTGGGATGACATGAGGGTAAAGAAATGATGGGAGTATTTTCTTTTTTGGGTGAACTTTCCCTTTAATGTATATTTTCTCCTAATTCCATATTCTATTACCTTTGGAGCTTTGATGGCTCACTCCATTTTTCCTCATTATCTTCCAGGTCTAGGTCTCACTCTCGGTCCAGATCCCATTCCCCGTTCCACAACCGTAAACGGAACCACATACGGGAGTACCAGAACCAACACGAGTTTCGAGGCAACCACAGGGGCTTCCGGAGGCCATATTACTTCCGGGGCAGAGGTCAGGGCTTTTTCCGTGGCCGCTTTCAGCGTGGAGGAAGGGGTGGATATAACAACTATCGACCCAAAAACTGGCAGAACTTCCACCAGCACCCTCAGCAGCAGCAGCAGCAGCAACAGCAGCAGTACCACCACCTCAAAAGCCCCAAGAGGGGGCGCTCTCGTTCACGTACTCCTAAGAAGCAATCGAGCAGTCCTCAGTCTCGTAGTCATTCCCGCCGCTCTGACAGATCCTCCTCTGGGAGGTCGCCACTATCACACCATTCTTCCTCCTCCAACTCTGGGTCTGCCAAGCACAGTTGCAGAGATGTAAGAGAGGATGTTTCTGCCCCCAAAGATACTCATGATCAAAGAGAGGGAGATGGGGCTTTGCCAGGGCAGGTGGGAGGCTCTTCTTTGGCTGAGGAGAATGCTGATGGAGGAAGGACTTTTGAGAACTGTCAGGTTTTAAAAAACCATGACACCAGTCCTAAAAAGACAAGTCCACAGGTTTGCTCCTCTGTCATTGTTGGTCAGGCTGACTGTGTGACCAATGAGACCAGTCCTTCTCATAAGAGCTCAAATGCTCCTAATAATGGTGCCACCACCTGGCAGAATGTTGCAACTGTACCTCCAACCAAGAGTCCCATAAAGAAAACCCCAGCCTTCAATGGTTTGGGGCTGTTTTCAAATGTTGACCAACAAACAGATGATACAGTTGCCATCTCTGCAGCATTTTTGAAGTAAGTTGATTTTCCTTTTAGTGAATATGGAAATATCTATACTATCTATCAAATGTTCATATTATTTCACTTGTTTGTGAATTGGAATATTATGTTGTGCCTTTCAAGCTAAATTGATGACTGATGTTGCCAATTCTTTTTGGGAATATACGCATTTGATTTATATCTTTCTTTTTTTTTTTTACTTTTATTTTAGTCAGTGTAAGGGTGGAAGTTACACATGAAAGTAAAATGATGTAAAGAAAACATAAAAAAGTTGACTTATGTTCAGCCCATCATATCCCATCAACAGAACTGTTGGAAGGATGAGCTAGCACGTGAAGAGCTAGATATTTCTGACCTAAATGCCTTGTTTACAAATGTCAGCTCAGAGTCTGTAATTTAGATGTGATAAAAAGGTCTGAAGGGTATATTTTGCACTTCACAAATGGATGAACTGAACTGTTTACAGCTGAACACACAGTTGCTTACCTGTTTCAGAGTGGAAGCCATACATTTTTCCACGGTAAAATCAATCAATCCATTATACGCTTAGCTTTCTCACTATGGCACGCTGGCAACAGCAACCCTTGGTCACATGTAAAGATAAGTCTGAAAGAAGAAGAGTTTGTGTCCAAACCCATACTTAACTGTAAACCTCTTTCTCTCATTGACCAGATTCCTGGAGGAGCAAAAGAGTAAAAAACAGGCCCCTGCGTGGGAGAATAACACACATAAAGATAGAAGTAATGGGGAATTAGTGCGTGATAAAGAGAGTAATGGAGGAATCTTTGATAATGGGTCTGGTATTGGATTGTCTCGCACAGCAGATCATAGAAACACAGGAGAGGAGAAGAAATACAAATTTGTGAATAAATGTGAGGGTAACATGCCATCCATTAGTGGCACTCAAAGAGGTCCACAGAATGGCCCACCATTTCTGCATGAAGATGGTGAGGAGGAAGATGAAGAAATAGAGATTTCTGATAGGATGAGAGGCATGGAAAACAATCCTGCCAAAAGCAAAAGCAAAGTCACACTGTCAGCTCGTGAAATGTTTGAGGAGCGAATCAGGAGGCTGCAGGACATGGCTTGGGATGATGAGCTGGAAGCTCTTCTACTCTGCCATAAACAGGAAAAAGCAGCAAATATCTTATCTGCTCTCTCTAAGAGAGATCAGCTCAGTGTCATGTTCAATGACCCATCCTTTGAAAAGCTCTCAAAGGTGAAGCGAAAGGAGAAAAGCACAATTAATTACTCCTCAAAACCTTCAATGCTGTCCAACAAAATCTCTGAGAACCATGAGCAAGAGATGTTTGTGGTTATGAGCGAGGAATCCCCACCAAGGGCTGCAGCGAAAAGAGGAACCGAATTAAGTGTGAGGATGGATTCTCTCAGCGATGACCTGGCAAGGTAAATTATTATTTTTTGTATTTCCCCTCCAAGATCCTAGAAATATCACAGTTTATAAAATGTGACATAGCAAATATCTTGAAAATGAAAAGAGATTTCCTCTCCTTTCTGGTTACTACCAGAGGTTGTCTATAAATAAATAAATCATTGTTTTGTTTGGTAGGTCATCTGTTTTGACTAATGAAAGAAGGAATCTTCTGGACTTTGTGCACCTTAATAAAAAGAATTGGGAGTTTCACTCTGTCCTTCAGCACCTTCAGGCTCAGCAGTCAACCAGGAGCCCATCTGAGCTGTTTGCCCAGCACATAGTTTCAATTGTCCATCACATTAAAGGTGACTGAAACTTCTTCACCTATAGACTCTGTAGCTAAGGTGGCCTTGAAGTATTTGTATTTTTCTACAAACCCTCTGAAAAACTGCCAAAAGTTCAAAAGACTGAATACATTTTTCATCTATATTCAGAGTTACTTTTAGCTTTCCAAAATGGTTTTCATTTCTTAAAATGATTAAGGGGCCACACGGGTTAGCTTAGTTTTTTGGTCATATTTGTATCTTAAAGCTTTTTAGTTGTCTATTTTTAGGACTTTATTGTATGTACATTAGGTTACTTTCACCGATTGGCCACAAACCAAAAAACAATTTACAAAGTACAGTTATTTTGTGTTCTTCCACAGCTCAGTATTTTCCTTCCTCTGGAATGACCCTACATGACCGATTTGCTGTGTACCAGAGAAGAGCTGCTGAAAAAGAATTCATGAAGCAGAGAAAGAGTCCAGAGATACACAGGTACAAGCATATAACATCCCACACTACTTTCTCACACACACACAAGTAATTTATTTGTTTTTACATTTTCTAAGAATGTCTTCCAAATGCTTTATCCTCTTTTAAAGGAGTATCCTTATATATCACAATATCTCTGTATTCACCTCTTATCCACAGGAGAATTGATGTTTCTCCCAGTGCTTTTAAGAGGCACTCTCTTCTGTCTGATGAGATGAAAAGCTCCATGGAAAACAGCTTGAAGGTGACAGAAAATTTTGAAATATGACATATTTTGGAAAAGAATGCAAGTGATCCAGCCAGAGCATTCTTAGGCTTCCTTCTGTTACTAAGCTCTTGTTTCTTCTGAGGGAGGCATAAAGTCCAAAAAGTGAGATGAAAAAAAGAGGTGCATTCAGGTTGTTGTGTTGTAAAGGCCCCCTCAACGTTTGATGGTAACCTTTTACTATCGGTACAAGCCTTCCTAAGGCAGTTGAGTCAAGAAATCAGAGGTCAGATATGGAAGTGACCAGTTGTCCCATGTCAAATCCATTCAAAGGACTCTAAACAAATATCATAGTAAGTATTTCTCTTCAAAGACTGCAAAGAACAAGTGAGGGACCTTTAGGCCAAGCAAACACAACAAACTTTCATCAGCACCAATGAAAGTATTTCTGCTATGGTCCTATAATGTTTCCTCACAAAAACTTTTGTACTTCACTATTTAATTTTTTGAGTACACAAATGAGAGGAAATCAAAACATTTGACACACCATTGCAGTCTGTCAATTTCTGATATAGACTGCTTATTTACCCCTTTAAGAAGCCCAGCTAAATCCTAATGATCACAGATTCATTGTTATCTGTAATGATATAAGAGAAGGTCCCTTCCATTTGCATGGTTAAGTCAGCTGTTGCCGAGTTTGTCGTTTTGGTCCCACCCCATACAGTGCTGCAAAGCTAACAGAACACATCGCTAACAATCATCTGGCCACAACATCTCTCTTTCACCTCATCACAGGTTGATGGGAAAAAATCAAAAGGTGATTCAATGGACCTTCGCCTGGATATTGAGCGCAGAAAGAAATACTTGAGTGGAGAGAGTGATCACAAAGAGGAAGCGTATGAAGGAAGAGTATCAAAGGAATCTCCAGAGTGTTGCCAGGAAATATCCACTGAGAAAGCTTCAAAGCACCACAAAAAAATGAAGTAAGCTGCCTGTGAATAGAATGCCTTTCATGCTGTTCTTGTCATGCCAGAACTGTTGAAAATAATTATAGTAAATTTAATTATAGGATATAGCAAACAGAAATATAACTTAGGTTCTTTAACTTAGCTTTTACATAACGTCATGATTTTTATGTCAAGTGGGAGATTTAACAGCTTTCATAAAATTCTGTTACAAATTTGTTGTTGCGAGTTCTTCATTGAGGCCAAACTTGTTTTGTTTGAAGAGAACACAATAATTAGTCAGAGAACTAGAACTGAAGTCACTGTTCTGAGAAATTTCTGAGCAAATGACCCAGCTCTTGTCTTGATGATCATTTTTCTAAATTAATTTGGTATTTTCATCAAACATGAACCAATTCAAAATGTATTAAAATTTGCAACATTAAACATTTTTGTTTGTATGAGCTAGTTGGCAAGAAAATTAGCTGCAAAGGCAATCTTGCACATGTTCACAGTTAATAGCCGGCACGTGAAAAAGTTGATATAATGGATCCAGTCGTTTTTGAGATTGGAGTTAAAACCAGTTTACCTAGATTACATTAACCATATGTCTAAATATTATTTCATTTCTAAGGAAAAACAAAAAGAAACGGGAGCGTTCTCAGTCATCATCCTCATCTACATCTTCATCCTCTGTTTACCACGAGGAAGAGGCTGTGATCAAAGCAAAGGGCTCAAACAGGACCCGACTGGGATTTAGAGAGTATGGAGAGCCCATGGAGAGAGGACAGGCACGGGGAGGCTTTGTAAGTCTTGCGTCTTCTTGAAGAACAAATATGTTTGTTTATTGTCTTGGCAATTACGGTTACCATTTGCTTTTGTTCACAGCAGCTCAGAATGCGTGGTAGAAGTTGGAATAGAGTAAATTTCCATGGAAAGAGTAATGGCAATGATGCACAGATGAACATGTCAGCGAAAAATGAAGACTGGGCCACAGAATACACTCCGCAAAGCAATAAATACTTTCTGGTATAATATGGTCTTTATAAAGACTAATCTTGCAATCATGTAAATCATGAGTTTTTTAGCATCTTATTTAAACTAATGAAACTATTTTATCCCCTTTTACTAAAGCTAGAACGTAAAATAATCTGAAATAGGGAAATCTGTGACACCTCAACTATCTTTTGTATATTTATTGTGCCATCACAAGCAAGTCAATGTTAACCTTACCATATTCTAGCTGGTTTGTCATGTGATACATTTCTCATTTATTGGTCAGTGGTGTGACAATCACATAATCAAAATAAATTGCAGATTTTGAAAGTGCAAAAAATGTCCCAGATCACCCTAATTCACCCTACTACAGTGATCTGGATCACTGAGTACTAGAACTCATCTTCATGTCCATGTTCGAGTAAAACTTTCAGTCTTTCTTATAACAGGAGGTAGTGTAGTATGATGTGGTTCAGTTTTGTAAGAAAGAAGGCACCAGTCACAAGGGCTGGGTATTGATACAGATTTTGTTAATTCGATTCAATTACAATTCACAAGCTCTCGATTCGAATCTCGATTTGGTTCGGTTTGATAGTGATTCATATGGGTTTGCTTACATATAATATAAATTATCTCTAAGCTTATGCTTTTAATTATAAAGGAACCTTCTAGGCAACCCTTCTAGGTACAAATAAAAAATTAATTTAGCAAATTATTTTACACCGATCAGCCGCAACATTAAAACCACCTGCCTAATATTGTGTAGGTCCCCCTCGTGCCGCCAAAACAGCGCCAACCCGCATACTATTCTGCTCACTATAATTGTACAGAGCGGTTATCTGAGTTAGAGTACTGTAGAATTTGTCAGTTCGAACCAGTCTGGCCATTCTCCATTGATCTCTCTCATCAACAAGGGATTTCCGTCCATAGAACTGGATGTTCTTTTCTCCCTTTTCTCCCCAATTTACAATGCTCAATTCCCAATGCGCTCCTTGTGTTGGCGTAGTGACTCGCCTCAATCTGTGAGGTGGAGAACGAATCACAGTTGCCTCCGCGTCTGAGACCATCAATCCGCGCATCTTATCATATGGCTTGTTGAGTGTGTTACCGTGGAGACATAGCAGGTGTGGTTGCTTCACGCCATTCTCCACGGCATCCACGCACAACTCACCATGCGCCCCACCGAGAGCAAACCACATTATAGCGACCTCGAGGAGGTTACCCCATGTCACTACCCTCCCTATCAACCGGGCCAATTTGGTTGCTTGGAAGACCTGGCGACTGGAAGTTTTTTGTTTTTTTTGGCACCATTCAGAGTAAATTCTAGAGACTGTTTTGTGTGAAAATCCCAGGAGATCAGCAGTTATAGAAATTCTCAAACCAGCCCATCTGGGTCACATTTCTGTAACTGCTGATCTCCTGGGATTTTCACACAAAACAGTCTCTAGAATTTACTCCGAATGGTGCCAAAAACAAAAAACATCCAGTGAGTAGCAAACGGAAATGCCTTGTTGATGAGAGAGGTCAATAGAATGGCCAAACTGGTTCAAACTGACAAAGTCTACTGTAACTCAGATAACCACTCTGTACAATTGTGGTGAGAAGAATATCACCTCAGAATGCTATTCTGAGATTCGGGTTGGCGCTGTTTTGGTGGAATGAGGGGAACCTACATAATATTAGGCAGGTGGTTTTAATGTTGTGGCTGATTGATGTATATCATTAGTTTTTCATCAAATTGGTCTCATTTTAGCTTTTGAAAAAATTTCAAATTCAGTCTATTCCATCAATTAATGTCTTGAAATTGCATATATTATGTTGCATATATTTTTTTGTTGTTGACAAGCATATTTTGTACCATTTACAAGTATTTACATTGATATGTAGAACACGTGCTTAATCCTAAACATTTTTAGCCAAAGAGCGTGAGGTTTGGTTGCACATGCGAGTGATTTACTTGCATTATAGAGGGTTACCACATAGCGTGAAAGATTGATCTTGGGATTTAAGAATCGATATCGAGATTGTTCAAACGAAGATTGCAATGCATCAGAAATCAATATTTTTACCCAGCACTACCAGTCATACTAATTTGCTACTTGCTTGAATAGAACACTTAATTAGTTCCATATTCCCTTTGTAACCCCTTCTTTTGGGAATACTGTCTTTGCAGCACAGTGAAAAAGATGGTGAAGGTCAGAGGAAGTTGGAGAACTGTGGGCGTGGTCGGGGGAACATTCTTCGCGCAAAGGGTCGTTTTATCCTCAGGAGGGCCACCAGTGCCAACAACACAAATAATACAAGCCCCAAATGGACTCATGATAAGTTCCAGGCCACTGATGATGAGGGTGAACAGCAAGGACAGGATGCAGAACAGGACCACAAAAAGAGGGACAGTGCAGGGGTCTCAGCCAGAATGGAGCAGTGAAGATGTTCACCTCAATTTTAAGAATACTAATAGAACAATGAGATTCCTTTCGAATCAGGCTTAAAAAAATGGATGGCCTTAACGCTGTCACCTATTCACTTGGTGGAATAGGTATTGGAACAGATATGAAACCTGAAACCATAATGTGCCCAAAATTATTCAATCAAAAGCCATTTTTTGTAAATGCTTTTTTTTCATTGTTTCTTTTCACTCCTATTTTCACAAGGATGTTACTATATATTTTGGCTGCTTGCAGTAAACTTAGTATGAGGTGGTGATTTGTGCAGACATTTATTTTGATAAAGCAGGTAGATGTAGATTTTTCTATCCTTGTTATATATGTAAATGCAAATTTAACATAAACAGATATTGACGTTCTAAACGAAAGTTTGAGAATTTATCTTGCCAGTCATTACTGAGAGCATACGTGTTTGTTTCTTTTAATTCTGCAACAAATTTTTTATCATCCCTCCACCACCCAAACTCGACATTTATTCTCTATAATTAATTTCTGGAGGAACTCCAGAAGACCCTTCATTGCAGTCAGCAAGTCAAAGTACTTAACGTTCTCTCACGAGACTGTTAGAACATGCAAACTAATGAATGTTAAGTTCTGCATTTATATATAGCTTACCTTTAGGTTTTTGACATATTGGTGCCTTAGAGTTACCATAGTGCCTTAAGAGTAGAATATCAGTGTACAGCTGTTATGACTGGACATTATTGCTGTGTGAATTAAATACAACTGTTTTAATAGATGTATATATTTATGTTTTTTGGACTTAATTGAAACTGGGAGATCATGTGACCCTTGCGTGTCTATCAAAAGAAATAAAAGATGAAGCATGACATGTATGAATGACCCTCGCTATGGGACCAAACTGCAGCAGGTAGACATTCAAGTCCCAGTGACTGACATAGTGTGGGAAAAAAATATTTAGATTCACTCAACGTTTTAACAAAGTTAAAATGACGTGTTTAGAAATGTTTAGATAACAGACTGCTAGCAAGTAGTGCCGATTTCATGGGGTTTTGGATAGTACGTTGTGTGCACGCCAATTTATTATAGAGTTTTATTTGTGTCTTGTCTATAAATGTAATGCCTTTTTTCTATAGGCTATGCACCTTCTTTAGATGGAATAATTAATCTGCCACCTAGATATTTTAATAAAATTGTGATTCAATGTTTTTAGAATTAGTTTTGTGAAGATTTAAAGTGAACTCAAATATATATTATGGGGGGAAAAAATGCATAATTTGCATTCATACTTAAAATGGGATTTACTCTTCTGGGTTCTCATTAGCACTGCTTCCAATATACACATCATGACTTTAAGGTTTATATACATACTTAAATGCTGTAACAAAAAAGAATAAACAAATGCAACAATTTACAACTGTTTGATTTCTCATTGTGTCATTAAGAGTGATTGACCTTTTAAAAAATGTCAGTTCTTATGGAAATGATAGTTTATAATTTTTCAAACCTATAGAAATAGAAAATGTATTGGTAGTTCATTATAATATGAATGAACCGTATTTGACTCGTCTCTTAAGACACTATTAAATTAGTTTTTCCCCTTTAAGCTGGCCTAACAAGGTCTAAATGAATGCTTTTACAGTCTCAGTCCTACATACATCTTTATCTGTGATATCTGTTCAGCAGCAGTTAAGGGTGACGTGCCGAAAAAATTATATTAACGCTCTAAATCATGGGTTATATTTATTTACACATCAGGCTTTTCCTTGAATTCTTTCCAAGTGTGTATGTACAGTATATTTTTATGTCACACGTCAACTCAACCAGGAGGTTCATACAAACAAATAAACCAGTCTTACCTGTTATTCTCTATCTCTATCTATTTCTCCTCATGGTGTGATGAGTCTTGACTAGCTGGAGGGGAGGGGAGGGGGGTTATGTTTGACTAGAATGAAGGAGGTTCCATAATACCTTTGCTGTCTCAAGACTGTGTAATACCAGTGTAATTCACAGTGATTACATGGCACATTGAGAACTGAACAGAATCTAAATTTTCTGGATTGGTGCACTTAGCACAGCTTTAAATAGGCCATGGGTGAGTGTTTTTTTATTTCCAAATGTCTTGATGTGATTAGGTAACCTGTGGAGTTTGTGGTATTTAGGTTATGCCTATGGTTGCCAATGTTTTGCGTCAGTTACGTAACTGATAGTGCAGGTTATCTACTTTAGTACCAGTTTAATATTAATACCAATATTTATGTATGTATTTATCAAATATGTTTTTGTGTTTATATTCATTTATTCATCTATCCACTGATTAACTCGGATAGTAGGATAAAATGAGGTTAAGATCCCCGGGTAAAAGGCACTTTTAATTTTATTTTCTCCCAAAACTCAAAACAGCAACAGAAACTATCACTGTAATATCCTTAACACCTGTTTGTCACTACACACTGCAAAATATTCCTGATCCATGAGATCATTGCATGCTATGTCTAAAGGTTGATTATGAGGTAATTTGATCAAATATTTAATAATTTTTAAAATGTTGCAAATTTATGTACAGTAGCTAATGAGAATCCGTGAAACAATCATTTCAAATGAGGGAACCTTTTATCCCAAGTGTGCAGTAAAAGGCTCCCTCCTCACTTTTATATGTTATTATTATTATTATTATTCAAATTAAAACATCCTTCCAATTGTATTTCTTTTCACACAAATTATGTTGCTTCACCAATATTCAATAAAAAATAAATTCTGTCACCAGAAAAAAAAGTAAATTTTCCCAAGATGTGCCTTTAGCCCCATTGCACCATACTAAATCTTTATTTTAAATATTTTACTATATACAGTATATTATATGTCAAATGTATCTTTTAGAAAATTGTGGTTGAAGTTTATGTCACTCTCACATGATTAGAAATGCTGCCTTTACGGTTTAGTAAAATTATGTTATCAAACTGCTACAGCTACATTATAAATTACCTGCAAAAATAATAATAATAATAATTTCCTATTTAACATTCACCATTTACATTTTAATCAGATGAATTCATATATATATATATATATATATTTATTAGGGCTGTCGATTTATTTAATGTGTTATTTTTTGTAAAATTAATCACACTGAATTAATGCGTTAAAGAAATTAACTCAATTAATCGCAATGCCCCCGGACCATAAGGAAGATTGCTGAGAAATGCAAGCTTGTAATACCACCTGTTTATTCCAGAGGGCAGTAAGTGAAATTTCAGCTGTATGAACAACGCGCAGTTTATACAGTGAAGAAAAAACTTCAGTAGGCAGAACAACACAGACATGCATTACGTTCTTGCATTCAAAACACTTGGAGCGCAAATGCGATCTAAGGGATCTCAAGATGTGTTAAAAGATTGAGTATTAAACTATATTTAACTTGACACAGTGACCTGAACAATTTATGTTTATGACTCAACACACCCGAGACGCAGTCCTTGTTTAAGGACATTGACGGGTCCTTAAACAAGCCCTCAAAATAAATCTCCAACTGATTGACAAATTCACTTGCGTAATGGATTGCTGTGAACTGTGTGCCAATGATTGACTTATGATCTATAATATGGTAGTAAACAATACATTGCATTATAAAGCTGCTTTTTGTATTGTCTTATCAATGATGAACTCTTCTGCTACAAGAATGTAATGCATTTTAATTATCTGAATATTTTATCTTTTTTTATATATAATTTTTAAATATTTAAAGATAACTATGTATAATTATATATTGATATAAATATGTATAATCATTATATATTGAATTATTGTTATATGAGGGGCTTTCTCAGCAAATGTTTGTATATGCGATTAAATGCGATTATCATGATGAATTAATCGGGACACCATGTAATTAATTAGATTAAAAACTGTAATCGATTGACAGCCCTAATATATATATATATATATATGCCAATCATAGGGTGTCTTACTTTAGTTCATGGAGAACTAGATATCACATGCTGTTGTGAGTCTGACACTGTGTTCATTGCACTAATATACATTCTTGAATACATGTTGCTCAAGTTCCACTAACATACCTCTAGGCCTGTTAAAACACATTTCTCATGGCTGTTCAGCTGCAGTATTGCACTTAAAAGACACTTAACATATCTGTTCGGCATGTATTTTCAAAATTAGATGCATTAGTCTTTAGGCTATGCATTTTATAAAAGAAAAGATTGAGAAAGTACATGTAAAGTATCATTTTAGGGGTATAACTCAATATACTGTATACTGTAGTGTAACATTAAAGAAATCGTCAGAAATAATTTTTGTCAGAATAAGGGAACAATCATGATCACAGATGACTGTGATGATATGATTCACTGATCTCTTTGTGACAGTAAACACCGAAGGATTATGCATATTTTTTAATTATCTGTCCTCAGAGATGTTTACATTGTGACTGTGCCTCAGATGTAATCAGCTGAATCTTTGTCCATAAAGGTGTGAACCAAAGAGGCCATAAATTCAGAGCAACCAATAATTGATCAAAGGATATTTGTTTTGTTTATTGGGGGCCTTCCAGGGAGGTCCTAACACTATTGTTCTTCAGGTATAAAGGTCTGTCACACAGACAATTCCTTGGGTTAAGATTTAGAAGAGCTATGATACACAACGTAATAAATAACCTCTTTTCTCTACAAGAACTTGGTCTGGCTTACTCTTCTTTAGGTATAATAAGACATCGATCTAATGCATTGGCGAACCACTCAATATCTGGTCAGCCAAATACAAGAACATCTAACAACACAAACAGTTATAACAGCTTAACGCCCCAGTTTACTAACATCTAATCCCTTCACCTTTCTTGTGTCCATTCTAGAGGTGCTTGTTCTTCTAGACTTCGAGGCGACTATGGAAGACGAGTTGACGGTGCGTGCTGGGGACGTGGTGAAGAATATCTCCAAGGCCAAAGAGGCTGGATGGCTGGAAGGAGACCTGAGAGGGAAGAGAGGAATATTCCCTGCCAACTTCGCCAAGGTGTCGTCCTGTTGGAACACTCTTTCCATGTTCAAAGCTCCATCTAGTTCCCATGATTGTCATTACCAAACAAGTTTTTTTTATCCCCACAGGAAGTGCCTGTTTATTTAATAGGGGACAGCAACAGACAGCCAAGAAGCATAAGAAAATGTAAGTGTACAGTGCCGTTCAAGAGCCTACATCGAAAGATTTAGGATTTTCAAAATGCTAATATGTAAATTTTTCAATTCAACATTTTACTCAAATTGTTATACAGATAACATCATTTGTAATTTAAAAAAAAAAACACGATTTAAATGACTATTGCAAACTAGACGCAAACTGTACACTTTTCACAAGTGTACTCAGACTTTTGAACCTTGTTAAATGTACATTTAAAGCATACATTGTTTTATGAACATATCTGGTTTTGTTTGCTTGTTATTGCACAACAGTAGCGCCATATGAGCACATGTGCCTTTAGTTGTACAAAAGCACCTCGAAACAGCATGGTAGACTAAAATAAGTAGGCTAATGAAAGGTTTGTGCATCCACATCCGGTCGAAAATTATACCCACCAAAATCAAGCCCAGGTCTAGTATCCAACATAAATAGTACTTGTCTTAAACAGAACTTGTAAAACTTAAGGCTGAGAGTGCTTTTGCAGCCTACTGCAGTTCAGTTTGATTTGTTCTTAAACCTTAATGTGTTGAAATGTTCCATTTATTTTCCACTTACTTCATCACTTCAGCGAAGAAGGCAAAGGTACAACAGCGGAGATGCGAGGTGACGTATGCGTACACTGCCGTGCACAAAGACGAGCTGGAACTGGTTGTCGGGGAGACCATAGAGATCCTCAGAGAGGTAGATGGGAGAAATATTTCTCTAAACTTAAAAAAAAAAAACATAATTGCAAATGTAGTGTCCTTTTTGTAAATGTTTGTGTGGATTTCGTTACTGATTACTTTATGGTTTGTATTAGCAGTAGTTGTCGTCGTTTTTGTCAACATTAAATAAATAATTTACCTCAAACAATTTTATGAAATATCTACGGCGCTATTGCTGCAAGAAATCACTGAAATGCCATGAAATATCACACCTGTCTTTGAAAACCCTTGACTCTGTAAACAACGTGAAAAAAAATAGATTGCTTTGTTTAGATCAGGGCTACTCAACTTCGGCAAGTTCAGGGGCTGCGAGGGCTGCATTCTTAATTTTAATGAGAAGAATGTTGGAAAAATTCTCTCATCATTTTCTCACTTTTAAGCCATCCCAGATGTGTAATAACTTTCTTTCTTCGGCTGAAGAAAAAATAAGATAATTTAGAAAAAACAGCTCAGCTCTGTGGACGATCATGAGAGACAGATCAATATTTAAGTCCACTATAAATCTCCATGATGGTTCGCGTGATGTCTGTGCTCCGCAACTGCTTTCGGGACCTTGAATAACGTATAACGAGCGAGTAAGGGCAGCAGATGGACTTTCTGGTGACCTCCTAGTGTAAGATATTTATATATTTCTGGAGATTATCATAACATAATGTGGGCTGCAAAATATCGCTCGAGGGCCGCGCGTTGAGTAGGCAAGTTTAGACAATCAAAAAACTTTGTGGGCGTTCTGCCTGTCAATCATTCTGCGCGTTCACATGGCAGCCCACATATGGGCAGCAGGAAGCTGAGTGTGTCAGTTTGCGGCCATTGCTTTGACTAATGATACTGATGTTTACTGACATCAAATTTCAAGTTTATTTTTCTTACCTGTGACATAAAGATGCTCTCCTGCTTCTTCCCTGTACACAAGTAATGCAGTGTACATGTGTGTGCATAGAGGGTGGGGTTTTGGAAAGAGGGGGCTTGTCTAATTAAGTACACAGTCCTGGCTAACAACACCCTTCAGCCATGCCTATATTCACAATATAGCACAGCTTCTCATGCCTTATGGCTTTTATAAAACGGTCACCACATAATAAAAATGTTAAGGACACATATGTTCATTATAATGTTAGGTATTTTTAACTAAAATCATTAAATGCCATCCTTCTGCCAGAAAATATGGGCCCTGGCTGTGAACATTAATTAATCATCTCTGACTACAGACAGAATGTTGTTAGGCAACATGAATAAGTGTCAGCTATGGGTGCTGCAGAGGTATAAAAATAGAAGCTCTGTGAAGAAGTCATCGTGAATAAATCACGGCTTTTGACCAATAGGTAGAATAGTTAGGCTTTTGAATAGTTAGGACTGGAACTATTCATTTTACAGGGTGTGTCTCAATCAGCTCCCTATCTCCCTATGTCGTGAATCAGTATATCGTGAACACGAATACGGGCACTGGTAAGGGTGTTCATACATTGAACATTGGGACAATTATGATTCAATTACCTGTGACACGATAACAAGCTTGCACTTTCAAGCACAGCTGTTATTATTCAACACCATCGCTGTATAAATTGCATATCATTCATTTTTGTTGAAGACATTCAAATGTATAGTGTTATTATGGAAGATAAATGTTATTATTATATTATTTTCTGAAATTCTCCCATCAAGGACTAGTGCCTGGTTTGAAGTAAATGTAAAATGTCATTTTACTTGCATGTCATATGATTAATCGTAAAAAAAGAAAAAAAAGAAAAGGCAAATTAGCACCTAAAAGTTATGGATACAGACCCCTGCATTCAAATTGTATGTCTAATCAAAGTACCATATATATTTAGAAAGCTTGTGGTTTTCTTTAGCACATAATTGTTGTTATATCTCATTGATATAGCATGGTAGTGATTATAAAGGTTATATAATCCCAGGGAAAGGTTATACTGAAATATATATTGTTATATATTGTATATATTGTATAAAAACCTCTGGCAAATGAGAAAATGTATGTCTGTGGAATGTTTCCAAATTAGATTTAATATTTTAAACAATAAAAAAGAAAAATAATAATTACATTTGAAATGAATATTAATTACCTTCTGTTTTGTCTGGCAGATTGAAGATGGTTGGTGGATGGGAAAGAAAAATAACCATATTGGTGCCTTTCCATCAAATTTTGTGAAAGAAATTGTTGTGCCTTCACAAGGTGAGGTTGTACATGAACGTAATAAGCATCTCCTTGTTTGATGTTTTTCTTCATAATAGATAATCGATATAGTATATCTGCTTATGTTTTATTGGACCCACTCAATTTTTTGCAGATAGCAAGACAGTAGAAAGTAAAACCAGGCCTAAACTCCCTGAAACTGTCTCCAACAATGAGGTGAAGTAAATCTGATTAAATTAAACGATTCAATTAAATATATAGATTTAATTACTAATTTTATTCTTTTTTGTTTTTTAAATTAGGAAAAAGTTCTAAAAGCAAGTTTACGGAGAAAATCCAATGGTGAGAATCCAGTCTAAAAACAATATACTGTAAAGATTCAAGATTGAAATGCTGTTTAGCAGGTTTTGAGTTTCTTTTAAACATAAAGAGTATTTAAGATTTAACACTTTGTTTATTCCCGTAGTTGGTGTATTCTTGACAATGACAGAGAAGTATTAGTTTCAAGGCAAATATAAATACAGCCATCATGCTGTGAATGAAATGATCTATTCTTAAAGGCATTCCCCTAAAGGCTTCATACCATAGGAGTTGTATCATGTGCATTCAGATTCACCTACCAAACCTGCCGTGGCAAAGCTGTACAGAAAAGGGCCAAGTTGTTACTAATCTCTTTGTCACAATGTTAATGCAGTGGAAGTAAATCAATACATCTTTTATTGCTCCACAGTGAAAGAATGCTGTCGGGCCATGTTTGACTACACAGCTGTAACTGAAGATGAGTTGAGCCTGAAGAAGGGAGACATCATAACTATCATGAACAAGGTGTGTTTCTGGTGGCCAACTTACTGCTTTTTAATGCATACAGCACACACTACTGTTCTCAAGAATTTATTTTATTTTATTTTCCAGATTTGTATCATTCTAACACAAGAAATTTTGCCTTCCAAACTGCTATCTATTAACACAATATTCTAGGTTCTATACAAGTTGAGCTCAATTGACAGCATTTGTGGCATAATGTTGATTACCACAAAAAAAAAAAAAAAAAAAAAAACTATTTACTTTAAATTTTCTTTAAAAAAAAGCACAATTCTGGTTTCCAGTGTGACACTTACAATGGAAGTCAATGGGGCCAATCAGTAATCGTTAAAATACACACTGTTTCAAAAGTGTAGCCACAAGACATAAACAATATGCGTGTTAAAGTGTAGTGTGATAAAATTGCTTACTAACCTTTTCTATGTAAAGTTATTGCCAATTTTACAATTTCAGTGCCATGATAATGTAATGTCAACAAATCCTAAAACCAAACAACAAAAGGTTTAATGTAATTATAATCTTTACATTTCCGCCTTTAAACTCTCCAAAAATTGGCCCAATTCACTTCCATTGTAAGTGCCTCACTTTAACCTCTATTTTTTTTTTTTTTTAAAGAACCAAAATAATTTTTTGACGTAATCAACATTATGCCACAAATGCTGCTGATTCAGCTTAACTTGTATGGAACTTGGAATATTCTGTTAACTTGAACTGCTTGTTCAAGACAGGCAGACTGTTCAGGAAACCTGTTTGACAACAGTCATTATTTTAGCTATTCCATTTGGAGCTGCTAGTGGTACAAAAAAATATGGTACATTCAAGTCATGCCAGAATGATCGTATTTACGATTTAAGCACACATGAAATCACCACAAATTCGTAATTATGAGGGGAATCTCTTCGAGTTGGGGGTGGGTTGATTTAAGAATCATGGTGGAAGCAAATTGTTTCAGTTTTACTTGAGGATTTTGACTGTGCAGTTTAGTTTGTATGAATTTTTGGTTTAGAAAAATAATGACAAAACTTGCCAGAAAATAAGACTCATTCAGCTGATTCTTGTATCGACAAGCGTTAGCAAAACAAATACAGTTCCCATTATTATATGTGGCTATGCTAGTGATGAAATAGATCGATAAAACATTAATTACACACCTAATGCATGGCTTTGCACTTAATTTTGTTATGAATAAAGCTTCCTGCCTTTGCAAAACAGGCCCATTCTTTCTGAATAAAATCACTCAAATACACACTGCATCATATATACCATTTCCAACCTCGAAAATTGTCATTTCCCAGGAGGACTTAATCGTACCATTAAACACTTCACTTTTATTTTGTATGCCTGCTGTATACATTAAGTGCCATACAAATATAATACACAAACTTTATTAAATGTTTCTCCTGAATATCACAAAGGGCTTAACTACAGGCAAAGCTAATAAGCATTAATACTTTTATATAAGATCACAGGTCACAGTACGCATAACAATAAAGCAATATGTCATACCATGTCAGTTTTGGGTATGGGCAGTGTTTTTTCCTGGGCAGAGAGTCAGTGTTGTGCTATTATTAATTTTGTTTTTTTCCACTAAAGGCCACTGAGGACGAGGGTTGGTGGGAAGGGGAACTGAATGGACGCAGAGGTTTTTTTCCTGATAACTTCGTCATGGTGATCCCAGCAGATACCCTTCATGTAAGTGAGGCAGAGAAATTTTCTCAGGATTGGCCCATTTGTGAGCTGTTAGAAAATGGGAGCCACAGACCTTGGTCGTGTATGTAATGGCACAAGACAGTTGAAGCAGTCTATAAATGACTGTATTTTCTTCCTGTTACTTTGGGCTTATTTTAAGACATTGAGTCAGAGGAAGACTGAAAACGATGACTCGATTTCTCTAACATGGAAAGACTGTGAGCTTTATTCTGCTCAGAAGGACTAATCCATACTATGTTGACAATTTCTTGTTTGACGCAGACTGGAAATGCAGGCAGCCCACCTGTAAGACGAGGCACTGAGAAACACACAGGTAAGACATTTCCTTTTGTGACAGTAGAAGGGCTGGATCAGCAAGTCTGTCTCTTCAGATTGTATTGAATTTAGTAACTGGAAATGTTGATAATACTGGAATACTGATGAATGTACTAGCATGTGTCAGTCCGCTTTTGAAGCTCTTTTTGTTGTATTTTGAACTCTTTCATGATGTGGTGCATGTGGATAAAAATATGGGTTAGTTACGGAAAGTTGGAGGTTCGACTCCTGCACATGGTTACCCCAGGTTGCTCCAGGACAACAGTCCCTGCAATAAGTGTACTGTAAGTTGTTTTGGAAAGAATCTTTGCGAAAAAGCCACTAGGTGTGAATAGCACCTGCCACACAGCGAAGCTATTTGCACTCCAGTAATCTGGTGGAAACACAGAAAATGAAGACCAACTGTTACCCTAGTGTCTCAGCAATGACGTAGTGTGAAAAGATTGTGTAAATGTGTGTTTTTCATGTGGATCACCTGGGTTCGATTCCCCCTTTTTTCCCCACTTTTCCCCATCCTGTTTCCTGTTTCCACTCTTAATATTTCCTTTAATACTTCTTATAATAATAAATAAAATTAGTATAAAGGTAGATTTCCTCACAGTGAGTTGACCACAGTGATGGTTAAGGAGTTTAGAGAAAGATGTGATCTGGGTAAAATGAACCATGGTTTTACTATAGTAATATTTAGTAAATATGTTTTTTGGATGGAAGCAATAATTTAAATACAATTAACCGTGGTTTTACTATAGTTATTTTGTAGTAACCATGTTTTTTTCAGAATAAATTGTGGTGCTATTTCAGTAATATGGTGTTAATAGAGTAAACATGTTTCATTTTGTGGTTATTATGAAATTTATTACAAAATACCATGGTGATACTATGGCAACTGTAGTAAAATCATTGTACATTTTTGTAAAGTAGGGTTAGGTTTAGGGGTTGGCATAGGGTGTCTGTGGAACTCTAAATAAACCCAATAAACACACTGCAATGATACTACTGAAATCATTGGATTATTCACTGTTTTTGACATCAAAACTGGCATTTGGACGTGTCCCATGCCGCCCATGCCTAAATCCACCGCTGGACATGAGCACATACATTGCAGCCCCCTAATGTTCAAGCCAAATCATTTTGTTTTTGAATTAATTGTGTGCCTTCAGATTAGGGCTGTACGGTTTGTGGAAAATGTCATATTGCGATTATTGAGGTTACTATTGCGATATGCGACTGTGATATAATAAACAAATAGTATAATGAGACAACTTGCTTGATTATCAAGGAAAATGAACAAAAAGATTACTGATAATGCTGAAATGTGTATTGTCAACTCAAACATACAAACTAGCAACAACAACTATAAATGCACTAAATAAAATAGAACAATAAATAAGAACATACAAATTGTCATGAAAATAAGATTGTCCAAACAAACAGGGACATTTAAGCAGGATGTAACATATACATTGTATAAACACTTTTGAAAAGGAAGCTGGATACAAAAGTGTGGTTCACTCAATCAAACCACTAAAACTGTTGTTATTGTTGTTGTTGTGTGTGTGTGTATGTGTGTATATATATATATATATATATATATATATATATATATATATATATCATTTAAAAGAGCATTTTGTTTATAGATTCATTTTAAAGAGGCAGTTGTCCTTAAGATGGGGAATTGAAAAGTGCATGTTCAGATTTCTTTGGTTTTGGGGCCTATGCAAGTGTAAAAGTCAGGAACTACAGTAGAGCCTTTATTTCACATCCTTAGGTTGTAATAAGACTGGATAGTATGCTAAATATTGTGCTTCTCTCACACAGAGTCTCCATTGTGCCCACGCTCATGTATATACACACATTTTATTGTTGTTGTAATTTTAATGTAATTTTTCACATAAGATTGATCTTATGATGATTTCATCAATGATGCAACACATTGCAAGCTTGCAGACAGCGGGGGTGAGAGACGAGCATCTCCGTGTTAGAGTGCGCATCAGCCGGCGGAACATTGAATTTCTCCCGGTCTCGACTCCCGCTCAGATTGGGTCTTTTCCGCGACAGGTTGAAGCGGCTCTGACCGCACAGAGAATGACAGTTTTGGAGTTTAAGCTTATTTACATGCCACGCTCCCATATTATATGAACTTTAATCATTGATGAAGTGCTGTGATCGGTGTTTTTGTTATTTTTTCTGGCCACCAGTTCAGTGTCGGTCTGCTCGGCATCTATCTTCACCTGATTTCCTCTCTGAACACCAAAAACTCACATGACATGACCACACGAGCCATTCCCTAAACTGACTGGTCATTGACCACTGACTGGTCATCTTTTTATTAGCAGTGTAGAAAATGGGCAAACAGCTCTCAGAGAGAATGGGCTGTCACGTCCACACATGCACTTATTTATTTAATAAAATCGCAGCATTTGCCGTCATATAATCGCACAGGATGACATCGCGATTGCGATATGATTATTCGTGAAGCACTACTTCAGATTACAATGGCAGTCTATGGGAAAATCTAGATTTTTTTTAATTACACTTTGTTTTGTGACGAATATTGTGTGACTTTAGCAAGCTGTGATATTCAATATGAATGAGTTTTTTCCCAGCGAAACTGTTGCTGTGATACAGTTCAGAGTGTCAGCTACTGTTACTGTACGTGTTAAAACACATTTAATAAATGTTTTTTAAATAAAAGCAATTTTGCTGTGCTGGTTCTATGAGGGTTAAGGCATTTACATGACCTTACATGTCGTCAGCCTATTAAGCATAATTGTTTAAGAACATGCTTTACTGATTATGCTTAATACACCAACAATGTGTTGTTGGATTTTATGATTAAGCACATTTTTGAGAGTTATCAGCATATTAGTGTACATGTAAATGCACTCAATGTCGACTGAGCTTGAAAAATGGATTATATAATATCTAGAGTACATCACTTTTTTAAAGGTATTTAGCTTACTTTGTTTTTGACTATAATGATGTCTTTATCAGATAATTATACAGTTCATAAACTAAACAAAAATAAGTGTTTTAAAGTGATTTCAATTGAGCTGGAAAACACCAGTAGCAAATACAGTATGCAGACTCATGTGTTATGAATTAATAGTTTTATTGAAGGGCAAATCATCTGCATCTACCCGTCACAAACTTCCCTTATTTGTAAAAAAACACATATTTTCACTTAGCTGTTGGAAAATATAAACTGTATACAGCAGAATCTGCACATCTGTTATTGACAACTGTCATTTCTAGGACAGGAAGTATGCTTTTTGCTCATCTCACATGTTTTGCACTCAAACATAGAGACGCACTCTGACATTTCCGCTCATGCAAACATTAACAATAATATGCATCTTATGTGATTGATTTGCTGCTGAATTATTTCAGTGACAGCGGGAACATGTAAACTGTCCAAATAGTGGAAGGATGTCTTTTCTTTTCTACATTTTAAATCTGACTTCTTACATATGATATTCACCACCCCAAGCCAAAACTGAGCAGCTGTGAGAGGAAGTCGTAGGCCATGAAGATGTCATGTGAGCTGACTCTAGAGAAAGGCAAGGGTGCAGTGGACCACATCTGTGCGCTATATAGTACACACGCTTTCATTACCATATGAATGTAGATCTGGGGAAACTTGGTATGTATAGGTTGTATTTGTATTTTCTGTATTTGTATGTTTTTTTTTTTTTAGCGTGTTTGTAAATATTCTCAGTAGTTCCGAATTTTCAGTTGTTGGAATTTATACATTTCCAGATGGGTTTGCACTCTATGTTGCTCTATATTACATTGGATCTATGATTTGGAATAGTGTGCTGAGTGACAGAGTGAAGTCTTTGATAGTGGTTTATTGAAGGTTTGGTTTCAAATGAATTTTTGTTGCATATTGCTACTGATGGAAGGTGAAACAATGTTCTGTATGAGGAAGAATGTTTAAGATATTTACATGATATTTATGGGTCTGGCAATTCTGTGCATGCATTTGATTGTGTCCCAGTAAAATAACACTATCGTGATTATGTGCAAAATTTCACACATTTTGTTTGTTTGTTTATTTGTTTTTAAGAAATTGTACGTGGAAGAGAACATTATGCTTTCACTCATCACAGACAATTCCACCACTGATCATTGTTCATACACTCACACAGAAACAAACTGTGCAGCTTTGTCTTGTTTTTCTTTATTTTGAAAATATTTTGTAAACAAACACACACACAAAACTAAATTATGAATACAATATAAATAAATGTATATTACAAGATTATTGCAGAATTTTTTTACAGCGATATCAACCTAAATTTTGGAACACAACTTTTTGTCACAAATTTGTGGCTTTCATTTTCTTGCATTTTTAGATTAAAATATATTTTGTAATATATATATTTTATAAAAAATATAATAATTATATTTTTA
Source organism: Moxostoma hubbsi (assembly GCA_032164185.1). NCBI lineage: Eukaryota > Metazoa > Chordata > Actinopteri > Cypriniformes > Catostomidae > Moxostoma > Moxostoma hubbsi. Next base: position 13,344,386 of record JAVLUX010000014.1, on the reverse strand, counting down.
CATTGCACATGTTCATAAACTCAAACTGATATAACTTTTTTTTCTGTTTCACTTTCATAATTTCTAAACTTCTACAATAATTTGGCAAATGTCTTCTTTAAAACAAGACCAACCATAATATGTATATATTCCAAAGCATTCTTGATTACAACCATTTAAGTTTGGATAGTTTTTTTATGCGAATTAAAAAAGCTGATGATAGTGAAACTATAAAAATATGACAGCACCTAAACCACGTTATAGCTTAAACACACAAACAGCAATAATAATTACATCTGGTATTCATGCACAAAACTGTATTCATTGAGCACTTCTCTAGCATACAAACAGTAAGTTAGTTAGCCTACATTTTCTAAATTAATTTTGAAAGTGTTTGTTTTCCAGTAACAGCAATGTCCTACTAACTACACATTACTAATTTAGTCAATTCAAATAAAAATACCATAAAATAATGCACAAGTTCAACTAACTATGTCATGATAATAATTACAAATTAGCAAACGTTACTAGCATCGTCAAACTAACTGCTAACTGTGCATAATGAAACATAGATAAACAACTGATCATACATCACATTACATTACCTCTATCTTTATCCCGTTTTTCTTCCTCTTCTCTTCTTTTTTTTCTTCCCTGGGCACCAGAGGGCTTCGGTCTTTTTGACATAATGATCTGTGAATTCGGCCATCCGTCACAATATCAAACAGGTAGTGCAGCAGGGCGGGGGGAGATTGATGCGTCACTCGGACCGGGGTGGATCGGGAAAGCAATGTAGTGATGTTTTTGTGGGACGATCGCTTTTTTATATATATATATATATATATATATATATATATATATATATATATATATATATATAATATTTTTATATTTTAAATCTATAGTATTAAAGTTGTATTGTTAATTATTCCGCCTATGCCACGGGCTGGCCCTGCTTTCACTCCTTTATAACATAGTCTTATTTCTTATCTTTTCCCACAAGTTGTGTCAAGTCAGTCGGTATGATTCGCATCAAGGACTTTCATGTCTTGTTTGATTTTAATTCCACAAAAAAGTCTGAATGAGCACTGGAATCAGGGTGTTTTTGTTTAGTAGAATGCAGTTTAATTCTTGAAAAGTAATCTTGTTCTATTTTATTATTATTTATAAAAAAAAAAAAAAAAGTGGTGAAAAACAATTGTTTTAAAATATGATTAGTATTTTAAAAACTTTGCCAACCAAAGTAAAGTCATGTGATGTAACCAACATGTAGGGTTGCAATTTTATTAAGACTGATGTTTAAAAAACAAAACAACAAAAACATTATTTTGTCATAATTAAATATCAATATTTAGCAGTTTTTATGGAAAGGCAGATTTTGTTCTGGTAATTTGGTGTAAGCTTAAAAGAACTGAAAAATATGTTTGAAAACATTTCTGTTATTAATAATTATGCTGTGTACACTCTTATCTATTCAAGGCACAAGGAAAGCACTGTGGTTACACCACATTACATTTTATAGTCATTAGATTTATTTATTTTTGTAGAAAATGTTATAAATGTTTTTTAAAAATGTGTGAAATCAACATGGATTACATTTCTACAAACTTGACAAGTATTTTAAACTAGATTTGTAAAATATTTATCAGTTTTTTTAACCTCAAGCAGATACGAGCTAGTGCTGTCAGACTCATACTATGGTACTGATGGTAAAATCTTGTATCTTCCTTTATCTCAGTTAATCAGATGCCAGAGATGGACCAGAACAATTCTAATACGAATGCAAAGACAGAAACTAAAAGTAAAAATTCTAACATTCCCTAACACATCATCATATTTCACCAAATATTCTAAAAATGTATTTTATGTGTGTGAATATATATATATATATATATATATATATATATATATATATATATATAAAATGTATATACTGTACACTCACTGAGCACTTTATTAGGTACAACTGCTTATTCTTGCGATTATCTAATCAGCCAATCGTGTGGCAGCAGAGCAGTGTATAAAATCATTCAGATACAGGTCAGGAGCTTCAGTTAATGTTCACATCAACCATCAGAATGAGAAAATATTTGATCTCAGTGATTCGACCGTGGTATGATTGTTGGTGCCAGAAGGGCACCAACAATGGTGCTAAAGATGGTGCTCACAATGGTGCTCAGAATGGTGCTAAAACCAAAAAAACATCCAGTGAGCGGCAGTTCTGCGGACGGAAATGCCTTGTTGATGAGAGAGGTCAACAGAGAATGGTTCAAGCTGACAGAAAGGCTACAGTAACTCAGAAAACCCCTCTGAACAACTGTACTGAGAAGAACAGCATCTCAGAATGGACAACACATCGAACATTGAGGCAGATGGGCTACAACAGCAGAAGACAACATTAGGCACTTTATTAGGACCATAGTGTTTCTAATAAAGTGCTCACTGAGTTCTGATTTATAACTTGTATTGGAATTGTTTTGATTTTTCAATAATTTACTCGATTACTATTATCTAAGGGAATCCACCCAAGATGATTGCATGTATCTCTTGTCTTTGCACTGTTTTCTTTTTAAACAGGTGAGAAACCAGCTACTAAAGAATTTCGAAGTGAGCCTCCTGGTAAAATCAAGTTACCTGGTCTACACAAACCACCAATTCCACCACCACCAGTGAAGAAGCCCATACAAATAGTTCCAAGGTTGGTAACGCCTCATAGCAAATTAGTTTCAGGCAAAAAACAACAATGTTAAACATTTCATGAGACTCTCAATAAATCACAAGTTACAGCAATTATATTGGGAATCTGAAACACTAATATTGACTGATTCAGTGAATCTCTTTCTATTGGTCAGATTTGTGCTGATGTGAGGCTGAATTCCCTTTATTATATATCCATTTAGTATCTGAGTTTTGCATTATGTTTAATTCTGTCTGTGGAAATGTTGTTAAAAAAACTTTATGAGTTTCTGAGGGACTAAACAAACTCAGACTTCCCATTTCCTGTTTATACAAGTAAGCGCATTTAATTAAAATACAGAAACAGCCCTGCCATCAGGCAGAGTGAACAGAGTGCGTAAATCGGAGTTACAGGAGCGCAAGCACAAATTAATGTATTACAATTGATATACAGTCAATCTAACTTATAAAACAAGTCAAAGCCATGCAATGTTTTGTTCAGAACTAAAAAGCACACAACATTAAATATACACAAAATAAAATCCCATTACACACAAGTATATACAGTTACCACCTTTTGGATACTGATATTGAGCTCAGTGCATGGCATTCATGCAGTTATATTGAAGTACAATGTGTTTTATTTAAATAGACTGTTATAAAAAAAAATAAAAAAAAAAGCATAATGTATATTTCCCTCCTCTTCAAGAATTGAAGAGCCGACACCTATCTCACCAAAACAGCCTCCAGTCTCGCCAATACCGAAAGAGGTTAAAGAAAATACCCCTGACCAGTTTGATGGTGTAGATGTGTCCTCAGAGAAACTGAGCCATCCCACAGCCAACAGAGCAAAACCTCCACAGAGAAGACCACCAACATCCCTTGCCACTGCCTCAAATGTGAGCCTAACACACAAAGTCACACACATGGCTACTTGTCACCTACACGCCTCTTAGGATGACAGACTTTGAGTGCAAGAAATAAACTACAGCAAAGAAATATGCCTTGAATTAATTAATTCAAGCCTTGCAATTTTCAATCAAACTAAATAGCATGATAGCACCAGAGTCATGCTACCCACAATTCCCACCATTTTGAGTCAGTCTAACATAGTCATCTTTCATCATTTTTTTCAGGGTGATTTAAGTTGTGTTGGATCATTTGTTATTAGTAGAAGTCGTGTGACACACCTTTGACAATTAATGCAAATAACCTCTGTTTTTCAAGGACCCAGTTGAAACCGACCACAATGGAAAAGTAGAAGAGAAACCACAAAATATTCCAACCGTACCAAAGGTTTGGATAACACTGTATAGTTACTTTTATTAAAGGGATATTTCACCCTAAAATGTCAATTCTCTCATTCCATTCCAGATGTATATGACTTTCTTTCGTCTGCTGAACACAAACAAAGAATTTTAGGAGACTATTTCAGCTCTGCTGATCCATACAATGCAAGTGAATAGTGACCAGACCTTTCAAGCTCCATAAATCACATAAAGGCTGTATAAAAGTAATGCATATGTCTCCAGTGGATAAATCTGTCGTCAGAAGCGATATGAGAGTTGTGGTTGTGAAACAAATCAATATTTAAGTCCTTTTTTACTATAAATCTCGACTTGCACATTCTGAAAGTGGATATTTATAGTAAAAAAGGATTGAAATATTGATCTTTACTCAACCAAAATGATTGCATAATTTCAGAGGCCTATATTAAACCACTGGAGTGTAATGGGTTACTTTTTATGATGATTTTGTCATTTTTGGAGCTTGAAAGGTTTTGTCACCATTCACCTGCATTGTACAGACTTGAAATATTCTTCTAAAAATATTTGTTTGTGTTCTGCAGAAGAAATTAAGTCATACACATCTGGGATGGCATGAGGGTTAGTAAATAATGCAATAATTTTAATATTTGGGTAAACTATCACTTTAATAATGTTGTTACATTGTATAATGCTTAACAGATCATTATTTAATATACCTTCAAAATAGCCATGTACCAGCTTTCCTTCATATGGAATACAGTGGCATAGATGTTTGTATTTTTCACAGGATACAGAAAATCCTTCAGCACCTCCCAGCAAGACGGACCAACCACTCAAGGTCATCTCACCACCCAAGACACAGTGTGAAACCAAGCCTGTGATTCAGGAGGACAGCGCATCGCTCACCTCTGTGCTGAAAGTACTCAAGGACCTACGCATGTCAATGGACCTTCTCAAAAATCAGCATGAGTGAGTATAAACCACTTACCAATAAACTGGAATTATTATATATCAAATTTTTATAGATAATCCCTTTTCCTGAACAGGAGAGACATACAGGAGCTGAAAGATGAACTGAAGGATGAGAGGGGGAAACGGATGAGGTTACAGGTGAGTTGTGAGATTTGAGTGTATTACTTTAGGTAACTTTAAGACGAACTTTAAGATACAAATTTGCTTGGATGGTTATGCTGTGCAACTAGCATTCTCACTTAAGTATATACTACACACAATTCAACAATGAGTTGAATTCCTTTAAGTTTTATATGAAATATGATGTCTTAGAATTGTTTAAATAACTTATTATAGATTTTGTTTAAAATAGAGAACAAGCTATGCAACTTAATCAATATATACAATTCATTGATTATTTAAGCTTTTTAAGGCATAAAAAACAATAAATAAACATACAAACAAAAAATGTAAGAGATCAGAAATAAAAAAGATATATAGTTCATAGGACATTGTGTTTGAGATGGGATGTTCTCATGTAATTCATGATCTTTTACTCCACAAACATTGTACACAATTAGCTCAGTAAATGTGTATCAGATATTGAGTTATCAACTAAAATCTGAGCAGCACTAACTATACTTACCATCTCTGGATTTGAGGTGCTTTAAATACATGCCAGCCCAGCAAATTATATGTACCCCTTAAGTTAATAAATCTTTTAGTGACAATAAACTTTCAATTAGAACCAAGGGTTAAGGGAGGTTCTTGCAACTAGGTCCATTTCCTTATGGGGGCAGCAGTGAGTTACAGTTGCAACCTGTTTGAACTGAATGAACCCAGAAGTCTGTTCCGCAACAGTGCTGTCTACGTCTTCTGCCATATCCCAAACTATCAGACAGGATTTCTGTATCATTTCTTAACAAGCTCTATTTCCAAATATATATCTGCCTCTGTTAAGCTGATTAGCTTTAAAATAGTCTTTTGCCCCATAGGATAATGCCACACAACTTGATTTTTTTTTAATGTAAATTGTAAATAATGTCACCATTTATGCTTGTCTCCATTGTAAGTTGTAAAACATTAAACTATGGTATTGTTTAGTTCCTTGATCTGATTGGTTGACATACCTTACAAGGAATACTTTTTAGTGCATGGCTGAGTAGTTGTTTCAGGTTTGTTGACCATATTTCAGTTACATGTCAATTTGCTAAATGATCTGTGAATTATTATCAAAGAGCCATGTAGATTTCCATAGAAATAAATAAATAAAAACAGGAAAAGACCAAGCAAATTGGATAAAAATTACAAAAATATAAATTTTGGTAAAATTACTTTTAAAGGGATAGTTTACCCAAAAATGAAAATTATCTAATCATTTACTCACCCCCATGCCATCCCAGATTTATATGACTTTCTTTCTTCTGCTGAACACAAACTAAACATTTTAGAAGAATTTCTCAGCTCTTTAGATCCATAAATGTAAGTGAATTGTGGCCATAATTTTGAAGGTCCAAAAAGCAAATAAATTCAACATAAATGTAATCCATAAGACTCCAGTGGTTAAATCAAAGTCGTAAGTCTTTAGCGATATGATAGGTGCGGGTGAGAAACAGATCAATATGCAAGTCCTTTTTTACAATACATCTCCACTTTCACTTTCGATTTCTTCATTGGCGATTTGCATTCTTTGTGCATATCGCCACCTACTGGGCAGGATGAAGAATTTATAGTTAAAAAGAACATAAATAATATTGATCTGTTTCTCATGCACACCTATCATATCACTTCTGGAGATATAGATTTAATCACAGGAGACATATGGATTACTTTTATTCTGTGTTTTTGTGCTTTTTGGACCGTAAAAGTTCTGGACACCATTCACTTGCATTGTATGGACCTATAGATCAGAGATATTCTTCCAAAATATTTATTGGTGTTCGGCAGAAAAAAAAAAAGAAAGTCACTCAATGGCATGAGAGTGAGAAAATGAAGATAGAATTTTCATTTTTGGGTGAACTATCCTTTTAGTATCATGGCTATTTCAGCAGCTAAGTGAAAGTTGAATGGGCCAAGAATATATCATAATGTATGTGACTGTAAGTCATATGTATGTCTCAAAATCAAATACGCGTTCACTTACACACTAATGCAGAACCTTGTTGTCAGTTCTACCATGCTACTTAATCAATTATATAAACAATAAATCATGGGTAATGTGATTTTAATGTCTGCAGGATGAAGTGGAGGCTCTGAGAAAAAAGTAGTGACCATTAAATGCCGGGCACATTTCACTACCCTCAGCGATGCTCCTCGTGGAAACAAACGTGAAGATAACAGAAAGACAAATGTGACAATACAAGGGAATCCAGAGTCTAAAACTACTTATGGAAGTACAAAACTGTAGACCTACTCAATCATTTCTGGCTAAGTGGACAAGAGGCCAATGCAGAGAAGCAGGACTACAAAAAGACTTTCTAATAATCTGGTTAGCAGCTGATTTGGTTGTGGGATTCCTGTCCATTCTTTCTTAATACTTGCTTGTCAGTTTTTTTTTAAATATATGTAAATACTGTACCAAATATATTAATATCTTATATTTTCCTGGTAATTCAGGGTTAGCTTGGTCTTAACACCTGATTTATTAGCATGTTGCCATTCTGTGGACATAAATAAATGTATTTTCCCCAAACTTAATTAACACAGACACTTTTTTCATGTTAAACTTTTGAGTGACATATACATTTAATATAAAAGCTGATAAAAAAAAAAAATATGCAATTTATATAAAAAGTTATTATGACTATGACATAAAATTGCTGTATTTTTTTGTGATTGGGTCAAATCAATGATACAAATATACAAATATAGAACCAATGTAAATCTAAATGTAAGCAGCCTTTCTATGCATAAAATATTTATTTCCATAACCCCATTGATCTTATCAAAAAAAGAATTCATGAAATGACATAAGGCAATCTGATTGGCCTCAGGTTATTTTTGATAAATTATAACAACGCAGATGCTGAAGACAGTTAACACAGATATTAAACGCTTCTTTATGAATGATCGAAGTAGGATCTCAGCTCAAATCTCAGCTTTTCCCTGTGTGAAGATATGGTATGAGACTGGTGCGGACTTAGTTTCCCTTCAGCCAGAAAACAGCATCAGGAACCATGTGGAATATATCAGATCTTCATAGACTTTGACAAATCAATGAGTTTGACTATTTTTACCAGCGACAGACCGTAATTCCAAATGATAGAAATATGTTTGCAAAATTTGTAGAATACTACAGTGATGACAATACCACTAATCAAAAATAGACTCAAATTCTTTCCTTTTTCGGCTTTGTCTTTGGTTGGATGTGGTTTTGTATATATTAGGCATCGTATTAGCAGTTCTTAAGTTTAAAGTGTCTTCATTTGTTATAATGGAATGTATGTGTTCTTAAACACATAGTTGTACTGGCATTTCTATCTGTGTAAACATTTCTAGAGTTATTGGTATGCTTAAGTCAAATTGTTTGGGTTTTCAGCATTTTGAAAGACTGTAAATGCTCAATAATATTTCAATCAAAGTCTACGTTTTATGCCAAGAATCTGTGAACAGGATATCAAGAAAAAAATATAATCATCACAGTTGAATGGCAAACGTGAAAGACACACAGTAACAACAAAAACACAATTGAATTTAGTCCATTTGACACTGTTATGCCATCTAACAACAATATAATCTGTTCTTTTACTTAAACGAATAGTTCACCCAAAAATGAAAATTCTCTCATCATTTACTCAACTTCATGCCATTCACCTTGTAAGATATTCTTCTAAAAATCTTAGTTTGTGTTCCGCAGAAGAAAGTAAGTTACACTCAGCTGGGATGGCATGAAGGTGAGTAAATGATGAGAGAATTTCATTTTTGGGTGAACTGTCCCTTTAAATAAACACACTCATCATTGATGTATGATTGACAAAACAACCCTGAAATGATTTTCAAAAAAATGTGAAAAGTAAATAATCAATAAGTGTATAAGTGTATTACTAGCTATTCGTTACTAATGTTAAGTGCTTAATATTAATGAGATGATTAGTTTGGATTAGTTAACCTTGGATTTTGTTTGAAAATGTATCTGCAGAATTGAATTAGCAGAGAGTGTAAAGCATGTTACTTGTTATATGTTACTTATAATAAGGGCTTTGAGAGCTTGACCCATGTTTAATATGATGTGAGGTTGTTTTTTTGCCACGTGGCTTTAAAGTCTGTGAGTAACTGCATGATGCACCATATTTATGTGGGTATTTCAGAGGAATGCGTTAGTTTAAAAATATCAAGTATATAAAAAAATAGCAGAAAACATCTTTACACAATAAATGGCATGGTGCAAAAGTGCACTTGCTTTTTGTAAGCTTCTAATTATTTACTACAATTTACAACTACAGTAGGATCCAAGTCAGGACCCTGTCAGAGTCTGAATTTGTGCTTTAAAATAACTTTACATTAAGCACCATTAAAAGTGGAGTAAGCCATTTTAATCCAATACACTTTTTGTCAAATTCCACAAATGTCTCTTCATGGTCCACTAGCTGTCCATTATGTGTGCGCGCGCTGGAAAAAAATCCAGCGTTTGTACACTGCCCTGGCTCTGTAAATGGGAAAATAAATAAAGTGGATCGATCCACACAACACTACTGCACATGCATGAATTTGGGGGGCGGAGCTTCTGAAGGAGCACTGAAAGGAGGGTTGTGTTTGTTTGGCTTTTGAGTACCAATATCAACAGTCTTTCTCAGGAATCGCTTACTCAACCTTTAAATGGGGCCTGACAACAGCCTAGTAGAAATGGAGCACCAGATCTACACTCCTTCCTGAGATTTTTAGGATTAGAATAAAATCAGTCCAATTTAGAGAAAATATGGAAGATCTTTTCTTTAACAATATCTTCATAAAGTCTTTCCAAGTAGTGTTCTCACCCAGTGGAATGGCTTGAATAAGTCCAAGAATCTCTGGGTGTGTTAATAGTAATGCACTCGGCCAATTGTGCCTGTTCCTACGATGTCAGGCTGTCCGTTTCTCCAGATCTCCCTGATGATCCTCTCCCTTTCCTCCAATCGCTGTGCTCGCTCCAGCTCCTCGGCCGAGGTGAACACATTCCTGCTCAGAGTCCCATCTGGCGTGTTGTGGTGGTTCCCCATGGGAATCTCTGTGGTGCTATGCAAGACAGGGGACTCAATGTCTTCTGCATCTTCCTCCTCCTCATCACTGTCCTCATCCTCCTCTTCATCACTATATTCTTTCAGCTGTTTTTTCTCTGGTGTGGACGGTGCTGTAGTTGTACGAGGCTTACAGGAGATCCGGATGACCAGGAGGCAGAGAGTGAGCACCAGGCCAAAACACACGCCAATGACAAAGTAAAGGCCAAAACTCTCGGGATTAGCTGGACAGAGAGGAAACACATCTCATTTATTCATTAGAGCATCTCCACAGCAGATGTTTCAATATGTAACACAATATGTTAGGAATAATTCATCCAAAAGTGAAAATTCTGTCATAATTTACTCTCATGTTATTCCAAACCCTTAAGACTTTTTTCTAATGCAGAACTCTAAATGAGATGTTTTAATGAAGATCCCTCTCAGTCTTTTCAGTACAATGGCAGTGAACAGTGCTGAAATTCTTGACATCCGTTGAGCGTATGTGAGCACTTTGGGAGAAGCTCATTCACAGTGCTTCATGTTTTCATGCAAGAACTTGCACTAAGCCCTAAAAAGAACACTCATAAAAACGTGAGCCAAACAAGTTTCTCACGCGTACCTTATGGATGTCAAGATTTTCACTGTTTATTGACTTAAAGATAACCCCAACCTCCAGTCTCTGTATGAGCAGTGTACACTAAGGCAAGCGAGAAGAATTTTGTTGATCCATCTTATATACTCCATTAATGTTATGAACTCTTACCTTCCGGTAGACGTTACAGAGTTCCACGTTACAAACTAAATAGGTTCAAGATCTCATTTGTGCCTGCATCAGTCAGAATTCTTAATGCTCTTTGTTTTGTATAATTTATTTGTACTGGGTGATTACACTGTGTGCATTGTATGTAATGTACTGTATTATATGGTCATTTTATGTCATATGAATGATTGTAAATTTTAGTTGGTTTCCTGGAAGTGACAAACACTAATTCAAAACCAAATTTCCCCAGGGGGACAATAAAGTGCACTCACTGAGCACTTTATTTGGAACACAATAGTCCTAATAAAGTTCCCGACTTGTTTTTCTGCTTTTGTAGCACATCCGCCTCAAGGTTCGATGTGTTGTGCATTCTAAGACGCTATTCTGCTAACTACAGTTGTACAGAGTGTTAATCGGAGTTATCGTAGCCTTTCTGTCAGCTCTAACCTGTCTGGCCATTCAGATTAAACTCTAGAGACTGTTGTGTGTGAAAATCCCAGGAGATCTGCAGTTACAGAAATACTCAAACCAGCACGTCAGATACCATAAATCATGCCACGGTCGAAATTCCAGAGATCACTTTTTTTTTTTCTCTCCATTATGATGGTTGATGTGAACATCTACTGAAGCTCCTGACAAATATCTGCATGATGCATTTCACTGAATATAACACATCGCATGGACTACTTTAATGAAACTTTTAGGCACTATCACTGCCATTGTTTTGAAAAAATGAGTGATTTTCATTAAAACCTCTCCTTTAGTGTTACGCATAAGAAAGAATATCAAATGAGTTTGGAACGACATGAGGGTGTGTAAGTTTTGACTGAATTTTCATATTTGGGTGAACTATTCCTTTAAACTATGCTGTGTTTTACATATATTAAATATGGAAAATGCACTAACCTTTAATGTGAGCATAAGCAGCAATAGTGTTGCTTAAGAAATCCATCTCCTTCCTTTTCACATTCATCCTGGCTTTGTCCTGTGTTTCCAAAACCAAACCTACTGGATAAGCAATTGAAAAATTACACTTTTCTACATATCACACTAAAAGGTATAATGTGTTTTTTTCCATGATACAATAGCATGAGTTTCAAATCTTTCAAACTTTGGTTTGTTAATAATTTTAGCCTTGGTGTGGTGTGGTATCTAGTTTTGGTTTTAGATACTTTAAGATCCAAGTATGAAAATCTCCCTTTGACTTACATAGAATGTTCAACATGATTTGTCTTTGTAATATTTGGATCCTGTTTTTTTTATTTCAAGCATTTATTTACATACTGCAATGTGATTGATCCTTTATGTTTCTTGCATTCCTGCATTTACTCTGCACAATGACTATATGCAGATTCTTGTGTGCAGTCAACAGAAAACAAAATGTTGCTGAGTTCCAGAACAAAGCTAAGCTTACCAAATCAAGCACTGGTTTAATCTTTAAACCGCTCCCTATGATGAACAATATCCTTACATTTTAAAACATAAAGCAACACTGTGTCATGCCCTCAGTCTCATAGGTCCACAGCTCTGCCACTACTGTGAACACCTTAAGGCCCCTTTTGTAAGGTGAAAAGGTCACTATTGCCAGGAGCCAGTGAGGCCCATTTCTTATAGAAATCTCTACTTTATGGTGTCTAGCCAGTAGTCAGACTCTTGCTTTTGTTTTCAGTCTCAATACGAGGGAGAAGATGATCCAAGACTCTATCCTGATGAAGTCCATCCCAATGCATCTGCAGCCTCTTTCCTGTTTTGTGTTTTTCCTCTGTGCCCATGCTGTGACTCTTTTCCCTTCTAACTGTGAACTCCCAGAAAAGACTCATGTTTCCTACAGTACAGCCAACAAATACAGCCCCATGTACAGCATGGGGGCAAGAGTTTAAGAAGGTTATATTTATAACCCCAAACAAACATATCCTCCCCATACGACGACAGTTCCACGTCTGGTTCCAATTTGATTCCATGTTGCATAGCAAGAGCCACAGAAAATGCAAAGACTTGGGGGTCATGTGCTCCTGCCGGATCTTACCACACTTCCTGTACCCCACCCCCTTTTCTCATTCACTATTGTTCTCTGCCTGTGTGACATCACTCAGTATGCACACTTGTGATGTACTATGCCACACATGCTGTTCAAAAAGGCATACTGAGAAATATGGAAGACGGTTATAAAACAATTAAAAAGCTAAGAAAGTACAATAACAATTTGGTCTTACAAAGAAGACTCTTGTTGCATTAAAGGGATAGTTCACCAAAAATGAAAATTCTTAACATATGTTATTCCAAACCCATATGACTTTCTTTCTTACAAAAGATGTTAGGCAGTATGTTAGCCTCAGTCACCATTCACTTTCATTGTTTGGAAAAAAATATCAAATGAAAGTGAAAGTCATACTGGTTTACAACAACATGAGGGTGAGTGTGGCAAGGAGGAGGGCGGGGCCGTGCCGTGATGACGCACGCCCAGCCTCTATTCAGGCTAATCAAGCCAATGAGAGGGATAAAGACCACTGGAGGCGGCAGGCCCAGTATGTGTTCATGTTTGTGTTACTTTGATGCCTAGGTCCCCAGACATGCCGTCGCTTGGTCCTTGATCACTCCTCCACCCTCTGGCGGACAACAGCCACTCCTCCCCGAGTGGACCGGAGCCAGACTTCCTCCCCTTGCTGATGGCGGCCGTTCCTCCGAGTCCAGGTGGCCGGTAGCAACTCCGTCCCCCGGCGGATGACCGCAGCTGCTCCTTTGGGGTGGATGTTAGTGGCGAGTACTCTACCATGGCGCATACCTCCTCCTTCCCGTGCTTTGGCACCAATGTAGCAGGGTAAAAGGGAAAGGAGGCGGCGAGAACCGGACGAAGCATCAAAGTAATGTTTTTAATAAACCTAAATACAAAGACACACAAACATAAACACATACAGGGCAGCTGCCTGTAGCTCTCTCTCTCTCCCGTACTGCCACCTCCTGCAGCCTTTATCCCTCTCGACGGCTTGATAAGCCTGATTAGGGGCCGGGTGTGCATCATCAAGGCCTGGCCCTGCCCTCCTCCTTGCCACATTGAGTAAATGTTGACAGTTTTTTTTTTTAAGTATCCCTTTAACATCAGAGGTCATTTTTCAAACATGAAAGAAAGTTATGAACCTGCATAACATGTTTTACTAGAATTAAATGCCGTAAAGGACTTCAAACAAATCTTGTTTGCAAACATAGGCATGGTCTTCTCAAAGACGACCCATGTATGATACAAAGGGAATTGTAGATGATAAATACTAAACTAATATAGCAATAAAACAACTAAAGATAAAAAGAAACATTCTCACAGCCGGATTCTGCTGATGAATAATGTAAATAAACCACCCAGATTAATCTCACTAGAATGAAAGATAAACTTTAAAAAGACACAGAAAACAGACATAACAGAACCAGACATAGAACCAAAATGTAAATCATTAAAAGATAAGTACAATGACACATTTCAACAGTGACATCAACTTAAAGGAATAGTTCAACAAGAACTTAAAATCACCATTTATTCACCCCTGTCTTGTTCCAAACCCATAAAACTTTCTATCTTCCGTAGAAAAGGAGATTTTAGGCAGAATGTTCACGCTGCTCTTTACCATAAAACAAAAACATACAGTGACCAGAGGCTCTCAAGCTCCAAAAGGGCAAAAAAGCATGATAAAAGTACTGGAAAAGCAGTTCATATTACTTGTTCGCTCTATTCCAAGTCTTCAGAAGCTACTTGATAGCTTTTAGTGAGGAACAGACCAAAACGTACATTTTTATTCACTGAAAATCCATGAATGCCCTCCACCGAAGCTCTCAAATCTCACACATATACAAGATACGCAAGAACCAATCGTATTTGGAATCACTGACGTTCTTCGTACACAAATTTTAAATAGTTTCAAAACATCTCCTTTTGTGCTACACAGAAGACAGAAAATCATATGGTTTGGAATGACATCTGGATGAACAGAATTTTCATTTTGGGTGAACTGAACAATTCCTTTAAGGATTCATTTGAAATGACTAAAAAACAGAGTATATTTTTTATTTCAGCATTATAAAATATATACCTCTCACAAACTTTATACCAACAGTTCTCAGTTTCTGATATTGTCCACATAATAATAGAAATAACTGGGAATAAATGACTTGAGACTTACCATATAAATTAGACTTCAGTTCCTCTTCATGTTGCTCTATTAGCTGGGTTGGATCAAGTCTCTGGCACTGTTTGATTATGCCTCCATGTCCTTTGAATATCTTGGTCTTTTGTCTACACAATGACATAAGCAAACACACACAGAGACGGACAACATAGACATGTCAGACCACATTACATCAAAAATCATTGAGGCATTTGCAGTGCAAACAAATGACAGGCGCCACATTTACATTGTGGACACAGGAAGTCAGTTTGAGACCGAACAGCATTTAATTGATGGTTCACATTTCCCCTTTTCTAAAAAAAAGTAACAAATCAAATCCTTAAAGATAGGCATCTCCTAAATGATGATTGAGCTGCTGTTAAACTTAATGAAAGTCCTCAGGAATTAGGAAAATAAATTCAAATTTATTTAAAAAGATTGAACCGCCTTTGCTAGATTTCTTCATCGCAAATGTAATAAAAACAAATAGAAAATTAATGAACTTTGTTACATTACAATAGTACCAGCTGGAATGATTCAGCTTGTATGACCCAAAGCTGAGCTGCTTGACATTTGGCCCAAATTTGAAATCTTAAATAGGCATGGTGTGAAAAATGTGCAGAACCAGGTGGTTTCTTTCAAAGGGGAGAGAGCTGGCAGCTTAAGTTGGTTTAGCAGAGCCCCTTTGCTTTCCAGTGCCGGAATTTGATTCTTGCTGACTCTTGGCAGCCCTTATGTGCTCTACATCTGTGTGTAGAAGCCATAGCCAGTGATCATGAACAAATTTTGACCCACAAGCCTAGGAATGACCCAGAAGAAAGAGGGTATGAAAACACCAGCATTGCTAGTCACCAGCGTGTAAATTCCCGCTTGTCTAAGCTGGTATTTTCAGCCTGGGTGTTTCTAAGCAGCTGAATGTAAATGCATTATTGGGTCTCCAGGCCTTTGAATTAATGTAGCAGTCAAGTGCCACAATAAACATTATAACAATTTTGGCATATAACAAATACACACCCACATACATGCAAAAACAAACAAAACAGCTGCCACATGTTCCCATATGTTGCATGCTAGTTTGTTTAGTTTATCTAGAATAATTTGTTCACCTGATTAGCTCTATTTTTCCCTTCGCTGGAGGGCACTGATATACTCACAGCACACACGCGTGTCTAAGTGGAGGCAAATGGCAGCTGTAGACATGTTTAAAGCTTGTCTAAACAGCCATTAACCTGCCCTATTTTTGTGTTTGTGTTTTGTTTTTCCCCTGGGGAGGAAATTTTTAACAGGCCTCCTGCCCTGCGTGCCCGTAACACTAACACCAGCATTTTTTACTTTCTCTGACCTAATTTTCTTCTCTGCGGCAGATGTTGTATTCAACCCTGACAAAGCAAAGTTAAAAATACCAACTTTTGTTATTTTTCTGATGTTTGGGGACTTTGAGCACACTGGTGAACATTAGCCTACTTATTGGTGTAAGCTACTGGTGTGCAGTTAGAAGCGATTACTAACTGTTTACTTGATCTGACCCTTAACCTCTTGCGACCCCATGTAAACATGCATGAATGTTGTATTTTGACTTTGCTATATGCAATGCATAATTTAAATTCATTGAAACCATCTGATCTCAGTCATGATACAAAATAACATGGTGCCGACCACAGCGGAGTTTGTCTTTGGGGGAAATGACAACATACCTACATCTGGTAAAAAAACCTAATTAATTTTTTACATTGAAACCTGTTTGAGTCAAAAGATTAGAGTCTCTAGTTTCATCCAATATACCATTTTTAAAATTTGAGTAATTATTGTGAAACATCATGCTACTAAACACTGTATTCATTATTGTGTACTTTAGCTCATTGTTTCCTTAGAAATCCTGTATTTACCATGCATTGTCACATTGAGAATCAATGGGTTCATCCACAAATATGGCTTTCAGAGGCTTTATATGAAGTTAGGTTGAAAATAAGGTGTAATTTGAACTTTTCTGAGACAAGTACAGACAGACAGCACACTGGAGGTTAAGTCATTCACTAAACAGGGAGCAATGGAGCATCCTATAGCTCTCTATGCAGCGAAGTGCATTCACTCCTAAAATCCGACTAAAAGTTCAGTTTCAGGCTGCAGATTATGCCTGGACCACCCAACTTGTTTGGCAGACATGGGACAATGGTTATCAGTACATAGATTTAGAATTTATAATGTATAATTTTATTTTAGCATGGTTGGAAGTGATTGGATGATGCTGGCCATTACTTTGAATCAGAATGAATTATACAAACTGTATTGTCTATAACGTCTCAAAAACATGATTAACCAACACTCCTGTAATTAACAATTTGATTGAAAAAATTCGAACTTTCCGTAGCTTATTCTTACACTCATCTGTTACAATCATATATACATATTTTTTTTGCATGTTTAATAGGTGCTACAAGTTAAAAATCTAAAAGAGAAATGGAAAATGCACACAACAGTCATGCTCGTGTCTCAGAAGGTTAAAAGGTAAAAATTATTGACACCAAGGTATTGAACT
This sequence comes from Moxostoma hubbsi, assembly GCA_032164185.1. Lineage (NCBI taxonomy): Eukaryota > Metazoa > Chordata > Actinopteri > Cypriniformes > Catostomidae > Moxostoma > Moxostoma hubbsi. The sequence continues at coordinate 13,326,870 of JAVLUX010000014.1, read as the reverse complement.
AAACTGACTTTATTTCTACCTCCTCACAGCCTCATTTTTATTTGTGTAAAATTAATTATGGCATTTACCATGACTAAGATCTGTTGGTTATGGAAGGATGAAACTGGCTGTACAGTGTTGAAAAGCATGAAAATCATACATACAGTATATCATTTTAGAGCGGTCTAAACTAACTTAACATAATGCAAAAATATGAAATGCTAGAGAGCTAAATATAACTGCTGAGGAATTCTAGAGTAAACACTAATGCATTAATATGCTTTATCAAAGATTTCAACAGTATACTGTACTTAATCGTTTATTTTATTAAGGAAGTGGACAATCAGTATTCAAATCAACGCCAAGAACATAAGTAGTATCATATAGCCTAGGAAAGGTCAGAAACTCATTTTAAACTAGAGGTTGTTTGTTTAAAGCAGGGGAAGTCCAGGCACTGTCATAGCTAGAGATAATTCTCCACTCTTCCACAATAGCATTTCCTTCCCCTGAAATCATCTCTGTCCGACATGACAAATTGTAACCTGGTGCAATTTCCGAAATGGCACCCACAGATTTGTTCCTCCAATCTTCAAAATTTGTGTTACTCTCTGTTTCAAAGATGCACATTAAGTTGTCTCTCCAAATAAAGATGTAAGTGGATGATTTGTGGGGTATAAAGTGACAGGCCAAAGACCTTGGCAAATATTCTTCCTTCTGCTAACTGTTGAACTGATTCTTCACCAGTGATATACTGGCCATAAACAACCTGACCGAATGACTCCCTTGTGTAAAGAATTGAAAAGTATCATCACAAAGCATGAGCAGAATTTACCCCATAACTTTCAAGACTATAATTGAAACTACCAATATCAAAAGAAAAACAGCAGGCAGTGCAGCACTCGCATTCTTATGACAGACCGCCAGCCAAAACAAGCAAATTGATATTTTTGATACTTAGAAATGTTCTTTCAGCCACTGGAATTTCCTGCTGTAGCAGCTAAACCACTTGTGGTCTTCATGGCAAAGGACATGGTGACTGATGCAAGGCTTTGAATCTAAATTTTACTGGGTTTCTTGGTTTCACTTTAACCTATTCTAAAAAATGTGGAGCCCCAAGGAGCTGCTCACAATATACAGTATAGAATATTCCTTAAAGGATTATTACGGATTCAAAACAAGTTAAGCTCAAACAACAGCATTTGTGACATAATATTAATATTTTGATTTGTCAAAAATCGAGGTTACAGTGAGGTTTTTGAAATGGAAGTCAATGGGGCCAATCCATAAACATTAAAATACTTACTCTTTTCAAAAGTATATTCACAAGACAAACAATATGCATGTTAACATGATTTTAGTGTCATAAATCACTTACTAACCTTTTCCGTGTAATTAACTTTTTGTTGATGATATTGATAAACCTTAAAACGACTGTAAAAAATGACCATTTAAACAACTTTACAGCTCAAATAATACATGAGTTTTAACAGAAGAATTCATTTCTGTCTTTATACCCTCCAACAATGGGCCCCATTCACTTCCATTGTAAGTGCCTCACTGTAACCTCGATTTTTGCTTTTTAAGAAAAGGACAGATGAGTTAATTTAATTTATTTTTGTTGTAATGAACATTATGGTATAAATGCTGACGACTGAGCTTAACTATTGAACCCGGAATATTCCTTTAAGCATATTTTACACTGTAAACCTTAGTAAAAAAAAAAAAAAAAAAGTTCTTCAATACAAATTGTCTTGTCAAGTTGTCTGTGCTCCTAAAATCTTTCTATCATAACCAAAGGTCTTATATGAAGGCGACATGAAAGATTTATTTCTGTATTTCCTATTGAAACAGGAATTTGGGGCTTTTTCAAATTTAGCCATTAGCATTGGTTTATGACACAGTCGTTAACATGATAGATAACTTGTTAATGCTAGTCAGTAGTAGGTGGTATTCTAGAGAGCATTTGATTGAGTGAGTAAAGTATGTCATCAATTGGTCAGTTAGAGAAAGACTTTTAATAAAGACATTGAAAATGTGTATATCTGCTAAAAGTTAATTTTGTCAACGTTTAGGACTACATTACCATGCAGATCACCTATAAGCTAACAGGCATGGGGCAAAAGCCTCAAACTCCTATTTTGATTTCAACAGGTCTATAAAAGTTCACTTGAAAAGCAAAAAAAAAAAAACTGGAGTGCAAAAGAAAGAAAGTATTTTCATCTTATCCCACAACTAAGTTGGAATGTAAGGTGAGGGGGTCTGATGCATCCCTGAAAGCACATTAATTTTGAATACTGTTTTTTACCATAATTTTTGGAGTTAGCCAGAACACTACATCCCTAACATCCTCATAATCTTGAATTTCTCCTCACATTTCTTCCATAAACAACCGGCCAAAGTCGATGAAAAACTGCTGACTGTGTAATATCTCAGCCAGCATGTAGTCTCCGAGGTCTAATTTCAAACATCAGGCATGTTCACCTGAAAACAAACCAAGTCCAGAAGCCCTCCCTACAGACCATATGTAGCAGCTCAGAGATCTAAGTCTTTCTTCTCAGAACCCCAAAGGTGCATAGAATGACCTTCCAACCAGTAAACTTGGACACATTTGTTAATGTGTTGCCTGTAAAACCGCTCAGAATGCATTATGGCAAAAACATTTGCTGTGTAATTTTGCTGAAGTTCCTTTACAGGTCTGGACCTAACATAACATTTCCAAAAGAGTGTAGTGTACCCAGTCTTGTTTCTCTTCACATGGAATCTAGCATATAAATGGTGTAACGCATTTGCACTGCCTTTCCTGCCAGTAGCTCGTACAGAAGGGGATATTTAATTTGGAGCCAAGTCAGACATGTGGTTGCCATCAGATCCCCTGCATAAAAGGTGTAGCTGACCCTAAAGATGCATGCCAGCCCTAAAAAAAAAAGCAGAGCCTAAATGAGGACCACAGACAGCCAAGCAATATTCTTCAATGCAGATTGAAATGCATGAAGCTCTGCCCTCACTGTTTTAATCTAGTAATATAAGATGAAAAATGACTCTGACAATGTAAGTTTATAACTGGTGGCTGAAATTCTGCATAAACAAAACACTTAACTTTTGCCATTACAACATGTAGGCAAGTGCTGCATATAGATATGATATGATACAAAGACCAAAGCTTCATCTTAAATGTATGACTAGTATTATTTCTTCTATGGTTCTGTCACCGATGTTTGGTCTACTGACATTTAAATGCCTGAAAACAGAAATGTAAGCAGGCATTTTGAAGCGAAAGGGACTGTTCAGACAGAATCCGTTATTTCACAAAATAAAGGCACAGTGCAACAAAAAGAAAAGAATGTAGGTGTGTTGAGAGTTGAGAGTTTTTAAAAGTTGACATGGCATCTAGAAAATGAGGCGCTCCTTCACAAGACACTGAGAAAACGGTGAGAAATGGTGCAACGGTTAAAGACGTCCGTCTATTGCATGAAAAATAGTGCAGAAGGATGGAAAAACGTGTTCAGTGTGAACAGTCCCTAAGGTTGTGTCCCAATTCATATCCATCCTAAATATTATGCAAAATTGCAATAAGTATGTTAGAAATCAGTGTGTGGAAAAAAGAATGCCACCATGATTGAAGGATGATCATTTTTAACTTTTTATCTTTTGGTGGATTTTTGAAATGTGCATCCAAACATGCTTTTTGAGCTAATATTGCCACAATCCTTGAGGAACGAGGAGTCTATGGTTGTCATTAAACTTTTTCAGTTGAAGAGAAGTGGCACGGAATCCATTAAGTCATTCAATTTCCATTTTTCAACCAAAAAGTCAAGTAATAATACATTTTAATTAGTGATATCAAAATTAAAGCGTTTGTGATTAAAAGGTTTAACATGTTAATTTTCCTTAATCGAGATTATCGCTTTTACCTTTAATACAGCATAAACCAGAAAAAACATTGGTTAGAAGGGCATTTGTGATGTTTCCACCAGGAGTCATTACATTGATGCACAATCACAAGTTGCACACACAACAGTGCTTCATTGTCAGTAATAAAGTGATGGAGAAAGAAGATCTTAACGCTATTTGTTATACAAAGCAAGCCTAGATGGAACTTGTGACAGGAATCAAGAATTTTTCAACCCAAGTAAGGTTCTGTTTAATTACCACAGAAACACACCGACTCTTAACTAGCACCAAAACGCAGAATGAGCTATTTTGGTCGGCAAGCGATTATCGTGAAGCAGTGCTTGACGCTGGCATTGACCCTCTGATATGAATTATGAACACTGCTTCATGATTGCTGTTGCAAAATGGATAGCCACAGTCTGCTGGCTGATTAATATCATGGAGGATGAGTGTTTAAGAGATTTAATGCCCATTGCAATGAATATGCAACCTATGTTGGGACTAGTTCTTTCAGTTAGTCAATCTCCTACTTAAACTTGGGAAAACATAGAATTTTACTTGAATTGGTGCTATTTTAGTGCATTTCTATCTTTATACTGCGGAAGGTTTTGTTTGGAAAAAGTTAATAAAGCATTATATTGTTACATATTGTTTTGTTTTTGTTCCAAAGAAGGAAATATGTGCTTTTTGACCAGAAAATATGTATATTTAAAGTCAAATTTCAGCACTTTCAAAATCTGCCATTAATGAATTAATTGCGAACTGCGAAACATTATGTGATTAATCAACAGAGCACACTAATTGTAAGGCAATGACTGACATAGTAGTATGTCCAGATCCTGCCGCATAGTATAACTACACATTTCTACACTTCTCAACAGCAAACTGCCTACTTTTAGTGTATACATAGTCTAAGTATGAAAATTGGAAAGCAGACCAAGACTTCAATAAAGCTGCTGAGGGATATTAATTCAAAAATTTCCATTTTACAAGTCCCATCTTAAGATCATATAATAGGCCTACTCCATTATGTGCTCATGATGGTTGTTTGTCAGTAGTACCATTAAATGAAATTAATATAACAATGGTTGTACTTGCATGCCAACGGTGGTATGAATGTCGGTGGGGGTTGTGTGACTGAAGGCTGTGCCCTTAGGCTGGGTGATAACGTGATCCAGATGGGTGTCTGATTGAAACCAAATAGCCCAAGTACATTTCTATGAAAATGTCGAGAAGAATGTGCTTCAAGTACCCTGATCTTCTGCCCCCATCCACCTCTAGGGTCAGGTCTACATGGCTACAAGTAATCTATGTGAACATGACCAACACACTAACACTGCCCTAATATAAAAGTCATTAAGACTTGTTTTAATTTTACAACCAAAAGGAGCTCTATTATTAATGTGAGCCTGAGTTACTTGGATTTAATTAATCACATGTATGAGTATCTGCAGACTTTTTCTTACTTGCATTCAGTATAAAGCCACAGAAAGTGTGTGGGTGATGTAGCAAGTAACCCTCAGGTGATCCCAGCTCCAAAGCTCCACAAATAGAGCATTATCTCATCTGCAGATCGATCTGAGTCTGCAGGCCTTTGCAGATCCTCAGAAACATGCTGGATCCATTACGCATGACCTCTGATTACTGTGGGACATAAAGCATGTGTGCCATTTTTCCCATCTGTGTGTGTTAACATCATCACATGCACAGAGATGCACTAAAGACAAAATTTACCAAAGTGGTTATGCTAATCAGGTTTGTCAGACCAAAAAGACCAAAGGTTACTGTGGTTGGCTAAGAAATTTGAAGTAACCAACCACTCAGGTTGTGAGATTGAGTAAATGATGACAGCATTTGTATTATTGGTGCAATCAATCCCTTCAGTGAGATGTCATATTTTGTATACACCCATGTTCAACCACAAAATCCAGTGGATTTACTAAATCCCTTTATAACTGTATTACTACTCCTGAGAGACTGGCTGTTCTCAGTTCTTTTGTAAATCAGGCCAATGACATTAACTAAGTCAATGCATACCAATCAAATGATATTTTGTCATATATTATCTGAGATTTATTCTCTCAATCAAAGCTCATAAAACAGACAGATGGGGGAGAGAAAGAATGTTTGGGAGGTGATAAAGGGATAGTTTCACTCCAAAATTATCTCATCATTTACCATCTCTTGCCATTCCAGATGTGTATTACTTTTCTTTCCTCTCCTGAACGCAAACAAAGATTTTTAGAAGAACATCTCAGCTCTGTAGGTCTATACAATGCAAGTGAATGGTGGCCAGAACTTTGAAAATCCAAAAAGCTTATAAAGGCAGCATAAAAGTAATCAATAGTGGTTAAATACATATCTTCAGAACTGTTATAATAGGTGTGGGTGAGAAACATATAAATATTTAAGTCTTTTTTTTATTATTAGAAATTTTCCTCCCTGCCCTGATGTGGCAATATGCACAAATAATAAGAATCACCTAAACCAAAAGAAGAATGTGAAGTGAACGTGGAGATTTAAAGTAAAAAAAAAAAAAGGGCTTAAATATTGATCTGATTCTCACAAACACCTATTTTATCTCTTCTGAAGATATTGATTTAACTACTGGAGTCATATGGATTACTTTTATGCTGCCTTTACATTCTTTTTGGACCTTCAAAATCCGTGTTACCATTCAATTGCATTCCATGGACCTACAGAGCTGTGATATTGTTCTAAAAATCGTTTTGGTTCAGAAGAAGGAAGAAAGTCATACACATCTGGGATGGCATGAGGGAGACTTTTCACTTTTGGGTGAACTATCCCTTTAAAAAGCACTGACTGACTTAGTCATTAAACATTTTAAACCCCAAGAGAAAAAGGAGTGTCGTGTGTAAATATACCACTGAATCAATCAAACTCTGACAGAGGAGCCCAAGTTCCTTCTCTCTGTTCTCACATCAGATGGAGAGCTGACACTTTTCAGGCCAAAGAGAGTCTTCAGATGTCAAGAATCTTCACTGACTCAGCTAATAAAAGTCTGTCCTGCCATTGAACACTCTATGATTAAACAGATCTCTGTTTTGAGTGTGAATGTGTGTTGTGTCCAGGGTTGCCTCAGGTTTGATAATTCATTTAGTTTTCATTTAAATCTTATTTTCAATGTGTCCTTTTAATTAATATTCATTTTTGTTAGTTTCACTACATGATTGTTCATTTTAGTTTTTCAATGACTTTAAGTTGTTTTTAGTATATTTAGCTTTTTTTTTAATATTTTAGGGCTGGTAAATATAATGCATTAACTGAAATAATTCAAAGATGTTTAATGTCGTTAACTTTCTCAGAGAAGTTTAATGTTATTGCTATCTAGTAGCATTAATGAAAATTCTGTCATAATTTATTCACTGTCATGTTGTTTCAAACCTGTATGACTTACTTTCTTCCATGAAATACACCAGAAGATATTTGTCAGAATGACAGCCTCAGTCACCATTCACTTTCATTGTCTATGAAAAAAGAAAAAAAAAATATGCAATGAAAGTGAATGGTGACATATATATATATATTTAACTATCCTTTTAATGAAGGCAAGTTATAAAGCTCAAATTTAACTGTATAATACACTGTGTAGTACTGGGTAATTCATGGGCATTTTTTTATAATATTTTAGTTTAGTCATTTCAGTTTAGTTTCAGGTTTTATAATGATGTCATTATGTGTCCATTTATGTTTTCATTTTTATTAAAATTAACAAAGATTTTTTAAGATTTCATTAAGTTTTTAATTTTAGTTACAATTAACTAGAATAATACCGATTGTATATGAGATTATTTGTGCCCTATCTACCCATCTCTGCCATACGGATGTAGCAGGTTTACAAATGCACTTTAAGAAGGGATTGACCTTCTGACCTCCCCCTGAATCTATAGATTATGTTAGCTACCAGCACGCAAAAAGATGAGGTGGCTCGCAGATATCCAGAGTTTGGGGAAACAAGCAGATGTTCAGAGCAGGGTTGAATGGATTTGTACACAAGTCAGCTTTGCTAAATAAAAAGCAGCTGTATTAATGTGCTCATCTCTCTATGAGGATATAAATCAAATTAAAATTGCATGCCAAAACAAACAAACACCATAAAGATCAGCAGCTCAAAGTGCTATTATATCCAGGTCGAGACTCCATATCTTCATATCAAAAGTATAACTAAAAAAATATGTTTCATGCAAGAATGGGGGCTTTTAACTACTGACTTGGCTCTTGTACAGGAAACACTTTCGTGCTGACGAAACATGTAAGCCAAGCATTAAACTGCCTGATCACATTACTTTATTATTGACCTTCCCGCCTATAAACTCAAAATGGGTGTTTATTTTAACTGGTATAGTGTAAACCAACTTACCTGTACAGCTCTAGTCCTCTAGTCAAGTTATGCTCTATGTAGATGCTACTTAGTTCAATCTCACACATGTAAGCAAACATCCACAGAAACACACATATTTGATGAGATGCAAACTGATCCTTGGTGCCTAATCTAAAATAATTTCCTTTCGCAAAGGTGGTCATCACAGATGGGATAATTCATAAATCATAACCTTAAAGACAAAAAAAGTCCTACAGATGCGGGCCAGATCTCTATAATTGCAACACCCAGCATCATATTTATCATGGTACTAGGATACCAAGACCACTTGAGCGGTATGATACGCTCCAATCCCTGACACCCTTATGGAAACCATTGACAGAACATCCATACTGCATTAAAACAGAACAATTTCTGATCTCTCCTCATACAGTGCAACAGGTATACTGCAGCTGTGCCAAACAAATAAATATAACAAACTAAGTAGTCAGTAACTCACCACAAAGAAGTGTCAAAGTTGTTTTCTTATGGCATGTACTCAAGCTTCTTGGTAAATTTAGTACAGATCTGGCTGCATCAATATTTTACACAGCCCAAATCAAGTTTACAGCCTGGTAACAGCCAATGAATAAACTCAGCTTTTGGTCTTCACATTCCCATCCAATGACTCCTTGGTCGTGTGTGCAAATGTCTCAGTTTGATTTTGCATTACAAGAGTCTGAAGTGAAGAGCTGGCGACTTCCTCTTGAATCATCAGCGTAAAAGTTCTTTCCCTTTCAGCCGTTTGCAACAAGCAGGAAAAGCTGTCACACAACCCTCACACACAGAATGAGAAAGAGATAGAAAGGGAGAGAGGGGAAAAAGAGGAACAGCCTTAAATGGGCAGGGTTTAGGAAAGGAAAGAGGAGGGAGAAGGGGTCTTTCCCCTGTTGTTAAGGAAACACATAAAAAGCCAACTCTAGACCAATTAACAAAGATTTTCCACACTGAATAAAACATGACAGCACAGAGAATTGAAAGAGCCTTTGGGAGAATCGCTGACTGAAAAGGGGTGTGTTTGGATTTTAACAAGTGGCAGTCCGTAAGGAACAATGTTGAATGATCAAACCAATACAAAATTGATTTAAATCTTATAATCTCTATTTTTTTCTTTAAAGATAATTATGCTTATGTGCAAAGATGATCGCTCCCTGATACGTTAAAATGGTCTTTGACAACTAACGATGTGTTATAATCTTTCCAATCATCAACCCTTTTTCGATCTACTGATGATTAATATTCACTCAGACTAATCTCACAGTGAAATCAGAAACAATAGCTTGACTTTTCTTTAATATCGGTCTGTGCTTAACGAAATTCAAAACACTGCCCCCAGTGGCCAAAGCGGTAAAGGTTTGTTGGGCAAATTAAGCATGTGAGCTCCATTTTCAGGATGAAATGTCCACAGAGGGGTGCCAAAAGTGAGTTGTTTTCAGCTGTTTATGTTGTAATACAGTGAAGCTGAATGCATAATTTATAAACTGTAATGCCCAACCCAAACCCCTATTCTAAATTTAACCATCAGATGAGTAAAATTGTATTGTTTGAGGGAAATCATGCTCATCACTGCTTAAACAAATGGGATTACTTTCTGGTTTCAATGCAGAATCTGAACCCGGATCTCCCACACTGCTGAACCACCACAATTATAGTTGCACCACAAAGGAAATTAAACATATTTGAGCTGATTCAACAATGTCTGATGGGAAATGGCGCTTGTCAGTGAGTCGTCACAATGACTTCACGTGTAATCATGTTGATTTAATTCAATATAAAAGAATTGAGTGCCTCATTCAATCAAACATATGCTCACACATGTGTACAGCAAGTCCATCTTCCACTCCTTCACGGAGTTGAATAGGATCCTGCTGTTTATTTCTGTTTTAAGATCTAACAATTTGGATTTCATTGATATTTTGGCTAAATTTGAAAGTCATTATTCACATTGCTCAACCTTTTGCCATCACAGATGCATATGACTGTCTATCTTCAGCAGAACACAAATGAAGATTTTTAGAAGAAGCTTTGTTGGGTCCTTATAATGGATGTACATGGATGCCAGCACTTTGACAGTCCAAAAGTCACATTTAGGCAGCCTGAAAGTAATCCACATGACACCAGTCGATCAATGAATGTCTTCTGAAGCAAACTGATATGTGTGTAAAAATACTTGGACCAATATAACTCAAAACCAGAGTGGCAAAACAGAAAACTAGCTATTTAAGCAGAAAATTGTTTCATTTGAACATGAAACAATTTACAATTTGCTTTTATGAATACAAACAAATTATTTAAATTTTATTGCAAAATTTTCAGATATTTCCAAATATATAAGTAGTTTGAGAGTGCAGGGAGACTCGATTGCATCATTCAGGGCAAGTTGACTCATGACTTCAATAGAAGCATATACTGTTTCACATCAACTAACAACCTCAGAGCTATAAGTCTGACTTTAAAGTTTTATAAAAAAAAAATACTATCATTTGGGATTTTTTTTTCCCCTTTTTCACCCAATTTGGAATGCCCAATTCCCAATGTGCTTTTAAGTCCTTGTGGTCGCATAGTGACTTGCCTCAATCAGGGTGGCGGTGGATGAATCCCAGCTGCGCATCTGAGACGGTCAACCCATGCATCTTATCATGTTGCTTGTTGAGCACGTTGCCACATAGACATAGCACATGTGGAGGCTTCACGCCATCCACCACGGCCACATTATAGTGACCATGAGGAGGTTATCCCATATGACTCTAACCTTATAGCAACCGGGTCAATTTTGTTGGTTTGGAGATCTGGCTGGAGTCACTCAGCACACCCTGGGATTCAAACTAGCGAACTCCAGGGGTAGTAGCCAGCGTCTTTACCACTGAGCTACCCAGGCCCCCAATAGATTTATACGTTTTTGTTAAAAGAAAAGCACGTTGAACCTTGAGGCGGATGGGCTACAACAGCAGAAGACCACGTCGGGCACTTTATTAGGACCATAATGTTTCAAATAAAGTGCTCAGTAGTGAACATAAAACACTACAAGTCCCTTTGGATAAAAACATCAGCCAAATGCATGAATGTTAATGCAATGTAATGTGAATGATCAAACTTACACACAAAATAATCCATTAGAGTTGTATTAAAGGCTGGGACCCGAGCCATATCTAGGGACCAGTCTATCATATCGACTAATGGGTAGGCTCTTTAGACTTGTTTCAGTAAGTAGTCATCCAGAACAGAACCATAGCAACCACTCATAAAATTCTAGCAACCACATAGCAACACACTTAAAAACATTTAGGACACCTTAGCAACCACATCTCAGTGCTGGGGGCAACCATCCACAACACCCTAGCATCATGGTGACAAGTTTTGTACAGACAAGCACCACTCACATTTTCTTCAGAAAATGTAAAAATCTAGCTGTTATTATTATATTCTGCCAGATTCCTATGAATTATAAAATGATGATAGAGGCATTTGCAATTTTGCATTATAAAATTATGACAAATGAGAAAGAGAACATGAACTTTGTCTAATTCAAGCATCTCTCCTCTCTTTGAACTCTGTTCTTCCCACCTCCACTTTTAGAGAATAAACAGATAGATAATAGGAAAAATAGTGGACATATTTCTCCCAATATCCTCTTGGTGCTCAAAAAAAAAAAAAAAAAGGACCAGAGCAGAGGTTTGCAACTTTTGACAGATCCAAGGTTTCTGCTGGTTTTATAGGACATCTCCATCTCCTATGACATTCTTGCCTGGATCTCCACACAGCTTGCAGATTTCCACCTGTTCCATGGGCTGATTTACACTCCATTGCAGCGGCTCTTCAAAGTCATTAGGGAGCATAGGGGAGAAAAACTGGAGACAAACCAGCAGAAGGCAAAGGCTGTCAATGATGGACCAATCTTACATAATGTTGCCTTTTAGCACAGGAGTGAACTACAAGAACATTCTACACCAAGGCTTATTAAATGAGTGGGGCGATGTGCACTTATCAACTGCATGTTTGTCAAAAGCACACCATTAGTTTTGACGATCCACGAATGTGTATATGTAAAAAAGCTGCTGTAATGGGTTGTGGAGACAGACGAATATCATAGACAAGATTGTGCATGTTTGCTAAGACCATAACTGAGGTGAAATGAGGTGATAAAGCTTACCAGGTGTTTTAGGTGATGAGTGTGCATAAAAACAAAGTCGTTCTTGAGTTAACCCTGTTTGAAGTGTGGAATGGAGATCTTTAGATGGAAAGGACTGTTTAAAGCAAATGTAATTATTAGACGTTTTTTATCCATTCTGTTTGTAATAGGCACCATGGAAGGACAATTCAAACAAATTACAGCTATTATGGTGAAACAAGAAAGGAAGATATAGTTACCTCTGCAGGCACATAATATGGTCTTTTTCCAAAGTAGTCCTACAAGTAAACATAAAGTGGGGTTCAAAAGTCCACATTGGCACACTTTATGTTTACTTATAGGCCTACTTTGGAAGACAGAGTGGAACCTGGAAATAAACACAATTTTAAAATAAAGAAATTATGTTTATGAAAAAAAAAGAACTAGTTTTGCCCAAACTAGTGGAGGGGGACATACCAAATACAAATTAATGCTGAAATCAATGTCAATTTTTAAATTAAACTTTTCATTGATATGCTGGTAATATAATTTGTAAAGGAAAATACTATTAATTTAAACAGATGCAATAGAACAGATTTTCAACCCCACTTTTCGTTCCTATGAAGTACGTCCCTTTTCTGTTTCCCACTTTTCCTGATCCACGATTCATAATGGAAGCCCGTTTTCGTTTTCCAGTCTCCAGTGTTTTCACTCACATCGGTATATGTTCTTAGCAGATATTTTGACATTTAACGTATTACATTTGTAAACATTGGCCTTCATATTGCTGATACTTTAGAGCAGTGGTACTCAACTGGCTTTGCTTTAGGTCCCAGATTTTACATTGGACATCAAATGGCAATCTAACACAGTAAAAAACATAGTATTTAATGTTGCCTGGGATATTTTATCTTGCATAGTTTTATCAATGGTTTCACATATAAGGGCTTGTAGTTAGTTTTTCTAAAAAAAAACTTGCTTTGTTGGCACATGAATGTTCGCTCCAGGTGTGCACAGCTTCATATGAATCCATTGTTTCTATTAAAAATGTTAATCGAGGCGGAAATTTGGACAGAAAATTCTTGTTTGGTGTGCAAAGGCCTAATAACTTAAAATTATTGTTTTTCCTACATCTGGAATGCTTTTATTTGTAGTTTTACAGTGCTTCTTATGGAGACCGGAACTAAAACAGTCCAGCCGCTTAAGATTAGAATTTTAATGGCAGAGCACAGAGGTTATTTAGGAGCCAACCGCTAATCTGATAATTGACTGAGATAATTGCAGCTATGAAGAATCAATTGCAATTTCAGATGCTGAAATAGGAGCAAGCGTCAATAATAGAAAATTGCCCAATTCTACTGCATAAAAACGGCATGTGTTGAGATGAATGCCACGGATTCCTGGAAGCAGTTTAACTTGGCTCTGATGAATCAAGAAAATATGAGAATTTCAGAACCAAAATACTTGCTTCCAGGCATTCACATTGACACTGGCATTTATAAAAATAGAATATGGGTGTGAAGAAAAATGTTGTTTTGATTCACAAATATGTGCCGGATAATTCCTGGCACCTCTTACCTACATATTAATCTCACTGATGCCCTAGGACAAATCATATTTCCCCATAGGCAAAGCCTACAACCTCTTACATGGTCAATATACAAAGAAATATGCATGGAGTTGCTTTCCCACTACTGTCACTATGAGAAACCGCCACACCCAATCTCAAATAGACCTTGTGATAGCAGTGATATTTTTGTTCAACAAAACCTGAAACCAAGTGAAAACATTTTCGTTAATTGAAATGAAAATAAAACTGAACATAATTGGAAAAAAAATAATTGAAATTAAATCAAATGTATTTTACGCTAAATTCAACAGTGATATCTAAAACAACCATTGTGTGAACACTGATGAAAACAGCTAAACTGAATGGACAAATCAAATATAAACAAAAATAAATATATAAATAATGATAATAACCCTTGTTTATAGTTATCATATCGTTCTTAACAACCGTGAGACAGAATAGTTGATGGTTCTACAGTAACACTGAGACTATGGAGACTGTTTAACACTCCACACTGACTTTCTCTGTTTTCTGATGTTTTTGATAAGTGCAATGGAGCATGGAGGGATCTGGCATACCTATTGGCTAACTTCTGTTGGGGAACACAAGCAGTATGAGGTCTGTTTGATATTAGATGGGAGGATTAGACAGGAAATGGCTCAGGGGAGACTGACATGGTCCCTCCATGGTCGGCAGTGGTCCCGGAACCCCGAGCCTGGACCGGTACAAGGCCACAGTGTCCTTCCCTGTCTTAAGGGAGGGGGGAAAAGGGTGGATGAGGTTTAAACTAGAGCAAGTGGGACTAGAAGGCTGGGAGGGGTGACGGCTGGATGGATTACATAAGGAGTTCAACACCACAGCAGCCAAGCATCTTTTAGCCCTTCCCTTAAATTTAATAGCTTTATAGCATAGACCAAGTCCCATAGCTTCTGAAAGATCTTGGCTACTTTTACAAAACTCCTTGGTTTACTTCCTCTATGATTATAGAGAGATCATGGTGGTCTGAAGAATTTCATATTCTTAAGGCTTTTATTATTTGCAGCTAGATATACTTTAGAGACTTTGAACTCAGGTAAAACAAAAGGGGTGAGGCTTTGTGGGAATAAATAAGATAAATGTGGTAGCTTTATGAAAAAGTATATTTTAATTTAAGAAGTGGTGATTGCCTGTACAAAATGCTAGGGTGTTGTGGATGGTTGCTATGTTGTTCTGGGTGGTTGCTAGGGCTTTGTTAAGTGGATGTTGGACTGTTATGGGGGGTTGCTTACAGCCCAAAGTCCCAAGTCTCTTTGATATTCTGGTTTTCAGATATGGCTCAGCCCCCCCATCTAAAGTAAGTCTATGTACAACGATGTACATAATACACAAACATTATAACCACTAACAGGTGATTAATGTGGATCATCTCCTAACAAGGCCATGTGTCATTGGCTGAGTAGATTAGATGGTAAGCGAACAATCAGTTCTCATAGTCCACATGTTGAATGCAGGAGAGATGGGCAGGGGTTAAGACCTGAGTGACTTTGACAAGGGCAAAATTGTTATGGCTAGACGACTTGGTCAAAGCATCTCTGAAACAGCAAGGTTTGTGGGGTGCTACCGGTGGTAGTGGGGTGGTAAGTAAATACTGACTGGTCCAAGGAGGGGCAAACCACAAACCGGCAACAGGATGTTGGGCGTCCAAGGCTCATTGATTCGAGAGAGCAACAAAATCTATCCTGTCTGGTCCGTACCGACAGAAGGAATACTGTGGCACAAGTCACAAAAAATGTTAATGATGTTATGGGAGGAATGTGTCACAACACACAGTGCATCAGACCCTGCTCTATATGAAGCTGTGTAGCCACAGACCTGTCAGAGTGCCCATGAGGATCTCTGTCCACTGTCGAAAGCACCTACAATGGGAACGTGATTGTCAGAACTGGACCTGGGAGCAGTGGAAGAAGGTCGCCTGGTTTGATGTGTTCCATTTTCTTTTACATCACGTGGATGGCCGTGTACGTGTGCGGCATTTACCTGGGGAAGTAATGGCACCAGGATACACTGTGGGAAGACGACAAGCCGGTGGAGTGAGTGTGATGCTCTGGGTAATGCTCTGCTGGGAAACCCTGGGTCCAGCCATTCATGTGGATGTCAATTTGACACGTATTACAAACCTAAACATTGCAGACCAAGTACACCCCTTCATGACAATGGTATTCCCTGATATCAGTGGCCTCTTTCGGCAGGATAATGTGCTCTGCCACACTGCACACATTTCAGGAATGGTTTGAGGAACGTTGATGAAGAGTTCAATGTGTTGCCCTTGCCTCCAAATTCCCCAGATATCAATCTGATTGAGCAGCTGTGGGATGTGCTGGACCAACAATTCTGATCCACGGAAAATCCACCTTGTAACTTACAGGACTTGAAGGATCTGCTGCTAATGTCTTGGTGTCAGATACCACAGGATACCTTCAGGGGTCTTGTAGAGTCCATGCCTCGACAGGTCGGTACATTTTTGGCGGCATGCTGAGGACCAACAGCATAATAGCCAGGTGGCCATAATGTTTTGGCTCATCAGTGTCTGATGAAGTCTTCAATGCAAGTTTTATAAGTCTTATCTCATAGAAAAGTAAAAGCATACCTCTCCTCAACAAGTCGTACGATTTGAGGTATCATTACCTATGTTTCTATCCAAGTTACAAATTTTATTTATTTGTAAGAAAATGTCACTTATGGTGAAATCGACACAAAAGAAAAATTTAAAATGAAAGTTCTAGCCACTTAAGAAGCCACTGTGGCTCTTTTGTTTAATGTAATACATTGCTTGTGGTTTGGAGCATGCATCAAAATGATCTCACAAACCTCATATTCGCTTAGGGTTGCAAACTTTTCGATAATCGAATACAGGATTTTAAGTGCTTCAATATGGGATGGGGGTCCCCCTTCAAGCGTTTTGCCTTTCGACCAGGGGGGCTCTCTGACTGAATTATGCAAATTATGTATTCACGTGTCTTGATGAGGGCAAAATCAGAAGATTTTTAAAAAAAAATCTGTATTCCTATACAAGTTCTATAGGAATACACTGTATTCCTATACAAGTTCTATAGGAATACACTGAATACCAGTGTGTTCCCATTGTAGTTTATGTGCATGTTTTCTTATTGATAAAAATATATATATACACGTTTTTTGTGGGCATATTCGCATCTTGGTGTTTTCATCTAGCATTTTTTATGCAATGTTTCAAAATTTGAACATATGAGGAAGGAAACCCAGCTATTCATGTCCATAGCACAAATGGTATGGGACAAGATACTTGCTGATGTGTAATACTTGGGGTTAGGAGTTTGTTCAAATTCAAAACCCTAAGTAGAAATAATAGTTTTAACACTAATTAAATAGTTTGATACACAAGGCCATCTCTTTGGGTTCAAGCTGTTGAACATGTTGATTGACAAAGACAAAATTAATAAAATCATAAATAAATAACCAACAAATGCACTTAGTCCCTATAGATTCACACCACAAAATACAAAGCACATACACTGGAAAACATGATTTAAAATCTAGATAAAGCAATGTTCCCTTAAGAGTGTTTAAATGCAAAATTGCTCAACTCCAGGATGTTTTCTGTTATCCATTTCAGAAAAAAAAAAAAAAAAAAAAAAAAAACTTACATATAAAACAATGCATGTATGTGCAAGAATCGATATTAAGAAGTGTCACGGAGGGGTGGGGGAAGACAAAGGACCCAAAAGCAGAGATGACGGTTCAATAGGGGTTATTAACAAAGAAATTAAATTCAATGAAAGGTGCTCCTGGCACCGGCTGCTGATACAGATCCAATGAGCCGCTATGGGCTAGTGACGAGTGTGTTCGTAAGACAAGTGTGTGCGTTGAGGTAGTCTGGAGCAATCCGAAGAGAGTCCGTTGAAGCTGGTGTGATGCGAAGCAAAGCCCAGATGATTCTCCCAAGACACCGTGGATGACTTCGGAGGTGCGTGCACTGCTGAGGACCCGAGTCTCCGCCTTCAGAGCAGGCGACAAGGCTGCCCTAAGAACAGCGAGGGCTAAACTGTCCCGGGCCATCAGAGAGGCAAAGCGTGCACACTCCCAGAGAATCCACAGTCACAGTGGTGACACGCGGCACATGTGGTAGGGCATCCAGGCCATCACCAACTACAAGACAACATCAGTTGCCTGTGACAAAGATTCCTCCCTTCCAGATGCGCTGAACGACTTCTATGCTAGGTTTAAAGCACAGAATGGCGTGGTGGCAAGGAAGACCACCCCTCCTCCCAACGACCAGGTGCTCTGTCTTACCACGACTGATGTGAGGAAAACTCTATGTAGAGTCAACCCACGGAAGGCTACTGGACCAGACAACATTCCTAGCAGAGTGCTCAGAGGATGTGCAGACCAGCTGTCAGATGCCATCTTCAACATCTCTCTGAGCAGCGCCGTCGTTCCAATGTGCTTCAAGGCCACCACCATCGACCCCATGCCAAAGAAGTCTTCAGTGTCCTGCCTCAACGACTACCATCCCATCACACACACACCCATCATCATGAAGTGTTTCGAGAGGCTCGTCATGAGGCACATTAAGACCCAGCTGCCCCCCTCACTAGACCCACTGCAGTTCACGTATCTTCCAAACCGTTCAACAGACGCCATCGCCACCACCCTCCATCTGGCCCTCACCCACCTAGATAAAAAGGACTCATACGTTCGAATGCTCTTCATAGACTTCAGCTCAGCATTCAACACAATAATTCCTCAGCACCCGATTGGAAAGCTGAACCTGCTGGGCCTGGACACCTCCATCTGCAACTGGATCCTCGACTTCCTGACTGGGAGACCTCAATCAGTTCGGATCGGTAACAGCATCTCCACCACCACCACCACACTGAGCACTGCGGCCCCCCAGGGCTGTGTGGTCAGTCCACTGCTGTTTACTCTGCTGACTCACGTCTGTGCAGCAATGTACAGCTCGAACCACATCATTAAGTTCGCAGATGACACGACCATGGTGGGTCTCATCAGCAAGAATGACGAGTCAGCATACAGAAAGGAGGTGCAGCGGCTAACGAACTGGTGTAGAGCCAAAAATCTTTCTCTGAATGTGAACAAAACAAAAGAGATGGTTGTTGAATTTAGGAGAGCACAGTGACTGCTCCCCGCTAAACATCAACGGCTTATCTGTGGAGATCGTCAAGAGCACCAAATTCCTTGGTGTTCACCTGGTGGAGAACCTCACCTGGTCACTCAACACCAGCTCTATTACCAAGAAACCCCAGCAGCGTCTCTACTTTCTTCGAAGGCTAAGGAAAGCACATCTCCCACCCCCCATCCTCACTACATTCTATAGAGCGACTATTGAGAGCATCCTGAGCAGCTAAATCACTGCCTGGTTTGGGATCGCAAAGCCCTGCAGAGGATAGTGATGACAGCTGAGAAGATCATCGGGGTCTCTATTCCCCCATCAAAGACATTTACAAAAAACACTGCATCTGCAAAGCAACCAGCATTGTGGATGGCCCCACACACCCCTCGCACAAACTCTTCACCCTCCTGCCATCTGCCATTCGGGCCCTCACGGCCAGACTGTGTAACAGCTTCTTCCCCCCAAGCCATCAGACTCCACAGTACTCAGAGACTGGACTGACACACACACACACACACACACACACGTGTCCTGAGTTGCACTTTAATTATTGTCACTTTATAACTGGCTGCTACTTCAATAACTGCTATGTGCATAGAACACTATCTCATATTATGTTATGTTTACATTTGGCATTTTTAGAAACTGTCATCTTTTTCCACTACTGTGTACTGGCCGGCACCGCACTGTCTCTCACTGTGCCCATTGTCCTGTTAATTTTTAGTAATTTATTGCACTGTCCCATACTTTTTGCACACGTTTGCACGTGGACTTAATATAGGTATGTTATTTAGTCTGTGTAGTCTCATGTGGTTCTGTGTTCGTCCTATGTTGTTTTATGTTGCACCATGGTCCTGGAGGAACGTTGTCTCATTTCACTGTGTACTGTACTAATTGTATATGGTTGAATGACAATAAAAACCTCTTGACTTGACACGGGCAGATAACGAGGAATCCTCCTCTACATTAACTGGGCACTGAACTGGTGAGCGACAGTAAACAGGCAGGTAACCGCACCTCTACAGACAGGCAACCAATAGATACATGAGCAAGCTCAAACTGCACAAGAGGAAACAGTTAAACATGGCAGCAAACAATAAACTGGCAAAGAAAGAGGGGAAACACAAGGAATAAGTAGGGAGTGCAATCAGAGTGAAGCAGGTGGAACAAGTCAGTAAATCATTGTTATGATCAGTGTCTCCCTGAGAAATGCTGATCACTCATGAAGGCTCCACCTGCGAGGGAAATATCAAACAACAGTATGTGCCAGCACAAATCGGAACTGTGACAAGAAATGCTGCTGTGTGTTGTTGGACAGTCAGCCTTTAGGCTCCAGCTGTAGCTCGGCCTGTATGGAATGCTGCACTTAATAGGGCTCTGATGTCGCAAACACACAAGGCTAAAGCAGTAATTAAACCAGCAGTGAAGGAAAGGCTGTTGAGGGGGTATTGACAGACTGCAGCCTTTAGAAATTAATCATTAACATACACTTTTTTTGTAGTTTACCACCTCACACCAATAAAAAAAAATTTTTTACATCAAATTTAACAATAACTTATACTAGAAAAAAAAAAAGCTTCCAAAAAATGTATAATGTAAACTATAATGTAAACTAAATTAAATAACAATAACAATATACAGAGTGACTATTTGCACTAGGTGTAAATTTGCACTCCAATAGTCTGGTGGAAAAACAGAAACTTAAGACAAACTGCACCCCTTGTGTCCTTGTAGTGGCATGGGGTGTAACAACGGTGTCGAAATGCTTTTTTTTGTGCGGATGAACAGGTTCCAATTCGCCTTTTGACCAACTTTTTTCCATCATGTTTCCTGTGTCCACTCTTAATATTTCTTTTAATACTACTAAAAATAATATAAAGGTTGATTTCCTCACAGTGATTTGGTCACTGTGAAGGTCGGGAGTTCAGAGAAAGGTTTAATCTTAATTAACCATGTTTTAACCAGTTTTACTATAGTAATATTTTAGTAACCATGTTTTTTTTGCCGGAAGCCAACATTTTAATCCGGTTAACTGTGTTACTACAGTAACCATGTTTAGTTTTTTGGTTACTATGATGCAAAATACCATGGTGATACTATGGTTAATGTAGTAAAACCAAGGTAAAATTTTGGTTTGGGTTAGGTTTAGGGGTATTGGTTGGTGTAGGATGTCTTAGGGACTCTAAATAAACACAATAAACATTCATGCATCCCTTATACTGTATGATAGTATTACATTAGGGGTGCAAATAGCATCTAACACTATTTGGACTTATTTGCACTATAGTGCAAAAAGCCACTGCCAAAATAAAAATGTAATTGAACTAAATAAAATACATAAATATCAAACAAATAGATTAATTCGTTTTTAGGTTTTGAAACACAGTATATTATAAAATTTGAAACCTTTAAACCGGTCTTCATTAAACATAAAAATGCCACTAGAC
Source organism: Moxostoma hubbsi (assembly GCA_032164185.1). Classification (NCBI taxonomy): domain Eukaryota; kingdom Metazoa; phylum Chordata; class Actinopteri; order Cypriniformes; family Catostomidae; genus Moxostoma; species Moxostoma hubbsi. Next base: position 13,305,345 of record JAVLUX010000014.1, on the reverse strand, counting down.
AGTGATGACACTAGATGGCCATGAGACATTTAACAGCATTAAACATATTTAAATGATATAATTCAGGGCTGTCACCCCTATTAAAAATATTAATTAAAAAAGATTAAAGTATTAAAATCATTATTAAAATAAATAAAATAATAATTATTAAAGTATTCCAAATTAAATAAAAATACTGAAAAACAAAAACAAAACTGAAACTAGAAAAAAACAAACACTAAACACTACACTAAACCTTACATTCATAGAGTACTAAAAATTAACAAAAAGTAAAGAAATGGAAAAGACATTTTAAAGATAACCAAAATAAATTAATTCTAAACTAAAAGTTTTGTTTCTCTCTGTAAGTGATGGGTGTAATGGGGGAATCATCAACTAGGCTTCCACTGGTAATGAATGTTGACACAACATATTAACTTTGTTAGTCTCAAGAGACAGAGGGCTAATAGATATGAGCCTTCAGTAGCAAGCCATGTGACTATGTTCTCTGAAGATCTTGTGAGAGGCTGGTGACATGTGGACCTGATAATAAAGCTGTCTTTCTGTCTTAAAAGTCCTTGTGACATTTTAGAAACAAATGCGTCTAATGTGTCTAATGTGATTAAATAAGAGTTTAAATCATCTGGTATCTTGAGAAGAAATTTTTAGGACAGAATGGAAAGCAATGAAATACTAGATAGAAGAATGGTTCCCAACAGGTTTGATCTAAGATTCAGATTTTACCTCGGCCATCAAGTGGTGATCCACAATTGTTTATCGTATAAAAGTACCAAAAATTTCCTTAAAATCGAATTGTTTTCATGTCATACAATCTGCCCCAGTCCATATCAATCTATCTATCTTAGCTAGCTATTTTGTCATCAACAACTAAATATATGGGAAGCACTTTCTCCTTCTTTTTGAACATTTATTTTGCTATCCTGATTATGCATGATTATATGGTTAGTTGCATATAAATAGTCATTCTAAATCTTTTTCAGCAACAAAATGTTACTTGGTCTCAATGCACAAACCTGCATTGACTTTAAATGTTTGTAAATACTAAATAATTGCACAGTGGTGGCCAAAAATTTTGGCACCTTGGTAAATATGAGCAAAGAATGCTGTGAAAAAATCTGTATTGTTTATCAAACCTTTAATTGAAGTAAAACAACTGAAACAGGGGAAATATCACATTATTAAATAATTATTTTCTCCAAAACGCATTGGCCATAATTATTGTCACACTTTTATTCACTTTATTACTTTTTGCAACCTCCCTTTGCCAAGATAGTATTCTCCTATAATGTCTAATGAGGTTGGAGATCACCTGGCAAGGGATAAAAACCCCTGTTGTCTGGGACAATAGGACTTTGACAAAAAAAAAAACAATTTCAGGCAAACCACATGAAAAGCCCACAGCCTTTGCATTAGTGACCAGATTTAACCTTCCGTTAAAATATGTTCATATGTCTCAAGGCAAAACAAATAGTTTCAACCATGCAAACAGCATATAAAAAGTGGGTAAAATTCAATAAATTCCTCAATCTAAAACATGTGTAGAAATGCAGGCAAATCAAACATCATTGTGCCAAAAAATCTACACCAGATGATTTTATTTGCAGCAAAATAACATACCATGTATATAAAATAAGTACCACCAACAATAAACAGGATGTTCCTATACATAATTGCCCTCTCAAACAGGCCTAAGGGCAGAATTCATTGTTGTGTAGAACTGGAGACAGTTGACCGGTCTATGATACTACACTGTTAGGAAGTTATAGGACCCAGAGTAAACCTTCCCAAAATGCCACAGTTGGGAGTCACTATGTCTCTTCCCAGGAGGAAATACCATCCGTTTGTGGATGCCTTGTGGTGTTCTGGGCTGTGATATGGTTAACGAGTAAACAAGTTGGTCTGCCAAACAGAAACCAGTCCAAGTCTATTTTAAATGTCTAGTTATTGCTGGATCTTGCAGACAAAAACCCCAAATGCTACCTAAAGGAAGTGACACAGTTACTTCACAGCCGACCTTTCACAGTCGCTTCACAGGAACAATTGTTCCACAAGTTCTGCAACCCCAATTCCGAAAACGTTGGGACAGTTAATGCTAATAAAAACAAAATGGAGTGGTTTGTAAATTATTTTCACCCTTTGCTATATTGAAAGAACTACAACTACACATTATATGATGTTTTACCTTGTGAGATTCATTGTGTTTTTTTGTGTGTATGTTTTTTTTGATGTACAATCATTTCAAATCAGATGATTGCAACATGCTCCAAAAAAGATGAGATGTGGCAATTTAAGACTTATAACAACCCGACGAGTTGAAATAAGGCAATGTGAAACAGGCCATGTAAAACAGGTGAGGTAATCATGTCACTGTATATAAGGAGCCTCCAAAAACAGACTAGTCCTTCAAGAGCAAGGATCATGCGAGACTTGTCAATTTGCCAACAGATGCTTCAGCAAATAATCCAGCACTTTGAGAACAATGTTCCCTAAAGAAAAATTGGAAGGATTTTGGGCATTTCACCCTCTACAGGGCACAATATTTAAAAGATTCAAGGAATATGGTCAAATCTCAGTGTAAAGAGAAAAATGAAAACCACTTCTGAATGCGCTTGATCTCTGATCCCTCAGACATCACTGTCTTGAAAAAAATCATTAAACTGTAATGGATATCATGAACATGGTCTTTGGATTACTTTAGTAAACCTTTGTTTACTAAACAAAGCTGGACTTTTGGAGGATGCCGCTGCATCCACATAAGTTAAGACTTTACTATGCAAAGCAGAAGCCATACATCAACACTGTCCAGAAGCGCTGCCGACTTCTCTGGGCTCGGTCTCATCTTAGATGGTAAGTAGGACAGTGGAACTGTTTTTTGGTCCGGTGAGTCCACATTTAAAAGCAAAAGGTTTTTTGAAAAACACAGCCATCGTATTCTCTGGGCCAAAGAGGAAAAGGACTAACCAAGCTGATATCAGCATCAGGTCTAAAAGATAGTGTCTGTATGGGTATGGGATAGTGTCATATGTGTAACTTGCACATCTGTGAGGGCACCATTAATGCAGACAGATATGCACAAATTTTGGAACAGCATATACTGCCATCCAGCACCGTCTTTTCCAGGGACGTCCTGGAATTTCCTGACTGCAGTCCTGACCATCTCCAATTGAGTATGTGTGGCGCATTATGAAGTGCACAATATGGCAACGAAGACCCCGTTTTTAAAAAAAAAGGTAAAACATCATTTAATGTGTAGTTTTAGTGCTTTCAATATAACAAAGGGTGAATATAATTTACAAATCACTCTTTTTTTTGTTTTTATTAGCATTTTTAATACTGTCCAATCTATTTGTAGACTAATACAGTACATTCAGCTTCTAGCTTTATCAGGACCGCCATTCAAACTCATTACAGCTTGTATTGTTGCAGTTTTATAGCAGCTTAATAGGCTGCATTATGAAGCCCATTCTCAGGAAACTGTGCCATTTGTGCCAGAAAATATCCGGAAAAACAAACACTTAAAACGTTTTTGTTCCATTATTTATTTGAAAAGGTTACTGGGGAATTTTCAAGACTCGGGCCAAAAGTAACAAGGCTTTAAAGGGGCATCCACATGATTTGCGTCAGCGCTGCAGAATACGTTGAAGACTATGGAGTGAAGCATCAATGTTGCCCTAGGCGCTGCATTGCTCTTGTTTGAAGCATTGTAACGCAGCATTGAAAGTTCAAACAATTTCAACTTTAACCCGTTTCTGCCGACCTTTCAAAAGGTCAGCAAATGGTTACCTGACAATTTGCTTGAATGCAATAAGTCTGTAGTTAAATCAGAGAACCAGCTTTACACTAAATTATTTTTCAATGTTTCTGCCTCTCTAATGATGCCTTTTAGAGTACAAAGCAACAAGAAAAATTAAAAACTGTCAAAATTCAGAGAGATATTGAATGTCTCATTTATTTTTATTAAATATTTACATTACCATTTCTGAGCATCCAGAGACAGAAGTTATTAAACTTATTCAATTCACAAATGAACATGAAAGACCTTAAAGGGGTAGTTCAACCAAAAATAAAAATTCTCTCATCATTTCACCCTCATGCCATCCCAGATGTGTATTACTTTTTCTCTTCTGATGAACACAAACAAATATTTTTAGAAGAATATTTCAGCACTGTAGGGCCATATAATGCAAGTGAAAAAATCTTAATTTTTGTACAGCAGAAGAAAGTCATGCACATCTGCAGCATTTTTTGTAAGCCTATATTATATGTGTAGACAATTAAATGTGTAACAGGGTTGAACAGAAGTGAAGGACAACGCCAAAATCTGGCGTTCAGCCTTCTGCCTGGCTTGCTGAAGTCAAACTTACATCACCAATCACCCTCAACCGTCATGCTCTGTTGCACTGCTTCCTGGTTCCTCTGTCCTCCCAATGGACAGGTCTTACAGACATCCTCACTGTAAAAACAAACAATACTTTCCTTTATGCCATAGTGCACTGTATACACAAAGAGATATACTTACTGTCTGACTCCTGTCACCCAGTGATCTTTTTTACAGATGTTGAATGTAATTATTTACCTGGCAGGTTCTATTCTCTTTTATTAATTCTCATTTCTCATGATGTGGTGAGGCATATTCTTGGAGCACAGAAAGTATGATAAGTTTACAAGTGAGGGCTGTGGCCAATACTCTCCCATTTCAATTTAAATGCCACAGAGTAAATCCCCTAAATTATAATTCTCTCTGTGTGTGCAGAATACTGGAATGACTCATACTACCCTGAATTTACAGTGATACATTGACAAACATAGCAATGTTCTGGTTTCTCTTTAGTCAGCTGTAAACTATATTCATGGTTTAAATCAGTTTAACAGTTTAAAGATGAAGTGTGTGAATTATTCAATGTTAAAATACTTTCTCCTTCTGATTTGTTGGTGTTTATATGGCAAAAATGACTGATCAAATAAATAATTAAATGTACATTAAATATTGATTTGTGTTTAAATTATTTTGTTAGCTTGTAGAGATTGCAGAGTGATTTGAGAAATGTAAGCGTAGCCCAAATCTAGTGGGAAGACTCTGTACATCATCACGCCATTATCTACACTCAAAAAAATATTTTAGCCTATTTTTAAGATTTATCCATTTCAGTTGAATAACAAATTTCCATCTAATTGAATTGAATAGTCTTGAAGAAAATGTAATTAATAAAACTTGCATTTTGTAAGATTTATACATTTTATTTAGTTTAGATTAGGCAATTCAATTAGATGGACATTTTTTTATTCAATTGAAAATAGTATATCTTGAAAATAGGCAAAAATATTTTTTGAGTGTAGATAGCTCCTAGTCAATCCTGTATCAGCCATTGCTTCAAAGTCTGCTTGCAATCTATCCCATTGCTGTTTCAGTGTGCCAACACGGCAACCTCCTCCTCTCCACCGCCACCAGTTGAGTCCAGTGCTACACAGGGGTAGGCTCCTCTCTGCTGCCTCCCATCTCCAGCAGGATCTGATGGTTTGAGTAGCAATTTCATCTGACCGCCAGACGGGACTTATGTCAAAAAGAGACATTACGTTTCTGTTTCATATTATTCATCAAATAAATGTAATGTCAACTTTACTTAAGTCTGCGAGTCTTTCTGATAGAAGTTGGAAAGATGACACAATACACTCATAAAAATAAAGGTACCACATATAACAAAAAAAGGTTGTTTCGCAGCAATGCCATACAAAAACCTTTTTTGGTTCCACAAAGAACCTTTTAGCAACCAGTTCTTTAAAGAATTCATTTTTTCCTTATTGCCACAAATAACATTTTCAGGTGTTACAAAAAACCTTTTCCAAAGGTTCTTTGTAGAACGATTAAAAAAAAAGGTTAATGACCAATTGATCCAAAAGCCTTTAATTTATGCTTTTTATTATATAATCCCTTATAAATGAAAGAATTAATGTTAATATAATTAAACACATTTGTTAAATAAAACACGTGGACAAAAAATACAAAAATTCCAGGAGGAAAAAGACTCAACAAATTATGGTTAACATGTTTACCGCTTTTAAAATATACATGAATAATGCATGTATGAGAGCATATGAATACAAGGCACTAAACGTTTCAACAATGAACACAATAACAAACAGTGCAACACAAAAATCTTAACAGAATTATATTCGGAGAAGAGGAACATTTAACTTTTGAATGCACTGTATTTCATAATTGAGAAACAAGCCACCTTTTAGCAATCAATCACTGCATTTAAGGAACATGAATTCAACTGGCTTAACTGTTTATCTCTTCCTTTAAAACAGTGGGGTGGAGGGGAGAGTGGCTGAAGTCTTAAAACATTAATACAGGTTAACACTGCATTTTATTGATTACATGACATACCGCCATTATGGAAAAACTCAAAATATACCACTGTGGCATATACACTTACCAGTTTATGCATGACTTTAAGCACTTTTGCCACAAGATTACCAAATGGATGATTGTTGGTGACAGATTGGCTGGTTTGAGTATTTATGTAACTGCTGATCTTTAACTGCTGCTTTTTACCGGAAAACAAGATAAAAACACTTACCTTGAAAATCTTTTTTTGCATTGTAGATGCAAGAGTTTTTTGTTTTTATTTCATTTTTTGTTTGTTGGAGACTTCTGTTGGGTGTCCTCCCTCATCCGAAATGGAGGGTACCTTTCAGTGGTACAGGAGGGTTCTTTTCACATTACATGTTCAGTGCTGCACTGGCTGAAAAAAGCTTAAAGTTGTGAATTTCTTAAATATATTCATGCTATCCTATGCTAACATTAAATGTTAAACTGTTGTATTGCTAAAACGTGTCTTTTATAAAATGACATTACCTTGTGCTTGGTAAATAACAAAAAACTATTTCAGGTCTTTCACCACATACAAAATGTGATAATATTAAAATGACTAAGCATGTGTTAGTGTCATTTCCAACTAAATCAAAGAATCTGTTCTTGACACTCACTAATGCTTAGTCATTTTAACAGTGTTGAGCCAACCAGGTTTTGCATAAATCACACCATTAGCTATAATTTTGCTTAGCACTCAGTTTGGTCACATCGACTGTAGTGTGAGACACAGTCAAGCAAAAAAGACATGTTGTCAGTTTAAGTTAGTAGATCAGGGGTTTTAAAAATCTAATTTCATTCTGCAAGACAATAGTAAAGCAAATAGGAAAGAATAGGCTACTAACCAGTCTCTAACAGGCCATGCTAATCACACTGGTCTTCAAAAGTTAATTTGTGATCACTTCCTTATATCAAAAATCAAGTGTACGTTACGAAACGAGCCGCTAAAGTTTTTTACGTCTGAAACCTTCATCGGTTTTACTATTAACAGTTTCGTTTTTTGTTCACCTTACAAAGCAAAATCAAAACATTCAGAAATTAAAACAATAAGTAACGACGCTGAACTCTGCACTCTACTTACCATAACATAGACTTATTCCTCTCAAAATGGTGATTTTTCGGTTCCCTCAGGTGTTGTTCGTCTCCTGCGCATGTGTATGATAAACGACGACGCAAGTGTGACCAAATGGAAATTGATCTAAAAAGTCTTTGTAAATAATTAACACTAAAAAAATACACTTTATAACATTATATTGAGATAATACCTTTTACAATTGGAAATCGACTAATGTTGTGTTTTTTAGAGCCTTATTGGCTAATTGCGAAATGATAATGTATTTAAAAAAAAAAAAAAAAATATATATATATATATATATATATATATATATATATATATATATATATATATATATATTTCTTTATTTACTTATTTATCATTTATATTTCACTTCAGCTTCACATGTTGTTTTCTTTCAAATGAAACTGCATAATAACATGGATATAAGTAATGAAAAATGTATATGAATAAATAAATATCCTATATATTATTATTTTTTTTATTTTTTTATTTTTTGGGGGGGGGAAATCTGGGAAAAATAGTCTAATAAAAAAAAAAAAATACAAAAATAGTTGGCTACTTCATCTCAGTTATTTATTCAATAGAAACACAAATTATTATGTTAAAAAATTTTAATTTTGAGAATGTTCACCAAAGACATTGAAAGAGCACCATACATTTGCATTGAGCTTACATTTCACCTGTTTCAAAAAATATTCACTTGATATTACTTAGTGTGAAGAACCTTTTTATGGTCTAAAGAGCCTTTTGGCACTACAAAGAACCTTTTGTGGAATGGTAAGGTTCCACAGACGTAAAGGTTCTTCATGGAATCATACACTCCGACAAAGAACAATTTAAGAACCTTTATTTTTATGTGCGGTCATTACTCAGAAAGGAGTGGTGGTGGTGTAGTGGGCTAAAGCACATAACTATTAATCAGAAGGTCGCTGGTTCGATCCCCACAGCCACCACCATTGTAAGTCGCTTTGTATAAATGTGCCTGCCAAATGCATAAATGTAAATTGAGTTTTCCAGAGATTTGTATAACAAGCAGATTTGATGAATATTAGGTTTTAGGTGTTGCCTTCAGGGACATAATTTAGGTGCAGAATGTAGTTTTCACTTCCATAAACAACTAAATTATGTGTGTACAGAATGAGATTAAACACTATAGAAGGGGAGCGACAACTTTTTTAGCTGCAGTGTGTACATGACCACTGTTTAGAATATTCTTTAAATTTAATTTTGGCTAACAGATAAACACTGATTGCTTCTAAATGTAGTCTTAGAACCACTGCAGCATAAACAGCATAAACTAAATTACAGCCTGCAGAATCAAGAATTCTCTTATTTTGTGGCAAGTGACAAATATGCATTGCTCAAATAAGAAATGCAGGAAATTACAATACTTCCAGAAGAACATATAAAGGAAACAGTTCTCAGCTAAAATCTGTCCCATGTCCATTTCAGACTTGTGGCATGTTTGGTCTCATTTCGAGCAGCACTAAAGAGAAGCAGCATTGTAGATTTATGAGTCGTGGAGGGTATGCTGTGGGCCATGTGAATGATGTTCCTTTGGGATCCTGATAAAGAATTTAAGGGGTGTGCTAATGGGACAAGTTGAAAGGAGCCAGGCTGGCCACTTTACTGCAGGTTAGTGTTAGGTTAGACCTCTGCCTGAGGGTCAAATAAGCCCAACCTCTGACACAAACCAGACTAATGGGATATTCCACTATCTGCTTATATGTACATAGAGAGTTAAGAGTTAATTTAGCAAAGCAATATGCTGATAAACATTGGGGTCCAAAAGTCTGAGATCACATTGAAAATCTGGGATTTAAAGTCTAATTTACACTAAGAAATAAACAACGTTTTAGCTTTTTCAAAAAGGTAAAGGATTAGTCCATCCAAAAAAGAAAATTTGGTCATAATTTATTCACCCTCATGTTGTCTCAAACACATATGACTTTCTCTCTTATGCGGACCACAAAAGGAAAAATACCACTGGATATCATATGGTTGGCTCATATTCCAAGTCTTCTGAAGAAATACGATTTGGTGAGAAACAACCCGAAGACATTTTGCATTGAACATCTTGACACCCATTGAGTATCATGAGCATTATGAGAGAAGATTGTTTGCAGGGGCTTGGGTGTTCATGCGAGAAATTGTTTAGTGCTAAAAACAAGTTCTCGCGCAAACATGCGTGCCACTGTGACAAGCTTCTCTCATGGTGCTTATGAACACGCAAAAGATGTCAAAATTTTCACTGGAAAATTTATTGCGGTAATATATTTTTCCTTTGTTGTTCCACATGAGAAAGTCATTTCTTTAAAACAAAGAACCGTTATATACAAAATTAACAGGAAATATTTTGAATTCTGACTAATCAAATAAGCAAATTATTTAATAATTAAAAAAAAAAAAAAAGCATTTTTGCTGCTTGTCTCAGATTTATGGACCTCACTGTACATGCACTAAAACATTAGGCAACCATGAGCATGTGGGGCTAATTTATGCACATCTTTGTCTTGTTTGCAAGACCGGAAGCACTGGAAGATAAGGTCCACACAAATACATGCACATTCCCACACATCCACACATTCACCCTCCACTATACAAAGCAGGAACATGTGTCATGATGCGGTCAGACCCCTGCCATGTCCTCCGCTTCCTTTATAACTGACTCACCATTCATTAAAACAAACACTCTGAGCTGCACCAGAGCAAGCTGGGATTGTTGAAACCACACACTAAGCCTTTGGCCATTAGCTCCTGTTATTTAATTATGTGTTGGTTTAGTTCTCTCTAGAGTCTCTCTATAATTAAAACTGAAGCTGTGTCTCATGAAGGACTGTTTAATTTACCTTATCTAATTCTGCATCAAGAGGAATCCCTAAAAATGAGCTGCAGTGGAAGGTTTTATCTGTTTTTCTCAGTATGTGTAGAGTCTACAAAAACAATGTGCATTTACAGGGCAAATTTAATTGAGTTCAACATGAAAACAAAACCAAAAACACAAGAAGAAGAATTTGAAAGTTAATATTAAAGTGGAGATTGACTGAGCAGGGAGGAGATATTGATCTGTTTCTCACCCACACCTATCAAATCGTTTCTGAAGACATATATTAAACCACTGGAGTCAAATGGATTACCTTTATGCTGACCTATGTGATTTTTGGAGTTTAGAATTTTTTGCACCCATTCATTTGCATTGAACTTAACAAAAGAGCTGAGAAATTCTTCTACAAATCTTAATTTGTGTTCTGCTGAAGAAAGAAAGTCATACACATCTGGGATGGCATGAGGGTGAGTAAATGATTAGAGATTTTACATTTTCATTTTTAGGGTGAAGTCTCCCTTTAATACACACTGCATGATAGGGTCAACACTAAATACAGGTGGAAGCGGGATCTAAAACTTTTGTTAATCAGATCACAAAAAAACATGAAGTTAGTCAATACCAATGTGACTACATTGCATCTGAAGTGTGAACTTTAATCCAGACAGCAGTGAAGCACCCTACCTCCTCACTTGTCAATCAACAGCTGTGCTAAAACTTTCATCTTTGTTGCATGCGGCTTTAAAAGGAAATAACTGTCTGATCTGAAAATTAAAAAAAAAAAAGTGAATATATGTACAAGCACGAGAACTTCACAGATCTTTTTTAGTGTGTCTGATATCAACATACTTAGACAGATGTGAAGCACACTTATCTGAAGGTCAGCTAACACAGGTACACCACTAAAACAACAGTTAATTCTGCTTGAAATGTTGCATTTGTACTTATAACAGCATCTGGGAGAAACAGTACAGCGGTTTTGTTCAAGCTTTCTTTGTCTTTAAAGACTTTTTTGGGGTTTAATATCATGCAGTAACACAATGCCATAGTGATTGATAATGTCCGTCATTATGATAGATAAAACATAAGGAAACATTTTAACTTCAAATGTAATTTCTTTACTGCAGCTTTACTGTCCGTGATATGTGCCGCTTCTCTCTCTCCCTGCACACAAGAGAGGGAGAGAGAGGGAGAGAGAGAGAGAGAGAGAGAGAGAGAGAGAGAGAGAGAGAGAGAGAGAGCATGCAACTGGGGTGATACAGGTGAGAAACGAACAATGCAGAACTCCATTAACAGATTTATTTGGCTTGCATTGTCAATCAGTCTTGTCCCTACAGTTTATTGATTAGTTTAATTGCTCTACGCAAGAATTTTGGCTGTATGTGAAAATGTACACTGTAAATGTCTGCAGCGTTTTGCAATCCTGCAATGGGTTGGCCATAAACCAGATCAGCACCATCATCACTTCCGGGCACTGACATTCTGTCATAATATCTCCCATTGGAAGCATATACAAGGAGAAAAGCAGAGGCCCTAAAACTGAGCCATGTAGCACTCCATACTTTACTTTTGTTTGGTTTGACAATTCCTCATTTACATAGACAAAGTGGTAGTGGTCTGCTAAATATGACCTAAACCATGCTAGTGCAACTCCACAAATGTCAACATAATTCTCTAGCCTATTCAAGAGAATGTTGTGATCTATCGTGTCGAATGCAGCACTAAGATCTAAAAGCACTAAAAGTGAAATGCAGCCGCGATTAGATGATGAGAGAAAGTCATTTGTAATTCTGATAAATGCAGTCTCTGTGCTGTGATGAGGCCTAAATCCTGACTGAAATTGTTCATATATACTATTTCTCTGTAGAAATGAACATATTTGTGAGGATACTACCTTTTCTAGTATTTTTTACATATACAGGTTATTTGAAATCGGTCTATATTTAGCCAGTTCTCAGGTTGTGCCTTCTTAATAAGCAGTTTGATAACTGCCATTTTAAAGTTTTTGGGACATATCCTACGGAAAGCGAGGAGTAAATAATATTAAGAAGAGGTTCTGAGATTACAGGGAATACCTCTTTTAAGAGCTTGGGTGGTGTTGGATCCAACAAACATATTGTGGCTTTTGATGTTTCGATAAGTTTTGTTAGCTCTTCATGACAGTGAAGGATTGAAGTTGCATGTGAGGAAAATTATAAAACATTGTTTTCTGAGGTACTGTGACAGCTGATTGCATAATTCAATTCTGATTATTTAAATTTTATCAGTTAAGAAATTCATTACTCTTGTGCTGCGACGGAATATCTGGTTCTCTTGAGGATTTATTCCTAACCAATTTAGACACAGTACTGAATAGACACCTTGGATTGTTGTGGTTATTTTCTATGAGATTGCTCAAATATGCTGACCTGGCATATTTTAAGTAAGAATGATTATATGTTTTGGACCTGAGAGAAAAACTCCACACATTAGGGCAACTAACACAGGAGAATATGCTCCAGGCCAGGAACGGCAATCCTGGCTGTATAAAAGGGGCACTCAGCTACAGGAATTCTCACAGGGAGATAATGTCCTCATGTTATTAACCACATCAAACTCTAAACTGTTAGCAAAGTGGCAAGGGCCTTTTGAGGTAACACATCGAGTTGGGGAAGTGGACAATGAGGTAAAACAAACAGATAGAGTCTGGGCATGGCAAATTTACCACCTGAATCTCCTAAAACCGTGGAGAGAGGAGGTACCCATGGCTTTGGCGAAGGTCGTCCCAGATAGGGCAGATTTAGGTATAGAGGTGGAATAAAAACTGCCCATCAAACCACCCCAATATCCTGTGGAGACCATTTCTCACCATCCCAAGTCAATGAGGTTGCCAGGTTGCAAAAGGTGTTTTCCGACATGTTTTCATTTCTACCCGGTAGTACGAACCTCATAGAACACCACATTGAGATGACTCCAGGAGTGGTGGTACGTTCTCACCCCTAACGGTTAGCAGAACACCAGAAAAAAGTGGTCATTCTCTGAAAAGAGAGATTTTGTGTTAAATAAAAGACTGTAATATTGAAACAAAGTATGCCGTCTCCCCGCTTCCTCATTCCCTGGAACTAAGGGATTTGTTACAGTGTTAGAATTCAGTCCATCTATATGCTACTATACATGTACTATATGGGCCTAACATATGAATAGTGCTAAACATTGGCAAAGTTGCTTTTAGCATTTATACCCATTTAAATTTGTCTTTCTCTTCCAGACCAAAAAAAGTGATGACCATTACTGCATTACACTCACTGGTAAAAAATTTAATAAAATGTATACTGCCATTTCAAAAAAAGGACAAGCCATTTGATCTGTCCCACTCAAACTTCCTGTATCAAGAGGAAATACATCAACAAAGCCCAGAAAACAGCACTCTTCAAACAATTTTATGGGGTCTTGGAAATACTGAACATCCTATTACAGAGATGAAATGGGTTGCAAATGCGGTTTCATGCTGTTTCATGACATTAAAGAGATAGTTCACTGAAATTCTGTCATCATTTACTTAACCTTATGTTGCTTCCAAAATTTTTTTTCTATTTTTCTTCAGTGGAACACAAAAGTAGATGTTAGTAATATGGCATTATATTAGTCTCAATCACCATTCACTTTCATTGCCTCTTTTTCTGATACAACGAGAGAAAACAGTGACTGATGTCGTCATTTTGCATAACATTTGTTGTGTTCAACAAAAGAAAGAAGGTTATACAGTTTTGGAACAATTTGAGTGTTCGTAAATTATGAAAGAATTTTCATTTTTGGGTGAATCTCTTTAAGATAGCCTTTGCAAATCATGGTGGTTGGCATGGATAACGCTGTAATCTGTCATTATCCGGAAGGGCGGAACGCACCTAGATAGCAAAGTATCACATTTTTTGAAAGAGTGCCATTTGCCTGCACATCTGTCTATGAAGTGAACATCAATCAAACCCTGTATCTCCTTTCACATTCCTTTCGCACAGGTGAGGACAACTTAACCATCACTGTAATATTAAAATACTAATCACTATTTCCCCCTCCACACAAAATGGCTTCTCAGCAAGAACAAACACGCAGAGAACTCTTCTGACTTTTCCAGAGCTTTGTGTGTATTCAAGACCAAAATATCCCTCACAGCCTCAGTCCACTTTAACTTTCAAAGTATGGAGAAAAAAAGAAGCAATGAAAATAAATGGGGACTGTGGCTGTCAGTGCCTTTTCAGCTAAATCAACCTACAAATGGCTTACTTGTATGGCTGTCTTCGTAAGCTGGGATAGGAGATTTAGTCTTTTAAAGTTCACAATTTAAAGAATTTTAACATGAAAAAAATAAAACACTTCTCCTATAAGTTTATCAAACAATTAACAAGATGCGGTCTTTTATAGGGTTATTTGCCAAATAATGTATTTTTCTGAAGGTCTCTTTCATCACATACAAATTCGATCTCAACACAAGTCTTCTTTATGTGCACACAAAACATTTTAACATGGTTAGAGTGGAGCTGCATTGTTTTAAGTAAAGTAACACTCTTCTGACAGTGGAATGCAGCTCCAGGGTTAACATATCTGCTTGGGTTGTAATCTGTGTTCACTGTGTCAGGCTGTTTACATTGCGATCTTGCAGAAGAAGAAAAAACTCTACAACATACCATGAATCAACTGTGAGTCCCCTTTGGGTTTTCGGTCACCACATGGTGTGTTTGCTTTATGGCCATGTACAGAGCTCAACGGACTTATTTCTATTTATTCTACCATCTGATTGAACAGTTGCAAAAACAATCCAGTCCTGTTGCTGTACACTTGATCAGTCCACTTATTCCCATTGTTCATGATCAGTTTACAAGCTGGACTATTTAAATAGAATTTGAACCAAAACTCACAATGTTTATGGGAATCACAGGTTCAGCAAATAACCAGAGACATCTCAGGATTCATTATGCTTTTGTTCTTGATTCTAGAATAAATGTTGATTTTGAATGCTTCCAAATATTTCATTTTTTGATAATTAAGTTGCACAATTATTGGTAATTAAAGGTATAGTTCAACCAAAAATTCTCTCGTCACTCAAATTTTGGTTTGTTCTCATCCAAAACCAACTGTATCACTTCACAAGACATTGATTAAACCACTGAAGTCTTATGGGTCATGTTTATGCTGTCTTTATCTCCTTTTTGGAGCTTCAAAGGCCTGATCACTATTCACTTGTATTGTATGGACCTAAAGAGCTGAGATATTCTTCTAAAAATCTTCATTTGTGTTCTGCAGAAGAAAGTCATACATATCTGTGATGGCATGAGGTTGAGTAAATGATGAGATAATTCTCATTTTTGGGTAAACTACACCTTTAAGGTACAAAATTGTTTATATGAAACTGCAGTAGAAATCACCCTTTCACATATGATCAGTTCAATCGAGTTCCACCTTTCTCAGATCATTTGCGTTAAACTGAAAATTGTTATCATCTATCCACCCTCATGTAATTTGAAAATCATGCAACTTTTTCCCCCATGGAACACATAAGGAGTTACACTGCCTGGCCAAAAAAAAAGTTGCATACTCTACTATTTAGATTTTATTTTTGGCCAAGATTGTATTGAAGACAGGAGAGTTGAACCAATCCACAAAGTCTTCTTCATCCCAAAGACTTTCAATGAGGTTATGGTCAGGACTCTGTGGTGGCCAATTCATGTGTGAAAATGATTCCTCATGCTCCCTGAACCACTCTTTCACAATTTGAGCTTGATGAATCTTGGCATTGATGTCCTGGAATATGCCCGTGCATTCAGGGGAGAAAAAAATCCAGTGATGGGATAACCTGGTCATTCGGTACATTCAGGTAGTCAGCTGACTTCATTTTATTGCCACATAACTTGCTGAGCCTAGACTTGACCAATTGAAGCAACCCCAGATCATAACACTGCCTAAAAATGCTTACACTGTGGGCACTATGCCTGACATGTGATGTCACGTCACAACGCCATGTGGATACATCCATAGTAGACAGCGTCACTGATTATAATGTAGCACTTTAGACTTACTCTAGTTGTTACAAACGTATGTGTCTTCGTCTTCTCTGGAACCAAAAACAAGTTTTTATGTAGAATGTTAGGGACTGACATCCTCAGTCACCATTCACGTTCAAAATGACAAACAAATGGAAGTGAATGGTGACTGAGGCAAAAATTCTGCCTATCATCCTCTTAATTGTGTTCAAGTCATACTGGTTTGGAACATTAAACTATCACTGTAACAGTGGGTATAAAGGATAACATAGGCACATGTGCGCAAGTTAATAATCAGATCAAGTAACTAGTTACTCGCTACTTGATTAATCTTTTAATTCTATACTTACTCAAGTAATTATTAACATTTTTAAAGGACTACAATTTTTGGCTTCCCTACCCACCTATGTTTCCTTCTTACCCTGACACACCGATCACTTTGGAATAGGGTCAATCTGGACTCTTGCTCCCTACCAAACTCAAGTCTTTTTTTTCCGATTAGCCTCACTAACAAGTACACTGCATCAGTTAGGGTTAAAAGAGTTGTTGCCAGCTGAAACATATTAATCACTGCAATAATGATCCAATAATAGGCTCTTAAGTATCTCCTTATTTGAATCGAAACAGCAACTTTTTTTTGGCCAGGCAGTGTATAATCAAAATGCATGAAAAACTACACCACTAGACCAACAATTCTTATATACTTACATAAAGAGCTATGAAATGGATAAAAAAAAAAGTGCTTTTCCTCTTGATCGTGCCTTATCTTACATAGAGCAACAATTCAAACACTACCACTGGTTTCCACTTAATGAAATTAATTAAATAAATGTCAAATTAAATTAAATTAAGGTAGGCCTACATGCACTTCAAATAATCAAAAGATACTGGCAATAAAAGTACCAGTAGACAGGGTCTCTTTTGTCATTCCTGGCAGCCTCTTTTGCTTCGACCAAGATATCACAGACTTGTCTTCCTTCACAGTTCATTCCAGCCATACAGCTGTGGTTCTCAGAGGGGTCACACAGGTTTGTGATGGATTCCAGCTCTCTCTGTGAAATAAAGCAGATGTTTTAGCTCCATATGCTGCATAGACCAACCTGATCCAATCAGCTGCTTCACATCATCATGACAGTGTTTTTCACGAAGCTGTGCAATGAAGCTTGCTCTATTACACACTGATAAACCATCACTAATTTCAAGATTATTAGTTTGGTTGGGAATGGAATGGGAAAACACTGGAAACCCATCTGTTTGAAACATCCAGACGAAGCCATTAGAAAAGGATTTTGTGATATTTAAAGGTAAAGTATGTATTTTTCCTTAAATATTAAAATAGTCTGTTCTGTCCTAACTTAATATGCACAGAATATTATAACTAAGCCATTGGAAGTTTGATTTCACTCCGTAAACTCACTTCAAAACATTGCTTTGATTGTTGTAGCATCCCGACCAATCCGATGCAGCAACATTTGCTCAAACATTTGCATGAATTTGAGCCAGGATCATCTGTTTGGCCAACCAATTTCAGATGAGGGGAGTGTCTTGAAAACTTGTTTGAACGATTATTATGTTTGCAATTCTTTTTGGTGTCACTGGAGGCACAGACATTATAAACTTCACCTTTAAAGCAAATAGATTTAATGAACGAACAAAATGAGATGAGATTAATTGTCATATCCATGTAAAATATGTTTAATTCTGTTCTGTGATTGGTACATTTCCTACAACAGATGTTTAGCTTGTTGCCTTGCTCTAGTTAAAGCTTTAGACGTAGCACAACTGATTTGTGTTTACGTTTTGTGGATAGGGTGTTTAATAAAAAAATTGTGCGGTAAATAGACAAAACAAGATCTTAAGATCTTGTGAATTAAATGTGAATTAAGCAGAAAAGAGAACTGTTTTTTTATTAAATATAATCTCTAATCAAAAGGACGCTTTGAACTTTGGAATCACATGGGAACCTTGGATCAATTCAGGACAGGGGTCACAAAGGCTAATAGAATTTAAATAGTGGGTCTTGTAGTTATTACAAGTTTTGTGTTGGTCCAGACCTCCAGATGATTATGTTTCCCATTCATGAGTGTAAGTATAAACACAGCTGATGCTGAAGAGAAAAAAAAAGACTTTCACCAGCCTGGGCTCCATTTTCTCTGAACCAGATGTAAACCACTTCAGTGATCTGATATGATCACAAGTGCTTGGTACCACAACAGACTGCAGTATTAACATATTCTGCAGACATCTACATATACATACAGGATGCACAAAGGATGCAATGGTTTAAATAAAGTTGACAACATCTACACACCAAGAGCTCAGTCCTTTTCTGATCTGTTGAAGACTTATAGTGCATCCGGAAAGTATTCACAGCTCTTCACTTTTTCCACATTTTGTTATGTTACAGCCTTATTCCAAAATTGATTAAATTCATTATTTTCATCAAAATTCTACAAACAATACCCCATAATGAAAACTTGAAGGAAGTTTGTTTGAAATCTTTGCAAATTTACTAAAAATAAAAAAAAATCACATGTACATAAGTATTCACAGCCTTTACCATGACACTCAGAATTGAGCTCAGGTGCATCCTGTTTCCACTGATCATCCTTGAGATGTTTCTACAACTTGATTGGAGTCCACCTGTGGTAAATTCAGTTGATTGGACATGATTTGGAAAGGCACACACATGTCTATATAAGGTCCCATAGTTAACAGTGCATGTCAGAGCACAAACCAAGCCATGAAGTCCAAGGAATTGTCTGTAGACCACCAAGACAGGATTGTATCGAGGCACAGATATGGGGAGGGGTACAGAAAAATTTCTGCAGCATTGAAAGTCCCAATGAGCACAGTGGCCTCCATCATCCATAAATGGTATAAGTTTGGAACCGCTGGGACTCTTCCTAGAGCTGGCCGCACAGCCAAAATGAGCGATCGGGGGAGAAGGTTCTTAGTCAGGGAGGTGACCAAGAACCCGATGGTCACTCTGACAGAGCTCCAGCATTTCTCTGTGGAGAGAGGAGAAACTTCCAGAAGAACAATTGTCGCTGCAGCACTCCACCAATCAGGCCTGTATGGTAGAGTGGCAAGACAGATGCCACTCCTAAATAAAAGGCACATGACAGCCTGCCTGGAGTTTGCCAAAAGGCACCTGAAGAACTCTCAAACCATGAGAAACAAAATTCTCTGGTCTGATGAAACAAAGGAGGAAACCTCATCACCTGGCCAATACCATCCCTACAGTGAAGCATGGTGGTGGCAGCATCATGCTTTGGGGATGTTTTTCAGTGGCAGGAACTGGGAGACTAGTCAGGCTCGAGGGAAAGATGAATGCAGCAATGTACAGAGACATCCTTGATGAAAACCTGCTCCAGGAGCACTCTGGACCTCAAACTGGGGTGAAGGTTCATCTTCCAACAGGACAATGACCCTAAGCACACAGCCAAGATGACAAAGGAGTGGCTACGGGACAACTCTGTGAATGTCCTTGAGTGGCCCAGCCAGAGTCCAGACTTGAACCCAATTGAACATCTCTGGAGAGATCTGAAAATGTGCACCGACGCTCCCCATCCAACCTGATGGAGCTTGAGAGGTCCTGCAAAGAAGAATGGGAGAAACTGCCCAAAAATAGGTGTGACAAGCTTGTATCATCATAAACAAATAGACTTGAGGCTGTAAAATATGCCAAAGGTGCTACAACAAAGTATTAAGCAAAGGCTGTGAATATTTATGTACATGTTTTTTTGTTTTGTTTTTTGTTTTTTTTTGCAAAGATTTCAAACTTCTTTCACGTTGTCATTGGGGTATTGTTTGTAGACTTTTGAGGAAAATAATGAATTTAATTCATTTTAGAATAAGGCTGTAACATAAAAAAAATGTGGGGAAAGTGAAACGCTGTAAATACTTTCCAGGTGCACTGTACAAAGCAGCACAGTATTTTTCCATCAAACTTTTAGATCTCCTATATCTTGTACAATATGCTTTAAGTGCAAGTTTTTAGTCTGCAATTTATATCACTTTAGCCATTCTATCAATAATCATATTCTGGACTCAAGATGGTTTCTTAGGTTCTGCCTGTCTAATACACCCTGAATCCAGTGGTTCATATGGCTTCAGGATTTTTAAATGAATCCCAATGTGCTAAAATACATGTAGCCCTATGCAGAGGCATATGGAGCTTGTGAACATACAGAGACTTGGACTTGGACTCAATTGTTTAAAGCAGAGTTGCCCAAACTTTTTCCTATGATGGGCCAAAAATCAAACTTGACTGAGGGCAGTGGGTCAAATGTAAATTTTGCATATATCAAACTAGTTTATTTAAAAACTTTTACATTAATACTGCAAAACTCTCAGAACTCTCAAATTAAAATCATCCATTGTCCTATACTTGCACAATGCACATAATTTATTTCAACATAATTTGTATTTATTCTCATTTGTGAGTCACTTTGGGTAAAGTGTCTGCTAAACATTGCAGACTGGTAAAGGGTATGTTTACACAACAACAATGTACTAAAAACAGAAAGGTTTTTCCTTCGCATTTTTGAAAAGTTTCACATACAGATGACAACGTTGTAAAAACGATCCCCGTTCACACGGATCCACAAAAAAGACTAAAAATGCTGTATTCTGCATGCCAGGCCAGTAGTTGGCGATGTCACTTTGTAAAGAAACACTACGTGCCTGCATACATAAGCATTCTTCCACAGAGCAGTGAATATGGCAAAAGCATCGAGCAATTTTGTGCAATTTTTGCACAGCGTATAGTGCGCGATCAAGCCATATTTCATTTTGTATGACTGTACGCACTGTTCTGCGAGTCCACCTAATGACCTGTCTTTGTATGACACTGCTTCAGTTCCCACACCGTTTTAAACAAACTAGGTTCAGTTGGACGCTATTGAATGCGCACCACTCCCCCCCCAATCATCATCATCATGCGCCTCATGTTTGGGCACCTCATGTTTAAAGACTCTGACTTGACCCGGACTCGACTAAGGTGGACTCGAACCCAACACTGTTTCATTGTAAATTTTAGCACCAAATCCCAGGCTGAGAATTCCAGGGCTGGTGCCAAGTGACAAAGCATTCCAAAAGAAGAGAAGGTAAAATAAGTGTGTGTCTGGCTAATGTGAAAGTATCACTCCCAATGTTAGCACCTGAAGAGATTGTTTTTCCATTCCTTCTCCCATAGGGCTGTTTCTCTGCAAATGTCTTCATCGTGCATTGACAAATTGTTTGCGTGTTTGTCCATCTACAGATCACATTTTCATACTTGCAATAGTTAAATTCTCCACTGCATTGAATTCTAATCCAAACTAAATATTTCGACAGTGCTTTGTGGATTAGAGCAGTCCAAAAAATCTCCCCTATTTTGGTGGCTGAACTGAATGAACACAGAAAAAGATGCTATCTATTTTATTTTATGGACTTCTGAAGCAGTTCCTCTATTCTTGTTATTTCAGACTTCTTAATATAAACCATCTGCAACACTTCCATAAAGCCCTACAAATATACAGTTTCTATTACATATTTCAAATATGTGGATTATGAGAGGAAATTGAGGGGCTCTTTTACAAATTAATGCTTCTAGCCTTTGAAAATATTCAGATAAACATCATTCACAGAGCATATTTACATACTGATTTTCATTCAGAACTTATGTAACCAATGTGGTGCATCAGTGTGGACTGAATAATAAAAATACAGCAGACCCTGCTGTACCAACTTGGCTTCACATTAGTCCTTGTTTCTCCAAACTCTTCATCCTCTGCACAACAGCACATGGCACAGTCAGGCAACTTCTTAAATAGAGAGGTAAATTAATATCTTCAAAGCTAAACTGCTGAGTTACATTCCCTCAGTAAAATATTTACAATTGCCCTTTAAAGTGCATGCTGGCAATAAATGTAGGATGCTGCCACTGAAGAACAAGTAGAACTAGATGCTTAGAACAGTAAAAAGCACACCTTTGAGGAATGATTCAAGTCTGTAGCACAAACAGTGCACCAAAGTTTAAAACTTAGTGTCAGGGGGTATGTTCATATCCCTAACCATTAGTTTGCTAAACAGCAATAGTGATCCTTACCTTAGTATGCACCACCAAAAGGTTTGTTTCCAACATTTTAATGGCTCAACAAACTTACTGGGCCCTTTTGAATAACAAAAAATAAAAAAGACACAAAAGGTCGCACGGTTCAAAACGTCATCTCGTAGACATGTTCCAAATGACTCAGATAGTATGACAATGGCCCCATAGGAAAAGTGATAACACACTTTGGTGTTATAGTGGTGCTCAGGGGGACTTGAGAAATCGTATGGTGTTACTGACATTTCGTCATAAGAACTGTATTCCATTTCAATTGATTTCACAGGATTACTGAATGATTGCCTAATACCCCAAAGACAGTAGTGATATCATTGAAATTCATATGCTTTTGAGAGGGTCAAGTGTTCTAGTTTAATGAAATAAAAAATTATAGCGAAGATTTTGTGGGATGTAGTAAGTTTATTAGAGAGTAGAATGTGGTTTATACATTCACTCGTCAATTTTGTAATGTATTGCTATATCTCGCCAGAGTTATTTTTTACAGACCATAATACTATGCTGTAGAATCCCATCCGAGCCTTTTCAACAGATGGTGGTTTATGGTGTTGTATATATCTCACCCAGAAAATAGTTCTGTCATCTCTCACACACTCTCACATTGCAACAGCAGAATGCTGCTATTGGGTATATACATACAACCTTTTGGAAAAAATCTTAAGCTTAAGAAGAGAGTTTTTTTATTGAGGAGAGAAGCATTTATTACTTTTCAAAGTAATCAGAATTCCAATCTGATGGAAAATTGGCAAAAAAAAATCTAAATACTTGCATTGAATGTGGGACCCACACCATATCTAAGGACATGAATATCATAGAGACTTGTGGGCTCTTTTAACATGGGCCAGTAAGTAATTGCCTGGCAACCAACAAGAACACCCAAGAAACTGCATTGCAATGCACCCACAATGACTCAGAACACCTTAGCAACTGCATAGCAACACCCTGGCAACCACCCAAACATCCAATCACTGAGGTGGTGAGTTTTGCATTGGCAAATGCCATACATTTTCAGATTTGTTTCCTTGCACTTGGCAATCATCTTTTGGCTCAGTGTGCCAAACCACTGGAATGGACTCTCTAAATTTGTCTCTTGGTGACTGTCAAACCCTAGGTCACACTGGTATCTCTGGCCAAAAACCTTTAACAAATGAAGACATTGGAACTTCACCCTGGTTTCATGGTGGTGAGGCTGGGAGAGGGACAATTGCACACTGCCAAGCAATTTGTCACTTTACGAGGTCCGGCCAAACCCAAAAATCTCTCCTCGATATTTAGCATTACACACATAAACCCATGATGAGCATGTAGCAGTACTCTTCATCACAGAGGAAGGGATGAGTAAAAATAGCTGTGTACCACAAAGCTTCACAAGTTGCTATTCCTGCCCAGGCTGGTGTGTGTCTCTCTTGGGAAAAGAGGATTCTAGGAAAGTGGGAGTCATACAGCAACAAAAATTCAAACATCAATGGTGAATGTGTGAAGCCGCTCATATGCTATAAAATCACTGTATAAAGAGCATCATGTACATAGTATGTATTATGATACAGCACAGAACAGAGCACTTATTTAGTGTGAAGTGTGTAGTGCCTGAAGACTATGTTTATATAATTAAATCAAAGCATTTTGCACTTTAATAATAACACTGGGCCATTTAAACAACTATCCAGAGATGTGAAGCAACCATCAAAAAAAAAAAAAAAATCAAATTTTAAAACATGGAATTCAGACAAAATAAAATGGAAAACACAAGATTTGGGAATAATACAATTTCATAGGGCCCTCCTTGAAAAAAACTTGAAGCAGTGTTTACTTAATTGAAAAATGCTTGAAGGAAACATGCAGTTGTTAAATGTATTATTTACATTGATATTTTACATTTTAAATAGGCTAAAACAGTGTGTTCAATAGCATATTATCTTTTCTGTGGTGTCTAAATTGGTATTGAGGATGGTGAATATTTTACTGGTATTGGTACCGACTACTGAAATTTTGGTATTGTGACAACCCTATCTTAAACCAAGTCCTTACCAAGCATTTCTTGCCCCAACCAGCTGCAAGTGTGACAAGCAATGACAAACCATTGTTTCCACATTGTTTTTGAGAAATGTCATTGTTTAAAAAGATAAATCTTCTTGGTTATTGGATTAATCTTATTGATCTTGCTCCACATAACTGTACAAAATAAACATCAAATATATTCTGAATTGTTGTGATTGTAGCAGATTTACATTCAGTGGACTGACAAATTACTTGTCGCTGGAAACTTGTCACATTGCACCTGGTTAGGACATGGTATAATCAAAGTATGAAAGGGCTGTTTGATCATTCAGCGTAGTGCCAGTATTGGTTATTTGTGCAGTTTTGAGCAACTCAGGTTTTTAGTGGAAACACACACATACATTGGCAGCAAAAAGTTTGGAATGATTTCGCTGTTTTGGATGGAAATTGGTACTTTAATTCACCAAAGTGGCATTCAACTGATCACAAAGTATAGCCAGGACATTACTCATGTAAAAAAAACAGCACATCATTATTTGAAAAAGTAATTTTTCCATTTCCAGCAGCCATCACTCCAACACCTTTTCCTTGACTAATCATGCTTAATTGCTAATTTGGTACTAGAAAATCAATTTCCATTTTATCAAACACAAATGAAAACTATTTGGTTCATTAAATGAAGCTTAATATTGTCTTTGTGTTTGCAAAAGGAAACAGCTTTCTCTAGAAATTCATGTCAACATTCGTTGTTTTGAGGAATGAATGTGAAAGGCCAGATGTTCAACTAAACAAGATGATAAGTACATCAGAGTCTCTAGTTTGAGAAATGGATGCCTCACATGTCCTCTGCTGACAGCTTCATTGAATTCTACTCGCTCAACACAGTTTCATGTACAACAGTTAGGAGAAGACTCAAAGGTGCAGGAAGAATTGCGAAGAAAAGCCACTTTTGAAACAGAAAACAAAAAGAAAAGGTTAGAGTGGGCAAATAAACAGAAATTGGACAACGGATAACTGGAAAAGAGTGTTATGGATCTTAATCCCATTGAGTTTTTGTGGGATCAGCTAGAATATAAGGTGCATGAAAGGTGCCCGACAGAATCATCCACATCTATGGCAAGTGTTACAGGAAGCGTGGGGTGAAATGTCACCTGAGTATCTGGACAAATTGACCGCTAGAATGCCAAGGATCTGCAAAGCTGTTATTGCTGCACATGGAGGATTTTTGATGAGAACTCTTTGAAGTAGTTTAAGAAGTTCTGAATGTTGTTTTTTTTTTTTTTCAAATTGTAATAATAATTTTTCACATTACACTGGGATCAGTTGAATGCCACATTGGAGAATAAAGCTACTAATTTCTTTCCATAAGAGCAAATTCTGTACATTATTCCAAACCTTTGGCCACCAGTGTATGTACACACACAGTTTTCTTTTTCAGCTTCTGAAATTCCAAGTTCTAAGCACTAATCCTGTCCTATGAAGATGGGCTTTTCAAAGATTATGACACTCTTTGAAGTTAAGCTCACTGATTACAGAGACTGTTTACAGCACGTCAAAGGAGACTTTACCAGCCACCCCCACCAAAGCTGGATTTAGATATGCAGGAAACCTAAATAATGCCCCTCATTTCTTGGGACAGACTGGGGAGAACAGGAAGTCAGTGTGTTGAAAAGCTGAGAACAATAATTTTTTTACAGTTCACTTGTGCCAAGATGTGCACACCCCCAATAAAATAAAAGTGAATTGTGACTTAGGCTGTTCAGCCAAACATCTCCTTTTGTGTTCCATGGAAGAGTGAAAGTGACATGAGTGGGAGTAAATAATGACAGAGTTTTTATATTTGGGTGGACTTTCCCTAAAATGTGAGAGTGTGAATGTCACCAAGCATTTTCCCCTTCCTTTTAAAAGTTGATAAGGCTAATTGTGCAATCCAAACTATACATGTTTTTAAGGTTAGTCACATTTTATTATTTGCATTTAGCATGGTTTTTCTCTGTTGTCCATGACCCTATTAGAACAGACCTGCGACCCATTTTTGGTTTGAGACCCACTAGTTGAAATCTTACACAAAACAATAAGACATTCTTGAAAACCTGTGTTTGACAAGTTTTATAAAAACAATTTTTTTAAATGAAAAATGAAAAAAATTAATGGATTTACCAAATGTTTTTATCCCATAATGAAGACAAGAACTAAAAGTTGGTGATTCATCGGTTTAAATCACCAGTTATCTCTTCACAGAAGCCAAAAGCAGAGACAACAGTCGGACAAACATTCTGTTGCCAGGATGACCGGGTATAGAACACCTCATTGCAAAAACATTACTGCACACTAACCAAAAACTTTTTCCTGCATTCAGCTTGAAAGAACCCTGTGTTTTGCCAAAGCAATTGTTTTTTTGATCAGTGAGAGGAGTGATCCAGCATGGACCTCTAGATGTTTTTTGTCCTGCTGATTTCCCAGTTCTATTGGAAGCTGAACTTAGTGTTTCCTCTGAGCCGCTCTATAGAGTGCTGCTTGTATGAGGGAGGACAGCTGTCGAACCTTGAGGCGGATGGGCTACAACAGAAGAAGACCACTTCTGGAACTTTATTAGGACCATAATATTTCTAATAAAGTGCTAAGCAAGTGTATATGAACACACACTTTTGGCCGCTATGCAATATATGGGGGATTTGAATGAGTTTCTACTTGCGAGTAAGTGTGTGTGTGTGCGTGTGTGTGAGAGAGTGTGAGAAACATTGACATCCATTCCATTTGCTGTTCTAGTGAAAACTAAAACATGATGAGGTTATTTACCACAATTCTTTATCTTCAGAATGTGCAAAATAATGTACATATTGAGTGCGTTTACATGCACAATCTTACACCGATCATGCTTAATAAGCTGACAATCTGTGTGGCGTTACTTTATCAGGGTAAGTTCATAAAAGGTTCCAGCACAAACGATCGACAAAGGCAGATTTTTGATGATTATCCTGATTTTTGCTGATCTTCGCTGATCAGCTTATGCAATCTCCACAAGCTTTGTTCGCATTACTGTTTACATTTTTACAACGAAAGCAGAGAATAATCAGATGAATTGAAGTCGCATGTTAATGCGGTTATCTTGCTTTGTCAGATTTTTTTGAATAAGCAAATTTTGGAAGTTACCCACATATTGGTGTGCACGTACACAAGTTGCATGAGCAAGTACCACTTCTTCAGGGCATTTATTTTCTGAAGATATACTGTATGGATAGGGTTATATGATAAATGACTTCGAAGAGGCTCGAAAATTAATCACAAATTACAAATAATCCCCTTGGTTGTAATGGGGAATTCTTGGTCAAATGTATAAGCAAAATCATGTTGTAGTTGTCCACATGTTGAAAAGACCGAAATTACAAAAAACTGAACTAAAATTCTGGTTCAAGTTGGCCTTTTCAGTAGATTTGATGTGCTCCGAATTGATGTGCCCTGAATGCATTTTCTGTAATTATCGGTGCTTGCCGAGGAAAGCGAATAGCTCTTATTACTGTTCATACAAACTTAAAAACTTAATACTCAGTATTAAACTTTCCCACATAACTCATTCACATTATTTGTGCCACGAATATGATTTACTACAGACGTGAAAGACACCTCAAATTGTGCGCCTTGTTGTGCGCTATTACTTGTCATAGAGGTCTTACTTACGATTTTGACCTGGTGCATGATAAAACAAGCAAAAAAAAAAACCTTGACTTACATTAAAGGACAAAACCAGAGCCATATCAAGGGACCAGAATATGACCTAGGGGAAGGGTCATAGCGACCACATAGAAAAGCCTTGTAACAGCAGAGCAGTGTGCTAAAATGCATTTTAAAAAACACCTTTGTAACCACATAGTGTAACCGGACATACTCAACTCGCTCCAAGCAGGATTCGAACCAGCGTCTCCGGCATGGGAGGGGGGGGTGCACTAATGAGGAGGTTAAAGGCTAGTGTCAGTCACTAGTGTGCCTCTTGAGACCAGGGGAGTGAGGTTAACACTCTGTGTTAGGCTACCATTACACTAGCAACATCCTTGAAACCACCCACAATACCCTAACATTGTGGTGGTGAGTTTTGCATGAGCAAGCACCAATTCTTCAAAAAATGTAAAAATCATATATATTTTTAAAAATATCTATTAAGTACTAGTATTGCCTGTTATTCCATACATTCTTAAATACTACTATCCAAGACTATTTTGAACATTGGGATGGTGTCTTGTGGTTTGCAGCTACTCATAAATGGCATATTTTGAGCAGCTATGCGTTTCTGAGATTGCCCAGAATGAGGAATTTTAGAAATCCCAGAAATCCCAAAAGGGTCCTTGGAGACATCATTTGGCTACATTCTGCCACATATAAACATGTAGTCATATAGATGTCCCTGTCCATCCTTCAGCTCTGGCACTTCTTAGTGTGAACAGAGGAGACAAGGGCTCCCTTTAAAGAGGTCACCCCTCTCTCCACAACCAGATGTTCACAGGCAAGCGCAGAAAGACAGCTTCACTCTTATGCTGTTTCCAATTTAAAATAATAATAATACAGAGACACATGAAATAAGCAGACATGACCAAAAGGATGGAAGGAACATACCTTGACTGTGAAGGGTTCAGAAAAATAAAGTTTCTGAAGATACTGTATGGATAGTAGGGATGTGCAAAACTACCAATTTTCATAAACGACTAGTCGGTCGGTTATTTGAAGGATAATAATGTATAATATAGGCTCCGTTTATGGTCACATGACCATGATCACACACATTTCAGAGGGATATACATTTGCCAAGCACATAGGGCTGGCAACTAACAATTATTTTGATGATTGATTAATCTAACGATTATTAGAATGATTATTCGACTATTCGCCGATTAATGCACAGATTAATCATTAGCTCTTAACTGATTATTCAGCCTATGCCCGACTTAAAATGTTGGAATAAAGGTGCTTACTAACAATAAAGAGGACAAAATCATCTTTTAAAAATACCTCTAAATGACATTCACTGAATTAAAAGGAAATAAGACTTTTTATTCATTTTAATTCAGGAAAGAAATTCACTGCAAAAAAAATAAAAAATTGTTATCAAGTTTTTTCTCTTGTATTTCATTTAAAATTGTCAAAAAAAACAAAATACATTAACTTGAGAAGCAACATATAAGATATTTAGACTTGCTTTAAGAGAATATATCTTAAATATACAGCAAGTGTATTTTGTATGCAAGTGTATTTTTTCACTTGGGTATCCTTCTTACGAGTACAATAAAGAAAAAAAACATACTTACATTCAAGATCTATTCTCTAAAAGCAAGTATAAATATCTTATATACTGCTTCTCAGGTGAATGCATATTTTTTAAAGGATTTTTAGATATTTTAAAATATTTGTATTTTTACAAATCATTATCAGCAAAAAAAAAAATTCTTCTGCAGCACAGCTGCTAAAGAAAATGTGCCTTGTTTTAAAGGCGTTTTAGATATTTATATTAGAAAACAAAAACAAATAAAACATTTTGTTGCAGCGTATAGTGGGACAGTGTGTGCATCAGCCAGGTGCAGTTTCAATCTCTCCCCCTTGGATCGGGACATGTGCAACTCATAGAAGAGGCGCTGACCACAAAGAGAAATGGCAGTTTCGGAGTTTGTATTTATTTACATGATCAACTTCCATATTATTTGAACTTTAATAAAGCTATAATGTATTAAATATAAGTGCATTTAAGACGTAACGCCTGGGTGTTACCTTTAATGAGCTCCGGCTCTGCTTATTCCACAACAACAGTGCTTCTGGATCTACTTGTTTTTATTGTATAATTCCCTCATAATTTGCAATCTACATCACCTGAAGCTGTTTGGAAATTTTGGAGTGCATCTAGACTGTGATCTGTGTAATTCTTCCTCTCCTAAATCAGGTGGGAACTGCAGTGTTGCTCTCACGTGCCATCATTACAGTTTAATGTGATCTCATGTTACGTTAAATGAGATCAAATGACTATTCGACAACTAAAATTTTTGTCGTCAATTTTTTTATTGTCAACGTTGTCGACTAATCGTTTCAACCCTACAAGCACAGCACTTCATCACGATAACTAACAGATATAAAGGCTAATTAACTATAAAATCTTATTGCACAAGATTATCAAAGTAAGAAAAGAGATGAGAAAGGATCCAATAAAGAATGGGACAAATCCCCTTTTACACATCCTGAATGCAGAATTGTGCACTTCAAATGTAAACAGAGAGCTTGGGAGTCTCAGTGATCCTTGCTGTGCAGTCAGAAATGCAGAACTGCAAGTTAATATTGCATGTACACATCTAGTTCATCTTGTAATGTGTTGAGGCAGTGCTTTGGACTAAACTTAAAGCAGAAGTATCTAAATTTTTTGGTATTACTTAACTTAATATGTAGAGACAACTATAAGCAAGCCATTCATAAATCAATTTTCTCAAAAAATTTAAAGCACTATATAAATTCTCTTTAGCAATTTTTTTTCCTCCATTTTTTTTATCTCCTCTTCTCCCGATTTGGAATGCCCAATTCCCACTACTTAGTATGTCCTTGTGGTGGTACGGTTCCTCACCTCACTCCGGGTGGTGAAGGACAAGTCTCGGTTGCCTCCACTTCTGAGACAGTCAATTCGCTCATTTTATCACACGGAGGGAGACTCACAGAACGGGAGGCTCATGCTACTCTCTGTGATCAACGCACAACTTACCACACACCCCATTGAGAGAGAGAGCCCCTAATCATGACCACGAGGAGGTTACCCCATGTGACTCTACTCTCCCAATCAACCGGGCCAATTCAGTTACTTAGGAGACCTGCCTGGAGTCACTAAGCATGCCCTGGATTCGACCTCTCGACTCTAGAGGTGGTAGACAATTAGGTGCCATTAGGTGCAATTAGACCTCTGCAAATGATCCAGAATGAAGCAGCACGTCTGGTCTTTAATGAAGCAAAGAGAGCGCATTTTACACCACTTTTTGTCTCTCTTCACTGGCTGCCAGTTGATGCACGTATTAAATTCAAGGCTCTGATGCTGGCATACAAAACAGTCACTGGCCGGCTAAGGAACGTCGCCTTGTTGTACCAACACAAAGAGGCACCAAAACACTTTCCTGGACTCATCATACCACATTGGTGGAATGACCTTCCCAACTCCATACGTGAAGCCGACTCACTCTCCGTCTTCAAAAAACAGCTAAAAACACATCTTTTCCAAGAACACTTAACCAGTCGCTAAGAAAAAAAAAATTATTATAATTTCTTGTTGCACTTAAATCTGTTTTGAATGCTATTCTGATGCTAGTAAAACTTTGTAGCATGGCACTTTTCACACAAATGTCTCCTTAAGATGATTCGCTTACATTTTCCTCTTTTGTAAGTCGCTTTGGATAAAAGCGTCTGCCAAATTAATAAATGTAAATGAAGACAGCGTTAATACTCGCTGAGCTACACAAGCCACCATTCTCTGTAGCACTATAAAAATTCCTGTTTGTTTTAAGCAACCTGCTTGGATCTGCCCCAACAACGTTACTCAACCAATGGCGCGAGCAGGTGGCGGGACTATCTGAACAGCAGACGAGGGGCATATTCAGAAACTGTTTTCGTCTCTCCTCTCACTGCATTGACAAACAGCTGTTAGAGACAATCATTGACAGGGAGTTGAGAACTGTAAGGATCATCACCTATCTCACTCTGCATTCATAAGCTGGTGCTCAACCACGCCCACACTACCACAGAGACAAAACTTCTTGCAGAGGGTTTTAACATGCAGACTATTATTCATTTTTAAGCACAGCAAATCACGCAAAACGCTCTCAATTTGAGAATTGCGTCACCAATTAAACATCCACCACTAAAAATATGAATGTTAGTAGTCGACCCCACTTAACGTTATTGGACAACTAATCAATTATTCGACCAATGTAGCACATCCCTAATGGATAAGGTTATATGCAAATAGACTTTGAAGAGGCTTCAAAATCTTTCACGAATTACACAACTTGCCAATAATCACCTTGGTTGTAATGGGGAATTCTTGGTAAATTTATAAGCAAAATCATGTTGTAGTTGTCCACATGTTGAAAAGACCAGCATTAGAAAAAAACTGAACTGAATTGAAATGAAATCCATGCTGGATCAAGCTAGTCTTTTCATATTGGATGTGATCTGATTGTTTAAACATAAGAAAGAAAAATGAACACTGTCTGCCTCGTATCATTCAGTTATACTGCTTCACACAATTACACTTTTGACAGTGAGTTATGCTCTTTCCAACAAAAAAAAGTTGGACCTGACTAAATTTCTGAGACAGATATCAGGCTTTTATTGTTGACACTTAAATATTTTAAAGATGAGGTTGTTTAAGTTTAGATTCCTCTAAATTTGAGACTTGAGACTTGAGACTTTAGATATGCACATATATACACACAGGCTTAATCTGTACTGGGAGGAGGATAAATCAGTGTCAAGGCATTTCGGAGAGCAGTCGTATCTCATACAGTCAAGGTCAAGGATAGAAAGGCCTCTGGGACAGGGACACAGCAGGTTATTGAGCACATACTCCTCTAGAGCAGAAGGCTTTAACTGACAGAGTCTGGATCTGATCAACTAGATAATGGAATCAATGGGGCTCTAGGGTTGGATGGAGGATACTGGGTACTGGGTACGAGCCAAGCACGGAATGGACAACAAAAGACGATCCTCTCTGGAGAATCTGAACAGATAAAAGAGACTTCAATTACAGCTTGGCGACCTTCCTGATTGAACAGAGCAAGATAAACAATTACTTAAGGCAAATGTTCTCATTTACACTTAAAACTTGGGGATTAGGGATTTTAAAGTTCACACTATCTCATAATCATGTCATCATACTTGATTAATCTGGTACAAAAAGGTACTTAAGCCATGCCAGTTTCAGACATAAGACTTTCCCAAGAGACTAGTTTAGCTGTCTGTGAGACAGACTCCAAAGACTCTGGAAGTTACACAAGACAAAACTTAACTGCTGCTCAGAAAGGGGAAACAAAATTACCACCCATGCATCCTGTCAAGTAAAAAATAAAATGTGTTGTGAGGGTGTTAATGACTTAAATTTAATTATTGGGTAAAGTTACTTTTTATAATTTCCATTTCTTCATTACACAACTAGTGGGTACTAATGGTGTGCTAACTAGTAAACTAATCGACTAGTTGTCCAACAACTGACTAGTGGATTAGTGGGGTCAAATAGTAACATTAATATTTTTAGTGGTGATGGTTTTAATGGAAGACGCGATTCTCAAATTAATTAAGATGCAACTTTTGGAGAGCATTCTGCCATGATTATAGTTTGCCTTGATTAACAGTGGACAACATTAAGCACAGTAAAACCCCTCTGCAACAAGTTTTATCTCCTTAATGCCTTAAGTTTTGTCCATTTAAGCACCGCTGCCGTTAAAACACCATCAAAGCGCTGCATCAACAACTGATTGCAAGACGATCACAGTCGGATGTTAAGTCCTCTGCTGTGAGTAATGTTCCCATACTTTTTAAATGCTTTGGAGAGGTTAAAGTCTTTTGCTGATTCTGTCTGACACTGCTTAAATAGTTTTAGTAAAAAAGGTTGCTTGATGTCGTAAACTACAGTAGATGTGTACATGCAATTATCTTGCAGTTCTGCGCTTTTGAATGTGGAGCAAGGATCATCCTGAGACTCCCAAGCTCTCGGTTTACAATGAAGCGCCTAATTCGCATTCAGGATGCCCTTATACGGTTTTGTGTCTTTATTGGAGCCTTTTTACACATTATTATCCTTCACACAGACTAGCCGTTCAAACAACCGACCAACTAGTCGATTATGAAAATTGGCAGTTATGCACATTGCTAGTGGATACTATTTGCTGCTGATCGGAGACGTATTTTGTCTGTTCTAAAACAGATGAGGTCAGTACTTTGTAGTGAGGACTGATCCCATAGCAGGAACTTCTCTTTGTGTCCAATGAAGCAGTGCAGGTGGATTCTATCTTTGCATAATAACATGTTTCAGATAGAGATGGAAATATGATTCACAGTTTAGCTCCTCCAAATTCCTTCTTTCTTCATAATTAACCCAAGTAACCTTTTCAACTTGACAAATTAGGTGTTTTATAACAATACTGAAACATCTTGACATATCTGACTAGCTCAGAAATCTTGTATGGGATAGTTTTCATATGTGATAAAACTAATATAAAAGAGAAATCATTCACTGAGCATTTGACTTTAGAATAATGAAGAAAAACACAACCTTGTGCAACAAGTGCCAACTGAGCTTCATAAGACCAGAGTGGTTGTCAGACAGTGAATAGGAAACTCTAATATCTGCAGTGAACAGCAACATAAACCACAACAAAGCGTTTAGTATAAATGTCTCCAAATTAATTTTAGTGTCTTGATTTACTAACAGCACTCAACCAGCACTTCTTGCTTTCTTTAATGTGGGCATCGCTGTGAGGGGTAGTGGTTCACACATTTGATGGCGGTCATTTAGCTTATGAAACTAGTACTGAACCCCAAGGGTGTAATAATGTAAATTATTAAACCATTAAAATCTGCTATATTAATTTCAGACAGACAGAGAAAACATTAAAAAAAAGTTTAATTTAGGAGGTCTTGCTGAAAAGGCCATCTTAAACCAGCATTAATTATTTGCTGGTCCAGTCTGGTATATGTGGGTGTAGCTGGGGAATAATACATATGCTATTCTGAGCTTGGTTTGTTACACTTGGGACATTTGTCCCAGCGGCCACTAGAGACCTTGTCTTGCCATGTGATAGCTCCCTCATGTTCATGTGTCTTGTTTCCATTGGTTTATAGTCTTGTTAACTTTTTATCAGTTCTGTTTTGTTATGTGTTCCTGTTTAATAGTCTTATCTTATTATTAACTTAGTCTTGCCATTGGTTGTCTTTGCCATGTGTTTCCCTTGTGTTCTCGCTGTCTTTGTCAGTTGTTAAACCTGTATGGATGTATGGTTTGTTCTTCTGTTATGTTGAGTTATGTGCGTTTCGTTTTCTAGAGTTTTAGAAAATAAAATCCAGCACTTAAAACCTCCTCACGCCTCGTTCCTACAGATGCTACTAGTTTAACAGAGATCAGAATAATTAAATAAAGATATTCAAACTATTCACTGGAGATTTTGCATGTAAACTTCTCTGTGTTGTTTTGAGCACACTAGGGACGTACTGAAATGAACTCTTTGAAAACAAAACGCTGAGGAATTTGCTTTCCGAGCACGGTTTTGTTCAACAGCTCATATGGATGCCTTGTGTTAATCATGTGAATGTTTTTGACCGTTCAAAATATCTCTGAAAGGAGGAATCATGGGTTAAATTTGTCAGGGGAGCAAATTCTGAAAAAATGTCTGGTTCCAGCAGAAACGCATCCCAAAAACTATTAGGCTAAAATTGTTTGTTTTTTAATTCTTCAGGAGATCATTTTAACTGGACAGATGTCTCATGCTGGACTGAGATTGTTTACTTCAACTGATAACTGAATGGTGTAACAATCTACAGAAAGAAAAGAAAAAAACACTTCTCTTTTGAACCCAAAATGAAGATCCATCATTTACTCACCTAAATGTCATTCCAAACTAGTATGCTGTTAATCTGTCCTGGAACACACAAAGAGACATTTATGAAGAATCGTTCATAGCTCTTGCTATACAACAACGGTTCAGAGTGACCATGTATCAAGGCATGATAAACAAATAATATATTTTTATAATCATAAATACCAGATTATATGGTTTCAGAAGCCTTAGAATATAGTGCACAAGTCGTATGGTCCACTTTTGTGTTTTGTTTTTTTTGTACTTTTTGAAGAATAAAGGTGCTCTCAGTAACTTTTGTCTTTGTATCATCTTGGACTTACTGTAGATCAGAGGCTGAACTGTCAAATAAAAATTCACATTAGAAATATTACTGGCCTTTTCAAACAATATCTTTCCTCTCAACCTCGCAATTAAATACACATCTGCCTTCAAATAATTCGGACCTATTTTTAGAATTGGTGCGAAACTCTGTAGAAAAGGAGGGGTTGGCAAACACCGCCTATACTTGGAATGCTGAGAAAGATTTCAGAGTAAAATTGCACCAGCTACTGCCAGTTTTAAACTTTGTGCAGAGACGGTCCATCCTTCCGACTGAGGCAAGTGGAAATAATATTGAAATAATTATTTATAATATAAATTTTCTTTTAAAAGAGTTTAAAATTTATTTTATTAGTTTCAAGTTGCATATGGTTATCAGAGTAAAAAAAAAAAAAATTGCCTTACAGAGTTTAGGTGATTTTGGTGAAAGGGGTTCTTGACAATTGTTAAAAGATATAAAGGCGAGCATACCCTGGCTTCCATTGACTCATGCCATCCCAGATATGTACATATGACTTTCTTTCTTTTGCAGAAAACAAACGAAGATTTTAAGAATATTTCTGCTCTGTAGGTCCTTTCAATGCAAGTGAATGATGACCAGACCTTTGAAGCTCTAAAAAAAAAAAAAACATAAAAGGCAGGGTAAAAGTATTCTATATGACTCCAGTAGTTAAATCTATAGCCCCTTTCATGCATTTTCCAGAAAATTGACTACAATTTTCAGGTAAGAAATGTGTGAATACCACCCTTCACCATCCTACTGACAAATGTTTTCTGGCAATTTCCCTTAATGTGCAGTTTTATCATTAGTAGATAAATGTATATTTTGATGGTATGTGTGACCAGCACATGTGGTACATTTACCAGGCAACCCAGCGATTTTCCTGTAATTTACCTGGTTGCACGTGTGAAAGGGGCTTATGTCTTCTGAACCAATATTATAGGTGCGGGTGAGAAACAGGTCCACATTTAAGTCCTTTTTCACTATAAATCTCCACTTTCACATTATGAAGGTGAACATGGATATTTAAAGTAAAAAAAGGATTGAGATATTTATATTTTTCTCAACCAAAGCAATTGAAATCGCTTCAGAAGTCATATATTAAACCACTGGAGTCGTATGGATTACTTTTATGCTGCCTTTGTGATATTTGGAGCTTTAAAAGGTCACCATTCACTTGCACTGAAAGGGCCTACAGAGCTTGAATATAAAAATATTTGTTTGTTTTCTGCAGAAGAAATTCATACATATCTGGAGTGGCATGAGGGTGAGTAAATGATGACAGAATTTTTATTTTGGGGTGATTTATTCCTTTAATCAACCGACATGTAAGCAGAAAAAAAAAAAACATATCAAAGCATAAGGCTTGTGTTTCATAGCAGCAGGCCACAAATCTAAAATGATTCCCTAACAGCATTTTACATGGCTGACTACCCAATATTCACCAGTGCAGCACAGCAGAAAACAGCAGCAGAAAGCTGAAAGTGTTGTGATGCACTGAGAATTCATTGCAGTGGTCACTAATCAGGCGAGAAGTGTATAGCTGCAGGCATTGCTCCAAAAAGGGGCGTGAGCTGCAAATCGCCATTAAAGACATAGGGAGCCCCTAACCTAACCATGAGTGGAAGTGTCGCCCCCTTTTAGAGTAACCCACCCTCTTTTTGAGATTTGCAGGTCTCCAGTCTGCAGCTATACTTACTTGGATCAGGCAGGCTAATACCAGCTATATGAACAGTGGCCTTTGCCAATGCACTGGAGTTGGCCATACAATGTAAACAATACTTGAACTGATTTCAAATAAAGTAACAACCAGCTATAGTGACCAGCCACTTGATAGCTGATACTCTGATTTGCTTCATCATTCTTAATCAGTGCAGTACAGCTAACAGCTAGAGATGAGCTGAAACATATCAACACACATCGAGATGATTAAAAGGCCACAAACTCACAAAGTGTTGGAATCATAAAAAGTGTAAACACAAGTCTCTTGTCAATGGGGAGACATATATATTTCTAGATTGTCAAATGATCATCATAATCATAAACGGCACCCTGTAAGACGAGGACTGTTTGGAGTCTAGTTTCTTAGCTTTGGCCTATCTTTCTTTTCCCTTCCACAGGTCTACCACAAGAGGGCAGGACTGCACCTAAAATGCAGATATAAACATTGTGATTTTTCTCAGTTGATTTCTCCGTAGCGATATTTAGCAGTGCTACTGGAACAATCTGCAAACACCCGCTCTTACTCTTAATTAATTCTGTAGTCAAATTTCTTCTCTATGCAGATCATCCGGTGCTGCTGTCAGATAGTGCACAAGGGCTACAACAGTACCTTGACCTGAACTACTGTCAGAACTGGGCCCTGTGGCTATCAAAGGAAGAGCAAGTCTGTGCTCACTATGATAATGGTGAGGTCAAGACAGAGACACACTCTGTCCTTCACTGTGAGAGAGGTGAGAAAGAAATACTTTTGACGAACTCTCACACTTCATGCCACAGTTTACCAGTTCAGCAGAAACAGATCAAATGCAGGTGTTACTGGGGAGGACAATAATGCATCATTTGCAGCAAAATAATTGAGTCAAACACCCTCAGAAACCAATATTATAACCACACACATATACACATACACATATATATATATATATATATATATACACACACACACACACATACACATATATATATATATATATATATATATTATTGTTTTTATTTTAATTATATTTTTAGTTTTATTAGTAATAATAATAATAATAATAATAATAATATGTAATACTATACTTTTTTTCCCTTGTCATTATTTGTTGTGTATTAATGCTTAGGCAATATTGTATGTAAACACACTAATGCCAATTATTTTAAATTGGAAATAGAGAGAGACACTCACAAAGCACTTTATTAGAAACACAAATGTCCTAATAAAGTCCCCGACGTGGTCTTCTGTTCTTGTAGCCTATCCGCCTCAAGGTTCGACGTGTTGTGCAGAGTGGTTATCAGAGTTACCATAGCCTTTCTGTCAGCTAGAACCAGTCTGGTCATTCTCTGTTGACCTCTCTCATCAACAAAGCGTTTCCATCTGCAGAACTGGATGATTTTTGTTTTTGGCACCATTCAGAGTAAATTCTAGAGACTGTTGTGCATGAAAATCTCAGGAGATCAGCAGTTACAGAAATACTGAAACCAGCCCATCTTGCACCAACATGTGACAGTCGAGATCACATTTTACCCCCACTCTGATGATTGATATGAACATTAACTGAAGCTCCTGACCCGTATCTGCTTGAGGTTATGCATTGCACTGCTGCCACATGAATGGCTGATTAGATAATCACATGTATAAGCAGGTGTATGGGTGTTCCTAATAAAGTGCTCAATGACCATGTATATAAATATAGATACAAACATGGGATTCTTTGAGTGTTACAAAGTGCAACACTGATGTTACTAAAGATATGAATTGTTCATTTAAAAGCTTTAAAACATTTTTTTAATTAGAATATAATGAGAAATCACTTTCATTCAGGTCAATGTTATTGACATCAAAAACACACATGCACACAAAAACCCCACAATCATTAGCACTACACATGGAGACAATGTTTTTCCATATCAAAGTTTATTGCTGACATGCATGTAGAGATTTGATGAAGTACAAAAATATGTCTTTTATACAAATTTGTTTTCGTCTGTACAATTACCCATTTTTTTTTTCTTTAACACCTTTCTAATCAAGCAGCTTACAACACCAAATGTTTTGCCTATTGAGTTGTTTCATCATGTTTCATTGTACACCAGATCTGTAAAATGTTCCAGTTTTAGTTAAAGATGCAAAAAAGCAACAATTCTAAAGAGAAATCTCTCAATTTATCAAATATCTGCACAAAGTGGCCAAAAGAGATAAGACAAGTGAAGTCAAACTTAATTGTTAGTTTCTTCCCTTGCAGCGTCTTTCTGTATTTTTTTTGTCCTGAAAGTCATATGCAAAACACCCACAACCATTGCAATTCCCGCCGCATCTTGTGGCACTAATTAAAATCATGCACTAATTGCTTTTTAAATGTATACAGAGCTCAAACTACGTACACTTCTCATGCTGCCGACAGAATTTGGACATCACAAAACTGTCTATGCAAGGGGGCAACTGTTTGCAATTACTTGAGTAGGGGGAATATAAAAGAGACATTCTAACTCAATTCTTTCATTTAGGTTTCGGTCACAGACTACACAACCACATCAACAGCATTCATATTGCAACCGTATAGCTTTGCTATGAGATAATGGCTTTTGTGAAAACTACGTGGCCCAGGATATTGCCTTGAGGCACTCCTTTTTTAAATTTGAGAGAAGGACTTTAATTCACTTGCAAAAGCCCCCCTCTGACAATTCACATGTCATTCTCTACAATACTGCTTTACAACCAAATATATTCACATTGATGTGGGAAAAGACTAATGCTTTCAATGGTGGCAGGCAACATCACTTTAAATAAGTACTAATGTGGAAACATTGGTGTGATTCTTCAAAACAATAATACCCTGTACTGGGTTTTGCATTACTAACGCCATTCATCGTGATGTTATTCACACTGGCCAAAGTGCGGTATCATCCTTACCCCACAAGATAAACTCTACATCGATTCTACATGTCATGCTAATGTGCACGATAATTTAGTTGACTTAAAAATAGAGCTATGCAAAGTCAGTCTCATTAGTGTAGCTTAATATACCAACAGGATTTATGCGACAATTATTCAAGAATTAAAAAAAAAAAAGGTACAGAGAGCCAAGAAAACAAAACCTTCACTGAAGATAGAAGAAAAATAAACGAGAGAGATCACAGCAATGCTTTTGAGTGACATATGATCTCTACATTTACCACGGCAACAGAGCTTTGAAAAAGACAGAGGTGGATGAATTATAAACAGCAAATAAATTAAGTCACAGAAAGGTAAAGAACTATGAGGCTCTACTTCTTCGAGAGAGAAAATGAAAGACATTAAAAGGATGAACCAAGCTGCTAGTCATGAGACCTACAGTACTGAATGACCCCTTTCATCTAATGACACGAGTTGAGCCAGACATAAAAGGCATTGCAACTAAAGCCACTGGTCCACAGGTTGATGCAAGCAAACTGCCTATTATACTAACATATATTCTAGCATCAAAAGTACATATTCTCTGCTCAATGTAGAATTGTAAATCTGTCAATAATCTAAGGCAAGATATCTCAAAGATATGCTTTTATACACACATGGGTAGCTTAAAATGGGATTGGAAAACTATCAAACTAGATTATGAGAATATGTTTCCTATGCAATGTTCTCACACAACGTTATATTATGCAAGCAACAGGCCAAGTGAGTGAGTTTGATGTCATTTACTTTCTGATAATCTTGAATCATACAAATGGATAGTTCACCCAAAAATCTAAATTGTGTCATTGTTTACTCATCCTTATGTTGTCATATGGGTTCAGAAGAACTTTAGCGTGAATAAACGACAGAAGTTTTGTTCTTGGCAGCCTACTACCCCTTTAATAACCATACATGGAAATGAGGGGCGGGGGGGGGGGGGGGGGGGGCTAAAAGAGTCCTCTATACAATGGGTTTTCTTTGTATCACTGAGGCCAAAAACGTTCCCAAGTGACCAATTCTCTATCCCTGAGCTGCAGCTGAAATTGGTGTAGGGAAAGAAAGCACTGTAGATACAGGACATAGCAGAAGATGCACTTTGATGGCTTGGCATGCTATCAGAGGGCGAGCGCACTAGACAGAAGGATGTAAAAGGAAAGGAGGGCTTAAGGGTTTATCTTGGCTTAGACTTCCACATGACTGCCGGCTCAGCCACCCTGCTTCCTGACAGTTTCATCCCATCACCAGCTGTCCCATCCCTTCTCTTTTTCCAAGCACAACCCTATGACAAGCCATATTACAACACTCCACTGTAGTGGCATATCAGGTGCATTGATTGAATAAATACAAAGGAAATTGCCTTGAGCATTTTGCTGCCTTTGATAGGAGAACAACGTACCATATCGGCCGGTTTGGATGCAAAGTTATGCTTTTGGTTGTAGGCATCCAGACATAGTAATTTGTGACGCTAGCTGCCAAGAGAAACCCATTCAAATAGAGGACAGGGACTTTTCTGCTATGATTTCATTAATATAAGGTTATAGCTTGCTAAATTGTGATACTTCAAATGGAAAAAAAATTATAATCTAATGTAAAATGCTACCATTTCAGTATGAAGAGAGAAAAAAAAAAAGCTTATTCGGATTTGAGGAAAAACCAATCACTGGTTTGACACACAGAATAGTTACACAACCACAATGCTAATGCTTTTGAGCCTGTGCTTGTCTCCCCCAACATAATGAGTCCTGCTTTCAAAAGAACTGAGAGCATAGTTAAAAACTGGACTGAAAGTGTAGGAAAGAGAGAGAAAGAAAAATGGTAAGAGGTAGATTTGCATTCATAGATATATACGGGAGTGATACAGACTGGTTGAGGTGAACAGGAAGTGACGGGGACAGAACAAGGGGGTTGATCATGGATCCGCGGCATTCCCGTTGAAAGTGCTGAGGGAGAGGTTGAGTGAAGGGGAGACGAGGATGGGAGAGTTGTGTGTGGTTTGCTACATGATTCTGTTTGGGTATTGCTGAAAATGTGTATATATGTGTGTGTGTGTCAGGTTTGGGCAAGGATTGGCATGGAGGTGGTGGCGGCAGTCAGTGTCTCATCAGAGTCCCATGTGCCACCCAAAGGCAAGAGTTTGTGTCCTGGGCAGATGAATAGAGCAACAGAATGGTGAGCTATTCCTTGGCCCGTGTGTCCGCCAGACTCACAGGCACACTGTGCGCTCTCAAACACACGCGCGCGCGCACACACACACTCTCACGCAAACATACAAGCGTGTGCCCAGTTCCGTGGCACGCTCCACTCCCACAGGCAGAGCGGCGGTGCTACTTCCGGAGGAAGCGTTGGGCCAGTATTGCGGCATCCAGAGGACTGATAGGTTGAGCGTCGTGGCCAAGGCGCCTCACTGGAGGCACGTTACCGAAATGCCTCTTGCTGAGGAAGTTCT
Organism: Moxostoma hubbsi; assembly: GCA_032164185.1. Taxonomy (NCBI): domain Eukaryota; kingdom Metazoa; phylum Chordata; class Actinopteri; order Cypriniformes; family Catostomidae; genus Moxostoma; species Moxostoma hubbsi. Next base: position 13,261,960 of record JAVLUX010000014.1, on the reverse strand, counting down.
TGGTCTCGTGGATAGTGTTCTTCTCTTCCGCCAACAACAGCTGCTGTCTCATGTAGTTCTCAAATTCATACTGAGATGACTCCTCTGTCACTTTCGCCTAGGGGTACAATGAGAAATTGTTTTAATGCAAGCAAGAACTCCGGGAGTATGAAATGACCAATACGAGCTGCAAATTTTAGAGGAAGTCTTGGAAGTCACTTAGCAATCTAGCTGCTGCATTAACAGTCACTGGGATTTAACCACATTGAGTGTATACTGGTTGGAACGGTTTAACTATTTTCATGACAATGTCATGATAATGCTGTTTAAACGTTCATATTAAAAGGCTCCTTTTGCTACGGTGTTGACAAATCTCCTAGGAAACATGTAGTTTCAGAGACACATATGGGCTCTTCCCTTTTTTCACACACACACACACACACACACACACACACACACACACACACACACACACACACACACTTAGTGTGCATGTTTTTTGTTTTTGGCACCATTCTGAGAAATTCTAGAGACTGTTTTGTGTGAAAATCCCAGGAGATCAGCAGTTACAGAAATACTCAAACCAGCTTGTCTGGCAACAACAATCATCCATGTGATTATCTAATCAGCCAATCATGTAGCAACAGTGGCGTGCATAAAATCATTCAGATACGGGTCAGGAGCTTCAGTTAATGTTCACATCAACCATCAGAATGGGGGAAAATGTATCTCAATTATTTAGAGCACGGCATGATTGTTGGTGCCAGACGGGCTGGTTTGAGTATTTCTGTAACTGCTGATCTCCTGGGATTTTCACGCACGACAGTCTTTTTACCCAAATTTACCCGAATGGTGCCAAAAAAAACAAAACATCCAGTAAGTGACAGTTCTGTGGATGGAAACACCTTGTTGATGAGAGAGGTCAACAGAGAATGGCCAGACTGGTTTGAACTGAACTGATAACCGCCCTGTACAATTGTGGTGAGAAGAATAGCATCTCAGAATGCTATTCTGAGATGCAGGTTGGCGCTGTTTTGGGGACCTACGCAATATTAGGCAGATGGTTTTAATCTTGTGGCTGATCAGTGTATATAGCTGAAGGATTTAGTAATGTAATAAAACTATGATTTGCTACTCACTAGTCAGTTGCAGTTTGTATTAGGGGGAATGACATTCTAATTCTAAAGAGCATTTAATTAGGAATAAATCTTTAACATGAAAAGTCATCACAGCTATGACTAGAACAGACCTCCTGAAGATGTTCGGGGTGGTTAAGCTGATCATCTATGTCTGGCACAACTTGTAGAGGGCCACTTAGGGAGGACACAGATTGCCTGTGGAGATAAAATAAAGTCAATGTCAATTAGGAAACTTCAAATCTACAGCCAGATTGCAACTTTCACATGCATGGCTGAAAGCAGCACTATCTGTTCTGTATTGCAAAACTGTGGCAAGACTACATCGCTGACCCAAGATGACATCATCCCATCACATGAATTCCTATAAAGTTACTTGTGCCACTGTTACAAGAAGTCAAGGCTAAAGATTTGACTGATCTCAATAAATTGAAGATTCAAGATGGGACTTACCAGGAGGCGATGATGCCGCTCAGTGACTCCAGCACCTCAGTGGCGGTAAGCCTCTGTTGTGGGTCGAGGACCAAAAGCTTCCTGATCAAGCATACCGTACTTTCAGACACCCGCCCATCCCTGCACAAAACACATGCAAAAAGATGATTCAAACATGAGCATTCAACATTCATTTAAAGGCATAGGTCACCAAAAATAACAAGGGCCATTACAATACTTGCAATTCATCATTTCTAGACACATTTGGGACACAAATTAAACACACTGATATAATTATTTTTGTCAATTCTCAGGAGCACAGAGAGAATGAAGACACTCACTCAGGAATAGAGTACTCTGCTGCTTTTATCTTGCGGAAGAGTTCTTGAGGTATGCTGTCGTAGAATGGAAACTGGCCATAGAGCATGGTGAACAATACCACACCGAGTGCCCACATATCGCTGGGCTTACCACGGTATGGACGGCCTGCATAAAAACACAAAAGTGCACTTTTGGCAACTAGGTATGCAATTTAACAACTTGCTTGTTATTAAATGGGACTACGGCTTTCTCTAAGGCCTTACAATTCAACATTATACACACAAAATGCATCAAGAAGGCAAACAAAGTACAATACGAAATAATCTTAAAAGCATGACCTTTGCTTAGGTATTGTATTACAGTACAAATGGAAATTAGATATTTGTTATGATACAAGTACCCATAACTTAATGCCAGTAATGATAGCGCCAGTGTGATAAGATAATACTAAAAGGAACTTGCAAAGCAAGCAACTTGCTAACTTGTTTAAGATCAATAATTGTTACATACCACCCCTTTGAAAGCATAACAAACATAAGCAATGCATTATATTAAAAGTAGCACATGCCACTAGTAGTATCACACCATCTTTTATGGTCCCCCAAACCTGTTCACACTCACCAAACTGCTTTGTTTACTGCCATAAATGGGCAATAGAACACACCGTGCCAGAAGAGTACAAATGAGTCATGGGAGATCGTTTTAAAAGAGATACTGATGTTAATTGGAATTTCTATTTGGTAAAGTGCTTGATTTGTATGGTATATTTTCTGTACTGTGCACGTCCTCTGCTCTTTCTTTGACCCTCCATGTGAGAAGGCGAAAGGTTGTGAGAAAGAAAGCGAGCGAGCAATGGAAAAATAGTGAGAGGAAGAGAGAGAGGGAGAGCGTTAAGACAGAAAGAGCAGGAAGAGTAGTTCCTTGCTGCATGACTCATTGTGATGACTCACTGAAACAGCTCTCCTTTGTTCTGCTGTCATATTCGGCTGATTTACTCCTGGCTTCTTTCGTTCATTTTACTGTGAATGGGGACCACAAACAAAAGCTCACTGCGCCCATCTTTAACACAAATGCTTGGAATGCAGCATCTAACCAGAGCATGCTCCACTGACATCGTGGAAAACCCAAATGGTAGTTTCAGAAAGGTTTTAATGGATATTTTAGTTAGCGTGTCAACTGAAAGAACAAGGTTAATGATTTTTTTTTTTTAGTTAGCATGTCAACTGAAAGAACAAGGTTAATCATTTTTTTTAGGATATTTACAAGATCCATTATCAAAGAAAATTATTTATAAAACATTGCATTATGTAATGGTATTGCAACAGCTATGCTGTACTTGCACTTACAATTGAAGTCTATGGGGTGAACCATTATACACTTTACCCATAGACTTCCACTGCAAGTGCAAGTGCTGCATAGCTTGCAATGATGTTGTATAACTGTATATGCTTTGTGTTTACAAAAGGGCTTTTCACACTTAAAATTGTTAACCCAGGGTCATCCTCAGCCCTGGGTAAAGGAAATCCAGGGTTATTTTGTTTCACACTGTTCATACTTTACCCTGGGTGTAATAATAAACCCTGGGTATTCATGTTCCAAAGTTTCACAATGTATATTCGTAAACCCAGGGTTAATGTTCTTATTTGCAATTTAAATAATGGTGATTGGACAAATACAGCTTGCTGTCAATGGAGATGCTCTTCTGTGGAAATGTTGCTAAGCAAATCAGGCATTTGGCTTTCGTTTTCTGAAACATGATATGAAAACACACGCAAAAGTTTAAAGGTTGCTTTACAAAGAGTTAAGTGGGGTTTAAAAAGATGATAACCGAGGGTTAAGCACAGTGTTAAAAGCCCTTATGCACCCTTGGTGCCCCTTGATGATCACTATTAGTGCAAGCGTACAATTATTGCCCCATAGGCTTTCATTGTAAGCTTATTTCTATAGAAGTTTTTACAAACTGGAGACAATTTTTTTTTCCGGTGGTAATAAACAGCATGCCGTAGATGCTCTCACAAGCTTAAGTTGCATTGAACACAGCAACACAATGCATGTTATCCTAGAATACTAGGATACTTTATACAAACAGCAAGCCCACAAACAGATATTGCATCACTGAAGTGAACTGTAGTTCAGTGGTGAAAGCGAGATTGCCTGTAAAGATTTAGTGTGTGACAACCACTGTTAATTTGATACGATGCACTGTCTCCCTGAGGCCTTGACTACAAGCTTAAGGGACGAACTTTGGTTTGAAGCTGTTGATGAGCTAACAGGTCATGCTCAGACACAGACACACACACAGACACACACACAGACACACACACAAAATAAATTCTTCTGTAATACAACGCAAATAATGGCTTCAATAAACAACCCTGCTGACGGTTAGTGACTGCTGTCCTAATTAGGGCTGTGTAGATGGTTGGCTTTATGAGCTTTGATTATAGTGGTGACATGGAGGGTGAGTCATGGTCACACAGACACAGGCTAGATTCTCACCACTCAAGACATCTGGGCTGATGTAGGCTGGACTGCCTCTCTGGTCCTTTAACAGATCTTCCTCACTCACCAAATGCTTGCCAAGACAAAAGTTTGTGATGGTGATCCGATGAGTCCTACAACACAAAAAAAAAAAAAAAAACATTTTCAACATTTACATTTATGTATTTGGCAGACGCTTTTATTCAAAGCGACTTACAGAGCCCTTATTACAGGGACAATCCCCCCGGAGCAACCTGGAGTTAAGTGCCTTGCTCAATGGCACAATGTTGGTGGCCGTGGGGTTCCAACCAGTGACCTTCTGATTAGCAGCCCTGTGCTCTAGCCACTACACCAGTTTTTTGTCATTTCCACCATTTAATATAATTGTAATATTTTATATTTTTATAATGAGAATATAATACATATTCACTGTTTTTCTAAAAATATTATTTTTCTATTTAAATCATCACATCTACCATGATGTATAAACACTTTACAGTTTAAATAACTGTTATCTTAACTATTTTTTTTTAAAAACTCCCATTTACATACTGATTTTGGGGTGAAATGTGTCACGGACAGATCTCAGGTTTTGTGAGATTCACCCTCAAAGAACCACCCTGAAATCCCATCTTCAGTCCTGTTTGGAGTAAAGAGATAATGCTGTCTATGTGTATAAACATACACTCAAAAACATTTTTTTTTTTTTTTTTTTTTTTTTTAATTTTACTATAGAAGCATATCAAAATTAAACTAAGCGTTGTTAGGTGAGCCGTGTTTGTATCTGTGCAAACATGCCTCTGATATTTTTGTCTATGTCATTAAATCTAGTCTGTGGCAGGGACAGGGAGCTATTCTGTCTTTCCAAAAAGCAGAATCTAACATGACTGAACACACCATGGCTGCACTTTTGACAAACAAGTGAGTCACCTGTGGCTTCTCACAAGCTCGAGGATGACTAATCTTTGCACCTCAAAAAGGAAAGAACTGCGCTCTTTTCATCGAGAGACATGCAATGAAAACAAGCACTGCTACACACCTGCACGCTCAAACACACATATGTAGAGTCGCTCTCAAGTAAAAATACATTCATTTAGAATGAGTGAAATTAATGAGCCAGCTGACGGAACTGGACTGGCGGAACCTTAAATGTGCAAAGATTTCACACAGTCACAGCTATAATCGTTCTTCACTAAATAAAACCCCCCACCATTCTCTCAGTCCTCTTTTCCCATGCTTACCCAGTTGCTGTCTCACTTTCACACCCTGAGAGTGACAGACACAATCACGCCTAACAGCTATAAATAGGCCCGTGATTTTTCCCAGCAAAAGTTCTTAGAGATTCAAGGCTGATTACTACCTTTTTTTTTTTTTTTAAATGATGGCCATAACTAGACCAGATTAGAATGTATGGAGTCAATATGATGCCTTATATATATTTTCAAAAAAAATAAATATTGGAAAAGACAAAGTTGTGTTTAATTGCAATAAACATTTTTTAATGGGCAACAGACTTTTGGCATCAATTCTTTTGCAACACATCTTTTTCTTTGGGTTTCACTTTGCGGGAAGCATTTATTTCTTTGTGACGCTCCTTTTAATGTTTGCGATACCTCTTTCCCTTTGCGCTTCACTATGTGGCACTGTTTAGACATGGGTGCGGAGTTGAGTCTAACAACATCACAAGGGGTGTGGCTTATTCACAAAGTCAAGAAGCATGCACAGTTTACATGCGCCACGATGCCCGCTAACTTCAAAACAAGCAAGCACGATCAGCAGAAAAATGTCACTTTAGGTTTGTTTCATTTTCTCTAATTTCTAACCAAGAATAATATCACAATGTTAAAAGCAGAAAAAAAAGCTTTTTTGGGGACAAAGTCCTGGTTACAGTGCTTTTGTGCTAAATGTACCTTTTTTTAGCTAATATCACTGGCCTGTGTCTTTTGATGTTACAGTCTGCCATTTTCACCTTAAATCATTTTTTAGTCCCATTTACATAATGGGAAGTATGTTTTTGTGCCATCAAATCCATGATTAGTACTTAATGTTACCTGTCTGATCAAAACGTATGATTCAGTGTAAGAAGCTGTTACTTTAAAGTACTTTAAGCTTATGTGTTATGTGAAGCTCAATATGTTTGACAGTCAGTTGCATCTCGCAAAATTTCAGAGAAATTTTCATGAATCCAGTCCTAGATTTACCCTGATTTGTTGCATTATCTCTTCGATTAATGAATATATTCAAAATATATTTGATTCTATTATTTTCAGATTGTATCTGGGCATATTGTAGATCCATTTGTGATAAATAATTGCTGGGTCTCTAAAGACCCAAAAATATAAGAGTGTTTGGTAAAACTTCCCATGCATTTAAGGGTTAAATTAGCTTTTAAACACATTTGTGGTGGGGCCAGTGGAAATGTTGGCAGGGCAATTAAAAATCTGAATTACTAGCCCAAATGTGCCAGCAAAAAAAAAAAAAAAAAAATATATATATATATATATATATATATATATATATATATATATCTCTCTCTCTCGACAAGAAAAAGGTCTAACTGGAAAGCTTGCTTTTGTCTGACTGCATCACAACTACAGGAACTGTTCTCGCTCTGGTTCCTAAGCTAAAAGATTTAGATATCTTTTCTCCTCAGGACCACCACATTGCTCAGCCTACACTTCCTGTTCATGTGATGGGACCAGAAGCCTTCCGGTCTCTCGCTGCAGCTAAAATTAGCCCTTGTTGACGGGAAAAGTTAAGTGGTTTGAACGCAAGAGGAAGTCTTGAAGCTGAGATCCGGTTAGAACTGCCTCAGCTGGGTGAGGTTAATGTGGGATTTTGATGCAATGTTTTTGGTTTTGGAGTTCCTCTGCTTGGACAATCCATGCTGAAAGAGGAACAACGCTAATAGTGAAAGCAAATGTGCAATCATGAGATCCTACTCTTGTGTTTGCATAGGTTCACGTTTATAGTGTCTTGATGGCATCCATATTGTGCACCCTCAAGTGTGGTGTATGTAAGCTCAGAAGGATAAAGAGGTGGCGGCAAATGTTTATGATATAAGAGGAGCTTTTGCGCCACAGGAAATTGTCCCATTATTGAGAAAATGCTAATGGTAAACAATGCCTGAAAAACCAAATGGCTAGTCCAGCTAATGCGCATACACGTTTAAGTAAAAGATAATTTGCTCTTTTCAATGAAAGGATGGATTTCTTGACTGATAAGACAGCCATGCATCTGATCAGCCATGCCACTTTCAGTTTAATTTCATATCATGCAAGAACCTCCCTTATCTGCACTGAAAAAAGCTCTTGATTTGAGGCAATAAAAGGACAAAGCATCAATTGAATGTGACCTGTCTTAGCGTAGGTCGTCACTAGATACAGCAATCGCTTTTAAAGTCCCAAGCGCGTTGTCTACGAAATAGTGTAGGCCTACATGTAACAGACTACTTGTATGACTAATACGGAGTGCTTTCTATTCCACCCAAAGCCAACAGTCAGCCGGCTGAGCAGGGTCACACAGATAGTCAGATCAGAAGGGGAATGAGGAGAGTGAAAAAAAGAGTGCACCCTGGCAGTGTTACGTGTGCGAATGACTCAGCTCTGAGCTATGGATCCTTTGGCAGAGAGATGTATTATCTCCAGCTGGGACACAGTGTTCTGCTCTCCTGTCAAACTGAAGAAGGCAGACCAGACTGCTCCATTTCATCACCATAGAGTCCAGTGACAAGCGTGTGTACATGTGGATGTATCCTTGCAATACTGGTCTGTGCTTGTCCTCATAATTGACTCCTGAAGAACAGGCTTACACATTCTGACTCAACAATGGCACATGCAACATATCAAAGATGAAAAATTCCCCTAAACAGACAACCTATTCTCCAGACACTGAGCCACATTTAAAATGCACTGCAACGCTCGAGTTCCTGTTTTCTTATTTCGGAAATGGCTCCGAACTCTGCGACTCCTTGCTTCTAAAATTTAAGAAAACAATACAATGCCTGCTAGAGTTTTTACACATACACCAGATAAACTAAATCAGATTCATCATCCAGCTTTCATATTTAATATTTTGCCTTTCGCTGGTGACAGGACAGTGGAGAGCAGATCAGAATTAATGGGGAGAATAGGTAGGATGTGTTCGGGAAATGTTGCACACTGAATTCGAACTTATGCAGCTTGCATGAGCACCAAGGCTCAATGTGTTGGAACACATGTGCCAACTGCTAGGCCATGGCTCTTGACACAACAATAGTGAAAAAGAAAGTGAATGGTGATTGAGGCTGTAAGCCCCTAACATTCTGCCAAACATCATTTGTGTTTTGAACAACATGGTTTAGTTCGGAACAACAGTTTGGAATAACAGATTTTTCATTTTTGGTTGAACTATTCCTTGAACATTTAAATGCATGTTGTATAATGTATACATTTGATGCAACCAGCCAGTAGTCAAGAAATACAGTTCCCTGTAAAGAATCATAGCAGGGAGAAGAGAATCTAAAAGCCAAGAGCCAGACTCCTCTCTCTACACATGCCACTGAGCTTATATGGTGTGACGGGTCTCATAATTAGACAAGCTGTGCACTTATGTGACCAAACTGCACTATGCGAGAAGTCAACAGCAAGCAGCACATGCTGGCAAATGTGACAGGCAGAACTGAGGATTTTCAATTAGTCAGTGAGTCTCTTGTTCCTTCGGGACATTTCAAATGTCAACAGAACTATGGTTAGTAGTGCTGTAGCAGGCTCCCATTCCACACTCTCACGGCAGAAATACACATGCAGGCATTGCATATTGCATTTGGAGAGGGCTTTATGGATGAGGAATTGGGAAATCCGCTGGGCCTATATGATTCACTGTGCGATGCTGACCTCAGATGCCTTCTAGCCAGGCATTTGCGGTTTCATCCCCCCTCCCCGCCTGCCTGCCAACCATCTCCCTCTCTTTTTTTTCAGGGAACAAAACAGGGGCACGTTCCATGCTGGCTCATTTTAACTGGGATGGTTTTCTGCTGCTCAATACCCCTCCCCTCCCTGCCTGTGGGGATGAATCACGCTCTCACTAAGAACCCAGGAGGAGGGAGGTCAATGGGGCCAGACGGTGCTCCATGAAAGCCTGATAGAGGGCTGAGTGCACATGGGCCCAAAGGCAGAGAGAAATCCACCAGCGCCACAAAGAAGGACAGGGATAGAGAGGAATTGTGTCTTACCGTTTATTAAGCACCATGTTTCCAAGCTTCAAGTCTCGATGGACGATATTCTTCTAAAAAGGCAAAAGCAATGTTACATTAGACTTTCTATGGGCAATGCTTTATAGAACATCCAACCAATTAGCATAAAAATATTCTTTATAATTTCTTTTCAATTATCCACATTTATTTAAGTGGATTATCTTTAAAGTCAACTTGAAACAGCAATCAAATCAATTTTATTTCCATAATGTGACATATTTCTCAATGAAGCAGAATATTACAATTCAAATCCCTTTATTGTCACTCAACCATATACATAAGTGCAACAGTGGGTGAAAGTCTTTGGTGCAGTTCCCAGCAACTTCAAGGGAAAAAGAAATTTAGTGTTGAACTTTACTTTATAGGGCAGAACTTAATTTTTGACAGCAAAAGTGTGCGGACTTTCTGTTTAGAACTTAATTTTACCCAACAGGAATTTATTGAATCTTGAAAAAGTGGGCAATCCATACAAGAATAGACCAGTGCATTTTTCCACATGACATGGAAGGGAGGAATTGGAAAAAAACAAAAAGGACTTGGTGATGACAGACAAAAAGGAAAGTTGTGGAGAAAACGTACTATATTATATTTTAATCACAAATACATACTTTTTCATTGAATAACACTTGTTAAAGACCAATGAATGTGTTTAGAAAATAAATAGGGTCCATTTTAATTTCATGTCGAATTAGTAGTCCAATAACTAGTCCAACATGGCGACTCACCTTATGTAATGCCTCCACCACTCTCACTACATCGTAGAAAATGACGATAGCCTCACGCTCGCTCAGTCGCTTCTCTTTGATGACGTAATGCTGCAGGTTGATGAGGTCGGCTGTTTTGTCGCTGAAGTCGTGGGCACAGAGGCAGTCGAGCACCAGACATATTCGCCTCTTCATCTTTCGCACTTTGTTGGCCTCCATGTCCTCCACAATCTCACAGGAACGGTCCTGAGATGGAATGAGCAATGACAGATTGTGTTAAAAGTTTTGCGCAGAGATTTATTGCAGGCAGAGTACAGAAGAGCTATACTTTTCTACTTTTACCTCAAACAACCCAATAGTGCATTGAAGTACACAACCACATCTTTATGCCTCTGAATGAGGCCAAGAAGAAAACACAACATTTACAGAATAAGCCGATGCTAATGGACTGGTAGAACACAAAAGGACATCTGCCGTTTTTCTCTTTCCTGAATGCCTAGCCATTTGGTATGAATGATAAAAGCCCACCCTTGGTCACCTGAGGCCTGGGTCAAAAAAGGGCCATGAATCGATTGGCAGTGTGGTTTGTGTTTGTAATGACTGTGCTTCCAAACACAAGAGGCGATCTATAATTAACTGGCCCACTCTAGAGAAGAGCTATAATAAACCAATCAATACCGCAAGCTTCAATGAATGGCCCCGACAGCTCTGTACAGCTTGTTCGGATTTCAATTTCCACCGGGGAAGAAGGGAGAGTAGAAGATATTGTTGAAAAACAGATGAAAGGGATGGAGAGCAACAAAAAAAAAAAAAAAAAAAAAAAAGGAGAAAGTGAGTCACTCTAAACACTGCAATGAAAGCGAAAACAACTAAAGGAATAATATTAACAAATGATGTTTTGTGGCTAGGGATGCGCAGGACGCAGATATTTTTTTTATTACAACAGCTGCACTATCAAAGCTATGAGAACTATTATGAGAGCTACGTCTGAGAACTACGTCTGGAGACACCTGCATTCTGTTCCATTTGGTTTAGATTTTTTAGATGCAAGGACATGTGACAAGGAAAATTCTTAAGATGTTTTGATATGTGTGGATGCTTCTGTGTATACATGATCTACTGGCAAGTCTAATTAGTCTTACCTGGAAGAGGCCATGGTGGTGCACCACTCCTTCTTGGTTAGAGAGCAGTGACAGTAAAGAGTATTCTGTATGCAGCAGCATTTTGCCCTGCCTTTCTTCCTGCGTCTCTCCTGCAGTGTCCCCACGTTCTTCCAGGGTCAGTATCTACAACAAAGGGCAAAGGTAAGAGGCCACGACCTCAACACTGCCGTACCATACACCCTTAGATCCTATTCTAAACCTTTCTGGGAGTCTCTTATCTCTACTGCGATGCCATACTAATCCATCAACAAACTTAAGGCAATACAGAAGATCCATTAAAGGCTTTTTCTACAGAGACTGACAAAGATAACTTCATCACATGTCATTCAACAAGTCCATTCAAGACATCTGGACAGCTAAGGGACACTAGACTCTGGGGCATAAGAAAAAGTGGGGTCAAAAGGTCTGACACCAGGTTGACTAACAACTTCCCATCTAATAACGGAATGGTCTATTAACAAAGAGCCCAAAGGTTTGATGTTCTTCTCTGAACTAGATGCGGCATGAATTGGACAGTATTGTAGAGGTTTGTTGACGCAGGTCAAAGGATCGCGCAAACAGTGAGAGACACAGGGTCTTTTGTTTTCAGATGGTGTCTTACCACTCTGGCCAGGACATGTTTGAATCGCATCACACATTTTTTTCTGGCAATTGAAAGATACCAGAGACGGTATAAAGAAGAGACAGGCCACTTAATGAATAAGAAAAAATCTAAATGCTCATTATGACAGCTCTAGACTACAACAGTCTAGTTTCAGAAGAGAAAATCCCATTAAAAAAAAATTCACAGAGGAATTATTAACGATAACACTTTCCAATAAGGTTCCATTTGTTAATATTAGTTCATCCGAATGATGCAACGGTTGGTCTCCCCACACTCTCAAACTACACTGTATAAATCGAAAATTTTCCAATATACTTTAAAAGTATTGTTTCCATACTTTTAATTAACTAATTTAAATTACTAGTTTTATGGTTTTCTTTCATTTTTACTGTGATTATGTAATTTACAATGCTTAATGGGATTGTAGTTCATTCTCTCATGTTAAGTAGACAGTGTTGGGTAATTTACACAAAATAAGTAATCTGCTACAAATTTCTAATAACTAAATCTAAAAAGTAATCACATTACTAATTATTTTACTTTTAACTTACTTTCTAAATCACACTTCCTGGAAAATGTTTTGGTTTTCCTCCATTCATTGATCGCACACCCTTCAGCGGTCACAGAAACACTAACAGACATACATATGAATTCATATTTTAAATGTATTATACATATTACTTTAACGCAAGTAATGTACTTAAAAGTACATTAATTACTTTCAATGAAAGTCAGTAACTGTAATCTGATTACAAGAATTTTAAATTAAATTCATTAAAATACTTTTTGGACTAAACAGTAATAAGATTACAGTAACTAATTACTATGTTTTTTGTAATGTTATGATGGTTTGGTTCATGGCTGGCTGGTTTGGTTCATGGCTTAGACCTCTATACAGAACTTTATGCAATCCCTATAGGAAAATAATGAAATAGGAAAAATATTTCCAAAACAAAGTTGGAAAAAGTGGGCGGGCCCTGTTGCACTCTATCAAAAAAGCTTTTGGCACTTTTAACTGTAAGGATGGACTTTCAATTCTTGTAGTGTACAATTACTCAAGAACATATAGGCTCATTAACTGGACCTTAAAAATTGTTTTAAAGCATGATCTGAACCAATAAAAGTTAATTATATGATCCTTTTGTTGTCACAGTTAATTGTTGATCATCTGACATATGTTAATGAAATGTAATCTTGACAAACAGTTAGAGATTTATGTCTTGCCCCATTTAAGTAGACTGGAACTATACTTAATTACCTCCCGGGGGGCATTACTAAGTTGGCTGTTGTGTGGACTGACTTGCCTGAAAAGGACTTGGAAGATACTTACCTTTAGCTGATAGAAATCATCCGTCCCATCCTTTCTGGCAAGACATTGCACTATACTCTGCACAGGAGAGTTTCCCAGCCTTGGGCCTGCCGAGAAGAGGAAGGACAGATAGATTTGTACCAGATTCAAAAGGTACTGTCAGCCCAGAGCACAGCAATTCCCCTTGAGCCCAATCATGAACAGTCTTATCTCAGTACCCTGTGCTAGCACATAAAATTGCTATTTCCAACTGTGACGAGTGCATTTCAAAGGCAAGACAGCCGCATAATAGTAGTAAAGAGTGAAAGACCTTCAGATTTAGAAGTGAAGCAGTCAATTAAAGAAATCCCTGGAATTCTTATCGAGACCACCTCCTCAATCACACACACAAAAGCTAGTACTGAAGGTTGTTCCCTTGCAATGGCAAGGTAGCTTACCTAAAACAAAGGGACCAGCTCTTTTAGCATTGTTGCCTGATATACCAGGACAGAGGAGCTTGCTGGGTCTGCCGGATGATTCTCCAGCACCTCGTTCCGAAGTACGGCGTTTGGACATTTTGCAGATCTGCAAAAGACAATAACAGGGTATCAATAAACAATTGCTGAACTTATATGAAACAACTTAGTATGCTTACAGAAAGATGCAAGATTTCTTAACTAAAACAATGTATGAAAAACTCCATGCACCCAAAAAATGTATCCATTTGACACACACTCTGAATGAAAATAGCCAACCCCCAAATGAGGACTTCCATTACACTGGCAGAAATGTGTGAGTTATAAAGGAAAAAGGGGTGAAATAACAGATGGGGGAAGGGTGATTTAGCAAAAGTCATCCCCTTGACGACACCTCAAAACAGCCATCATTAACAGCTCTGCCACTGTATGTATTACAACCCATTCAGACCATTTGCATAGGCTTAAGTAAAGATTAGCAGCAGGTGTGAATTTTGATGATATGACTTCCCTGATGGACAATATGAACCCATTCACAAATGTACTGTTGACCACAAATCGGTTGAGAAAGGTAAACATTGAGAATGAATCTAGTGCTGATGGAGCTAAAATTCTGTCGTTTACTCACCCTAATGTTGTTCCAAATCTTGTATTACTTTCTTCATTGGAGACGTAAAGCAGAATAACAGCTTCATTCAACATTCACTTTCATTGTATCAAAAAAGCATGCAATGAAAGTGAATGGTAACATACTGCTTTGCATCTCCTTTTTGCATTTTGTGAATTTTTCGGTGAACTACCCCTTTAATAAAAGATCAAGTGTACTAAAATAACCTATAAACCTTGAACTCCACTGCTGCAATTCCTGCCTTTTCTATCCATTTTTAATCCTTCGATACCTTAATCTGCATGGTTTTATCTGCAAATCTCTGCAGCGTAATCTGCAATGCGTATTAAAAGATTCCCTTTTTGGCCTTTTTCTTGTAACAAGGAATGCCAAACTACTGAATATTATAGAAAGCCAAAACATTAGAATATCCCATACAGTGCATAGATTATGGAAAAAAAGTTAATTAAATCAGACATTTAAGATAAGGCCTCCGTTAAATAGCTATTGGCTGTTTATCGTGGAGAATGTCTGTTTTGTTGGGCAAAGAGTTGTTGTATGATCTGATGAACATCTCGTGTTGTAGTGAAAAGCAAGTGGCGCTAAGGACAGATACAGTGTGATTCACACAAGGCCTGGGGTTTGCACTGGTAGCCATTTGTCAGAAATATGAAAGGCTGCTGTTACACACAGACGGTAGCGTGACACACGCAGCCTCCAGACATCATATCACCATGAGATGGGGGGTGGGGGAGTGCATTTAGCAATTCATGCCAGGTTTGCATCCCGTCTGCTTTTTAAATTCATTCTCAACTCTGTTCCAATGCATGAAATCCCAATAATAAAACAAAGATCAATCTGCTCTACTTGACTACTGAATAAATTCAAAACAGAACTAACCTAAATAGAGAAGTAAATTGGCACGGTGTTTGGAATTCTGAGCTAAACTGTTTTAAAAACTATTTTTTAGATTTAAGTCAAATTAATATTTTAAGTGTTATCAATTGCATTTTGTTAAACGTTAAACAATTCAATTTGATGGATATTTCTAAAATATATATTTTTTATTGTATTAAAAGGGATGGTTCACCCTAAAATGAAAATTCTGTCATCACCGACGTTTACACCAGAGAGCGGCCCTTTTGCGAGAAAGCAGCGTTGCGGTTTTCATGCACTGTATAAGAGCTGTACTATATACTCCCATCTACATGCATCTCCGACAAAAGCAGCTTTCCCCAAAGCAACGTAATTTCCCCTCAACGCTTGTGTAAATAACAAACATGGCATTCGAGGAAGACTTTGCTACCGTATTCTCTGTTAATTTGCTTTAATTCCACATTCCAGAGCTGTTGCCGTGTTTGTTAACTTTCTATAGCGCCCCCAAAGTATGAGAGAATGTATGCGAAAGCATGAAGGAATGTCGATATTTTACATTGGTTTGCATAAATGGGTACAGTTTATAGTGCATGTGTTTTTGACACTGTACTCACAGAAATGTTGAATTCTTTCCACTGTGCTGAATTTTTGTTGGGCTGCATCCTATGACGTTTGTTATTTGGTCTGTTCATGCACGTGGGCACCCTACAAACACCCACCAAAATGTCGCGTATGTGCTTACATGACCACATTAAGCCGCATTTTCGAGGAGAAACCTGGATCTGTTAACCCGCTTTCTCTTAATCCCTTAAGAGACATAAGTTCTCATTTACATTATGTTTCAGAACGCCACTTTCTGCAAAAACCCTGGAATAAACCCTTTTCTTAAGTACATGTAAACGTGGTCACTCACTCACACTGATGTTATTCCAAAAGGTATGACTTTTTCCATGTTCCATGTACAAAAGAAAGTCATATAGCTTTGGAACAACATCAGGGTGAGTACCTAAGAATTTTAATTTTTGGGTGAACTATCCCTTTAAATGTAGTCACAATATCCATTTTAGCGGCAAGCTTCATTCTAGTGACATTTTGAATGAAAGAATAGACATCCAAATATTTGCTACAATGCTGCAACAGATCACACAGCTTGTTGTGTCGAGGACGTAGGAGGGGGTACAGTTGGCAGTTATCGCAGATCATTTTACACATTTACAGCTTTTTATCTTTCGGGACCCAGACTGTTGACAACACGACAGACGGAGGTGAGAGACATAATTGCTTTCTCCTCAACCCTTTTGATATGCATTATTAGACTTTTAGAGATCTAACATCTTAAAAAGCACCATGGCACTCTACAAAGCGAGACTGTGTGTGCGCGCTTTGGCTTGCTGCAAAGATTGAGAACTTGATCTGCAAGCAGATATCTGGGATCTGAATGGAACAGAAAGAATTCATGAATGGTATTAAACCATCTGTAATAATTTTAGGTCATGCCAAACAATCGTGCATTTCTCTCACTGACACAAATACATGCACATATGCATACATAAAAAAAAAAACAAGCTCAATGATCAATCCTGAATTCATATCAGAGCCAGAGGGTGAGGGCAAGTCTAGTAAATTGATTTCATAGGAAGTATGATATCATAAACAACTAAAGTTACTTTGAGAGCCCAAATCACAAAAAACGATTTAAGTTGCCAGTGATCAGCCCTTTCCATTGAAAATTGCAACGTTGCACCCACTCTTCATGATGATGAAACAATGTTATATGAAGGATTACTCACTCTGTAATCAGATTGTCTTTTAAGGCTTGAATGGATGAGAGTACTTTGTGCTCATCTTGTGCACACATCACAGCAATCAGGGAAGTGAAATATCAACCCTGCATGATTTAAAAACCCCCCCGATCCACAGTGTAGCAGAAGATTTTAATATTTTATTAGATCTAAATATACTAGCTGTCACTTCACAAAAGGGCAGAACTTGAGAACTCGACAACCAACAGGAGAGCTTGTAAAAACCAATATCAGATGTGCGATTGCACACGTTTTGTTTGATATTTGGATGTCTGGGTTTGTAGAGTGTGAAAACGAGTGACTAATGCTTCCATTTATAGTTAAACTACAGCACAGGGAATATATAGAGAGGACTGCTGCAACTTGATGATAGGAGAAAGGAGAAACAAGAATGCATGCGTCAACACTGTCAATCATATGCAAGCAATAGCAATAAATCAGTCTGTCTGAGATCATGTTCAATATTAATATAAAGACTAACAGTAAATCACATCATTACCCAGGTAGACTAGTCTTAGCATGTGCAAGCGAAACTCAATGCAAACAGAATTCATGGCATAATATTGATTATGTGGGCAAAAAAAGTGAACGTGAACGTTTCAAACAATGAAAAATAACGTTTCAAAAGTATTGCCACAAGACGTAAACGTTAAACATGTTAGCATGATTTAACAGTGGTAAGATCGCGTGCTAACCTCACCTGGGTAAAGTTATAACCATAAACAGGATAACGGGAATTTTTTTGTTGTCATGACAACTAACTTCTATTGGATTTATCTTGACATAAATAATGTCAGTACGCTATTTTATCGCACTAAAAACCACGTTAACATGTGTAAGGTTTACGTCTTGTGGATATACTTTTCAAACGAGGTGTATTTTAGCGTTTAAGGACTGGCCCATTCACTATCTATGTCTGCAAACGTGCATTTTGCTATTGTTCAAAAGAGAAACGAGGGATAAGTCGCAAATATATTGTGGTAACCAACATTTTGTCACAAATACCGTTAGCTTGTTTTGAACCAAGAACATTCTTTTAACAGTTTCAATCCGCATTCCTGCTTCTATCGTCCATATCACAACAGCTTTGCATCGACGACCTTTTAATCGTTACAAAAGCGTGTTTATCTGACTTCAAAGATAAAACGGTGGACTATAAAGCGAGTGAGTTCACCGTGCCCCTTAAACGAACTGTGAAAATCTCCTCTGCCGATCAACTGGCCATTTAACAACTTACCGAAACCGCCGAGGGAATCCTCTGTTCGTACACTAATTCCCACTCATTTCTGGACGATTATATTCAGCAGGGGTGCACAAACATTTACACTCTCAACGAAGCGGTCTGTTTCAAGCGAACTGGAGAAAATTCACGATTACCGACAGGGCTTTTAAAGGAAAAGCCTTCTTAGGACATCTGATCACATATTTCCATAACAGCACCACCTGACAACGGAAGTGACGCACTTGCCGTGAGCGACAGGGCGGTTCGGCCAATAGGAAAGGCTCTCTTGAGTCTCCTCAGCCTTAACGTGTATTCTTGACATTGGCATGCTTTACGCTTCGTGTGTGGAACGAAGAACGTTTGAAATATGTCAACGAGCACAGTAGTACACTGCTGCTGCAGCATAACCCGAGTCAAACATTGCTAAAGTAATGTTTTTTAAAAATATTTTTTTTTAGTAAATACCAGTTTGACGTATTGCTGCGGAAATCAGTTACGCTGAATCAAGTTAATAATTTTAACTAAAACAATCCGATTTTCTTCATAATCTATACTGTGCATGATACTGCTGTTGATATACCCTTATGTAGATTTGTTCTCTATCTTCTTGACTGGAGTGGACTGTGCACCCACAAGAAACAATACTGGCAGAAATTGGTAGCAAAAGCCCTAGTAAACAATGGAGTGACAGTGCATCCTTAAATAAACATGGCACATGAATTGCACACTAAGAGTACACTAAATAAATTAATGACATTTATCTGCAATCTTTCAAAGTGTATCGGTATTCATGTGAGAATAACAAACCTCCTGGGTTTCTTGCATGCAGAAGACCCTCAAGATCAAATCCAATTTTAGATCCCCCCAAACCAAACAACCCCACCCACGATGGCAAGTTTCAATTCAGTGGGCAGCATGTCAAAAAGAGAGGGCTTTAAAGGGCAACAACTGATTTAAGGCTGTGCTGTCTTCCTGTCTTGACTCAGCATGGCCTTTGCCTTAAACCACATTAAACACTTTTATAAGGCTGTGGCTAAACAGTGGCCAACCCACTGTGTATGGGGTGGAAATTGTGAATCATACTTAACTAGTGCCCATGCCTGATAAAGATGAAGAGAAGCAGTGAAATAGAAAGACTGTAAAGACAATATCTACTGTCTACTGTCGGTGTACTGTCTGAATGCATACCTCTGTTTCTTTACATTCCTTCAAATAACCTTTGTTTGCTCTTGTAATACGTGTCATTCTGGAATAACAATGGATATGCAATTTTGTTTGGTCACTCGTCAAGTCAAGTAATTTTTATTTGTATAACGCTTTTCACAACACTCATTGTTTCAAAGCAGCTTTACAGGAAATCATGCATTACATTTTTTTTAAACTGTAATATCTTAGTCTTAGGGTGATCATTGTGTAGTTTGATTATTTATGATTGTAAAATGTGTATAGAAATTAAATAATAATTGTATTTAGAACCCCTGTGAGCAAGCTGAAGGCAACTGTGGCAAGGATCACAAAACTCCATAAGATGTTGGTTAATGGAGAAAAAAAACCTTGGGAGAAACCAGGCTCACTGTGGGAGCCAGTTCCCCTCTGGCTAAAATATTTTTTTATGTACTTTAAGATTAATGACTAATGTCTTTGAAGTCCATCTTGTATTAACTGCAGAAGTTTACATAGATTATAATAATCTATATTGAGGTCATGAATGCATTAATCATTTTTTCGGCATCAGCAACAGAGAGCATGCGTTGTAACTGATTTTCAAAGGACAGTTTGGTATCAAAAAAAGTTATTTGCAGAAGAAAACAACGTAATTTGTGGCAAAATAAAAATATTGCTATAGCTTCACGCTGCAAATTTAAGCTCATTTTAATGTTGTTTAAAAATGCTTTTTTATTTTTTTTTATAAATCTGATTATGGACTATAGGTAGATGCTTATGTCTTTTGTTTTTATAATATTTCAAAAAAAATGAGAGCGCCATTCTGTCTGTATAGCATCCATCTCAAAAGTTAGATTGAGCTGTGCCCATTTTTTTATTTTTTTTGACTACTTTGCTGGAAAACTAAAGTAACAAACTTCCCTTTTTTTTCTTTGCTAGAAACCTAATTAATATAAATGGAAAATCAATATAGGTGTATTTAGTGTAGTATCTTGCTATAATGTCCTAAACGGGCAAGTGTCCTATTAATGCTGCAGTGCACTGTCACATAATGTCAAAATACTTTGTGCTGTGGGAGTAAAAAAGAAAAAAGAAAATGTAATGAAAATCAGAAGCTCTTTCCCATGGAGGAAAAAATGTGACAGCGATTCATTCATAACTGTGTGGGTGAGTCTCCCACGACTATTCAAATGAACACAGGGGTTTTCAGTATTGCTTGTTTGGAACTCATAACAGACCAAGTGCTTAAACAGCATGTGCCAGTGAGGGTGGGGGTGGGGTGGGGCTCTCAAAGTGAACGTGTATGACTAAAACTCCTCTGTATTAAAAAGGAGCTGCACAGCACAAGCACGCAATTATCAGACAAGAGTGTTGACTGATAGCTCACACTAACCTTTTAACGGTTTCATTTTAGTGATTGAGGGGAAAACATTTAATGTGAAGGACTGCGTTGTTCTATGTCGCCATCTAGTGTTCATTAAAAGCTCGTCTAGCTTCTAGCAGTTCACATGGAATATCAAACCTCCTCCTTATCTTTGATTTTGTAGTTTTAGTTCTTAATGATTTTCTTACTTTTGAAGAGGCCATAAAATGCATTTTTTTTCTTTGTTTTAATATGTTACTTGAGTTTCACAATTTGTATGTGTTTTTTTTTTTTTGCACAAAAACAGTCATGCATTTGTAAAACATGATAATTTCCCACCATCATTCTGACCCTCTGTCCGAAACGATCGGTTTTGGTGATGATTCTCCTTTAAGACTTGACAGTAAACAGTAAACACAATGTGGAGGAAGTAGTCAAGTCATTTTGGCAGCTTGGTTTCAACAAATGCTCCTTGAGTTCTGAAACTTATAGTATATGTTATGTTATTAGTTACTATATGTTATAGTGTTATGCTTGACTCAACAAGAAAGTATTTCTAAGCAAGTTTTGCTCTTTGTTGAAACTAAGCACTGAACTGACATCAAATAATTATAAACATTTGGCAAAATGCAGGCACACTTTCTGACAATCAATATTTGCCCAAAATAATTTTATTACATAAACTTTATTTCATATTCAAATCTAATGTTTCATTATAATGAAACTGTTAACATAGGTCAAATTACTCTAAATTAAATAGTTAAATACTGTAAATACATCTTCAATTGTTTTTAAAATCACTAAATTAATAATTAAATCGTTAAATAAATCAATAAATGTCCCTTGTACTTAATTTTAGCACAAGTTTGCATCTATTTCTAATTTAGCCCATGATCATTGGTAGCTTTGTGCCTTTAAATTTTCATGGTTTTCACCTTTTAAAGTAGTACGTCCACTATCATAATGACCTTTTATCTATTTTCTATATGGGCAAACATTTGGGTTGGTATCTACTGCAAGAGTTAAAAAGAAATCTCTCACTGAACCTAACTCAACTATACCAACTCAACCCAAAGACAATGCCAAAATAAAAATGGACAGAACAAGTGCAAAAATGAAATACAAGGGATTTTTAATTATGATTCAATGATTCATTTAATGATTGTATAGTTGTTGTTTTTTTACTTCATTACGTTTTTAATGATTTATTTAAAATGTATTTAATGATTTAATTTTGTGTAAATTGGCCCTGCAAGTAAACAGACACAACTAAACTTTGATTTACAATACATTCACTTTAATAAATAAACTCTATTATGCTTGTGAAAAATATAAACAATTTCATCCACCACACATATTGCATTGTTTTCTTTCTTTCCATGGAAGGTGGCAGTCATGTATACATTTTCCCTTTACATTATGCAATAATTGCACATTCTAAAATTACAACATTGTATTTGAATTGTGACAATTTCTTGACATTTTTGCATTTTTATTTGCCTCCCTATAAATAATGACAAACAAACAGACATCAGTTGTCCTCGGGGTTCCTGTAAACCAGTTATGAGATGTGTGCTAAATATCCACTGCAAGTGCACTTCGGTTTCCTCCAATAACCTCCAAAGTCTTAAAGGTATAGTTTACCCAAAAATAAAAATTCTGTTATTATTTACTCTCCTCATGTTGTTCCAACCCTATATGACTTATTGTCTTCAGTGAAGCAAAACAGAATATGTTAGGCACAATTTTATTCTCAGTCACCATTCACTTTTATTGCATTTTTGTCCATACAGAGAAAGTGAATGGTAACTGAGGCTAACATTCTGCCAAACATCTCCTTTTGTGTTCCCCTGAAGAAAGAAAGTTGTATGGGTTTGAAACAACGTCAGGTTGAGTAAATAATGACAAAATGAAAATTTTGGGTGAGCTATCCCTTTAAGCAGTTCTTGTTGTTTGGATACACCACAAATATAGCTTATTTGAAAAGCATATCCTGCACCTCTCAGTAGCACATCAAATGAAAGATTTAAATGAATTCCATTCACACAGATTGTCCTCTTAGACAACTAATACGGTTCATGAAAAGGCGTATCATTCTTTTCAGTGATGGAAATGTCACAGACGTGTCTGTAGAATCAAATCCTCACAGAGGCCTCACATTCTAACTGACACTACAGTGAAGATATAGTCTACATGATGATATGGACAGCAACGCCTCCACAAACTGATTATGAAAAGGAGAATGTGGTCCCACAGCAAGATGCATATTGAATTTCTACATCTGCTATTTGCATTTATTTGCATTTGGTAGCAGGAGACGAAAACTTGCATGAAATTCACAAAGAGAATCTCTTGAGCTTAGCTGTCATTCTAATGTTAACTTCAAATGCGCGTGTTAAAGGTACCTGTTGCCACTGTAGAGACAAAAGGCTTCTTTGCTGAGTAAGACATATACAGTGCATATTGTAGCACGTTATCCTGTTTAAACACTCAGTCCTCAGCCAAAGGGAACATCAAGTCAACATCAAGTCTAAGTCACAGACCATCCATCATGGCCAGGAGGTCATCACCCTTGCTGCTGGAACTGGAGGCGGCCTCTACCGCCTCCTCAAACTCCCCCATGATTTTAGCCAGCTCAGCATTAGTCTGTTTATCCTGAAAGACAAGGAAAATGACCCATTTAGAGGTGTAATGTTACTCCCATGGTCCTCTTGTATTCTCAGCCAGTTTACCCAAGACCCATAATCTTTAGCCTGTCAAAGACCAATTAGACAAGATGAGAGCTTTGTCTCATTGTGGATGGATCATTGGTAAGCAGGGATTACAATGTTTTCTGAGGCCAAGGATGAAGCAATGCTGCACTGAATAAAACTGTCAAAAGTTTGGACACACTTGACTGATTGTTTCTTTCAAGATTCATGTAAAGTATGCTTACATGTTACTTTCTTTACAAATGTTTTATTTGATATTATTCTAATGGATAAGTTGCATAGTATAGTAAAAAAAAAGCCAACAAGTATCCAGAATATATGGTAACTCCTTCAATACTGTTTAAATAGATACCTCATCAAGTTGGTTTATGTAACGTAGGCAATGAGTGGCTACTTCGAATAAGCTAAAATATAAAGTAGTTTTGATTTATTTAACATTTTCGGTCACAGTATGATTCCAGACTTACATCTGTGTTATTTCATAGGTTTGATGTTTTTATTAATACATAAAAATGTCTTAAATATAAATATTAAAGTATGAGTTGGTGTGTCCAAACGTTTGCCTGGTAATATCCATGCAAAAAAAAAAAAAAAAAACACTTCACCTTTGTTGCTTGGATATTAATAACTTCATAAGAAAGGTCATCCGGTCTTGATATCAAAGCTTCCCTGTGGGAGCGAAAAATCTATAAATGAATATTTCATGAAATCACATTCAAAATGAATGATATACATTTAATTGACCAAAAAAAATCTATTTTGAGCTTCATTTATTTATTACATACAGTCATGTGACTCTGTTTGTGATCCTATTTGTGATACTACTTTGACTTCAGTCATTGCGAAAAAACAAACAAACAAAACTTACTCTTCCTCCTCGTCAGTGGCGAAAAGGTTGACACGGAAGCCAGAGTCTGTACTGGCTGGTTTCTGCACTTCCAAACCTCCCATCAGTCTAGCAAGGAGGTTTAATTCTTCTTTTGCAAGAGGATTTGGAGTTGTGTTGACCTTCAGGAGAGTAAAATTATGCTCAAATATGCAGTTTTCAAGTAAATAATGCATGCTGATTCCATTGCATTATACATTTTCATAAATTCATTTTGTTTTTTGGTTAGTTTTACTGATATAATTAATAATCCAACACTCTGAAATGTTTTGATATACAAAAGTGACATACATTTACAAAGGGGAAGCAATTAAAGGGATAGTTCCCCCAAATGAATATTCTCTCCTTATTTGCTCACCCTCGTGCCATCCCAGATGTTAGATGAGTATGCCTTTCTTTCATCTGCAGAAAACAAACAAAGATATTTAGAAGAATATTTCAGCTCTGTAGGTTTATACAATGCAAGTGAATGGTGGCCAGACTTTTCAAGCTCTAAAAAGCACATAAAGGCAGCATAAAAGTAATCCATATGACTCCAGTGGTTATTTATATATCTTCAAAAGTGATATAATAGATGTGGGTAAGAAACAGATCAAAATGTAAAAAAAAAAATTCTATAAATCTCCACTTTCACTTTCACATTCTGAAAGTGAAAGTGGAGATTTATTGTAAAAATGTATTTAAATATTGTTCTGTTTCTCACCCAAAGAAATTGCATTGTATATTAAACCTCTGGAGTCATATAGGTTACTTTTATTATGCAGCCTTTCTGTGCTTTTTGGAGCTTGAAAGATCTGGGCACCATTCACTTGCATTGAAAGGACCTACAGAGTTGAAATATTATTCTAAATATCTTTGTTTGTGTTCAGCATAATTAAAGTCATACACATCTGGGATGGTATGAAAGTGAGTAAATGATGAGAGAATTTTCATTTTTGGGTGAATCATCCAGGTGATGTAAAAGCAACATAAAAATGTAAACAAAGTAAAATCAAAGTATAATTAAATTACCTTAGTGTTCTGTGAGGAGTTTTTGGAGGTTCCAGACATGTGTGTCTCAACAGGGCGACTCACACTGTACCTGAAAGAACACACAGGACAATTGCAGAGCTAATGCTCCGGTAAAAGGCTCCCCATCTCAAATTATTCTCAAATTAATTAGAGATGTTGCTTTACTACTGATAAAATTAACATGGCACGTGATGAATTACAACCCATTACATCATGGGTTTGTGGTATCTGAAAATCCAGCAAAGGTGTGACAAGATTCCACTGTTGAACATTAGAAAGAATTATAGGAATTTAAGAAGCCTATGTGAATGACATGGCTATTAAGTGGGTGATGCTCACATGTTTGTGCCCAGTTTGATGACTCGATCACCATACATTTCGAAAGAACCCTCACGGAGAGCACTGTTGTAATTGCCACCGTCACGGAACTGCAAACTTTTCACCTCCTCACCAGTACATCTAAACATCCTGGGAATTAAGAAATTAAATATAATGAGGATATAAGAGCCAAGTCAAGCTTATTCAACAGCATTTGCGGCATAGTGTTGATTACCACTAAAAATTATTTTGACTCTCCGTCCTTTTCTAAAAAAAAAAAAAAAAGCAAAAATCAAGGTTACAGTGAGGCACTTACAATGGAAGTGAATGGGGCCAATTTTTTGAGGGTTTAAAGGCAGAAATTTGAAGCTTTTTATATTTAAAAAAAGCACTTACATTAATTCTTCTGTTAAAACTCAGGTATTATTTGAGCTGTAAAGTTGTTTCAAATGTCATTTTTACAGTCGTTTTATGGTTCATTACAAAGTTGAATACATTTTTAGGGATTGGCCCAATTCACTTCTATGGTAAGTGCCTCAATGTGACCCAGATTGTTGCTTTTATTTTTAAAGAAAAGGAAGAGCAAGTCGTACTAATTTTTTTGGTAATCAATATTATGCCACAAATGCTGTTGATTGAGCTTAACTTGTACTGAACCCAGAATATTTATTTATCTTGACACAACATCTAACAGTACTTGACATGGAATATATTTATGAAATGGCAATATCCTGTAGTGTGACATGCTTTACTCCTAAAACTCTCAATCTATATAAAAACAGCATTTTGAGAATAATTATGTGATCATTTATCTTTTATTATTAAAAGGTGATTAAAAACATATTGCAAACTTGTTAAGAAATGGTGACAGTCACCACAACGAGTCATTAAACATTATTAATTTTAAGTTAAATATCTGGGTGTTGATAAACAAAGTTCACAGACATGTTATATGTCAACCCGTAGGCACTATTAGAATTGCTTTCAGTCACAGCCTAAACACAGACTCCACTATAATTAGAAAAGTTATCTTATAGTGTATGTCAAAAAAGTTTGTAATGCCATTAACCATAAACTCTCACTGTTAAGACTCTGCCAGAAACTGTGTCATAGGTGATTTCAAAGCAAACTTTATCTATGAATTTAGAGGCTATTTACAGTACTATTAATGTTCAACTTAAATATTGCTTTAACACTTAGCATTCTTTGGTTGCACAAATGCTGGAATAACGTGTTTATTACGTGAGGGATGCTGGCTTAACTCTAAGAATAGTAGCAACAACATCTAGAGCTAAAACAGCCTGTGCACAGCATGAAATGAAATGAGTACCTGATGAGTCCCGGGGAGTGTGTCCCATAAGGAACAGGCCCTGAAGTGGGGAGGGCAAATCGTCCATTGGAGTTCTGCACTTTGTCTTTTAGGAAAATTGATACCTAAAAAATGTAATTAAACTTTTCATTGCACACTTACTTGTCATAACACATTTACACATCACATATTATTGCTTGCATTAGACAAAAATGCCCCATTATAAAGGCCATTTAATTTAGGTTTTCTGAACATTCGGCATGCGAGTATAGCAAAACTTACTCTTATATGCATATCTTGAAAGAAGATGAGGAGTGTTTGTCTAATTAGTTGAAACTCTCCACCAGATAATGGGGTATATATCTTTGAATTACAAGAAAAGAGACACTTTTTATGAATTTATCAAAGAGAAATAATTGAACAATCGATAATGAGCTGTGAATAGTATTTATTTTAAACTCTACAAGTCTACAATGATTTGTAATGTTTATAGCATTTGGGTGGACCCTGCTACCTCTATGAGTTGTCTGTTTGTTTCCTCCACTTGGCACAGGATGCTGGAAGTGTCCTTCACAAAATCTCTGATGGCATCCATGTGGTTGAAGGACACAAGGAGGATATCTTTAGGACGAGGACACAGCAGGACTTGATACTTAAATGCCATGGTCATCAGGTCATAAAGCTATGCAGGAGGAAAAACTTATGTTTATATACAAGTGTTGATAACTTGTGATATTACACACCAGAGGGAGACATTTAGAAAAAAAAGATAGTAAGAGATTAGTAAGAAATAGTACGTGTATTATTAAACTGTTATGACACATTAAGATAATTTTAAATGAAAGATAAATAAGAAACACCGTCTCATGATATCTGAGTGTCAAAACACAGAAAAAAGGACCAATTCATGAGAACCGACTCATTTATGAATACATAAAATAGTTTTGCTCTTTACATTACCAGCACGCGCGCGCACACACACACACACACACACACACACACACACACACACACACACACACACACACACACACACACACAAAAGAGCAAAACAATTTGTTAATGTTATTTGAATTAGAAAAAAATGTGTTCTTGGCTGTAGTCTTCACCTTGTCCATACTAGCTTGGTTGAGTCGCATGATTGAAGCGTGAGCCAGTCGATCAAACACCGTCCTCAAGGCTTTCTTGGAATACAGCTCTTGTGGATTGAACAGCTCCTCCAGGAACTTCTTATTGAACATGGTGGTAATGATATCATTCATTACTATCATAATACAAAACACAGGAACCGTTGTAGTAAGTAGGTCAGAAGCAATTCTGTGCAATTACAAAAGTGAAAACCAAGCAAGCAGAATGCAGTCTGTAGTAAGCTGTACTGCAGAGGAAAATAACAGCAGAATCAAAAATGAACTTTTATTGTCTTGGCAGGTGGAGAGCAGTGAGCTGGAAACTGCCATCGCATGTTGACTGTGGATGGCAGAAATACTGCAAACAAATTTTGTCACATGGAGGATTTAGGTTATACTACAGCATTTAAAAAACAAAAGCTGCCCTAATTTTGGGGGTTCTTATTCTTCCACGAAATCCCATTTCCATCTTCTCAGGGCAAGTGAGCCTGAGACCTACATGTAAACACTCATGCTACTTTGTTCTACGGCCAGCAGCAAAGCAAGCAGAATATTAATAATACCTCTTTTCCTGTCCTCCTCTAGCCAATCTGCTACAGTGGCTTCAGAGATTGCAAATCAAAAAGATGATATTGAAAGTGATCCTAGGAGGAAATTATACAGCATCGGTTTTATACATCACAGCTGTCATCTGCAGGAGAACCCTAAGTTTGACAACAAACAATTCTTACCTTTTAGTCTTAATTTTGAACAGTAGCCTATAGCTGATGTTTTATTATCTAAGGCCTAACAAACTTGTCTTTTTTATTGTTTTGCATGAAAAGTGTGCTATCTTTGTCTTACCTAATGCAATGACATCCATACATTTTAAAGTGTGACTTAAGTGTCCAAACACTTTTTGTGTGCACTGTAGGTCTCCAAGGATGATTAGGCGTTTGATGCATTATTATTATTCATTCCATTTACTGTACTGGCAAGGCATAGAAACACAAAAATGACAAGCCTTCTTTACTGACTGTTTCCTAGCTTGTAACCAAACTGGGCCACAGCACCACTGTATTCAAACACATAGGCTAACTGGCTAATTATGTACAGCAGAAGATCCAAATGCTTCCCTTAAAAGATCACCCAAACACTATGCATTCGTTTCAACATATCATTATCTAGATCTCTATATCAGACAGGGTTCATCTCCCATTGTGATCTCCCTTGTATATTAGCTGCTGTCTACCTTTCTTGGCTTTATCTGCTGGGATATTCTGAGCCCGCAGTCGCTGATCCAGTATGTACAGCATTTCTCCACCCAGATTAATGAAGAGCAGAGGCAGCGTTCTCGTCGACATCCTCTCTGCCGATGGAGGAAGAGCAGTTAGTGTCGAAGGAATCGCAGGTTGTCAATGAGTACGCGACCTGTGCGTCAATTAAAGCTGAAGATCCAGCAGAACAAATAAGCGTCTGTAAACCCTCTTTCGGTTGCCAGGTCACCGGCAACAACAGCCAATCAGAAACGTTTATACTGCTGGATGATAATGACGCAATCCTCCAGTCATCGATGATCAGCGAGAACCAATGTAAGCCGTTGACTCCAAAAAAGAGGCGGGACAATGTAAGTGTTTGCGGTGTTTCCACCCCGTCTCGTTTGGCGGGGAATAGGGATGTACGATACCACTTAATTTATTTTCCGATACCGATAATAAATGTAATTGTTATTAACTCTTTAAAAAATTAGTAACTAATTATTACTTTTTTTTTTTTTTGTTAGATTTAAAGGCATAAGCAGAAATGATTAGGCTGCTTTGTTTATGTTTTAAAAATTAGTAAGTATAGGCACATTTAAAACCACAAAATTAACCATGGATATTATTATATGGTTACTATTACTAAAACCAAGTTACAGTATGAACACTACAGTAATGCTAAAGCAAATCCATGGTTAATTTGATCAAAACCTTGGCTACTGCCAATATATAAATATATATATATATATATATATATATATATATATATATATATATATATATATATATATATATAGTTACTACAGTCGTGGTTATTAGACATGGTTAATACCATGCTCCTCCTTTGTTTTAATTTAAACAATTTAATTTAACCATTATTTTTCTTCGCAGACGGAGGCTGTGCATCGTGTGAGAATAAATAAGACATTTTGTAACTTCTAACTTTCTGAGTGATCATTTTACATGTAAATATAGCCGAAATCACAGCACAACCATTGTAAAGGCAAAGTTTTATAGCAAGATTTTAGCAGAGCAGCAGCTTTGAAATGGCTTGTAAGTGATTACTGGTTAACGTAGTATTAATGGGTGGCGTTTCAGTCACTATTTCATACTCGTTCCATTGTCTGACAACAGAACAAACATGTACATCAGAACAGCTTTAGTGTGAATTCTATGGAAGCAGAATAGACTCAATTATAATTCACGCATGAAACATCATTCACACATGCGTAAACAATTTCACATGCATGAAACCTAATTCACGTACTCATAAAAAAATTCACGTGCGTGAAAAAAATGTGTATTCAAAAAAAGCAATTCACATGCGCAAAATAAAATTATATATTCATAAAATACATTTCACAAATGCAAAACACAATTCGTAGATATACAACTGTGCACAAAAACCTTTGAATGTTTAAAATGTACGAGCTTATCCTTGAATGTGAATGTGCAAATCGTCATTCACGTACGAATCGCCTTGGATGTGTGTGTGTGTTTTTGAGACTCTCCTGGCAGCGCTCTCCTCCTACACAGAGCACTCGTACTCTTTAGCCAATCAGATGCGAGCTTACCATTCAACCAATCATATCATAAGCCACTGAGAAGTGCATTCAAGGAGCACGATTCTGCGCACCTTTTGCGCAATATGGATTAATTACAACGGAAATCAGTAATCCAGCATGGCAAACGAAGAACGGGAAGCACGGGTAAGAGTTTAGTTTATTTCTTAAAAGAGTTTACACTTTTTATCGTTTACACATTCAATCAAGACAGTTTTTCTAGTTAGAAAACTTAAGTTAAAAGTTAAAAAACTGTACAGTTGTAACAGGACAGTTACAGTAATTATAAATTAAACTGCAATCAGGATAGTAAACAGACCTGTAAAGACTAAAGTAACATTTTGAGTGTTGTGAAATAATTCTAATTAATCTTGTTTTATAAATTGATGTATTTTAGGTCAGTGCGAATTTGCTTTTACAGTAATACATTTCAAAATATGTAGCCTAGTTACTGTTAACCACTACGTTGTAGCAATGTAGTTTGATCAAGATAAACAACATCAGATATTTAGAAACATTGTTGTTTAACATGTAAATATATTGTCTGTACATTGAAATGCTTCTTTCTCTTCTTATAATTTAGGAATATCTAAAGCAGTATATACTTCAGCGACTTCATGATCGTTTAGTTCATGTCTTGGAGAGACAGCCACTGAACGTTGACTACCTAGAGTTTATTTTTTTTATGAGTACGTGAATTAGGTTTCATGCGAAATTGTTTACGCATGTGTGAATGATGTTTCATGCGTGAATTATAATTGAGACTATTCTGCTTCCATACAATTCAGCTGTATTGAGAAGCAAACAGATGTAAAGGGCTGACACAAGGCAGAATGTAAATACGACGTGATGACATCATGAATATCCTAATTAACCCATGACGTCATCCAGCGACCTTTTTTTTTCTTTTTTTTTTAGCAGGCTTTAGCTACTTTTCATTGAAAGTAGTTGGCAGCACTTGATGTTTCTCCGAGCAAGGTGTCCACGCCCGGTAGCAGGTGAGGAGGCCAGCAGTCCGTATTTACGTCTATGAACTATGTGTTTGATTTGTTTGGTTCCTTTTTGCCAACTAGTGACACCCCGCGCTTGCATGTGGGTGTGCGTGTGATTGAGTGGGGGATATGAGGGCAGGTTCCTCATTTCCATGCCTCAGTTACTGTAGCTAATTGACGGCAGTTATGTATTTTGTTCGATTCAATTGTATTTACTTTTGATATTTTTTTTTGTGTATTTATTGTAACGTATTTATGAATTTGTGTGTGTTTGATATGTATTGATTTTCTGTGTATTGGGGGTTCACACGAGTCACTAATTTAATGAATGTTGGACAAAAGGGCCTTGAAACCTTGGCTTGAATATTAATCTGTGTTGATGTGCTTACAGTTTATAGCTTGTATATTTATTGTTGAACATCTAACCAAGTAAACAAAGCTCTTAATATCTCACACATGTACTGTTATGATGGTTATCGACCTGCTGCTCCCTACAAGTGTTTCAAATGTAAGATTTTTTTGTAAAAGTAAAATTGTTATATTTTACTGAACTAAGTATGAGGTGGTGAAGCGTTTTTCTTTGTTACTGATGCCCAAGCAAAATAATGGTCCAGTAAAGAACCTGTATATGTAAAGTGTTTTGCCTTTGACTTGTTACACCAACGTTGTTAAAATTTATTATACTTGGCAATTTCCATATACACAATAAAAATGTGCTCTCTGTAAACCAGATTTTCACAATTTGTGAATCATATGTTAACTTCTTAGAAAAAACAAAACATGTAGCATTAAGTTTTCTGGCAATGTCAGTGTTGTTAAAGGGATAGTTCACCCAAAAGTGAAAATTCTCATCATTTACTTACCCTCATGCCACCCGAGATGTGTATGATATTCATCTGCTAAAAATAAACGAAGATTTTTAGAAGAATATCTCCGCTCTTGAATATCTCACAATGCAAGTGAATGGTGACCAGAAGCTCCAAAAAGCACAAAGGCTGCATAAGTAATCCTTATGACTCCAGTGGTTAAATCCATGTATTCAGAGGTGATATAAGTGAGGGCAAGAAACAGATCAATATTTAAATCCTTTTTTACTATGGCTGTGTCTCGTTTGGAAGGATGCATCCTTTGAAGGCTGCAGTATACCTCCTTTAAACAAGCCTCGTTTAAAAGAGACGGCCTTTGGAAATGGAAAGTAATCTGGTTATGACAGCACACCATTCTTTAATAAGCGCGAGAGCTTTGAGTGAGAAAGGAACAAAGTCCCTTTAGAAGGGAATGTATGAGATAACATTTAGGAGAGTTATAATGATGTAAAGAGAAAATAGATTTTACAGGTGTACTTTTAGTCTAATACTTTATTTTAATTGTGTGTATATATATATATATATATATGATATACTCCACACCCATCTACTGATGTACTTCAACTTGGGAATAAACATTCCTTGCGTTTGAACATCATATTTACGGCAAATTGGCATTTTTTTTTTTTTTTTGACATTTCCATTGAAGCAAAGAATTGTGGGTTGTGAGTGTCCATGAAGGATACACCTCATGCATCCTCCAAATTCCAGAATTTTCATTTTTAGGTGAGTGATCCCTTTAATGTGATGGGGTTAGGACACCATTTTCTAGTGTCTTGAGTAATAATAACAACAACAAAATAAAAAACAATTTCATGCTATACAAAAAGAAAAAAATGCTTTTCTTTTTTTAGTCGTGAATACCATTTCATAGGTTTTTGCACAATTCCATTGTGATGTATGTGTGATACTTAAATAATATACCAAATTATAGTACAAAAAACATAAATGCTGCACTTTGGCATGTTTATATGAATGATGAAATATGAATATTGCTTTAATTACCAGAAATTGAACAATTGTATTGTAAAGAGAAGTTTATGAACTCTTTCATGGCTTCACTTATAACTTTGATTATTTTATTGTATAATATCAATGAATATGTGGCTCAGTTGATCTGAATTGAACATGAATGCTTTCAAAAAGATAAAGAAAAAAAAACAAACATTGTTCTTAGTAAAAACAGTAATTAGGCCTCTCCATTCCTGATACGAATTTCTCTGGTCATTCGACATGTTTCAAATATTCCACAGCAACAGGTCATCAAAGCGTCATTGCATATTGTGCCCTAGATAAGGGAAAAAAAAAAAGATTTTGTGCCATATGCAATAACAAAAAATATTTTTTTAAACATAAGCAAGGCTGTTTCTTGCTAGAAGTGGCATAAACGGCCGCAAAAGTTTTTTTTATTATTTGTATTTTTGTGTATATATATATATATATATATATATATATATATATATATATATATATATATATATATGTGTGTGTTTTATTTATAGACATTTATTGTTTATATGTAGCTTTTTTATTATTAATTTATTGTTCTTTTTTTATTTACTGTTCATTTTTTGGCATTTTGTGTAAATATATTAAAAAGATATGAATTAGATTTTAGGGTATTTTACTTGTATTCCATAGGTCAGTCGCATATGTGTCCTCATGGCAGCCATTCCTCCAGGTATACACGAGAGACATACATTTTCTCCGTACTTGTTTGCCGTGTAACAGCTGAGAGCAATTGGACAGATACAGCCAAGGCCACCTAGATGACAATGGAAAAATGAAGAAAATTGTTTCCACAGTATGCCTTATGGTACAAATATAAATGACTACTCCAATGCTAAAATGTTAAACTGTAGCTAAAAGACACCAATAAAGTAGTATGATTTGCACAGACTTTGGATGTTTTGCCAAAACTGTCAGAACTTACAGACAAGTAGGTCACTGAAGCAAGAACAAAGCCCAGTACTCCACTCTCCTGTCTGCACATTTGTACCATAAGAGCCTGCGCCAGGCTGAGTGATGACGGGGTTTGACATGTCAATCAAAAAGAGAGGTCCAGCAAGGAAGCTGAGCAAATGACTCCAGACGTTTTCTTTCAAGTATTTGGAAGAGTGACAATTATATACATCAATTGTCTTGAAGTTTTAGACAAAACACATCCTATTTATTTGATGGAACATGATTTGCTGACTTTGTATTTTCTAGTTCACTTTTTAAGTAGTTTGTTCTATGAATAGTTACAGTATTTCTGCTTCTAAATTTTCCATCATCTGTCAAGTATTATTGATTTTATTGTAGACACATGCAACAATTATACTTGGACCGATTCCTTTTAAAATTACTTATTCACACATGCACAGTAAAAAGTGGTTACATGTTACCGTAAGTATTTTACATGTACTTTAGTTGGCATAACAATGTATTCAGGTTTAATTAGTCATAAAATGATGTTTAACTTGAATAAAACTAGTTAGTTTAGAGATAACCTGACATTTTTTTTTTTTACAGGTTATATTATTTACAATCATTTCTTACAAAAATATATACCACTACCACATAACAAAAATAATGTAATATACAAGAGGAAACTAACATCTGCAATTCAGTGAATTCAAATTATAGCTTGAGCATACAAAATGAAGTGTCAATAAAGAATAGATTGCTCTAGAATGTTCTGTAAAGTAAAACAAATAAGAAACTACAAAACGTACCTTGTATTCTTCTCAGCTTCTTGCTCTGGGGTTTGCAGCTGAAAAGGAAGTTGTGACACACACCAACACACGATGTTTGCTACTCTAGTATGCAACGTTTCCGATTCAAACCGATATAAGCTAACCACCAAACACATCACAGGGGGGAGGTCTGAGTTGTTCATTGTAATAGGAAATGTGACTGAACAGAATTTTCAGCTATCAATATATAATTTCAAATGAATAAAATGACTGGAGATCATTCACCTGATTGTCATGCATTTCTTGTAAAATAACAGTTCATGGAACCGAGAACAACCAAATCATTTGTTCAAGCCGCACAACCACAACACATCAATCCTGCACATGTCAATGGTCTTCATTTGTTGTCAATCCAAAACTCCTGAGTGCGAAACTCATGACCAAATATTTTATCAAAGGACTTCTATGAAATTATTCTGATATAATTAGCAGTATTTTGGGGGAATGATCACAAATACATTTTTAAAGGTCTTTTATTTTGTCTTATTTGCAACTAAGACAGATCTTATCTCAAACACTTTTTGGAGAAATTAATCTAAAATAAATGACAACATCAAAAAAGCAGACATCATTTCATGTTGACCTTGATGTTTTTGTATTGTCTTGCTTTGATTTTCTTGGTATGAATCAAACATTAAGTGAACATTTCAAATTTATCAGAATACATTTAGTAGTAGTGAACTCAAGTCTCTAGAGTTCTTGGCAGGCTGATCTTGTCAACACAGCAGTTCCTTGTAGTTCTCTGGACCCTGACACTGTCTCCTCTCCCTTAGTCAGAGCTGCTTTCGGTTTCTCTCTGCTCTGCTTTTTGTTTTTGAACTTCTTTAAAAACCTGCGAGAAAAGCACACACTGAGAATGGGTGAAACAAAATAATTACAGTTTCATTCTGCTTTCTAAAGAACATCGGACACATTTCAGTCCAATTGAAACGAAAACAATGTAGCTGATTGCATTTGTTACCATCAAAGATTACATTAGTGTTCCTTTAGCTCATTTGGAAGAGCATGGCTAGCTAGCAATGCCAGGATCATGGGTTCGATTCCCAGGGAACACAAACTGATGAAATGTATAGCCTGAATGCACTGTAAAGTGACTGCCAAATGCATAAATGTAAACGTACTGTATAATGCTTTGAAAATGTTAAATGCTTGCTGTGAATGTTACCTTATTGCAGAAGGCCTTTTTGGCCAGCCAGCGTCGGGTGACGCGTCGATAGTATTCAGGAGGGAACGAGTAAGTGATGCCAAGCTCTTGGCATACCTTCTCGAATGCATCATGTCGCGTCCTTCTTAGAAACTTTAGCTTTTTCTTCCTGCGGTCAATGCTCATGAGCATCCATCTTTTGTTAGCTTTATCCTGATCAAAGAGGGGTTAAAATATGAATACAGTATGATTTGT
The DNA here is from genome assembly GCA_032164185.1 of Moxostoma hubbsi. Lineage (NCBI taxonomy): Eukaryota > Metazoa > Chordata > Actinopteri > Cypriniformes > Catostomidae > Moxostoma > Moxostoma hubbsi. The sequence continues at coordinate 13,224,952 of JAVLUX010000014.1, read as the reverse complement.
GTTGGGTGTAATCCAATTACTAAGTAATTAGTTGCTGTAATCTAATTATTTGTTGACAAAAAGTAGTGTAATGCATTACATTTAAAATGATGGTCATCAGATTACAGTTACTGACGTTAATGTTATTATTTTTAAGTACATTAGTGTTATGCTTGTTTCTAATATATTATTTCTGTAGAATACATTAAGTATGGCCTGGTAATGAGTCTTTGTGAAGGAGAAATGTGAGGTGCTGAGTGTGTAATGACTTTTGCGTAACAACGAACAAAATAGAAATACATTATTTTGAATTTGAGGAGCAGAAAAGTGTTTTAAAAAGTACCTTAAAAGTAAAGTAATTAGTACTACGTAATTTGATTACAATCTTACAAAAATTTGTAATGGATTACTATTTTTAAGTAATTTAACCAACCAACTGAGTATGATTTTGAATACAGTACATTTTTTTGAAAACATGTTTTAAAATAGCAGAATTAAGAGCTTGATAACAATGTAACAGTTGCACACAATATGCTTCATTACATACAGTATATGTGTTTAAAATAATTAATATAAATGTACATTGGCCCCAAATATAATTTGGACAGTTAAGTCACACACTCATTCAATGTATGAATTTCACTGCATTAGATACAGAATATCAAAAAAGTGGCATCTACAAAAAATTATGCAAGATCATTCTCAGAACTAACTTCACTTTTGTAACAACTTCAAGAACAAGAATACAGTGTGTTAATTTTGAACAGTATTTGCTTTATAATTTTGCTAGTTATTTTTGTGAAATGTTTAGCTTGAAAGGTGTGTTTGTGCTATGCTTCTTTACAATAAATGCTACTTGGTTTGATATTTTGTTATAAAATGCTAATTTTCATCATTAAGTGCCCAAATATTTTTTGGAGAGACTTTATATGGTTTATTTACTATTGAACACTTTAGTGCAAGCACAGGATATCCTGTTTCTATCTGGGTGTGAATCAAAAGGAGAGGGAGCAAAAGTTCTGACACCTTTACCGAAGGCAGAAAAAGACACAATTGCTCAAGTGTTTATACCTTGGGGTGTTCATGCAAGTGCTCCTGGAAGTTGCGTATCCGTGCTGTCAAAATCGCCACTAAAGAAAACAGGGACATTCCACATGATTGAGTCATGTTCTGAGATTCCAGGATGACTTAAGCAGTGTTAAAAACAGGAACATACCCTTGACTTCTGTTGAGCTGCGGTCATTCTCATCTCTCCTCACCTTGGCAATAAGCTGTTCCTCTTTTAAACGCAATTTTTCGCTCTGAGGAGAGACCCAAGTGACCCAAGATTTACTACGTCAATAGTGCACAAATAAGGCAACTATACAGGTTAAACATGAACCACTGCTAAGGTCATTCTTTGATTAACATGAAAAAGGAAATGAAAACGCGTACATGATTTGCAAACTCCAGCGTAAGCAGTTTCTTCACCACACTGTCAACCCTGCAATATGACATGAAATTAGTTAAGTGTTCTGCATTTGAGAACTGTAAGAAAGTCTGAAGAAATCTTTTACTTCTTATTCCCACACAGAAAATACAGAAGGTCTTAGTTAGATTAAATAAAAAAAATGGAAAGAACAGAAAGTAAATCACACGTTTGTGCAAGTGGGACGGATGCATATTCAGGCTTCAGCAAAGTTGGAGGCAAGTCCTGAAGTTGACTTGGGAATTCTGTGAGGAAATTGAGAAGAACCTTGATAAGAGTCAAGGAATTATAATCAACATAGATTTATTTTTTAATTAAGGTCTAATTAAAATGACTACATTTTTAAATCAAGGCCAATACAGTTGCACCCTTTTTGAAAAAAGAATTTCCAGTTGATTGCGCTTATGCAATAAAAAAAAAAAAATTTTTTATTTTAAATAAAATAAACATTCAAATTCAGACTTTAGAACATAATGTAAAAATTTAATTCACAAAATAAATAAAATCCTATAATACTTTTCCAGGCGTAGAAATCACAATATTATAATTTCCTGATATTTCCAGTTTTTCCATGTCCATATATACTGGCAGACAAAAGTTTGGAATAATGTACATATTTTGCTGTTTTGGAAGGAAACTGGTACTTTAATTCACCAAAGTGGCATTCAACTGATCAGAAAGTATGGTCAGTACAATACTGATGTAATACTGTTCCAGCAGCCATCACTGCAACATCTTATCCTTGAGTAATCATGCTAAATTGCTAATTTGGTACTAGAAAATCAATTGCAATTATATAAGACACAGTTGAAAGCTAATTGGTTCATTAAGTGTCATACCTTAAACCTTGTTCTATCTTGTGGACCGTCTGTTTGTGATGTTGAAATGTATTATGTAACTTTTTCTGACCATAAGTCAGTACTTTTTGGTATTTCCTTTATTCACAGAAAAAATGTTATCTTGGGTCTCTGCTCGCCTCATTCGTAATTTAAATTATGTAGCTATAGAGCTCTTTGAACATGTATTTATTAGTGCTCCTACTACCTCTACTCTTGAAAGTCCCCCATCTCACCTGGATAAATAGGCTCAGCTCAAATTGTTTAATTCCTCTTGTTCTTCTATTTCCATGAACTCTGTTGCTCCTTTAAGGGTTAAAAATGATAAATCTAAGCCAGAGCATTGGCTAAATGAGGCAACTCGTGCCCTTAGACAGGTTTGCAGAAGTGCTGAGCAAAAATGGAAGAGAGATAAACTCCAGGTGTCATATGATATTTTAAGACAGTCATAGTCTATTTATCAGGATTCGGTGAAAGAGGCTAGGAAGCAATTATTTTTCTGATTTGATTACCAAAAACTGTCACAAGCCTCAAGTTTTATTTAGTACTATTAACTCTATGATCGATCCGATTAATATTTCAAGCACTGATGTGTCTTTTGAACCTGTGAAAAAATTTTTGTAAATAAGGTTGTTGATATTAGATCAAATATTGTGCATTTTACTTATGACTCATTAGCCCACTTTACACACCAGGTTGTTTTTAATCAATTTGAACCGGTTTCTATCCTTTTTCTGGACCAAATTGTAGGCCAAATGAAGCCTACTAATTGTTCCTATGATGTGACCATCTAGTCTTTTCAAACAGGTTTTTGATGTTAGTGGGCCTAGTATCCTGGCTATAATTAATAGTAGTCTTGAAACAGGATCCGTGCCACTGTATTTTAAACATGCTGTAGTGCAGCCTCTTCTTAAAAAAAACAAACATGGATCACACAGTTTTTGCAAACTTTAGACCGATTTCCAAATTGCCACGGTCCTAAAGAATGTCGCTCTTAGCCAGTTGCAAAGTTTCTTGGACCAAAATTCTGTTTTTGAGGCTTTCCAGTCAGGATTTAAAGCTCACCATAGTACAGAATCAGTTTTGTTAAAATGTACTTAATGACATCTTTTTATTAATTGATTCAGGACACTCTGTGATCCTTATGCTTTTAGACCTTAGTGCAGCATTTGATACTATAGCTCATGGGATCCTTATCTCCCGCCTTGAGGAGGTGGTGGGTATTCAGGGTACTGCTCTTAAATGGTTCAAATGTTTTTTTGTCAAATAGAAGTTTTTCGGTCAATATCGGTCAGGCTTTTTCATCTTCAGCCACTCTTACTAGTGGGGTTCCACAAGGGTCTATCCTTGGTCCTATCCTGTTTTTGCTATATATGCTGCTCTTAGGGTCTATTTTTAATAAGTATAGTATTTCTTTTCACTGCTTTGCAGATGACATACAAACCTATATGTCCCTGAGAAAAGATGATAAGTGCTCTACATTCAATTTTGAAATGTTTAAATGACATTAAAGCCTGGATGTACATTTTTAAAATCTAAATGAAAGTAAAACAGATAGTTTGGTTTGGGGGATCTGATGTCCCAGACTTTTTGAAACTATGTAAACTGGCCCAATCTAGGTGTTCTGTTTGACGGCTCTCTGAAATTTGACAAACAGATTAACTCAGTTGTCAAATCGCGTTTTTTTCATTTACGTATATTGGTAAAGGTGATGCCTTTTCTTTCTTGTGATTTTGAGAAGGCAATTCATGCCTTTGTCTTGGTAAGGCTAGATTACTGTAACTCTTTATACATTGGTATTAGCCAATCATCATTATGTAATTAGTCCAGAATGCTGCTGCTAGGCTTCTGATGGGCACTCGTAAGCGAGAGCATATTTCCCCTATTTTAGCTTCTTTGTGTTGGCTGCCAGTCCGATTTAGAATCGATTTTAAGATTCTAATATTTGTTTTTAAATCTCTGAATGGGTTAGCACCCTCTTATTTGTTGGAACTCTTGCACATACATAAGCCAGCAAGGTCTCGAAGGTCTTCTGACCAGATGGTTCTGACTGTTCCCAGGTCTAGGTTGAAGCTAAGGGGCGATCGTGCATTTGCAGGACCAACCCTGAAGCATTGGAATGAATTACCGCTTCACATAAGATTAGCTCCAACTATAATATTTTTAAATGTCAGCTGAAATGCACCTTTTCTCACTAGCATTTGGGTAAATGGAGTTTTGATGACTTGCTGTACAGTATGCAATAGATTGGCATGTCTTAAGGTCAATATTAGAGCAAAAAAGAAACAGATTTCGCTAGAAACTAAACAGTCAATCATTGTTGAGGAATGAAGGCTATACAATGCTTGAAATTGTCAAAAAACTGAATATTTCATGCAAAGGTATACAATACTGTCTTCAAAGACAAAGGACAACTGGCTCTAACAAGGACAGAAAAAGATGTAGAAGGCCATATGCACAACTAAACAAGAGGATAAGTACGCCAGAGTCTCTAGTTTGAGATATAATGCCTCACATGTCCTCCGCTGACAGCTTCACTGAATTCTACCCACTCAACACCAGTTTCATGTACAAAAGTAAACAGAAGAATCAGAAGAATATAGACGCTTTGCAATTCTTCCTTATGGGAAGAATTGCAAAGAAAAAGCCACTTTTGAAACAGAAGAAAAAAAAAAGGTTAGAGTGGGCAAATAAACACAGGCATTGGACAACAGATAATTGGAAATGAGTGTTATGGATCTTAACTCCATTGAGCTTTTGTGGGATCAGCTAGACTGTAAGATGCATGAGAAGTGTCCAACAAGACAGCCACATCTATGGCCAGCCCAGTACTACAGGAACCATGGGGTGAAATGTCACCTGAGTATCTGGACAAACTGACAGCTAAAATGCCAAGGATCTGGAAAGCTGTTATAGACGCACATGGAGGATTTTTATTCTAATTGCAATAGTAATTTTCCACGTTAATAATGTCCTCCCTATAAATTGTGATCAGTTGAATCCCACTTTGGTGTATAAAAGTACCAATTTCTTTCCATAAGAGCAAATTCTGTACATTATTCCAAACTTTGGCTGCCAGTGTAGCTCCTTAATTTTTCATACCTTGTTTCTTTTTAACTGCCCGAGCATACTGTCTCACTGGTTGGCCTGGAAAGGTTTCATCACCTGAAACAAACATCCTAGTCATATATATTGCTTGAGTAACTGTACATTTGCTTAAAATCACAACATATTCATGCACAAACAACACTGCTTGAGCCCCAGGAATCATATACCTTTATGAAAACAAATAAACCAAAAGGGAGAGTACCGTTTTTGTTTGGTTTACATTGTTAAAGGACTAGTTCACCCAAATAGGAAAATTGTGTCATCAACACAAACGGAGTTCAAATTGGTCTGTTCTCACCCATAACCAACTAGATCACTTCAGAAGTCATTGATTAAACCACTGGAGTCTTATGGATTATTTTATGCTGGCTTTTTGAGTTTTGGTCACATTCACTTGCATTGCATGGATCTACAGAGCTGAGATATTTTTCTAAAAATCTTTGTGTTCAGCAGAAGTCATACATATCTTAGATGTAATGAGTGAGTAAACGATGGGAGTTTTTTTTTTTTAACATTTTTTGGTGAACTATTCCTTTATAGCTCTTACTGTCTTTATTCACTTTCATTGTTTGGAGAGAAAAAAAATAAAAGCAAATGATGCGAATGATGACTGAGACTTATATTCTGCCTAATATTTCCTTTTGTATGCCATAGAAACAAAAACATCACAAGGGTTTGGAATAACATGAGGGTGAGTAAATGATGTCAGAAATGTCTTTTCTTTGGGTGAACATTTCTTTTTATATCTAATGGCACAAAATCCTTTACATAAAATGTTGATTTGGCAGTCATAAGGCTGTATTTTCACTCTCCTCTGAGACACGTAATTGGTGCTATAGTGTCACCAAGGGTGGGGGTGATCTGGTTGGCCACATCCTTTCCAAACACCCACTCAACGAAAAGACACGTCTTTTAGAGTGTCATGACACCGCCTGTCCAAAGAATCAGAAATCTACACATCCAGGTAACAGAGGAGCTGATAAACTTTTTTGTACACTTTATCTTTTGCAGTTAGTTTTGCTCCATATAATTCAGCTTCATAACAACAAACCAACTGAGTGAGGTTCATCCAGTCCACCCAAAACAAAAATTATTTCATTTACTTACCTTCATGTTGTTCCAAACCAGTATGACTTTCTTTCATGTAACACAAAAGATGTTAGGCAGAATGACCTGTCACAATTTACTTTCATTAAATGGAAAAAAGTTGCAATGACAGTAAATAGTGACTGACTTGCATTCTGCCTAACATCTCCCTTTTGTGTTCCACTGAAGAAATGAAGTCACATGGATTTAGAACAATATGAGGGTGAGTGAATGATGACAGTGTTTTTAGTTTTGGATGAACTATCCCTTTAAAAGTAGTCAGACTTGATTCAACGGCTTCACAGTTAAATACCAAATATATTTTAAGCAGTTCCTGAATTTACAAAAGCCTAAAATACCCTTGTTAACAGATAAGCAGTAACCAAAATGGCAAGATTAAGGACTCCAACATGAGTTTATTGGCTAGTGGTTATTTACAAATTTAATAAACAACTTGCTATTAAAAATAATAATAATACATTTGTTATTCTGGAATTAATCTTAACCTTCTTTCCCTCTAGTGGTTAAATTCTACTATTGCAGCCTGAGATGGTTTTAGAATAATAACATAACATTAATATGAATCAAATCAACATCAATAAAAATTATGTTATTTATGCAATACCATTCATTTCTATGTATTTTTCCAGTAAGTGTTCATTGAGAAAGTGTAGAGATGTCCATCTACATGTTATACTGTACATGTTTACTTATTGTATGAGTGCATACTTTACTACCACTTGTCAGATATGTGGATTTGGAGTTTAAATATACCAGTAATATGCAGATAGTGACATTTGAATTTTAAGTATTGTGTATAAGTTACATTCTGAAGGAAATCCGTAATGCATCAAAGAAGGCTAATCCAGTGACCTAGTTACCTAGTTAACTAGATTACTAAGAAAAAGACTTGAAAGAAACATTTGTAAGCACTTATGCAAAAGAAAATGCAGTTATGATTATGTGAGTGATGCAAGTGATTCTGAATTGTATATTCCATTTGAAGAGAGTTTGACTAGCAGGAAAAGTAGAATGTCTGCCCCTGCACTTTACTGCAAGTCACATAGTATAAGAAAGCATCTGCTAAATGACAAATCATAGTAAAACCCACATAGGAAACAAAGATAAAGATCTGGTTAATAAAAAAATCTGTCTGGCATTCCACACATTTGTGCTGTCTTAGCAAAGGACATGTAACGTGCTTGAAACAACTAGCCTACAATCTACGCAAGCAGTAAAGAACATACGTACCTCACAGTCCAATAAACACTCATAAAACTAGTGGATTACTAACAATGGAGTCAAAGAATCAATTAACACGAGTAAAGCATGAGTAGAAAATGTAGTACTAGAAATTGTAATATTTTTGGAAGAATAAGAGCAAAATCACTAATGTTTTACTAGTGAAAAGCAGATTATAATTATATTACTATCAAATGAATGTGGGACAGATTGTAACACTTACTCATTAAATGAATTTACACCAGCCCCCTAACAAGTCTGCAACACCAAATTAGACCCACAATTTTTCGTTTTGACAGATTGCTGGCCGGGACTTGACAACTCTCACTTAGTCATATGTCACTACATGGTCACATAGAGGTGCCAACCATCTTTTGCTCATTTTCTCAACTTGCTCTTGCTTTGACACTGTCTGCCTCAGAGATACCATTACTTCAGATTTCTTTGACATGTTTGTTTGTGCATTGTAAACCAAACATGATCATTTTCATTCAGAGAGATTGTTACTGATTTTAGACAGCTGATGTCAACCCCTGAATTTTTTTTTTCCACATTTTGTTATGTTGCAGCCTTATGTTAATATCTTTCAGATTACTTATTTTTTTCACACAAATCTACACTCCATTCCCCCATAACGACAAAGCAAAAAACTTTTCAAAATAACTTTGCAAATGTATTAAAAAGAAAAAACTGATATCACATTGACAAGTATTCAGACCCTTAACTCAGTACTTAGTTGAAGCACCTTTGGCAGCAATTACAGCCTCAAGTCTTTTTGGGTATGATGTGACGAGCTTTGCAAGCCTGGATTTGGGGATTTTCTGCCATTCAAGTCAAGTGGTTTTTATTGTCGTTCAACCATATACAGTTAGTACAGAACACAGTGAAACGAGACAACGTTCCTCCAGGAACATGGTGCTACATAAATCAACATAGGACAAACCCAGAACCACATGAGACTACACAGACTAAATAACATTTCTACGTAAAGCGAACATGCAAATGTGTGCAAGAAGTACGGGACAGTACAATAAATTATGTGTAGTGCAAAAAGATGACACTTTCTAAAAATGCTAAATGTAAACATAACATAATATGAGATAGTGTTCTATGGACATGGCAGTTATTGAGGTTGCAGCCAGGTATTAAATGACAATGAATTAAAATGCAACTTTGGACATGTGCAAAAGTTGGATGGTGTACAGGTGTGTGTCAATCCAGTCCCTGAGAATTGAGGAGTCTGATGACTTGGGGGAAGAAGCCGTTACACAGTCTGGCCATGAGGGCCCAAATGCTTTGGTACCTCTTGCCAAACGACAGGAGGGTGAAGAGTTTGTGTGAGGGGTGTGTGGGGTCATCCACAATGCTGTTGCGGATGCAGCGTTTTATGTAAATGTCTTTGATGGAGGGAAGAGAGACCCCTATGGTCTTCTCAGCTGTTCTCACTATCCTCTGCAGGGCTTTGCGTCCGAAACTGTGCAAGTCCCAAACCAGGCACTGATGCAGCTGCTCAGGATGCTCTCAATAGTCCCTCTATAAAATGTAGTGAGGATGGGGGGTGGGAGATGTGCTTTCCTCAGCCTTCAAAGAAAGTAGAGACACTGCTGGGCTTTCTTGGTAATAGAGCTAGTGTTGAGGGACCAGGTGAGGTTCTCTGCCAGGTGAACACCAAGGAATTTGGTGCTCTTGACAATCTCCTCAGAGGACCCGTCAATGTTCAGCGAAGAGTGTTCACTATGTGCTCTCCTGAAGTCAACAACCATCTCTTTTGTTTTGTCCACATTCAGAGACAGGTTGTTGGCTCTACACCAGTCCGTTAGCCACTGCACCTCCTCTCTGTATGCTGACTTATCATTCTTGTTGATGAGACCCACCACGGTGGTGTCATCGGTGAACTTGAAGATGTGGATCGAGCTGTGCATTGGTGCACAGTCGTGAGTCAGCAGAGTGAACAGCAGTGGACTGAGCACACAGCCCTGGGGGGCCCCAGTGCTCAGTGCTCTGGTGGTGGAGATGCTGTTCCCGATTCGGACTGACTGAGGTCTCCCAGTCAGGAAGTCCAGGATCCAGTTGCAGAGGGAGGTGTCCAGGCCCAGCAGTTTCAGCTTTCCAATCAGGTGCTGAGGAATGATTGTGTTGAATTCTGAGCTGAAGTCTATGAACAGCATTCGAACGTATGAGTCCTTTTTATCTAGGTGGGTGAGGGCCAGATTGAGGGTGGTGGCGATGGTGTCGTCTGTTGAACGGTTGTGACTATAAGCGAACTGCAGTGGGTCTAGTGAGGGGGACAGCTGGGTCTTAATGTGCCTCATGACGAGCCTCTCGAAGCACTTCATGATGATGGGTGTAAGTCCAATGGGACGGTAGTCATTGAGGCAGGACAGTGAAGACTTCCATGGGGATGATGGTGGTGGCCTTGAAGCACGTTGGAACGACGATGCTGCTCATAGAGATGTTGAAGATGTCGGTAAGAACATCTGCCAGCTGGTCTGCACATCCTCCAAGAACTCTGCCAGGAATATTGTCTGGTCCAGCAGCCTTCCGTGGGTTGACTCTACATAGAGTTCCTCTCACATCGGCCATGGTAAGACAGAGCACCTGGTCGTTGGGATGAGGGGTAGTCTTCCTCGCCACCACATTGTTCTGTGCATCAAACCAAGGATAGAAGTCATTCAGCACATCTGGAAGGGAGGTATCTTTGTCACAGGCAACTGATGTTGTCCTGTAGTTAGTGATGGCCTGGATGCCCTGCCACATGCGCCGTGTGTCGCCGCTGTCCTGGAAGTGACTATGGATTCTCTGTGCGTGTACGCGCTTTGCCTCTCTGATGGCCGGGACAGTTAGGACCTCGATGTTCTTAGGGCTGCCTTGTCACCTGCTCTGAAGGCAGAGACTCAGGTGCTCAACAGCGCACGCACCTCCGCAGTCATCCATGGCTTCTGGTTGGAGCGTGTGGTGATGGTCTTGGAGAAAGTGACATCATCAATGCACTTGCTGATGTAGCTGATCACTGATGCAGTGTATTCCTCCAAGTTTGTAGAGTCACCATATCTTGAGTGTACATATGTCAGTACACTCAAAACAGTCCTGAAGAGCAGAGATGGCTCCTGCTAGCCAGGTTTTCACCTGCTTCTGAAGTGCGCCTGACGAGTGGTCTGTATGCTGGAATTATCATAACAGAGATGTGGTCCGAGTAGCTGAGGTGGGGGCGGGGCTCCACCCGGTACATGCCTGGGATGTTTGTGTAAACAAGATCAAGCATGTTCGCCCCTCTCATTGCAAAGTCCACATACTGATGGAATTTATGGAGCACTGTCTTGAGATTCGCATGGTTGAAATCTACGGTGACAATAAACAGTACGTCAGGGTTAGTGTTCTGCAGTTTGTTAATGGCCCCATACAGTTCACAGAGCGCTTCCTTAACATTAGCGCTGGGGGAATGTAAACTCTGGTTATTATGACAGTGGTGAATTCCCATAGTAAATAAAAAGGTCTGCATGTAACAGTCAAAAGCTCCAACAGCGATGAGAAGTAGTTACAGACTAGCACAGAGTTCTTGCACCATTCCGTGTTGATATAAACACACAAGCCACCAACGCGAGTCTTACTGCACAATGATGCATTTCTGTCAGCACGAAACATGGCGAGCCCGTCTTGCTGAATGGCGGCGTCCGGAACTCGGCCACTGAGCGACGTCTCAGTGAAAACAAAGACGCAGCAGTCTCTAAACTCACGCTGCGTAGTCTGCTGGAGTCGGATGTAGTCCAGTTTATTGTCCAGGGAGCAAGATAGACGGGAGAGCCGGCCGGCTAGGGTTTGTTTTTAGCCTAGCATGGATCTCCGCCCTCTTGCCACACATCCGCTTCCTTGCACACTGCTTACGACATCCTCCCCCCAGCATCAGACGACGCCGAGGACTGGAGGACTGGTCTCCACAGCAAGCCGAGGTCGCGTAGCTTCTCCTGCAGATCATCATGCAGCTTGTTTGTTGCATGAATCTTATATTTTAGTAGTGTCTGGCGATGGTAAACATGATCACTGGTTGCTCCGATGTCGGAAAAATCAGGCTAACTAACAAAAATAGCACCATTTTGGATCCGGAGCGGCCGCTGCGTGCTACCGCGTCGGCATCTTGGATCATTCTTCTCTTCAGATCCTCTCAAGCTCTGACAGCTTGGATGGGGACTGTTGGTGGACAGCCATTTTCAGGTATCTCAAGAGATGTTCGATTGGGTTCAAGTCCGGGTCATTTTCCTGTTGAAAGGTGAACCTTCAGACCAGTCTGAGGTCCTGAATGCTCTAGACCAGGTTTTCCATTAAGGATATCTCTGTATTTTACTGCATTCAGCTTTCCTTCTACCCTGACCAGTCCCCCACTCCCTGCCGCTGAAAAAACCCCAAAGCAACAGCATGATGCTACCGCCACCATGCTTCACCATTAGAATGCATACTACGTACCACTGAAATCTGTCATATTGCACCACGTTATCGACCAAGCAGAACAATCCTTCCAACCACAATATATAGATTCTCAAATAGCTTACCTGATCTATCTCAGCTGCTCAGTGAACCCAAACAAACAGATGAACTAGAGGAAATGACTAGCAGTTTGAGCACCATTTTCTCTGGTACATTAGAAATTGTTGCACCAATTAGATTAAAAAAGTTTAGAGAAAAAACTAGAGCACCATGGTACAACAGTGCTACGCATGCTATCAAGAGAGAAACTCGTAACTTGGAGCGTAAATGGAAACAAACTAATTTAGAGGTCTTTAGAATCGCATGGAAAGACAGTATGTCACGTTACAAAAAGGCTCTAAAAACAGCCAGGGCTGAGCACCTCCGCAAACTAATAGAAAATAACCAAAATAATCCAAGGTTCTTATTTAACACCGTGGCTAGACTAACAAATAAACAGAGATCACCTGAGCAAAATATTCCGTTACAGTTTAGTAGTAATGATTTTATGAATTTCTTTACTGAGAAAATAGAAAACATCAGAAACACAATTGTAAACACAATTGTTAATGTACAATCTTTTATGGTGTCTTATGATTCAGCCTCAATTATCGCCCCTCAAGAACAACTACACCGCTTTACAACTATAGGACAGGAAGAGCTAAATAAACTTATCATTGCATCTAAAACAACAACATGTTTACTAGATCCAATACCCACTAAACTACTGAAAGAAGTGTTACCTGTAGTGGAAGAGCCTCTTCTCAATATTATTAACTCGTCTTTATTTTTAGGTCATGTTCCAAGAATATTTAAGCTGGCAGTTATAAAACCTCTCATTAAGAAACCACAATTAGATCCAAATAACCTAGCAAATTACAGACCCATCTCAAATCTTCCATTTATGTCTAAAATATTAGAAAAAGTTGTGTCCGCTCAATTGTGCTCTTTCTTGCAAGAAAATGATATCTATGAAAAATTTCAGTCAGAATTCAGACCGCATCATAGCACAGAAACTGCACTAGTTAAAATTACAAATGATTTACTTTTAGCTTCTGACCAAGGCTGCATCTCAATATTAGTTCTACTCGATCTTAGCGCTGCGTTCGACACTATAGATCATAAAATACTCTTGGATCGACTACAAAACTACACTGGTGTTCAGGGACAGGCATTAAGCTGGTTTAGATCATACTTATCAGACCGTTACCATTTTGTCTGTTTAAATGGGGAAAAATCGAAGATAACGTCAGTAGACTATGGAGTGCCACAAGGATCTGTGTTAGGCCCTCTATTATTCTCAATATATATGCTGCCACTTGGTAAAATTATAAGAAAACATGGAATTAATTTCCACTGTGATGCTGATGACACTCAATTATATATCTCATCAAGACCAGATGAAAACACTAACTTATCTAACTTGACAGAGTGTCTTAAAGATATAAAATGCTGGATGACGCGTAATTTCCTGTTATTAAATTCTGATAAAACGGAGGTATTACTTATTGGTCCAAAAAACTACCCACAAAATCCCTTACAATACAACTTTAATTTAGAAGGATGTCCTGTTACATTATCCACTACAGTAAAAGACCTGGGTGTTATACTAGACCGCAACTTGACTTTCGAAAATCATATTTCATCTGTTACGAGAACAGCCTTTTTCCACCTTAGAAACATTGCTAAGCTACGTAACATGCTATCTGTTTCTGATGCAGAAAAGTTAGTTCATGCATTCATGACCTCGAGACTAGATTACTGTAATGCTTTATTAGCTGGTTGCCCTGCATCCTCAATAAACAAGCTACAGTTAGTCCAAAATGCAGCCGCTAGAGTTCTTACTAGGTCAAGAAAATATGATCATATAACACCGATTTTATCATCTCTACTCTGGCTACCTATTAAGTTCCGTATCAATTACAAAGTATTACTACTGACCTATAAAGCCCTAAATGGTTTAGCTCCTGTGTATTTAACGGATCTTCTATCGCCATACAATCCATTGCGCTCTTTAAGATCACTAAATTCGAGGCTTCTGGTCATACCTAGGATATCTAAGTCCACTAATGGAGGGAGGGCGTTCTCACATTTAGCTCCTAAACTCTGGAATAGCCTTCCTGATATTGTTCGAGGCTCAGACTCGCTGTCCCAGTTTAAAACTAGATTAAAGACGCAACTCTTTAACCAAGCATTCACATAATGCTTACTTTTTATACTACTGCTGAATCAGTTATAATGCATTAATATTATGAACATCAGCTATGCTAATTATTTCCCATCTGCTTTTCTGCTGTTATCTCGGGACGCCAGTCCCGAGGTAAATAGCATTCGTCAGCTCCAGTTTGTATCCAGCCTCTCACGGAGACTTCAGATGCCCCATCACCATGGACTACGATCTTGAAATGGGATACATAGACTAACTATTGCCAACAAAAGCCTTCATCAGCCAAACAAGGACAATTGCATCTAAGTGAACTTCTGGAATTTAATCAAGGACGGACTTCAAAGACACTGGTCACTAATCTTGCAGTTCAAACACAATCACTGTCTAAATACTGACCCTTAACACTTAATAAGTTTAATAATTTTTTAAATCATGTTTTTTTAACTATAAATAATTCTTATTTACATTATTCATGATGTTAGCCAGAGGGGAACTGGCCCCCCACAGTGAGTCTGGTTTCTCCCAAGGTTATTTTTCTCCATTAACCATCATCTTTTGGAGTTTTGTGTTCCTTGCCACAGTCGCCTTCGGCTTGCTCACTGGGGTTATTAATACAATTATTATTTTATTATTTTTAAACACGATAAAGAATCATATCTTATCTAATTCCACAACAGGGCTCCAAACAAAAAATCAATTAAGGAGCCACTGGCTCCTATAGGGGGAAAAACAGGCGCCAAATATTTTCATTTTTAACTCCTTCCATTCCTTTTCCTCCCGCAGCTCGCATGCAAGAAAAACTGCACGTGCTAACAGTGTAGTCTGTGGAGCATTCTTCGCAATTATGTGATCACGTGCATATTTTATGCTTGTTACTGTCACCGTGTTTTCTCACAGTCTCTTTTTTGAAATGGTTAGTTCCTGCAATGAACTCCGTTTTCCCCGCTATTTCTTTGATATAAACTTTTGTAATGTATTTCGGGAAATGTAATGCAAATTTTAAAATCAAAGGGAGTAAATTTTTACTGTCGCCAATGGCGACCTTGACAGAAATTACACTCGCAAATAAATTTATTTGGTCGCAAATGTGACCATTTTTTAGTCGCAGTTTGGAGCCCAGCACAATGATGATGATTTATCGACTTTATAGACATTACATTTTTATCGTCTGTTAATGCTGAACTTCTGTAAAGCTGCTTTGAAGCGATGTGTGTTGTGAAAGGCGCTATACAAATAAAATTGACTTGACTTGACTATTGCACAGGTGATGGGTGATGCCTGGTTTCCTACAGACATGACGCTTGGAATTGAGGCCAAACAGTTCAATCTTAGTTTCATCAGACCAGAGAATCTTGTTTGTCACAGTCCGAGTCATTTAAGTGCGTTTTTGTCTCGCTCTGAAGAGAGACTTCCGTCTGGCCACTCTGCCATAAAGCTGAGATCGGTGGAGTGTTGGTTGTCCTTCTGCAAGTTTCTCCCATCTCCACACGATATCTGGAGTTCAACCAGAGTGACCATTGGGTTCTTGATCACCTGTCCTAACAAGGCCCTTCTCCACCAATTGCTCAATTTGGCCGGGTGGCCAGCTCTAGGAAGAGTCCTGGTTGTTCCAAACTTATTCCATTAAAGAATTATGGAGGCCACTGTGCTCTTGGGAAATTTCAATGCAGCCGAAATATTTTGTAGGCTTCCCCAGATCTATGCCTCGACACAATCCCGTTTCTGAGCTCTGTAGGCAGTTCCTTTCAAATCAAATCAAAATCAAAATCAAATCACTTTATTGTCACACTACTGTGTACACGAGTGCAACAGTAGGTGAAATTCTTGTGTGCAGTTCCGAGTAATATAGCAGTCATGACAGTGACGAGACATAAACCACTTTACAATACACACAATGTAGAATACACATACACTAGATACGGGTATAAATATATATAAACACTAATTGAATTGGGAGAATATATTGACAGAGTGATGATTAATAAAGTGCAGTGCTGATTGTTGATCGTGAGAGATCATGTGTTCAAAAGTCTTATTGCTTGTGGGAAGAAGCTGTCATGTAGTCGACTGGTGCGGGTCCTGATGCTGCGATACCGCCTGCCTGATGGAAGCAGTGAAAGCAGCCCATGACTCGGGTGACTGGAGTCTCTGATGATCCTCCGAGCTTTATTCACACACCGTCTGTTATATATATCCTGGAGGGAGAGAAGCTCACCTCCGATGATGTTTCTGGCAGTTCGCACCACCCTTTGCAGGTCTTTGCGGTTGTGGGCGGTGCTATTGCCGTACCAGGCGGTGATGCAGCCAGTCAGGATGCTCTCTACAGTACTGGTGTAGAACCGTGTGAGGATGTGGTGGTTCATTCCGAACTTCCTCAGCCGTCTCAGGAAGAAGAGGCGCTGGTGAGCCTTCTTCACAACGGCCTCAGTGTGGACGGACCATGTGAGTTCCTCAGTAATGTGGACACCGAGGAACTTGAAGCTGCTGACTCTCTCCACCGGTGCTCCATTAATGGTGATGGGGCTGTGTTCTCTGTCTTTGACCTCATGGTTTGGTTTTTGCTCTGAAATGCATTTTCAGCTCTGAGACCTTATATAGACAGGCGTGTGCCTTTCAAAATCATGTATAATCAATTGAATTTTCCACAGATGGACTCAAATAAAAGTGTAGAAACATCTCAAAGACGATCCAGAGAAATGGGATGCACCAGAGCTAAATTTCAAGTGTCATAGCAAAGGGTCAGAATGTCAATGTGATATTTCAGCAAAATTATAAAATATCAGTTTTTTGCCTTGTCATTATGTGGAATAGAATGTAGATTGATGTGAAAAAAAAAACAAACATCTAAAGCATTTTAGCATAAGGCTTCAACATAACAAAATGTAAAAAATAAGGGGCCTGAATAATTAACGAATGCACTGTATATTGATCCTTATATGGTAATAATGAAACATGTTCAGAGATGGACTAAAGACAGAGATTTGTTTATTTTATTTTTTTTTGATAAAACATATCCTACATTAATTCCACTTATCATATTCATACTTGAATACATTTAGATTCCTTTGGGAATTTTTAAAATTGTGGTTTTCTTCAACACTGATTAGTACAAAAAAATTATAAACAAATTTAAAATGATTAAAGGCTGTACATTACCAGAACTATACACAAAAGAGTTTGATTCCGAATTGTTCCCCCAAAATGAAAATGTTCTCCTCATTTACTCACCCTCATGCCAACACAGATGTGTGTGTCTTACTTTCTTCTTCAGAACACAATAGAATATTTTAGCTCTGTGGGTCCATACAGTGCAAGTGAATGTTGGCCAGAACTTTAATTTTGAATCTACAACAATCACATAAAGGCAGCATAAAAGTAATCCATAAAACTCCAGTGGTTGAATACATATGATAGGTGTGGGTGAGAAACAGATCAATATTTAAAGGGGTCATGACAATAGGATTCAAATTTTCATTGATCTTATGACATAAAAACAATGTAATTTCAGAACTGAAAACTTCCTCCAAAGAAAAAGAGCATTTATTTAAACCAAGCTGCAAAAACGGCTCATTTGGAATTCGTGGAACATCACAAGGATCAAATACATCTGCATATGCATGGACGTATTTGATTGTAATGGTGCCTTTCTGCACAACACTGGCGATATGCGCTGCATTTAAAGAGTGTACAAGCACAACTTTTAAAAAGGCGTCTCATTCTGCTGATGCCACTGGATGGGTGAAACACATTCAGTCCTCTGTGTAAACAAATGCAGGAGATGTGAAGACCAGCGTCTTTGCTTTGGCTTGTTTGGCTTTGTATAATCGGGCTGCACGATCAAAGCAAAAAGCATAATTTTCGATTATTGCTCTTGATATTGCAATTGTGATTATTAATGTTGATTCCAATTTATATTTAAATAAAGTATGTCATGACCGCTTCAAGTCCTTTTTTGCTATAAATTCTCCTCCCTAACCAGTATGCTGTGACATGTATGAAGAATGCAAATTGTCAAAAAACAAAAGAAGAATGTGGAAGTGAAAGTGGAGATTAATAGTGGAAAAGGCCTTCAATATTGATCTGTTTCTCACCCACACTTATCATATTGCTTTAGAAGACATGGATTTAACCACTGGTGCCATATGGATTGCTTTTATGCTACTTTTATGTGTTTTTTGGAGATTTAAAGTTGTGGCCACCATTCACTTAGTATTATGGACAAACAGAGCTGAAATCTTTGTGTTCAGCAGAAGAAAGTCACACACTTATGGTTGGCAGAATTTTCATTTAGGGGGGAACTATCCCTTTAAGCTCTCATTTAGTAATGCTGTAAATGCATTACGAAATGCAAAGGCATGACATGCTCGAAGTGACTGGGATTTTAGAACCCTCTAGTGGCTAATACGGTATACACACAATTTGAACAATAGAAATATCACTAAGCGGTCCAATCATTTATTTATTTATTGTCATCCATAAAAAAAAACATCAGGGGTACTATGGGCTAATAGGAATAAAACTCAAGATGCAGTTATTTTGTCTCTGAATGGGCTAATCCATCACTATCATTCTTCACTAAGACTGCATACGCAAATGTCTTAATAATATAATGTGAATATGTGGTAAATAATCTTGAAGTCGAGTATTAGTTGTAGAATTAGAGCTGCGATATCATAAAGGTTTATTCTTACCTTTATATGAACTTGCTGACGTCCAGTTCATATAGGAGCAGCATGGAGTATGTTTGAATCCCAGTAAATTACTATTGCCCTGCCTTACGTTTGAAAATACGCTCCATGTCCGTAAGCACGACGCCGCAGATCGAATAATGTTTTTTAAAACCATTCTGAATATGTAGATGAATTTCCTTTCATTTGTACTTGGTCTTACAGAACGCAAATGCCCCTTCAGTTCGTGCGAGTCGCCATCTTTAAACAGACATTAGCAACCTGCTCTGAAAATTCTATGCAAGTTCAAGCAATCGAGTTCGGATGGCATTGATGAAGCTTACGTATCCAATGACAACAAGAGTAGTGCAGTACAAAAGCAATGCAATAGAAAATAGAAAGCAATGACTGCACTGTTCTTCACTGTCTAATACTATTAGTCTGACCCTTTATCATTTGAAGACCAGGACACCCCACACAACTCCTCCAGGGATTTTTAACACAATAACACTGTCTTTAGATTTGGGATCCCAGAGATCCCAGTTCTTTATGCATTAAATTAGTAGTCTATAGACTAATACATATTAAGTACATCATTCTAACATTCACAGTGTAGGTTGGAAAAAGTATGTGAACCCCATAGGCTAATGACATCAACAAAAGCTAATTAGAGTCAGGAGTTGGCAAACCTGGCATCCAGTTAATGAAATGAGATTTGAGGTGTGGGTTAGAGCTACTTTGACTTACACAAATCACTCAGACATTTTGAGTTTGCTAATCACAATAAGAATCTGCTAATGTTGGCCATGCCTCACAAAAAAGAGATCTCAGAAGACTTACGAGAATGGTTGCTTTGCATAAAGAAATGGTTACAAAGTTATCTCAAAGAGCTTAAATATTCATCCATCAAACATTGCTGCATGCCTGAAGTTTGCCAAAGACCAACTTGACACTCCACAATACTACTAAAAAAATGTTTTGTGGATTGATGAATCTAAGATTGAATTGTTTGGGATTTAAATGTCAGGGTGGCTGTGTGCCAGTAGGACAATGACCCTATACATCAAAGTAAATGAACTACATAATTGTTAAAAAAGAAAAGAATTGAAAATCAAACTTTTGGAGTGGCCCAGTCAGAGCCCAGACCTTAACCCAATAGAGATGACCTCAAGAGAGCCATTCACACCAGACACCCTCAGAATATGGCTGAGCTGAAGCAGTTTTGTAAGGAAGAATGGTCCAAAATTCCTGCTGAACGTTGTGCAGATCTGCAAATACCAGAAACACTTGGCTGAGGTTATTTCTGCCAAAGGAGGATCAACCAGTTATTAAATCTAAGGGTTCACTTACTATATCACCAGCACTGTGAATGTTCAATGGGATGTGCTCAGTAAAGACAAGAATATTGTAGCTGTTTGTGTGTTGTTAGCTTAAGCATATTTTGTCTATACTTGTGACTTTGTTGAAGATGAGATCAAATTTTATGACCAATAAATGCAGCAAACCAGTTTATTCCACGTCCAGTTCCACTAATTCCATTCTTGCCACTGTAGGT
Organism: Moxostoma hubbsi; assembly: GCA_032164185.1. Taxonomy (NCBI): domain Eukaryota; kingdom Metazoa; phylum Chordata; class Actinopteri; order Cypriniformes; family Catostomidae; genus Moxostoma; species Moxostoma hubbsi. The sequence continues at coordinate 13,204,386 of JAVLUX010000014.1, read as the reverse complement.
AGGTAGATTGTCATTGCCAACAATTTTACATTCATTGACGAGAAGTGTTTTGCTTGAGAAAGTTACATGTGAAATACAAAAGAGTGAGAGAAGGGGCCGGGGACATACTTCACCTTGTCTTAATGGCACAGCTATGTGTGGGTATGTGCGCGTGCGCGCTGGAGATTCACGCACAGCTCAGACGCGCGTGCGTCTCTTTCTCTTTTTTTTACTTGATGATTCCGTCCAGTGTGTGAGAATGGTCTTGGCGATTCATGTGTAATATCATCTATATGACGCTTCTGTAAGCTCGTAGATTTACAGAAATCACCAGCCGTATTCTTTGTAGCACAGGAGGACATTTGTTTGTTAAAACAAAATAAAATGGATAGCACACACAAGGACGAAACATTTGAATCACTCGAGGAAGAGGAGGTGGACCCGAGAATTCAGGTAGACGTTTATATTTGGTGCTAGTGTTTCAGCATATTATTGTAAAAGCAAATAACACGAAAGATTTATTAATTGTTCAGTTAACTTATTGAAACCTGTTTCATCATATGTTGGGTCGCGACTCGGCAGAGTTGCATGTTGATATCTGTAGGCTACCGACTGACGAGTAAATGATTGATTCAATCGCCGCAACTCGTTTATATTGACTGCGCGTTTGCGGCACTGAATGCGCTCTGATGCCCTTATTGTTGCCCGTTTGTTTACTGCTGATTTAGGCCAAAACAAACAAACAAACGACTTTGTTAATTTACGACTTAAGTGTTCTCCAGTCTCGACATCATGTCTACCTTCAAACAAGTTTTCTCTTATCTGTGCTGCTGTTGCGTATAAATTAGAATTGACTCAATTAATGGCATATGTCTCTTTTTTTTTTTTTTTTTTTTTTTTTTTTACTTGTCTTACTCGTATTCTCTAAATTGTCTTTATAGGGAGAGCTTGAGAAGTTGAATCAGTCTACAGATGACATCAATAGATGTGAAACTGAGCTTGAGGTATGACTGCATAATCCAATATCCACAAGTTTGCACTGCATGAATGAATGAGTGATTGAATAAGTAAATTAATACATTATTGATTGATTGATTAATTGATTGATTGAATAAATGAATGTAAAATCAGTGGACATGAATAGCACTGGCCTACTGTCCATGTTGACAAGAGAATGGAAGCTAAGGGACACAGGTATGTTTAATTATTGCAGTATAATTTTTTTTTTAATGTAAAATTAACTATATTACAATGATTCAAAATAATAACCCAAAAACCACACAATAAATGTATGAGTAATTAAAGTTATGATGGAATTGTGCATAGCAAAAATTAAATGAAAATATTTTTTTTCAATATAGCTCCATATACTAACCGAGGATTACCATATTTTATTTTTAATGAATGAATTAATTTTGTATCCCCTTTTCTCCCAATTTGGAATGCCCAGTTCCCACTACATGGTAGGTTCTTGTGGTGGCACGGTTACTCACCTCAATCCGGGTGGTGGAGGACAAGTCTCAGTTGCCTCCACTTCTGAGACAATCAATCCACGCATCTTATCACGTGGCTCGCTGTGCATGACACCGCGATCCACGCACAATTTACCATGTGCCCCATTGAGAGCGAGAACCCCTAATCGCCACCATGAGGAGCTTACCCCATGTGACTCTACCCTCCCTAGCAACAGTGCTTAGGTGACCTGGCTAGAGTCACTCGGCACACCCTGGATTCAAACTCACGATTCCAGGGGTGGTAGTCAGTGTCAGTTCTCAATGAACTTCTCAGCCCCCCCCCCCCCCTCTTTAAAAAATTACCATCTTTAATTATTTATACAATTTCATAACCAACTAAAATATGCTTTCAGGAATATGATGAGAAATGTTTCCTGTTGATTTAGTGAGTGATCTGATATAAAGTGCCATATCCATTCTTAATATATCACATCAGTAGGTAAATTGTTAATAGAGGTCATCTCTCCCTTGTTTGGATTTTGTACCCTGGCACACCAAAGAACAGAATGTGTTATAATGCCTGGATTATGCAACAGAAGTGTCCCTTGAACACCATAATTTGCATGTTGACTGGAGGTTATATTAAATGTCTCTTTAAACCAGTGTTAAAAAAAACAAAAAAAACATTTTTGTAATTCGCATACAGTAAAAGGAAACTTGAAGGGGTTTGACTATAGGCCATAATTTAAAATGGTCTGATTTGGATAGGTTTAATCTATGCCACAAATTCATGATAAATGTAGTTTTTTTTAAGAAGAGCATTCTTGGTTAAGTCTGTAAAGCACAGATTGCAATGACACTGTAAACTAGGACATAAGCAGTTGAGACTCATGTGGTCATTTTGGTCCCACTGTCCCAGATGCTGCTTCGTTCACTGTTTGGGCATGTCCGAATGTAATAATTTAATAAGATGACTTCACTGGTCTATAGTTGGTCTGTGGGTTAAAGACAGAGGCTAAAGGAGAATTGCTTTCTTATTTGCAGATTTTTTTTAGTCCATAACAGTAATTAAATCATTGTATACATTTCCTTGCTTACTGTGTCCTTCATATTTGAGAGATTATGATTTCAATTTGTAACATGTAATTCTGGTTCTGTTCACTCTGTCTCCCTCTGAAAAGTTTGACATTTTAGAAAAATATCTTCTATTCTTTCACAAAATGCTGAAATGTAGGTGACGCTCTAACGCGCTTTAGCCCTCACTGATTTGCTCGTCCATAGACATTCAGTCTAATTTTCAGTTCATGCACCACCCCCATTGTTTCATCGAATATCTCTGCCTCTTAGTGGACTTGAAGCTCAATCTAAGTGTCATTAGAAAGCTGAGATCCGGATTTTATCAGCAATAGTCGATAACATATTTCTGACGATTCTTTTTGCATGCTTTTTCTGCTGGACTGCATATTTTGTTCTGTACATCTAAGATACAACATTGTATTATTCACACAAGCAAGCTCACAGACAAGTAAAAAAAATCACTAATTTTGCACCTAAGGTAAGAGCAGATATCATTTATTTATTTATTTTTGCTGGTTTTAGTGATCGGTGCATAAAAGATAAGTTTCTATTCGATGTCTTACAGAATTTATACTTAATTTTGTGATTCTTTTGAACTGTGGTATGAGGGCAACAAAATAAACTGTACAGTTACACTCATGAGAACGAGAGCTATCATTTTATGCACGATTTGTCTATTTAAGTGCTATTTGAAAGACTATATTCATATTGTCAGAAAGAATTCTCATTGGATCATGAGAGGTTTCTTAACAACCTCTCAACACCCACCCCCCCCCCCCCCCCCCCCCCCGCCCCATCCTAAGGTTTTGCCCAAAGGCCAGAGGTGAGAATGACCATAAAATTCTTCAAGACCTCTCAAAGCAGCATTAACTTACCATGTGGCAAAAGCTGAAACTAATCTTTGCACACTAACTTTACTCCTAACATGGACACCAAATGCAACACATCCACTACATGTTTGTTCACAGAACTGTCCATGTAAATTGCAGTTGTTCAATTAGCACAATTGTTCACACAAACTGAACTATGTTGGTGTAAATTAATGCATGCGTAATATTTAATCTTTTAATATCATATTTGGTCTCCATATCTTCAGAAAAATGCCAAGAGTATTTCTGAAGAGGTTTGGGAAAGGAACAATGCATAGATGAAACTTTAAGGACATTGTTTTGACTTTGAAATTTAATCATGCAATGAGTATGCAAATGAGTTCCATACAGAGAAGGGAGGGCTGACCACACTGTGTGCCCTCCCCTCTGATCTCAGCTGCCAATCATAACCCTGAAACAGGAAGGCGCCAAACCAAATTCTCCCCTTCATCAGGAAGGTATAAAACTTCTCCAGATGACCACACTTTTGTCCTGAGTACCTGTCCAGAGGGTCATCTTATTCTATGAGAGAGAGGCAATAACATAATAATCAACGTTCTGAGTTCCTGCCTGATCGAGTTTGGGAGCAGTAATAGAATAATTATAATAATGAACATTCTGAATGTGTGGTAGATGTATCCAAATACAAACTATCCAACATGCCAAGTCTTACACTATGAGAGAGAGAATAAGAGATCATCTCCATCCAAGAGAAAGAAGAAGATCGACCAAGTCTCACTACAAGAAACTATTGCAACGGCAAGTTCGAAATCCCCATTCTAGGTAGATATCTACAGCAACAATGTTTAGCTCTGGCGAGCAAACGCTCTCTTCAAATTTCATGCATCTGCGTTCCAGATGATGAATCAGGCACCGACATAAGGGCAATATATCTGCGTATTCCAGATTGCAAAATCCCTCTCTGTGCTTCCAGGAGATCAGCATTCCTCAGCTCCTTTGTGTCTAAGGCCATTGAAATGGGATCCAGCTCCTTCCCCACTGTAACGCGTCCCAGTGGAAGACGTCACAATCACCAAACTTATCGATCGATCAAGGAGAATGTAAATCTTATTACTAGGGCTGTCAATTGATTTTAAAATTTTAATCAAATTAATTACATGGTGTCCCGATTAATTAATCGCATATACAAATATTTGCTGAGAAAGCCCCTCATATAACAATAATTCAATATATAATAATGAAATAATTATACTTGGTTATCTTTAAATTTTTAAAAATTATATATATATATATATATATATATATGTACACTCACCTAAAGGATTATTAGGAACACCATACTAATACTGTGTTTGACCCCCTTTCGCCGTCAGAACTGCCTTAATTCTACGTGGCATTGATTCAACAAGGTGCTGAAAGCATTCTTTAGAAATGTTGGCCCATATTGATAGGATAGCATCTTGCAGTTGATGGAGATTTGTGGGATGCACATCCAGGGTACGAAGATCCCGTTCCACCACATCCCAAAGATGCTCTATTGGGTTGAGATCTGGTGACTGTGGGGGCCATTTTAGTACAGTGAACTCATTGTCATGCTCAAGAAACCAATTTGAAATGATTCGAGCTTTGTGACATGGTGCATTATCCTGCTGGAAGTAGCCATCAGAGGATGGGTACATGGTGGCCATAAAGGAATGGACATGGTCAGAAACAATGCTCAGGTAGGCCATGGCATTTAAACGATGCCCAATTGGCACTAAGGGGCCTAAAGTGTGCCAAGAAAACATCTCCCACACCATTACACCACCACCACCAGCCTGCACAGTGGTAACAAGGCAAGATGGATCCATGTTCTCATTCCGTTTACGCCAAATTCTGACTCTACCATCTGAATGTCTCAACAGAAATCGAGACTCATCAGACCAGGCAACATTTTTCCAGTCTTCAACTGTCCAATTTTGGTGAGCTCTTGCAAATTGTAGCCTCTTTTTCCTATTTGTAGTGGAGATGAGTGGTACCCGGTGGGGTCTTCTGCTGTTGTAGCCCATCCGCCTCAAGGTTGTGCGTGTTGTGGCTTCACAAATGCTTTGCTGCATACCTTGGTTGTAACGAGTGGTTATTTCAGTCAAAGTTGCTCTTCTATCAGCTTGAATCAGTCGGCCCATTCTCCTCTGACCTCTAGCATCAACAAGGCATTTTCGCCCACAGGACTGCCGCATACTGGATGTTTTTCCCTTTTCACACCATTCTTTGTAAACCTTAGAAATGGTTGTGCGTGAAAATCCCAGTAACTGAGCAGATTGTGAAATACTCAGACCGGCCCGTCTGGCACCAACAACCATGCCACGCTCAAAATTGCTTAAATCACCTTTCTTTCCCATTCTGACATTCAGTTTGGAGTTCAGGAGATTGTCTTGACCAGGACCACACCCCTAAATGCATTGAAGCAACTGCCATGTGATTGGTTGATTAGATAATTGCATTAATGAGAAATTGAACAAGTGTTCCTAATAATCCTTTAGGTGAGTGTATATATTCAGATAATTAAAATGCATTACATTCTTGTAGCAGAAGAGTTAATCATTGATAAGACAATACAAAATGCGGCTTTAGAATACAATGTATTGCTTACTACCATTTTATTGAACATAAGCTAATCATTGGCATCCATTTCACAAGTGATTTTGTCAGTCAGTTGGAGATTTATTATGAGGGCATGTTTAAGGACCCGTCAATTTACACCTGCGTTACGGGTGTGTTGCGTCATAAACATACATTTTTTAGGTCACTGTGTCAAGTTAAATATAGTTTAGTACTCAATCTTTAAACACATCTTGAGATCTCTGTTTGAATTTGCGCTCCATCACGTGTTTTGAACGCATGAACGTAATGCATGTCTGTGTTGTTCTGTCTGCTGGATGGTTGTTTTCTTCACTGTATAGACTGCATGTCTACAGCCCTAATCATTACTAAACCTCTTTCCAGAGAACATGACATTAGTGTATACAATTAGTAAATGATTATCTAATGTTTCTTAGATTGCAAAATCTCTGTATCCGATGTCTAGCAAATAAACATTGAGTTATTTTTTAAATAGAAATAAGGTTTTCACCTTATTAACAGAGAAACGAGAGATAATAGTATATTAAGATAATAATCATACTTTGCAATTGCTACATCCAATTCAACCACATGCATATTTCCATCCCATGCACTTTATTTACCAATTCATTTATTTTATCTTTTAGCATATTGGTACCATTTTGTAGTTTTTGTTATTTATTCTTGTTTATCTTTATGCAAATTAAACTTATTTGATTACAACTGTGTGTTCCTTGTGTTGATGATAGAGAAGAACTCTAAAGGTTAGGCCGAATTTTATAAATCCTCCCTCAAATTTACATATTTCTCTTACTGTTATGGTGAAACTCCTTAGCCCTGAGGATGGAGTGAGGGGCCGTCTGATATTAATAATCACATACACCTTAAGTGAAGTGTGATCAACAATCACCGCATATTTTGGTGTCTTGTGTGAGGCCCAGTTAATTTCAATTGGTACTAGGGTGATTCTCATTAAACATGTTTGAACTCTTCATCACATGTTGGTTTGTTTTTCCTAGATTGTGTTTCTGAAGCAAATAATCATAGTATGTTGTGTTTTGATGAACTAGGTATAATTTCATTAACTTTCCTCATTTACAAACAGAATTGAAAATTGAATTACACTTATGAAAAGCGTATTTTCATTGCTCTTTACAGGTCTGGAAAATCTGATTACAGATAAACTGATTTTACTCCCTTTTTATGTGTAGCACAGACCTCCAAAGCAATTGATCCAAATGCCTTGGGAATTTAAATTCTTTGAAGGCAATCTATACTTCCAAGAGGCTGAATAGTCTTCTGAAGAACCAGAGCGTGTAATTCTTAGAAGAGTGTCCTATATTTACAGTATGCAATCACATAAACTCCCTTGTCAGCGTGTTTGTTTTTGATCCTAAGCTACGTTTTCAACACAGATCTACATGGTGGTATCTTCAAATGGATTGTGCTCTGTCATGCACAAAGTTTTCTATGGAATGCAAGATGTTTTATTTAGCGGGTACCACTTTTGATCAATGTATGTGTTCAGAATAACATTTACAGTGAGGAAAATAAGTATTTGAACACCCTGCTATTTTGCAAGTTCCCCCACTTGGAAATCATGGAGGGGTCTGAAATTGTCATCGTAGGTGCATGTCCACTGTGAGAGACATAATCTAAAAAAAAAAATCCAGAAATCACAATATATGATTTTTTAACTATTTATTTGTATGATACAGCTGCAAATAAGTATTTGAACACCTGTCTATCAGCTAGAATTCTGACCCTCAAAGACCTGTTAGTCTGCCTTTAAAATGTCCACCTCCACTCCAATTATTATCCTAAATTAGATGCACCTGTTTGAGGTCGTTAGCTGCATAAAGACACCTGTCCACCCCATACAATCAGTAAGAATCCAACTACTAACATGGCCAAGACCAAAGAGCTGTCCAAAGACACTAGAGACAAAATTGTACACCTCCACAAGGCTGGAAAGGGCTACGGGGAAATTGCCAAGCAGCTTGGTGAAAAAAGGTCCACTGTTGGAGCAATCATTAGAAAATGGAAGAAGCTAAACATGACTGTCAATCTCCCTCGGACTGGGGCTCCATGCAAGATCTCACCTCGTGGGGTCTCAATGATCCTAAGAAAGGTGAGAAATCAGCCCAGAACTACACGGGAGGAGCTGGTCAATGACCTGAAAAGAGCTGGGACCACCGTTTCCAAGGTTACTGTTGGTAATACACCAAGACGTCATGGTTTGAAATCATGCATGGCACGGAAGGTTCCCCTGCTTAAACCAGCACATGTCAAAGCCCGTCTTAAGTTTGCCAATGACCATTTGGATGATCCAGAGGAGTCATGGGAGAAAGTCATGTGGTCAGATGAGACCAAAATAGAACTTTTTGGTCATAATTCCACTAACTGTGTTTGGAGGAAGAAGAATGATGAGTACCATCCCAAGAACACCATCCCTACTGTGAAGCATGGGGGTGGTAGCTTCATGCTTTGGGGGTGTTTTTCTGCACATGGGTCAGGGCGACTGCACTGTATTAAGGAGAGGATGACCGGGGCCATGTATTGCGAGATTTTGGGGAACAACCTCCTTCCCTCAGTTAGAGCACTGAAGATGGGTCGAGGCTGGGTCTTCCAACATGACAATGACCCGAAGCACACAGCCAGGATAACCAAGGAGTGGCTCTGTAAGAAGCATATCAAGGTTCTGGCGTGGCCTAGCCAGTCTCCAGACCTAAACCCAATAGAGAATCTTTGGAGGGAGCTCAAACTCCGTGTTTCTCAGCGACAGCCCAGAAACCTGACTGATCTAGAGAAGATCTGTGTGGAGGAGTGGGCCAAAATCCCTCCTGCAGTGTGTGCAAACCTGGTGGAAAAACTACAGGAAACGTTTGACCTCTGTAATTGCAAACAAAGGCTACTGTACCAAATATTAACATTGATTTTCTCAGGTGTTCAAATATTTATTTGCAGCTGTATCATACAAATAAATAGTTAAAAAATCATACATTGTGATTTCTGGATTTTTTTTTTTAGATTATGTCTCTCACAGTGGACAAGCACCTACGATGACAATTTCAGACCCCTCCATGAATTCTAAGTGGGAGAACTTGCAAAATAGCAGGGTGTTCAAATACTTATTTTCCTCACTGTAACTATTCATAATATTTCAGTAGAATGAATACTGTGCAGATTGCTAATTATCTTTATCCATACAACAATGTAGCATACTACTGTGTGAAATTTTTAGCATTGCATAATGTGTACGGTTTATTGTAATCTATTACACAGCCATGCTGATTATTTGTGTTTTTTCCATTTCTAGGATGCCAGGCAGAAGTTTCGCTCCATGCTGATGGAAGCCACTCTAAAGATGGATGAGCTGGTGAAGAAGATTGGGAAAGCCGTGGAGGAATCAAAACCATACTGGGAGGCTCGGCGGGTGGCACGACAGGTGAGTCTTTTTGTGCGAGCCAAACAAATAAAAAAATAAATAATTGTAAGAACTCTGATCTCATCTTTCCAGAGCCAACTTTACCCACACAACGTCTGTTTCCAGTTGGCACACCACCATATTCTCTACCATATGTTTTCTTTTTATCCTTCTCTAGAGGTTTCTTTGCTATCAGCTTGTTATCTGCTATGAGCCGGATTGCACAGTAGTGTTCTCTCTAGATCTGTCACAGGCGGTTGTCTTCATTTAGCAGGGCATAAAAGACTGCACAGAGAGAGAATGTTTAAATGTACAAATCTCAGTTCCCTTTTCTCAAGAGCCTGTGCTATTCTAAGAACAGATTATCTGTTTACCTCAGCTAGTGCAATGTAGCTGTAGAGAAATTTCCTTTTGATTTTATACAACACTTTGTATAAAATCAAAAGGAGGAAGAATTGTAAGTTTATTTTACTCACAAATAACTGATTTTTCTTACCATTTTTAACAAACAATTAAATTTTTAAGGGAACTGTCAGGTCCTTAATTGGGAAAAACTTAGTGGAGAAAAAAAACTTGGCAGACATATTTATTTGTTCCAGACTGTATTCAGATTGTTGAAATGTCTCTATAAGTGAATTGGGCAATGATATACTGACAAATCTTTTTTTTCAAATTGATTGACTTAATCTTGAGTCTAAACTGTGTTTAGTTGTAGTTTTTTAATAAATCTTTATTGTACCACAGAATGACGGAGTCAGTGCCGCTCGGATAAGAGGATGTTTACATTTTAAAACTCTTATTTGTGCTGTGATGCTCAATTGGTTCTTTGTATTCTGTAATAACCAGGCAGCAGAGCAGAATTGGCAAACAGGAAACTAATGACAGACCACATTCTGGTATTGTGTGATGATAAGGTCTGTGACAGAGGCTCGATTCCTTTTATCAGGTTAGAAAGTCAGACGCTTATCACTTACACCCCAGCCAAACCCAGCCTGTTGTTCTCAGATATGCTCAACTGCTGCTGTTGGGGAATAAATAATAATACAAAAAATATACCACATACCTCTCTTCGACAGGCTCCACAATTTGAGGTATCATTCACAAACAATGCAGGACAAGTTTTATGCTGAAGTTAGTTTGATTATTTATGAAAAACATATAATAATAAAAATGTATTAATATAAAAAATATTAAAATAGATATCGTTTCAAAGCTTAAAAGCTGTACTAAAGGCATTAGGACCCAAACTGAACAAGTACTTGTAAATTTGCAGACAAATTAGAAGTGTTACATTTTTATCATTTATTATTAATCTTGCATATATTATTGTAATCTGAAAAAAATAAACTGATTAAATAGACATGTGTAATATGTAATTTGAAAGCTCTCAAAGTGTAAAAAAAAATACATGAGCTTTTCTGGATCAGATGACTTGATCAGAAATTATGTATTGCGTTGTCCAGCGCTGTGGAACGCTAAACCAATTGTAATAGGATTCAGATCGCTGCAACTAGAGGTGAAAGTCATCCAAATATGGGCAGAGTGAATCGTTTACTCTAATTACATATGGCCTCCTGGATATGGCACAAAGTACACCCGGTGATCATGTTTACATGCATGCTCTTACACCGATTATGCTTAAATAAGCCGACAACTCATGCAGTCATGTAAACGTAACAAACCCCCTTCCTTTATTGGCGTAAAGGACATAAAAGGCTTATGAATAACTTGGTCGATTTGGGTAGATTTTTGCCCATTATGCCATTTTCTCATGCCATGTAAACTCCTTACCCTGTCTTACCAGCTCATCCAATGTGCGAACGTGTTGAGCAAGTCATCAAAAGTAGAAAAAACATATTTCTTGCCTTGTCAGATTTTTTTAAAGAAGCTGATTTTGGAGAGTAATCAATGTATTGGTATGCATGTAAACACAGAATGGAACTGAATGAGATCTTGTTACTCATGCCTGCATAATTTGGAGAGAGATCATACATGTAGACACTGTTGTATTTACACGTGTAAGCAGTTTTTATGTACAATTATTATATGTTATTTGTTTGGAGAGGCTTTTGGACACTTGGAGATGTTTTTGGATTCTAGGATAAATTATTTTTGTAATGCTATAACTTTTGATTGCTTTGTTGTATCATCACAAAATTTGACTTAAGATACAAGTGGTGTGGTTGGGAACAAAAAGCAGTATTCCGAGCTACCTTATTTGCACCCAGACAGATATAATGTTAACTAAGTAAAATAAGAACAAAAGTAAAAAAAAAAAAATTGCGATTATTTTTTCCCCCCCCAGCAGTTTCTTAGGCTAAGGGCCTTATAATTGATCATGATCTATATCATTAAAAAAAAATTATCGTTTTCTTTAAAAATAATATACCAAACAATTGACCATCCTTTTTTTTTTTTTTTAAATCTTTTATTCCGGGCATGCCAATTAAACAGGACATCTTTAAAAGCACCTTCAGAGCTTAAAGGGTTAATGCATGTCTATTGACAGTCTTTCCTCTCTGCTGTCTCTCTGCAGTGAACGCTTGACTGCAGTGGAGCATTAACTGTTACCTTTCTCTGCAGTTTGCTGTGTTTTTCTCCCCACTCCTGCACAGTCTCTGTATCTGTCTCCCACTGACTTTCCTTCTCTATATAAAGAAAATAATTTCACACAACCACTAATGATGTCTGATGCCAGTTTTTGCTGCAAGCATCAGTGGAAATCCCCCCTAATTTATATTTAATCTTATTTAGAGCTAATTTTAATAAAGTTCATACTCTATTTAATGCAGAAGTGAGATCAAACATGAACAGTGTCCTCTTTCATTCTCAGACTTTGCTCTTGTGCTGTATTCAGAGATGCAGATGGCCGTTGTATACTCCGATATCAAACACATATCAAAGCCTTCTGTTTTAAAGGGGTCAAAGGAATCTTTTCAAAGTAAGAGTTTGGTGTATTATAAAAACATACTAAACTTTTCTGATCTAATATCTTTCTCCCCATTTAAGATTTAAAAATGGCTCAGTCCAAACTTGTTGAACAATGGTGCAGCGCAAACAATTATTTATTAACTATGTTGAACCTGACAGCAAACCCATAGCCCATTAATTAACATAATGCCGTTACTTATTTCACATGCAAAAAAGGATGCCTAATATCACTGTACTGTACAGCAGCCACAAACCGTCCAGATATACATTTTGACTGTATCTGGTGCAAAAATACATTGACTATAAGACTATAAGTGACCCAGCTCTCTTCTGAGTGGTGGGAGTTGAAAACAAGAGTGAGGATAACCAGTCTCTCATCCATGTTTTGATGTGTTCAGATGACAGTCTAAAAGCCTGGTTTACAATCACACTCATACAATAATTAGTCCATCACAATGCTTTTGAAAATAATTAACAGAGTGCAAGGATTCTGTAATGATTGTGTGTGTATCTCAGCTTTGGATGCATTTGAAGACTCTTTTAGATTGATGTGCATGATCTGCATAATGAATGAAAAACAGAACCATATACATAGAAGTATGTATTACAACTGTGCTCATTTGAGGATGAAATGTTTTTCAGAATGTTCTGATATGAATAATTGAGTACACATTTCTCATCAAGACTCTTCTGAATAATACACAAACATAGTCTGGTACACAAACATGACATAGGCCTATATACACCATAGTTTTTTCCAGCTACTGTTTAATGCATAACATTCAGGTAGTTTTCCAGCTACTGATTATTGCCCTTCCAGTATGCTTGTAAATAATGCTTCTACTGTGATGGATTTATGAAGACTTCAACATTGTTACTGTTTAAAAGCTTTGAATTATATGCCGTATTATTACATGTATTTTAAAATAAGGGTTCCTGAAGCTCATCTGGTAGAGCATGGTGCTTGCAACGCCAAGATCATGGGTTTGATTCCCAGTGAGAACACACAAACTTATAAAATGTATACCCTGAATGTGTCGCTTTGGATAAAAGCCATAAGCATAAATGTAAATGTAAAATTAATAGTCCTGACACTTGATTTTTGATTGGATGAGCCATGTTCAAAACTGTGGTAAAAATTACTATAAACACACCATGTTATTTTGCTGGTGCACAGTGCGTGAGGAAAGTGGATTCATTGGCTCGATTACATTATTTTGGCACACTGAGTGAGTCATATTGCACTACAACAAAATCTCTCATATAATGTTCCTCGTTGTTTGGCTGTGGATCAGGAGGGAAATGTATCAGAAAGATTGTGTCACTCAGCAGAGAGGCAGTAAATGATTAGATTAATACAAATTGATTAGTTTTCCTGTACACATCCCTACATGGCAAAATTGTTGTCAGGAAGTTAATAAACCAGAGAATACTTGGGGAATGAAGGTGAAGATTGTGTCTATTTGCTAAATTCCTCTCAACCTCATGTGAAATTGGGAATCAGGCTTTATCCCAGACTGTGGGTGTATGTGTATGTGAATACTAGTATGAGTAAATGTTATGGTGACATGTGAGGGCTTTAGTACCCGTGTTTGGCTCTCTTTAGTGCTCTTGTTTGACTCTGTTTAATGATGATTTAATGGGACTCCGATTTAATTAGCTGTTTATGAGTCATAACCCCTCCATTGGACTTCCCGTTCAGTCAATAATTTTTAAACAGAATTTGGAGTTGGAGAATTTCATGATGGCTTTATATAGCACTATAACCTTTTAAACTAGACATTATTTCTAAATCTGACTATAAAAACCCTAAACAACACAGCCTTTTGTTAGTAGGAAAACATATTTATTTAAATACAGAGGAGTTCCGAAGGCTGAGCCCACATAGAAAATCTAGAATTTAAAATGTAATTTTATTTAATTAACAGCAAATGTTTAGAACAATTTGACAATTGTAAAATTAACAAATAAACTAATTTGTGACATTGACCAAGTTAAACATGCACATGTCCTCATTTAAAAAGTTTTACTTCTAAAGAAATGAATTGTAATTTTGAAACCAATGTCAAAAATCATGACCACTCACATGAGATGAAGACTTCATTCATATCAGTAACCTTATAAAATCTGTTTTATTCAACATGGAGAGAGTCCCCTCATGGGGGCTGCGATGTTAGAATCACATGACCAGCTGAAATCTACTCACTTAAAGGATCATGAATTGCTTAATCCTATAAGCAGCTGCCTAGCACTCTGTAAATGTAAAATAATTGATAAAGCAGGAGATGTCTATAATAAGATATCAAAGCTACCTGAAAAGCTATTTTCAGGTAGCCGTTACCTCAGTGCATATTTTAATTAAGAAATGGCAGTTAACAGGAACGGTGGAGTTCAAGTTGAGGCCTGGAAGACCAAGAAAACTTTCAGAGAGAACTGCTCATAGGATTGCTAGAATGGCAAATCAAAACTCCAGTTTAACTGCAATAGACCTTAAGATTTAGCAGACTCTGGAGTAGTGGTGCACTGTTCTACTGTGCAGTGACACATGCACAAATATGACCTTCATGGAAGTCATGTGAAAAACTTTCCTGCATTCTCACCACAAAATTCAGCATCGGAAGTTTGCAAATAAACAAGCCTGATTCATTTTGGAAACGTGATTCCTGGTGACTGATGAAGGTAAAATCAAACTTTTTGGCAAAGGTATGCTTGGAGAAAAAAGGGTGCAGAATTTCATGAAAAGAACACCTCTCCAACTGTTAAGCACAGGGGTGAATCGATCATGCTTTGGGCTTTTGTTGCAGCTAGTGGCATTGGGAACATTTCACTGGTGGATGGAAAAATGTATTATATTATATGCCAGCAAATTCTGGAAGCAAACATCACACCATCTGTAAAAAAAAAAAAAGCTGAAGATGAAAAAAGGATGGTTTCTACTACAGTATAACGATCCCAAACACACTTCATAATCCACAATGGACGACCTCAAGAGGCGCAAGCTGAAGGTTTTGACATGGCCCTCACAGTCCCCCAACCTAAACATCATCAAAAATCTGTGGATAGACCTCAAAAGAGCAGTGCATGCAAGATGGCCCAAGAATCTCACAGAACTAGAAGACTTTTGCAAGGAAGAATGGGCGAAAATCCCCCAAACAAGAATTGAAAGACTCTTAGCTGACGAAAAGCGTTTCCAAGCTGTGATACTTGTCAAAGGGGGTGTTTCTAAATACTGACCATGCAGGGTGCACAAACCTTTGCTTCGGGTCCTTTTTTTGAAAATGTAAAAGATGAAAATAAAAAAGTAAAATTGCTTAATATTTATGCCTTTTGGAAATCAGGCCATCTTTTGCTTGCTTGGCTATTCACAGCAATAGAAATTTTGATCAGTGGTACCCAAACTTTTGCCATCCGTCAGTCCGTTTTTTTTCTTTTTTTTTTTTTGGTACCAAAACAGTCACAATTTAGTAATATATGATAATTTCCATCCAGTTCTTGGCCCTCTGTCTGAAATGCTCTGTTTTGGCCTAAACGCCCACTGTTCTGATTGGCTAACACTCTGCTCAAGTTTCGGTTATCTTAAAGCCAAAATATCGTCATATAACCAGGGTTTTTCCTGGCTCAAAAGGATGTGGAGGTGGTCCATACTGATAAAAAAATTACGTTAAAAACACGTAAACATTGGCTTTGCATTAATACGCTCCTAATGTCCTGGCAACTGAATACTAGTGTTAATTTTGTCAGCTGTTTTTTTTTTAATTTAATCCTAGTCTTCATCCTGTGTCAAATGTCCTTTTTAGTTTTTATCATATTTAGTCAACCTTATCCTATTTCTATTTATTGTTTTTTAGTCGTTTTGTTTGACAAAGTCTGAAGGCTTGTTTTAGTAATGAAAACTGTTGACATTTTAGCCATTAGACTATTATTGATAAGCATTTGTTAATCTTGTCTATCCAAAACCAACATATATATATCGTCTCCGTGTTGGAGTGTGCATCAGCCGGCGGCTGATCTCTCTAACTGGTCTCGACTCCCGCTCAGATTGTGCCTCTTCCACGACTGGTTGAAGCGGCTCTGACCGCACAGAGAATGACAGTTTTGGAGTTTGTGCTTATTTACATGGCACGCTCCCGTATTATTTGAAGCTTCATTAAGGATGAAATAAAGCTTTATCGCCATGCTGTGATCTGTGTTTCTATCAGATGCTCGAGCTGCAGCGCTCCTCTCATCTCGCGTGTCATCATTATAGACTGGTCATCTTTTTATTGGTGGTGTAGAAAATGGGCAAACAGCTCTCAGAGAGAATGGGCCGTCACGTCCACATATTAACTTATTTATTTAATAAAATTGCAGCATTTTGCCATCATATAACGCACAGGCTGACATTGCGATTGTGATATGATTAATCTTGCAGCTTTAGTCTAAGACAATGTGAACAAACATGTACTGGGTGCACCTTTAACTCCTTTGTTCATTGCTATAGTTAAACGTTTTACTCAGTTGTCATGTTAAAAATATTATTGTAATGAAAACACATTTAAATGAGAAAAATGCTAAATATATATATTTTTTTAAAGAGGACTTGTAAACCCTACCATATAGAAAGCCATTTTGGATTATTTTCTACTTCATTTTATCAGATAGTTATTAGAGAAATCTCATGTTTAAGTACCAGTGGTCAGGAATCGGGATGTGTTTGCTGAACCAATAAAGGCATTAGTCTTCAGAGAAAAACTCTGAGTGAGGCGTACTGAAAATCATTGCAAATGACCCTATTTCTGTCTCAAGTCATCATCCCAGAACATCTCATTATGAGATTACCTAAAAGGCCTCTTCTGCTATATTTTTGTCAGAATATGATAAAAAGCTGTAGTCAATAAATATACAAAGTTAGGCCATTTTTTGTCTTGATAATGATAATAATCAGCTGAGCCAAGCTGTGCAAAGGACTTGTAAACTGAAGTTTTATAACCTGACACAATAAAATCATGGTTGTGCAGCTTGTTTAAGATTAGATGTGATATTAGTTAAATATCTCACTTTACAGCATAAGTAACTGATTTAAATCTGTTTTTATTATAATGTGACTCCACGGGAAATTAGTTTCACCCTCAGAGTTTGCCTGAGCATTCGAATGAATGTTTTAACAACCTCTCATGAGAAACTTTTCTACTTTGCATGAACCTGAAAGCTTTTTTGACATCGGCTGTATTCTTAAGAAAGAGTCGATTGGACATTTGAAAGGCAGCTTAGCTTCATCATGTCCATGCATAAGCCTTGGGATTATATACTTTTTGCTTAATTGATCTAAGTCTGCTCCCTGAAGTGCAAGCTCTTGTTAGCTGTATTTTGAGTTGTTAAACAGTTGGAATACTTTATTCTGATTGGTCAATTGCAACATTCTGCAGATATTATTGTACAATGACCACTAAACTGTATAATTGACTGTTGTCCCAGGTAACGGATTTCCGACACTGTGCTAATTTCATGTTGCTTGTATCACTCTGCAGTCTCTTTCTTTTTACATGATAAAATTATTTTAATACAAATCAATTTGTTTAATATCTTTTTACTCATTTATTTCATAAGCAGCCTTATGATAAGCAGGATAAATTCAGTAGGCTGGTAATTATCTAAAAAAAAAAACCTGTCCAAGTGTAACAGGACTGGACATTGTAGGAATGAGGAAATGGGGTTACGGTAAAGTCACACTCTTTATTTACTCAAAATAACACTCAATAGCTTGTCTGAAACACTCTAACGTGTGGTACAGCTGGGTAACACTCTCTCTCCCCCCTGGGCTCTGGCGTGGACTTCTCTTATCCCTCTTCCTGGATTACTGTAACTAGAAACAGCATTTAGCCCTAATTGTCAGCCAGGAATGAATCCTTACCGCTTCCCCTCTCTCTGGACGGACACTCAACCATGTCCTCGCCACAGGGTGATACCCTTTGTGGTGGCACTCTCTTGCACTAAACAAAAACTAGATGCAGCTCAACAAATAGAAAATAAAGCAGGTATGTTGAGACACATTGGTAAACATTCAAGGTTTAAAAGTTTTTTAACATGACATGGTGTCAAAAAAACATGGCATAACAGTCAAAGACATCCTTCTAGCTCATGTTTACATAGAAGTAGTCAATCAGTGCATACGGACACTAAAATGTTTTTAGTGTTATGACCCCCAAGTACGTCAGCTCTTCCATCATCCCCTGTCCTTTACTGGGTGGACTGGAGGTCTGTCCTGGCATCTCTGCAGTGTTCCCCTGCTCTCAGCTCTCTGAGGCAGTGCGGCAGCATCACATCAACTTTGAAGCCTGAGCTAAAAATAGCCTGTGTGAGAATGAGGATTGGATATAGGAATGGGGAATGAAGAAGTACAGTGGTGTGAAAAAGTGTTTGCCCCCTTCCTCATTTCCTGTTCCTTTGCATGTTTGTCACACTTAAGTGTTTCGGAACATCAAACCAATTTAAACAATAGTCAAGGACAACACAAGTAAACACAAAATGCAATTTGTAAATGAAGGTGTTTATTATTAAAGGTGAAAAAAAATCCAAACCATCATGGCCCTGTGTGAAAAAGTGATTGCCCCCCTTGTTAAAACATACTATAACTGTGGTTGTCCACACCTGAGTTCAATTTCTCTAGCCACACCCAGGCCTGATTATTGCCACACCTGTTCACAATCAAGGCATCACTTAAATAGGAGCTGCTTGACACAGTAAGGTCCACCAGAAGATCCTTAAAAGCTACACATCATGCCGAGACACAAAGAAATTCAGGAACAATTGAGAAAGAAAGTAATTGAGATCTATCAGTCTGGAAAGGGTTATAAAGCCATTTCCAAAGCTTTGGGAATCCAGCGAACCACAGTGAGAGCCATTATCCACAAATGGCGAAGACATGGAACAGTGGTGAACCTTCCCAGGAGTGGCCGGCCGCCCAAAATTACCCCAAGAGCGCAGCGACGACTCATCCAAGAGGTCACAAAAGACCCCACAACAACGTCCAAAGAACTGCAGGCCTCACTTGCCTCAGTTAAGGTCAGCGTTCATGCCTCCACCATCAGGAAAAGACTGGGCAAAAATGGCCTGCATGGCAGAGTTCCAAGGAGAAAACCACTGCTGAGCAAAAAGAACATCAAAGCTCGTCTCAATTTCTCCACAACACATCTTGATGATCCCCAAGACTTTTGGGACAACATTCTGTGGACCGATGAGACAAAAGTGGAACTCTTTGGAAGGTGTGTGTCCAAGTATATCTGGCGTAGAAGGAACACTGCATTTCATAAAAAGAACATTATACCAACAGTAAAATATGGTGGTGGTAGTGTGATGGTCTGGGGCTGTTTTGCTGCTTCAGGACCTGGAAGACTTGCCGTGATAAAAGGAACTATGAATTCTGCTGTCTACCAAGAGATCCTGAAGGAGAATGTCCGACCATCTGTTCGTGTACTCAAGCTGAAACGAACTTGGGTTCTGCAGCAGGACAATGATCCTAAACACACCAGCAAGTCCACCACCGAATGGCTGAAGAAAAACAAAATGAAGACTTTGGAGTGGCCTAGCCAAAGTCCTGACCTGAATCCTATTGAGATGTTGTGGTATGACCTTAAAAAGGCCGTTCATGCTCAAACCCTCTAATGTAACTGAATTAGGACAATTCTGCAAAGATGAGAGGGCCAAAATTCCTCCAGGACGCTGTAAAAGCCTCATTGCACGTTATCGCAAATGCTTGGTTGCAGTTGTTGCTGCTAAGGGTGGCCCAACCAGTTATTAGGTTTAGGGGGCAATCACTTTTTCACACAGGGCCATGATGGTTTGGATTTTTTTTCACCTTTAATAATAAACACCTTCATTTACAAATTGCATTTTGTGTTTACTTGTGTTGTCCTTGACTATTGTTTAAATTGGTTTGATGTTCCGAAACACTTAAGTGTGACAAACATGCAAAGGAACAGGAAATGAGGAAGGGGGCAAACACTTTTTCACACCACTGTAAATTGGTTGAGCTGTCAGGAATGTTGGGTATATAAAGGATAATTTGAGAGGATTGGAGAATAGGTGTTGGATTATCTCTGAGATTATTACATATCATGCAACTGTCATTTTGATACTGTAAATATTTAGTTTTGCAGATTTGAGTTTAATGGCATTCAAGGTCGTGTGACCAGTATGATGAGTGTGGATGAAGATAAGTGTGCCACCTTCAAGTGTTTATTGACTGATAGACATATTCTATCAAACACATTATCAAACACAATGCTATCAAGACACATTCTTTGATCAGCCTATCAGAAGACTTTAATATGCTTTCTGTCTGTCAATCATTTTATACGTTCACATGGTGTAGTAGTTGAAGTGGAACTTTCAAGTTTAATGCCATATTCAGATTCATAACAGTTGCCAGCTGAGGGTGACTATTTTGCTACTGTTTTATTTGACAACCGTAAGAAGATGCATTGCTGCTCAATTGTTCGGTGACTATCTCAACTATATCTTTGGAGGGTGGTGTTTTGGAAGAAGGGGGGTGTTTCCAATCCAACAGCTCATTCTCGTGGAATTTCCAGAATGGCTTAAATCGCTTACAGCTGCTTTAATTTCTTAAAGGGGTTATGTCATGAGGAATCAAATTTCCCTTGATATTTTTACAAATAAGAGATCATTCTCCTATAAAAATATTCTGTACATTTTCAATTTCAAAATGTAATCCCAAGTGCAATAAAAGCATTTATTGAAACCAAGCTGCAAAAACACCTTGTTCTCTACTTCCACGAATAATCTACGACACTAGGGGGCCCATTAATTCATGACTGCCTCTACAATGGAAAAAAAATAAATTCCTACTTCACATCATTGCAGCCTTGGCCCCACCCACTGGTGCTTCTGTTCGTAAACTGAATGAGAGCAGGACGGACAAGTCTAGTTTGGCCTAACTAATCCTGAACACCAAATGTGACCCATCTGTACCATTTTATTATTATTTTAGTATACAAACATACACTAGACCAACCTTTTTTCTACCACGGCAAACTTTTTACAACTAAAAAATTATACAGCACTCCACTATCCCACATAGGCTAACCATCATCAATATATTTCCTTTTCAAGAACTTGTCCATGTTTTCTGTCCGTCTTCATAGCATGTTTACTTGTAATGTTTTAAATGCAGCTATACAAAAACAAGTCACAGTGCTTGCATTAGAACCCCCCCGCAGTGATGGCAAAGGCCACTAAAAGATGACATGAACACCGCAATATTACAAAAAACAAATACAATACAATGCGGCCCACATCGACTTAAACTGGGTGCTCGCCTGTGCGTAATCAATCGCATCAAGGGAGACTGATGTTGAGGCAATTGTCATTAGATTTTGCATCTTTGCCTCGGACAGACGACTTCTCATGGCAGTTTTAATTTGGTTCTGAAGGCTGAACCGAGCGTCAAGCGCCACATTGTCCTCCACATGACAAGATTTGCAAAAAAAGTCACAGAGGGGTGATTTTACGAGTTTTTCACGTAATAAAGTGGGAGGTGTACACAATAAACATTGAAAACATGTATTTGGAAGAGAGAAAAAACTTGCAGTTGCTTTGATCGCTGAAAGTAATAAAAAGACTAATTTATGTTTAGTGTTTATGTTTAGGTCTAAGTGTTTTCTTGGTGAATTTAAAATAGTTCAATAACTGGGGTCTCTGATATTCGTAAATTATAAGGTTATATTTAATTAAAAGAAATTGAGACATTAAATGTCTCTTCACAAATTTGGACAGTTTTTAAATATTTCTTGTTGCTTGGTACTCTCAAAGACATTATTGGTGGAAAACACTTTGGTCTAAAGTGACGTCACATCATAGACTTCACACACTTCAGTGTATTCTGCAGACGCGAGCCATGTGAAAGACCCTTAACGCGTGTGTATATATCAGTCACTTTTACACATTAATAATTGCTCTTCACAATCACAAAAGTTACCAATTGTGGTTTCAAAATGGCGAATTTCTCCGAAAGGTGAGTTTGGATCCCTGAAATTCTATATTTTTTTTCATGCATTTATTTTTTTTGTGGAATTTGATAATTTTCCACAGCACACCTGACAATCTTTCATGGCACAATAGGGTGCCGTGGCACAGTGGCTGGGAAACACTGCACTACACAGATGACCATTTTCAAGTATCTCGGGCAGATTTTAAAAGACATGGTGTCAAGTTACTACTCTTAAAAGGAGATGCCATTCTGTTTCTTTCAGCTGCTCTGCCTCTTGTTTTTTGAGCACAGATATTTCATGGTTCAGTTCTTGCACACATCTGCGTTATTTTAATTGTTGGTGTATCTGAACATGCACTAGATGGATATCTTGGCAGTGCAAAATGGAACGACATCTGTTTACTGTCGGCACAATGCAACGCTCTGCAATGGATGCCTCCATGGTAGACAGCATCATTGATTATATTGGGTTCTGTTGCTTTTGACGTGACTATAGTGTCCGGTGTAGACAGTGTGTGAGTGTTGTCAGTTGTGCATGAGATGAATAGTTAAATATATTCGGATGCAATGTGTTGGATGCGTGTTATGTGTAAACTCTGAAATGTAGTTTTATAATATTGTGTAGCTGGTTCATTCTCTTCCGTTTCAAATATGGCTTTATTTCAAAGGGTCTGCTCGATGTTAGCCAGTCATAACAGTGGGCATTTTCTTCGAAGTTTTAAGGAGGTACTTTGGCCAGAGTGTTTCAGGCAGAGGGTGAGAGACAGGGTAGAAAATGATCATATATTACTTAATTATGACTGTTTTGGTGAAAAAAAAACTTTAAGATTATTAGTGGACTCAAGGGAAGAACATAAAACTATTAAAAAAGCACTTCATGACCCCTTGAAATAATGCATTATTCTGATTTGTTTTGTAACATCTCTTTACAAAACAGCACTGTAAATCATTTGAAAGAGTAAAAACTTGCCTGGTTTATTTTGGATAAATAGGCTAAATTGGTAAGAGGTTTCTACAGGCTTTTCTGTCAGTAGGAGTAGCATGGAGATTAGAGTTAAAAAGTGATGGAATGGGAAGGGATTATATTTGCATGGCTTTAGCAATTTGGCTTAATATGTCACCACATTGGAAGTGCTCTGCTAAAGTAAAGTTTCTCCATCTCTTGAACTGAATTCCTCGGATAGATTATCCACTTTGTTGTTTACAATTGCATTGTACTGGAGTTTTGTATAAATTAAAATAATTTATTATATTGATCAAACACATTATTATTTAATTGAGCATGCCTTCAACTAGGGATTGGTGGATAAACCACGTTTGAATGTCTTTAACTGCACATTGTGATTATAATTTGAGCAACCAGTGAGTACTATAATGATTCAAGTTTAACAAAACATCTCTTGCTTCATTTAGGATCAGATTTGACTTTCAGTGAGTGAGTTAGTTAATTCTGTTACAGCTCTGACTTATGTAGTGAGTTGTTCAAAGATGTTGTCAAAGACATGATGTCATTATTTTACAGTACATGGCCTTTTTTATATTATTACTTGACACACAGTGTTTGTTTATTACTTTCTTATATATGTTGACTGTTTAATATCATTAGCTGTTTAACTTATCTGATGTAGGCTATATATGGTACCAGTTGGATATACAGCTAAATAACTGTGTAACAGAATTTCTACTGGTTGGATATACAGTGAAATAAACAATATTGTTTTGCACCATTGCACGGTGTAAAGGGATTCAATGGAAAGGAGGCGAGATCTGGCTTGTCAATATAAATAATATTTTAATCATAAACTTGAACAAAAGACGAACACACACATGATGGACATGTCTGTAAACAATCTCTCTCTCTGCTTGATTAGCCTAATAAGGGACCGGGTGTGTAGACTCACGACCCGGCCCCGCCCTCCGTCCTGCCAAATTCCTCCATCGATCTTTCAGGCATGGGAGCCCCCAGCATGACGTACACCTTACGCCCCGTCTGCCGGCAGGTCATCCCCATCTACCTGGACGAGAGAGGGGACAAGGGGAGGGAAACAGAAATAATTAAATAGGGGGGGTACTTCCTGTAACAGTGTAGTACCCCCCCCCCCCAAAAAAAACACAAAAATTTAAAAGAGAGGGAAAAGGCCAACGCTGAGGAGAGAGAGAGAGAGAGAGAGAGAGAGAGAGTGGGAGAGAGAGTGGGAGAGAGAGAGAGAGAGAGAGAGAGAGAGAGAGAGAGAGAGAGAGAGAGAGAGAGAGAGAGAGAGAGAGAGAGAGAGAGAGAGACCAGTTCTCCGATATGTCGTAGCTTGGTCCCCGGCCACTCCTCCACCCTCTAACTGACAACAGCCGCGGATCGGAGGCAGTCCTCCAGCCCCTGGTGGACGGAACGCCCCGCCGCGTTCCCGGGGAACAGAAGTGGTCTCCCCCGCGCCTGGCAGTGGTTCTCCCGCTCCAGGCGGTCTCAGACCCCGCCGCGTTTCAGCGGCTGGTAGGGGACTCATCTGCCCCTGGCAGTGGCCCTGACCGCTCCAGGCAGTCGGTTAGGAGCCCCTTCTCCCCTCGCGGTCAGCGGCCGTTCCTCCGCTTCCAGGCGGCTGGGCTCCTTGTCCCCCGGTAGATGGTCGCGGCTGCTCCGTTGGGGTCGACGGTAGTGGTGAGAACTCTACTACGGCGTGTCCCTCCTGGGTTTCAGCACCAGTGTAAAGGGATTCAATGGAAAGGAGGCGGCGAGAACCGGCTTGTCAATATAAATAATATTTTAATTATGAACTTAAACAAAAGACGAACACACACACATGACGGACATGTCCGTAACCGATCTCTCTCTCTCTCTCTCTCTCTCTCTCTATCTCTCTCTCCCGCACCATCCTCCGCAGTTGGCCCTTATCCCTCTCGGAGGCTTGATTAGCCTAATAAGGGGCTGAGTGTGTATACTCATGACCCGGCCTCGCCCTCCGCCCTGCCACACACGGTATATACCATCATACCACCCATCCCTACATTCAACAATGATTTACTACAAAGGTTGTCTTATTATACAGCTCCATGATGATGGTGTGTTTGATGGAAGGGGTCAGGCAGTGAGCTGAGATTAATTTTTTCCTGACAGCTGGTACTCTTGAGCAGGGAGTTTAGAAACTCCCAGCACTTTCATGCTGAATATTTAATCATGACAGAGTTCTGACTGACACTCCTGCCCTCTACATGGTCTTCAGGCTCAGCTGGAAGCACAGAGATCCACACAGGACTTCCAGAGGGCCACAGAGGTACTGCGGGCGGCCAAAGAGACCATCGCTCTGGCTGAACAGAGGCTGCTGGAGGAAGACAAGAGGCAGTTTGACTCAGCGTGGCAGGAGATGCTTAACCATGCTACACAGCGAGTGAGTGTTGCAGATATTTGCTGTGATAGGGATTTTAAAGCAATAGTTCACCTAAAAATAACAATTCTGGAATTTTCTCACCCTTAATTTGTCAGTCCTCATTCACTGGGCCAAAATATTTTTCAAAAATTCCCCTTTTGTGTTTCACAGAAGAAAAAAAAACCTACTGGTTTGGAATGACAAGAGGGTGAGTAAAAATTACATAATTTAGAGGGCTACTTCAGCCAAAAATAAAAATTATCTTACCATTTACTCACTTTCATGCCATCCCAGGTGTGTATGTCTTTCTTTCTTCTGCTAAACACAAAGATTTTTAGAAGAATATGTCAGCTCTGTATGTCATTTCAATGCAAGTGAATAGTGGCCAGACCTTTTGAAGCTCCAAAAATCAAAAGTCTACTGAAATGTTGCAATAGCTTTGAGTGAGAAGCAGATCAATATTTCAATCATTTTTTACCATAATTTTTTCAGAAAATGAAAGTGGAGATTTATAGTAAAAAAAGGACTTAAATCTTGATCTGTTTCTCACCCACACCTATCGTATCGATTTCTAAAACTGATTTAACCACTTGAGTCATATGGGATTACTTTTATGCTGCATTTATGTGATTTTTGGAGCTTGAAAGTACTGGTCGCTATTCCCTTGCATTGAAAGGACCTACAGAGCTAAAATATTCTTCTAAAAATCTTTGTTTGTGTTCAGCAGAAAACAGTAAGTCATACACATCTGAGATGGCATGAGGGTGAGTAAATGATGAGATAATTTTCATTTTTGGGTGAACTATTCCTTTTACTTTTTGGGTGAACTATCCCTATAAAATGAAATGTTGTTGGAAATATTTAGTAAAGTTTTGTTTTTTTTCCCGTTTTTTTTAGGTGATGGAGGCAGAGCAGATAAAAACACGCAGTGAGCTGCTGCATAAGGAAACAGCAGCCAAGTACAATGCAGCCATGGGCCGTATGAAACAGCTAGAGAAAAAACTCAAACGCACCATCAACAAGTCTAAGTATGCCCTGAATAATCCATTTTAAACACATCAAGCATTTCAGTGACCTTATTCCTTAGTGCATGTATACACTTTGTGTTTTCAAGGCCACCAGTAGTCTATGGCCATGTCCACACACATGTTTTCTGTTGAAAACGCACTGATTTTGCTATTATTACACCTCTCATTTACAGTGGAACACATTTTCCTCCACTAAAATGGAGACTTTCGAAAACACTCTCTAGTGCCACATACTTTGGAAAACATGGCATTAGGAAATAGAAAGCTGAGTTTTCAACTGAAAACATTTATTCGTCTGGACGTGGCCTGTGGTTTTTGTATACATGTGGTTGGTGTTGGTTCTAAATTTTATTCTAAATTTAGAAAAAATGTAAAGCATGATTACTGTCACAGTGTTTGCACAGGTTTGACATTATATCTTTATATGTGGATCATGTTGAATCAATGAATATCTGTGGGGACCTTTAGTTGAGGGTGGTTTTCTCACACTGGAGATCTGAGAATGATTGTAACTCAGCAGGCTCAGCTCTCTGTCACTAAACTCCTATGATCCTCTCACTCAGCATTTGCCTAATGTGTCAGCATATAGAGAATGGTTGCCATAGCAATATGTACAGTGCTATTTATAGGCATAAAATGTGACTTTAATCAGTTTTTCTCGATTTCTCTTTCCAGGCCCTACTTTGAAATGAAGGCCAAGTATTACTTGCAGCTGGAGGTACTTTTGTATTCAGATTATGCAAACATACAGCATGTAGTGCTGTTCTATATTTAACATATTCTACACAACATGACACAAATTTCTACTGGGTGTAAATTCAAGGAAAAACCAATAAAAATAGAGAAATAAATAAAACTTAATTCAAGATATCTTCTCTGAAAACCAAATCAAGCAAATTTATCTTGTTTTAAGAATGTTTACACGTTTTTACTTTATTACTGAATGGTTTCTTGATTTAGAAAATGATTTAGCAGTGCAACACTCTGGGTCTGGGTTTGGTGGTAGCCCGATGTATTATTTTTCCAGATTAATCAGTGCTTTTTGGAACTATCGGTTTTCTGCAAAACTCTACGCCAATAGTTGCTTATAGTTTTTTTTTTTTATATATATATATGTTTACTTTCCACTTGGCACTATTTTGATTAGATTATAAATTGTGGCATGCAAAGAAAAATGCGACTATGGAAACCCCATCAGCATATATATTGTCTTTAATATAATATCATGTGAATAATAAACCTTAATTAAGCTTTAATTAAACCTTATTTTGTGAAAAATATATATATATATGTGTGCACACTGATCAGCCACAACATTAAAACCACCTGATTAATATTGTGTAGGTTCCATACCACAATTATACAGAGAAGTTATCAGATACAGTAGACCAGTTTGGCCATTCTCTGTTGATCTCTCTCTCTCTCATCAACAAGGCATTTCCATTTACAGAACTGCCACTCACTGGATGTTTTTTGTTTTTGGCACCATTCTGAGTAAATTCTAGAGACTGTTGTGTGTGAAGATCCCAGGAGATCAACAGTTACAGAAATACTCAAACCAGCCCGTCTGGCACCAACAATCATGCCACAGTCCAAATAACTGAGATCACATTTTTCACCATTCTGATGGTTGATGTGAACATTAACAGAAGCTCCTGACCCGTATCTGAATTATTTTATGCACGGCACTGCTGCCACACAATCTGCATTTCCACTGTATTTTTCAATCCATGTCTTCAGTATATTTTTCTCCACTTGCTTGGCCTTTTCTTGCTGTCTATTTTCAGACCTCTAGGTTTTTTATTTTGTTTCTCTCTGTTTCTCTTAAGCAACTGAAAAAGAATGTGGATGACCTTCAGACCAAGCTTACACAGGCTAAAGGGGAATATAAATCAGCACTTCAGAACCTGGAGATGATCTCAGATGAGATCCACGAGCGCAGACGTTCCTTGGGTATAGGCCCGCGGGAGAGAGGCGTGGGTTCAGAGGGTGATGGCATCATTAGTGAAGACCTTTCAGGCTTCAAGATGGATTCCGATGGAATATCGAGTAAGTTCATGTTATCAGTGTCAGCCTCATACAGCTGTTCTTTGTTAGTACTGAAAAGTATAGATTAAAAATAGTTCCCTCAATGTATGTGTATGCTAAGTAGCTGCTTAAAATATTGAGTTGTTAGTGTAGCAACAACTATTTTGCCTGTTTGAACTTTTTTTTGTGTAGTATCGAGTTGCTTTGTTGAATTGAGTACAAGAGCACAATGCCACTTCTAGTAGATGTACTGCAGTGTTTTACTGAAGAGAGAATACAGCAGAGACACGGTGTGAAAGTCTGATTGATGTTTTTATAGATCTTTTCAGCAGAGTGAAGCACAGCAGTGCTGTGTACAGTGGTTAATACTGTCTGTCACCCCTTTGGCTCTTATCTTAAAATGGCACTTTAGTTATATGTGCGCTGTCCCAACAATTTTTTTTATCACACTTAAAGGAACAGTTCATCCAAAAAATGAAAAATATCTCATCATTTACTCGCCATCATGCCATCCCAGATGTGTATGACTTTCTTTCGCTGAACAAAATCAAATGTTTATAAGAATATCTCAGCTCTGTAGGTCCATACAATGTAAGTGAATGGTGACCAGAACTTTGAAGGTTAAATTGGTTCTATATATATATATATATATATATATATATTCTGAAGCGATGTGATAGGTGTGGGTGAGAAACAGATCAATATGTAAGTCCTTTTTAAACCCAGTAGGTGGCAATATACACAAAGAATGCAAATCACCAAAATCAAAAGAAGAATGTAAAAGTGAAAGTGGAGATTTAGAGTAAAAAGGCCCTAAATATTTATCTGTTTCTCACCCACACATGTTATATCACTAATGAAGATATGGATTTAACCACTGGAGTAATATGGATTACTTTTATGCTGCCTTTATATGCTTTTTGGACCTTCAGCGTTCTGACCACCATTCACTTGCATTGTATGGACCTACAGAACTGAAATATTATTCTAAAAATATTTGTTTTTGTTCAGCAAAAAAAAAATTTTGTGTGTTCTATCCCTTTAAAGGAATAGTTCACCCAAAAATGAAAATTTGATTATAATGTACTCACCCTCATATCAAGTATAACTCATTCCTCCATTTAAAAAAAAAAAAAAAAAAAAAAAAGTAAGAGTAAATAAAGTATGAATATACTGGTGCATCTTTTCAGTACAATGGCAGTTGATAGTGACAATCTTAAAACAATGACACAAGAGTATCATAAATGAAGACTTGAAATATGAAGCAGGACTACTTTTATGATACTTTTGGGTCCTTTTTAAGCTTTAAAGTTAGTCACTATCCACTGCCATTGTACTGTATTAAAACATCTTTAGTGTTCCGCATAAGACAATCATTCATGTTTGGAAAGACATGAGGGTAAGAAAATGGATGGAGGGTGTTTTTATGTTTTTTGCTGCAGTGGTAATTGCCCCTGCAGATGGGTGGGCTAATGCATGTGGTTTGTGAAGAGTGGATTGCGCAGTAAAGAGCAGAAACTGATAAAAGCCTCTACTGTATCTGATAAGCCTTTATGAGTAATTCAAGCGTAATTCAAAGGGCAGCCACAGGAATACTTTTAAATGCAGTACACAGCCTTGTTAGTGCTGAACATAGAATAGGTCACATATACTGTATATGCCCTAAATGGCATTGTTTTGATGGATAACCTGAATTTGTCATAATCATTATGACGTAAACAAGGTTTCTGTTCTGACCATTGTGATGTGATGGTAGTATGGCAACTGATTCACCAGAGTCATGTGAAAATTGTAAACATGTTTCAATGTTCATAAAATATGTTTGGATTGGAATACAAGCAAACTGCTTACACATGACTTTTGTTTGTCACGAGATGTCATTATCTGCATGTTTAATTCAGTGAGTTGCATTGCAAATTGAAAAATGTATAGACTTTTTGAAAACGTAAGACTTTATTTTTGCAGATTCGTGTGGTGACACTAGTGGTGGTGGCATAAGGCACTTTATTGTCATTGTATACAATACAATGAAATTTTGTGTGGCAACCCTCAGAAAGCAATACTAGACATATTACAGTTAAAGAATAAAGATAAATAGATTAAGTAATAAAGATAGAATAAGTAAAAATATATTGGCAGATATAAACATAGTATATATAACTTGCTCTCTGGACGTGGTGTTAAAATATTTATAAATAATTTTTAAGTAAATGAAAAGACAAAGTATATATATTGTGGGATATATACAATATGTTTAACATGTGTATATTGCACATGAAGTTGATCTAAGCTTATTTTTTCTTTTTTGTCCTGCAGTGGCATCTGGCTCATATGAGGATGAAAGCTGCAGCACTGGTGCCATGTCTGAGGAAGACTCTGAGACTCAGTCCACCAGTAGCTTCAGTTCTGGACCAAACAGCCCTCTGGACTTAGCCTGCCCCTTCTCTTCCTCATCCTCCTCTTCCTCTGCCTCCCCCGCCCCTTCCTCTCGTCCCTGCAGTCTGGATCTGCCCAGCACCATCTCATTGACTGACTTCAGTCTGATGTCTCCCATCCTGGGCCCGCGTAGTGAATGCAGCGGGGCCTCCTCCCCAGAGTGCGATCTAGAGAGAGGTGAGAGATTCTTGGATGCATTTGTGTTGATTGATGAAAACCACATAAGGCTGCACGTGCGTGTGACTGATTGCATTCAGGCTCTTGCTCTGGTTTCTGCTGTGAGAGGATGTAATTTTTTTTTTGTTTCCTGCCTGCTTGCACATGCGCCATCTGGGAGGGCTCATTATTCTATCTGATTGATAGCTGGGTGGCTTTGCCAGAGCAAAACATTTGTGTTTAAAATTTGGCTCCATGTACATTTGATTACTAAATTAAGAAATATTTTTGTTTTTAGTTTTGTTTTGTGGTTTGGTTTGTTTTATTGTTTGTTGATTTAGTGTTTTGTGTTTGGTTTTGTTTGATTTTCAGTTTGTGATTTGGCTTGTTTTCAGATATGCCTAATACCTTCCAGCTTAAAGAAATAGTTCACCCAAAAATGAAAATTCCAGTGTTGTTCCAAACCTTTATGTTGTTGTTGTTGTTGTTATATCGATGACCATTGACAACAGTGAATAACAACCAATCAATTTTGGTAATTTCCTCACAAAAAAAACTATCATATAGCTTCACAATGGAGTTTTGTGTTCCTTGCCACAGTCGCCTTCGGCTTGCTCACTGGGGTTATTAATACAATTATTATTTAATTATTTTTAAACACGATAAAGAATCATATCTTATCTAATTGCACAACAGGGCTCCAAACAAAAATCAATTAAGGAGCCACTGGCTCCTATAGGGGGAAAAACAGGCACCAAATATTTTCATTTTTAACTCCTTCCATTCCTTTTCGTCCCGCAGCTCGCATGCAAGAAAAACTGCACGTGCTAACAGTGTAGTCTGTGGAGCATTCTTCGCAATTATGTGATCACGTGCATTTTTTTTTTTATGCTTGTTACTGTCACCGTGTTTTCTCACAGTCTCTTTTTTGAAATGGTTAGTTCCTGCAATGAACTCCGTTTTCCCCGCTATTTCTTTGATATAAACTTTTGTAATGTATTTCGGGAAATGTAATGCAAATTTTAAAATCAAAGGGAGTAAATTTTTACTGTCGCCAATGGCGACCTTGACAGAAATTACACTCGCAAATAAATTAATTTTGTCGCAAATGCGACCATTTTTAGTCGCAGTTTGGAGCCCAGCACAATGATGATGATTTATCGACTTTATAGACATTACATTTTTATCGTCTGTTAATGCTGAACTTCTGTAAAGCTGCTTTGAAACGATGTGTGTTGTGAAAGGCGCTATACAAATAAAATTGACTTGACTTCACTTGACAATCCTTGGAATTAAGCACATAAGTAGTACAAGCTATATTATGGTGTCCTTATTGTGCTTTTTGTTCTTTTTTGGGTATATCAGACATGGCCACTATAAATTGTTGTTCAATACAAAAGAGCTGTGTAAAGATTCTTAAAGTTATCCTTTTGTGTTTAATAGAAAAATAACAGCATACAGTTTTGGAACAACACATGGAGTAAATGACAGAATATTCATTTTTGAGTACTTTAACTTATTAATACCTGTGGGGCAATTAAAATAGGGCTACAGCAGTGCTTCATACTACATCACAATAACTAAACAAGAATACAGCATACCAGATCACACATTGAGAATAAATATTAAAGATAAATAAATGCATACATAAAAATACAAAAATAATGATAAGAAACTTTGATATCACCCATTACATAGTCAAATACCCACAGGCACAAAGGTACATTTATATCTAATTGTAAGGCACCTTACACCATGTAGACAAAGGACAAAAGCTTGAACTGTGAGTGCAAGGGATGTTTTTACTCACCCTCATGCCATCCAAGATGTGTATGATGTTCTTTCTACAACAGAACAGAAATGAAGATTTTTAGAAGAATATCTCAGATCTGTAGGTCCTTACAATGCAAGTGAATGGTGGTGATAAACTTTGAAGCTCCACAAATCACATAAAGGCAGCATAAAAGTAATCCATACAACTCCAGTGGTTAAATCTATATATTCAGAAGTGTTTTGATAGTTGTAGGTGAGAAACAGATCAATATTTAAGTCCTTTTTTTGTTATAAATCTCCACTTTCACTTTCAGAATGTGACAAAGTGAAACTTTTCGTAGTTTACTAAAAAGACTTAAATATTGATCTTTATTGCGTAAACGATTTTTGGATGAACTTTCCCTTTAAAGCTTCTATCATTGTCCATCTAAAATGAAAAGATTCCTTTTTCTAATTAGATTTTTTTGTACTTGTTTTCTCGTACAGGTAACCGGGCCGAAGGGGCAGAGTCTGAACTTGGCAACGTTCTCAAAAACAACAGCATCAGCAGCTCCAAAACAACCTTTGGCCTGGATAGCCGTTTCCATTTGCTATCTCTAAAAATGAGCCGGATGGACACCAGAAAAAATGTGGACCGTGGCCCTCTTGGTCTGGCTCAACAGTCCTCCCCAACCACACTGTTGCTCGACGGGATGTGACGGAACTAGCTGCTACACAAGATTGATGTATTTATCCACATGCCATGCGTGCTAGCGAGAGGCCTTAGCAACCATCCATCCTCTCCTTCACTAGCATCATCCCAGCCCATTCCTCTCACTGTCTAGAATGATCTGCCAACTTTCAGATTGAAATGTCACTCGATCGGACAGGTGTTTGAAAAACACTGACATGATGTGCTGCAGAGACAAATCTGCCGCTTGGAGTAGCCTGTAATTGATGTGGTGTCTAAATAAAAGACAAAAAAGCACTCCAAATCGTGAGCTTCATGACCATCGTAACATTTCCATGCATTCCAGACATGATCTAGAGTGTAAAGAGACAATAAGTAGAATTGTTTGTGTGAATTTTGGGGTTCACAAAGTTCTTGAAATCACTTGTTGTGGAAAAATAGCACTTGTCTTTTCACTGGAGGGCTTTATGAAATTCATAAAATATAGATATAAGATATAATATAGATTTATGCCACTCGTTGTCTTTCATGTCTGCTGAAACTGTGTCATAGAATGGTAAATATACTGAACAGAGCCATTTGTGTGGCGGTGTAATGTTACAACCATTTAAGTTACTGTGTAGCTAGGACACCTGTGCATGACTTTGCTTTAGCCTGGAGCTCAACAGACTCACAAACATAAAAAGAAGTGTCCATCTTCAAAAAGAACTTTAAACTTCAGCTTTTTTCTGCAATGAGTTATGAGGAAGTGAAGCCAAACACCTGCATTACAAGTCACGTCCTCAATGTTAACTGGAAATCTGCAGACGTGGCGAGGTTCTTTCCCATCCACACCTGCTGTTTTCACCTTTCTTTGTTCCTCCGAATGCCAAATGTATGAGCCTTCCTACATGGCTAGACGGTGTGCATGCCGGACTATTTTTCTATGTAAAGGACCATCATCAATTCTTTATAACATAAATAGAAAAAGAGCAATAGATGCAGATTCACACTATCTGTGAGTTTAAAATAAATTAGAACATGGAGGATGGTTCAGAAAGGAGCATAATATGCTCAATGGATTAAGTTTTATGGGGAACCACAGATTTGGCTGGTCTTAGTGGTGGATTGGTGCACTGATGAGGTGGACACTTATTGAATGTTCCATCAAGTTTCTATGTACAGTAGTTGCTGCTGGATTTAGAGATGAACTTTAGGTCTAATCAGTACAGTAGGTAGACTGTAATGTGTTTGTGTATGACCTTGTGTCTTGTCTTTTTTTTTGCCTTCTCAAAATGTTTTACACCTGTTTTTGGTCTGTTGCTATTTTGAGAACCGAGGATATGAAAAGAAACCATTTACCAGTATTTTTAAGTGATTTATGGCATTTAGTCTTTTGATGTTTATAGAGCTTGTGTAATTGTTTTCAGACTTAAATAAAATATCTACTGCATTACTGTCAAGTGTAATAATCACTGTTAGCTGTGACTGTCTTATATTTAGCAGACGACTTGATAAAAAAACGACTTACAAATAAAAAGGATTATTCATGTTTAAAAACAAGTTAAGCTCTTATAAATAGCATCTGTCGCATGTTGTTGATTACCATAGAAAATCATTTGTTTTTGCTCCGCAGTTCGTGAAAAAAATATGAAAGTAATGCACATGCAATTAAAGTCTGGGTCAAGCATATAATTGTTTCCCCGTAGACTTACATTGTAAGTACATTTCTGTACACACAATGTTTTTTTAAATATTGTTTCTAAGATAAATTTGTATTTAAAGGAAATTCCAGGTTCAATACAGGTTAAGCTCAATCAACAGCATCTGATTCGGTGAATGGGGCCAATTTCTGGAGGGTTTAAAATATGAAGTTTATAGTTTAATAAAAGCAATTGCATTAATTATTCAGTTAAAATGTGTGTTTTATTTGAGATGTTAAGTTGTTTTTTTTGTCTTTTTAAGGGGTTTCAGTGTAACGTCGTCATGGGAATGAAGAAAAATTGGATTTACACTGGTGGCCAAACGTTTGGAATAATGTACAGATTTTGCTGTTTTAGAAGGAAATGTACTTTAATTCACCAAAGTGGCATTCAACTGATCACAAAATATAGTCAGGACATTACTCATGTAAAAAACAGCACATCGTTATTTGAAAAATACATTTTTGATCAAATATAGACAGACCCCATTTCCAGCAGCCATCACTCCAACACCTTTTCCTTGAGTAATCATGCTAAATTGCTAATTTGATACTAGAAAATCACTTGCCATTTATATCAAACACAGTTGAAAGCTATTTGCTTTGTTAAATTAAGCTTAATGTTGTCGTTGTGCTTGTTTTTGAGTTGCCACAGTATGCAATAGACTGGCATGTCTTAAGATCAATATTAGGTCAACAATGACAAAAAACATTTATCTAGAAACTCATCAGTCAATCATTGTTTTGAGGAATGAAGGCTATACAATGCTGGAAATTGCCCAAAAAAATAAAAAATGATCTCATACTAGGGTGTACACTACAGTCTCCAAAGACAAAGGATAACTGGCTCTAACAAGGACAGAAAGAGATGTGGAAGGCCAGATGTACAACTAAACAAGAGGATAAGTACATCAAGAGTCTCTAGTTTGAGAAATAGACGCCTCACATGTCCTCAGCTGACATTGAATTCTACCCGCTCAACACAGTTTCATGTACAAAAGTAAAGAGAAGACTCAGAGATGAAGGCCTTATGGGAAGAATTGTAAAGAAAAAGCCACTTTTGAAACAGAAAATCAAAAAGAAATTGTTAAAGAGTGTGCAAAGAAATGCAATTGGACAACAGATAATTGGAAGAGTGTTATGGATCATAGCCCCATTGAGCTTTTGTGGGATCAGCTAGACTGTAAGGTGCGTGAGAAGTGCCCGACAAGACAGACACATCTATGGCAAGTGCTACTGGAAGTGTGGGGTGAAATGTCACCTGAGTATCTGGACAAACTGACAGCTAGAATTACAAGGATCTGCAAAACTGTCATTGCTGCACGTGGATTATTTTTGATGAGAACTCTGTGAAGTAATTTAAGAAGTTCTGAAATTATTTTTCAAATTGTAATAGTAATTTTTCCATGTTATTAATGTCCTGACTATACATTGTGATGAGTTGAATGCCACTTTGGTGAATAAAAATACCAATTTCTTTCCATAAGAGCAAAATCTGCACATTTTTCCAAACTTTTGGCCACCAGTGTAACTTTACACAGAACAGGTTAATAAGCATGTTAACATGATTACAAGACTTGTTTCTATACTTTTGAAACAGTCAGTATTTTAATGTTTATGGATTGGCCCCATTCACATCCATTGTAAGTGCATCACTGTACCCCAGATTTGTTTTGTTTTTTTTAAAGGAGGGACGAGCCGAAATAATTGTTTGTTGCAATCAACATTGTGCCACAAATGCTGTCGATTGAGCTTAACTTGTATTGAACCCAGAATATTCCTATAAGTTTTCAGATCACCCTTCTCTTTTCACTTCTTTCTCTTTTTATTACATGGTGATATGATGGAATGAAAAACAACATATGACAATGAGTCTCTTCGGATTAAGAAATTGAAATTTGATTTAAAAGAAACACTTTAAATCAGTTAAGATTAATAGTAACACTTCAGTCATGTTGTCACTTTACAATTCATAAGAGCTATATACCTTGCCACATTATTGTCAAATCTTGTTTACTACCCATTTCTCATTATGTCATCAGTATTGTCAGAATAAAGTGTTATAACGTGTGAATTTTCAGTATAACTACTGCTTAGCCCTGTGACTCCAGAATAGGTAATTTGGGAGGGAAAATGGGACAACAAATGGCTTTAAAAGTGAATCTGTGAGAATGCCTGATAATACATGCACATATATTTTAATCTCAGCAAATAAACACATTAGAGCAGATGAATGAAAACCAAAAAGCATGTGAAATGGAAGAACATCAAGCATTTGCACAATCCCCAAATAGAAATACCTGAACAGTCCATGTCCATTTACAATGTGTGAACATCCATTTCATTGTTATCATCTGTAAACATAAAAGTACTGTACTGGTAAAGAGTGACTGAAACAAACTGGGCTTTCATTTTGTACACATAATGGGATTTTTAAAAAAAGAAAATTAAATAGCTGAAAATAATTTGACCAACATGCTTATGAGTGCACCAGATGGATATGTGTAAAAGCACACTGAAGAGAGAAGCCCTCTGAACTTCATTCTACCTAGACATCAATGACAGACCAGAGGAAGAGCCCTTAGTAAGGTACACAGAAATCTTTGTACTATGCAGAACAACCATCATTAGCTACTCTAGCAGTACACATCATTTATATACAACAATGTAAAGTCCCTGTTGTATTTGCAGTCTCCTGAGTGAAATACAGTTGTTTCAGGTCTAGTGTACTTACACCATCCTCTTTGATTGCAACTTTAGACCGCAGGTCTGGGAGAAATGTGTTTTTGGCTTCCTTCAAGCACGGCACAACAACAGCACAGAAGTCAGAGCAGTCATTCGCTGTCTATCACACGCAAACATGAGAAATATGGCACATGGCACTATGTCAGGTACCATTTGTGGGTGGTGCGCATTTGCTTTGGAAAACAAACGTCCATGCCATGAGAGATGAGTGCTAGAGTATCTTCAATAAGGGCATCTTTTAATTGCAGAATGAACTGGTGGGCCGCTGATATACACCATTTTACATCATGATTGTGTCCTTATTGCAGCTGAGAGACCCGAAGTGGGGTGACACTGCTGATGTCCAGGAAGAACGGGCCTTCCTGTTTCGGCAGGAAGGTGGTGGGGATGACATTGTAAATGCCGGCTGGGAGGTGCTCCAACTCCATATAACAGAAACCACATCTGAGGGCAGAGAAAATTTTGTTATATGACATCATACAATACCTTAATCTTTTGTAAAGAGTATACATTGTAAAAAAGACTTTCATCATTAAATAAAAGTCATTATGATGAACAATTTATGCAGCTACAGCCATGTTATTAATGTTGAGCTCTGCTTTAATGTCATCTGGTTTACCGGAAATCTCCACTGCCTCTCTTTTGAGAGCCTGAGGATCCTGAATCCCCAGCTGTAGATACGGTCACCACCTCAAAGCCCACGCTGTACTGCCTGCAGGGACAAAGCCAAACTCATTCATATTCACTGACAACACACTGCATCAGACCTCCTCTCATCACAGAGAATGCACTCCCACACTCTACAGCAGAAAGAGATACAGAAGGGATCTGAATGTGTGGAGGTGTTTCTTCAAAGATGGAGTGATTACACAGGATGGCCCTATCCATGTCATTCCTGGTGTGAAGGGGAATCCTATCCTATGCCTTGTCTAATCGTATGACACCAATTAAATTAGCAAAAATTTATTTTTGGGGGTATTCTGTGGTCTTAACCAGCAAAATACATCAACTAATGCCTTAAAAAGTACAAAATAAAAATAAAATTAAACAAAAATAAAAATCTGCTAAAACAGATTGCTTGTTTTACGAGTGATTATCATCATCATTCGACACAGTTTGCAGATTTTTCTGCTCTGTGACGGTTTTTGTGAACCCACACCACAGATGTCGCACCTGTTTTAACAACGAGCTCCTCTTCCTTTTCATGACTTGTTTGGTAGTCATCACGTTCTGTAGAGATTTCTTTCTTCATTAGGGTTTTTACAGGGTCAAAAATTATTTAGTGCGAGTGATCCCGCTCAAATTATAATAATGTCCAATTGTCAAAGGGTATACATTTATTATCACGTACTTTAGGCACAAAACCAGAAAGATTATATGTTAAAGCCAATTTAATATTCATACAAACTATAATACATATATTATACTATATCGTTGGCATTGAAGTACCATTTAAAAATGACTGTTTTTACACTACACGATTTTCACTCGCCTACAGTTTTGTGGAGATCACTGGCGACAAAAGCCTGAAATCATAGGCAAATCGCAGCGTTGACCTACAGCCAATGAGAGAGCAAGAAACGGGGCACGGGAAGTTTCAGTGGGAGGAGTCCTGATGTTCCTGCAACAGAGCATCAACTAGCATGGCTGCGATTTCAAGAAAGTCTCAATGGACTGAAGAAATGGA
Organism: Moxostoma hubbsi; assembly: GCA_032164185.1. Taxonomy (NCBI): domain Eukaryota; kingdom Metazoa; phylum Chordata; class Actinopteri; order Cypriniformes; family Catostomidae; genus Moxostoma; species Moxostoma hubbsi. The sequence continues at coordinate 13,164,542 of JAVLUX010000014.1, read as the reverse complement.
GGAAAAATTTGTGCAACATTGGCAGGAGCACCAGTGCCTATTTGATGTTTCCTCCGAACTGTACCACAACCGGGTGGAGAAAGAGAAGAGTTGGAGAGAAATTGTCAATTCTCTTGGACAGTCAGGTAAGCAAATAGGTAGATTATTTAGTAGGAGGTACTTTTCATATTGTAACCAATAAAAGATTAAAAACACACATCATATTCTGAAATGCATAACATATGATCATGCATTTGTTTCCGTATCTCGTATCACTTCTCGCGTGTACTCTGTTGTGAAATGTAATTTGGAATCCAGGCAGAGTCGTCAGTGATTCTTCAATAGTTAAATGTTTTGTAAATTGTTCACCCCTGTCGCAGATTCGTCATGTATTTTGAAAACGCCACGACTTCCATGACAAGCCAGACAGTTGTGTAATATGAACGGTACCACGATCCGACGTCTTTGAAAGTCGTGTAGTGTGTAGGAGGCATTAGAGGGGTTAATTTCCCTTGACACTGGCTGACTTTGTTAACTTTGTATGCTGCATACAAGAATCCAACTGAAACAATAAAATATGTAATTTATATACCAAGAAATTTTAAATGTTATACTACACACATGTGCTTAACTAGATGGTGAATTGCGTTTGCTGCTATAAGGCTATGTTTTGGGGTAGGGAGACTTGCAGGACTCCAAATAAACAGTATATTAATGTTGCATATGAAAACCATGGTGACTTTTTGCAGAACAAGGAGCAACCTTTTGAAATGTTAAATAGTGATGGAACATTAGTGAAATGTGCCCTCTAGTGGTGTGGAGTAAATAACTATATAGTCTGACCTGGAGCCACGAAGTTCAATGAGCAGAGGACCTGATTTCTCCAAGTTAAACTGATAAATGGGGTTGTTCTTGTAGGTATCTCTATAATTTCCACAACCCCCGGCACTGGCCCCTTTCCACTGGCCATTTATCTACACATTGGAATACAGAAAAGAGCAAGATGTTGATCTCTCTAGAAATATTTGCCAAATACAATGCAATAACCACCAATAACAATGCAATAACCACATATAACAAAGCAATAACCACATATAACAAAGCAATAACCACATATAACAAAGCAATAGCCACATATAACAAAGTAATAGCCACGTATAACAAAGTAATAGCCACATATAACAAAGTAATAGCCACGTATAACAAAGTAATAACCACATATAACAAAGTAATAACCACGTATAACAAAGTAATAGCCACATATAACAAAGTAATAACCACATATAACAAAGTAAGAGTACCAATGTGGACTCACTCTTTTGGTGTGGGTGAAGGGTGTTGGAATTTTGGAGAAATTAAACTTGCACACTGAATAGACCTTGAAATTAATAATAAGATTAAAGGATTAATCAAACACAAGTATATATAGCATCATTATGAAGATAATCTTCTAAAATATTCCAGAATGAGACATAAACACAGGCCCTCATTTGTTAAGACACAATCACTGATTGTAATCTTACCCTTAGTGTGTAGTTGATGGTGTTTTGTTTTTCATACTGAGAGACCACCAGTGTAAAAGTGTGAGTTCCAGGACTGGTCAGTTTGATTTTGGTCAGGTAGTGAGGGCTGTTGATCCTGATGCCATCAATGAAGGGAGGAGGTTCAGCTACAAACAAACAAAAAGCAAACACATGTAAATACTGAAATACAATGAAGTCAAAAACAGTTCATGTAATATTTTTGACAACTATAATGCCTCAAAGACACACCAGCATTTGTGGTTATTTACCTGGATAATACACTTTCTTTCCATCTGTCTTGTAAACGACTAAAGTTATATACTCCCGGTTTTGAGCAAAGTCATCCTTGAGAGTGAATGAGAAAACAAATTCATTATTCAACTAAATTTTCATTGTTATTTATGTGGTCTTTAAAAACTCTTGAGCAAGACCCCCTATCTGATTGTAATGGACTGTAAAAACTGCCCAACACTTATCTGCTGCCATACCTTGTCAGTGATATGTCTTGTGAGAAGCACCCATACAGCCGTGCCCCCTTGAGGACAATTCACCTCCAGTTTGTACTGAGGGTTATTGGCCAAGCTGTAGACATCCTTTGCTGGTCCTTGTTTTCCATCCCAGCTACTGCAATAGCAAACCATAACACATGTATAATTTCTTATTATCTGATCAGAAGATCATTAGGCATATTAGAGAAAAAAATAGATACTACATACGATATGATGAAATAACTGAGACAGACCTGTGTATACATGAGGATTCTTTGAACAGAGCTGGATTCCAGCTCAGGTAGATGACATCATAATACTGGCACAGGTCTTCCCAGATGATCCAAAATACCCCTTTAAGAAAAACAAACAGGTGAATAAGCACTTTTCTTCTTGTATGCCAATTTGTATCGTGTTATTTGGAATTTAGCATTTGCTTACCATTATCAAACTTCTGCGCTGTCTTAGGGTCAAAATTTAGGTATTTGAGAAGATCTGGTGTCCAGTTCTTTTCGTCACGTTCACTATAGCGACCTTTCCATCTTAGATGACTCCACGGGTTCTTCAGCTGGAGGAAGCGTTTACCCTGAGAGAACAAGGAGTTGAAAAGCTTATGAAGTATGGGGAAGCTTAGAATTTGGACATTAAAATGCATATAGCTGATCCAACCAATTCTTAAATAATGCTTTTTAATTTGCTGACAAATTAGAACTGTTTTATTACAACAAATATATTGAGAGTTGGTTTAAACATAACAAAAAGATGAGATCGCCATGTGTTACACAATCGTGGCCAAAACATATTGGTAAATATGTGTAAAGGCTGTGAAAGATAATCTGCATTGTTTATCCTTTTGATCTTTTATTATTTTATTTTTTTTAACAAAATCTAACCTTTAATTGAAGTAAAACAATTAAAAGAAGGAAAATATCTCAATAAATAACACATTTTCTCCAAAACACGTTGGCCACAATTATTGGCGCCCCTAGAAATTCTTATGAGTAAAATATATCTAAAGTACAGTATATTCCCATTCATATTTAAAAAAAAATATATATATATTTTTAGTGCACCTGGGTGACTAGGAACATGAAATTTTTCAGCCTTGACTTCTTGTTTCACAGGGGTATTAATATGAGGTAACACACAAGCCAAATTCCCTTAATCATCAATCACATTGGGTTAGATTAAAGAATATACATAATTCAGATGTCCGGCAAAAGGCTGTTGAGTATCACAAAATGGGAAGTTGCTATAAGAAAATAGCCAAAGCATTGAAAATGCCCATTTCCACCATCCTAATTAACAAGTTCCAATCAACTGGAGATCTTAAGAATCTGCCTGTAAAAGGACACGTGTCTATATTGTCCCCACGCACAGTGAGGAGGATGGTTCAAGTGGCCAAAAATCTTCAAGTATCACAGCTGGAGAATTGCAGAAATTTCTTGGGTCTTGGAGTCAGAAAGTCTCCAAAAATATATCAGACATTACCTACATTACCACAAGTTGTTTGCGAGGATTTCAAGAAAAAAAGCTTCTGCTCTCATCCAACAACAAATTCAAGTGTCTTCAGATTGCCAGGCACTACTGGAACTTCAAATGCGACCGGAGCTTTTATAAGAGCTTTTTGGCAGCAAAAACCAGAGATGTGTTTGGCTCACACAGAGATGAAGTACCCAATGCCCACAATTAAATGTGGTGCTGGATCTTTAATGTTGTGGGGCTGTTTTTCTGCAAGAGGTCCAGGACATCTTGTTCAGATACATGGCATCAAGGACTCTATCAAATACCAACAGATAAAAAAATAAAAACCTGGCTGCCTCTGCCAGGAAGCATACAATGGGTCCTTGGGATATTTAAGCAGGACAATGATAAAAAAAGAAAACATCAATATCATCTCAAAAATGGTTCACTGACCACAAAATCAAGGTTCTGCCATGACAATCCCAGTCCCCTGACCTGAACCCTATAGAACATTTGTGGGGTGAACTGAACAGGAGAGTCCACAAACATGGACCTCTGATTTTGAAGGATCTTTAGAGATTATGTATGGAGGAATGGTCTCAGATCCTGTGCCAGGTGTTCTCCAGGCTACAACTGTACATCACTGGAAAGGCCTCAGTTAGTAAAATACATTGAGCAAATTTGTTTCACTCAGAGGCCAAACTGCAGAGAGTATTGGTGTATGAAATTCCCACTGAAACATAAATCTAACAAACAAGACTGTGTTTCTGTCACTTTATTCTTTATTCCTGAAACATACTGTAAAGGGATTTAAGAAGGGAAAGGAGGAGGCTAGAACCGGCTTGGCAATATAAATAATATTTTAATTATGAACTTAAACAAAAGACAAAACACCATAAACGATCTCTCTCTCCCGCACCATCCTCTGCAGTCGGCCTTTATCCCTCTCGGAGGCTTGATTAGCCTAATACGGGACCGGGTGTGTAGGATCACGACCCGGCCCCGCCCTCCACCCTGCCACATTCCTCCCTCGTTCTCTCAGGCTGGGGAGCCCCCGGCAAGTGTACACCACAAAAAAAATGTCCAGGTCAAAATGACCAGAACACAACACAAGTGTTAAAGGCCTGTTCACATCAAACAAGTTTTTTCAGTACGATTTGTTCCAAATGTGCTTTTGAATGGTAAGCATGGATTCAGATGCTGCTATTCACACAGAGTCCGACAAATCATCCTCTGACAATCTGAAGGTTTTTTTTTTTTTTTTTTTACAGTGTTCTGATTTTTTTCTTCTTCGGACTGCAATGAAACTGACTGACCAATGAGATAAGTGATTTTTGTCAGTCGCTGCTGCTGCTCAATCCAGAGTGTTGGTGGTGCTAATCAACTGGCAAACACCTGCATTGGACATGCAGCAGATACACACCTGAAAATTATATACTTAAAAATAAATTGTTGCAGTTCATGAACCCTTTGTACCTCACACATTACATGCAATGTTTTAGACCAACTAATTGCAGAAACAAACTGCTATTTGTATTGCAAGGATAATATAAGAATGTAATAAAAGAAACGGCAGTGAGCCAGTATTTTCTTCTATATTATTTTTTATTAGAGCTGCCAGAATTAATGCGTGTGATTAATTAAAAAAGCTTATACTTAATCGTGATTAACCCATTTACCGCTAATACAACTTAAACACATTTTGGGAAGGCCGGAACCTTTATAATGTGTCTGGCCGGAGTCATTACAATGATGCACACACCACAAACACACACAGAACAGAGCCCTTTTACCAAAAGAGCCAACAAGCTCTTAGTTTTGGTAAACGAAAAAAAAAAAATATCACGGAGATTGTTATCTAGATAAATAAAAAATCTCTGCACACGCACGCACGTTGGTGCAGCTATCATTATGAGGATTCTCCATAGACATAATGATTTATATACTGTACAAAATATATTTTCTATCCCCTACCCCTAATCCTAAACCTAACCCTCACAAAAAACGTACTGCATTTTTATATATTCAATAAAACATCATTTAGTATGTTTTTTAAGTGATTTGAATCATGGGGACACTAGAAATGTCCTCATAAACCACATTTATAACATAATACCCTTGTAATTACCAGATTGTAACCTAAGAAGTCCTCGTAAACCTGCCCACATACACACAAACACTCACACACGCACACACACGCGCACACACACGCACACAGCTACGTGATAAAATAATGGAGAAAGGACCTCTTAATGCTTTTTGATGTTCAAAACAAGCCAGATGGGAATTGTGATAGAAATAATGTATGTTTCAGCTGATGTAAGGCGCAGCTTAATTACCACAGATGCACACCAAGTCTTAACTATCACAAAAATGTATTTTTATCTGCAAGCGCTCTTCACATGGAGTTCAAAGCGCTGCTGGCATCGACGCCCTAACACAAATCATGAATGTGGCTTCAAGATTGCTGAAGGAAAGCGAATAGCTACAGTCTTCCGGCAGATTAATATTGTGGAGGATGAGTTTAAAAGATTTAATGCCCATTGCAATGAATATAACCTACGTGGTGACTAGTTCTTTCAATTAATCAAACTCCCACTTAGACTTTGGGAAATGAGTTATGTTTAGTGCAATTCTATCTTTGTACTGTGGAAGGCTTTATTTGGAAAATGTTAATAAAGCATAATATTGTAACATTTTGTTTTGTTTGCTTGCCTAGGATGGAAATAAATGCATTTCGACGGGAAAAGAATATAAAAGTACTTTCGAAATCTACGATTAATTGCCATTAACTACAAAAAATTATGTGATTAATCACAATTACAACAATTAATTGACTGACTGCTCTTTCCTCTTCAAACTCACGTTAATAACCAGATATTATATACTCCTCAAAATGCAAAAACCATGGAAATAACATTATGAAACAGTTATTCTGAATTAGGTAAATAAATGCTTTAACAGTGTTCATTATATTAATCTCTAACAACTGAAGATGCTGGGAGGAGCAAACAGCTGATTGGAACTTGCTGCCTACTGTACAGGAGTGAAATAGTTTTTCATTTCATGTTTTAATGAACTCTGTGTGAATAGACCTTCCATCAGAGGTTCGTCTCGCAAAATCGTCACGGATTTGGTGTGAACAGGCCTTGAGACAGTTGCTTAATTGCCATAGTGGCTTTAGACCAAACACAAGAAACTGGCCCATTTTAAAAGGTAGACTTTACAGAAGTGTATGACTATGAGTTCCCATCAGCATGCAGTACATGTGCAAGCTTCAGTTATTTTGAAATAACTGAACAACATTGTGTGAAACGTAAGGGGGTCGTGAATGTTACCTTGTATTCCCTGATGTCTAAGACAGCGTATGCATGTGTAGGCACTAAGCCCCACCTTTCCCCCTCTTCGTCAGTCATGACCCCTGTTGCTGTGGTGATGAGAACATCTCCTCGGTGAAACCTGTGACAATGCATTACAAACATACATACATACTATTATTGACCAAAATTAAGGCAGGAAAACTGTCAATAGCCACAAAAACATAGCATAACATAGCACGTTGAATGTGTGCTTACCTCTGGAAAAGCATGCGGAAAGAGTCATCTTTGTTAAAAGACTGATTGTCTGAGTGCATAGCGATACGTTCTGGGATCCAGCCAGTGAGGGCGTGCAAGTCAATATTCTGCAATTGAAAAACAAATGGTGGTCGATGAACACTATGACTCTATAAGTGAAGAATATTATTATGCATAATAAAGCACCGTGCACAACTGGCTTAAGGTGTCACTTACAGAGTTGGAGCCAGGGAAGTCATATCCTCCCATGACCTTCATGTAAGCCTTCTCAATAAGTGATACCCAAAGTTCATTGCGATTACTGGAGTAGGAGCAAAGCAGTTCGCCGCTCCGATCCACCGGGAGGAAATCATCGATGATTACCTGACAGAAACAAACACACCTAAACTATAACAATACAGTCTGGGAAACCTGTTGCTCTGCAAACTATGATAAAGGCAAGAGATGAAAGGCTGGTTATTTGAGAAGGCGGAGCTTAGAGAGGTTGTTTACCTTCCTTGGAACACCGTTAATGTGTAGCTTGACCATGTACTTCCCACAGGGGTTATATTCTGGCTCTCCTTTCCTGTTTTGTGGGTAGATGATACTACAAACAAACACATACACATGTTTGTTATTAAATAATGTAGGGATCTCCCATTGATAATATTCTTATTCCAATTTTTATTTTTTGTATACTATTATAGCTAATTAGTGGTGTTTTCAAATCATGAACAAACATTTGAACAAACTCTTAACTCTAAGTATTACATTTTTGTGCAAAGCCCCTCCCGCACCATTGATGGTATGGTGGTATAGTAATTAGAAAAATATTGAATTGCCAGTTGTCTAATTTATATTGCCATATATCATTTTTAATAAAACATTTTTTTTCCACGTTTACGCCTTATAAGTGTAGAAGTCTATTAACAAAAAGAGCTGGGTATTGATAGATTTCCCGATTTTGATTCACAAGCTCTCGATTTGATTCAAATTTCGATTCAATATTGATTCATATGGGTATATATCAGTTATAATTTCCCTTTTGCTTACATATGAATTCAATTATCTTCCAGCTAATGGTGTTAATTATACAGAGGACCTTCTAACTAGGTGCATTAGGAAAATATAAATTGTACTTATTATATATATATAATTTTTAATCACATTTTGGAATTTTAAAAATGAACAAATCCATGTATTCAATCAAGTAATAAGATACTTTATTTTATTTTTTTTGTTTTGTTACATGTTTGTAGTTTAATTGCATACTTTGTACAATTTATAAGTATTTACATTGATTTGACTGCTAAAAGCAGTACTGTCTCTTTAACAAAATCAGCATTTCTGTAAAAAACATCTGTAAATGAGCGCTTATTAATGAGTGACGACTTGAATGGCTTTGCCATGCACAATTAGAATTGAATGTTTATTTTTGTTGTTTTTGATCAACAACTGACTGTAGAGAAGAGAAAGGGTATTAAAAGAGCCATTATTCAATCACAAATGGGTCACATGGATCTGGTCTTTGAACACGCATGACACAGAACAACTTCTACTCTCAACATGCAGTGAAAGGATTTTGCTGTTGAACAATTCACGACTAAACTACATAATTATTGGTGAGTGAAATCTAAACATTTGCCAGTCAGTTAACAAATATATATATATATTTAAGTCACATATAGCATGAAATTTGGTTGCAAATGCAGTGATTTTCTCTCATTGTAGTGGAGGGTTGAGCATAGAGTAAAAGATTGATCTCGGGATTTAAGAATCAATATCGAGATCGATGTTCAAATGAAGACCGCGATGCATCGGAAAATCTATATTTTTACTCACCCCTAATAAACAATACAGCAGCTTTAACTCATCTGCAACACACTGCTTCAGAAATGTATTACATTTTTGCCCTGTGACACATGATGTGAGATATTAAACAATCATAATCTGATTCATTGATCAGGAACCCAGCAGGCGGCTAGATAATCCAAGGGTTAGTTTAATACATGATTCAAACTAGTAGAGTAAACCTTGCACACCCGCTGTACCTTGTGATCAACTTTTTGCTGTAGCGTCTTTCATAAGCGGCACTGATGGCCAATGAGGCAACAAAGGAACAGTCTGACACAACCGTCTGCAAACATGAACAAACAAAATAAAATTTATTTACATAAGCTATGAGTAACATAGAGCTTTCTTTGGCAAAACATCACTCAAAATTGCTCTAAACAATAGGCAATACTTTCACTGGAAAGACTTATATATTTATGTTAAATACTTTCTTTCATCCCAGATTTTGGTCTGTCTCACTTTCGAAACATGATTTTTTTACTTGCAGTTTATTTAAGTATCCCAACTAACTCAACACCAATATTGGCTGAGACATTGCCATGTGTTTGGGGAGGGACTATCTGTTTCCAAACAATGGGAGATGGGCGATTCTATTTGGTGACAAATTTTACACACTTTAGCTTTAACCAATTCCCCAAAGTTTCGGAGAGATACAGTAGAATATAGAGATAATTAAAATTTGACCTGCTTGATGCTGAAGCTGGACACAGTGAAGATCATGGTGGGGTTATTGCAGATGTCATCAGGCCGAACCCAGCGTGAGAATATGGCTTTCTGCTTTGGCGACAGAGCCAGTTTTCCACATTTGTCCCTTTGTATATACATAACCATGTCAAACAAAGATTGTTTTGGGACTACTGTTATCAAATAATTCAAAGCAAGATATAACAGTTGAAGTTTACAATCAAGAGCTGCATACGTTTAAATAGAACAAAAAAAATACAATAAAAACAAAACTCACGAGAACGGAACAGGGAAAGCGAAACGTTCCCTCAGGTCCACACTCATGAATGGAACATATTCAATTCCATTTATCTTGGAGGTTTTCCTTTTAAACACAAAAAGGTTAGAATGGATTAACCGGCGTGCATCTCTCTCTCGAACTGTCGCCTCCGGCTACCCTTTATCTCGCTGTCCCACTAATCAGCTGATTCAGTGCCGGCCAAGCACTCCTCATAGTCACAGCCACCATTCGCTTTCATTACATGGAAAAAGATGCAATGAAAGTGAATGGTGACTGAGGCGGTTTGTCCTTAACATTCTGTCAAACATCTCCTTTTGTTTTCCATGGAAGAAAGTCAAACAGGTTTCAAACAACATGAGGGTGAGTAAATTATGACAGATTTACATTTTAGGGTGAACTATGAATGCTTCCTTTACACCTGTGGAAAGCATCACTTCTCATCGCCTACCTAAGCACCTCTATCTCCTCTGGCATGTAGCGTTGCCCCTGTGGCTCACAGGACTGCGCCGCTCTGACCGGCTGAGCTTTGTCATGAATAGAGAAGTCTGGACCCAGCGGCAAGAACTGCCTCACTTGAGCTTTGGGTGTGGATGAAATGGGCTTGTCGTGGTTCGCAGATTTACTAAGGGAGTCTTTTAGTCCCTCTGCCCTGAAAGAGGAAAAGTAAAGAAATAAAAGAGGATAATGGGTAAAATATGCATCATACTGATGATGAGAAAGGAGAGAAGATTGACTAATGGTTTGACTACCATTCTACGTAGAATGGCAGTCTCAGTCACCATTAAATTGATTGCATCCTTTTCCATATAATGAAAGTGAATGGTACCTGAGGCTGTCATTCTGCCTAACATCCCCTTTTGTGTTCCACAGAGAAATATATGTTTGGAACAAAAAGAGGGAGAGCAAATTCTTTTTCAAAATGTTCCTTTTTGAGTGAAATATACTTTTAAACACATTAAAATGGGATAAAAATATATATTTTTTACATTGAATACTAAAAACTTCACCTTAAAGGTGTAGTTCACCCAAAAATGAAACATCTCTAATCATTTACTCATCCTCATGTCATGCCAGAGGTGTATGACTTTCTTTCTTCTGCAGAACAAAATGAAGATTTTTAGAAAAACTTCTCAGCTCTGTAAGTCCTTTCAATGCAAGTGAATGTTGGCCAGAAATAAGCAGCATAAAAGTAATCCATACAACTCCAGTGGTAAATCCATATCTTCAGAAGCGATATGATATGTGTGGGTAAGAAACAGATAAATATTTAAGTCAGATCAACAGGTGTTACATGTGATTTTACGATCTGAAATTGAAATATTGATCTGTTTTTATCTCACCCACACTTATATTACTTCTGAAGATATGGATTTAATCACTGGGTTTTATGGATTACTTTTAAGCTGCGTTTATATGCTTTTTGGACCTTCAAATTTCTAGTCACCATTCACTTGCATTGTATGGACCTACAGATCTGAGATAGTCTTCTAAAAATCTTCAGTTGTGTTCTGGAGAAGAAAGAAAGTCATAAACATCTGGGATGGCATGAGGGTGAGTAAATGATGAGAGAATTTTTATTTTGGGGTGAACTGACTGTTTAATTTAGGCCTGCTTTCTGCAACATTAGAATATTAAACAGTGACACACCTGTCCAGTGCCTGGCGAGCAAGCTGTTTCAGTTTGCCCTGTAGTGCTTGATCTGATGTCTCATTGGACTGTGAAGGAGAGAGAATGAGTTCAAAGTTTACAGTTGTGGCTCTGTTTCTGATTACCAGAGGAGCCCAAATTAAGTCAGATATATGAAACCAGACCAATAAACTAGCAAAACACCACCACATGTCACAAGGAGTGACAACTATTACATCAGAAGAACTGCTGTTAATACAGTATAGTGTATATAATGCAATTACTTTCATAGTTATATAGTTATGTGGTTATATAAAGTTCTTACGTACAACTTTAAGTAAAGACCCACCGTTTGAATGCACAACTCTACAGCCTGAGTGTAAAGCTGAATGGCCTCATCAGAGTTTTCCTTCTCATCCTCCTCAAAAGCCTGTGTCACCAGGAAGTACGCCCTCTCCAGATCCAACTGATGCTTGCTCTTCAGAGGGTCATTGCTCTGCGCTTGAACTGATCACAGGGAAGACAATCAGTGAGCTGATAGGTAGCAAACATAGGCTTACAGAATGGATATCCAGTTATCAACAGAATCTTAAATAGATAGTTCGCCTAAAGATGAAAATTCTGCCATCATTTACTCATCCTCATGTTGCAAAACTGTATAACTTTCTTTCTTCATTGGAAAACACAAGGAGATGTTAGGCAGAATGATAGCCTCAGAAACCATTCACTTTCATTGTATGAAAATAAGATGCAATCAAAGTGAATAGTGATGCTAACATTTTGCATAACGTCTCCTTTTGTGTTCCACGGAAGATAGTAAAGTCCTACGAGTTTCAAACGACAAGAGGGTGAGTAAACGATGACCATGAACTTAAATCTTTAATGGCCCAAGAAGAAAAAATGGCTTTTGTTGTCATGGCTGTCAAACTGCCCTATACAAAAGAATGCGGAAGAAGATCAATTCCCATTTAGTTGTGAATTGACATGTGAAGCCCAAAACACAGTATATAAATGTTGTCTAACAGCATTCACAACTAATGAATGCTTTGTTAGTCATACAGCTTTCAAATATGGTCTGATCTATGCAAGCATTTCTAAAGGTTGGGCTGTGGAGAATATGTGTGTATAATTTCTCCCTTCTTCCTTCTACAATAGAGAGGAGGTTTCACTTTTGCTGACCACATAAAAGAAGAACGGTGGACAAAATTCAGCCATTGTGAATCACAGGTCTAAACTCAAGAAAGTGTGAATCTTCATACATAGAATCAAAAGATGAAAACAGCTTTCTGATGATCACGTCCTACTACTATTTGGTGAAATACACTGACCAGTGCTGTGTAGAGTCTGTACTCTGTCCAGGTACTCGTTCACCTTGTCTTGAATATTCTCTAGTTTGGATCCAGCCATACCTGCATAGATGAGAGCTTGGGCAGCCTCCTAATAAGTACCAAAGATACATATTAGTTTATGTAAACTATGAAAGTGAATTTCTTTTTATGGCAGGTTTTAATGCCACATACAAAACTCGTATAGTTTAATAAAGGTTTTTTATTTTTTAAGGAAGGTAAACAAAATATAAGATGATCTCAGCTGTCATTAAGAAGCAGAGCATTCAGCCAAAGACTTTGATACAGTTTACCTTATAGTAGAAAACAGCTTCATTGTATTTTCCCTGCTGGTCGTGCAATACAGCTGATTTGGCAAATTTAACAGCATCAAGTTCAAGAGCTGTACAATCCATAATTAATGTTTAATGGCTGATAACTAAATTCAGCTTGTCAGATGATGTATGGCAATGTTGATCTCTTCATTATAGGCTGATTTTCCTTCGAGGTTATACGCTTCTTTCTTGAGTTATTATTGTTACGTCAACTTCTCGAAGTCTACCGCCGAAATAAAACGAGGCGAGACCGAAAAATCCTGATACAATGGGGTCTAAAACTTATTTACACTAAATAAGGCTCAAACCAGCAAAGACACAACTTGCTTTTGATGACATCAAAACAATCCCGCGAGCCCACTCTACTTCCGGGATCCGGTGGGCGTGTCCCGGTGTCGCCATGAGGGTCGTGTCCGCCCTCTTTCGTCAATCTCGCGAGATTCTAAAGTTTACAGATTATACACGGCGTTTGAAGTAGCACTGCAACGATGAGCGCTTGTAAAATATTATTTTAAACTGTTTGTTTTGATAAATAGTCATTCTTGATGATCAGTTCAAGTTCTAAATTAAATATTTCACATAATACATTTGATAACTTCATCTCACTTGTGTGCTATTGTTAGTCATCAATCAGAGCTGGTAGGAGTCTGAATGGGTGGTCTAGTAGTAACTATTTGCCCATTCTAATCCGAATGTATCTTAATATTTTTATTAAGAAAGATTGCATCCGCACCTTAGTGGATGTATAATTTGGTTGGGGACACATTTATTTGCATGTTTCTATGGGATTCGACTGGAGAAGAGACTGAGCTGCGGAACTCACTGCAACGAGGAGCGCTCGCCGCCCATTCCCAAGTAGGGTTTTAAATATATATATATATATATATATATATATATATATATATATATATATATATATATATGACATGATCCTGACACCTATGTTCTGTATCTCTGTCTGTGTGTGCACAGGGCTTCGGGTGTTATTTCCTCATGTTCCATGTTTCGTCTTTGTGAGTGCGTGGTTTTGGGTTCAGGTCTCTTGCCATGCACTCCTGCCTTGTCTCGTTTTTTGTTTGAGCTCATGGCCAATGATGGTTTGCTTGCCATGTGCTCTCTTGTCTTTTCATTGTGTTTAGTGTGAGCACATGACTTCTGTCAGGTTTGTTTGCCATGAGCTCTCCCGTCTCATATCCATGCCCCTCCCCCATTGTTACCTAGTTATTAATTAATTTGCTTCACCTGCCTTCCCTTGCTACCCTCCTTATTTCTTTCCCTATTTAACCTCTCTGTGTTCTCAGTCCTGTGCTATGGAGCTTACTTCCAGGATTCCAGAGGAGGGCAGAAAAGAAAGAAAAGTTGGGGACAAATATCAGAAACGTACAGTGAAAAGGGTAATCATCTGGCAAGAAGGAGGAAAGAGGAATTTAATGTATTGATGAAGTTTATTACAGAGTCTGCAAATATCATCAACCCTTTGAAATCAACAAAAAAACTGAAAGAAATAATAGGGAAGATTGAAAGTGTTAAGACCTTAAGGTATGGTAAAATTATGCTGTTTTGTAAAGATGGTAGGCAAGCACAAATGGCCCTGGGAATTAAATCACTGGTCGGGGATAAAGTAGTATGTTTAATCCCTGAAGAAAAGATCGGGGTTAAAGGTGTGATAACAGGGATTCCAACTGATGTTCCAGTTGAAAAGATCAAAAGAAACATAACTGGAGCTTCAGTAAACGATGTCAGATGATTGAAGTGCGTCAGAAACAATGTAAAGACAGACAGCCTCTCAGTGGTATTAAACTTTGATGAGAACAAGTTACCTGAGAGACTATATGTAGGATTTGTGAGCTATATGGTTAGACCATACGTTCCACCACCATTAAGATTTTATAAATGTCAAAAATTCGGACATGTAGCAGCTGTTTGCAGAGGCAAACAGAGATGTGCGAGATGTGAAGGTGAGCATGAATATGGCAAATGTGAGCAAGGTACAAACCCTAAGTGCTGTAATTGCGGAGGTGATCATAGCGTGGGATATGGAGGTTGTTTAGTGAGGGAAAAATGCAGTGAACCAAAGTAATAGAATCTAAGGCAACAATTCCACAACAAAAAGTTAAGCTGCAAGAACAAAGTAAAGAGAAAGAACTGATTGTAGATAAAGTGTCATTCATAGCATTCATGGCAGAAGTGGTGAATTGTTCTGCCCAAACCGAAAGTAGGACAGAAAGAATTAAAATCATTATCAGAGCTGCTGAAAAGTACTTGGAATCAGAGGATGTTAATGTAGATATGATAAACGGAAGACTTAAGATGCAAACAGTCAGACAGTAAATAGTCAGACAGCATATGTACGACAGTATGACCACTTTTTTTTTTTTTTTTTTTTTTTTTCCCTTTTTAATTTCTACTATGTAAAGCACTTTGAATTACCATTATGTATGAAATGTGCTATATAAATAAACTTGCCTTGTCTTCTCCAGTGTTTCATTATTAAAGAACTTGAAGTTACTACTCCTGCGTCTCCTATCCTCCTTGTCACCCTAACGTAACAGAAGCGTTACAGAAGGACTGACCACATAACCACTAAGAATATGGAGCCAACGGCTTTGTTCCTGGAGCTCTTCAGACAGGATCTGCCAATTCTGGAATATTCAACCAGGTTCCTTCACCTCGCAACAACTACAGGCTTCCCTGATTTGTACCTCAAGCCCATCTATGGAATGGGATTAAACTACCATCGTACAACAGTGCTTCCTGAGGTGGGGAATCTCTCCCCGGTTGATTATGTTGCAGCCACCCTGTTCCTCCATTTTTTCCTCATTACACCTCTCTGACCGCACTAAATTATTGGGTTACTCTCCACTCCAAGAGAGTTATGGCGAAAACTCCATGCCTTCCACGGCCCCTGTCTGCAAGCCTTCCACGGCCCATGTCACCAAAGTTTCTCTACTCTGTCCAACATCCCAAAATAATTTTTTTGGGGGGGGCTATTCCTGTCCTGTCTCCAGTGGCTGATTCACTACTGCCATCAACAGTAGCGGCCACGGTCTGCGAGCCGGAGCCCATGCCTGCCACGGTCTGCGAGCCGGAGCCCATGCCTGCCACGGTCTGCGAGCCGGAGCCCATGCCTGCCACGGTCAGCGAGCCAGAGCCCGCGCCCGTAGCCTCGACCGTCCCAGAGCCAGCGCCCGTAGCCTCGCCCCCTGTTGGAAAGAGAAAGCGAAGGAAGCGGGCACCTTCTCCCCAGCTTCTGCCAGAGCCCTCCGCGTCTCCAGAGCCTTCCACGGCTCCTTCTCCCAGAGCTCCGCCTCTCAAGCCTCCCACGGCTCTGCTTCTCGAGCCTCCCACGGCTCCGCCTCTCGAGCCTCCCACAGCTCCGCCTGCTCCGCCTCCAGACCCTTCCACGGCTCCGCCTCCAGACCCTTCCACGGCTCCGCCTCTGGACCCTTCCACGGCTTCGCCCTTAGAGTGCTCCATGGCTCCTTCTTCTACGACTCCGCCTTCCATGGCTCCGCCTTCTCCGGCTCTGCCCCCAGAGTTCTCCATGGCTCCGCCTTCTGCGGCGCCGCCCCCAGAGTCCTCCTTGGCTCCGCCTTCCACGGCTCCACCCTCCTTGGCCCTGCCTTCCACGACTCCGCCCACTGAGTCCTCCTTGGCTCCACCTTCCACGACTCCGCCAACAGAGACTTCCTGGGTTCCGCCCTCTCCCCTTGAGACAATTCCTTCCATAGCTCCGCCCACTCCCCTAAAGTGGCCTCCTCCCAGGCCTCCTGACCCGATCCCAGTCCTGTGGCATCCTCCCAGGCCTCCTGACCCGATCCCTGTCCTGTGGCCACCTCCCAGGTCTCCAAACCTAGTCCCTATCCTATGGCCACCTCCCAGGCCTCCAAACCCTGTCCCCGTCCTGTGGCCGCCTCCCAGGCCTCCAGACCCAGTCCCTGTCTTGCTGCCACCTCCCAGACCTCCTGTCCCTCCTGACCTAGTCCCTATCCTGAGGCCACCTCCCAGGCCTCCAAACCCTGTCCCTGTCCTGTGGCCCCCTCCCATGCCTCCTGATCCATTCCCTGCCCTGAAGCCACCACCTTTAATAATGAAACACTGGAGAAGTACACACGCTGGAGTAGAACATACACGTTGGAGAAATGCAAACACTGGAGCAAACACTGGAACAGAAGTCAGACTTAACATAAACATTCAGCATACATAACTAAACCAAGGACTGACAAAGACCGACAAAACAAGAGGGAATATATACACTCAGAACTAAACGAGGGAATGACAAACAGGTGGGGACAATAAAGGAGTGATCAGGGCAGTGGCTTGTGGGAAATGTAGTGAGGGAAGGAATTTCAAAATAAGAGTTCTAGAAAACAAGTGCAGACAGACTGTGACATTACCCCCCCTCTTTAAATGGGCGACACCTGGCGCCCCAAGACGGGAGGGAAACAGAGAAGAGTGATCGGGGTCTGGAACTTGAAGTTACTACTCCTGTGTCTCCTATCCTCCTTGTCACCCTAACGTAACAGAAGCGTTCATAATGGTGATTACAATCTTGCAATGGAATGCAAGAAGTTTAATTGCCAATGGACAAGAATTCAAGAAATTCATAACAAACCAAGACAATGATCCTGACATTATTTGTGTGCAAGAAACATAGCTATAACCACAATAAAAAAATGTAATGCATGGATACAATACAATTAGAAGAGATAGACATAAAGGAAATGGTGGTGGGGTAGCAACATTTATTAAACAAGGTATTGGGTATTGAATAGTTGAGGTAAATGGGGAACAAGAGGTAGTGGTGTTGGAAATTTGGGAAGGATCACAGAGTATTAGAATAATTATTTTATAATCCATGTGACAGGTTAAGTAAGGATACATTAGAAAATATTGGAGGGAATGGAAATTATAAAGTAGTGTGGTGTGGTGACTTTAATGCACACAGTACATTATGGGATAGTAACGGATCATAATGGACAGATAATAGAAGACATGCTAGATGGAGCGGGTTAGTATGCATTAACGATGGAAGCTATACAAGAATTGTTTTTGCACAGGGAAAATATTCAACGTTAGACTTGATACTTGTTTCTGAAAATTTAGCAGGAAAATGTGATTGGAAAGTATTAAATCAAAGTACAATAGGTAGTGATCACTCTCCTATCAGTAGTAAAATCGGTGTGGACATTGCTGAAACAGTGGTGGAAAGATTACCAAGGTGGAAATTTAAAACAGCCGACTGGGATAAATATAAGGAATTATGTCAAAAGAAAATGGCAGAAAAGTAATTCTATAGAGGATGTAGAATTTTTTAATTATAAGGTAAGTGAAGTTCTTCGGAGTACAGCTGAAGAAGTAATTGGTAAGAAGAGGACAGGAAGCAGGAGAAAAGCTGTCCCATGGCGGAATGAGGATTGCAATCAGGCAATTAAAAAGAAAAAATAAAGCACTTAAGAGAGTAAGAAGATCATTCAATTATAATGATATTATTAATTATAAAAGAGCATAGGCTATAGTGAGAAGAGTAATATGGACATCTAAGAAAATATATTGGAGGGAATTTTTTTATAATATTGGAGAAGAAATTGAAATGAATGAAGTATGGAGTATGATAAGAAAGATGGGAGGGAAACAAACAAACAGTAACATTCCTGTCTTAGTATATAACAATATATCAGTAATATCAGACAGTGAAAAGCAGAGGTGTTAGCAGAAACATTTGCTAATGTGCATAGTAATTCCAAATATAACTAAAGAAATGAGGAGATATAGGGATGTACATTAGAGTTTACCCTGTTTGAACTGAAGAATGCGCTTGCTGGGGTAAAACAAACTTCTCCAGGTAGAGACGACATCTGTTATGAGATGGTAAAACACCTATCGGAAACATCTCTAAATATTATTTTGAGTCTTTTTAATAAGGTGTGGGAATCAGGGAAATTACCAGATGACTGGAAGCATAGGATCATAGTGCCAATAGCGAAGCCAGGGAAGGATCATTCGCAGCCCACTAACTACAGGCCTATAGCATTAACGTCAAATTTATGCAAATTATTGGAGCATATGGTCATGAACAGATTGATATATGTTATTGAAAAGAAAAACCTTTTCTCTGCATTCCAAAGTGGTTTCAGAAAAGGGAGAAGCACAATGGATTCTGTTTTATGCCTGGAAGCTGAAATTAGAAAGGCCCAAGTAAACAAGGAAGTGTTAGTAGGAGTATGTTTTGACGTTGAAAAAGCTTAGGATATGATGTGGAAAGAGGGACTTTTAATAAAACTGGATAGAATGGAAGTGAAAGGTAGAATGTATAACTGGATTATGATTTTTTTGTTTAAAAGATCAATACAAGTGAGAGTGGGGTCTGCTTTTTCTCAGGTATATCAGGTAGAGAACGGAACACCACAAGGAAGTGTTAGCAGTCCAATTCTGTTTAACATAATGATCAATGATTTATATGCAGATGATGGGGCACTGTGGAAGAGAGGATGCAATGTTGGGCATGTGTAGAGGTGTATTCAAACTGCTGTAAGAAAGGAAGAGAATTGGGCTTTTGATTGGGGTTTTTGTTTTTCAGTGGCAAAAACTTTTTTACAAAAAGAAAAATTAACCCAACAATAAATATTAATATGTATGGACAACAATTGGAGCAAACATCAGTAGTTAGATTCCTGGGAATGTGGATGGATTCAAAATTGAATTTTAAAGTGCATTAATGCATCTAATTAGTGCACTAATAAGAGCTGCTATTGATTATGGATGTATGGTGTACAGTTCTGCATCTAAAACACTACTTCTAAAAGTTGAGGCAATAACAAGCATTGAGAATATGTTGTGGAGCAATAAGATCATCTCCAGTAACAGCAGTACAAGTAGAGATGGACGAAATGCCACTAGAAATTAGAAGGCTCAAATTATAGATGAGATATTGGACTAATATAAAAGGTCATTCGGCTAGTCATCCAGTTAAGAAAATCTTGAATGATTGCTATGAATAGGAGTATAAAAAAAATCAACAAGCTTTGGATGGACAGCCAATAAGGAGGCACAAAACATAGGAATGAGTGATATCAACATTGCCCCATCTGTGGCCATGTCAGCAATACCTCATTGGCTTTTCCCTATGCCTCTAGTGGACATATAGTTGTATGAAGATCAGCATAACAAGGCACATTAAATGAATGAGAATTGACACTAAATATATTCAATACATTGCTAACAATATATATAGTCCAAAATAGAACCAATATAAATATATTTGTATCTCTTTCTTTGATATTGGAGTGAAATATGACCCCAACCTGTTCTTGACAGGTTTTGTGAGATTCACCCAAATATGCTATGTGATAAGTTATTCAACAAAATTAACCACACACACAGTAGGCATTTTATTAAATGATCTTTATTCAGTGATATCCATGTCTATAACAATGATTTCATTGCAAGTTTCAGCCCTATTGTTCAGATGTCTCTCACTCGGGTATCAAGCCAAAAGCACACCTACACATGCTTACATTAGTTGTGCAGAAACAACACTAATAAGTGTAATTACTATGTGCCTGTAAGAACAACACTATATATATCAGTGACAATGTCCTTTTTTATGCATTGTGGCTAAATTGACCTTAATAGAGTGGATATATCCACATTACGCAGTTGCACACCAAAAAACAAAGAAAACTATTCACACAAAAACTGTTAGCTTACACTGTTTTATCCACTTGATGATTTAGATGAATCTCATTACACTTTATTATATGAATTAGCATTATATTTCAATTCACATTGCACTTGTTTGGACATCCATACAAAAGGCGTTATACCATCTTGGTACAGTTTATCTCTCACTTCCACACTTTGACAATACCATCTCTAGAGGAAGTGACTATAAAGCCCTGGGTTGTCTGAAAAGTAGCAATATCAGTAATGATATCATGGTGTCCCACCGGGAGGGATTCCGGGCCACGGCGAGGTGTGTCCTCTGTGGATCCACTCTTCTGCTTACTGTGAATCTCCTAGAGAGGTTAAAGAGAGACAGGAATGGATGATGGTCATCTAAATATACCAATGTGCAATATAAGACAAACAGTCATTCAGATGAGCCCCAGACCTGCACAACTTCTGTTCCTTCTATGATCTTACGGTTGTAGAACACAGAAGGGCAGTGAAGAGAGTCATTGGCACCACCTGCGACAATGTAAGACCTCTCGGGGTAAGCCAGATCCCAAAACCTGTAGATATCATTCATAACAGAGTGAAATTTAGAGCATGTTTCATACTGTATTTTTGCATGTGCACTACAGCACTGTATGTGTCATAACTAGGCCCAGATATAATCACAGTCTTCACTATAATTTTTGTACTGATTTAAGGGGAAATTGTGCTCAATGGATGAAATATGGTAAAATGTGTTTAACAGAGTTGAGAGTATTACATACTTTTTGGGAGCTGAAAGCATAATTAAATTAGCCAAAATGTTTAATAAAGTAAAACATACGAGGAGGTGGATTTGTACAATTTTATAAATGATGGGCAATCCGATTCTGAGAAGACTTGTGGAACTTTCTGCAGAGTTCACTCTATTTTGTATGAGTCTGCTTACAACTTTGGGTAACAAAACATTATCAATTAACTATATGAATTTTGAGAGAAAACAAGTAAGTTTTATGAGCTCACTAACAAACCACACCTGATTCTCATGTCAGATCCAGCTGTGAGTAAGAGGGGGTTGCCATCAGCAGGGCTGCAGTATATCCCGTGTACACTGTGAGGAGATGGCTGTAGAAGACAATAGATTCCAGAGTTGATAACTCTCCTTGATTCTACTCATTATAGAAAATGTGCTTTGTTATGGAGAGGGTAAAAAACATACCTGCATCTCTGAAAGTGGGGGTGCAGAGCTGGCCCAAAGGGTGAACTTCCTGTCCCCTGTCTCCATGTCCCACATGGACACCTCATTGTTACCTTGGACAGCTGATGAGATTGAGAAAAAACATGAATATATTCTGTATACAGTCCTTATCATGGGAAATATTAATCTTATCAGGGAAAGACTGCATGTTTAAACCTGTAAAAATATGATATTTTCAAACAAAACTATTTACAGATTGTGTGTTTTAAACAGGGAAAGTCTCTAACCTGCAATTACAGAGGACTGATAGAGTGGATGCATCAGCAGGCGTCTGATTCGGGCTCGGGCTGGGTGGGAGTGGTTGGATATTGGTAGCTGGAACCGCATATCCCAGCAAGCCATTGTGCCATTGCTTGTGCCTGAATGTCAGTAATGGGGCAAAAAATCATCAGTTTAATAATTTTATCAATCCATTTTGAATTTGGATTTAATCCGATTAACCAAATTTCTGCATTACTTTCAAATAGCATTAGAGTGCAACAGTGTCCGCCCACTTATTCAGCAGTTTGGGTTCCGGAAGTATTTTTCCCTTAGACTTTTTATAAAATCCTTCATAAAAGAGTTGTAAGCCATGAACCAAACCAACCAGCTCCTGAAGTAAATCACAACATCACAACCTTTGTTTTGAAGCAAAAAAGTATTTGAAAATCGGACACAAAGACAAAGGTGCAAGACTGTGTACTTACCATCTTTCATGAGGGCATGGACTACAATCCCATGAAGCATTGCAAATAATGTCATTGAAAACAAAAAACCTGATGGGAATATATAAGACTATTCATTTTAAGTTGTTGACCAAAATATTAAACTTGATTATGTCATTTACAGTGCCTCATGGGAGTGGTCAGTTGCTCTGAGGTTTCTCAGGCTTATTTGGCCACGGTTCTCTGATTGGTGAAGCTTTCTCCGCTGGGCCATGGGCATTGTAGTTGTTTACCATGCATTCTGCTATCAAACACGATTTTTAAACAATGAAGTTAAAATAATGCAGACGGATGACTTGAACAGAAGACCATCGATGAACAACCTCTGAACTCAAGGTATGTCTGTCTTTAAAGGTTTATAATTTATCGTTGGAAATCATTTAAGCAGTGGAAAATAATTTATGGGATTTTTACTTCCGGAACAAAATTGTTGCACTCTATTGTGTTAACACCTTGACAAAACATGATCCAAAATAAATTATGATGTTTGCTTACCCACACACAGCCAACACTGGTGCATATCCACAGCAAAGGAAGTGATGAGGCCCAGACGCAGGTCGTGGCGTAGGGTCCAAGCGTTGCTGTTGCTGCGAAGGTCCCAACCCACCAAGAAGCCATTCACAGTGGCATAGGCCAGCACCGTCTGTGCCCCTGAGTTAAAGTGATGTATATCCACCACACAGCCCTCATCCTTCGGATCTAAAAACCTGAAAGAGTACCAGTACCTCACTGACCTGATGGAGTGTCTAACCATTCACCAACAATGAACTGCATGAGATTGTGTTTTCTTTCTAAAACTGATTTGTACAGTAAAAGGACACGAATTTGCAGGATGTCATTATTGAAAGTATTTAAAGGGACAGATAACTAAAATGAAAATTCTCATCATTTATTCACCCTCATGCCTTCCCAGATGTGAACACTTTGTAGATAAATATGTGATGTGATAAATAATGGTGGCCAAAACGTTGAAGGTCCAAAAAGCATATAAAGGCATTATAAAAGTAATTAATACGATTTCAGTGGTTTAATCCATGCCTTCAGAAGTGAAATGATAGATATGGGTGAGAAACAGATACATATTTGAGTCCTTTTTTTTATACTATAAATCTCCATTTTCACTTTCACATTCTTCTTTTCTTTTTGGTGTTTCACATTCTTTGCCAGTAAAAATGGTCTTAAATGTTGATGTTCCTCACCTATACCAATCACATCACTTTTGAAGATATGGATTTAACCACTGTAGTAATATTGGTTACTTGCATGCTGCCTTTATGTGCTTTTTGGACCTTCAAAGTTCTGGCCACCATTCAATTGCATTGTTTGGACCTACAGAGCTGAGATGTTCTTCTAAAAATATTTGTTTGTGTTCAGCAGAAGACAAAGTCATACATATCTGGGATGGCATGAGGGTAAGTAAAGGATGAGAATTAAAATTTTGGGGGGAACCATCCCTTTAAGTATTTGCACATACTTAGTCTGACAGGGCTGAACTTTGGGCGATTTGGGTGGCTTGTTTGCCTCAACTGCAAGAAGCTGGATGGAACCATTGTCTGATGCGACAGCAAGGTAATGTGACCCCTGACAGAAGGTTAGCGTTTTCACATGGCCTCCAATCCGAGAATATGTCAGCACCGATCTGAAATTAAGCAAACTCATGTGGTATATAGAGTCAACATCCCATTTGTTGTGAAAGCGAAACACAGCTACCAAAAAAGCTACCAAAACAATTCAGAGAAATAAAGTCAAATCTTTCATTTAAATGTTAAAACTGGATCTGCATGACAGATACCTTGTGGTGGTTGTTTTACCCTCCATTTTTTGGCTGTCCCAGATCTTTACAGTTCCATCATTGGAGCAAGTAGCAAAGATTGAATGCTCATCAGACACTCGAATCCGGTTTACTGCAGATTTGTGCTCATGGAGATGGGCCACCAGAAGACCTTTTGGATGCCACCCTGCAATAAAACAGTTACCATAGAGAAAATGCCCTAGTGAAACACCAATATGTGACACAGAAGCCAGAAATTGAGACATCAATAAAATAATACTAAGTAATGTATTCAATCATTATGACAAGCCTGTGTCTCTTGACAAGTTCACACAGATCAAGCCTAGTATCCAGGATTAAAAAAAGGCTAGCTGCAGTTACTGGCTTCAGTACAAGATTTAGTAAGCACACACTGGACAACCACATAATTTAACAAGAGAGTTGATATATGACAGCTGTACCTGGCAGTGGAGGCCTGCTCTCCCACTCTGCACTTTCCATCATTTGCTTGGCCATACGCTCCGCAGTGCATTGCTCTCTCTTCTGCTGCACCAGTTGCTGCAGCTCTGCCTTGCATGTGGTGATGCGCCGCTGGTACGTGGACACTCCGGTTATGGACTGTACCACCTGAATATTTGGGAGTGTGGTGGTTTTCCTGGGCTGCACTGCAACACCCTCAGGCACCTGCAGTAGGTGGAGAACAATGGGGAGTGGTTTAAGGTAAATGTCCAGAAGATCATAGTCACTATTGTTGATGAAGGACATATACAAATACACATAATCAGTGAAAAATTCAATACTCTCTGAATGTCTGTGTAAACATGGCGGAAGATATCAGATGACTGAAATGTCGCAAAGCTTTAAAGGGGTCATATCATGAAGAATCAAATTGCCCTTGATCTTTTAAAATAAAAAGCTTGATGCAGTATGAAAACACATTGTAATTTTCAGAACTCAAATTCCTCCCAGTTTAAAATAGCATTTATTGAAACTGAGTTGCAAAAATGATTTAGGGCTGTTGCTCGTTCAGCGTGTAAAGGGGGAGTTTTTCACAGGAATAACAACAACAAAATATCTATTTAATTATAAGGCTCTGTAAGAGGGTCTGAAAATGGCCATTTAAAACTAACATTTGTCTTCAATATTATAAGTGGATCTAATGGAAAAATATTGTAATAAATATAATATTGGTATGATATGACCCCTTCTAATCATTATTGATTTAACTTTTTCAGCACACAAAGCTGCAACACAGACAATGCACACAATCAAATGTGTTCAACACATGAATGAGGGGACACTGTTTATGAAGAGAGAATGAAAAAAGAATGGTAGAAGTGGAAGAAAGAAGAATGAGAGAGTGCAAGGCAAAGTAAGAGAGGGATGAATAGCACACTGTCGGCTCAGCGGTCGACCTGGGCTGAGGATGGAACATGAGGGAGGTTAAGAGGCTGTGAGGAACTCTCAGATCGCAGTGGCTCTCCACCCAGAGTTCCGTTGGGCTCCCCACCACCGCTAGGAACTAGAACATTAGGTACCGTCGATGGAGTCTGCGCTGAACTGGGAGGGTCCAAAGAACCGAACATGCTCTTCCACTCTTCGTTCAAGTTGGAGTCCTGTTTCGTATGTTTGCGAGCTGGCATGAGAGAAACAAAACAGATTTTTTTTTAAAAAGTGGCTCTGACAAAAGACTTAACACATGCATGTTTGGGTTTCTAAAACAGTCAGTTCTCTGTTAGATGTTAACATGCGGGCTGACACATGGAAAGAAATCAGGTAATGAATTTAGTCAGTGCAAGGACACAAAGTACTTAAAGGGATAGTTCACCTAAAAATGAAAATTCTCACATAATTTACTGCCATCACAGATGTGTTTGACTTTATTTCTTCTGCTAAACACAAATTAATATTTTTAGAAAATTATCTCAGCTCTGTTGGTCCTTTCAATGTAAGTGAATGGTGGCCAGACCTTTGAAGCTCCAAAAATCACATAAAGGCAGCATAAAAGTAATCCATATGACTCCAGTGTTTTAATATATGTCTTCAGAAACTATACAATCACACCAAAATGTTCCAAAACGCTGCCAGTTAACGCAATTAACTGATAGGGTAGCAAGGCAGAAAATCAGCTGCCTACGATTTCGGATGCAGCCTATTTGTGAGTGAATAATTCAGTCTCCAGCAGCCATACACTCCAAAAAGATTTTGTAATATTTGTAATTTGGTACAACAAAAAACATTAAAAGACAACATGTGCACATGATACATGCACAACTCCAAGTGCATCTATCTACAGTACTTCAGATCTGCCTGTTATAGTGAATTCTCAGTTATGACAACACAATAACTCTAAGTTAGTCAAACTGTAAGTGTAACTTCAAACAGAGCTGCTTAAGACCTAAACAATATACCAGAGGCAGAAGTGATGAAGTCTGTAAACAAATAAAAAAACAAATACTTTAAATGAAATGGCGAACCAATAAAATGAGAAGCATTTATATTTTCAATTGAAATAATTACAGTGGGGGTAAAATAAAGACTTTGTGATGACACAAATGTGTGTTGCCCACCTCTCTTGTCTTCTGACTCCTGCTTGGGTTTAATCAGGTCCACCTGTCGGCCAGTGATGCCCAGTGTACCGAGTTCGATGACTCCACTTTGAGCTCCATCATTCAGGTGGCTCTGGTCCACAATGTTTGCTTTAGCCTTGTTGGACTTGAGCATGAAGTCTTTCAGAGCCAAAAGTTTGTCTTCCTCAGCCTCTGTCATTCCCTGGAAGAGATCCCCGTGTTAAAGGCTGACATATAAAGTAAAAGTATGTTTGTACGATAACGTATGACATGTTCCTGGATGAACTTTTGGAACAACATTCCTAGCAACCAATCACTGACCTTTGATATAAGGGTTAGGGTTGATGACAGGCTGGTGGGAATCTTGTTCCAGGAACAACAAATGATGCCAATCCAAGAACAAGTCATTTGTGTAAATCATTTTGTGCTGTATAGCAGATTTAAGAATTACTTTTATAAAAGATGCCCAATAGGTGTTCAAAGTTGGGGGGACACAGAAAATATCAAACAAATAACACAAAAAAGTGATTGAGAAAGTCATAATTATTAGATAACAAAATGTCATAGTTATTAGGGGTGTAACGATACATCGATATGGATCGATGCATCGATCAAACGTCTAATGATACGATGCATCGATGTCATACACAAAATATCGATATGAGATACCTTTATTTTGACCGTCTCCACGTCCTCAAGTAACATCCGTTTCCGCCAAAGCGCGCGTTTTGTTTTTCTCACCATACTGCCTGCCACTTGTGTGTCGGATTGCGAATGAGATGCAGCAACAAAGCGGCTGTAGCAGCGAAAAGACCATGGAAAAGACAGACGCTGAACATTTTGACGCTGTTGTCGGGCGCAAATCGTGGGTTTGGAAACATTTTGTATTTTCCAAAAAAGATGGTCAGGTAAATAAAACCCATGTTATGTGTACACGTTGCCAGTACAAGCTAAAATATTCGGGAAACACCACAAACTTGTCAGTGCATCTGAAAAGAAAACATGGAATCGAGGAGAGTAACGTTAATTTGGCTGAAGAAAAACAGCCTCTGTCACCCCCCATGAAGAACTTCTTCGCCCCGACATTAGCCCACAACTCCAAAAGAGCAACTAGCATTACGTCCGCGATCGCTTTTTTTATATGCAAGGATATGAGGCCCTACAATGTAGTTGAAAACGAAGGCTTTCGTCACCTACTACATACTCTGGAGCCGAAATATAACATTCCATCAAGACAGCACTTCAGTGAAAATTACATTCCGAAGCTGTACAGACAAGTGAAAGATAATATACAGCATACACTAACTGATGCAGAACGAGTCGCAATCACAACAGATGGATGGACATCTTGTACAACCGAAGGTTATGTAACTTTGACCTGTCATTATATTGACACTGACTGGCAAATGAAGAATTATGTTCTGCAGACACGTGTTTTGAATGACTCGCACACCGGGGTAAATCTTGGTGAAGTCTTGAGAGAAGCTTGTGGAGAGTGGAATATACTTGACAAAAATCCTGCACTGGTCACCGATAATGCCAGTAATATGGCAATAGCTGGAGCAAAGGCAAATCTGTCACCTCACATTAAATGCTTTGCGCATACCATTAACTTGGCAACACAGAAAGGCCTGAAATGTGCTGGTGCAACATGTCTTTTGGGAAGAGTGAGACGAATCGTGTCATTTTTTCACCGCAGCACGATTGGTACCACTGTTTTAAAAGAGAAGCAGAGGTTGCTCGGAATTCCAGAACACAAGCTTAAACAAGATGTGATCACTCGCTGGAACAGCTCCTTTGATATGCTGGAACGATTTTTGGAGCAACAAGCTGCAGTGTGTGCTTCACTGCTGGACAAAAAACTAAGGAAACTCTCAAATGACCTGCAGCATACCCTCAATGAAATTAACATCACTGTAGCTGAAGATATGGTTAAGCTACTTTCACCAGTGAAAACTGCCACCACCATAATGTGTGAGGAAGAGCAGCCAACTGTATCTGTTATTGCACCTCTTCAAGCTAAATTGTTGAAACATTTCACTGTCACGGCTGAAGACTCCAGTGTGATTACAGAGATGAAGCAGGTAATGGCAAAGGATCTAGAACATCGATATATGGATGTGAGACAAGTTCTTTATAGAGCATCTGCCTTGGATCCCAGATTTAAAAAGCTGCCTTTTTTAAGTGAAGAGGAAAGAGATGCAACCTTCCAGTTTCTCATCCATGAGGCTGCAGAATTGATGATCCAGAAAGTAAGAATATATTTTTTTAGTTTCAGCAATGTTTTATAAATTTTATATATTTTATAAATTCATTAAAATGCACTGCCTCTCCATTTGCTATGTGTGTGAGAACGTGTGTCTGTGTTATAATCTACAGAATGACACAGTGTCACAGGTTGAAAATGCAACGGCTCACTCATCTGCTGACAAAACTTCTGATGATGATGATGGCGACACTGAATTGATGCCAGTGTTCCAGGCAGAAACCACTGAAGAAGGTATGTATGTGCACACTGTAGTTAAACATTTGTCTATTCTTTGCTGTTAACAGCCTGAAAATGTGATATGTGCTTTTATTTATCAAGTAACAGCTGTAAGAGGCACACGTTTTATTTTCTCTGACATAACTAAGCCATGCGTTTTTTTTTTGTTGTTGTAATTTTAGAACATGTTCCTCCTTTCAAGAAGTCAAAACCCTTTGAAGATCTGTTTGGTGACACATTCAGCACTGCGGACCCTAGCCAGACTGTCAAGAGCCCTAAAGAGCTGGCCCATGCTGAAGTTGTTAAGTACAGAGACACTGCATCTTTGAACTTGGGGGGTAAGGTGTTGGAGTGGTGGAAAAGTCATCAAACTGAGTTTCCCCTCCTGGCAAACCTTGCCAAAACATACATGTGCATTCCTGGTACCAGTGTACCGTCTGAGCGCGTGTTTAGCACGGCAGGTGACATTGTCAATTCAGAACGCAGTGTCCTCTCTCCTGAACATGTTGATCAGTTGATTTTTTTAAAGAAAAACCTCTCAAAAGAGACCACTGCACTGTAGCAATTGTTTGATTCATAGATCTTATGTTGTGTGAAAGATCAAATGTCAGATAAGTGTAACAGTTTTATTTTTGTATTTTTTTATATTAGTTTGTTTTATTTCATTTATTTATTTAACTAGAGTACCTCAGTTATTTGCACTATTGCACATGTTGGCACAAAAGACTGGAAGGCTTTATTGACTTTATTGACCATTATAAGCTTGATTGATTTTATCAATCTCCCCTCCATTATTTATTTTTATTTATTTTTATTTTTGTTGTGTTGTTGTAAATGTCACAATTGGGAAAGAGGGTGCAATTTTCAAAGTGTTTAATTAAACATTCATGTTATATATCTTTTGGTTGCATTTGTGAGTTAATAGAAATGAAACTGGTTGTGTAAAGTGGCGCATAATATCTAAATATCGATTAATCGATCGATATAGCAATGAATCGAATCGTAATCGTATCGAATAATTTTTTGAAGGATCGGCAAATATCGTATCGCTGGCTGAGAGAATCGATATCGAATCGTATCGTGATGAACTGTCCGATTTACACCCCTAATAGTTATGAAATACTAATTCAACATTCTGAGATAAAAAGACATCAATTTGAGATCAAGTCATCTCATAATTATGATTTAGTGTCTCAAAATTATAACTTAGCATCTCATTATTATGATTTATTATAAGTCTTATGACTATCACATAATTATTACTTTTTATCTAAAAATTTGAATTTTGGTGATTATGGTGGCATAATTTTGACCTTTTATCTCAAAAGATTTGAATTATGATTTAGTAACTTATGCTAAATTATGACTTTTTTCTTATTAATTTTGTCTATTTATCTCAAAAGACATGACATAAACATGCACGATGTGGGGGAAATGGGCTTCCATACAGTAGAGCCTTTGTTGTGCGAGAAAGCTAAAACTTAAGAAACTGCACAGCAGTAAATATTTTCTAAATGTACATGTTTTCTGACCTGTGAGAGCAGTTTCTTAAGCAGCTGGGCGATTGCAGGATCCTCTGGAATGGGGCATTCTGGAATGGAGCCGTTGCGTTTCTTTTGCCGCAGCAGCAGGTGTCTAAAGAGGCTACCAATATCTTTAGAGCGCAGTGCGTAGTCAAAGATGGAGCGACTTACTGGTTCCTTCAGCACACTGAGCAACACGATCTCTTTATCAATCTGCCCAAAGATAAACAACATCACTTAGTAAAAGGTACTTTAACAATAAAACCTTAATCAACACATTTCTTGCAACACTACGATTTAGATTCCTCATATTAAGTATTGACTACTTGGGAAAGCAGATGGTCAATGTATGCAGGGTGTAGGCAGAATAACCTCCCAATTAGCCTCTGTATTATACACAGTATCAACATGTAGTAAACATAATATGCATCTTGACATGTATTTGAATGAAATATTGCTACTGTAATGGACTAGACCATACAGAATGCTGAGATTCAGACTTGTGACCTAACCTGTATAATAGGCTGGGTGATGAAGGAGTTGAGATGTGGCATGAGTTTGCAGTAAACGTCAGCAATGTTCAGGTGCTGAGCAACCACAGTGATGAATCCCACAGCTCCATAGCGGATCCACAGATTGGGGTGACACAAGAAAGGAGCTATGGGATCATAAAAATGTCATTATATTATACACAATATTTTAGAGTACATTATACATTGACATACAAGAATAGATTATTTCTCTCACCAATGTCACTGACAAACTCATAGATGTGAGGTTTCTGCAGTAGCCCGAGCTGACACATGCAAGTGAGAGCACTGAGAGCTTTATAAATGACAAACTCCTCAGCATCACTCAGGCCTTGCTGCAGAAGAGGCTTCAGTATGGAAGAACTCTGCCAGCCTACATATGCAGCTACACCTACAGGGAGGAGAAAATGTGGTTACCATGCTGTGAGAAAATGTCTGAAATTATATAAAGCAACTTTACATTATCTATAAGTTTTGCAGTAAGCATTAAATAGATCTAACCATAAAAAAAACACTGTCTGACAATATACTAATTGTAGGAACATTGTGGCGCATCTTACCCACTATACTGTCGAAGAAAGCTCCACGGAGGTGCCAGTCATTCTTGTCGTTGAGGAAGGTGATCATATGGGAAAGAAGTACATCGTTGGCTTTCTGTCGGCCAAAGAACACGCAGAGGCGAGTAATGCCATTCTCCATCAGCGTCTGTTTGACAATATTCTCAGGGTCGCTGAGCAAAGTCACCACCTTCTGTTGTACCATCTCATGCAAGGCCTGCAGCTCTTTGGACAAGAGATGGATCAAATCCACAGTATTTTAATGACAGCAATAGACTCTTTCCATTCAAACAGATTATTAATATAGTACAAAGGGGGATCCTTATGGATAAATAAACTTTCCTTAAAGAGTACCATTAAAGTACACCAGCATTTACCTGAATCATAGTTTTCATTTGGGTGAAGAGTTTCCTCTGTGTCTTCTCCGTTTAGGTCTTGTTCAGAGCTCAAATTATTCTCCTGGACCAGCTCAAGAAAACGCAGCGCTGTCTCAGCCAAGTGGGCGATGTTCTCTATAGAGAAAGAGAGAGAGAATAAAAAAAAAATTCATTATCAATATATGTCCATATAATACATAAATAGAGTACAAAACTGCATAGAAGTCTTAAAATATGAGGAATTGGTGACATCAGTCGTTTTAGAGGCGGAGCAAGTTTTCCCATTTTGCTGAAAGATTATAAATAATTTTTTCTTTGAAAAAACTTGCACATCTGAATTATGCATAACAAGACCGAGAACACGCATTAAGAATTATTTTGATTTCACATTGCCATATATATATATATATATATATATATATATATAGCCAACTAAACAGCACTAGAATACCTGCATATGCAAGCCTAACAATCGTGGCATCATCCTGCGCCAGGTGCGCAATCCCAGGTAAGATGTATTCTGGATAGATGTTGACATCATTACGAGGAACTTCCTTGACCAGTGCCAGCACTTTAGTCAGTGTGCGTACAGCCTCTGCCCTGACGCGTGGCATTAAGTCATTGCAGAAGTGCAGCAAATATGGTGTGATCCTATCCAGAAGAATCTCCACATTCAAACGGCCCGCCAGATGAAGAATCAGCTCCAGCGCTGCCAGCTTGGAGTCACAAAAGCGCAGCGTCTGCAGACAGGATGTTATCACTGACACTAGCACCACCAGCCCGTGGTCCTTCGAAGAATCAAGTTCTTGAGATGCCTTCTCCTGTTTTTCAGCTTTCCCTCCCTGCCCGCCACTGCACAGGTTATTGAGGATGTTCTCCAGGTTCTTTCGGATCACCAACACCCGTTCGTCAGCAGATTGGAAGGTCTCCTTAGCAAACTGGGCCATGTAGGGCTGCAGGAAGCTGTAGAAGATTTCTGGGAATGCTTTGCCTCGCTGCTGTTTGAGGTATTCTTCAGCTGTCAGGCGCTTTTCTGGCTCTCGCTGCACCATCTGAGCCACCTATGGAAATTGAATTGAATTGTTTTTTTAGTATCATACTAGAGATAGACAGACAATCAATTTGAATGACGGATCTACACTCACTGAGCACTTTATTTGGAACACTAACACTATGGTCCTAATAAAGTGTCTCACGTGGTCTTCTGCTGTTGTAGCACATCTGCCTCAAGGTTCGGCGTGTTGTGCATTCTGAGATGCTGTTCTGCTCACTACAATTGTACCGAGTGGTTTTCTGAGTTACTGTAGCCTTTCTGTCAGCTCGAACCAGTCTGGCATTCTCTGTTGACCTCTCTCATCAACAAGGCATTTCCATCTGCAGAACTACTGCTCACTGGGTGTTTTTTGGTTTTTGTAAACTCTTTCGTAAACTCTTGAGACTGTTGTGTGTGTGAAAATCCCAGGAGATCAGCAGTTATAGAAACATTCAAACCAGCCCGTCTGGCACCAACAATCATACCACGGTCAAAATCACTGAGATCACATTTTTCCCCATTCTGATGGTTGATGTGAACATTAACTGAATCTTCTGACCTGTATCTGCTTGATTTTATGCACTGCAATGCTGCTACATGATTGGCTGATTAGATAATTGCATGAATAAGTAGGAGTACAGGTGTTCCTAGAAAATAAACTGCTCAGTGAGTGTATACTTTTGACACAGATATTAAAACTTAACTAATTAATCAGTTATCTGTTCCTTAATATAAGTTCTACCTACAGTATAAATAGCAAATTCTTGTTGTAAATCCCCGATTGGAAATATTCCACTTTGTCATATTTGACTGCTTGTCAACAATTATTATTGTAATAATTTATATTATTATTAAAATATTCATAATGCATATTATGTTTTTATTGTTACAATTGAATCATTATTTAGTTATCATTCTGAAATAATAAAAAAAATATCATTCTTCATATCGATTAATGGAAAAATAACCAATAAAATAATCAGTATTGTATCTGTCATAAAAAAATATATTAATCGGCCTCTATACAATACATCTATAATTTGTTAAAGGAATTAATAGAAACTTTACCAGTTCTCTAATGCTGCAATCCTCAATTTTCATCAGCACTTGTTCGGTTTGGAAATGTCCTTTGCGATAAGCCAATAGCTGTGAGAGATCAAAGAGTGGAACCCCCTCTGTGAACAGCTCTGCAATTACACATCCTAAAAAGAAAACAAAAAACATTGGTCTGATATCTTCACAGAAATAAATAAGCAAACTAGGAATGATGAGAGTTATAGATACCAGCAGAGAAGATATCCATGGGCTGCTTAAGCTCTCCCCTGGTTCTTTGGCTATTGCTGGACAGATCCACAAGTGGAGTTGTCTGGTCACTTTCTGTGGCAAACATGCTGCCATCCACAAATCTCTCTGGAGCAATATAGCATGTTCTCCTTCTGGACGTGTCAAAGAAATAGTTGAAATCTGCAGGGTTATCCTCAGGTAAGTATGTGGGTTTAAAACTAGCAAAGTCTGTGAGCAGCACCCAGTTCCAGCTTGTTACCATGACATTCTCCGTTTTAATGTCACCATGCCGTACACCAGATTTATGGGCCTGATCCACGGCATTGAGGAGCTGGAAGGCAATCCACTTCTTCTCCACATTGTTAAGAAACGGCCGTGTACTGATACGGTCATACAAGTTATCGCGAACATACTGTCTAAAAAGAATGGCTGCTTTCTCAGTAAGTGTGGCTTTTTGAAAGGGCAAACAGTTCTGACAGGAGTGCAGTCTGATTTTCAGCTCTTCCAGCTCTTGTTTATAGCTGGTCAGGGGCAGTGATGGGTCCTGGATTGCAAAGACCTTAACCACCACTAAACCCTCTCGATGTTTCGCCCGGGCCACTTTGAAAAACCTTGTACTGCCCAGACTTTTGTCATACTCATAATCATGAATGTCAGAGAAGTAACTGTCCACTGAAAGAATTTGTGATGGAGCAATTCCAGCCAGCTGATTCCCCATCTCGCCAAATCAGAGATGGTTGTCCCAAAGACAAATCTCCACCTATTATAGACAAAACATACAGATAGACAAAATATCAAAACAGAATGATATATATATATATACACAGTGTGTGTGTATACACTCACCTAAAGGATTATTAGGAACACCTGTTCAATTTCTCATTAATGTGTATACACTCACCTAAAGGATTATTAGGAACACCTGTTCAATTTCTCATTAATGTGTATACACTCACCTAAAGGATTATTAGGAACACCTGTTCAATTTCTCATTAATGCAATTATCTAATCAACCAATCACATGGCAGTTGCTTCAATGCATTTAGGGGTGTGGTCCTGGTCAAGACAATCTCCTGAACTCCAAACTGAATGTCAGAATGGGAAAGAAAGGTGATTTAAGCAATTTTGAGCGTGGCATGGTTGTTGGTGCCAGACGGGCCGGTCTGAGTATTTCACAATCTGCTCAGTTACTGGGATTTTCACGCACAACCATTTCTAGGGTTTACAAAGAATGGTGTGAAAAGGGAAAAACATCCAGTATGCGGCAGTCCTGTGGGCGAAAATGCCTTGTTGATGCTAGAGGTCAGAGGAGAATGGGCTGACTGATTCAAGCTGATAGAAGAGCAACTTTGACTGAAATAACCACTTGTTACAACCGAGGTATGCAGCAAAGCATTTGTGAAGCCACAACACGCACAACCTTGAGGCGGATGGGCTACAACAGCAGAAGACCCCACCGGGTACCACTCATCTCCACTACAAATAGGAAAAAGAGGCTACAATTTGCAAGAGCTCACCAAAATTGGACAGTTGAAGACTGGAAAAATGTTGCCTGGTCTGATGAGTCTCGATTTCTGTTGAGACATTCAGATGGTAGAGTCAGAATTTGGCGTAAACAGAATGAGAACATGGATCCATCATGCCTTGTTACCACTGTGCAGGCTGGTGGTGGTGGTGTAATGGTGTGGGGGATGTTTTCTTGGCACACTTTAGGCCCCTTAGTGCCAATTGGGCATCGTTTAAATGCCACGGCCTACCTGAGCATTGTTTCTGACCATGTCCATCCCTTTATGGCCACCATGTACCCATCCTCTGATGGCTACTTCCAGCAGGATAATGCACCATGTCACAAAGCTCGAATCATTTCAAATTGGTTTCTTGAGCATGACAATGAGTTCACTGTACTAAAATGGCCCCCACAGTCACCAGATCTCAACCCAATAGAGCATCTTTGGGATGTGGTGGAACGGGAGCTTCGTGCCCTGGATGTGCATCCCACAAATCTCCATCAACTGCAAGATGCTATCCTATCAATATGGGCCAACATTTCTAAAGAATGCTTTCAGCACCTTGTTGAATCAATGCCATGTAGAATTAAGGCAGTTCTGACGGCGAAAGGGGGTCAAACACCGTATTAGTATGGTGTTCCTAATAATCCTTTAGGTGAGTGTGTGTGTGTGTGTGTGTGTGTGTGTGTGTGTGTGTGTGTGTATATATATATATATATATATA
The DNA here is from genome assembly GCA_032164185.1 of Moxostoma hubbsi. Classification (NCBI taxonomy): domain Eukaryota; kingdom Metazoa; phylum Chordata; class Actinopteri; order Cypriniformes; family Catostomidae; genus Moxostoma; species Moxostoma hubbsi. The sequence goes on along the minus strand of JAVLUX010000014.1, from coordinate 13,127,450 downwards.
TATATATATATATATATGTATATATGTATGTGTGTGTGTGTATGTATGTATATGTGTATATGTGTGTATGTATGTATATGTGTATATGTATATGTATGTGTGTATATGTATGTATGTGTATATGTATGCATGTATGTGAACAGCAGTGAAACATTTTCTTATGTGTTTACATAAGCAGACATTTATACAAGCAGACAGAGAAGTAAATTTGAAGCAGAAGAAATAGAAATAAACTAATATATATATATATATATATATATGAGCTAAAATGCTAGTTCTAGATATTTTACAGGCACAATCATATTTTTTTTAATCAAGAAAATTCATGTTGGATCATAATTAATTTTTTCTAGTAAGAGCTTTTTTTCCTTGATAATTTTTGTATTGTTTTCCTGTATAAATATCTAAAAATCCTTAAAACAAGATCAATTTGATTGATCTTGTTTTAGAAACAACACTGCACAAGATATTTAGGTTTTGCAGGGAATGTATTTTTAACATGTGTATTTTGTCTTCCTGTACTGGCAGAGTTTTTGTTGTCAAATCAAGTGAAAATTAAAAAAAAAAAAAAAAATCTACCAGTACTGAAGTAGTAATCCAAAGTATTTAGAATATGTTACTGACCTTGAGTAATCTAACAAAATACACTACAAATTACAAACATGTATTCTGTACTGGAATACATTTCAAAAATAACTTTAAAAGTAACCCTCCCAACTCTGTGCACACACACACACACACACACACACACACACACACACACACACACACACACACACACACACACACACAGTGAAGTAAGTATTGAACAAGTCAACATTTTTTTTCCAAAGGTGCTATTGACATGAAATTTTCACCAGATGTTGGTAACAACCCAAGTAATCCATAATCCTTTGGAAATATATTTACTGAAAACAATTTTGACGTGTTCAATACTTATTTCACCCGCTGTATGTGTGTGTGTGTGTATATATATATATATATATATATATATATATATATATATATAAATTACGATAGATAGATCGATCATGTAATTAAAGTGCTTTACTACAAATGATTGCTAATATATACAGTACTTAACTAATGCAAATTTATATAATAAATGAGTTGTGTCTTCTTTATACAATCTTCTTCTCATCATACACGGTGTCATGAGACATAAAATGCTGCATCATATCTGTTAGCCATAATCGCTATAAGATCCCAAAAACTCACATTATTTACATTCTTTCCCGACTTAAACTACCAATTACAAATGTTATATGTCACAAATAGCGGCGTGCCGGGTGTGTTTACTGCACTAATTTAATAATAAATAAATAAAAAACTGTTGTTTACCTGACGCGCTGTCAACTGGTCAACAGACTGGTATTTTTTCTCATCTTATTTAAAAAGACATTCTACATTTTGACAAAGGTAAGATAAATGTTTCTACCAATAATACGTTAACTCTAACAAATGATACAATATACAAACATTTACATAAATGAGCCGCTTGGTTTGTTATTACATATCAGCAATGAAATAGATGTGTCAGGCTGTCTCTCTAAAGGTAGATTTGGGATCAGCTCTCCAGTTCATTAGCGACACGCTATTGGATGAAAATTGACAAGGTTGATCCTGGATCGGTCCACCCAACCGGAAACCGGAAGATATTATACGGAGTTTTCGGACTTTAATTGTGTAGAGTCATTTTCGTGCGTTGGATAAGTTACTGGGCCTTACTTCACTCTTTTATTACTTTATCCGCATGTTGTTTCATTTGTAAACTCTCTAAAAATATATTTTTTCTTTTGACGCTATGGTGCTACTTAAAAGGTTTGTCATGTTAAACAGATTTTTAACTCCGAAGAAGCTTTTCACGCAAGCAAGGGTAAGAAGTCCTTTATTTTGCAATGCAGTATGTGTGCATGGATTTTATTTAAATTATGTATTTTCATAAAATTCAGCGAATACATTTAAGAGCATAGATTTAATAGTTTGAGGAATTTAATTTCTACTTTTGTGTTTAGTAAAAACAATACACCAGCTTGGAAATAGTTTAAATTTGTTTTTATTTCATTAACTGATGTACCGAATGGGGAAATTATGACTTTGAAGAATGATTTTTAGTTGCATAAATAGTCATGAATAATTTCCTAAATGTTCTGCCATTTGCTGTCCTCGTGACCTTTCACCTATTTCCTTCAACCAAATTCTGTCTACACTGGCTGCTATATTCCTCTGTCAAAATAATCTGAAATATAATTTTGCATCCTCTAAAAGCTCTTTGGAAATGGGACAAACACTTTATACCAGAGTAGTCAGGCTGGATTCTTCCCACCTCTTGAAGGTGCAATGCTTCTCCCTGGAACATTCAAAAACAAAGTGGCCTTCATTACTGGAGGAGGCACTGGGCTCGGAAAAGGCATGACCACTACTCTCTCTTCTCTGGGAGCACAGTGTGTGATAGCCAGCAGGTTAGTTATCCCTCTACTTTACAAGCAAGCCCTATAGTTTAATAATTTTTTTAAAGTCTTTAGTGACCCGGGACCTCTTTCCACCCCCTGTACCTCCTCCATTTTTTGGAGTTATGCTCACAGCTCTTTATTATTCCTCAACCTTTCTCTTCTGAACAGTTAAAAAAAAGAAAGAAAAGAAGGCAAAATTTTAAATAACTGTTTGATTATATAAAGTGTATAGGGTCATTAAAGACCCGAGATATGTAATGCCGTCACTTTTTAGCACTTCGATAAATAATATTTTTATGATTATTTCATATCTATATAAGTTTACTATCACAGGATATGTATTTCTTTGTTTATTACAAGACAATGGAATACTATATATTCATACAAATGTCAACTATATCATGTTGATTTTCTGTGTGACAGTGGTAAATTATCAGTATTACATATGCGTGAACACCTGCATATTATACACGCTATTTATAACACAGGGTGTCACTGATGTGTTGGTGATTGACTTGATTTACATTTGGCAATGCTATTTGATGAAGAAGCAAAGTGGAAGAAAACTATAGCAAGTGTAACACATGAACAGTATGATATGGCTATTTTCATTTGGGTGTACTTCTGAAATTATGTGAATTGTGCATCTATTTAGACCCGAGGATGTGATCATGTTTGGTGAAATACCCATGCATTTAAGGGTTAAAGATTAATATGGGCGCTTATTCATGTTAACACTCCTATAATTCCAGAAAACTGGACGTTTTAAAGAACACAGCTGAGGAAATCTCTCAACAGACAGGAAACAAGGTACATGCATGCAACTGGATTAACCCTCTGGGGTCTGAGGGTGTTTTGGGCCCTGGAGAAGTTTTGACATGCCTTGACATTTGTGCTTTTTTCAGTTGCTTAAAAACATATTAATGGATAAAGTTTGCTACACAATGAGGTGAAAACCATCCTGATTACTCATTCATACAAAACAATATAGTCATTTAACCTTTGTAAGTCAATTTTAGTGTTGAAAGGCTATATGCGAAGAGGTGTGAATGATCATGCATATTAAGGTGATTTACACCTGAATACACAAAAGACACCTCCCGTGAGAGAGAATGAATGTGAGGAGACTTAATGATCAAAATCAAGTTTTAAGTTAAAAGAAGTAATCTGATTGTACATTTTTTTTAAATAAAGACTTATTTTTAGACCTACACTACCGTTAAAATAAGTCTCTTCTGCTCAACAAGACTGCATTTATTTGATCCAAAATACAGTAAAAACAGTGATATTTTTACAATTTAAAAGAACAGTTTTCTATTTAAATATATTGTAAAATGCAATTTGTGATCAAAGCTGAATTTTCAGCATCATTACTGCAGTCTTCAGTGTCACATGATGCTTCAGAAATCATTATAAGATGCTGATTTTCTAATATGGGCATATTTAAAGTGCATTTTACTCACTTAACCTGAACACATATTTGCAAGCACAAGCTTTGTTGATGATAATGAGGGCAGCTTAAACACTAGTTAAAATATAATCTAAACATTCATATTATTTTTATATCATATTACATATCATATCATACAGCATACAATTGAAATGCCTGCTTTAGCCGAAACCGCATATAAATGTAACTAAAACTTGCTTATTAGGACATATTTCAAATGTCAATACTCTGAATCCTGGCTGGCAAGTCTGGAAACAGTCCCACTAGTAAAATATGTTCAAGTGTATATAAAATAGCATGTCAGCTAATTAAAACTAAACTTACTCATCCGAAATTGTATCCTCGGCTGGATCACGTCTCTCTTCAAAAATACAATAATATCCAGAAGTTTCACCGCCTGTGTATCGTTACAAACGCACAGTAAAGTGAATGAATCGTTTACATTAAACCTCTGAACACAGTCAGGGGCGTGTACATTTGCATTGATCGTCTCAGCACATTAGCGTATGAATGGCGCGCTCTACTGGTGGGTGGGATTACAGATAATTAGATGAACCGGTAAAAACTGAACAGCGCTTTGTTTCAAACAGATTGCATTGCAGGAGAATATTTGTTTTAAATTTGAATTGTTTTATTTAAAAGTAGACATTTTAAGCTTTCTTTAGACATATGTTTCATGTTTGTGTGATAAGTATTCGCGGAGTTTCAGTTAATTTTTGTGACGTGTAGCCTATCTGAAATATGCTCGTGGACATAGAGACTGCTGAAAGCTCACCCTTTTTATTTTCTTTATTTTACAAAAGCCCAATGTTTCATTGTTATTGTGAGTGTACACAAATAAAAGTAGACCCTTTATAGTCTCTAATGATGTCTTACTCGTATCTGTATGCCCCAAAATGACGGAGTATTTAAAGTTGTTTCTGCTGTATTAACGAAAAAATCCAGAAGGATGCGCCGACCCCAGAGGGTTAAACTACTTTACATTTGGAAAACAACAAAAAACACTTGTTTTATCTATAGTCTCAGAACTGTACCATTGCAACTGGGAATTGTAGTGTTTAATTTTTTCCATATTTTAACTCTGTGTCATTCTGTAATAACATTTGATAAATGTGTCCATCAGGTCCATGCTGTCCAGTGTGATGTGAGGGACCCTGCCTCAGTGGAGGCTGCTGTTAACCAGCTTGTCAATGATGTTGGTCTGCCTGATGTAGGTACAGCTCTGCATCTTTATGGCAATGACACAATAGGTTTTACATTATCAAGATTTACAAAGCTGTCTTCGTTCTGCTTAGCACCTGCAGGTTTTTTGGGGATTCTCTTATTTTTGCTTGTTGTCCCACAGGTGGTGATAAACAATGCTGCAGGAAATTTCATCTCTCCCTCTGAGAAGCTCTCCCCCAATGCATGGAAAACCATTACAGACATAGTGTTGAACGGCACTGCCTATGTCACACTGGACATTGGAAAACGTCTCATCAAAGCTGAGAAAGGTGATATAGATTATACAATGTAGTTTATGGAATTGAATTGAAGAATATTTCAATTTGTCAGAATTCAGAAGAGGAATGTTTTAAACCTGATGGAAATGTAAAGTTTTTCGATTAGGTATTAGTTCCCTGCCTACTCAAATAGTGTGCAACACTTTGCATCATATAGATGAAACAGTCTTCTTAGATTTGTTGACTGCATGCAGTAGTTGATTTGGAGCACATGACCACTAGAAGAGGTAAGTGCACAAGATAGGTCACATTGCCTACAGCTCTCAACCAGATGTATTTTGCAGGAAACCCCAAGTCACTGTCCTATTCACTTGTATTGGTCCTGTAATCAATCCTATGCATTTTCATGTCATTTTCTGTGTATTCCTGTAAGCAACCACTAAGATTTGGTTTAATTATGTTTGTGAAAATAAAGACATCATTAGTCTTTATGTGCATCTCTTTGTGGGTATATAAAGTCCTGTGAGAGAGACATGCACTCCTGAGCTAATATTATTGCTAGTTCAACCAGGATTTTATTGGATTTTATGCAAGATTGTCTGCAAGATCATATTGGATTATATTTACACTGATTTGAATCAGTATCATTTGGATTTAAATTACTTTTCAATAAACTTGAAACAACACTCTGGACATCTCAGCATTTTAAGGACTCCAAAGAACATACCTGAAACAAAGCACCAGCCAACAGAGAAGCTGCATGGACAATCTGATGGTATCAATGTGCAGTGAGTACCTTTAAAAATCCGAAATATTGGAAATTTAAGGGAAACAAATAGCTAAGTTTAAAACATAAAATAAACAAAGTGAGAGTGCTAGGTCTGCTTTCCTGCTCAACAACAACCCAAGATTTTGTTTCTGGAGGTGCAGAGTGGAAGGTGTGAAAGCATCTAAGCCAAACAAATGGCTGAACGGCACACTGAGGTGTCAATAGTCTGAGAACAGCTAATCCAATCAAAAATTCTGAAACCTGGATAGCCTCACACCTATTTAAAATTCAAAGGCCCAAAGCAATCAAGGTGACAATGGATGGATCTGCCTCATCAGAAGGGTGCAACCTCAACACTCTGGCCATCACATATCCTGATGATGTAACAAGTGAGACTGCAAGAAACAAATTCAAAACTAAATTAATCACAGAATTCCCAGAAACTCTTAGAGCAGACTTCATGGAAATAAACAAAAGAAGAGTAAAAACAGACCTGCTCTTTTATACAGAGTACCCAAATGCCTGGCACTCAGCACTCTGCTCCAATTTTAAAGACTTAAAAATGGGTGGAAACAGAGCCATGAGACAACTGTATCTAGACACTATGCCAAAGTTCAACATCAACCTGTATCACAATGGCACTGTAATGGTCCAGGGCTCAGAGGACAGACTTGACCAATTTGAGAGACAATTTGCTGAACTAAAAGTCCTAGCTGAGAAGGAAAAGTCTTCTCTCCCCCAACAACATCAGAGGAGGTCACATCTTCACCACGCATACAGACTGCCCCTCTCTACCCACACACACCCAGATCAACAGTTTCTATTCAGTGCATTCAGGAGTGCCTTTCCAAATGGAAATGTAACTCACTGAATTCAAAGAAAGCAAACGCCAAGATACTGACACTTCTCAACATCTAAGAGAGGAGTTAAAGGCTTTCTAAGAAGAATACCGCACCACAATAGGACTGCTGGAGATGAAAATAAAAAATCTCCTAAAATACAACAATATTTTAAATGAATAAGTGTCTGAACTGAGAAAAGAACTGATGGAAAAAGACACACTTATTCATATCACTAATGAAAAACTGGAAGTCGCAAGCAGAACCACCGATAAACTGCATTTCAGTTGCTCATCCACAGACTCCCAGACATACAATGAGCAACCAGCTACAGAGAACAGTCAGGAGACCAGCGCCAGAACTACAACCACCAAAAAACAGCCATTCTTATAGACTCAAATGGTAAGTTCTTGCACCACCGAAAGCTATTCCCTAAACACACGGTTGGCAAATTCTGGTGCCCCACAACAAACAGCGCACTCCAAATCCTCTGACAGTCCACTCTGCACAACCCACAGAACATTATCATCCACACAGGAACCAACGACCTCTATACCCAGAGGGAAAGAGTTGCAGATAGTGTCATAAGAGTGGCTAAGAAGGCTCGCAGGGAATTCCCGCAGGCGAACATCACCATCTCAACCCTGCTACACAGGAAGGACTACCCTGCCAACCTGATCAATAGCATCAACCAGAGGATAACAACTGCATGTTCCAGCCTTACGGCCATCAAAGTTGCGCACCACCCAAGTCTAACGACTGAGGATTTATATGACCATGTGCACCTAAGCCAGGAGAGTGTAAGAGTCTTTGCCAAAAACATAAAAGATTAATTAATCTGCAGAAATTCCCAGTCTGCACCCTCACAACGCCGGTTTACAAGTTCCAAGAGTCATCACGGGAACCAACTTTCAATTACACAAAGGGGCCCAAAAACCAGACACACTGCAATAAGAAGAGAGCAACCAACCAGACCAAACACACTGAAGCCCAACCAAACTCACAGCCCAGCTCCAGTCAAACTACAAACATGGACCCTCACACACAACAACAGGAGGCACCGGACAGAACAGCACAGCCCTTTCTGCAATCACAGCAGCTCACTTATGCTGACGTAGTGAAGGGTAAAATACACACGGACTCCTCAGACATTACAGAGGCGAGACATCTTCTACATCTCATCTGTAGAATACTGGGGTAAGCCATCTGGACCACCAAAACGCCTAATTTTATTTCACTATGACTTCTTTCACTATAAGCTCTTGGAATATTCAAGGCCTCTACTCCACAATCTTAGGGGCCAATACTTTAAAAAATGAGTTCCTGAAAAACATTTATAACCAGGACATCATTATTCTGCAAGAAACATGGTGCAGATCAGACATGGACAGTCACTGCCCTTTAGGATACAGGGAAATATTATTGCCATCACTTAAAAACTGTAACGCGAAACGTGGAAGAGACTCTGGTGGGCTCATCATTTGGTACAAAGAGACTTTAAAAAACAGCCTATCAATCATGAAAAAAGACTCATCACATGTTTGGCTTAAACTTAAAGGCATCATAGACTGTGACAAGGACCTTTACACCTGTGCAGCCTACATACCTCCATCAGAGTCTCCATCCTACAAGGACAATCATTTTGATCAGCTTCAGACAGAAACCAGCCAATTCCAGGCCATGGGGAATGTGATGTTATGTGGGGATCTAAATGCAAGGACAGGTTCAGAACCGGACATTATAGATACCCACGGGAATAACCACATACTGAAAGCCAACACACATCTAACCCCCACCACTACAACTCGGAACAATCCAGACAGTACAGTCAACAAAAACGGTAAGGAGTTAGTGTGTCACTGTCGAGGCCTGGGTCTGTATATGCTTAATGGTAGGATCCGAGGGGACTCTTTAGGTCGATTCACATACTGCTCAGCTCTTGGGGCTAGTGTAGTCGACTATGCCATTACAGACGTGGACCCTTCCTACATACGTGCATTCACTGTCAGACCACAGTCTACCTTATCAGACCACTGTCAAATTAATGTGTTCCTAAAGAAACTCCAACACCATAGAACAGACCAAGGGCCCAGCAACCTGTTCCAACTAAATCCAACATACAAATGGTCCCCAAAGTATGAGTCTGAATTCCTTAGTGCAATTAGCTCCAAAGAAGTGTCCAACCTAATCAATAAATTTCAAACAACACGGTTTATGGCTAACAAGATTGATGTAAATTCTGCAGTACAACAAATAAATGGCATTTATCAAAGGTGCTCAATCAAAGCAAATTTACTCCGTACAAACAAGAAAACTAAACTTAAAACTGGGGATGAAATTTGGTTCGATAAAGAATGTAAAATTAAAAGAAAACTACTCCGACAGATCTCTAACCAAAAACACAGAGAGCCACACAAATCTGAAACCAGACAAAACTATTGTGAAGCACTCCGGGATTATAAAAATACAATACGCCACAAAAAGCAACAACACCTAAATCACACTCTTAATGAAATTGAAGACTCAATTAATAATCAGTTCTGGGAAAAATGGAACAGTCTGAATAACAACACAGCCAGGACATAGCCATACAAAATGGAGAACTATGGAAAGACTATTTTAAAAACTTATTCAAAGAAATTTCTCCAGAAAATTTCACACCTGACCAGAAAAACATGCAAAATAAACTGAATCAATTGGAATCTTCAATAAAAAAAATAACCAAAAACCTTTAGACTATCAGATTAGCAGAGAAGAATTGGCAGATGCACTTAAAGTAAAACCCAGAAAGGCAAGTGGTTTAGACAACATCAGAACAGAGATGCTGAAGCACAGTCCAGCAGTAATGCAGGAGGCCTTGTTAAAACTCTTCAGTCTGGTTCTGCAATCTGGCTATTTTTCTGACACCTGGAGTATGGGCTTAATACACCCATTATATAAGAGTGGAGACAAATTCGACCCCAATAACTACCGAGGCATTTGTGTGAGCAGCAATCTGGGGAAGACTTTCTGCTGTATCCTGAACGCCCGGATACAGGCCTTCCTTACAAAGCACAATGTCTTGAGTAAGAGTCAGATTGGATTCCTACCAAACCACCGACCACATTCACACGCTACACACGATAGTCAACCAGCACGTTCATCAAAAAAGCAAAGGCAAAATTTATGCATGCTTTGTTGATTTTAAAAAAGCATTCGATTCCATTTGGCATGATGGTCTATATTATAAAATTCTACAATCCGGCATTGGAGGTAAAATGTACGACACTATCAAATCTATGTATTCAGACAACAGGTGCGCAGTTAAAATTGGTAATAAAAGAACAGAATTTTTCACTCAAGGGCGAGGAGTGAGACAGGGCTGCAGTTTGAGTCCAACTCTGTTCAACATTTACATTAATGCAGTGCTACTGGAACAATCTGCAACAGCCGGTCTTACTCTAAATAATTATGAAGTTAAATTTCTTCTCTATGCAGATGATCTGGTGCTGCTGTCAGCTACTGCACAAGGGCTACAGCAGCACATGGACCTGCTGGAGAACTACTGTCAGAACTGGGCCCTGACAGTCAATCTGAAAAAAACTAAAATTATGATTTTCCAGAAAAAAGCCAGATTACAGGACACCAGATACACATTCACTCTGGGGAACACTGCAATAGAACACACCCTACACTACGACTACCTCGGTCTAAAGATCAGTGCTTCGGGGGGTTTTGGTCTGGCAGTGAATGCACTAAAAGAGAAAGCTAGAAGAGCATTCTATGCTATTAAGGGCAAATTTACCCAAGTTGACATTCCTGTAACAATCTGGTGTAGAATCTTTGATAGTATTATAATGCCTATTGCTCTGTATGGATGTGAGATTTGGGGTCCACTCTGTCTGGCAGATTACTCGAGATGGGACAAACACCCCATAGAATCCCTGCATGCAGAATTCTGTAGAAACATTCTAAGAGTTCAGAGAAGAACACATACTAATGCATGCCGGGCCGAACAAGGCAGATACCCCCTTATTATACATATTGAAAAACGATCCCTCAAATTTTGGGCACACCTAAATTCAAGTTCCACTAACACATTGCAACAGGAAGCCCTTAAAACCCAAGAGCTGAACCCTAAAACCAGTCCCATTTGTCAGTTGACTATGAAACTCACAAACCCACTAACAAGTAATAAACACCAGGTTCAGACCAGCACTGCTGAACAAAACCAGATCAGAATAAACCAAATCAAAAAAGAAAGCAAAAATGCATATTTGGACCATTGGGAAAATGAAAGTAAAAACCAAAGCAAACTGGAATGTTATTGGGCCCTAAACAGAACGTAAAATCTGGCAGCATATCTGCACACTGTAAGAGATCCAAAACAGAGATGGATCCTCACCAAATACAGACTCCGTGATCACAGCCTGGCCATAGAAAAAGGCTGACACAGACAAACATGGCTTCCAAAGGAAGAACGAGTCTGTGCTCACTGTGACACGGGTGAGGTTGAGACAGAGACACACTTTCTCCTTCACTGTGAGAAATTTACAGAGGTGAGAGAGAAATACCTCCACAAACTCTCAAACCTCATGCCACAGTTTCCCAGTTCAGCAGAAACAGATCAGATGCTGGTGTTACTGGGGGAGGACCATCATGCATCAGTTCCAGCAAAATTCATTTTTGAGACGCACACCCTCAGAAACCAATCACAGCCTTAATGTACTTCAGTCACAGTACTTTTATTCTCTTATGTTCATAAAGTCCTGTTAAATGCGTATTTTATTTTATATTGTATAGTGTATATTGTTATTATAGTTTTTATTTTATTAATTACCTGGCACCTTATTTTAATTCTATATTTATTGTTATTTGATACCATTTTATTATTATTATTATCTGTCTTGTCATTAACTGTTTTGTGTATTAATGCTTTGGCAATATTATATGTAAACCCAATCATGCCATTAAAGTACTTTAAATTGAAATTGAAAATATAAAAACAGACAAGACAAAATGGTTCAGTTGTAGGCAATATGGGGGTCAGGCTGTGTGTTCTTGTGTTTGTTTTATTACGTAGCAGTTTAATCCAGAAGCCTGGCCCCTCATCTGATTATTTTGACATTTTCTGCTCCCTTAAACGTAGTGATTACAGAATGATTAACTGTTACCCTATTATGTTTAAGTGCAAAATGCATATTATTGATAATAAGCTTGAGCTTTTGGACACACAAAGTATTTTTTGTATTACTATTTCCATTACGATCAAGCCAAATTTTGCTTATGTCACGAATTACATTTAATAGGGTAGGTAGGTAAGGTAGGTAGGTAGGTAAATATCAAGCTCTCTTTTAAAGGGATAGTTCACCCAAAAACAGAAATTCTCTCATTTACTCACCCTCATGCTATCCCAGATGTGGATGACTTTCTGTCTTCTGCCAAACACAAATGAAGATTTTTAGAAGAATATCTGAGCTCCGTAGGTCCATATAGTGCAAGTGAATGGGTACCAAAATGTTGATGCTCAAAAAAGCACATAAAGGCAGCTTATAAGTAATCCATATGACTCCAGTGGGTAAATCCATATCTTCTGAAGCAATATGATAGGTGTGGGTGAGAAACAGATCAATATTTAAGTCCTTTTTTCCTATAAATTCTCCTCCCTGCCTAGTGGGTGGCGATATGCATGAAGAATGCAAATCGGCAAAAACAAAAGTAGAATGTGAAATTGAAAGTGGACATTTATAGTTAAAAAGGACTTAAATATTGATCTCTTTCTCACCCACACTTGTATCGCTTCTGAAGATATAACTTCATTTATTTATTTTTATTTATCCTTTATTTAACCAGGAAGGTCCCATTGAGATACGAGATCTCTTCTTTATGGAGTTCTGTCAAGATGGCTGCACCAACAAATTCACATAAAATAACACAGACACATTTTAAACAACAAATAGTACATACAATAAAAAGTCATACAAGCCATACCATTCAAAGATTAGGAAAAACAACAGCATGATTCCCTCAGTACAGATTTTAAAAGACTTTTAAAAACATTTAAAGAGGTAAGTGATTCTAGAGTAACGGTTAATTGCAGATCATTCTATACCCATGGAGAGTAAAAAGAGAAAGCAGTTTTAGCAAGCTCTGAGTATACCCTAGGAACAGTTAAATAAATACCATTAGTTGATCTAGTGCTATAATTGCTGGTGTGGTATGATAAAAGACTGGAAATATAAGTAGGAAGTTTACCTAACAATGCCTTAGCAATAAATAGCAACATGTGCATTTTTCTTCTTTGATATAAGCAGGACCAACCTACCGAGTCATATAAAATACAATTGAGATTATGTGAAGCAACATTTTCTACAAAGCGTAAAGCAGCATGATATACAGATTCCGACTTTTTAAGTAATGATGAGGTTGCAAGTAATTTTGGATTACTTTATGCTGCCTTAATATTTTTTTGGGACCTTCAATGTTTTGGTACTCTTTCACTTGCGTTGTATGGACCTACAGAGCTGAGAAATTCTTCTACAAAAATCTTACTTTGTGTTCTGCAGAATAAAGAAAGTCACACATCTGGGATGGCAAGAGGGTTAGTAAATGGATGAGAGAATTTTCAATTTGGGAGAACTATCCCTTTAAATAAATTCTGCATTAAACTGATTCTGCTGACATGTCTTGTAACACTCTCAGGTGCTGCATTTCTGGCCATCACCACAATCTACGCTGAAAGTGGCTCTGGATTTGTTGTGCCAAGCGCTGCAGCTAAATCTGGCGTAGAAACGTTGTGCAAGTATGTGCACTTTTCACACACAGACATCTTTTCAGGTCCAATTCACCTCGCAGGTAGTGTCCTCCTTTGAGGTGACTCAGGTCCTCATGCCAAATGCCTCTCTAATTATACTCTTGAAAGCCTGCAATCATAAACATAATGAAGGTGCCAGTATTTTTCATTTATATTTTAATTGTAAGATGGGATCTTGATCCCCTCCTTAGCAGGTTGGATCATGATTAAGTGGCATTAAATATGCTTCAGATACAACAGGGAGTGTAAGACAGCTGAAGACCAACTGATGGCTAATGGATCAGTAGCTCATTAAAAAGATTTTTTCAACAGACATGTTAAGCTCAATGACAGAATCTCCATTATAATAAACCACTTTTAATTATTTTGAAGAATGAAATCAGGCTTTCAATTAAACTTTAATCATTAAAATGTTTCTTGGGTTAATGTCTTATATAAGCACCCAGTTAAAGGAATAGTTCACCTAAAATGTATGATTTTCTCATCATTTACTCACCCATATATTCTCTCAAACTTGTATGATTTTCTTTCTTCCACGGAATACAAAGACAGACATTTAAATGGAGATATGATGTCTGTTTGTCCATACAATACAAGTAAATGTTGACCAAATTTTCAAGCTCCAAAAAGAACATAAAGGCAGCATAAAACTAATCCATAAGACTTAAAGTGGTTTAATCCATGTCTTCTGAAGAGATCCAATCAGTTTTGGTTGAGAACTGAACAAAATGTAATTTTTTTACTGTACATGTTGCTATTGCAGTCTCTAGGCACGATCAGAATTTCAGGCTTGAATGCCTTGTGTATGTGCCAAGCGCTAGGAAATGTAATCATGCTTGAAATCATGATCACTAAGGAGACTGCTAATGTCAAGATTTATAGTGAAAATGTAGTTATATTTTGGTCTGTTCTCACCCTAAAGAAGTTCTGAACTTCTCACTTCAGAAGACATGGATTAAACCACTGGAGTCTTTTGAATTACTTTTATGCTGCCTTTGTGTTCTTATTTGGAGCTTGAAAAGTTATCACTTGCATTGAATAGACAAATAGACATCATATCTCCTTTAAAATATCTTTATGTTCAACAGAAGAAAGTCATACTTTCAAGTTTGAGACAACATATAGGTGAGTAATTGATGAGAGAATTATGATTTTTGACCGAACTATTGCTTTAATCTTATGGCCTATGATTTTTTTTTTTGCCAATATGCTTTTTTTTACCAATATTACATTACTATTGTAATGTGTACAATTTAGGTTTCTATATTCTATAACAGTCCGAATTAAGCACCTTAGGTGAATGGACACCTAAATAAACACGTGTACATAATAAATTAACACATTATGGAGGTTTGCTTTACAGGATGTTCATTCAACACCACTTTTTGTACACAATATAGTATACATTGTATGTATGCCTGTCTGTCAAAGGCTGAAGGTCTTTTTTTCTAGTGGTCCTGATTCCATAAGAAGGTGTTCATCTGAATAAATTGCCTCTTGATTTATCTGTGACCACTGTAATAAAGCCTCGTCTTTGTATTTAGACTGTTCTCATCAAAGTGTTAGTTCAAGTGTGCTCTATACATTCTATATATAAGGTAACAAGAGCTTAAAGAGGCTTTGATCGTATTCTCCTTGAATTGACTCTCAAAAGCTCCTCAAGCAAGCATGTTTGTTATTGCTTGCACTGTGTGATAAACATTGTGGAAAAGAGTCACAGGGAGATAATTGCACTCAAAGCAGTCGTGGAATATAGGATGACTATATACTGTTTTTACCACAAAATTAGTGCAAAGTTAATATAAATCAGAACGTGTAAAATGTCTGAATTATTGACCATTGTTCTGTTCTCAGTCAGTATTCTTTGACTACAGGTCTCTTGCAGCAGAATGGGGCAGATATGGCATAAGATTTAACGTTATTCAGCCGGGACCTATCAAAACCAAGGTACTGTGTGTTTGTGTGTGGACGGAGCAGAAATTTAAACCTAATTTTCCTCTCATGGGAAAATTAAGTAACACATTATGACAGTGACCAACTCACTGTTGGCTTGATTGGCATGCCGTTCATTTTGTTTACCCTTACTGCAATTTTTTTTTCTCATTAAAATAGTCATAAACCTTTTTAAAAGTTATTTTTCAACTTTAAAGTTAAAGTATGTAAAAGCCTAAATTGTTTGAGCATTCCGACAAAGTAACATTGACTTAACCAATGGTGTGAGTTTAGGGGCGGGACAATCTGTTTGGCAGACCAATGGGTGATGGGAGTTTTTGGGAAACATGTTTGAAACAGTACATTTTTGCAATACCATTTGGTGCCACTAGAGGCATAGGAATTACACACTTCAGCTTTTAAACTTTATGTAATAAAATTGTGCTACTGTTTAAAAAGAAAATGATTACAGTGCTCCTATCTTTTTGCAGGGAGCATTTAGCAGGCTGGATCCCACTGGCATGTTCGAGAAGTCAATGATCAATAGAATACCCACGGGTCGTCTGGGCACTGTAGGAGAGATCGCCAACCTTGCTGCCTACCTCTGCAGTGATTACGCCAGCTGGGTGTCAGGCGCGGTGAGTTTGGTGACTTTGTGTAAAGTGCTTTTGTCTCTCAGAGCAAGAGCTCATCTACCATCTTACCCACAGGGCCTCTCCTTTTTACAACCAAATGGAGACAGAGCAAAGGGCAGATCTTCCACCTTATCACCCTCTCTCTCTCACTTTTACTCTGTGATGGGTAGCAGTGGGAATTTGCTTTTTTCTAATTGGATTAGAAAAAAATAGTACTCTAGAGATCAATATGGAATTTTATGCTCTGACGCATTACTGTAATGACTTTATAGTTGTAAAGTTAAGGATTCCTGACAGGGCAGCTAATGTGTTTTCACAGTGAAAAACAACTTTTCCAGCTTATGGCTCCCCTGTTCTTACAGGTCATCAGAATGGATGGGGGTGAATATGTATCTATGGCTGGAGAGTTTAATGACCTGAAAAAGGTGAACTTTATAAAACTATTAATTCAGTTTTTACTATCGGGAGTATGAATTATGTAATTTACTATGTGTTTACCTTGATTTTATTTGTCAGGTCACAAAGGAGCAGTGGGCCATGTTGGAGTCAATGATAAGAAGCTCAAAGGGATCATAAATATTCTGAAACAGCATTCATAGGCAACTAATCACAGTCCTAATCTCCATGGCAACTCATACAGTAGATTATATTATACTTTGGGACTTAAGACATTGCCTTAATGTGAATTCGTACCTGACTCTATAGGTTTTGTCCTGCCATATATGAAATGTCTGTCCAATAACACCTGTATTGTCTTGAGTTTTAATATCTGTGTGCATGTTGTAAGAAATTGATGGTTTGAAGCCATAATTAATTTTACATTTGCGCACTTTAATATTAGTAGTCCTTGATAAGCTCTGATTTTTGGGCCATAGCTGCCTTAAAATAGCATTGTATTTATACATTCATAGCCTACAGTACATGCTTTCCTTATCATTTTTATACATCAACAAAAAAGTTTTTGATTTCCAAAATCAAAAACTTGAGTCAATACAATGACATGCTGGGTCTCAGGGTGCTTGTTTTCTTTCAAGAAAACAATATAATAAATTCTGCCCTAATTTTTATTCTTAGTGAAATACTATTGAGAAAAAAATCCAGAATAAATTATGTGAAACAAATTTTCGAGATGTAAGTGTTTTTGTTTTACACTTTTATAGATATGATCTATATAAAAGTAACTGTAGTCCGATTATGAGTATTTTGAAATGTAATTTTATCCAATTACAAGTACTTTGTTTTTGTAATCTGATTACATAATCAAATGTAATTATTAAATGTAATCAATTACTACCCTTTACTATAATCACCCTTGGTGTTTCGAATTCAATAGACAAAATTGTTGAGCAAAAAATAATTCCCTCCCAAATAAGACTGTTGAAATTCTAAAAATCATATGCATTATTAATATGTCAGAATTCACATCTTTTTAAAAACATTGACAAATGGTACATATAAAAGTTTTCTATTTTCCAGCCAGAAAATATGCTTAATGCTCTGTATGTGTCTGTTTGTTCACAATCACACAAGTTTTATGCCTTCCAGGCTCCCAGACAAAATGTGAGTGTCCACCATTGGAAGGTCAGTTATTCAATTATAAGATTAGATCACTGATCCAGATGGTGCAGATAATTGTACTTAAAGATACTGCATTATTTTTCAAAAGTTCCTCTACATCAGTTACATGTTCATGCAATGTTTGAAGTCCTAAAATTAAATTTAAGTATAGTTTTACTTTAAAAACTAACAATGCATGTAATGACAAATGATGATGGTGCATCAGATCCAAATCATATAAATTGCTTGCAGATGATATTCATTTGAAATGATCTGTAGAGAAACAAGAGACAGGACCACTAGATTTGGTAGTAATTCAATAAGTTTAATTTTTTCTTACACACTGTCTGTGTTCAGCATAGAGGAGCATGTCATTCTTTACATTGCAAAATTAATTTGATCTAACATCAGAGACAGGGCTGGGTCGACGCATTACAATCGGCATATGCTTACAGTCACACTAGCAGGTGCCTGTCTTCATCTAAAAACATGCATCGCAAAAGTAAATGTAGCCTTTTGGAGTTTTATATAGATTCCACCAACAGGCCATGTTTCATTGGCATTCCTTGAGGTCATTATTGCTTTTTGTCTATGATATCAAGATTATTCACTGAATAGACATTGGCAATCAATATATTTTGGATATTGAAATCTGTATTGGGATTAAGTACTGTACTGGGTTTCCTCTGTTGAAGGTGAAATGTCAATGTATGTAGTGCACAAGGTGTAGGTCAGAAGTATTGTAACCACATCATTGTTAAAAAAGTCTGTACACTTAGAAACAGTATAGAAACAACAAATCGAAAAGTATGTGCCAACAGTTGCCTGTTTATGTGAAATACATTTTCTAAATGAAAGAACGGAAATATGCATTAGGTTCTAGATAATTTACACTTCACAGGTGAGCTGAGGAATGGTTCTGGGATGGTGTGAGCATGAAGGGGTGAGTATTGTGGATGGTGGGGTTCACATCTCCTCTGCGCACAACACTAGTGCTAACTCTGTTCTGTAGAGCTTCCCTCCATCAGACAGGGCCATGATGGCACTCTTATATGTCGGGATTTTGCTGACTTCTAGAACCTGTCAGAGAAAAGAACAACATCTTAAATGTTTGTACCGTCTACATACACCGATCAGCCACAACATTAAAACAACCTGCCTAATATTGTATAGGTCCCCCATGTGACGGCATCAGAATAGCATTCTGAGATACTCTTCTCACCACAATTGTACAGAGTGGTTATCTGAGTTACTGTAGACTTTGTCAGTTTGAACTAGTTTGGCCATTCTCTGTTGACCTCTCTCATCAACAAGGCATTTCCATCCACAGAACTACTGCTCACTGGATGATTTTATTTGTTTGAGTAAATTCTAGAGACTGTTGTGCGTGAAAATCCCAGGAGATCAGCAATTACAGAAATACTCAAACCAGCCCATCTGGCACCAACAATCATCCATGCAAATACATCAGTGTTTTCCAAAGGATGCAGTTATGCAGAATGTTTTTTTTAATTCTCAGTTTCTGGTGGAAGAAAACTTCCAAGAATGAGTCTTGAAGAATGACTTTCTGTAGTAATAGACAGTGTGCCACTTATGCTGTCAACAAAGCTTAACTTGTATTGAACTCAAAATATTTGTTTAGCATAAAGATTGCCAGTAGTTGTTTCCCTTACACACTGTTAAAGTAAAGTTCAGTCATGACAACTCTTGGAAAGGTTTAGCACATTAATGTGAGTATAACATATTGATAGGATATTGGTCTTGGCAGATTAGTTCTGCTATGCTACTGCTGCACACGTGAGTTAAGCATGTGGACATGCTGCTTCGTGTGCACAATTAGAAAAACACGACATGCTGCATTAAGTAAATACGACCAGTGTTGGGGAGTAAAGGAATACATGTAATGGGAAAACATATTTAAAATATAAGCAACTGTATTCCACAACGGTTACAATTTAAATAATTGGTAATTAGAATACATTTACATTAAAAAGTATTTTGATTACTGAAGAGTAATCTTGCATTTTATTGTCATTTATTTCATATAATATTTAGTCCTTTCAGATGGAAAACATTTATACATAGTGATACGAGCAGACAGAGAAGTAAGTTTGGAGCAGAAGAAATAGAGATAACCTTGAGTAAATTGTCAGCTTAACGCTATGCTAAAATGCTATTTCTAGGCACAATTATACATTAATACAATCCTTCGACAAAGCAGGGAAGCTGCACAAAAGCATTACACAAAACACAACCCCCCACCCCCCCCCCCAAACAAGCAGATTGTCTGCCAAGATGTACTGCTGAGCTCTGAAGAGCCATGTGCACAGAGTGTAAAATAGCAAAGTATGCCCTGCCTTCTTGGCAGAATGGCATAGTTCTAGTGAACTAAATCTCTAATGAACTAAATGTGTGCCTGGGCCTGTTTGGCCGAATGGCTTAAATGGTTATTAATCTGACTCTTAATGTGGACCTGGAAAGCCCAGAGCTTATTTAACTTGTGACAGCCTAGATATGTTGAGTTTATTTAGACAGATTTTTTTTTTAGAAGATAACGATGTGAATTGGCTATGGCTTACCTTTGGGTTAAAAATGCACTTCTATGTGTCATGGCTAAAACTAGACCTTACTGTGCAAGCTGATAGAAGAAAAAGCCCCAGCAACCACCTGAGCAAATAGCATTTTCAGAGAAAACTCCTGCAGCACGCTGCAGTTAAACCGGCTTACTTGCAAACGGAGCAAATTTAAATGCTGGGCAAAGAGAGAATATGCAAGTTGATTGGTTACCCGATTGCACATCAAAGGACCCATCACTTTGCACCATGTGAGTTGGCTAAACATATCACATGTGAGCGTGCTGATTGGCTAACAGATAAGTTCAAAGAACCTATCAGCTTGTGCCATGCAGAGTTTCATGCCTGAACTTCAGCGACCTCTATAGTTGAGAATGTATATGCATTCCACATACACTAGTAATGGATTATAATTTTGACTAGTATTGCCATGCTTTTATGAGTCTACTATAAGAAATTTGCTTGCGCACAAGCCCATCGTTGACTACTACTCGGTAGAATACATAAACTGCTTTCCTCATCTCAGGAAATGAAAGCGTGAAAGATTAAAGGAGCGGCCACACTAGTCTTTGAGCATACACATTTTTCCAGACAATGCAATGTACCAGGACATAATGTCGCGTGGGAGAGCTTCTGGTTTTAGTAAATATCACTTAAAATAAAAGTTTTTAAATATACTGTCTCACTTTCCAGCAACAATAAAAACACACAACTTTGAAATATGTATCCTTTGAATTAAGCCAAGAGATCAGTGTGTGACGCTTCAATTTCTCGTGTCCTCTCGTGATGCAGATTCGCAGTGATGCAGAGTTCACAGTACTTTTTGAACTTTGGTATGCAGCGTCACAAATAATTCCTTAGCATGATCTTGCATTTCCGGTCTCCTGTGAACGGATGCATTTGATTGTGGGTAAATGGAGCACGAAGTGTAGTGTGACACCCCTTTATGGGTTTTTAGAGGCATACCTTATTGTTCTTCTTGCAAAGGTCTTTGAGAAGTGCATCAAGCTCATTTTCATCCATGTAACCGTTCCTGTCCTGAGAGAGAAGGAGAGCATTGTGGCCATTAACAAGGATAGATGTGTGACAGCCGCTGCGGAAACTCAGCGTCATGCCACTTTACCATCATTTCCTGTAATCTCTATTCAGACTTTAGGGATGCCTCGTACAATCTTCTCAAGAAAGAGATTGAAAATCAGGGCATTGAGGATTGGTTTTGCACACAGAGTCAATACAATGACATGCTGGGTCTCAGGGTGCTCATTTGGCACTCTGAAGATATAACAGCCGGAGAAAGTGGGCCTATAACCTCAGATGGTTTGAGACATTTATATAACCTCCAGAAATATATACTGTTATGTGCTGCCTTTGGTAAAATTTATAGAAATAGTTCACCCAATTTTTTTTAATTCTTTCATCATTTACTTGCCCTCCATGGAACACAAGGGTGGTTAGCAAAATATTAACACAGCACAATATTTTCAGTGAATAATTACTTACATTTCAGTCTGATCCTCACACAAATCTATCATATGGCTTCAGAAGATTTTAAATATAGTGCATAGAAGTTTTTATTGTGCTTTTTTGTCAATTTATTTTTTAGCTAGATGGCCCCAGTACCAATCCAATTGTAAAGAAGAGAACATTGTGAAAAGGTCTCAGCAAAATGCCTCATAGCTTGATATTGAGTATATGCTACCTTCTCTGTGTTTTTAAATGTGTGTGTTTGAACCTGTCTCCCTGTGAGTTAGCAATCTCAACCTGCCAATCAATAAAGTTCAGGGGTGCTGTCATTAGTACTGGTTCAGGGACACAGTAATTCATTACAATAGAGCCTTGGCCAAAAGCTTCAACTGTGTTGGAGGTGATAACATAGCTATAGAGAGCACTGTCTTTGCATATTACTTGCTGCTTTTCTCAAGCTTTAAATGGACACAATCTTGCTGATCTATGCACACTTTTATATTAATAAATCAAGCAGCAATAGGTTTGGATTTTAATTGTTTCAACATTACCATTGCCAAGTACGGAGGATTTTGTTTATTAGATCATAAGAACGAGTGACTGATCAATACAACTATTTATTATGGACTTACCTGATCATATAACTCAAAAATCTTGTTGAACTCTTTTCTGGCCATTGTAACACCCTGATGAAAAGATGTAAACAATTTGTTCAGTTCTGGGTAAGAGCAGGGTGTTTATGGGTTAAAGTATTAGTTCAACCAAAAATGAAAATTCTGTCATCAATTACAAATACTTTCTTTCTTCCATGGAACACAGAAGGAATTTTTTTTTTTAGGGATAGTCTTAGGGGTTGACAGCCTTATTCGTCATTCACTTTTATGGTATGGATAAAAGATACGATGCAATTTAATGGAACAACATATGCGGAAGTAAATGATGACAGAATTTTCATTTTTGGGTTCCTTTATTTCTAAAGACAGACCTGAAATTTTAGTAGAAAGTTCTCCTGGTCTGGTAACAGCCTGTTTAAAAATAAGAGGTGCAAAATTTCCAGTTGAAATATCCAAGTTAAAAGCCAACAATAAAAATTCATTTTGGAATTGCAAGCTCACTAACCTTGCCATTTCTGACAGACATAATTTCCCATCTTTATTTGAATCGAAAATTTTCAGCTGGAAAAATGAAAACAACATTTATTCTCTCAAAATGGGAAAGCTCACCAAGGTGACAAAAAACAGACTTATCTGCTGAGCTCTCTTACCGTAGTCAGTGTGTATTCTTCTAATTTCTTTTCATCATATGGTTTTTTGGCCTTCTGAAGCAGGTCTTTCAAAAAGTTCTGCAAAAGAAAACTATTTTAGACTGTGAAATGGCACGACGTAATACATTTTCTTGGAGTGTCTGTGTGCCTTGTTATATACAGTATGTTTTTACACAGAGGGTTTGTCCCCAAAAGGCAACATCTGTCCTTCACAGGCCTCTCAACATTTTCCTCATCCTAATGGAGGGTCCATTAGTAGTCCAAATGCGGTCCAGTGTTGATAGATTGCACTCAACAAATCACTGAATGTAAATATGGCAGCTGTTCAAAGAAACCTCTCACCATTTTCATTTCAATTGTGCACTGTGCTTGTTTAGTTCTGTGGTGTACATACCCCTTTGAGGGGTGCATTTGGTTAATACAGTAGTGCAGGTTTTGAAATCAAGCTTCTGACTATGATTGACACAGTCATGAATCAGTTTCACACATTCTGGACTACTGTAGCTTTGAGATGCATCCTGAGGCAATTATTTAAAGAGATAGTTCACCCAAAATGTAAAATTCTCTCATTTACTCGCTTTCATACCATCCTAGATGACTTTCTTTCTTCTACTGAACACAAACAAAGCTTTTTAGATGAATATCTTAGCTATATAGGACCATATAATGCAAGTGAATGGTGACCAGACAGTTTAAGTTTCAAAAATCACATAAAGGCTGCAGAAAAGTAATCCATAATTTCCACATATTAAACCAGAGGTTTAATCCACATCTTTGCAATCACTTGTTCAATTCAGTGATGCAATCACTTTAGGTTAGAAAAAAAATCAATATTTCAATCCTTTTTTTTTTACTATAAATCTCCACTTTCACTTGAGATTTATAGTAAAAATTACACTAGTAAAAAGTATAATTTCATACCTATTATATACTTTAGCTTCTGAAGACATAGATTTAACCACTGAAGTCTTAAGTATTGGCTGGTCACCATTCACTTGCATTGTAAGGACCTACAGAGCTGAAATATTCTTCAAAAAAATCTTTGTTTGTGTTTTACAGAAGAAAGAAAATCATAGACATCTGGGATGGCATGAGGGTGAGTAAATGATGAGAGAATTTTCATTTTTGAAAAGTGACAATGTAGGATCACAACAACTTTGTATCAGGTTGATACTTCATGATTTTTTCACCGTTGCTCACCTTAAGTTCATCAGCTTCAATGTATCCACTGTGATCAGCATCATAATTTCTCCATGCCTGTGGTAGAAACAAATAACACACAGCACAAAGCTGAATCTTGTCTTCGGTGTTTATTCTGTATTTAAATGAACATCGCATGAGAGGATTATCTTTTTGTTTTTGTTTTTTTTAAATGTAGCCTATATGTTTAGCTAAAAATATTTCTATAAAAAAAGCTAACAGCCTAGGCTGGTTTCTGGTTTTAGCTGGTCTAGTGTGTCTTCTAGCCTGGCAAAGCTAGTGCTCAGCTGCTTTAGCTTAAAAGTGCCCAAACCCTTTCAAAAACTAGTAAACAGACCAGTTTAAACCAGCAAACCACATTAGGCTGGTTTAAGTTGTTTTTCCATAAGGGATTTCCACAAAAAAAAAAAAAAAAAAGTAAAACCCTCAATGGATACCTCCATAAATTCTGCACAGGACTTTAGCTGTTGTCTGAAAAATAGCAAGAAGTTTTCCTCTGTTGGTAGTATTTGTACCAGCTGCAAAAGAGGCGAAGAGAAAGATCCAGTCAACATACAAAACATATTTTTGTTTGCACTTTTATCTGGTTATTCCAATGGAAAAGACAGAATAGTTGTGTCAGCTATGAAGAGATGTCAATTTATGAAGTGTCAAAGGCTGCTGGATCTCTGTTGGACCTAATGTCTCTAAAGTTATGCTCCACAGAGAGCTGCTGACAGCAGAACTGATTGCCATAAATCCACATGCTTTCACTACTGCAAACATATTATGGATTTAAGTTTTCTGGGATTAGTCAAATACTGCCAAAGCCAATTTTGTACAGAATACATTTAAGACTGCATTCGCACTGCAGTTGAGTGTGACCCAAATGCACTTTGGCATGTGGTGTGAATGTAGTCTGTTTTTGTATGGAAAGCATTTCAGAAATGAAAAAAAAAATAGGGAGGGTAGAGTCACATGGGGTAACCTCCTCGTAGTCACGATTAGGGGTTCTCGCTCTTAATGGGGCATGTGGTAAATTGTGTGTGGATCATGGAGAGTAGCATGGGCCTCCACATGCTGTGAGTCTCCGCATTGTCATGCACAGTGAGCCACGTGATAAGATGCACAGATTGACTGTCTCAGAAGTGGAGGCAACTGAGACTTGTCCTCCTCCATCCGGATTGAGGTGAGTAACCGTGCCACCACGAGGACCTACTGAGTAGTGGGAATTGGGCATTCCAAATAGGGAGAAAGGGGATTAAAAAAATAATACATTCTCTGAAAAACCAGAATGCATTGTTATTTCTAACACAAGAAAATCAAATTGATCTTGTTTGAATGATTTTTATTTATTAATACAGGAACAATACAAAAATTATTATCAAGAATTCGATTTTTGCCCTAGTATCAAAAGTCTTACTAGAAAAAATAAATTATGATCCAATGTGAATTTTCTTGTGCCTGGTAACGTGCATGTAAAATGGCTAGAAATAGCATTTTAGCTTAGCGTAAAGCTGACAATTTACACAAGGTTTATTTCTATTTCTTCTGCTTCAAACTTAATTCTCTGTCTGCTCGTATGAATTTAACACATCATAAGAAAGTGTTCAGATGCACTTTGGATTGCATCATTTATATGTATACATTTTTCTTTTTTAAAGGTCTAGATATTAAATGAAACATATGACAAGAAAATGCAAAGTAATCTCTTTAGTAATCAAAATACTTTTTGAATGTAACTGTATTTTAAATACATAATCCCGTTACATGTATTCCGTTACTCCCCAAGCCTGTCAATACAACTCCAGTGGTTAAATCTATATCTTCAAAAGCTATATAATTGATATATTTAAGTCAATTTTTACTATAAATTCTCCTCCCAGCCCAGTAGGTGGGGATGTGCAGGAAGAATGCAAATCTCCAAAAACAAAAGAAGAATGTAAAAATGGAGATTGATAGTAAAAAAAAGAACTTAAATACTGATCACCCAAACCTATCATATCACTTCTGAAGATATTGATTTAACCACTGGTGTCATATGGATTACTTTTATGTAGCCTTTATGTGATTTTTGGAGCTTTAAGATTTTGGTCACCATACACTTGCATTGTATGGATCTACGGAGCTGAGATATCCTAAAAATCTTTGTTTGTTTTCAGCAGAAAAGTCATACATAACTGGGAAGGTTATGAAATAATTTTCCTTTTTGGGTGAACTATTTCTTTAAGACCTTTATTTTATCAGTGCTAAATAGTCATGACATAGCATAGTGTTTTCTTACCTCAATGATACCTATTTTCCCATCAGCATTTTGCTCATATTTCTCCACAAACGCTTTCATTTTGTCTGTTAGTTCCTGAAAATCAATAAAGAGACACTCCTAAATGGCATATTGTGTATCTTTTTGCCATTCCAAAAAAACAAACAAACAAACAAACAAATGCCTTTCCCGGCTATAATCATGTTCCCAGCAGTTACAATCCATTTACTACAGAATGTGAAATTTAGGGATGATTTGTGTTTCCTTTTGCAAAGCCAATGAATTGTAAGGAAACAAAAACTCAAATACAATCAGATGAGATGTGCTGTTATCTTCTTCCCTCATTGCACAATGCTGATTGTGTTTTCATATGGCTCTGCATTCAATAGTGAGGAGCTCTCACTTCTATAAAAACGGGCCCCGGTAATGGAGTACTGTATAGGATGCGGAACAGTGACTGTGCAAAAATACTTGAATCGGGTTGAAATTATGTGACCTAATATCCTCAAGCAGGCATCTCTGCAAACATTCTGAGAAAGCATCTATATGCAGCACACTTTTCAATTGAGTATACTGAAATAACATATATTAAACAAAATAAACCCCACTGTGGTTGCTTCAGTACAGTATATTCGGACACAGCCAAGCTGAAAAGACCAGCTCAGACCAACATCAGTTCCATGTTTGTCCATGCTGGTTAGTGCTGGTTTGTTGGTGGCCCAAAAAAGCCATGCTGTTCACCATTAAAACTTTACTAGCACAGCTGATCAACCAGCATGATCTTGATAAAGCTAGTCGGCAAAGGACATCTAGTTGGTTAAGCTAGGTAAGAAGAGGAAAGAAACACCAGTACACCAGCATCCTAAACTGGGACCAGCATCCAAAACACATCATATGCTGTATATAAACATAAGAACCAATTTGTGTGACTATTCTGATTTATGTATTATAATTTACTTTATCAAATGTGAGCTATTGAAGCATTAATTGCTTATATCAAGTTTTTGTCAGGATCCTCCATGCTCTTCATTCATCAGCCCCCAACCTTTCCCCCAACCCCCAACTGGTGATGATAATCTAGATGATTAATGACCTAGAATTGTGCAACACTCTTTCATTTAATTGACAGTTTTCATGTGGTCTGTTGAAAAGGTCCGTTGATTAATTGCGCAACCATCCTGAAATCCATTTCCTTTTGCTCTATGGTTTTCATCTCATGCAAATCTTCATCTCTTGTGAGTGTACATCATTTTAAACATAAGGTACTGTTCCTTTATGTGTATGCAAAACGTTTTTTAATTAGGGGAAAAAATATTAAATGCACCTTTAAAGCAAAATACAGTCAATTTTTACATGATTGGCTTATAGGGCCATTAATAGACACATTGTCGTAGGGACGCTTTTACAATATGATATTTTCAGTAGAACACTGTTTAGCATGAATCATCTACTGCAAGATCACACTTCATAAGCAAAAAAACTTTAAAACTGAAACGTTATCACAGAGCAAGATAATTATTTTCTCAACTTCCTTCAACTCATTTCAAAAGTCGACTGCTCAGTGTCATGTTCTTATCAAATCAACACGTGTATGAGACAAACCTGAGTTAAGGTGGACACAGGTAGCAGGATTAAATGAAACCTGGACACATGCACAGTTTAGAAGTAAAGCCTGAATTAATAACATTTTTATAAGCAGGTGCCCATGACAGACATTTAGGGACTGTAAAAAAAAAAAAACTGACATCATTAGAGGTGTGAAATAACCCAGTGGTTGTGTTTCCTCAGTCCTGTCACAGTCCATTGCCTCCTCTTGATGACTAAAAGCTTAATAGGACCCGTAACTCATTGGCATAAGAATCTCAATGATGCAATGGCACTGGACACTACCTCTGGGGCAACATAGAGTAATAGAAAGTCACTTTACAATTTCAGACCAACAGAGTGCAACAGTGACCATCCAGTGTTAACTACTGTTGACTTCTAGTTCTATCAGTAAAGACTCAGGATGTTTGAAATGAATACGATTTAAGAGATATTTATAGCATTTTGTGTAAGCCCCATCCTACGGTTCAGAGATCAGATACTTGCTCAAACATCAGATCTTTCTGGAAGGCGAAGATGGCAGGGGAGAGGAGCTTACCCATTAGGCAGGACGGGACCTAAACTTGTGGTGATGAGGTGGTGGGGGATGAAAACAATGAGGCATTACGTGAGATGAAGGCAGCTGTGTGAGCTTATAAAGCACAGGCTGGATTGTGATTGGATGAGATGCCTGATTGAATGAAAGCATAAAGACCACAAGTCTTGCTGCTAGAACTACCGCTTACACTTACATTTCCAGAAGTATTTTTCAATTCAACTTCTTCAAAAAATTCTTCAATAAAGAGTTCTAAACCATGAACCAAATCAATCAGCACCGAGATGAATCACAACATTACAAACTGATTTGAAGCAAAAAATAAATATGAAAATCAGACAAAGATACAAAGGTAAAAAAATATTTTAATTAAAAAAGTGTTCATTTTAAAATAACAGCCAATTGGTGGATCAAAAGAGACGTTCTCTTCAGGATTATCGGTGCTCTAGTATTTCAGCAGGAATTTGGCTATAAAACACATTTAAATTTTTTATGAAATTTGTGGCTTTTACAGAAGCGTATACAGTATCATCACTTAACAACCTTGAAGCTCATGGCAGGTCTATGTTGAATTTTTTTTATAAATTATCATTTTAAATGTAACTTTTTTCTCTGCAAAAATAAATCAATGGGATTTTTACTTCCTGTTCCTTATGGTATATTGTACAACTGTTTATCTAACTAATTCTGCCAGTAGTCATTAATCCTTGAGGATATTTGCCTTGTGTCACCTGCACAATGCAAGTGGTGCAGGGGATAAAGCGCAAAGCTAGTAATGGAAAGGTTGCTGGTTTGGGTTCCATAAGCCATCAATCATCATTGTGCCATAAGGAAGGCAATTAATCTACAGGTTGCTCCTGAGGCAGCAGCCCTGTACAATATAAGTTGTGTTGGATAAAGGTGTCTTCTAAGTGACTACTTAAACTTAAAGGGCTGGTTCACCCAAAAATTTTTATTATCTCATCATTTACTCACCCTCATGCAATCACAGATGTAAATGGCTTTCTTTCTTCTGCAGAACACAAACAAATATTTTTAGAGTAAAATCTCTGCTCTATTGGTCCTTACAATGCAAGTGAATGGTGATTTGCTCCACAAATCACATAAAGGTCACATAAAAGTAATCCATAAGACGCCAGTGGTTAAATCCATATCTTCAGAAGTGAAATCATAGGTGTGGGTGAGAAACAGCTTAATGTTTAAATCCTTTATTACCATAAATCTAGACTTTCACTTTAAAAATGTGAAATTATTTGAAATTCAAATGTCTGGTCACCATTCAATTGCACTGTAAGGGCAAACAGAGCTGATATATTCCTCTAAAAATCTTTGTTTGTGTTCTGCAGAAGAAAGAAATTTGTACACATCTTGGATGGCATGAGGGTGAGACAATGAGAGAAGTTTCATTTTTGGGTGAACTATCCCTTTAATGCTGGAATCTACCCAAACTTTAAATAGCATTAACAGATTCTTTAAAATCAATCAGTAATAAATAATTCAGCATCTTTTTACTATTTTTCAGCGTTTGGCCCTCTTACAGTATCTATGTTGTTTGCTTGATAAGTTCAACAGAATTTCCAGACAAAAACAACTGTCCTTCAAACCAGTCTATTAAGTTACATCCAAGGTCATTCCACTACATAAAGTCTTCATGCAATTCTCTTCAATAACACTTATAAAAGGTTCTTTCATCTTTGTTTTCAGAACACAGCACTTTGCTGTTCTCTTACAGATAACAGCATAACAACCACATAATTGCAACTACAGAGAGCTGCAGTTTTTGTAAAGCAAACACAAATGAGGGTTTATGCTCTATGAGGCAGATGAGACACAGATGGGGAGACAGACTGACTCTAGCATGCTGACTGAGACAGACTGGAGTAAAGTCTCTGTCCTTTTTCAATTGTCCTCTCTCAGTGCATCTTTAACTGGTTTTAGAATGAGCTACTCAATCATATGCTACTGATAAGTAGAAATCCGTCATCTTGATTATAATTGTTCGCTTTGAGACAAACAGTATACAGTATATATGTGCATTAGGCTACTATAATTATGGCACAATTTACAATACAATTGTATAACTTCCTATAATTAGGAAGCAATGTCTTCTCAAAAGGTCACATAGTGACTGCGGCACTCATTTTGCTGAAACAAAATGAGATCCATTTAGATGACTTTTGTAAGCACCTCACATAAACATGCACTCGTTTGATAGATAGATAGATAGATAGATAGATAGATGATATATATACATATAGATAGATAGATATATGAGATATGTAGATATATATAGAAAGATAGATAGATAGATAGATAGATAGATAGATAGATAGACAAATTAGATAGATAGATAGACAAATTATATAGATAGATATATAGATAGATAGATCTGTCTATCTATCTATCTATATATCTATCTCTCTATATATAGATAGATCTATATATAGAGAGAGAGATAGATAGACAAATTATATATATATATAGATATATAGATAGATAGATAGATAGATAGATAGACAGACAGACAGACAGATAGATAGATAGATAGATAGATAGATAGATAGATAGATAGATAGATAGATTATTACTATCTATATATTTTTAATTAATGGTTTCTTTTAATTGTTTATTTGTTTATTTAGTACCGTATATTTGGAATATCTATCCATGCATGGAATGTCATATAAAATATTGCAGTGTAACAATATCAGATGAAAAAAAAAAAAACTGTGTGACTTACCAGTCCTGCTTGTTTTCGAGCTTGTTGAAGTTCTTTGATAAAATTCTGCAACTCCTTCCCTTCAATATATCCATTACCTGAGAGCATTTATACCCCAAAACAGTGACACAACACAGTTTCAATTCAGAGGAGATGTGCTTACATCAGTCTGCCAATATATATATATATATATATATATATATATATATATATATATATATATATATATATATATATATATATATATATATTAAAAATATCTGGAATGGAAATCAATCTTGTGCATTTAATTATTGGGGCAGATGAACTAGACAATTTTTAAAGAAACTTTTGGAAAGCAGTTGCAAGGCAGACGGCAAGAATATTCCATTTCCCCTCCCAAAAAATGTCACTTCATGAAATCCACAATATAAAGAAAATAAATTACCATCGTTGTCATAATGATGGAAAATATCCAGGAACTGAGACGCGGAGATCTCTACTCCTTGCAGGTACGCATTTGCCATGTTCTCTCCGTGTTCCGGACACTGATGTTTCGCGGGTTGATGATGTGACTGCCTCTCTTTGATGTCTCCGGTATTTAACCGGAGTTCCGCCCTCCCCTCTGATGGCAACAGGCCAGCGCACCTCCGTCTCGCGCAGCGCAAGTGCTGTGCCGCACACTCACACGAGTTATTGCTGAGCTGCACAGATGTGAGACGCATTTCAATCAGGACTTGTTCTTCACCCGCTGATATCACAGATATCAATCAAGTAATACGCTATTATAACTCTAAATAGGAACATCTGGCCAAAAAAATATAAATAAATAATTATTATAATAATTTGACAATCTGGCATGCATGAAGTGAGGTGTATGGCGCGATAAAATACAGATCCGTTTTGGTCAGTGGGCAAAATGTTCACTTCTGCTCCAGCCATCATGATCATAAAATATATCCTTCATGCATCCAAGAATTGCTTTCGTCTTGGACCTTTTTACAGCTATGCGGTTTGAGGAAATACTGTAAAGCTTGGAAATGGATTTCAAAATGCAAAGTGTAGAAAGAAAACTTATCTGAATGGAAAATGGATAGTCAAATAATTTTTTTTTAGCTCACTCAATTTAGCCATCGGTGTGCATTTCTGATTTCAGATATGTGCCTCTCCAAGTCTTGTTTTCATTCACAGAAATGACAAAGCTTTATAAAAACATTTACGTGAATTCTCCTGTTATTTGAGCTGTAAAGTTGTTTTTAAATCGTCCTTGTTTTAGGGTCTTAGTGTTTATTACGTCATCATGACAACAGAGTTGTAAAATTGGACATATCTTTACACAGAAAAGGTTAGCAAGCGATTTTATCTAAAGTTATGTTAACATGCATATAGTTTACATTTTGTGGCAATTTTTTTGCCAATTTTACCAATTGGACCAGTTTACTTCCATTGCAAGTGTCTTGCTGTAACCCAGATTTTTGCTTTTATAAGGAACATGTGGGATAAATCGAAATACATTTTTGTAGTAATCAACATTATACCCCAAATGCTTTTGATTGAGCTTAACTTGTACTGAACCCAGAATATTCCTTTAATCTTATATAAAACACAAGGTGTCCATATAAAAAAATGTGAATTAGGAGTCAAATAGTTAGACAGAATGTTTCACTATTGCAAATATGGAATAGATTAGAATAGATTAGAATAGATTAGAATCCACACACAGCTGAAAACTGTGGCAAACCTTACATACTTGAGACAACATGTGGAAGGTTGTATTGTATATGTGAAAATGTACAATAAAGTACAAAATGCTATTCAGTACTAGATGGGTTTTTAGTGTCTGGAAGCTCTTTATGATGAAAGTGGCTGCAAAACAGCACTTCAAACAAGCTTATCTTCACTTTGGATGCTATGTGTGGTTATCCTTTTATTGAGAATTTACAAAGGTAAACTTGCAATGTAATTACTGTACAGCTCACAGATGCAAAACTCTGTTTAATACAGAAAGTATCACTTATTAGTCTTTCATGGCCAAACCCTGTCTACCAATTTGCATTTTTACAACTCCGTACCAGCTGTACACCAAAAGGCCCACTATGACCTTCAGAACTCAGAGGCTCCTTTATCCAGGGGTTGGACAGACCAAGCTGTACACCTGAATTTATGGAAATAATTTTCTTTTTGCCTCCACAAAAATCATCCCCTAGTTGTGTCTTTTGTTTGTGTACATTCCTTTTCTTTTGTTTACTGAACAATAATTCATAAAGATGAGCAACTACCCGGTTGATAATTGCTCTCCATATGTTTTTAATGAGGCTCCCCTCCAGACAATTGACTGCTGGGTCTCTGGTTCTCTTGTCATGGCATCCTGCTTGGCAGGTAGGTAGCAGACACACAGATAGATGGACAGTTCACCACACTGCCACCCTCATGCAATTATAATCCTCCCTGGAAGTCTGGCAGAGTGAGTAAAATTATCTTAAATTAGACTAGAGTACATGGTGCTACATTATGGGGTATACAGATGTTTACACATTACTGAAATCTGGGGTTTCTTTTGGAAAGATGTCCCTTTGGACCATAACCTAAAACATTAGTGGTTCAAAAATCAGAATTGAAATGACAAAGTCTTAATCAACCTACTGTTGTCACTGTAGTGCAATAACAATTTCTCTTTGTCTATAGTGGAGCTTCAAAGTGTGTCATGCATGTATTGCCCTTTATGAAACACTCCAGCTGTGTGTTGTTGTGAGGAACTTGCATCACACTCTAACCAGTTAACAGTGGCACCTGCACACGTAAACAAATCTACCCCCAATCAGACTGTTTGTTTTTATTGGAAACTTCATGAGTCTTTGTTAAACTGTCACTATAGGCTTACTGGATATGGAAAGGAACTGATCTATCATTCTAATATGCTAATGTGATGGACGATTATAGTGATTAATATTTAAATTTAGATTAATGTTATGATTCAAGGTTTTTACATTATTTTGGCCCAACTCTGTCATGCCACCTTCCAGACCCCTTGTGTGCAACATGGTCTGGTATTTTCATTCTGGAACGTTAAAAGATTAGCAAACATTTTATCTCTAATGTTTCCAAACCCTGTCAAGGAATGTTTTACCTGTTCCTAATAGTTTTTAACAGCAGCTATACAGTTTTGTGTAGCACATAACTATGCATAATTGATCTATGAGCACATTTTGAAAACTCACCAAAAATATGCCTCTGTGTTATTCATGGAACAATTTATTCGTTAAGCAGTTAACTGTTGAGCAATTGGGAAATGGGAGCCATCTTTCAGTTATAATTTTTTGTTTATCTTGATCGCTCATTCGCTTATTTTAAATTATATTTCCCACATGCTATTTTCTGTTAATTTTCCATAATAGAAATGTCCACACTGGCATTATTTTGATCTGCAAAATGCTTGGCATTATTACATTCTGTAAAATTTATCTCACTGTTTTTATATTTACTCCATTTACAAATAATTTCAGCCTTGCTTCCAAACTTAATTACCTGCTATTTTTAGTAAAGTCTGTTTTTAATGAAGTCTGATTGTAACCAGTCTCTGTCTGCATGTATAACATTATGAAAGGACATTTATGCCCATCAGATCCTGAAGATCCAGCAAGCACTACATTGTCGTATCTATGACAGCCAGCCCAGGTATCACCAATCACAGACGTTTCTTCTGGGGTATTTGGATAATCTCCAAAATGAGGTGGCACTTGGGAGCAAATAGAAAGTCTGGGTTTCTCAGATTATGCTACAAAAAGCAGTTTCTTTGTCCTTGCTAATGTATGTCTGAGCTTAAATGGTCAAAGTTCAGATTTTTGTTCAGAGAGGGTTTTAAACACAGAAAAAAAGCTATAGGATTCATGATTCCAACAGAACTTTCAAAGCCTCAAAGACTGGTCAGAGAGGACCAATATTTCATGCTGACTCCAAAAAAAAACAGAACTGCAGCTGTCTGCATTTTAATGAATGTTGACCTGCTGAACATTTGTTTTTTTGTACTTGACAGTCAAAGAAAATCAAAGAAGGTTATGCCCGCAATATCAACTCAGTCAAATTCCTGATTAAGTGAAAATCCATTTTATTGATAAGAATACTCATTATAAGATGGCGCTAATTAGAAGAATAACATTTTGACCCCTAGAGTTGCATCTTAGAAGAAGCACAAAATTGAAATGTTTGCTATTGGAGGATAAAAATAATTAATGATTGGTTGCCCCAAGGTGGTGTTTTTTAATATGGCAAAAACAGCAACACCTGCTGATGAACACAACTCTGTACACACACCATATGTTTTGATTGGTAACTGATTCAACTTTATCAGTGTTTGTTAACCTGCATTATATGCTCACGATACTAAATGCATAATTTTAACCTGCTAATCTGATTAGAGAAGGGTTATAGCAAATTAGATTAAGATTCACATCAGGTTCCTTTTTACATAATTTCTGATTACAATTAGGCCCCTATCAATTTTACAGAATCCATCAGAAACAGACATACTGATATCAGTTTTTTCCCACTAAAACAGATACTAAGGATTTCTCTCTGAAGGTTAAATTTACCATAATGCAGTGACAGCTGAATTGCAAGTTGTCCAAAAAAAAACCCAAATCACCACTAAAAGTTTAAAACTGATGATACAAAACTATTTAAAGATCGCAAGCAGGGAATACATTTCCAGTTTATGTTCTGAAAGTTTTCATAAGCATTTAACTAATCTTAATTATGCAATTAGTGTTCTTACGTAATTCTTATCTCTTGGGTTTGCATCAAAAAGGAAAAAGATGAATTTGCTTTCAATGCATCATGTAATGAATAAACATGACTAAAAATATGATGAATTGGGGCCTGGGTAGCTCAGCGAGTATTGACGCTGACTACCACCCCTGGAGATGCGAATCCAGTGTGTGTTGAGTGAATCCAGCCAGGTTTTCTAAGCAACAAAATTGGCCCA
Source organism: Moxostoma hubbsi (assembly GCA_032164185.1). NCBI lineage: Eukaryota > Metazoa > Chordata > Actinopteri > Cypriniformes > Catostomidae > Moxostoma > Moxostoma hubbsi. Next base: position 13,091,018 of record JAVLUX010000014.1, on the reverse strand, counting down.
GTTGCTAGGGAAGGTAGAGTCACATGGAGGTAACCTCCTGGTGGTCACGATTAGTGGTTCTCGCTATATATGGGGCACGTAGTAAGTTGTGCGTGAATCGTGGAAAATGGCATGAGCCTCCACATGCGGAGTCTCCGTGGTGTAATGCACAATGAGCCACGTGATAAGAAGCGCAGATTGACTGTCTCAGAAGCGGAGGCAACTGAGACTTGTCCTCTGCCACCCAGATTGAGGTGAGTAACCGTGCCACCACGAGAACCTACCAAGTAGTGGGAATTGGGCATTCCAAATTGAGGGAAAAAAGGAATATATATATATATATATATATATATAAAAGGAATATAGGAATATATATATATATTTTTTTTTTTTTTTTTTTAAATCTGATGAATTGGGAGTAATTGATCAGCACATGCAAAGTGATTTTGCTCATAGCAATTTATTTATGGAGTCTCAAAAACTATCTACATGCCGGAGGAATTCTCTATATATTATATCATTCTTTATATAATTATTATATTATGTTACATTATTACCTCAGAAAAGAAATGATCATTTACAGATGTATTGAGGATCTTACAGTTTTAACACAGTTACATTGTTATTCATAAGTACATAAAAACCTCACAGAGGATATCACATTTGCCAATCTTGTCACATGTGCATGGTAGATCACTACTGTGTTTGCTGCATTTTACAATGCTCTTAGATTATTAATCATAGAGTGAAAAAAATTCTATATTCATAATTTTAACAGTGGGAGATATATTTACAGTGTACCTTCCATTAAAAATGCAGGAAAATAGAATATTGCAACAGCCCTGCTGGATTAGCCTAAAGTGGTTAATCTAGTTTTTTTCTATTTTTTCTATCCCTTTTTCTCCACAATTTGGAATGCCCAAATCCTCGTTGTAGCATAATGGCTGACCTCAATCCAGGTGTCGGAGAACCATATTATATTGACCATGAGGAGGTTAACCCAACGTGACTCTACCCACCCTAGCAACCAGGCCAATTGGTTGCTTAGGAAGCCTGACTGGAGTCACTCAGCACGTCCTTGATTCGAACTTGTGACTCCAGGTGTGGTAGTCAGCGTCTCTGCTTGCTGAGCTAACCAGGCCACCAGTTAATCTAGTTTAATCTGGTCTTCCAGATGGTTTCTGGATTAATCTGGTCGTCCATCTTTTCTCCCAGCCTGAGCATTTTACATGTTCCCAAAACCTCTCTAAAAACATAAAAATAAACCAATTTAACCAGCTTGGACAGACTTGGAGACCAGCATACCATTGTAGGCTGTTTTTGTTTGTTTTTTTCAGCAGAGTAACAATTACAATTTGGAGATAATATTAATATTTTTCTTAAAGGCACCATGAGGTCTGCCATTGGATCTACTGGAGACTTTCAACCAACCACATACACTCCAGATAAATACAGGCTGAACAAGATATGGAGCCCATAAGATCCATAAAATTACATGGAATCCACATTGCCCTTGATTCAGTTGGCCTGATTGATCCTACACAGCATTTGAGTAGATGCAGTTGTTGTTCATGTTCTCCACTTGGTGCAAGCGAGCGATGAAGGTTATGAGTACATTTTGAAGCATCTCAGCTCTCATCTTACTGATCTGCAGTACCTCCTCATGATTGACCTTCTCCTCACGACTGTAGTCCAGAGAAACCTTGTTGGTGATGAGCGAGAGGCCCATGACCCTCAGTCCGCAATGCTTGGCTACTGTCACCTCAGGAACCGTGCTCATACCTGTGAGGACAGCAGGAGGGATTACAGGGAGAGGAAAGGAAAGGAAAGGAAAGAAAAGAGAGAGAGAGAGAGAGAGAGAGAGAGAGAGAGAGAGAGAGAGAGAGAGAGAGAGAGAGAGAGAGAGACTCTTAATTAAATGGCTGTTATCTCAGTAGGTGCTTGTGCTGCATCATTAATAAAGGAGACCAGGTCTTTGTCTAAATACTCAATGAGGACTATTGCGGTCCTGTAGGATATACAGGAAGAAGGACTAACACAAGTAAAAAAATGGGCCAGTCACTTACCCAGGCTAGTCTGTGGAGCACACTTAGCGCATACACCATGGTGCTGCTGTTTGGTAATCTGAGCCCAATTATCTTACACATCCTTCAGCTCATCAGAGGACCACCGGTGAGTACAGTTTATCCCAATCATATGGTCAAACGAGCTACTCAGATCACTGATTAACCTAATCACATTGATTGAAGTGGTTTACTCTGGCCCTTTGGGTGGGCCTAATCTCCTTTAGTTAACATGGCAAGTCTCCTTGGCCTGCTACAAGATGAAACCTCATTTATTAATGAACTCTAATTTTCATTAAAGACTAATTAAAGGAGTTGCATTACACCACTCAATCTCCTAAGTGAGAAGATATCTGATGCAGCATTGATGAAATATATTATATCTGCCTACTGTCTGATCATTCTGATCATTGAGTGTGTGTATGGTTTTGGTTTTGCTATTCTTATGGGGGATAAATGTTTGAAAAGCAGTTACAGCAATAACTTGTGTATAACCTCAATGAAAAACCAGTAAAATTTACTGTGCCACATGGGGACGAGATAATCCAAATATCTCCATAAAGGGACAAAATAATGTCTACTTTTACATATTTAACAATAACATGTTATACCAATACAAAGTTGCAGTTTGGGGTTAGGTTGGGGAAAAGATTCATAACTTTCAACATAAAAATCTGGTCTACATTAATTTATAAGAACCACCCAGTTAGACAGGATGTGGTCATCTGACTAACATGAAAAACTAGATAGGTAATTTAGTCGAAACAAACTTTGATGTTGGCTAAAAAGCTTGAAATTTCACATTCCACAAAACTCAGACAGACAGCAAAAGCACCAGACATAGCAAGGGTGAGAAAAAGAGAGAGAGAGACTGTAGATATAGACAGACAGACAGACAGACAGATACAGACAGACAGATAGATATGAAAGACAGATATATAGGAAAGACAGACAGACAAACAGATAGGTGTGGAGGCGGGGCCGCGGCCGAGCAAGCGTCTGATGGAGAGAGGAAGCGATAAGGGTTTCCACCTGGGGTGAATTGTGGCTAATTACTTGTTCTGTTTTTGCAGTGAGAGACGGGGGAGATAAAAGCAGCCCAGTCCACAGGAGAGGCACACACCAGAAATGTCCATTTACAGAGAGTGTGTAGTTTATGCTGAAAATCAGGATTTTGTTTTGTTTATGCTGAGAACAATTTCTGTTTTGTTTGTAATAAAAGTGACTCACGTGGACTGTTGAAACCGGCACCCGCTTCCTCCTTTATCAGTACAACAACGAAGCCTGTCACAATAGGACAGACAGACAGACAGACAGACAGATAGGAAAGACATGCAGACAGATAGATGGGTAGGAAAGACAGACATATAGATAGGAAAGACAGACAGACAGATTGGAAAGACAGGCAGACAGATAAGAAAGACAGACAGATTGGAAAGACAGGCAGACAGATAAGAAAGACAGACAGAGAGAGAGGAAAGACAGACAGATAGGAAATATAGATGGACAGATAGAAATGACAGACAGATAGGAAAGACAGGTAGACAGATAAGACAGGTAGACAGACATATAGGACAGACAGACAGATGGGAAACACATGCAGGTAGACAGACAGATAGATAGGAAAGACAGACAAATAGGAAAGATATGACAAAAAGACAGACAGATAGGAAAGACTGACAAAAAGACAGACAGATAGATAGATAGATAGATAGATAGATAGACTGATCAGAAAGGAATACACACAAATATGTTTACGCATGCTTTTGTGTAGTAGCAAGAGGTGTAGCTATAGTAACGAAGTACAAATACATCGTTACTGTACTAAAGTACAGTTTTTTTTTCATATTAAGTACTTTAATTGAGTATAAATATTTTGGACTTTTACTTTCACTTCACTACATTTTAAAGAAAAAAATTATACTTTTCTAATTAATAAATTGTGTACATTTCTCCAGACCCTTTCGTTACTTTTGATAACAACAAAAAAATGTTAATAAATAATTAACAGCTGTACTGAAAAAATGCGCGCAGTTTGGCGATAGTGATGTGTAATTTGTTGAAAGAATCATTTGGGTCACATCTTTTAAATTTAATTCCTTTGAACTGAACAAAAATTAACTTGATACGTTTAGGCTTAAACATTATGAAAGCTGTGAAATAATAAAGTTATGTGAGATCAGTCTCCTGCCTTTCCATGAGACCTGTTCATATAAAAGTCAATCACATGCATTTACATTTTACATTTAAACAGGGTATGATGTATATGAATAATTACCAGCACTCATGAAAATGTCCAACAGATGGTGAATGTCTTTGCCTAAGCAAAACTAGTTTTCTGGTGGTTTCTAAAGTGTTATATTTGCTTTGGGGCACATTTATGCTACAGTATGCGGTAACTAGGGTTTTCTGGATGATTGCTAGGGCATGCTATGCAGTTGTCAAGGTGACCTCTGCTGTGGTTTTGGCGCATTGCTACAGTATGTATAACATTGCTCTGTAGTTGACAGTGTGTTCTAGGTGGTTGTCAGGTTGTTGCTATGCTGTTATTAAGTTGTTTAACTCTGATTTTTAGCACATTGCTATGCAGTTGCCAGAGTGTTCAGGATTGTTGCTTATTGCAAATGAAAAGAGCTCACCCCAAAATTCTTGTTCTGGTCACTAATATGACTCAAATCTCTCCTTCAGTGTTCCAATTTTTATGGACTGTGGTTTTCATTTACACTGATCCTATAAATATGATCATTCAAATGTGACTTGAATGCGCCATTAAAGGGATAGTTAATTTATAAACGAAAATTCTCTCATAATTTTCTCACCTTCATTCGATCCTAGATGTGTATGACTTTAATTTTTTTTCTCCAGAAGACAAAACAAAAAAAGATTTTCAGAAGAATATAGCTGTTATGTAGGTCAATTAAATGTAAGTGAATAGTGGCCAGAGCTTTAAAGCTCAAAAAAGCACATAAATGCAGCATAAGAGTAATCCATAAGACTCCAGTGGTTTCATCAATGTCTTCTGAACATATCCAATTGGTTTTGGGTGACAATAGACTAATTTTTCAATTATAAACCTTGACATTAGCAGTCTCCTTGTCGATCAGGATTTCAAACTCGATTACACTTCCTATAGTGCCACCTAAGGCTCTGCGCATCCATCAAGCACTAGAAAGTGAACTCGAGCTTGAAATCATGGTCATGCCTAGAGATTGCAATGGCAAGATATATAGTGAAAATGAGTTAAAATTTGGTTTGTTCTCACACAAAACCAACTGAATCACTTCAGAAGACATGGATTTAACCACTGTATAAATATGGATAACTTTATGCTCCCTTAATGTGCTTTTTGTAGCTTGAAATGTCTGGCTACCATTTACTTGCATTGAATTGACCTATAGAGCTGAAATTTTCTTCTAAAATCTTTGTTTGTGTTCTGCAGATGAAAAAAAGTCATACACATCTGGGATGGCATGAGGGTGAGTAAATGATGATCACCACTAATCAAATAAGTTGCCATGGATTTAATGAACTGTTCTGTAATTTATTCAATTAACTTAAGTAAATTTAAATTCAGTTACTTTAATACTTTTACTTAAGTAATTTTCTCATGAGCTATTTGAACTTTTACTTGAGTCAATTTCCATGAAGGTGGAAATGAATGAATCTTTACTTTTACCCAAGTATGACAAATAGATACTTTATACAAAACTGGTAGTAGCTGTCCATACCCACAGAGTCGCTCCCTAAGATTTGCAGCATGCGCGCTTCAGCGATGGTCTCAAAGTTGGGTCCACTAACCATACAGTAAACCCCTTCCCGCACAAAATTGGAGTAGCCCAGCTCAGCAGTGATGTCTAAAACGAGCTTCCTCAGATCTTTGCTGTAAGCATCAGACATGCAAGGAAACCGTATACCAAACCTGAAGAAGAGATGAGAGAACACGTATTATTGGATTTTTAAGGGATAAAATAACTCGCCCTCAAACCCAACTTTCTTCCATGGAACACCAAAGAAGATGATAGTAAATGTATTAGCCTCAGTCATCATTCATTTTCATTGTAAGAAAAGAAGATGCAATGAAAATGAATGGTGACTGAGGTTAACATTCTGCCTAACATCTCAATTTGTGTTCAACAGAAGAAATTCATAGGGGTTTTAAACAACACATGAATGAGTAAATAATGACAGATTTTTAACTATCCCTTTAACAATATTTCCCATACAATAGAAAGCAGCACATACTAGATAAGCTAATCAAATACCTCCTTTCTCCTCCTTCTTTTTCACCCTTCCTACATCAATTTCTCTCTTTCTTTCCCCTCTTCACTCCCCCTTATCTGCATACCGTTCATCATTGGGTCCACACAGTGGGTGCTGTCCAGCAAACCCCGGCAAGTTAATATGGTCCTTAATGACCATGATGTCTCCAACTTTGAAATCCTGACAAAGACCTCCAGAGGCATTTGTTACAATAATGGTCTCCACACCCATCAGCTTGAAGATCCGCACAGGGAATGTGACCTGGGGATAAAAAGGCCCACACACATAGGATAAAAGCAGGTACACAGCAGTTACCTACATTTAAGTTTTACTCGCTATTCAAGTTTATACATTAAGAAATGAATAGCATTTCTAAAAACTTTGGTTGCAGACAACAATTAATCATGGGTGGCAAATATTTAATGTACAGATATGTTTGGAGCATCCTGTTCAGATAGATTTTCTATCCTTATGAAAATGGGTAAAAATGTAAACATAGCACGTGTGTATGATACCACACACACAGAAATGTGCGGTGGTATTCTACAGTGGCCAGCCTCAGTTTTGTGCAGGTATTAAATAAGCTTTAGTGATCTCAAATGAAATAAATATAGGATTGTAGAGCAGAGAGCCATTAAGAGAGGTGTCAGTGCGAGCAGGAGATGAATAATGAACTTGCAGGCTTAGTATAGCACAGCTCAATAGGGATGTCACAGCCTGTCAACCTGCTCTCCAACTGATGAACCAGGGTGGACGTGTATGGCGGCCACGAGCAGCATGCCGATTAAATCTGTACACAAATGGGCAGGGGCGGACTAGCCATTGGGAGAACTGTGACTTTTCCCGGTGGGCTGGCTGTGAAACAGGGCCGAACGGGCTGTGATAAGCCGAAACCACCACGTTATGCCGGATGGGCTGCAATTGGCTGAAGAGGGCCGCAAAACAGCGCTGCAATATGCCAAAGGGGTCCGCGATATGCAGGAAAGGACAGAGTGGCAAAAAACAGTGAGTGGCAGTTCTGTGGGTGAAAACAGCTTGTTAATGACAGAGGTCTGAGGAGAATGGTTCTGATGGTTGATGTGAATATAAACTGAAGCTCCTGACCCGTATCTGCTTGGATTTATACAATGCACTGCTGAGACACGATTGGTTGATTAGATAATTGCATGAATAAGTAGATGTACAGGTGTACCTTATAAAGTAGCTGGTGAGTGTATATTTACACTGAGAGAGGCTTGATTATGATATTGAATTTAAATGGATAGTTCACCCAAAAATAAATATTCTCTCTCTCATCATGTACTCACCCTCATGCCATCCCAGATGTGTATGACTTTTTCTGCTGAACACAAATTAAGCTTTTATTAGAGGAATATCTCAGCTCTGTAGGTCCATACAATGCCACTGAATGGTGACCAGAACTCTACAATTTCCAAAAAGGAGATAAAGTCAGCATAAAAGTAATTCATAAGACTCCAGTGGTTTAATTAATTTCTTCTGATGTGATCCAGTCAGTTTTGGGTGAGCACAAACCAAAATATATCTCCTTTTACACTGTACATCTTGTCATTGCAGTCTCTAGGCACTATCATGAGCTCAGTTACACTTCCAGTGCTTGACACATCCGCAGAGCACTAGATGGCGCTATAGGAATTTTAATCAAGCTTGAAATCATGATCGCCAAAGAGACTGCGTATAGTGAAAAAGGAGATATATTTTGGTTTGTTCTCACCCAAAATCAACTGGATTGCTTTAGAAAACATTGATTAAACCACTGGAGTCTGATGGATTACTTTTATGCTGACTTTATCTCCTTTTTGGCACTTTTGGAGTTCTGGTCAATATTCACTTGCATTGTATTGTCCTAAAGAGCTGTGATATTCTTTTATCCCATTGAGTCCAACCAATCACCAAATAGAATTTAATATCGATACAATGCACGTGTAACATTTTAGCTATCCTCCTATCAAACACTTTATTTTTTTTAAAAATGAAACGTCACTGAACAAATTTGGTTACTCGTTATATATTTATTAATGCAATAAAAATGACTGTTATGGGTCAATAACCTGTAAAACAGTGTTATCTTAAGTGTTTTCTTATAAAAAGCATGGTTAGTTTAGAGTTTAGGTAAGGAGCAACACTTTATGGTTAGTTTTAGGTTTGTGTTTGAACTTAAGAAAAATCGTAATAACATGATTCGTTGGTTTGTACATTTTTCTCTATGGGAGTAAAAGATGTATGTTTTTGTACAAACTAATTAGCACTATTTTTTTAAGATTTGCCATTTCGTACAAATTTCTATGACTAATCTTTATTCATGATACCAAATAATGCATTAACTAATGTTAACAAATAGAACCTTACTGTAAAGTGTTATCCATGAGTTTGCCTTGGCATGTAAGTGTTAGAATCTAGTCAAGTCAAGTCAAGTCAATTTTATTTGTATAGCGCCTTTCACAACACACATCGTTTCAAAGCAGCTTTACAGAGGTTCAGCATTAACAGACGATAAAAATGTAATGTCTATAAAGTCGATAAATCATCATCCTTGTGCAGGGCTCCAAACTGCGACTAAAAATGGTCGCATTTATGACCAAATAAATTTATTTCTAGCTAAATTAATGATCTTACATTTCTTTATTCACTTTTAGGTTAAAAATTGCTGTTTTGTTCAGCCTCCCATTCCTTGTCACATTTGTAAAACTAAAAACTTTGAAAGAGAACTGTGCAAACTACTCCTCTGTTGCACAAGGAGTTTTGGGCACCACTAGCAGAGAAAACCCCAATGTTTTCCTATTAAAATCATAGTTCATTTAGGGTTTGGGTAAGGAGTTACACTTTATGATTAAGTTTAGGTTTGTGTTTGAACTTAGGAAAAATCCTAGTAATATTGTTCGTTGTTTCGTAAAAGTTGTAGATTTTGTACATTTTTTTTTAATGATTTGGCATATAGTACACTTATTACTATGACTAGTCATGAAACTGGGTTGGGAAGCTAATGTAACAATGTTAGCAAGTCAGCAAGTTTTAACCAACAACCTAGAGGAAAGAAATAGATATGAGTTAGAATTCAAAGGCATCGAAACTTCAAACAACAGAAGAAAAATTAAGAACATTCAAAAAATAGATATTTTTTTAAATTATTTTTGTTGAAAGTTTCTCAACATTTGATGGTCCCACTTCTTTCTCTCTCTCTAGATTAAATTAATCTGAACACCATATAGATGTTCTGCTTGCTATAGAGAAACAAAGAGGTCACTGATTGGTTAGCCCAGCACTATCCAATTGTCCTCCATAGAAAATCTCATCATAACAAAAAGAGATCACTTAAAGAAGCCCAAATGATTTGTTGTGTGTGTTACCAAGGGCAAATATGAAAGCAAGTTTGCATCCTAAACTGCAAATGGAATGAGTTGGTAATAAGTGCTCTTTATTGACTTAGGCTACAGTGGATTAGCACACATTTGCACAGTGACTCACATACACGAGTCATCCAAAGGGTACTGTACAATAGGCTTGGTGCTTATTCACAAAAGCACAGCTGAATCGAACTCAGCCTGACAAAAGATGTAATAACTTGATTGGTTTAGCACCTAATTATATCAGCAGCTTAAAATCAACATGAAACAACACTCACAATCCATTTTACTTTTGTAATGTGACATATTTCCAAATCCATCAGGACACTCAGAGAGTAAAAAAATGTGTGAGAATTAATTTTATGCATTAGAAAATCATTGGATCCTGAAAAGTGGTCTCTATATGACGTTGTGTCAATGTAGTGACACTAGGGGTCGCACTTGAGAGCCCTAAACACCTCTAATTTTTTAGAAAATGCCAATGAGAATTGAGCAGTGGATTTGCATGCCTCTCCCCCAGACATACTGGTATAAAAGGAGCTAGAATGTGGCCACTCATTCAGAATTTTTCTTCGAAGCAGAGTGGTTGTGTATCAGCGAGCTGAAAACCACTGCTGTTCCATTCACCTCAGAAAGATTTGTATGATGTTGGATATACAGCGCATTCCAGCGGGTTTCTCTCCTTCTGCATGCCTAGTGCAGATTATGCTCCTGGGTGCTTTGACAGCGCTACTAAGTGAGTATATATTTCTGCAAAGAGTATATTTTCCTATATTAGAGCAGTACATTGACGTGAACATCTTTTTAAAGAAGTGTCTTTTTAAAGATACCTTTCTGTGTTTCTGTGATTCCTGGATGCGGTCGTTATCTCTCTGCCTCCGACGGCCACTGGCACTGCCTCACGTGTCTGGGCTGCTATCATACTGAGGGAGCGGATGGATGGTTCGTGTTCTTAATGCGATTTCCTTCTTCCACCACTCCAGTCGTCCCCCGCGCCGCACCTTCTACCTACAGGTACGAGGCCGGCCCAGCTGGAACTGGATGAGTCAACTGGGCTGCCACCTTCAGGTCTGCACGCCCAGTCTGAGGCCGACGCAGAGCTGAGCGCTATGCTTGCCCGGGCCACCACGAGTGTCGGGTTGGAATGGAAACCTCCACCCTCCCCTGAGCACTTAAATTAATTAATTAGCACTTGCGGCTAGATGATTGGTTCCTGGGTTCGGGGTGCTGCTCACGGCCCATTCATCATCCAACTCGGCGGGTCCGATGGAGTAGTCAGTCTGCCCGTGAGGCAAGCCGCTCTCTCCTTGTGCCCGGACGGAAGTCAACAAGCGTGCCGGGGGGCGGTGGTTCGTGGGGATTTACCGGGCAAAACAGAGCCCGCTGCCATCCCCAAATCGCTTCCATTGCCAGCCGGGTCGTCCTCAATCCCGTGGAAAGTAGCGACGTGGGGTTCGGCTGTAGTGGCGTTCCTTTTTTAGGAAGGAAATCCACGACCGCAACATTGCCATGGTTAAGTTCTCACAGTGAGAACAAGAACCATCCACAAACGCCACCCAGTGATCGCGGCCCAGACACATGAGGCAGCGTCTATGACCATTAGGAGCAGAGAGATATCGACCGCATCCAGGAACTACACAGAGGTAGAAGGGCATCTTTAAAAAGACGTGTTCTGAAAAGGACGTTCAATGCCTGCTGTGTGTGCCCTTTTAGAGAAATTATACTGTTTTTGTGAGGAAAGAAATGCGGAAGGAACTTCAGAAATGCTGTCGAAGCACCCAGGGGCAAAGGCTGCACTGGTGTGCAGAGAAGGAGAACACCGCTGATACGTGCCGTAGATCCAACAGCGAACGCTCTGCAGAGGTGAGTGGAACAGAAGTCATCTCAGCTCGCTGATTGCACAACCGCTCGGCTCCTAAGAAAAAATCTGATTGGACAGACGCACGATTTCCTCCTTTTATACCCATATGTCCAGGGGAGGGACGTGCAAATTCTGTCTGCCAATTTCTCATTTGCCTTTTCTCAAGTTCAGATGTAACTGAGGCCTTCAAGAAAGTCCCCTAGTGTTCATTCGACACAACGTCGAGTGAGTGACAGACGGGGAACAAATTTTCTTTTTGTTGGACTGGTGTGACCAACTCAAGTGCTGATGTGACTATTTGTAGAATTTAACACCGGTGCTACCACACTTAAATATTAGTCTGGAGCCATGTAAATAAATAGATAAATAAAAAATTATTTGCTGTGGCATTGCAAGAATGAATTTGCAAGAACAAATTTAAAAATAAGAAAAGATGCAAATGTGTTGTTTTATTCATTACACAATTAGCACTCTTGCCACCTGTGATCTCATTATACACCGTACCTACATGACTTGCGTTTTTTGCATAGCCAAATTTCAAACATTACGAGTGAAGGTGCAACTAAAATGGACAGAAAACATGGAAGAAAACTATCAACGATGGTTATGTGGGACAGTGGGACAGAGGTGTTCCATGAGATTTGTTTAATTGTAAAAAGTGTGCCGTGGCTCAAAAAGGTTGGGAAACACTGATCTAAAACACCACTTTTATCAACATAATATAACTACAGCTACATAGACTACAGCTGCAAGTTGGATATTGGCAATTAACTGATTTTATATGAGATTGACAGGAACAGTAAACAGTTTGTTTCTGTTGTGCACCTGCATCCAAAACATTCAGCCTGTATTTTAATGCAGTGTGGTTCCTGATTGTGACAGATAAATTAATAGCCCATGCAGGAGGTAATAGCTCCTATCTTTTTCTGGTGATGCTAAAAGGAACCAAATCCACTGAACAATATTTTTTATGAGACATTGATGGCATAAAGTAAAAAAACTTAGATTTGTGATATTGGCCTTACTTCAAGCCATTATGTAAGTAAGTTTTATAAATGGATGCATCTAAGAACAATCTATCAAAAGTCAATACAACAGTACAAGCAAAAAATAAATGAGGTGAAGGGAACAGGAGGGTAAAGGGGAAATTAGAAAGATTAATACAATTTAAAACAGTTAGGGGGAAGAAAAATTAGCAGGCCATTTTGGTGCAGTACCTGCAATAGATCAACCCAAACTGCTGGGCCATTTTGAACTCACCTTACACAGTGAGTAACCCTCATAGAGATGGAACCTTCCCTGCATGAAGACACAGGACTTTCCTTTCATTTGACCAAACACCAGGCACCCTTCATGACCAGGAACTAAGCAAAAGAGAAACACATCTTCTAAAGCCAAATCCAAAGTGAAAACAAAATTTCTTGAATCACATATAAGCAGTGTTGGGGAGTAACGGAACTGTATTCCACTACAGTTACAATTTAAATAATTGGTAATTAGAATACAGTTACATTCAAAAAGTATTTTGATTACTGAAGAGATTACTTTGCATTTTATTGTCATTTGTTTGTATTGTCCTTTCAGATGGAAAACATTTATATAAATGATGCCATCCAAAGTGCTTTTGAACAGCGGTGAAACACTTTCTAAATGATGTGTTACATTCATACGAGCAGACAGAGAAGTAGGTTTGAAGTAAGTTTGGAGCAGAAGAAATATAAATAAACCTTGTGTAAATTGTCAGCTTTACGCTAAGCTAAAATGCTATTTCTAGCCATTTTACATGCACATGTTACCAAGCATGATCTTTTTTTTTTTTTATCAAGAAAATTCACGTTGGATCATAATTAATTTTTTTCTAGTATCTTTGATATTAGGGCAACATTTTTATTCTTGATAATAATTGTTGTATTGTTTTCCTGTAAAAGTATCTAAAAAACCAGAAATATTTGAATGATCTTGTTTTAAAAACAACACTTTATAACATATTTAGGTTTTTCAGATTTTGTATATTCAAAACAAGTGAAAAATATCTACCAGTGCTGAAGAAGTAATTCAAAGTATTTAGAATACATTACAAATTACATTTTACAGCATGTATTCTGTAATCTGTATCGGAATACATTTCAAAAGTAACCTTCCCAACCCTGCATATAAGCTAATTCCCTTTCAAGGCATGTCAGTGCACTCAGCCCTCTCCTGAACATGCATTATGCTGTTTAACAAAAGCGATTATTTATAGTTTATAGTATTTTCTATTGTCTGTGCTTTTTGGAGCATAACAAATCGTGTTACCATCTACTTCCATTATAAGGACCAACTGAGCTGAGGTATTTTTCTATTTTTCTTCAGATGTGTTCTTCTGAAGAAAGGAAGTCATATACAATACATCTGGGATGGCATGAGGGTGAGTAAATGATGAGAGAATTGTCATTTTTGGGTGAACTATCCCTTTAATGAGTATGCACATTAATACAAGTGCTTCGTTTCAGGCTAAGTAGTCTCTGATATAAGCTAAAGTGACAACAGTAATTCAGTGCATGCTGAGAGTTCTCTCTCTCACTGAAAAAAAGAAATGCAACTATATCACTTTGTGAGAAGTTTTCAGAAAAATGTATAGAGAAATGTTGGATGGATTTTTGAATGTCTTTCTTGTCTTTTGAAATCAAACCAATATCTATTTTTTTCTCCAGGTTGTTGGTTAAAAGTTAACATGAATGACAAACGCTTACACTGTTGCTGTAGCTACCATTCAAGACTTTATCATGACTGTGATGTTGTGGGGCAATTGTACCCTGGTTCTGAAATAAGGGTGATTGTAACACACTGACTCCTAGTATTAAATTCGATATTAGGATCTAGTTTTCTTCTTTAAGTATTTTAAAGGTACAGTTACTTTTGGCACTTAAAGAAATGTTTCGTGTACCACAAGATGGCAAGTAGTTGTTTGTGAAATAATTACAAAAATAAAAATACAATTGCCTGAGGCCAGTCTCTCTATACATGAACATTATATAATTATATTGTGCCATTTCAGGTGACAACAAACTCTTCAATTCCATTTAGTTTGCATTTCTAATATTTCACTATGTACTTTGAGTATAAAAACTTCACTCCCCTGAAATTACTCTCTTTTATGTTGATTTTATTGTGTTGCACACACTCTAATACGGTGTGACGTATGAAGCAATGTGATGATAAAATACAGTGCACTGTGTTCTATGGCTGTTTTTACCTAATAAAGAACCTCCTGCTGTAAAGCATTTACTCTTTGCTCTCTCCTTAATTTTTGTATCTACCTAAGAAATGGGGATGTACATCTAATGATATATTATTGTGTACCAAGCAAAAAATATGCCAGTTAATACCATTGAGAAGAGAAGCCATCTAATCCTTTGCTATAATATAAGGCTAAAAGGATAGTTCACCCAAAAATGAAAATATTGTCATCATTCATCACACTTATGTTGTTCCAAATCTTCGTGAAGAAATAATTATTTTATAGAGCTCAAAAGGAGACATAAGTTAATGGTATACCAAAATGTCCAGGCTGGAAGATTCTAAGCAAAAACTTACATTTCAGGTTATTCCTCATACAAAGCTATTTTATGGCTTCAGAAGACTTGGAATATATATTGCAAAACCATATGAAATACTTTTATGATCCTTTTATAGAACTTTTTTGGCCTTTATGGAGCTTGACAGTTCTGATTACTTTCCTCTTAAATTGGATGGAAAAGATCAGCTTGTACATTCTGTTAAACATCTTTTGTGTTGCATGGAAGATAGTCATTTGTGTTTGGAACGCCATTAGAGTGTGTACAGTAAATGATTATTCATAAGTATTAAAGATCCTACTGCTTCGGCTGTACTTGGAAGTTCATTGATTTATATCTGCATGTTCAACATCCTGATAATCTCCAACCGCCATTCGGGAGAGCTGATATCTCCTACTTAAAGATGAAGGATGCTGGTCATCAAGGGTGGCAATAGTGAGACTGAATGTGTATCATAAGTGCAGATACACGTGAAACAAACTTTGTTTTGGAACTAAGAAGCCAATGGGAGGCTGCAGTTTGTTTATGGCTCAGGGAATTTGTTTTGACTTGGGAATAGATCGACTTAGCCAAGTCAATGGGATCTTATGTAAATGTAACCTTGAATTCTGGCTGATAAGATTTGTTTGGCCCTAAAACCTGCAGCGTAATGAGGACCTGGTGGAATAATAGCTGTGATTTTCCAGGGACTGTTTCGTCTTTCCTAGATGAGCACTGAAAAATGGCTTTGTTATTTTGTTATGGAGAGGGTTATTACACTCACATGAAATTTATTTCCTGTAACAGTCTAAAAATGAATGAGCAAATGAACACTTCAATAAATGCGGTCTGTTTTTTTGTTTAACGCAAATCAAACTGCAATGAGAAAAGTTTTAATACAATGGTTAAAAATTCTTAATTACCTGAAAAGGGAGTGCATCAAGCAACTAATCAATATTGTGCATCTTGTCCTCATAATAAAACTAAAGTAATTGCTGGCAGTTATTCCTTTGTTGGTCTCTGTATACCAGTATAACATACCTGAAAGAATAAAGACTGACAACACAGATGTATTCTAAGACCCACTTATTACACTGCTCTTATTCTTTGTAGTCATCAGCCATCAAGGACACAAACATGCACACAAACTCATGCTTGCTACAGGTAATTCAAATATCATTTGGTGCATTCAAACACTTCTCCAGATTATTCACCTCACCATATTAATATTTAAATCTGTCCAAGATATCATAGTATGAGTTCCCTGTGGCAGATATTAGGGGCTATTTTTGCTCCAGTCGTGATATTTTATTTATAGGCTGTAGTTATTCATTTTGTAGCTCATATTACCAGGAGGTGTGCATAATTTGTTAACCATACAATACAATGAGGGATAGAGTGAAAACCTCAGATTCGCTCCCTGCATTTGCAACAACTTTTTTATGCATCTGGTGACATTTTTAAGACTTTACATGCTGACTAAATGACTAAATGACCATGATATGTCAATTAAAGCTGACTAGCGTAACCAAACAGCATTGCAAAAATAAACATTCTTTTCAAACAAGCGTTCCGAATAAGGCTCCTGTCTACTGTTAACAGAACAAACAAAAAGTCCTGCCCCCAAAATCATGCTATTGGTTGAGTCCATGTTGTTGTGTTGAGTTGGACTGACTGTTCAAAACAGAGGCAGACAGAGACACTGTGTTTACTGTATAGTTTTCGAGAAATTTAACCTACGTACTGTATGGCTTAATTGTTGTTGTCTCTGCATTAAGCTGGTATAAGAGAAAGTATTTTAAAACTGAAAAAGTTACACAATTCAGCTTTAAGTTAACTACATAAAACATCTAACAACTCTGCCCACTGATTTATTGCTGCAAACCCAAACTGAAAAGCTTGACATACATAGCATTGATATCTTGCTTGTTTCCTATTAATTTAGCCCATTTAAGAAAAAAAGACAAAACTAACTCTGCACTGGCAAAATTGAGACATCCAGTATTTTACTTTATTTCAGTTGCTGCTTCAGGATGAAAAAGGTGTATATCTTTATACAATACATGTATACTTCACCAAAGTTCTCAACTGGTTTTGCATCAGGACCCAGGTTTTAGCTCTGATATGCTTCCATGATTCTGATACCTGTGCTCACTGGGAAATTGGGAATGTCCTCATAGCGGAAGGTCTGTTTGTTGGAGACACTGTCTGCGAGGAGGCCCAGTCCAGATCCGCACACAATAGCAATCTTTGGCCGGTGTCTCGTACTGCTCAGCAGCCATTCAGTAGTCAGTTTGCAGTCATCAAAGGAACAGCAACTGAGTCAGGAAAAATAAACGATGGCCAGATATGTTATCACAGATCACACTTATAAATGCTCACATTGTATCAGACAAGATTACTAAGTGACAATGCCAATGCTTATCATGAGAATCATACATTTCCTTTCAAACTCTTCATTTTATGCGAATGTAACATCATTATAAGATTTTCAAACATTTAAACTTTGCATTACATTTAAAAAAACAAAAACTACAACTTTTTTAAATCTTTCAAATATCATTATTTCCATATAACAGACCAAAAATAGACAAAATCAGATGTTGATATTTTAAACCTACTCTAATTTGAAAACACACAACTACTGTGTAAAATGTCATATAATTTTTTCTATGCCCGAACTTTCCAGAGTCAGTTATTAAAAAGTTATGTCTAATAAAGAACACAGAATATTAACTGATAAAATTTTAATCACACAGACACTACAAAAGATTAAAAAGTAATAGGAAGGAAACGGCTTAATGTTGTTAAAGCTATATAAAAAAAACAATTTAAAAAGCTGCTTAGATGAAAATAAAATAAAAAAAGAGCAGACAAAAGGAAATTTACAGCATACAGTCATTAAGGCTCTATTTAATTTGCATTTCATTTGGGACTAATTTTTATTCATATTGTGACAGCTGTGCTGAGCAAGGCTGATATATTTTTAATTGGTCTCACTGATTTGATTCAATGGATTAAGGCTCATACACTAAGATAACAGCTGTGAATCCAAATTACAATATCAAGCTGTTTTGGTTAAAAAAAGTAAACATTTGTTTGTCAATAATTAGTGATCCTTTATAAATTCTTTGATGTATATTATACATAGTATATATTACCCTTTACATACAATATATCACATAAAACAAAAATTTACCATGAGTTTTCCTTGGTGTGCATGATGCCAGTCTTTGGTCAGACAGCCAGACAGTAACTGTAAAAAAGTATGCACTTGTATTTTTCCAGAACAGATAAGAGAGAGAAAAAGAAAGAGAGAGAGAATAGCCCTCAAAAAGCACTGTTAGATCTAATCTCATTGGCTGTGTAAATAGTGGGAATGGGAACTCTACATATCCTTTCCAAGAAATTGATTCTGTCCCCTTAGAAACTGGACTTTTTACCCACTGAAATGAACAGAATTTGCAAGTTTTTTTTACAACTCAAAAGGTATTTGCCAGCGATAGACAACCGAATAAAAGAAGATTGTATTTGGTCTTTTGTTTATGTTGTAGATTTACGGGTAACTTTTATCACAAATGTTGAAATGCTTTAATGTCCACCAGTTATTTATTGTTTTTTGTGTTTCTTAAATACAGTGGAGAATTGACAGGAAAGAGAGAGAGAGAGGTAAAACGATCAGGACTTGACACAAGGTATATTCTAACCCCGGTACCCATGAACACAAGAGCTCCCTATAACGTAATACCCCCCTACCACAGCTGTGACATGAAGCTGCCATGTTTAAAGGTGCACTCAGTCATTTTTTCCCAATAACAAAGTTTAACTCCTAAATATATTAATTGTAATTATGCCATATATGTCATACCAGTAATCTTATAAAAGCTGTTTTAATCTACATGGAGAGGGTCCACACATGGGTGCTGCTATGTTAGAATCACATGGCCATCTGAATACTACTCACTTAATCTCAGTAACTGTCCTGTTATTTGACACTTTACTAATTGATTAAAGTAATCATGGCTGACTGTGAATTCATACTACATTTCTACAATTGATTTTAAATTATGCTGCATCCAAGATGCTGGGTGTAAGTGTAAGTCAAAGATGACACACAGACAAAAGTTACTGAGTGCTCCTTTAAGAATTCCAGGCCACATTACAGAAAAGTAAAATTTGAGTATTTTTGCACTTATTGTTGCACTTATCAAGTATTGTTGCACTTGGTCTAGCTTTTCTGTTTTTTTTTTACGCATGAACATGTTTGGTCTAAATGGCCCCTTATGATGTCTGGATAAAAATTAAGCAAGTGAATTGGATAAACAACCTCTACTACTACTACTACTACTTTCTGCCAAAGAGGAGACATAATAACACATGTGGAAAGAATTACCATGGTTGAAAACTGTCACCTATATTATGTGTGGAAGGAAGGAACTTTTTGACCCTCAAAGAAGGCTAAAATAGCTAATACATTTCTGTTAGATCAATGGAACTGCAATTTGTTGAGTTGGCAAAAATTAAATGCAACTTACACAAATTTAAAGGACAACATTGGGAAAGGACACGTTGTAAAATAAATCAAACATGATTTTGCTCAGGGTAGAAAATAATGGTTTTGTTTCATTACAAAAACACATTTTCTATCATTTTCCACCTGAAACTGCCAGAACAAGAGGCAGGAGGACTTAAACACTTTTGCATTTTTTGCACTGTGCTGAGCTGTGCAGTTACGGAGTATGCATTATACCTAAAGCTTCAGGGTCCAATATTGTTCACAAAAGCCTTTACTTTAACTTGGAAATGGATTAGCAGACTCAGTATTGGAAATGTTTGACTCTAAAATTTAAATAAGCCAATGCATCTACAGCTGTGTTTGTACACTACTCAGAAACATTATTTCTATGCGGTGATAGTGAGATGATGTAGCTTGTAACTTGTTTCTCGATACATTAGTGAGATTAGTCCTCTTAGTTTGAATGACTTATTTGCTTTTTTGAATGAAATGGGCTCTGCATCAAGGCTTTTCATTGAGTCAAGGGTCCAAGGCAAAGCCTGTCAATGAGTAACATATCCAGATATAAAATTATGCAACGGTTACAGATCTATGACAAGCATAGACTGACTGACAGTGACAGAAATGTAAATGGTTTACTCATTAATTCTACTTAAACTGAGTTCAGATGGCACAAATATAACTTTGCCCTTCATCAAACATATTTCCAACAGCTAAAAAAGTACATAGGGAAAGGTGGCTCATGATTAACCAAAAAGGAACTGAACATGTGAGTTTTGAGCAAATTCCTTGCATATACTGAATGTGTTGGAGCACTAGCAATTAACCCAAATTTATAAGCACGGACATAGTGTCAACATTTCAATTATTAGCTAATTTAAATACCTAATTTTCCTATCTCTATCCTTTGCTATTTCGCGAATAAATAGACTCAATTTCACATATCAAAAGCTTTGATTTTTAACAGGTTGTTTGAAATCACTTGCTACTAAAAATGATGCCATCCAGTTTATTTGGACATTAGTGGGCACTCTGGGCACTATTTAAATCCTGGTTGTAGATTAAGCACAAAACGTCTAGGTTGCTGTTGTAACCTCCGTTCCCTGATGGAGGGAACGAGACGTTGTGTTGAGTGAAGCGACACTAGGGGACTTTCTTGAAGGCCTCGGTTACCTCTGAACTTGAGAAAAGGCCAATGAGAATTTGCATGTCCCTCCTCCAGACATAATGGTATAAATGAAGGGAATCATGCCTCTGTTCATTCAGGTTTTGCACTGAGGAGATGAGAATAAGGTTTAACCATTGCAGTGACTCAGTTCAGCATCGTGGCCAGGGGGACACAACGTCTCGATCCCTCCATCAGGGAACAGAGGTTACAACAGTAACCTAGACATTCCCCGTCTGTCGCTCACTTCGACGTTGTGTCGAGTGAAGCGACACTAGGACCTTATTCAGTCATGCCATGTGCTGAACAGTGTACGTGCGCTGCTGATGCAGGCACGGGCAGACAGTTGAGTGCCAAAGCAACAGGCTGCATCAGACTTCACATACCCTTCCCTATCACCCATAAAATCGTCATAAACTTTTTAGGTTCCCGGCATCCCAAAGGGGGGAACAAAGCGATGTGCCAGGCATGGGAGCATTTTCTCTCTCTATGTATCTCGCATAGTGTTAAAGTGGCTGGGGCCATCTTAACGCTATCACACAAATCGTGAAGGCGATCTTTTCCAACTCCTATTCTATCAGAGGGTAAAGACCCCGCAGAGACCACAACCTGCCCAGGCTGGGGGGAGGTAAAGTGTGGCAAAATACGTCACATGTGTTTTCAGGAAATGGCACGGTGGTAGATCCTACCTGCTGCGAGGGAGGAGGTGCTACAAACACGAGTGGGGGCAGTGGGGACTGCCCAAGGGAGACGAGGGCCCACAAGTAGGGGGACTGTGCCGTGGAAAATACACACAGGGGGATTAGTCCACAAAAGGTCCATCCTGTGGAGCACCTATTCCAGTAAAGAGTAATTTTAGTACCCGTAGTGGGTCTGGTCGGGGAATTCCTCCACTGATTTCATGGACCAGAGGGCTAGGGAGGAAGAACATCCAGGGAGCGTGTGTTTAGTGGACTCTCCTGGGCAAAAAGAGCATACATGATCACCTCAGTGGAGGGGAAAGGCGCTATGTGCAAGCAGAACACCTGGTCAGACGTTCCGTATTCCCGAGTTCTACGTGCTCGTACCTGAAAGAACATGGTACAAAACCGGCTCAATCTGGAGAATCTAGAATATTGCGAAGGTTTTGGGTGTTGCCCAGCCCGCTGCTCTGCAGACGTCTGCTAGAGAGGTGCCATTGGCCAGTGCCCACAAGGATACCACACTCCTCTTAGAGTGTGCTCGAACCCCCAAGTGGGCGGGCACACCCTGGGTCTGGTAGGCCAATGCAATGCTGTCCACGATCCAGTGGGCGAGCCTCTGTTTGGAGACAGCGTTCCCTTTCCGCTGTCCACCAATGCAGACAAAGAGCTGCTCAGAGCGTCTAAAGCTCTGCGTGCGATCCAAGTAGATGCGCAAAGCATGCACCAGACACAGCAACAAAAAGACTGGGTATGCCTCCTCCGGGGGCAGCGCTTGCAGGCTCACCACCTGATCCCTAAAAGAATGTGAGAGTCTTCCGGTCCGAACTCCAGGCACATTTAGCTGACAGAGAACACTTGCCGACCCTCTTGATAGAAGTGAGCGCAGTCAGTAGGGCGGTATTTAATGAGACGGCCTTTAACTGGACTGACTCTAGGGGCTCAAATGGGATTCTCTGAAGGCCCAGTAGGACCACGGAGATGTCGCATGAGGGAAAGAGGCGCGGACCGGGAGGGTTCAGCCTCCTGACACCTCTCAGGAACCTGATGATCAGGTCGTGCTTGCCAAGGGACTTACCTTGAACTGCATTGTGGTGCGCAGTGGAGGTAGAGGGGGACAGCCACTCCTCCAGATTCTCTTGTTGGAAGGAAAGCACTGACCCAACTGCGCATCTCTGGGGGTCTTCGCAACGGGAAGAACACCACTTAGCGAACACACACACCACTTCATGTAATACAGCTGCCTTGTGTAAGGAGCCCTGGCCTGATTGATTGTGTTAACTACTGCAGGCGGTAGACCACTTAGGTCTTCTGCATCCCATCCAGGGACCAGACATGGAGGTTCCAGAGGTCTGGACGTGGGTACCAGATGGTGCCCCATCCCTGAGAAACAAGGTCCTTCCTCAGGGGAATTTTCCAGGGAGGTGCTTTCATGAGAAACGTGAAGTCAGAGAACCAAGTCTGGATGGGCCAATAGGACGTCACAAGGGTGACATGTTCCTCGTCCTCCCTGACCTTGCACAGGGTCCTTGCAAGTAGGCTTACTGGGGAAACGCGTATTTGCGCAGCCCCCGGGGCCAGCTGTGTACCAGCGCGTTTGTGCCGAGAGGGCTCCCGTCAGAGCATACTAGAGTGGGCAGTTGGAGGATTCCTGGGACGTGAACAGGTCATCCTGTGCCCTGCTGAATCAAATCCAAATCAGCTGGACCACATGGGGTGGAGTCTCCACTCTCCCCTGCCACAACAGTGCATCTGCTGTGGTGTTGAGATTGCTGGGGATGTGAGTGGCATGCAACATGCGACGAGAGCGTAAACAACTTTGCCAGTTTATATTCGCCATGGTTGCTGTGTTGTCCATATGGACCAACACGTGCTTGCCCTGGATCAATGGCAAAAGTCTCTGCAGTATGAGCTGTACTGCCAGTAACTCGAGGCAGTTGATGTGCCAACGCAGGCGTGGTCCTGTCCAGGAACCGGCAGCTGCGTGCCCATTGCACATTGCGCCTCAGCCCAAGTTGGAGGCATCTGTCATAACCACGAAATGCCTGTACACTTGCTGTAGGGGGACTCCGGCCCACAAGAATACAAGGTCTGTCCAAGGGTTGAAGAGGTTGTAGCAGGCCAGGTTGATGCGTACCTCGGGACTCGAGTCTGAAGTCAGTGCTGTTGCGGTCTCATATGCATCAACCTGAGCGCCGTGACCGCCGCTGAGGACATCATATGCCCCAGGAGCCTCTGAAAATATTTCAGTGGGACTGCCATTCTCTGCCTGGATAAGTTGAGGCAGTTCAGCACTGACTGCATGCACTCGCTTGTGAGGCACGCTGACATTGCGTCTGAGTCTAACTCCATGCCGAGAAAAGAGATGCTTTGAACCGGGGAGAGCTTGCTCTTTTCCCAGTTGACCTGAAGCCCTAAACGACTGAGGAGCATGAGCACCAGTTCCTTGTGTGCACACAGTAGAGAGTGCGCTAAAATAAGCCAGTCGTCAAGGTAATTGAGTATGTGAATGCCCATTTCCCTTAACGGGGCAAGGGCTGCCTCTGTGACCTTCATGGCCCCTGAATCTATTTCAGCGTCAACCAAGGTGGCCTCATACCCACAGGTAGAAGGACCAGCAGGGGCGACAGCTGAAGTGACTTTCCACCGGAAGAAGGAAAACCGTGACCGCAGCGTTGCCATGGTCATGTTCCACGAACGCTTCTTCAAAATGAACATGACCCAGACACGTGAGGCAGCGATCATGACCGTCAGAGGCGGAGAGGTAACGACCACACCCAGGAACTACATGAAGACGGAAAGGCATTTTTAAAAAGACGTGTCTTTAAAAACACACTCAACGTCAATGTGTTTGCTGTAATAGAGGAAATATTACTCTTTAGAGGAGAAATACACTCTTTTAGCACTGTTGAAGCGCCCAGGGGCGTACTCTGCAATGAGCGTGCAGATGGAGAGAAAGCCACTGGTATGCACCTTAGAGGTGAATGGAACAACAGTGGAATTCAGCTCGCTGAAACACAAACGCTCGGCTCTGTGGAAAAAATCTGAATGAACTGTGTAACGTGTTGTAGCTGGCAATGGCAATGACGAAAACTTTGACGAAGGAGTGACGAACCCAACTGCAGTTTATTTACAATAGTGAAATCCAACAAACCATACCTCCAAACATTAACAAAACATGAACTTGACTAAACTTCACTTGAACATGAACTTGACTTGATTAAACATGACTAGACTATGAACTTGACTCAACGCTACACCAACAATACTTGACAAAGGACAATGGCAAACACGAGGGCTTAAATACAAGACCACCAATGAAAATACAAGACTGAAAACAATATAACAAGACAATGAAACATGAACCAATGACATAACAAGTTAACAAGACAATAAACCAATGAAAACAAGACACATGAACTTGCGTCATCAGGACATCACATCCTGACATCACAACACAACGTCAAGTGAGTAACAGAAGGGGAACTTATTCTTACTCTGTCAGAATATAGTACTTATTTTTCAGCAACAAAAAGCGAAAAATTGACTTGTGTCTCTGGGAGTATTTTAAATGCATATCACTCACTTGTACTTACATCTCCAGCCAACAACAAAAAAGCACATACTGACATCAAGGTCAACATGCAAGATAAGACAATGCTTATGCAGGCCCACGAAGGCCTCAGACTAAAACTCCAAATCAAATTCAAAAGTCTGTTTATGTTGCAAGTTGCAACAAACTTGACAAATCAAATTCAATTTGTTTGTACTGGAATCTACTGCTGATGCAATCAGGGAAGCATACAGACCAGGGTAGGGTTGCACAAGCTGTGCATAAAGTCTCACTTCAGTTGGGAGGTAAAGTTCACACTAAGGGCTTAGTAATTACATGTATGGTATATTTTCAATGAATATTATGTCAGCAAAGAAACTGATGGTAGATGTATGTCATAGATACAGCCAATGATTGCATGTTGCATGGTCAGCCGATATTTAAGTCAAGAAACAGATGCTCTTTGTATATGCATAGATGACTATTGTATACATATGAGTGACTACTAAGGAAAAATCAGATGTGCAAGCACATACATATGAATGACTATTGAATAGAAATAAGATTAGGCTCATATTACACACAAAAATGACTTTTAACTTAAATAAAAAAACTCAAATTTGTACACAGAAGTACTAAAAAGCTCAATAACTGTATCTAAAATGAACAAGGGACAATAAATAAATAATTACTTATACAACAGGCTGGAAAAATAGACATTTATTAATTTTAATATCTTATATTTAAGCAATATCAAACGAGCAAGAGTGCGATATGGCCCTTCGTCAGCACTGCTGTGATTCGGCTGCGTAGATAATTACAGCAGTGCTGATGTAGGGCCATATTGCACGATTGCGAGTGTGATATTGCTTATATACAACAGTTCAATGGACAAGTACATTTTAAAACATTAGGAAAAACCGAGTACGGTCATAAAAACGCATTTGTGCATGGAACTACTTTCTTACGCGACAAATCAGAATCTGACATTGCTAGTTCAAAACAAATTATGTGTCCAAGCCTCCAAAAAGTTCACTTCAGAAATAATATCACGGCTTGTGCTGTTTCTAAAAAGTTATTGGATAAACAAGGACAGATGGCTGGATGTGTGTGTGTGTGAGAGAGAGAGAGAGAGAGAGAGAGAGAGAGAGAGAGAGAGAGAGAGAGAGAGAGAGAGAGAGAGAGCGCGAGCGCATGTGCAATCACTTGTTTCCACACCTAATCAGAGATAAGGTCAGTTTTCTCAAGTGGAAAATAGACGTCCAAGCAGAGGTATTTTTCTCTATTTCGTAAGCACTTAATAAATCAGTCTGTTGTGTCTCTCAGCATGAGCCTTAATCCTTAAATTGTCAGTTTAAAGCTATTTCCTAGCTTTGGTAATGTTTTAGTAATACAAGTGATCACGGAATGCAGTTCTATGTAAACAATGAAAGGATTCATTGTTCTATGTGAACAATGAAAGGATTAACAGAGTCACCAACTGGCTCATATTACACACAAAAATTATCTTTTGCCACCACCTGCTGGCTAACATATGTAATTTCAAAAATAAAACCAGTAACTCCTAACAGATACACTTTAGTTTAGAACAGCATGAACGTGGAGTGATACACAAACAGTGAAGCGTAAATGTGCTCTCTTAAATGTAAACGATCCGAATCATATGTTGAAAGGTTTGGAGACTTTCATGCAAAACATGAACTTGTTGATGTCATAAAATATCAGTCTGCTTTTTTATTCCATCGTTACTTCTGGTCTGAGGCTTCCATAAATGTCCTACCTAAGTTTAATGGTGCAACTCTCAAATATTTAGTAGTACGTAAATTGTGACTTATTGCCATTATAAGCCACGTTCTAGGCTAAGTTGTAACATACACTCACCTAAAGGATTATTAGGAACACCTGTTCAATTTCTCATTAATGCAATTATCTAATCAACCAATCACATGGCAGTTGCTTCAATGCATTTAGGGGTGTGGTCCTGGTCAAGACAATCTCCTGAACTCCAAACTGAATGTCAGAATGGGAAAGAAAGGTGATTTAAGCAATTTTGAGCGTGGCATGGTTGTTGGTGCCAGACGGGCCGGTCTGAGTATTTCACAATCTGCTCAGTTACTGGGATTTTCACGCACAACCATTTCTAGGGTTTACAAAGAATGGTGTGAAAAGGGAAAAACATCCAGTATGCGGCAGTCCTGTGGGCAAAAATGCCTTGTTGATGCTAGAGGTCAGAGGAGAATGGGCCGACTGATTCAAGCTGATAGAAGAGCAACTTTGACTGAAATAACCACTCGTTACAACCGAGGTATGCAGCAAAGCATTTGTGAAGCCACAACACGCACAACCTTGAGGCGGATGGGCTACAACAGCAGAAGACCCCACCGGGTACCACTCATCTCCACTACAAATAGGAAAAAGAGGCTACAATTTGCAAGAGCTCACCAAAATTGGACAGTTGAAGACTGGAAAAATGTTGCCTGGTCTGATGAGTCTCGATTTCTGTTGAGACATTCAGATGGTAGAGTCAGAATTTGGCGTAAACAGAATGAGAACATGGATCCATCATGCCTTGTTACCACTGTGCAGGCTGGTGGTGGTGGTGTAATGGTGTGGGGGATGTTTTCTTGGCACACTTTAGGCCCCTTAGTGCCAATTGGGCATTGTTTAAATGCCACGGCCTACCTGAGCATTGTTTCTGACCATGTCCATCCCTTTATGGCCACCATGTACCCATCCTCTGATGGCTACTTCCAGCAGGATAATGCACCATGTCACAAAGCTCGAATCATTTCAAATTGGTTTCTTGAACATGACAATGAGTTCACTGTACTAAAATGGCCCCCACAGTCACCAGATCTCAACCCAATAGAGCATCTTTGGGATGTGGTGGAACGGGAGCTTCGTGCCCTGGATGTGCATCCCACAAATCTCCATCAACTGCAAGATGCTAACCTATCAATATGGGCCAACATTTCTAAAGAATGCTTTCAGCACCTTGTTGAATCAATGCCACGTAGAATTAAGGCAGTTCTGAAGGCGAAAGGGGGTCAAACACAGTATTAGTATGGTGTTCCTAATAATCCTTTAGGTGAGTGTATGTACAGCTGGTGCAACCAGTCCCAAAGTTTGGCTGGTTAGCATTGGCAGTTAGCCCCTGCTGGTCGATGCCGTAACTACAGCATTCTGTGGACAAAACGCTTCTTTCACCATTATCATGTAAATATGAATGTAATCAGGAATTTTTTTTCATGTCATTATATTATAAGATGTTTTAGGGACGTCGTTAGGCCTATTTTAGGGGGCTGAAGCTACCCCAAAATGTCCCTAAGCCCCCCTAAATGATAATAAGAACAACAATAACAATTCGATTTATCAATAACCATATCCTCATTCATATTTAGAATTAGACGCAACAAATTATATATATTAATCCAGCTACAAAAAATAGCCGAAAAGTCGGAAGTTGGACAGAAGTACAAAGAGTCGTTGTGCTATCAAGATGATGCACCGCACCGTCTCGTTGCATTGGTGTGAACTGTGGCAGCTTTCAGAGCGTTGCAGACCGGAGCGCTGCAAGTAACTGGAGGATTCATCTCGTCTCGTCGTTACTCTAGTTTGGTCTGAAGTTGAACTCGCTATGCACCCTCCCGCCCACACACACCGATACACATGCTAATGGTGAAAGGAAGATTGGCAAGTGTCGTGATACAGAGTGAAATTGTAAGTTGTTTTTAATTACCTGCTTACCTTTAGCTAAGTTTTCTTGAGGTAAAGGAAAGGGGATATTTTGGTTTGCTATGGAAAACTGTAGTCTAGCTAGAGTGAACAAGCAAAATACAAGAAATGGTAAACTTAGCAAGCTAATCACAACTCTTTATTCTTTGCCAATAATATAACCTATCTCTATAATAGGCATATAAAACTATCCCCATAGATTGTTGTTGTCACTGAAAACTAAATGTCATAGGGTCCCTGTTAATGCTATTACCGTTGTATCCTTCTTGGATTTGGCAGAATAAATCATCTTTAATCGAGAAACGCTCAAACCTGTGTTGTCAAATTTCACTATGACCTTAAAATTCTGGTTCTTGGGTTAAACTGTATGCAAGCCAAACTACACAGCGAAATTACACACTGATTGAACCAATCCACAGCGCAGTTACAGTAATTAGAGTAATTAAATAGCATTCTGTGGACAACTTATCTTATATAGAGAGGACTTAGATATAGTATGCTATTACTTTATCATACATTTACATGAACAGACAGATAGCATTTAAGTCATTGCTTATAGAATAACTCATCAGGAGCAAACTCTGGCCTAAGTAAATTCCCCCATGCAGCTTTGATGTGTCTAAAAGCAACATTAAAGTAACTTTTCTTTAACAGAGTAGAAATGGAAGAAGAGGATATGTCTGTCACATTTTACTTGTTAACATCTTGGTTTCTTGACTAGTTGTTGACATAAGTGTAACTCTAGATGTGAGTGCAAAGATTTTGCAAACGCAAGTTACAAATACCCCGGGGGCTAAGCCCCCCCTGTCTTCCAATCCTAGTGACATCCCTGTGTTTTACCAGCTCTTAAAGGGGAAAAACAGACATATATGTGTAAGTCTATTATATATCACCGAGGAGGTGAGGGCGTGGTTGAGTGCCCGTCTGGGAGAGAGAAAGCTGGGGACATCCGCCTGAGATGAATTATTACTAATTACTGTTTCTATGTGCACAGTGAGATTCAAGGGAGATAAAAGAGGGCCCAGTCCGCAGAGAGAGGAGCGAGAGACGCACACAGCAGTGTTTATGTGTTTATGTGTGTGCATTTATGTCATGCTGTAAAGCAAACTTTTGTGTTCCACTGAAAAGTGTTTCAATAAAGAGACTTACTTTGGATTGTTTACTTGGCTCCCGCTTCCTCAATTGATCTAAATACAAACCTTTATTACATCACATCTCAGGATAGTCGCTAGTGAAATGATTGGATCTCTGTGTAATCTTGTGGTGCCATCAGCCAGTCAATATGGTCATGACAATTTTCCTTTGGCTCATGAGTATTTAGTCACATGCCATTTATATTAGTGTGTTGCATTATAAATGGACTATAAATTGCCTATTAAACATAATCAGCACGTTTATAAATGCTTGAAACCCTATTTTAACTTTAGACAATATATTTGTAACATCTGTGGTTGTTTATACATCCTACTTACTCTCCCGAATACTGATCTTCACCCATTTCTTCACTGCTCATTTCCTGTTTACCACATGTGTATATATAGCCATGCAGTTCCATCGTTCATTGCGAAGTATTGCCAGTTTACCCTGCCTTACCGAACGTTATTCCATTTCCATTGTTTCTTGATTCATGTTATGACCATTGCCTGCTTTTCTTGATTTACTGCTTTTTAGATTACCCTTTGTTTTATTTGCCTGGTTGGACTGTCTATTTGGTTTATTGGATTTATCTGCCTGTTTTATGACTACATCTCTCTGCCTGCTGTTTTGGATTGTTTGCTTGTGTCTTTTTTAATAAACTTCCTGCACATGGATCCTAACACCATCTCCATGGCCAGTTCATTACAATATTACATAATACAGGACATTGATTCATAGAGTAAATTAGAATGAAAGCATTGAAACAAAATAATCTAGCAGTATTCAACTTTTTACTTTAAATTCTTCAATGCAGTCTTCAAATTATTATTGATACAATTGTGATGTCTTAATGGAAGAAATGCAAGACAATAACAAAACTACTAATTCAAAATAGATACAGCCTATTGTGTTGGCCCCAAATATTGCAATCAAATTCCGCTGTGAGATGTTTTAATTCAGAACTAAAATCTTTTCTGAGATGCAATTTTACACAGTGAAAATTTTAATGAATGGACAGGGTGGCAGATTGTGGATTTTTTATTTAATTTTTACTTTCAATAGTTATGCACAACACACACATACACACACACACACAGATATGTTTGGGAACAGCAACTCTAAACTTCAGTGTTCCAGGAGTGTGAAGAAAATGTATACCATTCTGACACTAGATGCTAATTTTTCCTGATTCAAATTGTTTTGTCATAGAACAGATATTACATTATTTTGAAACTTCTTAATGGTTCTTGAATGGAATTTTCTTCTGGTATATTAGCTCTGAATTACAATGAATAGCCCACAGCATCGAAAATGGAAATTAATATTTGAAATTAATATTTATTTCTGAATAAATTCTGGTGCAAATGGATTCCGACATTTACCATCTCACTCTCCATAAAATATTTAATGTTTCTAATACAATTAACATTGCAATTCAATAGGGCTCCCTAATGTAATTTCCCTGTAAACATTTTTAGAGATTTCACAGGGTACAAATCATTAAACCAACCAAATGAATTGGTGCAAATTTCCTAAATTATGTTCATTAAAATGTCCACGCTCACCATATCACTCTTTGCTGGCCTTTCTTTGTTCCATGGAACAAAAAAAGAAGATGTTAGGCAAATCACCATTCACTTTCAAAGTTGCTTTTGTAAAAGATGCAATGAAAGTAAAAGGTGACTGAGGTTGTCATTTTCAATTTAAACGTTATTCAGGTTTGGAACAGCATGATGGGAGAATATGATGATTGAATTTTCATGTTTAAGTGAACTATCCCTTTTAAAGGGGTAACATGCCTTTTTTATTATTATCATGTTTCTTGACATTCACTGACATATCAGTTTTTTGTGCAACAAACAGTCATATATTTGTAAAACATGATCATTTTCCACTCTCTTCCTGACCCCCTGTCAGAAACACTCGGATTTGGTACTGCTTCTCCTTTAAGACTTGACAGTAAATGACCACTCATGATTGGCTTTCTGCTCTTGACTGACAAGCTCTTTTTTTCCATCTCACTGATCACCGTTACTGGGCGGGACACAGAAGTGATAACATAAATTAGGGACTGATGTGTTTTGGAGGTGGTCAGATGCAATCTAAATGTATGACATTACAATGTGGAGAAAGTAGGGAATGAGTTGTTTTGGCAGCTTGGTTTCAACAAAGACTCTTTTTGCAGTGAGGATGAATTTTTAAGTTCTGAAACTTACAATGTGTTTTTATATTACAATGACCTCTTATTGTTAAAAGATCAAGGAAAATTTGACTCATCATGTCATGACCGCTTTAATGAGATAGCGCTACAGTGCTTGGGCATCAGAAACTGAGCACTCTTGCTGGAAATTGTGAGGACTAGCATTTTGTCATGTTTTCTTTTTCACAGGAAGTGAAGAGAGGGATTATGCACACTTTGTTTTGAACTTCAATGTGTCATATGGTACAAATGATCTCCTTGGGGTTTTGGGGATGGTAAAATGAGAGTCATTATGGTCACTCACTACTGATTGCTTCTGAAGGACTTGCCATCAAAATTCTGCATCAAACTACTGCAATCAGGCCCACCAACTGGCCAGTTCATGTGCAGTCAGGCTAGTACTTTAGGGGGTTAATTAGACCCAGTTAAAGCATGCTGATTGATTACTCACTATGGAGTGTAATGGGGACTCTGCATGGTGAAAGGTTAAGAAAAGGCAAAGGGCATACATATTAATCTTCTTGGCTAGTTGGAGATTGTTGGCTTAGTATTTGAAAAGCAGTAACAGCATTAAATGTTTATATCCAAGCATACTCCAGTCCAGACAAGCAGGTTGCTATATAATGATAAGGAAAATGATCAGGTATTATTAAGCCCATGTGTTAGCAATTAGTATGTAAGTTGCTTACCTATAGAAATGGTCTAAAACTTCTTGACTGAAAGTACAGAAAAAACTGGACCCAATGGGTCTCATTCATGAAACATGAGCAGAACAAATTTTGTTTAAATCATTATTAAAAGCTGTTCTGACATAAATTCTTGGATTCATGAAAGTTTACGGATACACAAAACATTAGCATTACTTCCGACCACATGTAAATTGTGCTGGCATAGTTACTTCCATTGTAAGTACCTTGGTAACACTTTACAATAAGGTTGTATGTGTTAACTTTAGTTTTAGCACATTAGTTATCATGAACTAACATTAAATTTTAGCACTTTGAAATTAACATTAACCAAGAAGTACCTAAATATTATTGTTCACTTTTTTAAAGTAAATGCATAGTGAGCAAACATGTCAAACTACAATGAATAATAGTATTTTAATTAAATAACTTCATTAATTAAATTATCCAAGATTAATAAATGCATTAAAAATGTATCGTTCATTGTTAGTTTATGATACCTAATGCATTTGCAATTTTTTTTTGTTACTAAATTAACAAATATGGTGATTCCTTAATGTAAAGTTTTAAAAGTAACTTAATTCTAATCCTGATTTTTGCTTTACTACTAGGGACAAGATAATTTTATTTATTTATTTTATGGTAAACAATGATTCTGAAGATGATGCTCACCTTTTGAAAAGGATGTTGGATGTGGAGATGAAGGTTTGATTAAAAGTGTTAGCATGCTGTTTTAGGATGCCAATGATGGATATGACAGTTCAGTGATGGAAGAACAAATTGAGTCCATGCCATCTCGCTCTGCCATTGCCATGTCATGAGATGTAGTTCCATAATCTCTCCTTCGGCATTGCTCACTCCAGTTTACCTCCTTCTTTATCTGAACATATATATATATATATATATATATATATATGTATATTTTTCCTCTCATCTTCCATATGGCTGTTAACCTGAAATCCCCCTCAGGAAACATCTCAACAATGATGTGCTCATGATATCACCATTATGAGATCTGGATGGGGTGATGTCCAGTGAGAGTCATACATCAGATGTACCTCTGTGTGGGAGAGGTAACAAATTGTGATAAAATGTCTCGTTTTCTGTCAGTGGTCTGGTGGTGGAAAGGTAATATATATAGATAACAAAGATTATGGCCTCAGAATGCCATATTTCACAAAATGATAGTTTTAGGTCATGGCCATGGGCCATTTTGTGAAAAGGACGAACAACATCGATTTTTACTAACCTAAATTTTTTTTACATTTTATTATACAGGATAAACTGCTGATTTAAAGGTGAAGTGTGTGATTCCTATGCCACTAGTGTTACCAAACAGAATTGGATCATTCTTCATTTGAAGTGGTAGGCTAGTCCCTCTACTATACAACAATACAAAAAACTTTATCTAAAATCTTTTATCTTTTATCTTTATCAAAAATTTTAAATGCTAATTAATCATAAAATATTTGGACATTTGTATTCTGTTGGTTGAAAGCATTTTGCACATTATTTAAAGTTACATTTTGTACTTAAAATACACATTTTATTAAGTTTGCGTATGTAACAAAAACTGTATGTCCCCTCATACCTCAAATAAGTATCCTGGGATATAATTGCAACAGTGGAAAATTTCTAACACAAATAAAATAGTTATATCACGAAAATAGATTTAATTTAACATGTATGTTGATTATATTGTGATATTTTAAGAAAATGTTTTGTCCCTCAACTTCATGTCTGTGGTGTTACAACAATGGAAATTGTCACTTTAAGAAAAGAGGAAATATTATTTAGACTACTGCCTGTGTGTAATAGGTAATTGTAGGTGATGACTGATTTTAGAAGTGCATGGTGAGTTTATTTGTTTTTATAAAATGTAATGTTTAACTAAATTTCTGACAATTTCATGTTACACTGTTTCAGTATGTGGTGTTACAATCATAACTTGCAGATCTGATATATTTTAATCTAAATTTAGATAAATATAATCTTATTCATATTTCCAAAATGTCCGCTACATTTTAGAAAAGTACACATTAGGGACAATTTGTGTGTGGAGTTATTGTCTATTGTGTTACTGTCTTTTCTGGTAAAACCACAGACTCCATAGTGACTCCAGAAACATGGGCATAATGTAATTAGTCTGTGGTGCTACTTTAAATTATTTCCAAAATGTATTTCCATATAGCCAATTAATCTTATTATTTAAAGTTTTCAAATCTATTGAGGAGTGCGCATATGCATGAAAAGACCGGATAACAAACATCATAGAATGGAGCCCAAGTCAACACAGCGGAAAGAATTCAACACTACTTGGAGTACTGAAAAGCACATACACAATAAACTATACCCATTTATACACACCAATGTAAAATATTGACTGTCCCTTATGTTCACATATATGAACTCGTACAATGGGGGAAACCCAGAGTTTTATGTAAGAGAGAAACTCCAGTATTGCGGCACAATTCCACTGCAGGTTAGGATGGAAAGTTAAGGAAACAAACACAGACATAACTGTGGAATATCTGGAAGTAAATAGAATCAACAGAGAATAAAATAGCAAAGTCTTCCTTGGATGCCATGTTTGTTATTTACATAAGCATCGCAGGGATATTATGTTGCTGTAGAGAAAGCTGCTAACTGACCCAGCCACATGTAATACAGTGCATGTAAACAGGAACTCTGCTTTCTCACAATAAGCCTCTTTCTGGTGTCCATGTAAACGCAGTCAATGTTGCTCTGTCAGGCTGAGTGAGATACTTAAACAAACAGAGCGATGTTTTGTACTGGCATAGAGAAAGTATATTTAATAGCAGACTTCACTTTTAAGTCTCAAGAAAACTTTGCCCACAATTGTATTTCATTCTCAGGTGAAAGCAAAAGCCAGTAGTTCTGGCACCAGCCTTTAATATAAGTTGTCCCTAAAAGGCACATGTTGATCTTTTGTGCGTTTGACATGAGAGAAAGCGAGAAGTGTCAGTCCTCTCATGCCTGACAAAAGAAGAAAGGTTAATGGTTGTGTATTTCAGGAATGTGATCCATTCCGTTTCACCTTATCTGAATTGGAGGCCGACGTGGGTTTGCATATCTTTGAATTCATTAGGGTCCATTAGTGACAGGGCTTGTTTTATGCTGTTCCATGGCTAAATTCAGGACGTGAAGGCCTTTTGTTCATCAAATGCAAAACACTTAACACGTGAGCTCTAAAGCGCCGCTTCATCAGGCAGAGATCAGGTCTCATACGAAAATAAAATGAGACAGAGGTCAGACAAGATCAGAAAGAGAAGAGGACACTATTGGGTGGCTGGCGGAATTACTAAATGATCAGAGTAAATGGTAAATAAGCAAATAAATTGAATCTCC
The DNA here is from genome assembly GCA_032164185.1 of Moxostoma hubbsi. NCBI lineage: Eukaryota > Metazoa > Chordata > Actinopteri > Cypriniformes > Catostomidae > Moxostoma > Moxostoma hubbsi. The sequence continues at coordinate 13,054,916 of JAVLUX010000014.1, read as the reverse complement.
ATATTGCTGGTATGGCTTGAACCAAGGCCATAGCAGCCACGTCCCCTGCGCTCTTTAAAAAAGGTGATTTTTGTCCCCCGCACTATTCCAAGCAAAACCGAGTCCAAATGGTGGATTTGTACAGTACATTTTGTTACTTTGGGCTGACTGAGCAACCATCCAGCCAATCACAGGTGAGTTTCATTAGCCAAAACAAACCTTACATAATAGGCTGTCAGACAGACAGTCTAATCAATACGGCTCCATTAATTTCTACAAAGTTGCTTTCAACAATGCTCATCTATCAGCATTGATGTTGATGTAAATTAATAATCTAGAGATTTTTTTTTTTACCTCGTTGTCATATGTTGTTGTGCAGTCAACAATTTGTAGGAAAAAAGATAGATCTGTGTTCTTAGAACACTTCGGCATTTTACTAAAGTAAATAGATATGTAGATACTTTTTTATACATGAAATCGCACGGACATTATTGAAACTCATAATTATTATAAAACTGTAATTGTTGTCTTTTGATAAAAGTCATGCTCAGCACCTCACAAACTGTAGGGTTTCTTTGATCTTATAATGCTTAAAACCTCTACTAAAGTGTCTTTGTATGTCTGTAGTAGGCCTGTCGCGATTATTAAATAACTGTCTGATCACGGTTATTTGATCTAACCGTGGTTATTTGAGACAACTGCGATTATTGGGTATTCAAATCCCAATCACATTTTATTGCCCAAATAAGGAATTTTAAGATACCAGTAATATACTGTATAAATGACTTGAACGGCGCATTTGTGTGTCATTCAGTTGAATTCCGCATCCGAGCATCACTGAGCCGCTCCGCGGAGGTCAACAAGCTCCTGTCCCGAAGAGTGCATGAAGCGCTCTGATGCATGCACTGTAAGCAGAGACTTGAACCAAACTCCCACGAAAATATAAACAAACAATAATAAACTTTGATAGTGAATGCAAAGTGTAAATTATTGTGTAATGGCAAATAGTTCTGGTTCATACACGCTGTATTAATGACACGCAGTGACAAAGAGTAGGAGACGCACGCTAACTAAAGTGAATATACAGCACAGTTGGCAACCAGGTGACTGCCAGTGCCCAACAAAAATAGGTCAGTTTGCAGGAACCACACCAATAGATCAGACATTCTCAACAAATAGTTCCAATACCCTCATACAGAACAAGAACGTCCGTTAAACCTGTAAACGGGGTCTGACCTCACGAGGCATCTGATCCATAAAGAAAAGGTGTGCTCTAGTTTGCTGAAGTTTGATGACCACACTTAAAATTACTGGTCATGGAAAGCATCTTTTAAGAGTGCTACAAACTTGACAGCCGTAGAGGAACTGGATTTGATGATTAAATGGTTAGGACCTGAGTCATCATAACAAGCTAAAATAATTTGTCACGTACATATTCTTCATACTGATGCAGGACTTGACATGTTGTGGAAAAGACTTGAGGAAAGCTATGGAGCACCAAAAATGGTTGAGCATGCATTGTTAAAAAAATTTCAGATTTTCCAAGTCTAAGCAATAAAGATCACAAACTCAGGGAGCTGGGAGATATCCTATTGGAACTGGATTGTGCAAAGATTGAGGGGTAAATTTCTTGTCTTGCATATTTGGATACAGCTCGAGGACTGAAAACCATAGTGGAAAAACTCCCAAACAACCTGCAGGAAAGAAGGGTAACAGAAGGATTTAGATACAAGGAAGAGTATAAGGTACCTTTCCCTCCATTCATAATCTTCTCCAGATTTGTCAGACAGCAGGAAAAAATCTGAAATTTTTTTTGAAAAAACTTTTTCCTTTCCATACCCACAAGTCAGCTCTCTAAGACAGAAAAGGTTGTGAGACACAAAGTCTGTGCATGTGCATAAAACAGATGTTCCAACAGAACTTGAAACGGAGAACTCCAGCAGAGCTGAAAGTCCTGAGTGACAGTGTCCAATACACAAAAAGCCCCATCCTCTGAAAAAGTGCGGAAGTTTTAGAAACAAGTTTTTAGACGACAGAAAAACATTTCTCAAAGAGAACAGAATATGCTTCAGGTGTTGTGGATCAACTCAGCATTTAGCTAAAGATTGCATAAATTAAGTGTCTAGAATGTTAAAATAAAATGCACATTTCAGCCATGCTTCCAGGTCCTCCCCCAACAGCAGTAACAGTTGATGCAGTGGAGAAACAGTATGAAGAAAAACAAATGAGGACACATCCCTCTCAGTCACATCAAAATGTACTGTGGCAAGGCTGACACATACAGTCCACATTCATGTTCCAAAATCTGTTTGTTTAGAGTTTATCCAGCTGTTAGGAGAGAGGAAGCAGTAACAGGCAATGAACAAGGCAATCGTTCTCTTGCAAAAATTTAGTTTTAAAACATCTTTGGCATCAAGACTAATTCTAGCCCTTACACACTGAAAACATGTTCAGGGGTAACATAGACATCAGGCAGAAGAGCTGTCAACTTCATAATTGTGCCTGATAGTGGTAAGTTCCAGCTTCAGCTCCTTGCTCTAATAGAATGTGACATGATGCCTAGTGACAGGTGAGACAGTGGTAGACAAAATTCCGGCTGTGAATCCCAAAGCTCCTATCCTGCTGCTGTTAGGAAGAGACCTACTGAGAGTTCATAAAGTATGTGAGCAAATAAATGGGCCCCACAATGCTCCCTTTGCTCAAAGACTCAACTTGGGATGGGTGGAGTGTGGGTGGAGTCTGTTTAGGAACAGTCCACAAGCCACCAGTCGTGAATGTGTTTAAAGCAAATGTGCTTCTGAATGGTCGTGCAACTATCCTTAGTCCTTGCCCAAATAACATCCAAGTGAAAGAAAATTTCACTTCCACACCACTGCATCAAGGTTCACACACTACATTCTGCATGGGTTAGGACAGTTTAGGTTGTTCAGTGTTTCACAGATCCAGGGATGACAATAAACCAACATTGTCTGTGAATGACAAACAGTTCTTGAATATCATGAAGCAATCAGTATACAGAGATGATGGGAACAGCTTGGTGGCACTTCTGCCATTTCGATCTCCGAGACGTTACCTACCAAGTAACAAAGAACAAGCAAGGAAATGTTTCTGCTCTCTTCAGAAGACAATAGAAAAGAAACCAAACAATAAAACTTTACAGAGTTTATGCAAAAGATGCTGGACAAGGATCATCCAGAAATGGCTCCACCCTTGGAGAAATGCAAATAGCACTGTTACCTCCCAACATTTGGAGTATATCACCCTCAAAAGCCAGATCAGATACAAGTTGTGTTTGATTTGAGTGCTGAATATGAAGGAGTGTCATTGAATCATGTGCTGCTTAGTGGTCCAGACTTAAATAACACTCTTTTGGGGGTCCTTCCGCACATTAGGAGAGAACCTATATCCTTCTCAGCAGATGTACAATAGATGTTCTACTGTTTTGTCATTAAGGAAGAATTAATGAAGATTACTTCAGATTTCTGTTATAAAGACAAATGGAAAAGAAAGTGATAGACTATAGGATGAAAGTTCACGTTTTTGGTAGCAGACCATTGCCTGCTGTGGCCATATACTGCATGAGGACTGCAGATCAGGATGGTGAGAGAAAACATGGTACCGATGCCAAAAGATTAGTAGAGAGACAATTTTATGTAGATGACTGTTTTTCCTCAGTAGCTACCCCTGAAGAGGCAATTGATGTTCAGTCAAGAACCAGAGAAATGCTGGCTGAATATAATCTGTTGCTACATAAAGTCTCCTCCAACAGCAAACAAATAATGAAAGAACTCACGAGTAGAAGATCGTGCAAAGATTATAAGAGATCAGTTCAGATTCCATTCCTGTCCAACAAAGGTTGGGGTTGTCATGGAATTTGGAAACCGACAGCTTCACATTCCAGGTTTCTCGTGACAGAGAAGGGGCATTCTTTCTACAGTGAACAGCATCTATGACCCTTTGGGATTTGTGGCACCCATAATAATGCATGGCAAAGCTATCATAAGAGAATTTATACTTGTACAGCATGAGTGGGACACTCCACTTTCATCTGAAAAACAGTCAGAATGGAACAAGTGGAAATAATCATTAGATGCCATTGAACATATCAAGATTCAAAGGTGTTACATTCCACTTTGTATCTTTTCAGATGCTTCAACAACAGCAATAGGAGCTGTCACATACCTGAGAGTCATAGACTCTGAAGGACAATGTCATGTTTTATTTATCATGGGAAAATCCACGTTGACAGTGAGACCTGCACATACAATTCCACAGTTAGAACTGTGTGCAGCTGTGTTAGCTGTTGAACTATATGATCTGCTCAGATACAAGATGGACATTGTGTGGGATGCTGTCAAATTCTTTACAGACAGCAAGATGGGTATGCTAGCAGCAGCAGCTGCTGTGGTACCATTGGGCCTACTTGCATTGCACCCTTTCCAGATATTGGTGAACAGTCTTCATCTGAACCCCATATGGCACAGGAACAGGCTGATCAAAATTAAAGAACGGTGCCTCCTTACCTTGAATCCATAGAGGAGGAGATCATTCCTGACCGAGGGTGTGGCCCTGGGTGTGATTCCCACTGGCCAGGAAATAATTCAAACCGATGCCTCACTTACTGGCTGGGGGTGGTCTGGCAGCACAGAATGGTTAGATGATACTGGAAACAGGCAAGTCTTCGAAAGTATTAATACCTTGGAGTTATGAGCAGTACTACTAGCTCTGAGGTACTTTGGACTGGTCTTTGAGGACCGACATGTCCTTATCTGGATGGACAACATATCGGTGGTCTATCACATCAACCATCAGGCTGGCACAAGGTCCAGTCAATCCCTGAAGGTTGCACAGGACCTCCTGATGTGGGCATTCCTTCGGTTCGCGAGCATCAAAATATTGCACCTCCCAGGTATGTCAAACATGGTGGTGGATTTTTTTGTCTCACCACAGACCTCTCCCAGGAGAATGGAGACTCAACCCAGAGGTAGTAGAAATGATATGGCAATGATTTGACAGGGCAGAGGTGTACCTCTTTGCCTCAGCATCCTCAACCCACTTTCCCCTCTGGTTCACTCTGACAGAGGAGTCCAGCCCTCTGGGTCAGGATGCGCTAGCTCATACCTGGTCAGACCTGATACTTTATGCCTTTCCTCTGACCCCCTCAATCCTGGTGACTCTTCACAGAATCAGTCAAGGGCACCAAAGGCTACTCCTAGTGGCACCGAATTGGCCCTGGAGGCCATGGTTTCCTGTAATGTTCAAACTCCTCGAGGGGGAACCCTGTAGCCTTCCCAGGAGGCAGGATCTCTTGTGATCCTATGATATAAGAACGAATTAGAATGAGAGTTATGTATGTAACTGTGGTTCTATGAGTTCTGGATGACTGCCAGTGTTCTCTGTCACTCTGAGTCTAGATGAGTAGATTCCGTAGGGGCATTTTGATGGAAGTCATGGGGTTAAATAGGGGAGGACCCTGTGTCACCTTGGGTCACGAGGTATCTTTGTTGATATTAGAATCGACCTGAGCATGAGCGAAGAGAGATAATATCCAGTGTGTAGCACTGCCTCTGGCAGTCATCCAGATATTAAAACCGCAGTTACATAACTCTCGTTTACATGGAGACAAGAAAGACTGCATCAACACGATTTCGGTAAAGAAAGAAGCAGATTTTATTACCGTCTCTTCAATACAACAACACAGCAACAAGTGAACGATTTACTTACTCTTTTACTATAAATGCTGACGTTAGAAAATTATCAGACATTGGCACATAATTCTGCTGTATATCCTGTGATAGTTTTGAAGCCCATATCACTAAATTCTGGCAGTCAATGCCAGCAGAATATTCACATTCACCAGAAATGCAGCCACTGCATTCTTCCCCATTGCAAAATAATGTGGATACATTTTAAATCGCTAACTTGCAACATTCTCCTGTTTCACTCAACAGTCACTTAATTTCAAAAGCCACAGACGTGAACTGGGTCCTAGTGCCTGCTGTATAAATACAATCTCTGACAGTGTGACTTATACAGAGATGTGACTAATCTTTTTTATTTCTCTGACCAACACGATTTTGACCAGGTGCGACTTACATTCAGGTGCAACATTATTTCCAGAAAATATGGTACATTGTAAATAAATAGTAAATTGCTAATATATTCAGCAAGGCACCTTAATATTGTGATACTGTGTTTTTTGTAAAGGTTTCGTTTTCTGAACATTTCATACCATTACACCCCTAATTCACAGTGTAGGTAATTGGAAAACTTATGTGAACCCCAAGGCTAATGACATCAACAAAAGCTAATTATTGTGGGGGTTAAGTGTGGGCTAGAGCTACTTTAACTTATAAAAAGCACTCAAACATTTTTAGTTTGCTTGTCATGATCCCGCTCTGTCTGCCCTTTTGACTTTGTCTGTTATTCAGCTGTGTGAGTCAAGTGTTTATGGTTGCAAATACATAAATATCAAGATATAATCTCAGCAAAAAAAAAGAAACATCTTAGGCGTCTCACAGTACGGACTGCAATTTATTGCCCTGGCCACATCTGCAGTCCACATGCCTCCATGTAGGCACATTCATGCAGATGAGCAGGAAAGATACCCAGGGCATCTTTCTTTTGGGGTTTTTCTACTGTCTGTAAGCTGTTAGTGCCTGAATGACCGTTCCACAGGTGTATGTTCATTAATTGTTTATGGTTCATTGAACAAGCATGGAAAACATTGTTTAAACCCTTTACAATAAAGTTTTATAAAGTTATTTTGACTTTTACAAAATTATCTTTAAAATACAGTGTCCTGAAAAAGGGGCGTTTCTTTTTTGCTGAGTTTATCAAATATCGTCAATAGGCTGAAAAATATAGAGATATAATTTTTGTAAGACATATTGCCCAGCCCTAGTTATCAGTTGGTTTTTGTGTTTTGTAACTTTTTTGTTTTCTTATCAGTTTTAAATATGTCATGAGAGTTTTGTGTTTCCTGTTCATTTCTTTTGTTTAATAAAATAATTTATCTCATTCCTGCGTTTGGGTCCTCATTCCTGCAAAATTCCTGACATAGCTATTCACAAGAAGCATCTGCTGACGTGGACCGTGCCTTGCAAAAAAGAGATCTTAGAATTTTTGCTTTGCATAAAGCTGGAAAGGGTTACAATGTTATCTCTAAGAGCTTAGATGTTTATCTTTCCATAGTTTGACAAACTGTCTATAGCTAAATGGAGACGATTTAGTACTGTGGCTACTCTCACTAGAAGTGGCCGTCCAGCCAAGATAACTCAAAAGGCACACTGCAGAATACTCAATGTGGTTAAAAACCACCCTCAAGATACAGCTAAAGACTTTAAGGAATCATTGGAACTGGTTAACATCTCTGTTCATAATTCTACTAGACAGAAAACATTAAACAGTCATAGTGTCCAGGACACTAATGCAGTCCCCCAACAAAAACAATCCTGCGTGCCTGAAGTTTGACAAAGACCACCTTGAAACTCCACAATGCTACTGGGAAAGTGTTTTTTGGACTGATGACACTAAGGTTAAATTGATTGGGAGGAACACATAGCACTATGCCTGACATAAATAGGGCACCACATACCAACATAAAAACATCTTCCCAGTGGTGAAGTATGGTGAAGGGAATATCATGATTTAAGCTGCTTTCCTGCCTTGGGGTCTGGAACGCTTGCCATCATCGAGGGGAAAATGTATTCCCAAGTTTATCAAGATGCCCTTCAGGATAATGTCATGGTGGCTGTGTGCCTGCTGAAGCTCAGTAGAAGTTGGGTGATGCAACAGGACAATGGCTTTAAACATTGAAGTAAATCAACTACAGAATGTCTACAAAAAGAGACAATCCACCTTTTGGAGTTTCCAAGTCAGAGCCCAGACCATAGCACAATAGAGATGCTGTGGAATAACCTCAAGAGAGATGTTCTCACCAGACATCCTAAGAATATGTCTGCGTTGAAGCAATTCTGTAAGGATGAATTATCCAAAATTCCTGCTGAATGTTGCGCAGGTCTAATCCGCAGCTACTGGATATTGTTTGAGGTTATTGCTGCTAAAGGAGGATCGACCAGTTATTAAATCCAAGGCTTCACTAACTTTTTCCACAGCACTGTGAATGTTTAATGGAATCTGTTCAATAAAGACATGAAAGATGTGTTACTAGTTTAAGCACATTGTATTTGTCTATACACCAGCTAATTCCAATGGATTCACATACATTTTCTTGTTGCTGAAATTCAGCCAATGTTCATAAAAATATTTTATTTTGTGTTTAACAGAAGACAGAAAAATCATATGGGTTTGATGCGACATGAGGCTGAGTAAATAACAAAAAATAATTTTCAGTGAACTATCCTTTCAAGTATTTGTATCAGTGATGGTTCCCCTCACTCACTCTTGCAGAGTTTTTGAACCTTATGACATATAAATCTCATGCACATTTTGCCATCTGCCTACCCAGGCTTGTTACAATGAACAACTAATTTAAAAGGGGAAAGGGCCATTACAATGTTATCATCTTGTCCCCTTGTGCCAACTGCATTTTATAGTCCATTGGTTCCACAATAATGCAGGTTGTTAATCTTGTGAGATTGGAACGTTTGTTTATCTGCAACTATCTCTGTAGAATTGAACTGAACGAAACCCTAGAACACAAAGAGGGGGGGTGATGGAGGGTAAAAATTAGTCTGTAATTATCTTTGTTCCTGCAGGATTCTCACCCAGAGACAAATTATGTTAACTCAACTTTCATTTACATTTTTTATTTTTTATTTTTTTTGTACTAGAATAATCAGAAAATTACCGTGATACACTAACATTCTGGAACTATAAACACTTTTCATAAAAAGAGGTTTGTTGTAAATGAAAAAATAATAGATATGCTGTTTAAAATGAAGTCAATATTTGGACCATTTTTGGTTGTCATACTAAATTGAACATATCCATATTACTGTATAGGACACCTGCGTAAAATTGAGGGGAACTGACTTGATGCATTAACTAAAACTGACCCAGGACCAGTTGTTAAACGCAATTGCATAACTGGAAAAGAAAGTGAATAGATACAGCATTATTATTGTGCCACTTGGTTTGTGTTATCTGAAGTGTGGCCTTACACAGTATATGGTATGCTACTTCCATCCATCCATCCATCTTCTTCCGCTTATCCGGGGCCGGGTCGCGGGGGCAGCAGTCTAAGCAGAGATGCCCAGACTTCCCTCTCCCTAGACACTTCCTCCAGCTCTTCTGGGGGGACACCGAAGCGTTCCCAGGCCAGCCGGGAGACATAGTCTCTCCAACGTGTCCTAGGTCTTCCCCGGGGCCTCCTCCCAGTGGGACGTGCCCGGAACACCTCCCGGGGAAGGCGTCCAGGAGGCATTCGAAACAAATGCCCGAGCCACCTCAACTGACCCCTCTCGATGTGGAGGAGCAGCGGCTCTACTCTGAGCTCCTCCCGAGTGACCGAGCTTCTCACCCTATCTCTAAGGGATCGCCCAGCCACCCTGCGGAGAAAGCTCATTTCGGCCGCCTGTATCCGGGATCTTGTCCTTTCGGTCATGACCCAAAGCTCATGACCATAGGTGAGAGTAGGAACGTAGATTGACCGGTAAATAGAGAGCTTTGCCTTGCGGCTCAGCTCCTTCTTCACCACAACAGACCGGTACATCGACCGCATTACTGCAGAAGCTGCACCGATCCGTCTGTCAATCTCCCGTTCCATCCTTCCCTCACTCGTGAACAAAACCCCAAGATACTTAAACTCCTCCACTTGAGGAAGGATCTCCCCACCAACCTGAAGGGAGCAAGCCACCCTTTTCCGACTGAGGACCATGGCCTCGGATTTGGAGGTGCTGATCCTCATCCCGGCCGCTTCACACTCGGCTGCAAACCGTCCCAGCGCATGCTGAAGGTCCTGGTGTGAAGGGGCCAACACGACAACATCATCCGCAAAGAGCAGAGAAGAAATCGTGTTGTCCCCAAACCTGACACCCTCCGGCCCCTGGCTGCGCCTAGAAATTCTGTCCATAAAAATTATGAACAGAACCGGCGACAAAGGGCAGCCCTGCCGGAGTCCAACATGCACTGGGAAGAAGTCTGACTTACTACCGGCAATGCGAACCAAGCTCCTGCTTCGGTCATACAGGGACCGGACAGCCCTTAGCAAAGGACCCGGGACCCCATACTCCCGGAGCACCCTCCACAGGCCGCTTCGGGGAACACGGTCGAATGCCTTCTCCAAATCCACAAAGCACATGTGAACTGGTTGGGCAAACTCCCATGAACCCTCCAGCACCCTGTAGAGGGTATAGAGCTGGTCCAGTGTTCCACGGCCCGGACGAAAACCGCACTGTTCCTCCTGAATCCGAGGTTCCACTATCGGCCGTATTCTCCTCTCCAGTACCCCGGCATAGACTTTCCCAGGGAGGCTGAGAAGTGTGATCCCCCTGTAGTTGGGACACACCCTCCGGTCCCCCTTCTTAAAAAGAGGGACCACCACCCCAGTCTGCCATCCCAGAGGCACTGTCCCCGACCGCCACGCGATGCTGCAGAGGCGTGTCAGCCAAGACAGCCCCACAACATCCAGAGACTTGAGGTACTCAGGGCGGATCTCATCCACCCCCGGTGCCTTGCCACCAAGGAGTTTCTTGACTACCTCGGTGACCTCAGCTAGGGTGATGGACGAGTCCACCTCTGAGACCCCAGTCTCAGCTTCCTCAATAGAAGACGTGACGGCGGGATTGAGGAGATCCTCGAAGTATTCCTTCCACCGTCCGACGACATCCCCAGTTGAGGTCAACAGCCGCCCACCTCTACTGTAAACAGCGTTGGTAGGGCACTGTTTCCCTCTCCTGAGGCGCCGGACAGTTTGCCAGAATCTCTTCGAGGCCAGCCGATAGTCCTTCTCCATGGCCTCACCGAACTCCTCCCAGGCCCGAGTTTTTGCCTCCACAACCACCCGGGCTGCAGTCCGCTTGGCCTGCCGGTACCTGTCAGCTGCCTCAGGAGTCCCACAAGCCAACAAGGCCCGATAGGACTCCTTCTTCAGCTTGACGGCATCCCTTACTTCCGGTGTCCACCACCGGGTTCGGGGATTGCCACCTCGACAGGCACCGGAGACCTTACGGCCACAGCTCCGAGCAGCCGCTTCGACAATGGAGGTGGAGAACATGGTCCACTCAGACTCAATATCTCCAACCTCCCTCGGGATCCGGTCGTAGCTCTGCCGGAGGTGGGAGTTGAAGATCTCTCTGACAGGAGATTCGGCCAAACGTTCCCAGCAAACCCTTACAGTACGCTTGGGTCTGCCATGTCTGTCCAGCTTCCTCCCCCGCCACCGGATCCAACTCACCACCAGGTGGTGATCAGTTGACAACTCCGCCCCTCTCTTCACTCGAGTGTCCAAGACATAAGGCCGCAGGTCAGATGAAACGACTACAAAGTCGATCATCGACCTACGACCTAGGGTGTCCTGGTGCCACGTGCACTGGTGGACACCCTTATGCTTGAACATGGTGTTCGTTATGGACAAACCGTAACTAGCGCAGAAGTCTAATAACTGAACACCGCTCGGGTTCAGGTCGGGGGGGCCGTTCCTCCCAATCACGCCCCTCCAGGTGTCACCCCCTCCCTGAACTGCCACCTTAACGTGGTGGAGGGGTTTGAGTACCCGAATGACCCTAGAAGCTATGTTGTCTGGGGCTATACGCCCCTGGTAGGGTCTCCCAAGGCAAACAGGTCCTAGGTGACGGGTCAGACTAAGAGCGGTTCAAAAACCCCTTATGATGGAGAAGAACTTAATGACCGTGACGTCGCCCGGTATGGCGCAGCCGGGGCCCCACCCTGGAGCCAGGCCCGGGGTTGGGGCTCGTATGCGAGCGCCTGGTGGCCGGGTCTCTCCCCACGGGGTCCGGCCGGGCTCAGCCCGAAGGAGCGACGTGGGGCCGCCTTCCCGTGGGCTCACCACCTGCAGGAGGAGCCGTAAGGGGTCGGTGCAGAGAAGATTGGGCGGCAGTCGAAGGCGGGGGCCTCGACGACCCGATCCCTGGACACGGAAACTAGCCTTAGGGACGTGGAACATCACCTCGCTGGCGGGGAAGGAGCCTGAGATTGTGCGTGAGGTTGAAAGGTTCCGACTAGAGATAGTCGGGATCACCTCTACGCATGGCTTGGGCTCTGGAACCACACTCCTCGAGAGGGGATGGACTCTTCACCACTCTGGAGTTGCCCATGGTGAGAGGCGGCGGGCTGGTGTGGGTTTGCTTATAGCCCCCCAGCTCAGCCGCCATGTGTTGGAGTTTACCCCTGTGAACGAGAGGGTCGTTTCCCTGCGCCTACGGGTCGGGGATAGGTCTCTCACTGTCGTGTGTGCCTACGGGCCGAACGGCAGTGCAGAGTACCCGGCCTTCTTGGGGTCTCTGGGAGGAGTGCTGGAAAGTGCTCCGACTGGGGACTCCGTCGTTCTGCTGGGGGACTTCAACGCCCACGTGGGCAACGACAGTGACACCTGGAGGGGTATGCTACTTGTTGAAGCCAAAATGCAGTTTTTCAAACCCAGTACAGTATGGATACAATTTTCAGTTCAGGTCAAGAAGACAAAAAAAAAATGTGCGCAAAAAGTTTGCCAAACAACATCCCTGAAATTTTCATTCATTTTCCATGTGTCAGCATGCTTGTTTTTTTATTATCACCTCTGTAAACATTCAATCCCAAAGGTCTGGTGTGTGGTCATGCTATATGAATACAAATGTGGCCACTGCTATCGTCTATAGGCAGGTGATAATGAGAGCCGGGCTCCTGGCGGCACTTTGTTCACACTAAAGCTGGCAGCACTCTTGCTTTTCATTTGCTCTCCATTTCATCTTTAGACCAGAAAGCTTTGTCCACTAAAGCACAAGTGTCAGTAGAGTGAACTTGGAGAAAATCTATTCCATTTCCTTTTTGGCCTGCCTTTGGACAGTGAGAACCTTATTTTTAAAAGTGAATTGCTGCAAAGAACCAGTGTAATAGGGTAATAGTTTTTTTGTTAATGTTATGGAAAAAATGGTAACAAGAAAGGGCAGAGAGAGCCAAGCAAGAGAGTCATTAGCAGATTTGATACTTCTTAATAGTTAGTTCTAAAAACAAATATTACACATTTTCAGTGGTTGAAATTTTTTTATGGGTCACTTGGTATGAAGCTAGTTTTTCTTATCCAACAAAACACACTCCTTTAACCTATTACAATGTTACATTTCAACTGTATGTTTCCTTTGAGTTTTTCTCAATTAAGTAAACATTGCACAAGTAGGGCCCAATTAAAAAAGTTTTTTTTTTTCTAAATTCTGTTACATTTTCCCCCAAATTTCCTTTTGTTTTTGTTTTTTAAATTCCATGTTTTAAAGGTAAATTAAATTTCATCATCAAAATTGTGTCTAATCATTGTGTATAATTTGATTAACTGTCCATTTCAATGTCACAAACTCACCCTCAAATGAGCATGTGAGCGTTTGTAATTTGCTGTCTGTCATTCAGACAAGTTGAGTCAGTGCTCTGTACAACCGGTACTGTAGAAACACTGGAATCGTTACATATTTTTTATTTTAGTATCGACTTGGTATCGAAGTACCAGTATTTTTGACATCACTAGAATAAGCAACACTTATGGCTCTTGAGTTAGTGCAATACCTCTATTTAGTTTTTAAAATTTGGTTGATTTGACATGGATTAACCCATATTCTTTTGGCCAAATCGTAAGGCAGCATCACATCCAAGATGGTGGATGAAGCTAAATAAATAATCTCAATGCCAATTTCTCGGCTGGCACTTTAATGACATGAATGACATGAATATGAGTAAATAATGGCAGAATTTAAATGTTTTGACATGAACACATTTTAAAATGACATTTGGACTTAGAAAAACCTAATCACCAACGCTATAGGCACCACAGATTATCAGCATAATCCATTCAGGATGTGTAGAGGTTAGCAGAAGTATTCATAATCTGTTTTTCTCAATCACCATCATCCTGTCGAACAGAGACTTTGTTTATTTTTTGGGGATCCATGACAATAGGAAGGCAAATATTCAAATCTGTGTTGTGTTTCTCCGAGGTTCTAATCAGAGTCTGAGAGATGGTGGGGGAGGATGTCAGATCCAGATAATTGTGATAACAACTGCATGTTTTTTGTGAAAGGATCCCAGTAAAATGATAAAATAATATGATTTATGTGCAACATTTCTGCCTTCTTTTTTGATGGGCCATAAAAAATCTTCATCTCTGCTAAATTCTAATTGGTAAGCAATCATTCTCTGGAAGTCTGTTTTCGGGTAATCAAAATAATTTTTTTTTATATAATAAGGGCAAAGCTTTACCAATCAAATGCATTGTCTTCCTGGCCACACCAAGCTGATTGAAGAGTGCATTTACTATTTTTCTTTGGAGCAACATCATGAAAAACAAAAAAAAGAGAATGCTTTTCAAAGAAAGAAACTAGATTTTTATGCTTTCTGAAGAAAACGTGAGTGGTGTTTACCTGTGCAAAACTCAACAACACAATGTGTAGTGGGCAGTGTTGGGTGTAATCTGATTACATAGAAATGCAATCTAATTACTTTTAGTCAAAAACAAAATTCAAAAAACAAATCGTTGCGTTTCCATCCACTATATCATGCGTATTATATTAAGGGAGCCCGCCTTGTCATGATGGAGCAGCTGAGTGACCTCCTTGCTTTGGAGCAATTGGACCTTGTTTTATGAAATGCTGACAGGAGACGCTGCAGAATAATCTGCATACCTGGGAGTGCCCTCAATCGAAACTGTTTTGGCGGGTTATGAGGACTCCCTTTAAAGACCTGTGAGTTAAACACTAACACATGTCAAGGGCTATGTTCGAAGAAATGTGTGCCAAGGTCTGACCTGCATTGGGCCAGTAGCATCAAGCTATTGCACACTCATAACACTTTGCACAAATGGTCAAAACAAGTAATCGTTTTGCAAATTAACTGTTTCTATCACATTAATGAGCATTTTAACTAATGTGAAAATCTAGAAAATCCACTTCCTCCAAGCACATTGCATTTTAAGTGAATATTGAGAGCTGATGCGCCTGTCAAGTGTTTCCATTCAGGATTTCTTATGTGCAATTTCAAAACGCACATCACAATTGTTGGATTGAATCCCAGCTATTGTAAGGAAGAAAGGTGTGGTGTTGGCATGCATAAATGTTTAATGCATTTAGCAGAAAAACAAAAACCTTTCTGGGAAAAGTGTTTTAGAAAGTAACTTAAAACTAAAGTAATTAGCAATGTGATCACATTTCAATGAAGTAATCAGTAAATTAATCTGATTACAGCTAGAAGTAATTAGTCATTTGTAGTGAATTACTTTTTTGAGAAACTGGGATTACAATGCAGAGATATCTGTCCTGAGATATCGAACCTGCCTCTGTGAGAGCACTATGTGAGAGACTGTGTAAATAACAAACAAAAATGTGACTGCGGGACACAGCCAATCAGCCAATCAGAAGACTTTAATGTGCTTTCTGCCTTTCAATCATTTTGCACTCATTATTCTCATAGTGTAGTAAGTGGCGGAATGGCCATAGGGAGAATCTGGACTTTTCCCGGTGGGCTGGCCGCGAAAGCCAAACGGGCCACGACTGGCAGAAGAAAGCAGCAAAACGGCACAGCGATATGCCAAAGGGGGCCGTGATATGCAGAAAAGGACAGCGACACCCCACCCCCACCTAATTCAAGTGTCTAATTCAACAGCTCAGTCTCTGCACCTTTAAGGTGTACTGGGTGGTTGCTATGCCATGATTTCCTCCCCACATGTTGTTCCAAACCTGCATCTGTTTCAATCTTCCATGGAACATGAAAGGAGATGTAAGGCTGAATGTTAGGGTCTGACAGCATCAGTCAACATTCACTTTTACTGTATGTAAAAAATTGGCAATGAAAGTGAATGGAGACAGTCCATAGCAATTTTCCTAGCATTTCCTTAATGTTCCACAAAAGAAAGTCATACAGGTTTGGAACATCATGAGGGTGAGGAAATGATGACATAAATGTTATTTTTGGCTGAACTATCCCTTTAAATTTGTGGTTTTGTTTAAATCCCTAATCCTAAGAATGAGAAATGGTTATAGTGATGTGGTTTGAAGCACCAGACAATCATGAGCACAATGCCAAAAGCAGCAATTTAGTGTGAGGCCAGTCGCCAACCGTTCTCCACAGGTCACAGCTATGTCAGACACCACCAACATGGTGTTCATGGCAACCACGACCCAGCAGAAGAACAAAAGTGCCGCAGTGCACAGTGGATCAATTTTAAAATAGTCTGCTTTTAGCCATTAACTGTTTTTGTCTGTTTTAAACCTAAATTATTCACCCTTCAAAAAGTGGATGTTCATTTGGCACATAGCCAAATAAGCAGTTGAATTAGACAGCAAGAGGGATGGAGAGTAATTATAAAAACTCAAGCTGGACGAAAAGAGGAGAAATAAATAAAGCAGTCCAAACTAATACATCAGGCTTCTGTTTGAGCTAAGGGCTGAAGCAAAAACATGTGGGTTTACTGTGTCCAGCATGTCAAATAATTGAGCTGCCACACTTCATAAAGAGCCTCCTTAATCATCAGCCTGTTGCCTGACTAATGATACAACTTACAATTGTCTCCATTACAATGTCATACTTCTACTAAGGAATGGCTGTTTGTGAGATGTACAAGAGAAAGGATGGGAGATTTACGTCACTGTTAAAGTGATAGTTCACCCAAAAATGAAAACTGAACCCACTTAATGTTGCTCCAAACTCATGTGACTTTCTTCCATAGACTAAAAAAGTCAGTTGTTAGGCCTCAGTTACCATTCACTTTCATTGTATGTTAAAAGATGCAATTGAAGTGAATGGTGGCTGAGGCTAATATTTTGCAATATAATTATTATCTAGGTGCCTAAGCTCTTGAGCTACTTTTTTAATATGTAACTCACATGCATTTATATAAGGTGAAAAACCTAGAGTAGTCACCCATTTAAGCATTTTATTACATAATTATATATTATTACATATTAGCACATTTGTTGCCACCTGCTCTGGATTACACAATCACTATAATCTGTCTGAGTACATATTCCACCTGATCTCAGTCATATTGAATAAAACTCTGTATATGTACGCATTGCTTTAGTTACAATGAGGCATTCAGATCAGGGTTGCCAATTCAGATTTCAGACCACCTACATTTTTCATATTCATTCTAAACTGAAAATATCCAATTTAAGGTCATTTATTTTTTACATTTACATTTATTCTATTCCATTATTCCATTAATCCATTGGCAGCCGCTTTTATCCAAAAGGACTTTGAATAATACAACAAGAGGAATAATACAACATAAGATGAATAATACAACATAATCAGCTGTATATAGAGGTGATTATCTCTTATGGTACAGGTTTGTCACTAATCAAGTGACTAATATCTTCTAGATTCAATTTTCAAATCACCGTTTTTCTAAATAACCTGTCTATCTGTAAGGCTGCGCCTCCATTTTGTGTATTATCTGCCTGCCTTGCACTTATCCTTTTTGACAGTCCAGGTTTATCAAATCTGAAATATGTCCAGTGTAAAGTGAAAGTGGAGGAAGCCTTCTGATATTATTATTTCCCCTGCTAATCTGAACAGGAACAGGTGGGCTGGAATATGCCATGACATCATCAGTTGATCTCGGGCTGAATTTTTTAGTGGGTGGTGTGCAGGGATCCAAGACAGAGTTGCAAACATCTGAATCAGCTATGCACTATGTTTTTGATGTAATACACATTGGTATATAGACCTATTTTTAAAAACAGAAATATTATTATTAGCTGGAAAGCTTAATCAAATGGAGCTGGAAAAGGAAAAAGCTTTGCATTCTTTTGTAAATAATATCTCAGTGTTCCTTTTCATGAAATCAATCTAATAGGGTTCAGCTTGATAAATAAGGGGGACTCCTTAGTAGGGAGAGATGGGTTGTGTCATGTTTATTTAACAGCATTTGTTAGCATGGGGAAAATCATTTAAGTAGGGAACCAGCTCCAGATAATAGTCTTCTGGGATGTGGACATAATCCTCTATGATCATATCTTAATTAATGCTGAAAGCGCATCTGTTAACTATATAAAATCAAATCACTGCTAATGGCATGGTTTTACTCCATATGGCACTTCTGTACTATAACACATCAATTTAATTTCCAACCCTGTATGAAAAGCAATGGTGGCTGTCACTTCAGGAGTTAAGTAGAGTGGATAGGATGTGACCTTGAAAAAACATTAGTCTACATTTTGCTTCACATTCACATGCCATGTATCTAAGCTGGTGCGTATTGGGTTGGTTTAATAAAATGCACTGAAGAACAAAGGTCATGAGAACTAGGGTTTCAGCTGTGGACAATGAAAAGAGAATGGGAATAAAAAATAAAACTGTGTGTTACACATGTTTCTTGGAGTTGTTGTTTTTTGTGCCATTAATGATGCAGTTCAACGTGAGCAAGAATTGAATGTAGCACAGGCATTCAACAGGAATTGCTGTCATGCCTTTCTCATACCAAGGAACATTTAGTACTTTTTATAGTAAACAGTGATCAATTCAAAATGATTAAACACAGTGTTAAATAAAAGAGAGAAAAGTTTTTTTAAATAAACATCTGCTGATATACTCACTGAGCACTTTATTAGGAACACTATACTTATATTGGGTAGGGCCTCGCTTTGCTCTCAAAATAGCTTCAAATATTCGTGGCATGAATTCCACAATATGTTGCAAAAATTCCTTTGAGATTCTGGTCCATGCTGACATACTTGCATCATGCAATTTCATCAGATTTTTCAGCTGCTCATTCATGCTGCAAATCTCAGGTTGTACCAGATCCTAAAGGTGTTCTATTGGATTTAGATCCCATTACTGGGAAGGCCACTGAAAAACAATGAACTCATTGTCATGTTAATGAAACCAGTTTGAGATGACTTTTGCTTTGTGACATGATGCATTATCATGCTGGAATTAGCCATTAGAAGATGGGTCAATTGTGGCCATGAAGGGATGCACATGGTCAGCAACAATACTCAAATAGGCTGTGGCATTTAAGTGATGATTGATCGGTAACAGGCCCAAAGTGTGCCAAGAAAACATTCCACACACCATTACACCACCAGCAGCAGCCTGGAATGTTAACACAATACAGGTTGAGTCCATGGATTTATGCTGTTGTTGCCAAATTCTGACCCTACCAACTATATGCCTCAGCAGAAGTCAAGACTCATCAGACCAGGCTATGTTTTAGCAGTCTTCATCTGTCCAGTTTTGGTGAGCATGCGCCCACTGCAGCCTCAGCTTTCTGTCTGACGTGTTGTGCATTCAGAGGTGCTATTCTGCTCACTACAATTGTACAGTGTGGTTATCCGAGTCACCATAGCCTTTCTGTCAGCTCAAACCATTAAGGCCATTCTCCATTGACCTCTCTCATCAACAAGGCATTTCCGTCCGCAGAACTGCCACTCACTGGTTGTTTTTGTTTTTGGCACCATTCTGAGAAAACTCTAGAGACTGTTGTGCTTGAAATTTTTAGACGATCAGCAGTTACAGAAATACTCAAAACAGCACCAACAATCATGCCACGGTCAAAATTATTGAGATCACATTTTTCCCTATTCTGAGGTTTGATGTGAAAATTGACTGAAGCTCTTGACCCATATCTGCATGATTTTGTACATTGCAATGCTGCCACATGACTGGCTGATTAGATAATCGCACAAATAAGTAGGTGTACATGTGTTCCTATTAAAGTGCTCAGTGAGTGTATGTCTATTGATATCAGGTTTGTAATGTTCAACTGCTGTGTCAGTGAACATGTAAAAAAATGCATAAAGGGCCTTTAATTAAATGAACTGAGCAAAACATGATATTTTGGACACTGCCATTGAAAACAGGAGGATAAGTTATGCAAATGGTAGCAAAATGAGAAAAAAGGGAAAGGTATAAAATCAATAAAGTAATTTTGGGTACTCAAAACCACATCAAATCACATTTCTCTAAAACATCAATTTCCAGTCACTTTTTTTTTAATCATTTTACTGCCATTTCGAGACCCATAAGACTGGCTCTGAGAGAGGGATTAAATCTGAGGAATAATTGTAACCAAACACCTGTAGAATGCGAGGTGGCACCTGGAGAGGGAAAATGCTTAACATTATTTTCAGATGGGTGAATACAAATTAAAATCAACTACACTTTTAATATGGCCCAACTTTAACACAGAATAAAAATTTCCAAGACGATTAATAAGTATATTTTTAGAACTAAAATGACTAAGGCTTTTTCTATTACAGTGGGAACTAATGATAATTTACAACCTTCATGATGATCTTTGTTAAATAATGCCTTCTTGTTAGGCTGACAGAATACTTCAACATGTTACAAATAATTAAATACTTTATGTGGAAATTATATGGCAATTCATTAATCTTATTTCATGTAATGAAGCAAATAGATTAGCATGACAGAATGCTGATCGATTACAGCATTTAATATTTGATTTATGGCATTGTCATACATTTTTAAAGACAGATTTTGGCAGCGGACATTTTTACATGTTTTTGCCTTGGTATCCAATCAGTAAAAACAAAGAAAAGTTTTACATTTCTGTTAAAAACTAAGAAGAAAATCAGTGTAGTAGATTCGTGGCAAATTCGGCTTTCAGTTAGCCATGAGCTTAGCACATACTTTCCAAAATAGTATTTCTGTAAAAGCTAATAATTTTCCACAAGGTTGTTTTTATTATTTTCACTCATTATTATGAGCATTGGCCTGAAAAAGCCGTCACGAAGTGAGTTACCCTGGGAAGAGTTCCTCTTGTCGTAGCAGTAAGTAAGGGACCTTGAAGAAAGTGCAATTTATAAAAAAGTTTTAAATAGCTTGGTGTGTGAACTGCATGTACAAGATAACTTTTTGTAATAGCTTTTTTTGTTGAAGGACATAGAGACGGGCAACCAGAGTCATTCAATAGAGAAGGACAGTGAGCAACTTTCACAACCTTTCATTTTACCCCTACTGGTTGAATAGGGAACTGCATGTCCAAAATTTTTGTTTCAAGATGGAGCTCTCTAGCATTTTTGTTACTTTTGTTTGTTTGTCATGTTTTTCACTCTTTCCCAATCAGTTTTACCAAGGGTGAACTGCTGAATATTCGGCAGAGTATACCTGATAATTTTTTGCCAGTGTTTGACCATTCAGACATTTTATTAAGCATCTTAGTTGGAGGTGCAGCGATGCTCTACAAGCCATCCAAAAGACGCATGCGAGGAAAGCGAGCCGGCACACTTGAGAATCTTCTTCAACACGGCTTTAGGACTCCGCTGCCGAGTATTCATCTGGCGAATGTCCGTTCCCTCGCCAACAAAGCAGAGTTGGGGAGATGCTTCTCCTCACTCAAACAAATAAGGACTTTTCTAATCCGCTGCTCTGTGTTTCATGGAAACCTGGCTGAATGAAGCCATCACAGACACCACGTTTCATCTGCCGGGTTTCCAGCTGTTCAGAGCGGATTACATTACGGAGTCATCGGGGAAAACGAGAGGTGGTGGAACATACATTTACATCAACAAAAGGTGGTGTACAGATGTAACAGCATTGAAGAAGATGTGCTGTCCTAATTTAGAAGTTCTCTTCCTCAACTGTAAGCCTTTCTACTCGCCGAAGGAGTTTTCCACCTTCATTCTGGTGAGTGTGTTCATCCCACCACAAGCATGCATGAATGCAGCATTGCAACAGCTGGCTGATCACATCACAGACACAGACCAACAACACCCGGACTCTCTTATCATTATTCTGTGAGATTTTAATAAAGCTAACCTCACCCATGAACTGCCAAAATACAAACAACACATCACATGCCCTACAAGAGATTAGAAATATTCTGGACCACTGCTCCACAACATTAAAGGATGCATATTGCTCTGTCCCACATGCAGTCTTAGGATTCTCTGATCACTGCCTGGTTCATCTTCTCCCTACCTACAAGCAGACACTAAAATCAGCTAAGCCTGTAATAAGGACTGTAAAGAGCTGGACCATTGAAGCAGAGCTGGAACTACAAGCCTGCACTGATTGGAGTGTTTTGAGGCTGCAGCCAGAGACCTGGACGAGTTCACAGATAGTGTGACATCATATATCATTTTCTGTGAGGATATGTGCATCCTACTAGGACATTTTTATCATTCAATAACAATAAACTATGGTACAATAAAGTTCTTAGTTTTCATGGAAAGAATGAAGCGGCCGACGGCAAGATCAAACTCAAAAGAGGCTTTATTTTTCCACACTTTTCAGGGTCATACAAACTCAAATGATTTTCAGCACAACATAATAATTGCACACATGAACTCTGCTCTGTGCAGCCTTCTCTCTCCCTGCACTGACATCTGGCTTACTCTTTAATCTGTCTCCACTCTCACTGCAATGACAACAGCTGTTAGATACAATCAATGACAAGTGATGATATTTAACGCTCCCGTCTCCTGATCTTGCTCTCCATTCTAAAAACGGCGCTCAACCATACCCCCACTACCACACATGGTTTACAGGAAAACTCAGAAAGCTTCGTCATGCCAAAGAGGATACAGATCTTCATTAGATCACTGGAGCAGTGTGAAGTTCCCTGCTGCTTTAAATGATCCATCATCATTCTGGTCCCCAAAAAACCCAAAGTCACAGGACTTAATGACTACTGACCTGTCGCTCTCACTTCTGTGGCCATAAAGTAATTTGAGAGACTGGTTTTGGCCTACCTGAAGGACATTACTGGACCCCTGCTAGACCCCCTTCAGTTTGCTTAATAGCTCCTGATTAGCACTGTGACAACAGTGGTGTCATTCAGGTTCCTGGGCTCTACCATCTCTCAGGACCTGAAGTGGGACACCCACATACACTCCATTGTGAAGAAGGCTCAGCAGAGGTTGTACTTTTGCCAGTTGAGGAAGTTCAACCTGCCACTTGAGCTACTGACACTCGGCCAAAATTGAGTCTATCCTGCGTACATCTATAACTCTCGTTTGGTTCAGCCACCAAATCAGACAGAAGGATATTACAATGGACTGTCAGGACTGCTGAGAATATTATTGGTGACCCCCCCATCCCCACCCCACCCCCATCCACCCCCATCCACCCTACACAACCTGTATGTCTCCAGATTGAGGAAACATGCAGATGTGCAGATGCACTCTGGACCCAACACACCCTGCCCACTCCCTCTTTGAACTGTTGCCCTCTGGCTGGCGCAACAGAGCATTGAGCACAAGGACATCCAGGCACAAGAACAGTTTTTACACTCAATTTTAAGTTGCACACACCCTCCTATATTGAATGAAACTGCTTTCGTACCTCTATGTTCTTCACAAAAATGCTATTACAAAAAGTATGTTAATTTTGAACATGCAGTTCCCTATTCAACCACTAGGAAAAATGAAGGTTGTGAAAGTTGTGCACTGTCCTCCTCTACTGAATGATGCTGGTTTCATGCCTCTATGTGCTTTATCTTGGACACGCAGTTCACACACCAAGCTATTACAAAAAAATCCACTTTCTCCATGGTCTCTTACTTACCACTACGAAAAGAGGATCTCTTCCTGGGGTAACTCACATTGCGATGGCTTTTGCAGGCCAATGCTCATAATATTGAGTGAAAATAATGAAAACAAGCTTGTGTAATATTATTAGATTTCCACATTTTACATTAATACTAAGCTGTTTAAGAGTTACAGTTCACCATTTATCTCTGAATGTGTCTGGAATATCGAAAACAATAATATCTTAACCTCACTAGCCAGCCATCTCTCTAATTTGCATCTAAGGGTGCTTTCAAACTATCACTTTTGGTGCGCACCGAGTTCAAATGACGTCAAAGTTCGGTTTTGGATGATGTGAACACTGTTTTCTGAACTCGGGTGCACACCCGTGAATGTGAACTCCGGTGCAGTACGCTGTTAATATGAACGCAATCATACGAAATCATGGAAGTGATTGATGGCATATAATTTGCGTCTTTGCAGGCTCCCGATCACAATTATTGTGGTATTATTCATTTCTCATACCAACTTGTGTCCAAATAAATCACCTTCAGAGAGCAGTACAGTCTTCACATCTCTTATAACGCATCCGCGTGCTCGCAACAGACAAACGCTAATATTCTACACATCATTGCACATTCAATGCATCCGTGGAATTTATACCATTCCAATGGTTTAAAATCTACAAGAGACAGTAATCATAAATCTGTGGTTGGTACCTTTAATGGATTCTCAGTATTCATGTCAACACAAAACCCTTAAGCCTATAGGCATGCTTTAGAAATGATCATATGTAATGTAATTCACTTTAGGCATTCCCGGCTTTGGGATGTCTGTTGTTGATATTCTTTAAAGGTCACAACTTGATTGAGAATCACAGGCTTTTCTTTGAGTTCCCTCTAGTGGAGAAATAGAGGGAAAACACTGTATATTTCATATTTTAGTAGGCCCAATAGTTAGAACTATAGAAGGTTTCTTCTTATTTAAAAGTTTTTTCCAGATGTTAGTGGATATATAGTCATACAATTAGTTCACACAATTAGATTTCATATGCTAGCAGTTCAGAGTAGTATGATTGTCAATGAATAGTTGAATTTCAAAGTTCATTATTTATCATTTTAGTTATAAAATCACATGTAGGCCATAAAAAAAGACAATCAGTCATTGACAGCATTCCTATGATATCCCCCCAAAAAATGTACAAAGAATGCCCCCGTGGTTACTGATGAAATAGTCACATTTCAGCTTCTCCAGGCCCATCAGTGTCATGCTTTCTGGAATGGTGCCAATTATAGTTTGGCACCCTCTGTGGCTGTCCTGAAGAAAACCTGATCAAATCGTAGGCTTATAGAATTAGGTATTTCGTAGTTATCATTGATAGATGTGTCCCAGGTGTATCTGCATTCCTCCGACTCCCCCAGCATCTCCCAAACATCAGAGATACACTCTGGGAGTCCCCCAAGCTTCTTTACCTATCATAACAAATGCAGACACAGAAAATCACAAAACAGGATTAAGGTATATCATGAGGTGGTTATGTCCATTATTCTGATGAGATGCAAAAGATGTCAGGGGCCGTTCACACTGTGTTATGTTCAAAAGAACTTCAACTAACTAAAAATTTGCCTCAAGACACTTTTGTTCTGTTCTATATGTTAGGTGCAAAAGTGTATTTGGGCTGAACGGCCTACTTACTATGCCATCATATGCAACCTCCCAATCCCCAAAAATAATTGCATTGTCCTGTGGAGCCTCTTTCATCCATTTCTCAAGTGTTCTTGTGAGTTGGATTTACAGCTTTCAAGGTGAGATGTCATAATTCACAGTGGACTGAATAAAAAGCTCAGCTAAACAAATATGCAAAACGTAGCACAATTTGTAAGATGAATGTTATGAATGTTGTCTGCACGCATCTGACTTTTATCATTATAAAGATTAAAACAGTGCAAAAAGACAGCCTGATCACTTACATGACAATAGCAAAATTTTTGCAAACCAAAATGACATATTTCATTACATGTTTGGCTGCAGATTCTGAGTGAAATGTCCAGCGGGAGGTGCCAAAAGTGAGTTAAATTATATTGTAGTCAGACAAGGTTTTTAAGGAGAAGATTAGATGGATTTTTTTAAGCTGCACTATGTAAGATTTTTTGGTTAAATATTAACAAATTGCCATTATTGATTGAGAACATAAACAATCCGTGTCCAACTCCTTACCTTACCCTGTACGGTAAGCCTATCATTTGTATTTTGATCTGTCGGGTCAGACTTGGCGTGAAATTGCTGGCTTATGAAGTTCATCCTTGCGTCATTACATCATGTCCGTAAACACAGGTGTAACAGTTCAATGGAACGAGGAAGTGGGAGACGACGATTCCAACTCAAGGATGTCTCTTTTTCTTAATGCACAAAACAATAAAACACCTCTGATCCGAGCTCCAAGGATATGCAAACCGCCTCTCTCCATGGTTTTAGAAGGTTGAGGTGGTAAATCTGATGTGCTTCGTCCCTAACCGTACGTACTACCTCATAGTTGATTTCCCCAACTCG
This sequence comes from Moxostoma hubbsi, assembly GCA_032164185.1. Classification (NCBI taxonomy): domain Eukaryota; kingdom Metazoa; phylum Chordata; class Actinopteri; order Cypriniformes; family Catostomidae; genus Moxostoma; species Moxostoma hubbsi. The sequence continues at coordinate 13,028,793 of JAVLUX010000014.1, read as the reverse complement.
CCCTGGGACATTAAAGGGCCCTTGCCACTTCGCAGGTAATTTTGAGCTTGATGTGTGCAGCAATACAATTACTTTATCTCCCTGTGCAAACTCCTGTAGCTGAGCTCCCGTGTTATACATCCGAGACTGACGTTCTTGAGCCTGTAGCAAATTCTCCTGTGATAATCGCCCCAGTGTGTGGAGATTTGCTATCAGGTCAAAAACTTATTGAATTTATTTTTTGCTCTGTGAAGGTTCCTCCTCCTAATGTTCCCTCATGATGTCCAAGACGGCTATATGGGCTTATGCCCATATAACATTTAAAACGTGAAAAACCCTGTGGAGGCTTGCGGGACCTCTAACACTGCATCTTCGTGCACAGACTTACGAATAATTTTCTTTAAGGTCTGACTATCTCGTTCGACCAAGCCATCTGTTTGTGGATGGTACATGCTTTTCTGAATTGATTTAATACCCGATAATTCGTACAGCTCACATAGTGTACGTGACATAAAAGCAGTGCCCTTATAAGTGAGGATTTCTTTCGGAATCCCCACATGGGAGATAATCCTGAAGAGTGCCTCTGCAACACTACATGCTGAGATGTTGCACAGAGGTACTGCTTCTGGATATCGCATTGTGTAGTCCACTAGGACTAACGCAAACCGATGCCTGCGTGCTGTCTGTTCTAATGGCCCAATGAGGTCCATGCCAATTCATTCAAATGGGACCTCAATCAAAGAAAGAGGGCATAATGGCGCTTTTGGAGCACCCGGCGGATTCACCAACTGACATTCACGGCATGCTGCACACCACCGGTGAACCTCCTCTTGAATGCCCAGCCAATAGAAACGGGCCATGAGAAGGCTTAGTGTTTTCCCCTGTCCCAAGTGAACTACCATTGGGTTATGATGTGCCGCCTGGAATAACTTCTCCCACCACCTCCACAACAGGAAAGGAGAACCGACTGTCTCGTGTTCCGATGTATCTACATTGTCAGGGGACGTTACTAATATTTATGACTCCTGAATCTGACTTCTTAGAATTGTTATATTGCATATTTAAGCATATTATTATTTTCATGTTTAATAAATAAAATTGTATCCCTATTGTTATTGAACCCTCATTTTATGTTTTTAGTTTACAGTGTTATTGTATGCACTGAATAGACATACTATTATAGTATTACGGTTAGTTGCATTATCAACTGAGGCTGTACAATGCAATATAAAAATAATAGTCTTCTATTCCAACTCATATCAGCCATATCACAAGTTTCACCACTTAAATAGAAAAATGTAGTAAAATGCAAACATTAATAGTTGATAAAACCTTTCAAAAATCAATCAATAAAATATATTGGTTACTGGTGGTGATTGAGTCCCCTGTTCTCTATATAAAAGCACTTTGAGAGTAGTGTTAGAAAAGCACTATAAGTGTAATTAATTAATTCAAAATATGTAGATAATGTGTTTTTTTCATATTTTTTTATCTTCATCATAGTAAGTAATAATTCAGTTTTAACAGGGTAATAGCACAATAATGAATATCTCCCATTCATGATCACACACAGGCAATGTCCAGGTAAGCTCAAATCAAGAGATTCATCTGCCAAAAGATCAGTGCCGAAACACGACTGATGTAAAGCGTTCTTCTGCAAATTGCTTGCAATTTTACTTTTCAACCACATATGTTGCTAGAGAGCACAAAGGTACATAGTGCAGCTATAATGAGTAAAATGTACCTCCCTATCCTAAATCTTTAACCTAAACCTAACCAAATGTGTCCTAAAAGATAAATGAGCGGTGAACCAAACAGACTTCCTTATCCTAAATCAATTCCTAAACTTAACTGTTTATAGAGACATAAACAGCCATAGAACTTTGTGTGAAAGTGAATAAAACACAGTTGTCGAATGACCTCTAGTGTCTTCTGCCTATGTTCTCCAATTTGACGAAAGACTGTGTTGATAAGACTGTATACATACATGAATACTCACCTCACGTTACTTACCTGTTCCCTCTGAGTACTTTTTAATAAACTCCTGCACCTGGATTCATCTCCGGTTCCTTTGTTTGTGTGCCATTACAGAAAGACCAGGCACAAAAGAAAAAGAACACAGTCTGCCACTATTACAGATGAAGATCCGTTCACAGAGCTTGTTAGTCAATTGTTGTTGGAACTGTAGGAATTGTTCAGACAGAATCTTCCTCTCTGGGAATATTCAACTAAGTTTTACCAACTCGCTGCTACAACCACTATATTGGACTCATACCTCAGAACCATTTATGGAATGGGACTAATCTTTCAGATACCTACAGCTCTTCCGGGGGGGGGGGGGGGGGGGGGTTTCTTGTTCGCGTAGCCAGTCTAGCTGTAGTCTGGCCACAGCCCGAGTAACCACCTTGAGTAATTCCTCAGCCGCTTTATTATCGTGCGTGGAATGTTCAGAGGTTCAGCGTCCCCCTCATGAACCGAAGAGGCACCGAGGCATGCTTCAGGCTTACGAGAAGGATCAGCTGGCTCTGGGGAGAGAGTGAGCGATAGGGACGGACCTGTCTTTTGCTCCTCAGCCAGATCTATGCGAGAGCCCCACGATGAAAGTGTGGGCGCTGGCTCTTGGAAGTAAGCGATACGAGTGTGAAGCATTTTGACTGTAAACAGATCGCAATCCCTGCACCCGCCCTGCCGCTACGCAAGAGCAGCATGCTCTTTCCCCCAAACACACAAAACAAAAACTGGTGTGTGTCCGTTTCAGCCATATAGCGTAAACATGGGAACACACACCGCTTGCTTTGTTTATCAGTCATTCTTTTCTTCTTTTTTTTAAAGAAATGAGAAAGAGAAAGGTTTCTGCGCACTGCCTAACAATTCTAACTCCTATAACAGAGGAAAGTAGAACGTTTCTGACAGGCTCATGAAGCACACACACACACAGAGTGATCTGAAGACAAAAGATCTGATGATGCACCTGTGACGCATCTATTTATAGCCCTGCTACAGGTGCATCCAATGATGTCACCGGCAGAGGCTATAAATTTCGGTCAATTTTCATTGACGTGTTGCACACATATTCACAGCTTTTTGACAAGGAACTGCGATTTTTGCTTATACTTTGTTTCTTTTTTTAAAGACTGACTAGTCAAAATTACTTTTGTGGTAATCAGCATTATGCCACAAATGCTGTTGATTGAGCTTAATTAACCCAGATTTTTCCTTTAAAAAACGTTCTTCTATCCCTGCTTTATATGCAGATGCTATAAGTAAGAAATGCATAGGTTACTTTTCTCTAAAACTGTAAACACTGTATCTGTGTGGCACTATAAATTACTGTTTTCTTTTCTTTTCTTTTTTTTTTGCTGTTGTTTTTTTTTTAGCAGCTTGCTTAGACCCCACCCAACAACGTAACTCAACCAATGGAGTGAGTTGGGGCCAGACTATCTCTTTGTTTGACCAATGGCAGATGAAGGTTGAAAAAAGCTGTTCTGAAAACATTGTTTATTTTTGCACTTCCATGTAATTTGCAGAAATGACATACTTTAGCTTTAAATGTATCAATTTAATTTATTATCTATGTAGAATTGTAATTTTGTTTTTACATAATATATAAGCTACACTATATCATACAATAATAAATAAATAAGTAAATAAGTATATATGTATATATAATTTTTTTATTTATTTTTCTGGATCTCTGGGGATATAATTATGCTAAAACTGGAACGTTATGTTCACAGATCACGTGTCTCTCCTCCGCCCTGTCCGCCCCTGTCTGCTGACACTCCCTATTGCAAACATTCATCTCAACAGCACTCGTCTCCATCCATATCTAATCTAATCGCTCCATTAATATTAGACCTTCATATAAATATTACATCAGCAGTATCATTCGCTTTGTGTCCAGCGCATATTCGCTATGTTGGAGCAGAACGGAAGCGGACTGGCGATGTCATGGAAACAGATGCTTGAATAGCATCCCATCCCACCGGTACGCAGCTTCAACCGACACAGTTCTTGGATTTCTTAGTAGTTTTATTGTGTTTAATGCTGTACTTTTTGCCGATACGTGTATGCAGATAACCAGCTGATTCGCGAAAACAGTTTACTGTGCAGGTTACTTCAAATTTAGCTGCAACTCATAGTAATGGTTTGGATACGTGTACTCACTTTAAATAGCGTAATTCAATGACAGGTATGTTTATTTAGCAAATACTCGTATTTGTGAGCGGTTTGTCAGTAGATAGGTCTTATTATATAAATGTAAACAATATAATGTATTGGGCTCAGTCACCATGTAAGCTCTCTCCAGAGACATGTACTGTCTGTAAGCCCTGGGCCTGTTGCTATAAGTGATGTAGTCATCGCCAAAGGCCCTGTCACATCATAAATAGGGGAAATAAAATTGCACACAATTTACATTGCTTGATTAATGCTTCTGTATTTTACTTTATTGGACTGTCTGTTTGTGCTCCATTTATCCTGTGTCCTCTCTCCCTGTCTTTAATCTTATAGACAGTTTGAAGAGGTGATGATTCTCAGTACCCACCCCCTGTGAAAAGACAGTTGTGGCATCATCATGAACTTCTCACCCATCCTGTCACTTGTGTCCCTCCTCTGTGTCAGAAGTGAGGATATGTTGTATTTATGTATATTTACATTAACATCCAGGCAAAAGAACATGACAAGTCCTTACTGCCAATAAAAAAAAATGTGCTAATGTTCTAACCCAGAAGATTTTAAACATTTTGATGAAATATGATGATCCTCTTATGAGGGCCCCCATTTCATAAATATAAAGGTAGCAACAGTATTTTCATGAATAAATAATTTATTTCAGCGTTTCCCCAAAAATTTAAATTATCTCATAATTTACTCACTCTCATGCCATCCCAGATGGGTGTAACTTTCTTTCTTCTGCAGAACAGACAGGAGAATATCTCCACTCTGTTGGTACATTTAATGCAAGTGAATTTTGAAGATCCATAAAGCATATAAAAAGGCAGCATAAAAGTAATCCAGTGGTTAAATCCATATTTCCAGAAGCTATATGATAGGTGTGGGTGAGATAAATATTTAACCTCTTAACCAGCGCCCCTATTTTTGAGAATTTTCTGAAAACGACATACCCAAATACAAATCTCTGTAGCTCTTGAACCCTATGGTCCACATTCATAACTCTGATATTTTTTTAAACTAGACACTTGAAACTTTGTTACCCAAGAGTCATTATAACTCAAAGTAGCATAGGAACAGAGTAAAACAAGGTAAAATATACATGAAATTGACTAACGTTTTTTTTGAATAAACTTCATTTAGGGAAAAATGTTTCAGAATTTTATGTTAAGGGCCTGAAAACACCATAAAGATAAAACTGAATGTCTGACCAAGTTTTGATTCAAATTTGAGGATGATACTCCCAAAAATGTAGTTCCTGTAAGCTTTTATTCAAGAAAAGTATAGGCGTCCTTTCCAAAATGCCACTTGGAGACTTCAAATGGACACCTGGTTACCAAATGACATAAGGAGTAAACACTACATACTACATACATGTTTATCCATTCAGAACTATTCTGCCCATCAAACTACACAAGAAAAAATGATTTCAGCACAACATTTTAACATTTTAACAAAATAAATTATATTTATATTCAATGCACCATTCATTCATATAAACGTATCACTGTAATCTCATATCTTGCTAGTCATCTCCACTGTTATTTTATAATCAACTCATCTTCACCTGACTTCTTATAATCCTTTCCTTCCATTATTGTTATATTCAATACATCATAAATATAGAAGGGGGATGACTCATTTCATCCGGAAGAGTCTAAACTACAGGGGTGAGATAGCTTTTGAGTGTTGGAATATGGATTAGAATCGATATTTCTTTGAAAATGAACATGATGCGAACTCTATCTCGAAAACGCTCATGCAAACCAAAGGAGGATATTTCATTTTTTTCCCTATTTTTCGTTGTTTTGGATTAAAAAGTGGGATCCATTTTGAAGAGTGGACCCTTACATTGAAATGTATGCTGTTGTTTCTTGGATTCGTCCGAACTGATCTGAACCATAGGAGATGAAAGATGAGTATAGCGGTTCATTTTGCTCATTTTCAAATGAGAAGTCCTTTTGCATTTAATTTAACCCTTTCCTCTCTGGTGTATTGATTGCAAAAACAAGTTTAGAACATGATTCTTGAGTGTTTTACCTTGATGCATAATGATGCATAGTTTATGATAGTCAGTTGAATATTTGTTCGGGATAAGGGGTTAAGTCCTTTTTAACTATTAGTTCGACTCCCTGGCCAGTAGGTGGCAATATGCAAGAAGAATTCAAACCGCCAACAAAAAAAAAAGAAAAGTGTGAAAGTGGAGATTTATAGTTTAAAATGACTGAAGTCCATCAATATTCATATATCAATATTTAAGTCCTTTTTAACAATCAATCTCCACATTCACATCCACATTCTTCTTTTGTTTTTGGCTATTTGCATTCTTCGGTATGTTGCCACATACTGGGCAGGGAGGAGAACTAATAATTAAAAAGGACTTTAAAGATTGATCTGTTTCTCACCCACACCTATCATATGGTTTAAACCACTGGAGTCTTATGGATTAATTTTATGCTGCATTTATATGCTTTTTGGACCTTCAAAGTTCTGGTCACCATTCACTTGCATTGTATAGACCAACAGCGCAATAGAAAAAAAAGTCATACACATCTGGATGGTGTGAGAGGGAGTAAACGATGAGAGAATTTTTCTTTTTTAAGGGGAACATGCAGCATTTGTTGGTGAGTGTTAATGCAGTATCGAGACAATGCTGAAAGCTGCATCCTGAAAAGTAATGAAAACATTATGGAAATTAATCAGTCAAAAAGAGTGGTAACCCTGAATATATTATAATATGTCGCAGGGGGCTGGTTCAATCTGAGTGAATAATGAGTTGTGGTTCCCAGTGTAACCTATTTTAATATTATTACAGGTATACTGGCTTTTAAATGACAACCCCAGTATTAACCCCAGCATCTTGTAGCATTTTGTTGTTTGTTATTAATGCAGTATCAGGACAATGCTGGCAGGCTGCAACCTACTCGGAGAGTATGGTGACTCCAGAGCTGAGGAGCAGCAGCATTTTGCGGGTTCCAGAGGTGTCATCTTTAGACCAGTGTGCGGGGGCCTGCTGTGATCTCCCGGGATGTGACCTGGCCTGGTTTTTTGAGCGCCGCTGCTATGTGCTCAGTTGTCAGCACAAAGAGAATTGCCAGCCAAAGCAGAGACCTGGCACTGACTCTCTCCTTGCCTTCCTGCAACGTGGGCCCCCACAAACATTGGTTCTGCAGTCCCTAGTACGAGAGGAGTCTTATCCTAACCACTGGCAACCTTTGCCCAGACATAGGGGCTCAGAAGACCCCATGAAGGACCTTGCATTCTTGGAAGGCATTCAGGATTTGGACAACACTGATGCTGAGTATACTGAGAGCCTTAGAAATTTGGAAGACAAAAGTGTTGATAGTGTTAGAGACCGGGATGGCGCAACATCAGAACATGAAGAGGGCCCAGGACTATATGACTGGCCACTTGTCCAAGGAAAAGAGGAATTTAACCAGACAGAGACAGAAAAAGTTGAGGGAAGACTGACAACGCTGCAGGACCCTCTTGAAAGTAGCTCCCTTCCTCCAAGTCGCTTCCCAGAAATGAAAAATGAAAGTGAATCATCTCTATTTGAAGCTGTTATTACACCCCCAGCAACCATTGTACTTAACAAAACAGTGAGTGTTGGTTACAAATTTATGCTTACTACTGCCATACCTCTGCCAGACCTTCTAAAACCTTTGCAACCTATGTATTAAATGTTATAGCAAATAACCAACATGTATCTTCCAAAGAAATAGTGGATGACCAGTATAGGCAATGCTAGTATTTAGAGAGCAGGGTGGCAGATACAAATATATATATATATATATATATATATATATATATATATATATATATACATTGAAGGAATACATTCTAATGTCACTGCATTATGGCGAATTCATTGCTATACCTATATCCATGAAAATAGTTATCAGAATATAGTTATCAGAGATGCAATGTTTTAGATAGTTGTAATTACTTGAAATGTCATGAGATTCTATTTTAATGGTATGAAGTCAATAGGAAGCATGTTTTAAATGTACTACTCTCACACCGGCCAGGTGCTTAATCAGTCTCTCACAATCTGCTGCTGTGTGAAATCTCTTTACAAATAAGACATCATTATTCCCTTTTAGAGTCATTCACTTCATTGCCATTTCCTGATGTCCTTAATTAGTCCCCAGACATTGTTAACATGGTTGACAATAAAGCTAGACAGTGTGAAAATAACTGTTCCTCATCAGGTGGAGGAAGACCCACAGAACATTTTATCCGCAAGCATTGAGCCAAACATCTTACAAGAGGTCAACTCTGAGCCCTCGAAGTTTGACACAGTCAGTAGTTCCTTTACTACTCAAGCCACCATTGAGGCCACACCACAAACGATCTCAAAAGAGCCAGGTATAGTTAAAGTGTTATTGCATTATTGTCATTTAGTATAGGTTAAATGCAAAAATTATGTTCTTAAAGTGATATTTCACCCAAAAATCTCTCATCATTTACTCACCCTCATGCCATCCCAGATGTGTGACTTTATTTCTTCTACACGAACACAAATTGTTTTTGGGTGAAATATTACCTTAATCCGTATTTTGTCTTCTTTTCCAGTAAAACATTCTTGAAGCAATTTCTGCTCCACTAGCTTCACCAAACAGAATTGCAAAAAATACTTAATGTTTTCAAACAGATTCCAGAAAATTCCACCTGTTTTACAGTGGTTGTATAAACAGATAGTTCTGCCCCAAACTCACACCATTGGACGAGCCAATGTTGCTGTGTCAGGCTGCTCAAACAAACCGAGCAATGTTTTAATAGCCACTGTGTTACACTTTTAGGTAAATCAACTTCCAAATGACTTACATATAGTTGACTCTACATATTAATCTAGGCTACCAGAAATAATTTTAACAATGATTTTACACACATTCACTTTATTTTGTTTTTTCTTACCCCATTGGCTATTTGGTTACGCCTTTTTTTAAGATGAAATCTAAGAAATTTTACAGAGGTTTATGTTTAAACACAATCTGAAGAGATATTCTGTAATGAGATGGTATGATTTTCTTTCTTCCATGGAACACAAAAGGAGAATGTTAGCCTCAGTCGCCATTCCGTGCATAGTATGGAAAAAAGGAGCAATGAAACTGAATGGTGACTTACATTCTGCAAAAATCTCCTTTGGTGCTTAATGAAAGGCTGAATGTCATACAGGTTTGGAATAACGTAATGCTGATTAAATAATGACATAATTTACATTTTGAGAAACTATCCTTTTAAAACCTCTTGAAATTCTTTGAAAAAAGTTGTATATTATTTTACACAATTTTGCTTCTCAATTAAATGTATTTTGGATCTGTTGATATTTGTACTGGAAAATGAGACAAAAATACTGATAAAAACACTTTTGCAGATTTTCAAAGATACATATTGTACAAGTAAAAATAAAAAATTAGAAATAAGTAGCAAAATTCTCTCAGTTCTTCTCAACTGATTAATTCTCACTCTTCTCATTGTTCAGTAAGAACCCTGATTGTGTCCAACAGAGACCCCATGGAAGTTACACTGCCTCAAAATACTATTGAGCTAACTGCTTCAGTTATTCCAGAAGACACTGCAGGTAAGATAAAATGCAAAACTCAGCCTTCATAGGGCCACAAAATTCAGAATTATATGCCTGCTTGAATCATTAACTTAACCTTTAAGTGAAAAGCCTATATGCTAACATTTTTCCTCAGAGGCTCCTTACACATATGAGTGGACTTTCACCACACCAGATGGACACCATGGAGTGATGGAGGGGCGGCACAACAAGTCCGTCAAACTTTCAGAAGTGAGGCTCGACTCCTGGTCCCTTTCGCCATGATTGCCAAGTGATAATTTAGATGAGACACAATGCCCATTTCTAACATTGTGCTTGTGTCATTTGTCCATTTCCAGATGTCCGTGGGTATCTATGCTGTCAGAGTAACTGTGAAAGGGAAACAGGTGTTTGGAGAAAGTGAATTGAATGTCACAGTGCACCCTGGTATGTGTCTTTCAGACATAATTTAATATTATTTATCAACCGTTCATGCATGTGATTTATGTATGAACAGGCTCACTTTGCCATTCTACAGCAGTGAATGTAAACATGCCTCCAAAAGCTGTCACTCTGCCTAAGAGCCAAGATGTGCTTCTCCGAGCAGACTCCATTATCATCATTAACGGCAGTCGTATGTTTTGTATTTTCTTCTTCTCACTTTATATACGGTATATACCTTTGTTTCTTAAAGGGATAGTTAACCCAAATATGAAAATTCTGTCTTTTATTTATTCACCCTCAGGCTGAATGATAGCCTTGGTCACCATTCACTTTCATTGTATTGACAAAAGATGCAATGGAAGTGAATAGTGACTGAGGCTGTCATTCTGCTTAACATCTTTTGTGTTTCATGGATGAAAGAAAGTCATATTGGTTTGGAACAACATGAGGGGTAAGTAAATGATGACAGAATTTTCATTTTTGAACTCTAAATAGATTTTAAACATTAAAAAATACTACTCATCTTCTGTGATTCATGTTAAAGAAATATAATTGTTTGGTTTATTTAACTTGTCTCATCCCTTCCCAGAGAGCTCAGATGATGCTGGAATAGTCAGTTACCTGTGGGAAAAGGTGGATGGACCTCTTTGGAAATCTGAAGGCCCTGTTGATACACCTGTACTGCAGCTACAGAACCTTTTGCCAGGAGAATACACCTTCATGTAATAGCTGAACCTTTGTCTTCCCTATTATGACCTATTATGACCAAAAGGCTGGTATTGCATGGGTCTGCAAAATGCAACTTTTTCCACTGTAGAACTTTGTTTTATTGTGTCATGAATCTTTTACTTTTGCTTTATGCAAAAGCTGTATGATTACTCTATATTAGCTGGTGATCTCTTAATACTCTGCAGATGTCAGATCGGTAAACCTTGTGGTTAATTTCCATACCTTCTGTATTTTGCTGTCTTCGAAGCTGTAAAACTATGAATGTCTCTGGTGAGTGGAATGTCTCTGGTGGGCTTTTTTAATTTTGATTGACCTCATTAACTTTATCCTATCTTGATTTTGCTTGGCCTACATTAGACTGACAGTTTCTGATTCTGATGGGCTGACTGACTCCAGCAATGCCACCATAAGGGTCAGCAGTCCAAAGGATGACCCTCCTCAGGCCAGAGCAGGCACAGATCAGATCATCAACCTGCCTCTTAACCATCTCATCTTGTGGGGCAACCAAAGCACAGATGACCATGCCACTATGAGCTACCTCTGGAGTCTCCATCCCAGCAGCCTGAACCAAGAGGTGACCATGCAGGTAATTCATTCTTAAATTCATCCAGAGGAACATTTTTATTGCTCTTTTATTTTGTTGTCTAGGATAAAAATATTATAGATATTAAAGATTTTTCTTTCCTTCAGTCATAAGTGTGCATGTTCCAGTCAACTATTAATTACAATATATTTGACCAATAATGTCTTGATAGATGTGAATGTAGAAATGTTATTTGATGTTCTATGATTCTTAGGGCTGGGTATTAATACAGATTTCCTGATTCGATTCTGATTCACATACTCTCGATTTGATCCTTTTCCGATTTAATTCGATATCGATTCATTTGGATATATTTCAGTTATAATGTATTTTTGCTTACATATCAAAGAAATTCTCTCCCAGCTAATGCTGTTAGTTATATATAGTTATATATACCTTCTAACTAGGTACATTAAAAAATATTAATTTTATCTGGTGTGCCACACACACACACACACACACACACACACACACACACACACACACACACATTATTCCATTTCTGTTAGACACATGTCTGTGAAACTTCTCCAGTTTATGTCTTAGTTGTTGTTGTTGTTGTTTCTTTTTTGCTGAGTTTATTTTATTAATTTATTAGCACTTATCACATTTTGGCTTTTTAAAAATAAACAAATCCATGTATTCAATAAATACGATATTATATTTCACATCTTTTTGTTACATGTTTATTGTTTAATTACATAATTTATACTATTTACAAGTATTTACATTGATTTGTTTAACAGGTGCTTAAACCGGTACTGTCTCTTTAACAAAACCAGCATTTCTGTAAAAAGCGCCTGTAGATGAGTGCATCTATGCATGATTAGAAATAGATGTTTATTTTTTTGTTGTTTTTGATAACAACTAACTGTAGAGAACATAAAGGGTATTAAAAGAGACATAATGACAAATGGGTCATGTGGATCTCGTCTTTGGACACACGGAACAACTTTTACTCTCAAAACGCAGTGAAAGGATCTTCCTGCTCATAAAGCCAGCCAGTTGCCAATTATATAGATTTTAGTCATATAGCGTCAATTTTGGTTGCAAATGCGAGTGATTTACTTTGATCGTAGTGGAGTGTTGCAAATAGAATAAAAGATCGATATTGGTATCGAGACTGTTCAAATTAATATTTTATTTTTACCCACACCTAATGATACTACACATTTCAGGATGTAAGGTCACCATCCCTGCAGCTCTCTGATCTCCAGGAGGGTCGGTACACTTTTCAACTGATGGTGACTGACTCCAGTGGTCAACAGGACTCCGATACCGTCTCAGTTACTGTGCTGCCTGGTAACATATAGTATATACGTACATATACTTCCAAACACATACCCATGCAACACACTACACCAGCATTTTACATGTAATGCCTCACATTAATGTATTTTTAATGCAGTCAATCTGTATGATTTGGATTTGATTAAAGAATAACAATACATTCTGTATAATGTAAATTTTGTTGTGTGGTAGCGAACAGAGCACCTATTGCCATAACAGGACCAGACAGGCAGCTCATCCTCCCAGTCACCAGCATTACATTGAATGGCAGTGACAGCACTGATGATCAAGCCATCAGCAGCTACCAATGGGACATTCTTAGGTACCAGCATACTGGCAAGACTGCATCCTAAGATTAATTAAGCAAATGTGGACCTGTTATCGTCAAGGAAACATGCCTAACTAGGATCTATTCCCCTTGGGTCCTGCTCATGATGAACTACCTGCTTAAAGAATTTAGTTCCCATTTTTTCCCAGTATTCACTTTTTTACACACCTGCCTCAAATAAAAAATTACAAAAAAAAAGGCATTGATTAGCTGGTTCAGGTTTGATTAATTAGAGCTGGATCCTAAGTTTGCAGGTAGTTAGTTGTCCATGTAAAGTAATGACTCTGTTCTGGAGAAATATGAGGTTAAGTGTAAATGCACAAGAGGTCAAATGCACAGCATTGAAAATTAAACTGTTCACCAGTTCATGGTTTGCCACTACCATGGAGAGAACCGGCAGCTTTAACAGCCTAAAACCATACTTTAAACCCTTGCAATGCTGTTAATACAATGCAACGACAATAAAGCATGTATTATGTATGAAATATTTGTTGCACAGGCTGATATGGCTCAGTAAAGGATTTTGTTGAAAAGCTTATTGATGTGCCCTTACCTCTCTCATATATATAATATATTCTCATTTGATCTTTTCTCATATATAACGTTTAAGTGGCCCTCCAGGCTCAAAGATAAAGGATGCCACCAAACCAGATGCCATAGTTACGGGCCTAAGAGCTGGGAGTTACAAGTTCAAGCTGACTGTGAAAGATCAGCTGGGAGCAACAGACAGCGCAGTCTTGACCATCACTGTTAAAGAAGGTGAGCTGAATCATACAAAGGTTAAAAAAAAGAGCACCTTGAAATAAACAACTTTTTTTTGGATTAAAATAAAAATAAATGAAAGAAAGGTTAATAAAATGAAGAATCCAGAACACTGATTCATAGGGCCAAATTTTAAGAGCATTAGTGGTTAGCTCAGTGCAATGCCATAAATCATAAATGCAAAGGCAATGGGGATGGCCAGGAAATTTTTTGTATTTTATAAGCTATTTATTTATCTTCTCCAGTTATTCAACCATCTATTATACTGTATATAGTCCATTCCCAGTCAAGCACCAGCGTTATAAATAGTGCACATTCATAAGAAGTCGGTAGTGTAAATGGACTGCATCCAATAAATTAGAAGAATAGAACTATACGCGTTCTTTTGTGTATTAACCGCGTCCTTGTTGAATGTCAGGCATTTTCTATGACAGTGACACACTGCTTTTATAACTAAGCAATGCGTTCTCATCAAGATTTGGATGTAAGCTCGATTATATTATAGAGAATGTCAGTATAATTAATAATTTTCATCTGTCTACCACCCCTGGAGTTGTGAGTTCGAATCCAGGGCATGCTTAGTGACTCCAGCCAGGTCTCCTAAGTAACCAAATTTGCCCAGTTGCTAGCGAGGGTAGAGTCACATGGGCTAAACTCCTCGTGGTCACGATTAGGGGTTCTCGCTCTCAATGGGCCGCGTGATAAGTTGTGCGTAGTTCGCGGAGAGTAGCATGAGCCTCCACGTGCTGTGAGTCTCTGCCGTGTCATGCGCAGCAAGCCACATGATAAGATGAGCGGATTGACTGTCTCAGAAGTGGACTGGATGCAAGTGCTTTTCATGTAGAGTTCAAAGCGGTGTTGATGCTAGTGTTGACACCCTGATGCAAAATTACGAATTATGAAAAATGTTCTTCACGATTGCAGTAGGAAAGCAGATAGCCACTACTGTCTACTGACAGATTAGTATTGTGGTTGAGATTTAATGACCATTGCAATGTAAATGCAACATATGGGAAGGCTAGTTCTTTCAACTAGCCAACTTCCCAATTAGACTTTGGGAAACATTTAATGTTGGTGCTATTTTAGTGCATTTTTATCTTTTTACTGTGGAAGGCTTTGTTTGGAAAATGTTAATAAAGCATTATATTGTTATATATTGGTTTGTTTCCTTCCCTAAGGTGGAAATAAATGCATTTTGACAGGAAAAGATGTGTGTATATATAGTGTAAAATTCCAGCACATTCCAAATCTGCGATTAATTGCAAATAAACAAAAAAACAAAATTAGGCAATTAATCATGATTAAAAATTGTAAGTGACTGACAGCACTAATTAAAAAATATAACTAAATTCAAATACACTTATAATCAAACTAAAATATAATCAAATAATAATCATACCAAACCATGATAAAAAAAATCATACCAAATCCAATCTTTGCTCTGAAAACAGACGTGCTTTTCCAAAATCTTAGCGCAGTAACTTATTTCTCAGGAAAATAGACTTCATTTAATTGTCAACTTCATTTACATATCGTACACCCACAGTTGCGCTAACACCAACAGATAGTGAAAACACTCCCAACCCACACTCGCTTGCGCTTTGTGCTGGCACAAGAATTGCACTTAGAATTAGTGCTCTCACGAAAATTGGATATGAGGTAGCGCACGGTGGTTGCATGTAGATTTGTGCTTTGCGCACTCATGAAAATAGAGCTCAAGTCAGCAAGAGTTTATATGCTGTGACTGGAAGTATTTTTTATGCCCCCATTTTTCTTTAAAGACAATTCCAAAATACATGAACATGTCAACATATTATGCTGATATTATAATTGTAATGGAAAACAAAATCTGAAAATCTAAAAATGCAAAATAGAAGCATTTTCACTAGTGGTTTCAGATTTTTGGATATCTGTCATATTCCCTGTTGTTTTTTTGGTCTTGTCTTTTATGTTGTAATTCTTGTTTAGTTCCTGTTTCCTGTTAATTTTTGTAGTCATTTGTAGTTTCATTTTATGATTGGTTTTCCCTTGATTGTTTCTCCAGATGTTCTTCATTCCCTGATTGTTTCCCCAGGTGTTTCTCATTCCCTGATTGTTTCCCCATGTGTTTCTCATTCCCTGATTGTTTCCCCATGTGTTCCTCATTCCCTGATTGTTTCCCCAGGTGTTTCTTATTGTGCCTTGTGTATTTAAGCCCTTGTTTCCCCTGGTTAGTTTGTCAGTCTTTGCATGTATTGTTGTATGCTTTGGTAACCTGTGTTTTGTTTTCGTTATATTCTGAGTTAGTTTGTTTATTCTTTTGTAAATAAAGCTGCATTTAGAGCCTCATTCTCTGCCTGCCTTGTCACGATATCACTGTATTTATAACCTCAGTACATTAATTTGCTTCCTCATGTGTAGAAAATACTCTATATCCCTGAATTTCTTTTAATTTCCTGAGTCTCATTTAAATGTGGCAGCGGCTCATTGTTGGAAATTTCTGCCACTTTTATAAATTATTATGCTTTGCCTTGTTAAATTCACAGCCAAAAGCCTGCCACTGATTGCCCATGCGAGCGGCAGCCATACACTCACTCTTCCCAACAACTCACTGGTTCTCAGGGGCTCAGTGTCTAATAGCGGAGCCGCAAATGTGTCCTTTCTTTGGGTCAGAGATGAACAGAGCCCTGCTGCAGGGGTGAGTGTTATTTAAATATCTCTGTTTACCCTTTTCAGTAACTCTGTGTGCTTACGTGATAGTCTCTCTCATTTTGCTATCTTTTGGAAGTAGGATATTCTATATGGATCAGATCACGGGGCCTTCCTTTACCTAGCCAACCTAGTGGAAGGAACTTACCTGTTCCAACTACGGGTCACTGATGCCCAGGGCCGGTCAAGCATAGCAATGGCCACTGTGGAAGTGTGCCCTGGTAAGATATTCCTCAAATTTATTTAAGATAGGAGACAGTTGCCAGATATTCCTAATTCATCATTTCTTTTAAATGTTATGTGATGAATGTAACTTTATCAACTGATCTCTATCTTCAGATAAACATTT
Organism: Moxostoma hubbsi; assembly: GCA_032164185.1. Lineage (NCBI taxonomy): Eukaryota > Metazoa > Chordata > Actinopteri > Cypriniformes > Catostomidae > Moxostoma > Moxostoma hubbsi. The sequence goes on along the minus strand of JAVLUX010000014.1, from coordinate 13,011,920 downwards.
AGATCATTTAAATAGTATAAAATACAATGGAATCAACTGATTTCTGCAGATTCATTCAAATTGTCTCTTTAATAAGTTATATTATGTAAAACCTTTTGGAGGCAGAGGAATGTGGAAAAGTATGTTGAGTTTGCTGCATGTTTGATGCTGTATGTGGATTTGTGTGCAGATCCACGTGAGCAGGAGGAGGTGGAGCTTGAGCTGCAGGTGGGTGTGGCTCAGGTCAGTCAGCAGCAGAAGGACACCGTGGTGAGACAGCTGGCGGCACTATTGCACGTTCTAGACTCCGACATTGCACTGAAGGGGCTGCATGGCCAGTCGGACATCAGGTACTACTCATATGTTGATTCAGATATATGAAGGGGGATTTTACATTGACATCTGTTCATAAATTAAAAGGATAGTTTACCCAAAAATGTATACATCAATAAAGACATTTACCCTCTTTATGAACCACTTTTCTTATGAAAACTTCCACAAAAGGATGGATTTTTTTGTTGCTAGGTCAGGAAAACAAATGCACACTGAGTTTGGTTAAACATCTGAACATCTAAATGTATTTAGGTAACACTTTAAAATAACGTTCCATTAGTTAACAAGAAGTAACAATTAACAATATATTTTTACAGCATTTATTAATCTTCTTTAATGTTTATTTCAACACACGCACTGAGCACTTTATTAGGAACATTATTGTCCTAATAAAGTGCCCGATGTGGTCTTCCGCTGTTGTAGCCCATCTGCCTCAAGGTTCAACGTGTTGTGCAATCTGATATGCTATTCTGCTTGACCCATGTCTGCATGATTTTATGCATTGCACTGCTGTCAGATGATTGGCTGATTAGATAATTGCATGAATAAGTAGGTGTGCAGGTGTTCCTAGTAAAGTGCATAGTGAGTGTATACTAAGACATTTTAAAATTAAAAGGTGAATACGTTAACATTAGTTAATTCATTATAAATAACGTTAACTAACAATGAAAGATTGTACTTTTATAAACCAATATTAACCAAGATTAAGAAATGCTGTAAAAATATATTGTTCATTGTTAGTTCATGATACCTAATACATTAACTCATGTTAATAAATGGAACCGTTTTGTAAAGTGATACCTGAATTTGTTGTGTTTAGCACAGTTTTTAGGTTCTCAGTGCACGGTCCTGATGGGACGATCCCAGGCCCTAAGCTCGCCCGTCTCCTGAGAAACCAGCTGTTGAGTGAGAAAACCGACTTCTTGCTTTTTAAGGTCCTACGAGTGGACACAGTCAGTGAGTGACTTGATTTGCTTTCAAGATATTTTCCATCTAATTTCATTAAAACTATCTAAAAATAAAATGAATATACTGTATATTATTCCTGAATAAAGATTAATGCACTTTTTCTTGTTTTGTATTTTACCTTTGGTTTGAATGCATGTAGTGTGTTTACTGCTCTGCTCTAAACGTGGTCAGTGTGACCCAATTACCAAGAGCTGTTCCTGTGACCCTCTCTGGATGGAGAACCCAATTATGCGTTTCTTTGAAGATGGCGAGAGCAACTGTGGTTAGTGTATACCCCTCTGTTTTTCACCACCACTTTATCTCCAACTGAATATAGCAAATATGTGAGTGACAAGAATGATTGACAGAGATGGAAAGGGTGTGTGCAAAAATCGAGTTTTTCGTCATGGTCTTTAACATCTGTCATACTTGTTTTAATTTGATAAGTACTAGGGATACATTCAGGGGCCTAGCATCCTTTATAATGGTATTTACATGACAGTAGATATATAATAGATTTTAGACTCCCCAAATGAATTCAAGGAGTTATAGGGTGAAATTTCTACATGCAATCAACCGCTGCGCTAAAACAAGATTTAAAAAAAAATTATAATTCTCCCCTTTTTCTCCCCAATTTGGAATGCCCAATTCCCAATGCGCTCTAAGTCCTTGTGGTGGCGTAGTGACTTGCATTAATCTGGGTGGTGGAGGACAAATCTCAGTTGCCTCTGAGACCATCAATGCGCGCATCTTATCACGTGGCTTGTTGAGCATGTTGCCGCGGAGACATAACGCATTTTGAGGCTTCACGCTACTCTCCGTGGCATTCACGCACGACTTGCCGCGCACCCCAGTGAGAGCAAGAACCACATTATAGCAACCCCGAGGACGTTACCCCATGTGACTCTACCCTACCTAGCAACCGGGCCAATTTGGTTGCTTAGGAGACCTGGCTAGAGTCACTGAGCACACCCTAGTTTCGATCTCACAACTTTTTCTAACTCATGTCTTTACTCGCTGAGCTACCCTGTCCTCCTTAAAACAAGATTTTTTAACTTTTCAGAATCAGAATGAGCTTTATTGCCATACTTACATGTCTTGGTGACAGAGGCTTCCAATGCCTTTATTTGTTTCTGAAGATCACTTTTTGCTGGTTACATGCAGCTTTAAGCTTCTGACACCCAAGCATGACTGCTGTGTGCATTTTCCATTTCCCTTTTTGATTTGTAACTAGTAGCTCCTAATAAGCAAGCAAAAAAAAAAAAACATTGTCTAGAGCAAATTGTTTTCCTAAAAATTGTTGCCCATATCTGCTAAACATGTTGAGTTGTCCAAATATCATCCGCAGCCTGAAACTGAACTTTTGATCAGATTTTAGGAGTGAATGCACTTAGCTACATAAAGAGCTTTAGGATGCTCCATTGCTACCTATTTAGTGAATAACATAACCTCTATTGAGCTGTCTGCCTGCACAGGTCTCAAAATAGTTCGAAATGCACCTTATTTTAATCCTTACTCCATATAAAGCCTCTGAAAGCAACATTTTTCAGCTTTTGGATGAACACATTGATTCTCAATGTGATATTGCACAGTAAATATAGGAATGCATTTACTAATGTAAATGAATAGAACCGCATTGTGGAATGATAGTAGAATAAAATGTGACAAAATATATATTTTATTTAGATTTTATATATTTTTATTTTATAAATATATTTTTTTATTCAAAATATCTAACATGTTTTTTCAACTTTTGTTGGCTCTGTACCCATAGAAGCACTTCATAGAAATCAATGTTATGTTGTGTCATGTGACTTGGTGCGGGAGAAGTTTACCCGTACATGACAGTCTAGAGTTTTGTGAACAGTATTCAGTCAGTTTAAATTAATTAAAATTATGCATTACCTATAGCTATGTGAAAATATAACATCCACGCATGTGAACGCAGGGTCGCACAAGGTTTAAAGGAAATAACCGTCCGGTCCGAAAATTTGAAAATGTGCATGCATGCACGAATTCACTGAACTTTTTCAGTTTGCCAAGTGTTGGGAGGGTTACTTCTGAGATTACATGCTGTAAAATGTAATTTGTAACGTATTCCATTAGATTACTCAAGGTCAGTAACGTATTCAAAATACTTTGGAGTACTACTTCAGCACTGGTAGATTTCTTCTCTTGTTTTGACTATAAAAACACTGCCAGTACAGCAAGACAAAATATACATGTTAAAAATACATTATCTAAAAAAAAAAATTTGATCTTATGCAGTGTTGTTTCTAAAACAAGATTAATCCAATTTATCTTGTTTTAAGGATTTTCAGATATTTTACAGGAAAACAATACAACAATAATTATCAAGAATATGATTTTTGGGGGTCTGGGTAGCTCAGCGTGTAAAGATGCTGACTACTACCCCTGGAGTTACGAGTTTGAATTCGGGTGTGCCGAGTGACTCCAGCCAGGTCTCCAAAGCAACCAAATTGGCCCTGTTGCAAGGGAGGTTAGAGTCACATGGGGTAACCTCCTTGTGGTTGGTATAATGTGGTTCGCTCTTGGTGGGGCGCATGTTGAGTTGTGCGTGAATGCCACGGAGAGTAGCGTGAAGCCTCCAAACGTGCTGTGTCTCTGCGGTAACGCGCTCAACAAGCCACGTGATAAAATGCGCGGGTTGACGTCTCAGACGTGGAGGCACATGAGCTTCGTCCTCCGCCACCCGGATTTAGGCGAGTCACTACCCAACACGAGGACTAAGAGCCTATTGGGAATTGTGCATTACAAATTGGGTAGAGAAAAGAAAACGATTTTTGTCCTAATATTAAAGGTCTAAAATAGAAAAAAATTAGATCATAAAAAATTATGATCTAACGTGACTTTTCATAAAGCATACATAAAGCGTCACGGATGATAAAAACACATCTGAAGCTCAGTTACAGGTACTCCACTAAAATAACTGAAATTATGTTCTAAACTTCAAGTCTGCGCTTAAATTAAATACATTAATAAGTAGAATTGGTAGAAACAATGACACTTTTTTGCACTTTCTTTTTGCGCTTTATTATGCAGTAACACTGTTGTGATGAATTATGTATCCAGTTATGAAATCAGAGACCCTCTCCTTGTAACCCGAGCACAATTGGTCAAAAGAGATGCATATTACCAGGTACAGTATAGCAATGGTCTCTGTCCACTTGTGATTGGATCGCCCAAAACGCATCTTAATTCCAGCCAATAAACAGGGCGCACACATACAGCGGGAGAGTGAGAGAGACTGAAGTAAAAAATTATGCACTAGGTTGAAATGTGTTTCTTTTTTATCTTTCAAAATGATAGACAGTATTTAGAATTATCCATCAATTAAAAAAACTAAATAATAATGACGGGTAATCTTCGGTTAATGCAACCTCTGTGTGTGTGCTAATCTTCTGTCTCTCCCCCTTGTAGACTGGAGCGTGCTGTATGTCACAATCTCTTGTTTCGTGACAATAATTTTCCTCTTGTCCATCAGCTGGGCTTGTATCTGCTGCTGTAAAAGGTGATAAAGATCCTATTGCTCCATGTAGAGAATCTGCCCATTGAAAAATGTGGTATTGCATATGTTATGTCTGGAATTTACAGTCAGTACTGCAAGTCCAGTATTAAGTTTTGCCAGTGAAAAGAGGTGCACGCTGCTTTTTGTGTGCTGTTGTTCTTGTGGTACAAGTGTACTCACATGTTTGTTTCGGGTCTGTTTTAGAGGGAGACGCACAAAGGTAAGGAAGAAAACCAAGTACACAATACTGGACAACATGGACGAGCAGGAAAGAATGGAGCTTAGGCCAAAGTACAGTAAGTTTACACCCGATTTTGTTGCTTCCTGCATTTTGCGCAAGTATACTTAATGTGAGTGAGTGCTGACTGTGATAAGCAATAAAGACTGATACACTTTGCATTGGCATGCCTTGGAGGCTACTTTTTTAAGGTGTATTTATAGACTATTGTAATAACAAATATTGTGCTTGTCCCTAAGCAAGGTCCTTTTTTTGGTGCCACAAATGGCATATAGCTATTATTACATTCAATTTTCTGTTTTAATCTTTAGACATTAAACACAGGAGCACAGCACACAACTCCAGCCTCATGATGTCAGAATCAGAGTTGGACAGTGAGCAGGAAAATATTTTTCACAATGGGAGAACAGACAAAGCCAGAAACAGAGCCAATGGAGCGGTCAGAAATGGAGACACTCTCAGCCTTTGTCCTGTGGAGGGTTGAGTTCCAGATGGGCACATGGACATTTTGTTTATGGTGGATATTGTTTACATTATACATGTGGACATGGTAGAATATTCCACAAATGCAGATGTGACAGTTATGTGACAGTTTACAAAGACTGGCTGAATGAATTGGCTGCCAAACTGACCGACTACTGAATTAAATTGGTATTATGAATAATCACTGGCAATGCCATATTCCATTTGAATATTAGAAGGCATGTGCATAAAACTCACAAAAATGCAATGTCCTCAATATGTGCTTAATACTCCTTGTATGTTAAGTGATGCAATGCAAGCAATTTACTGTACATTTGTTGGTGTTGTTAATGTGATGCTTCAAAGACATTTTTTTAGGAGATAAATGGTAAATAATGGATGCTTAGAAAGCTAAATCAAAAAGCAAGCCAAAATCTCTTATGACAGAATTTGAATGTGCCTGATTCACAGCCATTGTATTCGGTCTTGATGTGTTGGTATTGTCGAAGATGACGTGTAAATCTAGTCATAAATGCATTTAAGATGTGTCTTTTTAGTGTTCTGGTTTTACAGCCTAAATTCATCTGCTTCTGCTGGAATTGCAATAAAAGCCATTTATACCAGGCATATCTCTAAAAAGAGATGCATTGCTTCTATTTCATTTAGTTATAATACAGTGAGAAAAATAAAGACCTGTTGCCCTGCTGTGAAATACTATGAACAACTGTACATTATAAAGTTTTGTCTTAATTTAGTGATGAAAAGGCTACAACTTAAACAACAAAGGTTAAAATTACCAAAGTATTAACAAATTATCTAGTGGCTATTAGCTTTATTGCCTAGTTTTTGTGCGTTTATGCTATTAGCTGCAGAATTTCATTGATTCAGAGATTACAAAATGTATCTATTTTAGACATTTCATTAGTTTTAATGTTTGTATTGCTTTAATTGTAAATATTAATTCTCTATTAATGTACAATAAGGTATTGTTATTGTGTATTGTAATGTACATGGAAAAATTACACTGGCACTGGGACAACATTTGGCCTTAAAAGACATTGTTTTTAGACAATAACTTGCTAGACAAAACTTTACTTCAATACCTTGAAACAAAACTTTTTCTATCAAGCAGCACAAGCACCCAAATTTATTCCATCACAGTCAACGTTTCATGTTTAACAGTCTTCCCAACACCTTTTTTGTAGAATTACAAAAATAGAGCACTTGGCAAAATAAACCCATATCAAGTTTTAACTTTTTCATCTATACATTTACAGGCATCAGCATGAGATGTACTGTTGCTAGCATCATTTTTAAAATACCCTTTCAAGCATTGTGTCTATTGTTAAGAGTAAAAGTAGAAATAGGTTTAGTGAATGATCTGGCAGGGCTAGTTAATGTACTGCTATCAAAAATGGTCTCTGGATCTACATTTAAAATGGTAACATCCTTTTTGATCCAGGAGCAACATTCCAATTAACCAATCAGATTCAGAAATAAGAAAAGGGGTAGGTTAAGGATTAAATTTAGGGCTCTATAGGAGCTTGTTAACTATTTTTAACAACCTACAGTATAATTTCCCACAAAAGTATACTAAGCTTATTTCTTTCAGTGCTTGCATGAATCAGGTCAATCTCATTTCAGAGCTACATAATTGATTACATGATTACATAAATCAACTTTGATGACTGACGGACATGACCTCAAGGAGGTAAAAACCCATTTTGACAACAAATATCCCTTCAGTGACCACATTTACATACACTCAAGAAAACGGTTTATTCCAGGGTTTTTGCAGAAAGCGGTGTTTTGAATTCAACATTTTTGGGACAACAGTGGGAAAAAGGATAAGCACATTCACTATAAAATAAACCCATTTATACACACCGATTAAAAATATCGACTACTGTCCCTCACATCTGTGTATATGCACTAAAATACACTGGGGGAATCTCAGTGTTTTACGTAAGAGGGCAAATTCTACTATAGTGTGAAACAGTCTGGTTCCAGAAGTAAAACCCCATTAATTTTTTCCATGGACTAACTGATTTCCAATATATTATAAGCCTTTTTTAAAATAGTTAAAAAATTGTGTATAATAGTGGAATTCCTGGTGAACAACTACATTACATTTAGTCCAGCAGAGAAAGAGCCACAAATCTGAGAACCGCGCTGAATAGCCCATCAAAAAGGTCAAGCAGCGAGCACCCACTTCCATTCGAGTCAGTATCATTACACACTCACAAAGTATTCTGATATATACAAATATAAATTTAACTTACATTAATACATTGTTTCTCTACTTGCTTTTTTGTTTCTCTACAATGCTTTTTGGGAATGTAGTTCATACCCTCATGAACGACGGCAAGTATACAGCCTTGCACCTTTATCTATTGTACGTTTTTTAAATACTTTTTTGCTTCAAATTAAAGTTTGTAATGTAATTCAGCTTAGAGCTGGTTGGTTTGGTTCATGGCTTAGAACTCTTTTCTGAAGGATTTTTATGTAAAAAATGAATGGGAAAAATACTTCTGGCACGCGTATGGCTGAAAATGCAAAAACTGTTGTGTTCTATTGCAGTGCAATTCTGCTGCAGGTCGTGATAGAAAGTCAAGGAAACAAACAGCAACAACTGGAATATCTGGAAATAAAGTGAAGCAATGGAGAATAAAATATATCATGTTTGTTATTTACACAAGCATTAGTTGAGTTGAAGGGGAGAAAGCTGCTTACTGAACTAGCCGCATGTATACGTGGTTAAAGAGAAAACCGTGAAGACAGTGCATGTTAACAGGATCACCGCTTTCCAGCCTAAGCAGATTTCACGCAATAGATGGCTTTCTGGTGTCCATGTAGACGAGCTCACTGAGAGGACTTTGTTCACTAAGAACCTCAAACCATATAGTCCATTTTCAGTTATTATCTGATTGACCGAGAGAGTAGTTTGGCTCAGTGTTTTGAGGATTAAATGGAAAGTTCACCCCAAAATGATAATTCTCTCATCATTTACTCAAAGATATTTTGAAGAAAGGTGCTTCACACGTGCTCTGCGCATGCATCAAGCACTAGGGAATGTAATCGAGCTAAGAGATTCACGTGCCAAGGGGATTGCATATGTCAAGATTTACAGACAAAAGGGGTTACATTTTGGTCTGTTTTTACCCAAAACCAATACCATCACTTCAGAATACATGGATTATACCACTCTAGTCATATGAATTAGTGGACCCCACTGACTTACACTGCATGCACAAACAAGCATACAGTATATCAGTCAAAATATCTTTGTGTTCCTTAGAAGACAGAAAGTCATAAGTGTTTGAGATGGCACGAGGGCGAGTAAATGATGAGAGAATTCTAATTTTTTGGGTGATCTATTCTTTTAATGTTTCTGCAAAGGTCTACCGACTTTCTCAAGTGTATTATTAATACCAATGTATTGTAATATCTGCTGTAACTGGTAGTAACTGTTGTCAGGGTTTTTTAAGGAGTGAGTCCCCCAAAACACATGTACTTCACTTCCAGGTACTCATCAATGCCGTATTTGGATCCTTCTCTGCCCAGTCCAGACTGTTTGACTCCTCCAAAAGCAGCTTCTGTAGCAGAGATCAAACCTTCATTGACCCCGACCATGCCCACCTCCATGTGTTCCGCCACTCGCCAGATCTGACTAATGTCTCGAGAGTAAAAGTAACCTGTTGAAAGGGAACAGTTGTGTCCACTTGTGAAAATTAATTGAAACATAAATTCTGTAGTATTTGGTATGTCCCTCTTTTGCTTAATGAAAACATGTATTCAGTAAATGCTTCAGTAATCAGACACTACATTCGGAAAAATATCATTAATTTGCACAGATGGACAAACCTGCTAAACCAACAGGAGAAGCATTGGCAATGGCAAGTGCCTCCTGTTCAGTACTGAACCTGGTGAAGACAAAACACTGAGTCAGCTATTTATGGGATTAAATGTTAGTGCCAATTATATACAAAATATCCCAATATCATGACATTGACAGACTACATGTTTAATTCATAGTGTAAATCGATACTTCTCTTAGTTCATGTATTCAATTGTAGAACTACAACTTAAAGGTGAGGTGTGTAATTTCTGCATCTCCAAACACAAAAGGATTATGTGCAGATAAGCCTGTCCTTAGTTTAATGTTATTCTAAAATCATATAATCTAGAAATAAATTAATAAAACAAAGCATAGCCATAGAATAAATGAAAACTCACTTAACAACAGGAACAAGGGGTCCGAAAGTCTCCTCCTGCATACAGAGCATGTCAGTGGTAACGTTGGACAGTAGGGTGGGCTGCATGAAGGACCCCTCCAGTCTCTTGCCACCTCTAACTATGATTGCCCCCTGAGCCACAGCATCCACAACCTGATTCTCCACCTGAAAGAAAAAAAAGCTGATTATCATTCAACTGAGGATTTTATTCATCAGATCTCATTCCATATGCATGATCTTTGGATGTGCATGTTGACAGTGATGCAAGAGTGTGTTTGCATTCAATATATTCATCAGTTCCGGTGTCTACTTTTCCCATAAAAGTACCTTCTCTGCGGCGCGGGTGTTGATGAGAGGTCCCTGTGTGGTGGTGGGCTCAGAGCCATGGCCAAGTTTCAGCTCTGTGTCCATAGCCTTTGCCAGCCTCTCCACGAATGCATCATGGATACCAGTCTGAACCAGAAAGCGGTTGGAGCACACGCAGGTCTATGACAGAGATGGGTACAAGATACAGTACATTGTCTGGGATAAAATACAGAACATAGAAGTGAATTTTAAATTTCACTAGTTTAGTTTGAGAGGATGTTGCCATTTCTGCAATACCTAGAATAGGTCCAAAATTAAAAACTTTAGAGAAGAAGTGTATTATGAAATATTCTTGGGGGTTCTTCATTTTTCTTTTCTCTAATCTGCAAACAAGAAACTCCCGCACACTATCAGAACTAGCATATAAAAAATATTTATTTAGCAACGTTTCGGTCTCACGACCTTCATCAGGCATCTTTTCTCTAATCAAAATGCACCTCAGACACACCTCTCTCTTTCTAATCAATCCAACTTTTCATTTTAGGAATATTGAAAGGACACTCACCTGGCCGGAATTCCTGAATTTAGAACCCATTACTCCAGCAACAGCTTTGTCTACATCAGCACTATCAAATACAATGAAAGGGGCATGTCCTCCCAACTCCATGGATACCTTTTTGACAGTTCCCGCAGCATGTCTTAATAGTATCTGCAAAAGCATTTGAAATGTTGCACATTAGCTATCACTATTCACGGTTAACATTAAAAATGAATTACAAAAGTAAATTGAAATAGAGGTACTAGGTCCAAAGTTGATGGGTGGATCTTTACTTTGCCAGTGGCTGTGGAGCCAGTAAATGAGATTTTGGCCACAAGAGGGTCAGTGCAGAGCAGCTCACCCACAGCAGGGGTCTTTTCTCTTGAGCAGGGCACCACGTTAATCACCCCTGGAGGAATTCCAGCATGAACTGAGAGCTAGATATAAATTATGTGGATTATGCATTCTATCATGTTGATAATATTTTCCAATTATAAAGACGGGACAATTACAGAAAAAAAACTAATAAAATAATAATAAAATAAATAATAACATAATTCAAAATAACACACTAGCACATTAGATAATCCAACTAAATATTTTTTTTAAGGAAACAGACAGACAGACCTCAGCAAGGGCCAGGGCAGAGAGAGGCGTGTCCTCAGCTGGCTTCACCACTACAGTGCAACCCACTGCCAGCGCTGCGCCCACCTTTCGGGTTATCATGGCACTGGGGAAATTCCACTGTGAAGAGTGAGAAGTAAAAATCACAACAGCAAATCCATGGCTAGCAATCTTGCTGTTTTATCATACTAATCTAACCACTGGTGTTATCCTATCAGAAAGGAGGAGCTCTTACAGGTGTGATGATGGAAGCCACTCCCACTGGTTGTTTGAGTAATAGGATCTTACGGTCCTTGGCTGGCGGAGGAACAATATCTCCATACACACGTCGGGCTTCCTCAGAAAACCACTCCAAAAATGAGGCTGAATATGCAATCTCCCCAAGAGACTCCTTCATGGGTTTCCCCTAAGTACACATCATGCAAAAAAATCTAAACCTTCATGACTCTGTCTGGACAAATTAAAGAAACTTGCAAGTTAAATTTTGGTTTGGTGACATGAGGATTTGAAGACTGTAAGTGGTATCTGAATTTTCTATGGTTACAATTTAATATGCGAGTTTGTTGTCTGTTAGTGGCTAGTAAAAAAAATTATGTTATTCAGCTAAGAACTAAATTGAACTTAATATTTTGGAAAAATGTGACAGAATAAATGAAGAAATATGAGTAAATTAACTTGGAAAGTGTGCAGTAGAAAGTCAATATATACTGTGTGCCCATAATGTATAAAGGATATTGTATCAGCTGCCCATGACATTAATTTTATCAATATAAATAACTTGATATCATTTATAAATAACATTTAAAAACTTACTAGATTAAAAAGTCTCCAAACATCTCCTAATATGTGATTCCTTATATATGTAAACATTGAAAAATAATAACCTTTATGTAATGGATTAGTATACTTACACATTCTGCTGTGATTAACTTGGCAAGATCTTCCTTGTGCTGAGTGACAAGATCAAACCATTTCCGCAACAAAATGCTCCTCTCCTGCAAAAGCATGCAGATGTATCATAATATATGTATTTCAGTGGAAGCATGACACAGACATGTTAAAGCTAAAATGTGTATCTTTTTCTGTGTTAAAATACTTTATTTTATTCCAGCTTAATGTGTGGAGACAACCATTAGTAAGCCACTGTGTTTCTGTGGCACTATAAAAAAAAAAGAAAGCCTCTGTTTGTTTTGAAAGACCCGCTCCATCAACATTACTAAACCGATGACGTGAGTTGGGGCCTTGGGGGTGGGACTATATCTTTTTTTGACCAACGAAAGACGGGGTATTCAGAAGCCGTTTTGAAAACAAAGTTTAGTTTTGCAATTCCGCTTGGTGGAGTAGAAATTTCACACTTCAGCTTTAATATAAGCATATGTTCACCAGAATACATGGTTGTTTAGGTTGTAGGAGCAAAGGTTAGGTTGTGAACCTTTACACAGCCCATGCTTAATAATACTTCATATGCATTCTGACAAGAAATAATTTCCGGATAGCACTGGTTTTTGTCCCAACTATCTGAATGATATAACTGAAATAGGTATATTGAAGAATGACACTTGTCACTGTGACAGCACAAGGCTCAGAAAATGGCAAAAAAAGAAACTAAAAAAGAATTTGACCACGGGATGTGCATGTTAGCCAATCAGAAAGCATGGAGGCGGCTCAACCAATAGCATGAGATTGGAGTGTAACTAGTAACTGCCTTGCAAAAAATCTCTAATGTAAAATAGTCTCTACTACAGTTAATGTCAATACTATAAAACCATGGGATTATTTTCAGTCTAAGAAGCTCTCAGAATCTGTCTAATTTTTATGAAAAAAAATGTTCCTGATAGAAACCACGAACAAACAAGTACCTAAAAGCACCTTGCTATTTTTTTTGACAATTACTTACTATGGTAATACCACATTCTGTGAGGTACCGCTGCGTACCAAGTAAACAGGGTTGGGGAGCAACAGAATACATGTAATGGGATTACATATTCAAAATACAAAATATTATTATCTGTATTCCTCTACAGTTACAATTTAAATAGTTGGTATTCAGAATACAGTTATATTCAAAAAGTATTTTGATTACTGAACAGATTACTTCGCATTTATTGTCATTTGTTTCATTTAATATTTAGACTATTTAGTTGGAAAATATTTATCCGTGTAAGTGATCTGAGGAAGTTTGACATTTGCTTAAGATGAATTCATAAGAGCAGACAAAGGACGCTTTTAACTGTTATGAGTGAAAATGATGATATGATATAATTGAGGAAACAGATGTGTTCGTGCACACTCTGTGGGGTTTTGAAGTGGAGCAGAATAAATAGTTACCTTAGTGTAAATTTAACAAGTTATGAAAATGTAGCTTTATGCTAAGCTAAAATGTGTTTTCAATCCCTTTTACAAGCACATGTTACCCGCCATGATTAAATTATTTTTTTTAAATCAAGAAAATCCATGTTCAATCATACATGTGTGTGTGTGTATGTGTGTGTGTGTGTATGTGTATGTATATATATATATATATATATATATATATATATATATATATATATATACACACACACACACACACACACACACACACATACACACATATACATATACATATATATATATATTCTCTAGAAAGACTGTTGATATTAGGTTAAAGATATTGCCTACTGTATTTCTATAAAAGAATATCTAAAAAAAAGAAAAAGGGTTATAACACGATAAATGTTCTTAACTAAAATAATTAGACTTTCTTTTTCAGAGAATATTTATTACAATTGTGTTTTGTCTTACTGTACTGGCAGGTGTTTCTTTCACTTGTTATAAAATTGTTTATAGTCAAAACAACTGAAAATAAAATCCGACAGAGTTTAAAAAGTAATCCAAAGAATTCAGATTACGTTACTGATTTTAAGTAATCTAACGAAATACTTTACGAATTAAATTTGACAGCATGTCTTCTGCAATTGGTAGTGGAATACATTTCAAAAGTAACCCTCCCAACCCAGCAAATAAATACCATGGTACCACCAGACATCAGATCTTAATTGCAAGGCTGATTATAATTATAATAAATAAGAGTTTTGAATGAAAATCCTAATATTTCGCATAAATAGCTCACCTTAGCTGTGCGACTCTTCCAGACGTGAAACGCATTGTATGCAGCATTGACAGCATCTTGAGCTTCTTTCGTACTGCAGTCTGACACCTTTGTGATCTCTTCTCCCGTCGCTGGATCAAACACAGAGAAGGTGGATGCAGCAGACACCCAGCGGCCGTCAATGAAGCCTTCAGTCCGGAGGAGCTGCGGGGAGATATCGAGGCTGTACCAGCGCTGCAACATTCTGGGGAGGCCTGAGTAGACCTGTCGAACAATACACCGATATCTTGAGAAGAAAAAACTCCCCATTGCAAGTACTGAAACAGGTGTTGTTCTGCTAAGACTAAGTACGGTGAAACCTCTATACCACGGTCGGTCTTCAGTGTTGCCAACTATTTTCAATGGAAAGTAGCTAAAGCCTGCTCGAAAAGTAGCTAATGTCGCCAGATGACGTCATGCGTCATTAGCATATTAATGACGTCATCGCGTCGTATTTGCATTCTGCCTAATTTGTCGGTACTGTAGCCTACTTCAGTTTATAATAACGGTTATCTCCCCTAAACCGTGCTCATACTGTTTTTATATAAGTATATAGCCGAATGTCCAGTAAAACGGTTCTCAATTACATATTTTCTGTTAGACAACGGAACGGAACGGAACTTAGCTAACGTTACATGTTAACCAGCAGTTACTTCCACAGCACTGACAAATTTCCAGATTTGTAACCTCGACGTCGTTGGACAAAATCACTATACATGTAAGTTGAAGACAGCATATCTGCTGTGATATTATCAGTTATATTTACATGTACATTGATAACTCATAGAGACAATTAGATTCCACAGAATGTGTTTCTTATTCTCTCAAAGCGTAGGCCTATAAATTACAACAATGATATTCAGTTCCAGTCAGAGACGTTAAGGATAATCTGCCCCTAGAAGGTAAACCTTAGGTTGAATTAATTACATATATTTACAAACGAACTATGTGCACATTTACAAATTATGTGCAGATGTACAAAAACAAAAGCAAACCTGAGCACATTTACAAGCAAACTGTGTTTATATTTACTAAAACAAACCTGTGCACATTTACAAATCAACTGTGTATTTTACAAAAAAATCTGGGCACATTTACAAATTATGTGCATATGTACGTAAACAAACTGTTTGTATATTTACAACAACAAAAAAACTGCAGTTACAAACTAACTATGTGCATATTTACACAACAATTCTCACAATTCAGTCAATCTAATCTTATTTTATACTAATCTGATGATTTAACCGAACCACACATTTATATGTTATAATTTGGCAGACACGAGTGCCACAATTATGTACATAGACAATGGAAAATATTTGTACAATATTTTTACAACTTTTCTTTGATTCATTCCAGATCACATCATTAGAATGTTGAGACCGAATTCATCTTCATCCACAAGATCCATACCCTCAGTGCTCTCCGCCTGTGGGGTGATATTGGATGCAGTGGATGAGCTAGAACCTGGACAGGACTTAAAAGAATAAGCAGCTGAAGTTCCAAAGAGCTGCAGCACTTTATCAGGCAGTTTGTGCTCATAGCATGCTTCTCCAGCAACCTCAACCCATATCGGATGTAGAGAATAGAGCTGAGGGTCTGCAGGGACATGCGGTTCCTCAGCTTGTTTTTAACGACACTCATTTGACTGAACAGCCTTTCTACCTCAGCGTTTGAGTGTGGGAGGGAGAGGACAGAAACTGCAGCAGAAGCCAGGTCTTCATATGGGTTTATGCCAGCTGAATCTCTGTACTTTTTAACTTCAGCCCAGAATGCCAATGTGTTTGTTGTTTCCTCCCATTTCTGAAGGTGAATATACCTCCACTGATTGATAATTGTATCAATTGTGTCCGAGCAATATCCTAAAAGATTTGCAAATTTTACCATGTCTGTCAGGCTCTTGTTGCAGTTTAGTGTCTCCCCCACATTGAACAAAGACATGTGCTGCAATATCTCCAAATTATCTGGGAGCCTCGCTCTGTTCATTTGCTAAGGAGATGGTGTAGCTCACACATCTCCTTCGAACACAGTCCTCGTCCTCTGGAGAGAGGTTTAGCTGTGTTGCCTTGGACTCAGATATATAACCAAGGTATGGCTTGGGAGAAATGTGGCCATCTATTGAGTCTTTTAGGACATCAATTTTTGCCATTGGGTTAATGACCCTGCTGCAAACAGACTTTATTAGCCTCATTAAACAGTCAAGCAGCTTAAGCGGATCTGATTGTTCCCCCTCAAAAGCCTTAACAGCGGACTGCACCTCACTAATAATAGATTTTAAAAAAGTGAGATACAGTAGGTTCTGTGGGTCACTGTACATGGAATGTAGAACATCTGCCATGTAACAGTGTTCACTTGACATGGTAAGGCTGAAATGCAATTTTAGCTCCTCCCACTGATCCAGGATTCTGGACACAGCAGGCTCTAAGGAAAGCCAGCGTGTGGCACAGACCTTTGTTATCAGCAAAGGCTTCTCCCCACAGTTTATTGTCTGATAGACAGCCTTGTATGCCTCTCTGCGCTTGTATGCCTCTCTGGAGAAATAGAGAACCAATTATATGTTTCTCTAACAAGAAATTCCACACTATGTGGAAGTGTTTTTCGAGGCAGAGCTTACAGCTAACTGCAGTGAATGACACAGACAGCGAATAAGGACAAGATGTTGTAAGCCTTCCTCCTCCCTAAGAATTTTGTGTACACCATTGTACACTCCTGTCATTACAGATGCGTTATCTGTGCCAATGCCAAGCAAGTTCTCCTTCTTGAGGCCACACTTCCCAAGAAAAGCTAGAACTGCTCTGGCTATTGATCTAGCATCCCCTCCCTCCAGCTCAACAAGGCCTAGGTAGGTGGCCACCACATTTGCTTTCTCCTCACTAAAATATCGAATCACGATTCCGAGGTATTTAGAGACACTTACGTCTGTGCTCTCATCAAGGAGGAGGCTGTATTTGGAGTCCCCAATATCAGCCACCAGTCTTTGAATGAAATATGGGGCCAACACACCATTTATCATTTCTGTACACTTGGTACGGTGCATCCAAAAATGTTGGGCTGCAGTAGAATCAGAAAAAGCAGCTTTGCATGCCTTACCAATGTGGTCACAAGAAAGAATGGAACAATGCTCTGCAATCGCCATTGCCATGGTTGCCCCTGCATGTTTGCAAGAGTCTGCATTTTTAGGAGCAAATGTTAAAGTTTTTTGCTTGGATTGATTGAAGGGCTTGGACTTTTCAGTGTGCTTTTGAGTTGAGGCATGCTTTTTAATATCGGACAACTTGGCACAGAATTCTGTCTTGCAGTACAGACAGTAAGCCCTTGTGTCATTGCCCAAATAGGGCTTCAGCCACCCCTTAAATTCAGGCATTAACTCCCATTATTTCCTGTACTTTTGTAAATATACCTTAGAGTGTGACATGTTTGCTATTTAAAATGTTTGTAATGATCTAGCTGTGTGTATTTGTATTTATATTTGCTTGTGTATATATCCGCCTTTTATATTTATATTATGTTCATATGTTTAATAAAGTTGAATTTATATTGTGTGTATATGCGTTTTTGTATGTGTATAAGAGTTTGAGGGGAAAAAACGGTCAAATTAAATGTTTTGAATTAAAACAAAGGAGAAGGCAGGTGATCACTGATTGGTTCCTGCTAACACAGCGTGCACATGCGCAGCTCATTCATGTCTATGTCCGCTGGCGTGCAGTCAACGGAATGTGCTGCTCCTCTCAGCCGCTCACTGAACAGAGCAGACGCAGCGGGGACCTCACGCTTGCAGTACTGGCGATATTTGGAATTTGGAAAGTTGCTAAGGTTTGTCCAAAAAGTCGCTAGATTTGTCGCTAGTCGCTTTTTTGAAAAATGTCGCTAAAGGGGTCTGAAAAGTCGCTAAAAATAGCGACAAAGTAGCTAAGTTGGCAACAATGTCTGCAGGTTCAAGCTAATAACGAGTTCAGTCCAGTCAAGAAAAAGGGCGGTCGTTTTAAACACGTGATTGCATGGTCTTATAAGAGTCATTCCTTATTTACATTATGTTTTCAATAGTTATATATATATATATTTTCCATAGCTGCCTTGATACAAAATACAAATATTTCAGTTTTAAAACTTAATTATAAGGTAATTGTATGTTATAATGGTAATATTGCATGTTATGCAACTGCAATTCGCTCACAACAACATGGTGCAAATGAATAGCACTATAAAAGGGATGGTTTTACTCTTGACACTGGTTTGTTATGATTTACATAAGAACAACAGCGCTCTCTTGTGCTAAGTTTGGGGTCACTGTATCACTGTAACTTCAGGTTTTGTGTAGACACTAACTGCTTTTGCGCCAAATGTTAACCATTCAAGTTTGGGAGAGAGAGACACGAGGCTAAAATATACTTTTCTATATAACCCAGAGCCACATCAACCCAGTGAACAATATATTTTTTTAAAAAAAGTCATGATTTCATGCATGATTATTGATGCTCCTTATTGTATTTACACTTGTAAGGAGGGTGGCTATGAAACAACTTTGAGTGAAAAATCAAGCTGAACACATAAATATGTTGAAATATCAGTATCCTTAAAAGGATTTTCCTTGAGATCATTCCTTTGTCTTCCCTTTTCTGCAAGGCAATGAATGTTGTATTTACAAACTACACAAATAATATTATCCAACTCAAGTTTTTGCCAAAGGAATATTCTGGGTTCACTGCAACATAAGCACAATGAACGGCATGTGTGGCATAGAGGAGAGTGGGGTAAGATGAGCCTGTGGGTAAGTTGACCCACCCCCCCACCCCCGTATTTAGGCAACTGTCCATATTTTTTATGTGACCTTCCATCATCTGATATTTAACATTTGAAACCTCAAATGTTACTGTTTAAAACTACTGACTGTTGTGTCAAAGCAAATTTATTCAGATACATAATTACATATTGTTCATTTTGGTGTATATCTAGTATACAATAAATAAACATGATTGTCCCGAAGTATTAATCTGTGCTTTTTTTCCAAAAAGGTTACTACGGGGCAAACTGAACCAAACAGTCTGGGTAAAGTTGAGCCACTGTTTTTTGACTGAAATAAAATTGTTATAATATCTAACTGTTCTGTTTATGAAGTTTGGAGTTAAAAGAGTCCCTAAGTCTCCACTTTAACATATTCCTTCTATTTGTTTTGGCGATTCGCATTCTTTGTGCATATCGCCACCTACTGGGGCGGGAGGAGAATTTATAGTAAAAAAAGATTTATATATTCATGTTTCTTAGCCACCCCTCTTACATCACTTCTGAATACTTAGATTGAACCACTGGAGTCACACAGATTACTTTTATGCTGCCTATATATGCTTTTAGGACCGTCAAAGTTCTGGCCACC
Organism: Moxostoma hubbsi; assembly: GCA_032164185.1. Classification (NCBI taxonomy): domain Eukaryota; kingdom Metazoa; phylum Chordata; class Actinopteri; order Cypriniformes; family Catostomidae; genus Moxostoma; species Moxostoma hubbsi. Next base: position 12,992,224 of record JAVLUX010000014.1, on the reverse strand, counting down.
ATTAACTTTCATTGTATGAAGATATTCTTCTAAAAAATGTTGTGCTCAATAGAAAAAAATTAAGTCGTACACATCTGGGCTGGCATGAGTGGAGTAAATTAGATAATTTAAATTCTTGGGTGAACTATCCCTTTAATGGAAATAAGGGGAAAATGGGAGATTATAATAAAAAATTACATAGATTATAGTTTAGAAATTATACATAAAAAATTCACTTGTCTACTTTTATTCAGTGTTTCACTGGAAAAATGTAATTGAATTGATTCATCTTGCCCATCTGACCAGAAAGTTGAGCCAATGTTTTGTTTTTAAAGGCCTCTTTATTGATTATTACAAAAAAGTGGCTTTTCTTAAAAAATAAAAAAAAAATAAAAATCTGGATTCCAGTGAGGCACTTACAATGGAAGTGAATGGGGCCAATCCATAAATATTAAAATACTGTTTCTAAAGTGTAGCCACAAGACGTATACAATATGTGTTAACATGATTTTAGTGTGATAAAACCACTTACTAACCTTTTCTGTGTGAAGTTATATCCACTTTATCAACTTTGTTGCCATGACAACATAAGGTACACCCTAAAACGACCATGAAACGATGATTTTAAACAACTTTACAGCACAAATAATTCATGAGATTTAGGAGAAGAATTCAGGCTTAAATAAAACTAAGCTTCATATTTCTGCATTTTTAAACACTCCAAAACATTTGCCCAAAATAATTTCCATTGTGTAACCTCAATTTTTGCTTATTTTTAGAAGAGGAGGGACGTGTCAAAATGATTTTTTTGTGGTAATCAACATCAAGACACATTTGCTATTGATAAAGCTAAACTTGTATTGAAACAGGAATATTCCTTTAAAGATGGGACACATTGGTTTTAAGTTTGTGTTCATTGCAAATTATGCCACAAAGGATTATCGAGAGCTTTAAAAACAACCTTTTGACATAAGCACACTGAGATGTTGGAGTACTGAATAAACAATATAAACAAATGATCTTATGTTTAAAGATTAGAGCAAAATTGGTGATTTAACTTAACAGATAAGTTGTATTTGTTTACAGAGTTTGGAATTCAAAGTAAATATGAATGAGTGATTCATAATCTTGATTAATGCAGAGTAATGCATACCAGACACGGGACAATATGATCAAACAAGATGCAGTCATAGACTCTTTTTAAAGGATTACAGGGAGAGATTAAATTTGGCACAGAAAGGTCACATAAACATAAAACTTTAAACAGTTGAGACAATAACTGGCATTGTATGTGGTAACCTTTACGAGGACCCGTTTCATTGAGCTAAACAAAATTAAATTGGCAAGCAAAGAAAAAAGTGGACAAAACAATTGAAACTTTTAAAAGTTTTTCATACTGAATATGTATTTATTTACAAGAAGATACTGGTAAATAAATACATTATTTTAGAAAGTGATAGGAAAACAGTTGAAGTACAGCACTGGAAGTCCCTCGAGCGAAAAACAATGCTCCTATATCATGGACTTTAAAATGAAAAATCTTTCTTTGGTTGTACTTGGCATCTTCTCTCCATCTCCACCAAACCTCCATCTGAAAGTACCATAAAAATCTCAGATCAGTTCAGAGTCATACATTTCCAAGTACTATTGACCTTTAACATGAAACTGCACCTGTCCATGTATGTCCATGCAGTAGCCCGTGGGAAGCCCCTCTACATGGAGAGCCAAGCTGCACTGGTGAACGAGTCCCCTGTGAAGCAGGTTTGATCCTTCATCATCATCATCATCATCATCTGCATCCTCCTCCTCACATCTCACCAGAATTACCATATTTCCCTGGATATTAACAGACATTATTTACAGTAATAATCTCATGCAGTATGAGAGCTGCAGTACATGAGTTACACAATGTTACATTAAGTAACATACATTTTTTAATTTTGATATTTAGGGTGAAATGTGACCTGGATATGTTTTCATGGTATTCAGGATGAAATGGATGTTTTCATGATATTCACCCAAATGTTAGAAATGGAGCAATAAATCAATAGTTCAACCAATAGATCAATAGGCAATTCTTTAAGGACTGATCCTAAAAGCAAAGCTCACAAACATTCTAACTCACCTTTAACTCCGAACAGATGGTGTCTTGGCAGTAGAGGGTAAAGTCTAGTATTGCTTTAACACTAACACCTAAACTTAGGAGGACGCTTAGATCATCTATGAGTAATACTGGAGGACCCCTTGTTTCACCATCATCATGATCCCAACTCTGATGCATAGAACTTCCCACAAATTTGAACAGACATTCAAGGTCAGCACCTGGTGACCTAGAAAAACAAATAGCTATGGCATTGGCAACACAACTCTTTGTTTTCCTTATATATCTGACTTTACATAATAAAAGGGAGGGAGGCTTTGGATTAATTAAATTCAAACTACATTTGTGCATTTTCTGAAGGAAAATGCTCCCCCATTCAAAAGCCAATGGCTGGGTCAGGGCTGAACATCTCAACAAGCTGCGAAAGTTTGATGTGTAGGGTTAGAGGTTCGTTCATGTCCTTAACAATATGAGCAATAATAATTCTGTCACTTGTCTTAGCAAGCACCTTTTAGAAGTATGGAAAATGCCATATATGCTTGTTGTTCTATACATGCCTCAGATAATTTAAAGGTTGTGTCCCTTGACTGGTGTCCTCCTGTAATATAACTCCAAGAGACTCCTTTAATCCTTCAAGAAACACTAGCTGATCCTTGTCCCTTGCCTGGGTCAGACTCACACCCTGCACAGAAACATCATGAGACCAAAACATGCACTTGCTATCATCTTTGAAAAACCAAAAACAGTCTAAGTACATTTAAAAGAATATTCTGAGTTTTATATAAGTTAAGTTCAATCGACAGCATTTGTGGCATAAGTTTTATGGCGTTAAGTTGCCATGGCAACAAGGTTGTAAACTGCATATACACCGATCAGGTGCATCATTAAAACCACCTGCCTAATATTTTGTAGGTCCCCCTCGTGCCGCCAAAATAGCGCCAACGCATCTCAGAAAAGCATTCTGAGATTAGCATTCTTCACACAACAATTGTACAGAGTGGTTATCTGAGTTACCGCAGACTGTCAGTTTGAACCAGTCTGGCCATTCTCTTTTGACCCCCAGATGTGCTAGTTTGAGTATTTCTGTAACTGCTGATCTCCTGGGATTTTCACACAAAACAATCTCTAGAATTTACTCCGAATCGTGCCAAAAACAAAAAAACACGCAGAGAACGGCAGTTCTGCGGACGGAAATGCCTTGTTGATGAGAGGTCAATGGGGAATGGCCAGACTGGTTCGAACTGACAGAGTCTACGGTAACTAAGATAACTGATCTGTACAATTATGGTGAGAAGAATATCATCTCAGATTGCTATTCTGAAATGTGGGTTGGCGCTGTTTTGGCGGCACGAGGGGGACCTACACAATATTAGGCAGGTGGTTATAATGTTGTGGTTGATCGGTGTAACTTCACACAAAAAATGTTAGTCAGTGATTTTATCACACTAAAATCATGATAATATGTATATTGTTTACGTCTTGTTGGCTATACTTTTGAAACAGTCAGTATTTTAACTTTTATGGATTGTCCCCATTCACTTCCATTGTAAGTGCCTTACAATATGTGTTTTTAGTAACAGATGCCTTTGTAGAATCTCCCTATTCACAATCGGCCATTATTAATTTAATCCAAAAGTGTCCAATAACAGGGTGGTTATTGAGATTAGCTGAGTGATATTCCACTGGTCATGTGATTCTAACATGGCAACCCCCATGAGGGGGACCCCCTCAATGTAGAATAAAACAGCTTTTATAAGGTTACTGATATGATTTAACTCTTCATCTCCTGTAGGTGATCATGATTTTATACGTTTCAAATTTACAATTCATTTCTTTTGATTTCTAAATTACTGAGGGCACCTTTAAGGAGGGACAAACTGAAAATAATTGTAATTTTAATGCACATTATGCCACAAATTCTGTTGATTAAGAATAACTTGAACTGAACATGGAACGTTCCTTTAACAAAACTTACTAGCCTTTGACTGACAGAATTGTAGTGGCTGAAGGACTGCACAAAACCCAGAAAGCACACCTTACAACCAGCTGGATGCATTGAGGTTTCTTTAGATATTAATATATTCTTTACAGTATTTTCCTCAATATCCAGGTGAATGATGAATGAGGAATGATGCATCAGTTTGTCTGTCAGACATCAAGATATAGTCGTTCTGCAAGTACAGACAACATCAGTTAGTTACATGATTTAAATAAAAAGTTGCATTAAGGGTGCCAAGAGATGTGAAATAATAATTAGTTATCGATTTGAAACTGTTCAGTTCTGAAAACATCTCTGTAAAATAATAATGCCTTCTTTAACTTTAGCAGAACTACATCCTTAGTTTTTATTATGCTGGCGTTAAAATGAGCAAATACGAATGTAAACAAACAGATGACTAAAATACAGGTTTTACAAAGTACCTTAAATGAGACGTTACCTACCTGAACTATCTTGAATTAACAGAATATCACCTAATAATTGAGTAGAAATAAATGTGAAGCTCAAAATCCCATGTTGTTACATTTGTCAGTTGAACGAACCACCATAGGTACACTATACCGATTTCACTATAGAGAAGTTTCCTGTCTTCCAAACAGGAGCATGAAGGCCAATATGAATAAATTAGATATTTAAATTAAATAAATACCTTAACATTGAACATTTTCTAAAAAAAAAAAAAACAACAACAAAAAAATAGTAGATAACAAATCTCAGAAACATTTATTTTGACCGTAAATATAATAAAATGTAACTGCAAGTGCACTAAAGATAGTCCCCAATTGTTTCATTACAAAAATATATATGTAAAAATATACAAACAATAAAATTGACGGACAAAGTGTTGATCTTTGCGTGCATCTGCCTAAAAAGCCAGCAGAAGTCCAAGCCACAAAATATTTTTTCCCCATCACATTAAAATTCAAAAAGTGAAGCCCAATGTAAAGGCATAAACAAACTCTGCTTTGTGTCTGACAAACACATTTTTAAAGTGATTATCAATGACAATGTTAATGTAAGATTGTTATTTTTACTGATATATCTCTGCTGATTACAACCTATGCAACTTCAATTCTGTGCATAAGCAGAAAAATAGCATAAGGAAAAGCACTGTCTTGCCCAAATAACTCATAACATAACTCGAGACTTAATGCTTGTGGGTTAAGAAGGAAATATTTGCATATGTACAGAGCATGAAAGAGGAATAAAGCATGTACAATACAGTTAATGCAATGGAAATAGTAAACTCCAGCTGGGTACCTGGAAAACTGAGCAGAGATGATGAAAAAAAAAATCTTTCTGTGAAAAGGAAAAAACTCTAACATAAAAAAAATGTGAGGTCTAGTTCTGGTATGCTGTATTAATTCACATTTTTAAACCTGCTAAGAGAGAGGTTACTTCCGAAAAAACACAACTGATAATATAACTTCACTGAAAGTTTACAGGGATGGTTTAGCCAAAATTGAACATTTTGTCACCATTTACTCAACTTCATGTTGTTCCAAACCTGAAAAACAGGGTGAGTAAATGCTGATTGAGTTTCATTTTAAGATGAACTAGCCATTTAACTGTAAAAGCTGCTAACTTCTGGAAACACAGCAGTATTTCACTATATTATGAGGACAGACAAACGGTCACATGACCAGGAACATTGCATAATTTTTAGAGCACAAAGAAATTAAATGAAAATCTTGATTTAGTGTATTCAAAAGAACAAAGATAAAATATAGATGAAACAGCCAATGCTCATTTTATACTCTGAAAGTAGTAACAGTTATGATTAGCAACAACTAAAATTATTATAATAAAGTTTTTTTTTTTTAACTAAGTAAATGCATAGTTACTTAGAACCAATTCCACCACCCAATGCCAACAAACAAACTACTGTTCAACATTAACAGTTGGCTAATCTTTGCTCGGTGTTCCTCCGTTAGTTAACTTGACAGTCTCTTTAAAGGCATCTCAAGTCTGTTAACGCTCTGGAACACTCCTTCAAAGTGTCATATTCCACTGTTATGTAGACTGTAATGTAGTTAGTACCCACTTTGTACTGGACTGAAGTATTAAAGGTTCATAATGTGTCTTCATTAAAAGCACATGAGGGTGAGTAAATGAGTACAGAATGTTCCTTTTTTGGTGAACAAACCCTTTTTAAAATGACTCATCACTTCTGCTCTTCCTATTCTATCAATCTAGACACTTCAGCATTGTTGAAGCCACCTAAATGTCTGTAAGTATGTCTATGAGTAAAAAAAGGTTATTATTTAAAATAAATAAATACATCATGACACTCCAGGTAAACAGATTAAAAGAGTGTTTCTAATTCCTGAGTGTTTTAGTTCACAGCTACAGTGTGGCCTCAGAGATGCCTGTGGTATCTCCTGCATCATCTAATGCCACAGTTTCTTCTGACAAACTGGAGTCAATGGCCTCCTCCTTAATAATGATCGCCCCCTCTGGCAAAACAACAACTTCCTCTCCAGCAACCACCTCCTCCTCCTCCTCTTCCTGAAATACCACTTCCTCTTCGGGCTCGTCGCTGGTGCCATTGTTCTGCCCGTTGGAAAAGGCCTCCAGTTTAAGCCTGTACTGCTCAGCTTCCTGCTCCTTCCGGAGTAACTGCTGCCAGTACTCCTGTGCTTTTCTGTTTGCCTCCTTCAGCTGCAGCTCCAACTGTTCCCGACTGTCCTTCTCAGTCAGCTCCTATAGAAAGTGCCACACAGTAAGTTCAAGCAACCCACTGACTAGTCGATGCAGTTTTGCACATCCCAAATCAAGACTTAAAACGACTAAATGATCTTAAGGAAGCCCTGTGTAATTAGGCAGATTTCAAGAGCCTAATTACTAATTGATTGACATGTTTCTTAGGGGGTGTTTACACAAGACACCTCAACAGTTTAAAGGAATAGTTCACCCAAAAATGAAAATTCTCTCATCATTTACTCACCCTCATGACTTCCCAGATGTGTATGACTTATTTTCTTCTGCTGAACACAAATTAAGATTTTTTTGTGTGCATCTCAACTCTGTAGGTCTGTACAGTACAGAATGGTGAACAGAACACCAAAAGCTCAAAAAATTAGATAGTCGGCGTAAAGATGATCTATAAGACCAGTGGTGAAGTAATATCTGAAGAGGTGGTCATACTGTGAATTTATGAAAGACCCCCCCCCCCCCAATAATTATTGTATTTTTTTAAACACATCTCTAAGATTCATTTACATTTATATTCAATGTAAAATGTGTACACATTTTGTTCATAAAAAATAAAATAAAAGACGTAATTATAGTCCCACATAAACTAACAAAATGTATATCAGGGTAAGTTTCTTGCTGGCATGGTGTACAGTACACTGCTAAGAACTTGATGGTAACTTAATGTTAAATATTTATTTAAATTAATAGGTGTCATTAATGTTCCTTTTATTAGGCTACTATGAAAATTTGGAATACTTTATTATAACTAACTAATAATTAACTAACAGACTAATTCATAAAACGCAATAAACTGTTAAGCATTGTAGCTAATATGAGTGAAGTAATGTTCACATTAACACATTATCTTGTATTAGCATGTATGGCCTACATAAATAAATGGATATTTGTTTTATTTGTGTACTATAATGTACGTTTCAGTGTATAGTGAAATTGCTTTCCTGCTTAGAAATATAAATTCACCACTGACAGCAGTAAAAGGCGAAAAACAAAAAGAGCATAAAAAACTTGCAGGGGTGCAATAACATGCAGTATTTTCACAAAGTTTAATAGTATAAGTAAAATTTTAATATGTGTATATATTATACACACACACACACACACACACACACACTTAACTCAAATATGCTGCGGCATCGCATTAGTAGATTGAAAGTTCCAGGTCAAAAGCCTACTCACTGTTCTGGTGGTCATATATTTTATCAATTATTTCAGGTGGGCATATGCGAAATCCTAAAGAAAGATAGGTGGGCATACGGCGTATGCCCTAGATTACACTTCTGCAAAAGACTCCAGCAGTTTAATCAATGTCTTCTGAAGCGATCCAGTTGGCTTTTGGATGAGAACAGACCAAAATATAAAAATACATTTTTTACATCGTGTCATTGAGGTCTCTAGGCACGATCATGATTTCAAGCGATTACACTTCCTAGTGCTTGATGCATGCGCAGAGTGCTAGATGGAGCTATAGGAAATGCAATCGAGCTTGAAATAATGATCAGTGAGACTGCTGTCAATATGTATAGTGAAAAAGGAGTTATATCTTTGTCTTTTCAAAACCTTTGTTTGTGTTCAGAAGAAGAAAGTCACACATCTGGGATGGCATGAAGGTGAGTAAATGATGAGAGAATTTTCATTTTTGGGTCATCTACACCTTTAACGGAGTGTAATTACAGAGTGCTAGAGAATGCAATAGTCTCAAGAAACATTAAAAATGTTATTCACAGCAAGAGATCAAATGCAACAGCCAAACATGTCTACTTATTAGATTTAAGGAAGCCCTGTATAATTAGACAGGATTCAAAAACAGCTCAAGAGAGCATAATGGAAAAGCACAGAATGCAGGAATCTCAAGATGCATTTTTAAAGTTGGACTATTTTTAGTCTCACGTAACAAGACCTTTGACTAGAACAGCAAAGGTCTGAACAATTTAGCACCTTAGATTGGCCAAGAACTAAAAAAAATATCTAACTGACATGTAAAGTGAGTTTTGCCATTACGTGCTGTTTAGGGGCAGGGATATTGGAGATATACAGTGCATCTGGGAAGTATTCACAGTGCTTCACTTTTCCCACATTTTGTTATATTTCAGCCTTATTCCAAAATTGATTAAATTAATAATTTACCTAAAAAAAATACAAACAATACCCCGTAATGACAAAGTTAAAGAAGTTTGTTTTAAATCTTTACAAATTTATTACAAATAAAAAAAATCATGTACATAAGTATTCACAGCCTTTGCTTAATACTTTGTTGAAGCACCTTTGGCACCAATTACAGCCTTAAGTCTTTGAGTATGATGGTACAAGCTTGGTACACCAATTTTTGGGCAGTTTCTCCCGTTCTTCTTTGCAGGACCTCTCAAGCTCCATCAGGTTGGATGGGGAGCGTCAGTGCACAGTCATTTTCAGATCTCTCCAGAGATGTTCAATCGGGTTCAAGTCTGGACTCTGGCTGGGCCACTCAAGGACATTCACAGAGTTGTCCCGTAGCCACTACTTTGTTATCTGGGCTGTGTGCTTAGGGTCGTTGTCCTGTTGGAAGATGAACCTTAGCCCCAGTCTGAGGTCCAGAGCTCTCTGAAGCAGGTTTTCATCAAGGATGTCTCTGTACATTGCTGCATTCATCTTTCCCTGTCTCCCAGTTCCCATTGCTGAAAAACATCCCCATGGCATGATGCTGCCACCACCATGCTTCACAGTAGGATGGTATTGGCCAGGTGATGAGTGGTGCCTGTATCCTACAGACATGATGCTTGCCACTCAGGCCAAAGCGATCAATCTTAAGCAGGCCAAAGCGATCAATCTTTGTTTCATCAGACCTGAGAACCAGTTTCTCATGGTCTGAGAGACCTTCAGGTGCCTTTTGGCAAACTCCAGGCGGGCTGTCATGTGCCTTTTACCAAGGAGTGGCTTCCGTCTGGCAACTCTACCATACAGGCCTGATTGGTGGAGTGCTGCAGAGATGGTTGATCTTCTGGAAGGTTCTCCTCTCTCCATAGAGACACACAGGAGCTCTGTCAGAGTGACCATCGGGTTCTTGGTCACCTCCCTGACTAAGGCCCTTTTCCCCCGATCACTTGGTTTGGCCGGGCGGCCAGCTCTAGGAAGAGTCCTGGTGGTTCCAAATTTCTTCCGTTTACGGATGATGGAGGCCACTGAGCTCATTGGGACCTCCAATGATGCAGAATTGTTTCTGTACCCTTCCCCAGATCTGTGCCTCGATACAATCCTGTCTCGGAGGTCAACAGACAATTCCTTGGACTTCATGGCTTGGTTTGTGCTCTGAAATGCACTGTTAACTGTGGGACCTTATATAGACAGGTGTGTGCCTTTCCAAATCATGTCCGATCAACTGAATTTACCACAGGTGGACTCCAATCAAGTTGTAAAAACATCAAAGATGATCAGTGGAAACAATTTTGAATGTCATGGCAAAGAGTGTCACATGTACTCATGTACATGTGATTTGTTTGTTTTTTATTTTTAGTAAATTTGCAAAGATTTCAAACAAACTTCTTTCACATTTTCATTATGGGGTATTGTTTGTAGAATTTGAAGGAAAATAATTAATTTAATCAATTTTGGAATAAGGCTGTAACACACAGGAAAACACACAGGAAAAGAGCAGAAAATGTGTAGGAGTCCAAGTACAGCACAGAAAACCTCATCACAGAGAATTTCACAGACATAACTAAGTAAACAAGGCAGAATATGCAGCTCTGCTTGTGGATTTCAACTTTCTGCAATGTGCCAAAAAAGAATCAGAGTTTCGTTTGAAATATTTGATGTCACTAACATGGCAAACTTCTGCATATCTGGGGATAATTTTTTCCTCAAAAGTGCTTACTGTATCAACGCATAACTTTGTGAACACAACTCTGTTTCCAGGCGGACTGATAAAACGTCCTGTGTGCTTTGTGGATGTTCCGTCAAACCAGCCAATTAGATTAGGACCGATTAATTTCAGAAAACATTTTCCAGTTTTGTGTGCTTTATGCACCAGACGTTAGAACGTGGACGGTCGGTGGTCCATGGGCATGCCGTCTGAAGCTACTAGAATATTTTTAACTTGACAACATCATAATGCATTTTAAATATATATATATATATATATATATATATATATATATATATATATATATATATATATATATATATATATATATATATATATATATATATATATATATATATATATATATATATATATATATATTTTTTTTTTTTAAGTAGAAAAACTTGCAGACTTTGCTAATTGACTATCCAGTTATTAGACAACTAGTCGATTATTTTGATCTACTCCTAGTCCTGATATTGATTTTGCATTCAATAATTAAAAATTTGAATGAAAATAGTGAAATTTCCTGCTGCTCAGACCTTAGGTTTGGTATCAGTGTGGTTGATAGTTGATTCAAATTTCCTCTTCCGTGATGGAACTGGTTTGGTTTCCTCTGTGACGACTTCCTCAGAAATCTGACCAGCTGGCACTGCAACAACTAAATATGCAGGCATGTGTGAAAAATACAGCATCGAAGCCTTTAAGAGTTCTAAATGATTGGCACAGCAATCTACTCACTTTGCTGCCCTTGCATTGTGACGAAGAATTTCTGTCCAAGGTTGCCAGGATGCAGGTTGCCCTGTTGGTCTGTTACTATGGTGATGACTCTCTGGCCATCTTCCCCAACAAGTTGCTGAATAGCTGAATCCACTGAGTCAGCAGAAATCACATTCTCTGAAGCAAAAAAAAGAAATGTAGCATCAGTTTTTTATAACTAACAATACAAATATCTGATCCTGCTCTGTAACATCTTTTTGCATTCAATTCAAATAAGGGTTCAGATTCCGATCCACTTAATGTTTCTGGTTGCTAAACAATTCTTGTAATACTTTAAAATTAGGAATAATTTGTCATAACTAGTATATCCTAAACAAATATATGAAACAAAATCTATAGCCTATATGTTTTTAAGTACCATTTATTTGATGAACTTGTTCTGAATTTCCAACTTCATTTTATTATAAGGACAACCTGTCATTAATTATACTAACTCTACTTTAGGTCTCGCAAGTCTTGAGAGGCCTACTTGTAACAAATTAACAGTTCTCGGTTAATTTCGAGTTTGACCCTTGTGGTTTACTGAATTGGTAAAGAACTGCTCTGACTGATTTAAGCGAATCATTTGACTGAATTCAAACCAATAACTCATGAGATTGCCTACCTTAAAAACAACAGTGCTAAAACTGTATGTTGCCAAGTGTCTATAATGCCTGTTCATACCTGTGTTCGTTTTAGCATTGGTGAGAACAAGATCAGAGAGATTAACCACTCCTGATGATGAGATGATGAACTGAGGGCTGGCAGTGGCAGGAGATGGGCTGCTTAGGATAGTCCTCTCTGGATTCATGTTTACTTGATTCTGCATTCCATCCTAGAATGTCACATTGAACAAGAAAAGGTGTTTAACTTTAACTTTTTTATTTTTATTTTTTACATTTAAATATAAAAGCTCACCATTTACACATACAGCGGACTAATTGACAAAAATTTGATTAATTTTTTTAGAAACCCTCCCAAATAATAATATTCATAAGTAATTTGGTACATGTTTATAATTGTGGACAATTGTTGGTAAATATGAGCAAAGAAGGCTGTGAAAAACAATTGAAACAGGGGGGGAAAATCTCATTATTAAACAAATATTTTTCTCCAAAACACACTGGCCATAATTATTGGCACCTTTTTATTTAATACTTTTGAAAACTCCCTTTGCCAAGATAGCAGCACTTCTCTAGAGTCTTCTCTTATAATGCCTAATGAGGTTGGAGAACACCTGCCAAGGGATCTGAAACCATTCCTCCATACATAATCTCTAAAGATCCTTCAAATTCATGTTGATGGGCTCTCATTTTCAGTTAACCACACAGGTTTTCTATAGGGTTCAGGTCAGGGGACTGGGATGGCCATGGCAGAACCTTGATTTTGTGGTCAATGAACCATTTTTGTGTTGATTTTGATGTTTTTTTTGGATCATGGACCTGCTGGAAGATCCAACAAGGGCCCATTTTTAGCTTTCTGTCAGAGGCAGCAAGGTTTTGATTTTTTTGTCTGTTGGTATTTGATAGAGTCCTTGACGCCATCTATCTGAATAAGATCTCCAGAACCTCTGGCAGAAAAACAGCCCCACAACATTAAAGATCCAGCACCACATTTAATAACGGGCATTGGGTACTTCATCTCTGTGTGAGCCAAACACATCTCTGGTGTTTGCTGCATCTATTTTGTTTCATCTGACCATAGAACCTGGTCCCATTTGTACTCCCAGTAGTGTCTGGCAAACTAAAGACTCTTAAATTTGTTATTGGATGAGAGCAGAGGCTTTTTTTCTTGAAATCCTCCAAAACATCTTGTGCTGATGTAGGTGATGTCTGATATTTCTTTTAGACTTTCTGACCCAAAGACCCAACTAATATCTGCAATTCTCCAGCTGTGATCCTTGGATATTCTTTGGCTACTTGAACCATCCTCCTCACTGTGCGTGGAGACAATATAGACACGCATCCTTTTCCAGGTCCATTCTTAAAATCTCCAGTTGATTGGAACATGTTAATTATTGCCCTGATTGTGGAAATGGGCATTTTCAATTCTTTTACTATTTTCTTATAGCCAATTTCCATTATCAACCTTTTGCTGCACTTCAGAACTATATTATTTAGTCTAACCCACTGTGATTGATGATTAAGGGAATATTTGGAGAAAAATATTTAATAATGAGACATTTCCCCTCTTTCAATTGTTTTACTTCAATTAAAGGTTAAAGTGATTTTTTTTTAATGAAAGATCAAAAGTATAAACAATGCAGATTTTTTTTCACAGCCTTCTTTGCTCATATTTACAAAGGGTGCCAATATTGTTGGCCACCACTGTACTATCTTATGATGAATTGAATAATTAGAGGAAAATAATAATGCATGTAATTCTGGTTCTGTTTATCTCCTCTCCCTCCAAAAAGTCGTACTTTATTCCATTAGATGGCAGCAAGCACTGGAGATTTCCCCCCCCCTCTATCACCTTGCAAAATTACTCAATGTCGATCTGAAATGAGGTGGCGATCTGACGCATTTTAGCCCTCACAGAAGTGCATGTCCATAGACATTCAGTCTAATTTTCCGTTCATGCACCACCCCCATTATTTCATTGAATATCTCGGCCTAGAAGTAGACAAGAAGCTCATGTTCTAAGTGTCATTAGAAAGCTGAGATCCTCCCCTTTGCGATGATGTATGATATTTTATAATCAATAGTTGATAATATACATTTTCGATTATTTGTTTAGCATGCTTTTCCTGCTGGACAGCATGTTTGGTTCTAGACATCCAAGATATAATATTGGATAATTCACACAAGCAAATTCGCAGACAAGTATGGCTAATTCTTTTGAAAACGGCCTAAGGTTAATGCAGATATAAAATGTTTAGCTATTTGGGGCTTACAGCAGCAGTGATCGTCCCCATTTCCACCTGGTATTCCGATGCATCTCGGGTATTCCGATCACATGTGGTAAGGTGAGAAACATAGCCGTTTACACCTGGTCATTTAAATGCATCTCCTATGAATACTTGTGTTCGGATTTGGAGGGTCTCCGTTTCATTACGAATAGGGATGCTCCGATAAGGATTTTTACAGTTGATACTGATCACCGATCTTCTTGTCACCTGATCGGCCAATACCTATCCCAATCATTTCCCATTTTATCAGGATCTCTGTCACGGCTGGCTATATGTAAGCTTTCTGCACACTGTCACTAGTCATTGAATTTTCTTCTTTCCTTCAATATCTCTATATTTTGCAGACAAAAAAATTTTAAAGTTTAAAAGGCTTATTAAAAAAAGCTTTTTGTTTAAGACTTTAAAACAAGTGTAGGCTAACAAAATGTTCTCTATATTAAAATAGATAGCCCTGTAATGAAGCTTAGTGTCAACTCAGAAGTGTAATTAAACTTAATACATAGTGACATTTTTGGTTACGGATTTATTTTCATTGTTTCATATAATTATTATAATTCCTTATTTTATTTCTATTTTATTTTTGAAATATATTTAATACATTATTAAATGGTATCTTAATATTGTATAAAGAATTATAATATTTATAAATTCCTTACCTGCCTTTTAATTTAGTTGAAAGATTGTGTTAATTTTTCACTTATTGCTGCTTGAAATTTAATGAGGGGAACATGCGCACTCTAGTGAGACAAGAGATGAAAGGAAAATGGAGAAAGAATGCATGTTTCTGGACTCTACGGGTGCTACTAGTGTTAATGCCGTTTAATCTGGAGATATTTAATAAAGATGCTGGAATTACACCACATCATTTAACTCGCATTATGACTGAGATGCCTATGTCGGCAGAGACTGAGAAACTGCTGCCATGAACGATAATAAGGACCGGTTCACAGCTCGCATTTTCCCTTTGCCTTGTCACGTGTGAAAAGCCACATTAACAGTACAGTACACGAACATTTCATATTCGCCATGCCTCTCCCACGTGTGTCTTACTATGCAACATTTTTCACAAGTGCCTAAAACTATTGCACAGTACTGTAGACCATATGACTTCTAGGTTGCTGATTTGCGACGCAAATGTTTTCAGGCCTTATTTATTTAAAAAATTTTGAGTAACATAACTGCAGAAGTGATTTATTTCTGTTCAGATTCTAAGCTTTCAAACAATAACATATATGCCGGACTTATGTATTCAAAGACTTTTTTCACGACACAGCACTCCCTTTTGACCCGCCGGAGGGTCCGCAGAGTTGAACATGTTAAATGCACAACAGCTGGGACGTAAAGGTCATGTCTTAATATCTCATCGACAATCAAAAATGGTTGCAATTTAATTTTACCTGCAACAAGAGCATCAACTCAGTGTTTCCTCTGTCCACGGCAATGTTGAAAGGCGTCTTGTCAAACTTGCTCAGGGCGTGAGTATCAGCACCATATTTGATCAACAGCTCTACGACCGCTCTGTGCCCGTGTTCTGTAGCCCAGTGTAGGGCAGTCATTTTCAGCATGTCTTTGGCACTGATGTCTGCTCCACTCTATACCCAGTGATGTCCAAAATGAGATATAACAATATAACAAAACATATCAGAATATAACAAAGATCAACAGATTAGTGACATGTATGTAACTATTCTCTTTCTCTGCCAAAACAATCCAATATTATGCTGAGAGATCATGTGTTCTTACCTTGACCAGTAATTCAACGATGCTTGAGTGGCCCTCTTCAGCAGCCATGTGGAGAGGGGTCCGATCCACTTTAGTGCGTGCATCTCTACTCACCCCAGCACGGAGGAGCACCTCAGCAGTGGAGTAATGCCCATACTGTGCTGCTAAATGCAGTGGTGAGGTCCCCAGCTACAACATAAGAACATGAAACCACTGTCAGCACTGTTAGTGCATGGCAGATTTCAAATGATAAATAGCCTAAATTAGTAGTGTGCTTAAGCAGAATTAAGTTGGACTCACCCAGTCTGTTGTAAAAGGAGCTCCATTGGCCATTAGCAACCTCACTTCATCATCCTGTCCTTTACGAGCTGCCTCCAACAAGCGCTTTCCCAAATCTACAAGTGACATCTAAAGATGGATAGAAAAAGGATACAGAATATAGAGTACTGTACAAAAGTTTTAGGCACTTGTGAAAAATGTTGCATAGTGAGGATTTCTTCAGAAATAATACCATGAACATTTTTCATTTATCAATTAATATCATACAAAATCTAGTAAACATAAAAAAAGCGAAATCAATGTTTGTTGTGACAACCTCCACCTTTAAAACAGCACCAATTCTTTTCAGTATATTTGGACACAGTTTTTCTTGGTTGTTGGCAGATAGGATGTTCAAAGCTTCTTGCAGAACTTTCCACAGTTCTTCTATTTCAGCTGTATCAATTGTTTCCGTCTCTTCATGTAATCCCAGACTGACTCGATGTTGAGATCCGGGCGCTGTGGGGGCCATACCATCTGTTGCATGACTGTTAAATTCTATTCTATTTGCAAAAGGAATGTTTGGAAGTCTAAAATTTATATTTCCTATTGGCACATTAAAGCTAAAGATATAAATAACCATTTTAAGAAAAATGCTTTTGCACAGTACTGTAAATTGTATTTGTGCTGTGCACATTAACTCAAGAGTCCGACCAAATAATTACTCTATACAAGCAACACATCTCAGTTTGAATAATATCAAAGTTACACAAAACACTGCCTGTGGTTGAAATAATAACCATACATACTCAGGGATTAAGTGATTTTAAGTACCAGGAACCAGATGTGCACATCACTGTATGTACATAATCCATCATCAATGACAGGACGGAAGATAGTCATCATTTAATAAACCAGTCAAAAACCAGGGAGAAGTTGATATCATACTAGCTACTATTTGTGCGCATAATAAGTTATTCATTAAGTGAGGAAATGACTGAAAGTGTACACTAACTCTTCAACAAATTTTAAGTTATGCTTCAGTTGTTAAATAACAAAATTACTCAACTTGTCATGTTATCGTTTTTAGTTATAAAATCACCAAAACGTTGTAAATTAAACGGTGTAATTAAAATATATTTTAATGACAGTTGATCAAACTCCAGCAGTAAACTGCTAATAAACAGAACAAACCAAAAGTTCTGCAGCTCACCTCGCCAAAAATGTTCTCCAGACGAGTTGTACGGTATTATACCACGTAAAATAAGGCAAATGCCAAATTAATGCTTCGGTTATTTTAGGAGATCCACTCTTCTATCATACTTTTTGATACTTTCTGAAAACAACATAGACGGGCTATTTGTCGTCAAAGATGGCGCACGAACGGTACCGGAAACAGAAATATTTGATCAGTTCTTCTTTGGTGGTGTTGAAAGTTGCAGTATCTGTAGCGCCCCTATTTCACAACGATTCCTTTAGTAACTACATTCTCAATTTTCTGTTCCGTCTTTCTCCGGGTAGCCTACCCCTACATCCTCAACAGAAACAAACTTTATTTTTATTTTTACAAACTAGTGTATACTACTTTTTTCCATGGATACAAACTTTAAAGTTGGAAAATATTGATACTGATTGGATCAATTAGTCCTTTTTCACAGACCGTGATTTGACAGCGTAAATCTCGCAATATTTTTATATAATACATTAGTAAAATATTGCGTGTAAATGTTATGCTTATTATTTGATTACCCTGGAATACATTTTAAAAACGAATTATCTCAGGTGCTATATGTTTTCGATTACAGCTACTACTACTGTCGAAGTTTTACCCTGCAAACTTTTTAAAACTCGGAGTGTTAAAAAGGTGGATCTTATACTTTAGTTTTAAAAAAAATTACAGAACCTTAAAGGGATATTTCACTCCGAAATGAAGATTCTTTCATCATTTACTCACCCTTACGCTATCCCAGAAATTAATGACTTTCTTCTACTGAACACACAAGAAGATTTTTAAGGAAATATCTCAGCTCTTTAGGTCCATAGGCAAGTGAATGGTGGCCAGAACGTTGAAGGTCCAAAAAGCATATAAAGGCAGCATAAATGTATTCCAATGTGATACGATAGGTTTGGGTGAGAACCAGATAAATATTTAAATCTTTTTTTTACTATACATTCTCCTCCCTGCCCAGTAGGTGGCGATATGCACGAAGAATGTGAATCACCAAAACCAATAGAAGAAAAATTTGAAAGTGAAAGTGAAAGTAAAGATTTATAAGAAAAAAATACTTAAACATAGATCTGTTTCTCACCCACACCTATCGCATCGCTTCTGAACATATGAAGATTTAACAATTGGAGTCATATGGACTTTTATGCTGCCTTTATGTCCTTTTTGGACCTTGAAAATTCTGGCCCACAATATATTTTCTAAAAATGTTTGTGTTCAGCAGGAGAAAGAAAGTAATACACATCTGGGATGGCACGAGGCTGAGTAAATGATGAAAGAGAATTTTCATTTTAGGGTTTTAAGTCATCATCATTTTTTTTTTTTGAGCATTGGACTTACATAGTCCTTGTGGAAGTCTAATTTAAAGCTCAGACTTCAGATGGGAACGTAGCTCTGTAGAAATTATTTTAGGTATGCTGGAGCAGACCCAGTGATTGTTCCAGCGAGGACATTTTTAGGTTACAAACTGGTATTTACAAGGGTATTATGCTATAAATGTGGATTATGAGGGCATTTCTAGTGTCTCCATAATTCAAATAACTTCAAATCAAAAAATAAATTGTGAGGGTTAGGTTTAGGGGTAGGGGATAGAATCTATAGGTCGTACAGTATAAACATAATTATATCTATGGATGTGTGTGTGTGTGGTACAATGGGTGAATTAATATATATTCATAAATTGTGTATGTATATAAATTAAACATAATTTGGCAATGTAAAGATTATTGTGTACTTTTCTAGTTAAATCTTGAGTGTAAATATAGCCCGTTGGTGGCGCTGGTGGTCTCTGGTTTGGAGAGTGTGTATTATTTCCTCATATTAAGGGGGGGAAACTTCAACCACACCTCGGCGATTTGGGAAACACCAAGTCATTTACACTCTCAGCTCTCTCCATAAAAGAGACGATTCATTCCTCTCTTTCAGCCCGGGACTCTATTTTACATTGAAGGTAATTCATTTTGGTATATATTTATATAAGAAAAGGAAACTTTTCCGAGTCTCGGTTGAACTTTATCAATTCATTTGAGTTGCTAACATGGCTGGTATCGAGCGAGTTGACTTTTGTTTTTTTTTTTGCTAAACTTTTATCTGTTGTTTAGTTTTAATAAAATACAGTGCCAGTAAAAAACGTGAGACAAGCGAGATTAGCCGAAAGACTCCCTGACAATGTAATCATCGGTGTACTGGTCTTCATGTTTAAACAAGTCGATGGGAGGGAAAAATTCATTTCAAATACTTTTATAAACTTTCACACACTTGTGTTTTATCTTTTAAACATCCTCCGAGTTGTTGGTATTTACTACTTACAGCTGAGGTTTTTTGTTTGTGAAGTTTATAAACTGTATTTTTACTGGTTAGGGATAGGGAAATGTGACTAATATGATGGGATATAACATGCTATTAAATAAATGTGTCTATTCATTGCTTCATCATTGCATTTATTTATCATGGATTACATGCATTTCTGTCTGGGCCGTAACAGTTATATTAGTGAATTCTTGTTAACTATCAATATTGTGTGAAAAGACCTAGATAAGCTGCCTGTGATGCTTAAAATGCTAAGTAGACTGTTCATTTCGTGATCAAAGATTTGTTTATGTTGACATTCATACTTGTTTTTTCTTTTCTTTCACAAAAATGACCATGATTATAATGTTTTTTTGGACATGGCGCCATGACAATACCATGTCATGAAGCCATTTGGTGTACTATGTAAATATCATGGTGCATGACTATGTTTAAGGACGTTGGCATATTCATCTAATAACATCAGTGCAATGGTACTGCAACAATATGTTCTTTCTTTCTTTGCTTCATTTAAGGTCCTATGTACTACTATACTTTTTGGGATTTTAACTTTCCTTTAGTGGGTCATATAGCTGTTTGTGCTTGTAAAAGGTCTACAAAGTGTTGTCTTCACTGCGAAAGCAAAATCCCTTTGTATGGATTTCCAAAGACATACAAATTGAAGAATCAGTGGTTATAATAAATTTTTACCACTATTCCTCAACAGTACAATGACAATAATGAGATTGTTGATCTCAATAGTCTTTATCAGTGGTAAAGTGAGGAGGTTTACTTATAATTACAAGCTGTAATGTTACAGCCATTATCCATGGTACTCCACGGCTAACTTGCTCACTAATGGGGCTTTTACACTTCACGACTCTGCTCACTTTTTGGGGGTTTTCCACTGTGGATAGTACCTGGCACTTTTTTAGTACCACCTCGGTCAGGTTCCAAGCCAGCTGAGCCATCAAAACCCTGCATATCACTGATTGGTCAGAGAGAATAGTCACTACCATCGTCACTGGATTTTCGACACGGAACATCAACCCGCTAGTTTTAAAGCTAGCTACAGCAATAGCAGTATCATTTGTTCATGCAACTTTCAAATTGTAAAAAGAAACGGCTGTGTGCAAAACCACACCATGGTCAAAAAACGAGGTGTAGACGTTCCTCTCGTTAGCAATGAACGGAACGAAAAATTCTATCAGGAAGTGTCTCAGCTTTTGGCTGCACTGCTGAGACACAGCTACCACCGGATGACCTACCAACAGTGTAGGGAAAATAATAATAAAAAAAAAAACTTAAAAGTAACTACAGAACCATCAAGGAAATTTGGAAGTGGTTCGACCAAATGGGCGCTATCTAGACTGGCGAGCAATGGGAGGGAGAGTGCCCTAGACTCAGCCACGGCTGGAGTCCACGATGAAGGATGGTACGTTAACTCTATACTCTGCTTGAAAGTTTCACTTTATTTAGATGACCAACTACGGAAAGCTTGCTTCTAAAACATCCAGGCCAATGTCAATCACCATGCAACGACTGCTTTATACAGCACAATGAGCTAGTAGCTAACAGCTAACAGTCGTCTTATTGTTTAATGTTTTATGTCACGGTTAAGATGATGTCACGGCAGTAGAGGCGGCGCAACTATGACGATCAGCCTATAATCCCACAAATGTTGAGGTGGCACTAAACAGCAGTAGAAAAGAAAGCTCAGAAAAGTAAAGTGAGTAGAGTCGAGTCGAACCATAACGTGCAGTGGAAAAGTGCCATGACTCTCTAATACCCCCCGGTAATAAGCCTGTGGAGTAAGCCTCTGTTCTCCGTTCATAACTCTGGCGACAAAAGTTTGGCTACACCCATTCCAGCAAAAGATGACTAACTTAGATGCACTACGAGTCTTTTACTTGAACTTTGTTAGGTTCACAATAATCAACAGTGTACTTGGTCCCGAGTTACACTACCATTGTAACCGTGATGTAGAAAATTTAGTGTAGTGTAATTAGATGTAGTGTTTAGTGTTTGTAGGGTTTATCAGCTTGTTCTTGCAAACTTTCAATATTGGGCTCAAACTGGTATGGCAAAACCAATGCCATTATACAATAGTGTTGCAAAACTGCTCAGGAAGCCTCAGGAGCTGAAACTTGGTTATGGTAAGGGCCGTTAAATTTCTGACACACACTATAAGCGGTTGACCAGTCACAACAGACTGGGCCAGCTGACCAATCAGAGCAGACTGGGCTTTTTGCAAAGGGTGGCTTTTCAGAGCATTTCAGACAGAGGGTGAAAAGAGGTGCTGCAGCAATGTAAAGTATGTGAAAAAATAATGTTTTTTGAACATTAAAGCATGTAAACCTGTAAATGAGCATAATATGGGCTTCTTAAATATAATTTGTTTTCCTGATTGTACATGATGACAGTTTCTCATTTAAAAAATCAAGGATTTGCTTTTGTTGTTGTCTGTGTCAGTTTTTGTTTTGTATATTGGAAAATGAATGTATGCATCACTAAAATCTATCTTTCTCTTTTATCTTTCGTTCGACAGATTCTAATGAAACAGCGGAGCCTCACATAACAACACAATCCCAGAATCAACTGGATAATAATATAGCTGTTGGAATAAGGGCTCTTGTATATAATTACGACAAAGACACAAACAAGGAATCTGTTAGTGATCAGGACAGAGGTTTTTGGATGAGCCAAGTCTTACATCACTAAGTGAAGAGGATTAGATTCTCTCTCCATCTCTTCTTTAAACGGCCTACAGGGTGGCGAGAGAGAGCGGGAATTCAAACCGGTGCATGCCGGAGATGAGTGCTTTCTGGCATAAGATCGGCTGCTGTGTGGTAGCCAAACCTCCTCCGGTAAGTGTCTCATTTGGATCATTATTTCCCAACTTTTTTTATGTGTTATGTACCTCTACAGGTTCAAGGTTATTTCCGTTTTGTACACTAATGCAAAATCAGAATAGCTACCTAAGTACACATACCCATTTTGCGAATCACTGTTCTTGATTTGTCTGAAAGATTTATAGTTTATTTAGTTCTCAGTGAGACAATATAAACAAAACATTTGAATGTAAATGTTTTTGCACAGCAATGGTTGGCTTTTGAGAATTAGCATGTATCACGGGTACTGGGCTCCCTTTTGGTCAACATCTGGACTAATTTAATCAATTACTCCATGGCTCAGTCATTTGGCCCTTATGAGAGTTTAGTGTGCACTAATCACGCGAAGAGTGACTCACACTGGTTCGGCAGTTTAAGACAGAAAAGAAACCTTTCAGCTGATGTGAATGTGACCCAGATATCCTAAGGAGTTTGTTAGGAGGGCAAATGTGTTTTGGGAGCAAAGCCAGACGTGAAACACAGATGTACAAAGAATGATCTGTCATAGAAAGCTCCACGGGTAAATGTGCAGAATTAGTGGTAGCCTTGGCATCCAGGACTTTGTGTGTCAGTAAGCTAATGAATCTCATTTGAAAATGTATCGGATTCAATTATAAAGAGTTGGTTCACCCAAAAATTATACAGTCAAAATTACTTACTTGCTTCTGTGGAACACAAAAGCAGAAGTTCAGCAAAATGTTGACACTGCTCTTTTTCATACGATGAAAGCATATTGTGACCACAGTCCTTCAAGCTCCAAAAAGGACCGAAAACCCCATAAAAGAACTCTATATGAATTGTTCCAACCCCTTTGAAGCAATAAGATAGCGGACCAAAATTGAAGTTGTTATTCAACAAAAAATATTCTTTCTGTTATAGCTCTTAAACATTTGTCATGCTAGTGCAAATTTAATTTAGGTGCCACACCAGGGTTGACCTCAAAGACATCAAATGTCATTGACCACGTTTACATGCTCTTAAAAAAACTAAAAGGTTTATTCCAGGGTTTTTGCAGTAAGTGGTGTTCTGAAACATGTAAACAAGAACGCAGATTTCCTTACGCTGTTTAAGGGATTAAGAGAAAGCGGTTTAACACACCCAGGTTTCTCACAGAGATCACGGCTTAATGTGGCCATGCAAATGCTTAAGCGTCATTCTAACAGATTTTTGAGGAGCGTGCGTGTACGTGAACAGACCGGATAACAAGGGTCATAGGATGGAGCCTGACAACAAGTCAACAAAGGGAAAGAATTCAACATTTCTGTGAGTACAGAAAAGCATATACACTATAAACTATACCCATTTTGTTACACCTTTGTAAAATTTAGACTGTCCCTCATACTTGCATATTTGCATACGTATATGGGGGAATCCCGGAGTTTTACATAAGTGGAAAACCCCAGTATTGTAACGTAATTCCGCTGTAGTTCGATAGAAATTTAAGGTTACAAAGCAACAATTCTAGAATGTCTAGAAATAAAGCAAAGCAACTGAGAATAAAATAGTTAAGTCTTCCTCGAATACCATGTTTGTTATTTACCCAAGCGTCGTGGGGAAATTACGTGGCTGTGGAGAAAGCGGATTCTCTGGATTACCGACCGAGCCTCATGTATTAGGGAGTAAAGTGTACGCCGCTTATACAGTGCATGTAAACCGGAATGCTACTTTTTCGCAGTACGCCGATTTCTCACAATACGCCGCTTAATGATGTCTGTGTAAACTTAGTCACTGCTGCTTGCATGTATTTCAGTCTACTGGGACACTGAATTTTAATTAAGGATGAATTATGAAAAGTTATTGTATTGCTTCAAATACTTGGAATAAAGCACATGAGTCATATTGACTACTATTTTGGCACTTTAATGGTCATTTTTGGTCCTTTTTTGATAATGGCATCATCTAAACACTGTCTGCTTTGATTTTGTATAGACGAGCAAGCTTATTCTGCTAAACATCTGTGTTCTATGGAAGAAAGAAAATCATACAGGTTTGGAACAACATAAAGGTGAATAAATGGTGACAGAAATCAAATTTTTTAAAGTGAACAACTTTTGTCTTGCAAGTAGAAACAATCATGTTTATATTTCTAAAATTGCTTGCATATTTTACTAATTATGTGGCTATGTGAGCAGGTTTGTTTTTAACTGGATTGTGGTTTTGAGCCAATGATGACTGACCTAGGTTTACCATGGGCTCCTGTAACAATGACAGGGAGTTCTGAAGGGAAGCTGGCTCCTCCGAGCTGGGAGTGCTCATTCTTTTCCTCCCTCCTTCCTCTTTTTTATTTTTAGGTTCTTGTTTGTTCTCTTGTTGAGTGGGGGGAGAGGCCAGACAGCAGTGGGCATCTGAAGTAACAAATGTTACATCCCAGCACATGAGCCATTTTAGATAAAAACAATTAGGGTTTAGATTAACTGTTGCTTTACATCAGAGAAGGTGATAAGGACTCAAGTATGTGCTGGCATTTTGCTATGACATGGGCCATTGAATATACAAGATCCTGAAAATTAACACATTTGTGGTATGTTTGGAGTTACATAATACTAATTTTTCATTTAGAAGGTGTAGATGTAGTTTTAGGATGAAAGATCTTAGTATAGATAATTACTTAGTGTAAAGGTATATCATTGTTTAGACTAATGCAGTGCAGTGCATGTTATGCTGTTATTATGGTAAATGTGCTTCATTCACTGTTGGCAGACAAGTAATGGCAAGTATGCCAACTCCCTTACTAAGGCACATGATCTCATCAAAAATTATTCTGGTTGTTTATTTAGGTACTGTTTAGATTTATTTATAGAATCTTTCAGTAAATCTATCACATAGTCAAAGTCTGGGAAATATGGGAGTTTGAGGAAATGTGGATCATATTCTTGGGAATTTCACATCTTCAAGGTGTGAAATTGTACCAAGATGTATAGATTCTTTCATTAATACCATGAGGGAAAATTAGTGCAATAGCAGCCTGGTACATACATCATTGTATGCATAAAACAGCAATACAAAACCAAAAGTAACAATGGATACAAAGAATTGATCACATACAGAATAATAATGATTCGTAAGCCCAAAGTATACTTTGGTTTTGACGCAATGCTTCGTGTCTGCGTAGAGTGAAATGCTCGCCTGAAGTATACTTAATGTGACTGTGCGCGCTTCCACAGGCAGTTTACACACGCACGCAATGACTGCTATGAGATAATGTACTATTTATCTTGAAGAGTTCAGACCCCAAAAAATGTCTTTAAATTACTTCTGGCTCAAGTTATATAAATGCATGTATCTCCTGACCTCCTCACACATGCGCTCTTGACATGCACATCCACTGTTGTTGTTTTGACATTCCTCTCTTGATATTAAGCGGTGATTTTCTAGCACTTCTTAATGACAGCAATGACTCAACTGTGAGTGTTGCCACCTTGTGGACCCACTAATTAGTGCAAATAATTCCAGAAGCATACTGTGCATTCAGAGTAAATGCTGCAAGAAAAATCGGGACAAATGCATTAAGCAAAGATCTTCTATACCGAGATAAAACTTCCATGCTTTTATCATAGGAGAAACTGTAACGTCAACTAGTTTGTTACGACAGCAAGTCACCATTTGGGTATACCATTCAAATGAATGGGGAAACTGTAGACTGATATCTACTTGTTGCAAAATTGTCATTGTCTTCTCGAATATAATAGCAATTTTATCATTGTAAACTCCACACATAGTTCATTCCAAATTGATTGTTTAATGTAAAACTAGGGCTGTCAATATTTATAGCGATAAATAAACTCCATGATATCGACGATAAGCTTTTGAGTAATTTTCTATATTTAGCCTGTGTTGTACATCTAGACATGCGTGTTGCTAAAAACACAGTTTTTTTTTATCGTATGTTTCCACTGGTGCGTGCTGAGCGAATGTGAGCGAGCGCTGTCAATTCCGGAAGCCGAGCGTCAAGCTCGCGAGGTGGATTGTAAAATTGACAGCAGTGCGGGGCAAAAAGTTCCCTAGCGTTGGGAGTGGCTTTGTGCAGATTTCTTCAGTGTCAGTGGAAACGCAGCCTCAGACTGTATGAAGTTGCTGTTGCCCCCGCAACGCAGGTCACCGCGTTCCAGATCTGGACCCCAGATCGATTCCATCTTGACTGCAAGACATCATGACGACGGTTACGCCTTCTCATCGTCTCTGCAACAGTACCGGTTGCATCATATCTGATCTTTCTGCGCTGTATTCTTGAATATTTTTCTCTAGCATTGAAACACGCTTCACTGATGCCCTGTCCGCACCCGCATCCTCTTTTCCCTACATGTGAGTAGACACGAGGTGTGTGTTTCCAGAGCACCTTTAGACCATAACATTTTTTCTTTCTAAATTTAGTTTTATTAATCAGCATCTTCCAAGCCTTTAATAATAAACAAATAGATTTCTAATTTTGTGAAATTATTCAGATTTCATCATCTCTGACAAGGATGAAAGACAAAACAATTACTAGTTTGTAGCCTAGTCTTTCTCACTTTAATGAAAATAGAAAAATGGTCCATTCCGACTTTTACATTTTCAAATGTTTCTCTCTGGAGATACCCCTGAACCCCCATACAGTATCATTCATCAGTCACAAGGGCTTATATGCCCCCATACTTGGATATCTGTATGTAAAGAGATATGAAAATAATTTAAAGCACAATATATATATATATATATATATATATATATATATATATATATATATATACTGTCATTATGATTCAAAATGAACAGATCATCTTATAACATTCATATCCAACTTCACTCAATTGATAAACTCTATAAAATATTGTAATATTTTCATAGAAAATTCCTCAGACACCACTGCATTGGTTGTGTCTGGGCCCCCCAACACAGTTTTGTAAAGACTATTTAGACTGTTTAAGATGTAGGTTTCTCTTCTTTTTTTGGAAATTAAAAAAAAATTTGCACGTGATTGAATACCGTGATAAATACTGATATCGAATGATATGAAAAAAATATCTTGATAATATGTTTTGCCATATCGTCCAGCCTTATGTAAAACATGTTGAAGATTGGCGGACAGGTGGTCAATTCAATAAGTGATGAGCTATTTCCTTACAAAAGCAGTTTATTTAGCATACTGAAGCATCGGACCCACTTTATATTAGGTGGCCTTAACTAATATGTACTTAACCATTTGATAGAGTGTACTTATTATGTACATACATGTAGTTACATTGCAATTACATTTAAAGTACTTGTATTTAAATACATTTGTAGTTACACTGTTAACTTTACCCCTATCCCAACCTAATGCTTACCCAAAACCTAACTCTAACCCCTTATTCTAACCCTAACCCTACCCTTACTCCTAAACCTACCCGTACTTCAACCTCAGTAGCAACAAATGTGGGAATGTTGCAGAACAGCATGTAGTTACACAGTAAATACATAGTCTTGTATGTATTAAATATTTGTACATAGTAGTTAAGGCCACCTAATATAAAGTGTGACCGAAGCATCTCCTACATCAACATCCATTAAAAAAAAAAAAACAGCCTTTTGTCTCCTTGTCAGTTTACCACCCATAGAGTCTCTATGGGACCACCGCATGATGCATTGCTATGCTAACCTGGAATGCCTAGCGTTCACGTCTGACCGAAGTATACTTTGGGCTTAAAGCTATTAATGGCACTTTTCCACTGCACGTTATGGTTCGACTCGCCTCAACTCTACTCGCTTTACTTGTCTGAGCTTGCATTTCCATTGCAGTTTAGTGCCACCTCAATGTGGGTGGGATTATAGGCTGATCGTCATAGTTGCGCCGCCTCTACTGCCGTGACATCATCTTAAACACGACACAAACTGACCAAAACAATAACACGACCGCTAGCTGTTAGCTACTAGCTCATTGTGCTGCATAAAGCAGTTGTTGCATGGTGCTTTTACACAAGTATAACAGTTAAATTGGCCTGGTTGTTTTAGAAGCAAGCTTCCGGTAGCTGGTCAACTAAATAAAGCGAAGCTTTCAAGCAGAGTATAGAGTTAACATAACAAAACATACCATCCTCCATCGTGGATCAATGCCAGTCCAGGTCACTCTCCCTTCCATTGCTCGCCGTTTGAGATAGCGTCCATTTGGTCGACCACTTCCACTTTTTCTTGATGGTTCTGTAGTCACTTTTAAGTTTTGTTTTTTTTACTTTTCCCTACAATGTTGGTGGGTCCAGTGGTTGCTATGTGCGGCCAACAGCTGATACACTTCCTGAGAGACATTTTTGTTTTGCTCATCGCTAACGAGTGGACCGTCTGCACCTCGTTTATTGACCATGGTGTGGTTTTGCGTACAACCATTTATTTTTTCACAATTCGAAAGTCGAGTGAACAAATGATACTGCTATCGCTGTTACTAACTTTAAAACTAGTGGGTTGATGTCGCGTGTCGGATATCCAGTGATCGTGGTAGTGACCATTCTCCCTGACCAATCAGTGATCTGCAGGATTTTGATGTCACATTTAGTATCAGCACGGCTTGGAACCTTGACTGAGATGGTACTAAAAAAAAAGTATCAGGTACCAGGTATTATCCACTGTGGAAAACCCCAAAAAAGTTGTACCGTGCAGTGGAAAAGCCCCATAAGTCTGTGATCTAGATTTAGGTTTGGCTGAAAGTTAACAGTTATGTGAGAGCAAGTGTCATCAGTGTCATCACTCAGTGTCCTTATGTTATTATCAATGCTTATGTTATTAACTTATGTTTTCAAACCATGGGGGTGTATATGATGCTGTTTACCTTTTTTCCAATCCAGTGCATTGCTTTATGCTGTACCCTCATTAATATAAGCTTAATCTTCACAGAAAAAGAAATGGAGGAGAATTGATCGTAGCATGATCGGAGAACCCACAAACTTCGTCCATCTGACACACATAGGCTCAGGTGAAATGGCAGATGGCATGCAGCCGGTAAGATATATTTCAGTGTTTTAGTACAGTGAAGGTTTTAGTCTTGACTGAACGTTTGTCTCAAACAGGGTTACTGTTACTGGAATTTACAAGATCAACTGGCACCAACTACTAAATCTTTTTAAAATCCCCATTGATGATCACCATCAAAATCCCCAATTCTTGCTCCCTTTCGCTTTTACACAATCACACGACCACTGCACCTGACAGTTGTTTTAACATGTCCTGTTGTCTCAATTGTAACTGCCTATATCATGTATGTGGTAGTTCTGCTAATGAAATGGTCTCTCTGTGCTGCCAACCCCTTGGGCTCTAGACTTTCAGTGTTAATACACTTCACAGTTTTATATAAAGCATGTTCATCATAATGAATTAGTTACATGATCTATAGATGTTTTTTTATGTTAGTCTTTGTTCATAATTCAGTTGATATTATTCTTATTATTACAATCTATAAATCTAAATCTTAAGCCCTGTACACACATGCAGCAACGTTATCGCTTGATGTCGCTAATCTGTACTGTGAAGTCGCTAGTGGGCGTTTCTACTGCTTCTGCGTCTTGCCATGTCTTTTGAAAACGTGATCATAGATGAGGCATTTAAAACTAAAGATTTCATTCTAATTTAAGAAGGAATCTGTTTTCTTGTCCCTAAGAATCACATTCTGCAGGGGAGAGTGTTTTTATATGAACTGCAGCAGTGCTCACTGCATTATAACATTAATAAGAAGAACGAACTTTCAATGTACTCACTCAGACTGCCGACAATTACTTTTCCGTGCATAATTTTTTATTATATCCATGTTTGTCATTATAGACGAATCATATAGAACAGTGAGATCGCTCACAGAAACATTAACAAGTCTGTCTTGCCTGCACTCGACTCGATTATCTCAAAGGAGATGGGTGACATGAGCTCCTTTGACACAGTCTTCACTCCTATATTGGTTGTCACTCCAGAAAGTTGCTTCTCATTTGCATCAAGTTGAACTTTTATCAACTTTGTCATGTTGCTGGCCACGCCCACATCTAGTCACTAGAGGTCGGCTGCATCCGAAAACATAGAGAGCTGACTTGCTCCTTGCTCCCTAATCAGTTAATAGCTTAACTGACAGCTGTTTTGAATTAATTTAAGGAAACTGGTCTCTGAACAGTTTGAAAAGCTCCTTATTTTCATTTTGCCTTCGTATACAGCCTCCGAAGGTAACATTTTCCTGGTTTCAGATGCAGCTGTCGCTCGTGTCAACAGAAGTCTCCAGTTCTCATTGACAATGAATGAGAACTTTGTTGTTGCATGTGTGTACAGGCATTATTCACACAAATGAGCATGCTGAGCTACAATTGTTTTTTTCTGTTGAAGTTTTATTTATTTTGTATTTCATTATATTAAACTATTTATAAAGTTATTATTAGTAAAAATAGTATAAACTGTTTTTGATGTTTATTCTTAATATTAACATCAAGGCATCTAATAAATCTGATTCAGGTGAGCTTTTACACTTTTTCAGTTTATTTTAGTTTTGACGTTTTATTGAGTATGTATTATATTATTTATAACTGTATATAAATTTGTTATTATCAGTGTTGGGGTAACATGATAAAAGTAATGTGTGTTATGTAATCAGATTACTTTTTCAAGTAACGAGTAAAGTAAAGCAATATGTTTTATTTTAGACCTTAATATTTTTTTAAATAAGTAACACGTTGCTTTTGTATACCTCTCCTTTCAAAAATTCACTCCCTCAACAGCTGTGTTAGAAGCCTCATCGCAGCTGTGGTAACTGATTTTTTAAAACATATTCCAGGGTAATATAATACAATGTTCAATGTTATAAAGTTTTATTTTTATATATTTATAAAATGAGAAATATAAAAAAGTTTGCTACATTTACGTTGTAAAAGAATGCCGAAACGCATCATAACAGATCTGTGTAGATGGTCCATTCTAAACTCTGGTTGGAATAGGGCGGAACCTTTGGGATGTGCTGGGGACATTACACTGATGTACACACCATAAACACACACACAACAGCGATTCCATGTTAATGATCAAGTGACAGAGAAAAAAGACCTCTTACATAACAAACCCAGACTGGACTTACAAATTACTTTTTGTCATTTATAAGGTGGGATTTAATAACCACAGAAGCACATCAAGTCCTAACTGTCACTTAAAAACCAAACACAAGATACATGAGGGAATCTGTGGCCAGCTAGCTTGTTCGAATTCTCCCGTGGAAAGTTTGTTGATGAGCCGTTTAAACTCTTTCAATTTTGAGCAAGTTGCTGCTGATGTTTCAATTTTAAATTATAGAATATTTCGTATAAAGTATCATTATGTGGGCAGTTTCAGCACTTAATGCAGAACTAGACATTTGCTGTGTTCGAAATGGCATACTACGTCTACATTTAGTCATTTAGGAGATGTTTTTATCCAAAACGACTTACAAGTGAGACACATAGCAAGCAATTTGTTATACAAAGTTTAACCACATCTGCAGTATAGGACTACCAATTTATCATAGTGACTGGCGTAGTAAATATGTAAGCACATAAGTAAGAGACAGACAAGGATTTTTTTTTTTTTTTTTTGCACGTTAAGTGCAGTTAGTGTGGGTTGGGTTAGTGCTCGTGGAACAGATATGTTTTCTGGTTCTTGAATGTTGAGGAGGTAGCAGCAGATCGTGTGGAGGTTGGAAGTTCATTCCACCACAGAAGAGCAGAGAAAGTGAAGGATTGTAAAATAGACTTTGAGCGTCTTTGTGATGGGACCACCAGGCATTGCTCATTCATAGACTGCAGAGAGTGAGTTGGAGCATAGACCTGAATTAGTGAATTGAAGTAAAAGGGTGCGGTTCCATTGGCTGTCCTGAAAGCCAGAGTGAAAGCATTGAATTTGATGTGGGCAGCTACAGGTAGCCAGTGGAGTGAAATCAAGAGTGGTGTGACTTGAGCCCTTTTTGGCTGATTGAAGGCCAGACACGCTGTTGCATTCTGGACCATCTAAAGTGGCTTAATTGTGTTAGCTGGAAGGCCAGCCAACAGAGCATTGCAGTAGTCCAGTCTTGAAATGACCAGAGCTTGAACCAGGAGCTGTGTTGCATATTCAGAGGAGTTCAAAGGTCTGATTATCTTGATGTTGTAAAGCACGAAATCTGCAAGACCGGGCGGTTGATGAGATGTGTGTGGTGAAATTAAGCTGGCCATCTACCACCATTCCCAGGTTCCAGGCTGTTCTAGTTGGTGTCAGTGTAGTTGAATCAAGATGAAAAGTGAGGTTGTGGTCAACAGATGGTTTGGCTGGGATCACAAGGAGTTCTGTCTAGGCAAGGTTGAGCTTAAGGTGTCGTTCCTTCATCCATGTTGAAATGTCCAAGAGGCAGGCAGAGACACGAGCTGAGACAGTAGGGTCATCAAGCTGGAATGACAGGTAGAGCTGTGCATCATCTGTGTAGAAGCGATAGGAAAAGCCATGTGCCTCAATTAGCGGTCCCAGTGATGTTGTGTACATAGAGAAGAGGAGGGGCCCAAGCAATGATCCTTGAGGAACCCCAGTGGTAAGCTGGTGTGCCTTGGTCACCTCTCCAGGAGACCTTGAACAATCTGCCTGTGAGATATGACTAAAACCATCCTAGCACAGTTCTTGTGATGCCTAGGTCAGAGAGGGTGGACTGGGGGATCTTGTGGTCACTGTGTCGAAGGCAACAGACAAGTCAAGGAGGATAAGGACGGATGATTTGGAATTAGCTCTCGACAGTCACAGGGTTTAAGCTACAAGAGGGCAGTCTCTGTTGAGTGTCCTATTTTGAAACCAGACTGATGTCTGTTGAGTAAGTTGTTCTGTGAACAGTAGACAACTGGTTGAAGACAAACTCTTGAGTTTGTGTGATATTATTTTTACTATTTCTGCCATACGTATGACAGAAGCAGTTAGGGTTGGTATGCCATTCCGAAGAGTAGGGTGGGTTGGGATTACCACATAAAATAACTAGAGACTGGAACTGCATGCATTTGTTTGGACATATAATTTGAACAAGGATGAAATGAGTTTTGCAGGACAAAAGCCTAATGATTTAAGTCACCTTTAGAATATCTGAAGGCAAGTTAGAACAGGAGTAGGATAGAACAGTAGGGAAACTTTGTCAATAATTTAATGTAGATACAGTACAGTATTTGCCCATATCCTGATTTCTTGTGTTTTTGAGTATATTTCATACAAAATTATTAAAAAATTTCAAACAAAATGGCATTCTGAGTACACATATAATACAGTTATTACATGTTATTTATTGAAGCAAAAAGTTATCCAATACGAACTGGGCCTGTGTGATAAAGTATTTCCCCCCTTAGTTACTAAATCTCCAAATCTATGAAACTGCATTCATAATGGGGTTCAACTGGACTAGATACACCCAGGCCTGATTACTGCCAGCCCTGTTCAATCAAATCAACTTTTTCATCAGCATGAATTTGGCTAAAAGGTCTCACCCAGTATCACACTATGTAAAGGACAAAAGAAATTCCAGAAATTATGAGGAAAAAGGTGATTGAAATGCATCAGTCTGGGAAGTGTTGCAAAGCATTTTCAAAGGCTCAGGGACTCCAAAGAACCACAGTGAGAGCCATTATCTCCAAATGGATAAAATTGGCACAGTAGTAAACCTTCCCAGAAGTGGCCGACCTTTCAAAATTCTGCCAAGTGCACAGCGGCGACTCATCTGGCAAGTCACAAAAAAGCCAAGGACAAAATGAACTGCAGACCACTCTGGTATCAATAAAGGTCACTGTTCATGACTCACTATCAGAAAGACATTGGACTAAAATGGCAGCCATGGAAGAGTGGCGGCGAAAATAACTGCAAACGCAGAAGAACATTAAGACTTGTCTGAATTTTTCCAAAACACACCTTGACTTGTCTGAATTTTTCCAAAACACACCTTGATGATGCTCAAAGCAATTAGGAGAATGTTCTATAGACTGATGAGTCGAAAGTGGAACTGTTTGGAAGACAGGGGTCCTGTTACATATGGCATAAATCAAACACAGAATTTCACTAAAAGAACATCATACATACAGTTAAGCATGGTGGTGGTAGTGTGATGGTGTGGGAATGCCTTCGTGCTTCAGGGCCAGGGTGACTTGCAATAATTGAGGAAAACATGAATTCTGCTCTCTACCAGAAGATCCTAAACAAGAACATCTGATCATCAGTCTGTGAGTTGAAGCTCAAGCGCAACTGGATTATGCAGCAAGACAATGATCGAAAGCATAGGAGTAAGTCCACCTCTAAATGGCTCAGAAGAAGCTAAATGAAAGTTGCAGTGGCCTAGTCAAAGTCCTGACTTGAACCCGATTGAGATGCTGTGGCAGGACTTTAAACAAGGCAGTTCATGTTTAACACCCTCCAATATGGCTGAAGTAAAGGAGTTTTGCAAAGAAGAGTTGGCCAAAATTCCACCACAGCATTGTGAAAGACTGATCTCCAGTTATCAGAAGCGTTTGGTTGCAGTTGTTGCTGCTAATGGTGGCACAACCAGCTATTAAGTTTAAGGGGGGCAGTTAGTTTTTCACACGAGTGATAAAGGTGTTGGATTACTATTTGAAAACTGTATTTTGTGTTCACTTTGATTGCCTTTGTTTTATGTAATATCTCATTTGAAGATCTGAAACAATTTAGTATAAATAATACACAAATAGAAGAAATCAGGAAGGGGCGAATACTTTTTCACTTCACTGTAGTCTTTCTATAAAACACACTATTATTACAAAAACTAATAGCATAAAGACATTTGGAAGCCTTTAACTAAAACTTTCACAGTTGTTAGTCTTAATAGATTTGCCATTTGTCTCCTCTTTACATCATCAGTGCTGTTTATAATGTCAGGGCTGTCTAGCCATTGGAGAGATTTGACTTTCCATTAAGCTCTTGAGTAGAACATTCTCTTTAGAATTCAAATGGGTCACATAAGTTTTCTGACGTGAATCATGCGGCTTTGCGATTGCTGTAGCAAAGTAGATTATTATTTACATCTAATCTAAATAATAAACCTGCTGTTTTGCTTCTTAAATGAACTAAATGTGCTGAATGTCTTGGACATGTTAGTGAAGTGAGACTTGTGTAATATATTAATTGTGTACTCATTGGGCTGTTGAGTTGTCAAAAATAAAAGAATTTGGATTTACCTAATCCTGCAGCTCAAGAGAGAGAGACTGAATACCTGGGCTGATGAAAAGCAGACTGCAACTTGTTCAGAAGAATGTTGGCAAGTGGCCCGTCAGAGAGAATAGAGCTCTTTAAATGAGTAACTGTTCGTCAAGGCCTTTGCAGTGGTCATTGAAAGCCAGAAAGGGTTTGACTTCACTTAAATGATTGACTTTTAAGTGGCCACGCTGATCAATTGTTTCAGGAGAGTGAAAACAATACTAAATTCTTAAATGGTGTTTAATGGTGGCTTTAGTAGTTTTATCAAAGGCTGGACTTGTTTACAATAGGCCTACAGATAGCTGAAACTTACATGTCCATGTAATGTGCCGAGCATTTAAAACAGGTGATTTACCCGCTAGATTTTCACTTGTGGTTCTGTTCTTTTGTGTTGTACTGGGAAATTGTGTATTGAATGGCCAGTGAGAAATGGCTTCCTCCTCGTGCTGCTGTGCAAATTAGTGTTCCTGCAAAATATGATGTAACAATGGGTGTGTCACAATGATGATCTCTGTGTGTCAACAGGCTAGTTCACCCATGACAGATGTAGTATTTCAGCTCCAATTCTTGTAATATATGTGGATAGCACTACTTTTTTTTATTCCTCTCATGTTTATGCATAATACAGCATTAATAAAAGGAAGGAAAAATGGTGATTATAATAATAATATAGCAATAATAGACTAGTATCAGACTATCTGCATTGGCCAACAACTGTACCTGTTTGACCTGTTTTGAGCAAATATTGTGTGAAAGGAATTTCATTCAATCTATTTTGTGTGCTCATAAAAATTTTATTACTACAATACAATGGTAGTTTATTCTAACAACGTCGAACAGTGTATGTACTTGCATCGCAGGAGATTGATGTCATTTTTTCTGAAAATCATAAAAATTCCCACCACAGTGCCATCTCAAAATCGGTATTGTGTATAATAGAATTCTGTGGTGATAATGATGGTGATGGAAATTACATATTGAATGTTTTTTAAATTAAAAGGCTGCTTCTTTTTTCTCACTAAGGCTAATGTCATAGCTATTTACATTTAATGTATCATAAAAAAACTTGTTTTAATTATATAGATAAAAAAAAAATTAAATCCATACAATGCAAGTTTTTTTGACCAGAAATTTCAAGCTCCAAAAATCACATAAAGGCAGCATAAAAGTAATGCATTGGACTCCAGTGGTTTAATCCATATCTACAGAAGCGATATGATAGGTGTGGTGAGAAGCAGATCAATATTTAAGTCACATTCTGAAACTGAAAGGGATTTTTAGGAAAAAAAAAAAATAAAAAAGGTTTGAAACATTGATCTGTTTCTCACCCAAAGAAACTACCAGTTTCTCACTGGAGTCATATGGATTACTTTTATGCAGCCTTTATGTGATTTTTGGAGCTTCAAAGTTCTGGTCACCATTCACTTGCATTATAAGGACCTACAGAGAAGATATTCTTCTAAAAAATGTCATTTGTGTATAGCAGAAAGACAAAGTCTTACACATCTGGAATGGCATGAAAGTGAATAAATTATGAGAGAATTTTCATTTTTGGGCAAACTATCCCTTTAACTAATAGTTATGGTTTTGTTGAAGTTAGTGACAGGCACCTCTGTTTATGAACATAAGATGTAGTGTTGGTAATTATGTACGTTTTCCTTGGCAGTAACCTGCTTATGTCCCTTTCTTTTGCAGTCTGGTCCGATCCAGGAACAAATGCGATCCAAAGTGCCACATGCTAATGGACGAAACAGCTTGTTATAGCCTCTTTACTGTGAGTATGACTACACACACATGCCTTCCTCATTCTCTCCAGTCAGTCAGTTTGATCACAGACCATCATCTGTTCCCCAGGCTTTATTGATTTTACCCCAAGATCCTCAGCAGAACCAGGCCGGCTAGCAGCACTTTACCAGAATGGAAGACAGATACTGGCTTTACATCAACAGAACATGTTTCTGTGGCTGCCAACATGGATGTCACCTCTGCAGGGTTTTTTATGTTATGTATCCTCTTTTCAGAGGAAACATTTGCCCCACCCCCCTACACAAAGACTGATTTAGTAGATTTGGACCAGAATGTATGAGAATGCCTGGAAAAAAGTGTGCGTGTGTGTAATGTGCATTTGACTGTGTTAAGACACTGGCAGTGCTTGTTGTAGAAGAGGAAAGGCTCTTATCACGGTAAAACAGGGGACTATTTGACTGCCTTCCTACACTTATAACTGGCATGTTTGTCATAGTCTATCATTGATAAGGATGTGCGCAAATGTGTGTTTGCTTTTCTTTTGTAATGGAAATACTTTTCTCCTATAGCATTACAGTGTCTCTAACTGCTTGCCATTAACAGTTGCACAAAAAGTTGTTGTTTAGCATATGATCCAGTATGTGTATAGTAGATATACACCGATCAGCCACAACATTAACCAGCCTAATATATTGTGTAGGTCCTCCTCGTGCCGCCAAAACAGCGCCAACCCGCATCTCAGAATAGCAATCTGAGATGATATTCTTCTCACCATAATTGTACAGAGCAGTTATCTGAGTTACCGTAGACTTTGTCAGTTTGAACCAGTCTGGCCAGTTGGAGTAAATTCTAGAAAAATCCCAGGAGATCAGCTGTTACAGAAATACTCAAACCAGCCCATCTGGCACCAACAATCATGCCACAGTCCAAATAACTGAGATCACATTTTTCCCAATTCTGATGGTTGATGTGAACATTAACTGAAGCTCCTGACCCATATCTGAATTATTTTATGCACTGCACTGCTGCCACACCTTTGGCTGATTAGATTGTTGCATGGATGATTGTTGGTGCCAGATGGGCTGTTTTGAGTATTTCTGCTAACTGCTGATCTCCTGGGATTTTTCTAGAATTTACTCTGAATGGTGACAAAAACAAAAAACATCCAGTGAGTGGCAGTTCTGTGGATGGAAATGCCTTGTTGATGAGAGAGGTCAACAGAGAATGGCCAGACTGGTTCGAACTGACAGAGTCTACGGTAACTCAGATAACCACTCTGTACAATTGTGGTGTGAAGAATAGTATCTCAGAATGCGGGTTAGCGCTGTTTTGGTGGCACGAGGGGGGCCTACACAATATTAGGCAGGTGGTTTTAATGATGTGTCTGATCAGTGTATATATATTAGTATAAAATTATGGTGCCATTATAGTACATCCAAAAATGAAAATTCTGTTATGATTAACACCCTCATTCCAAGTGTCATTTCAAGTCTGTACAACATTGTATGGAAAAAAAGATGCAATAAAAGTGATTGGTGTCTGAGGCCTACAGTCCCTAACATGAAAAGAACATGAGGATGTGTACATGAAAGAATTTTCATTTTTGGGTGAACTTTACCTTTAAGAGATTTTATTTCTTTTTAGTTCATAATGTCAGCACGTCTGATAATTGCATTAACAACCCCGGCAGGATGGCTTTTATAGCGGTAAAGATTAACCCTCAAGTATTAGAAAAAAGGCTTTGTTCTTGAACTTCACCTCCAGTAGCCATTAACTGTTTATCCGAGTTTAGACTTTGAACACCGGATATCAAGTCACTGCCCTTTGCAATTTAAACATCACATTTAGTCTCACTTTCACACGTCGAGCTCCACCCCACACTAGCATGAACACATGCTCTGTTTCCAGTAATCACACAGCATACCTCGTATACATTTCTCTGTACTTTACGTTTTTGGAGGCAGTTTAATGTAGCACTGTGTTGGGCTGAATTCTGCATGTTGACAAACAGATGTTTGCTTGTAATTGTGACATTTTATTTTTAAGATCCCAAACTGTTATTTAGTGTTTTTTTTGTAATTTGTTAGGATATATCATACATTTTGGTATAAAAAAAAAACATGCATAGTGAACACTTTGGAACACTGTTGGTTTAGAAATTAAATGTTCTACTGTATTTTTAGTAAGGAGTTGTCCAGCGTTGCTGTAGAATCACACTTCATTTTTGGTAGACAGTATAGAGAAAACACAGAAGATTTCATCTCAGCCAAAGACCTCAATATCTCAGTTAACTTGATTATAAAAGTTGCCAACAGAGTTTTGCACCTTGGCTTTGTTTGTGCGTGTTTGATTGTTTATTCATTTTTCATGTATCTGTTATTTCACTTTTTAAATCCAAAATGCTTTTAGAGCAAAGCACTCACTCTGCCCCCCTTTTACTTTTCTTTTATATATTTTGTTTTAATTTTTTTTTTTTTAGTTCAATAGTCCATCTCTTGATTTTGTGATCAAATATAATGACATTGTGTTGTTTGTGTCTTTAATTTTTAACTTTGTGTTGTGCTTTGATTTGTAACAATACAGTTGCACAAAGAAAGGTCTGTTGGTTTTTATTAAGACACTATAGTGATATTGTCTGGGGAAAATGTGATATTGGCTGTCATGGCAATGAAGTTTTAATATAAAATGTAATACTTAATCATGTGAACACAGGTTTATAAGAGATAGTTTACGTGAAAATTCTCATAATTTACTCCCTCTCATGCCATCCTAGATGTGTATGACTTTCTTCTGCTGAACACAAAGACAAAGATTTTAAAAGAATATTTCACTCAATACAATGCAAGTGAATGGTGGCCAAAATGTTCAAGCTCCAAAAATCACATAAAAGGCAGTATAAAAGTAATCCATACGCCTCCAGTAGTTAAATCTATGTCTTTAGAAGAGATATGATAGGTGTTGGTGAGAAACAGATCAATGTGGGGTAATTTTTACTATAAATCTCCACCTTCACTTTCTAAAATAATGGAGATTTAGAGTAAAAAAGATTCAATTACGTTTCTGTTTCTCACCCAAAACAATTGCAGCACTTCAGAAGACATAATTAAATCACTAGTCATATGAATTACTTTTATGCTGCCTTTAGTTTTTTTGGCTATACAATATCCATAGTCCCTGCTCAGTCAATACACCAATGTGTATGACTTTGCTAATTTGCCATAGTTTCCCTCTGGAATTTCTGATGAGTTTTTATAATGGCGTGTTTCGATTTATGAGTGAAACCTTGTCAGTGGTTTACATTACTTAAAGACTCTTTCAGGTTTTGTTCTACAACATAAATTGCATATTATTTATATTGTGTCTTGATTTGCCCTTCACAAGTCAAGTTTAAAATATATGGGTGAAGATCAAATCCAAAAGCAAATTGTAACATGTTTACATTGTGACATTCATTAGCAGAGCCATAGCAAGGACTTCTGGGCCCCTTACCTGTTCAAATACAGTTTTGAATTTGTTGTGCGGCCTTGAGTCATTATCATATGAAATCCAAACAGTGCATGGAACACTGCCAGAAATGGTTGCGCAAGAAACCAACAAAAACAATGGACCTTGGGCGTAAAGACCTCACACCGGTCCAGACCAAACTTTCATTTAATTTCCTTTCTCTTAACAATGGCATGAAACACTGCAAAACAGACTGTCAATTTAATGAATGTGGCCATTTCTAATAACACAAGGAGCTATTTATTACAAACTGTTTTGAGATTTTATATATATATATTAGTTTTTCTTATAATACTAAACATATAGAAAGTATATAGGCCAGGCTACTGCAAAATATGGTAGTTATTTGCATAACAGCTGTCTGTTTTATGAATATTACTTAACCCAAACCTGGTGCAGAAAGAGTTACAACAGCAATGTTATTTAACCCTCTAAAGTTAAGCCATGATTCCGGTTTATGACTTGAATGCATGAAGAAATAAATTTCACCTCTCAGCTACCTCAATTCCTCAAAGATGGTTTTCTGAAAGGCACAAAATGTTCTTGACGATTTCAATAATTTCGCCTCCCTTTATTTGTTCTACAGAAATATGGTAAGCAGCAATATTTGATCACAGCAAGTGTTTAATATAACCATTTATTGGGATAAATATCATAGACAAGACATCCTTGTAGTATATTTCTGTTTTGAAAGTCCAGGTTGTATAAATATCTGCACATAGGAGAGTCTGTTAAATGCACTTTACAGGAAGCAGCAGTGGAGTAAAAGAAAACATTTCCCTGCAAAATTCCCCAAGAAAACCCTGCCCCATTATATATTCATATGTTAATATCAGGGACTAAAAACAGTACAAAAGGAACAAAAAACAAAACTTGGGCAAAACGTAACCGAAAACCTTAATTAAATTTCCAGTTGGTCCGGAGTGAAAACATTATTTTTAAATGCTGGTAACCGGTTAATTTTGTTCTGATCATTTTTTCATGATACCAAAAGGTCAAAGGGTTTATCGTGTACATTTTTGGAACTACACCACATCATGATCCCTGAAAAAAAAAAATGAAACGTGCTTTGATCCTGAAGGAAACTGCAGCGTCACAAATTTCTTTGCCTAATTGCCCATTGTTGATGTCGTATTCTGTGAATGAAGACCTTTTTAACAA
Source organism: Moxostoma hubbsi (assembly GCA_032164185.1). Taxonomy (NCBI): domain Eukaryota; kingdom Metazoa; phylum Chordata; class Actinopteri; order Cypriniformes; family Catostomidae; genus Moxostoma; species Moxostoma hubbsi. The sequence goes on along the minus strand of JAVLUX010000014.1, from coordinate 12,949,980 downwards.
GTGTGAGGAATTACTACATACTTTACAGTGGTGGCCAAAAATAGTATCTCCCTTGATTAATATGATACAAGAAGGTTCTGAAAAATATATCATTCTTGTTTATAATTTTGGTCTTTTATTCAAAATATTAACAAAAATCCATCCTCAAATATAAATCAAACAGTTCCAAACACAAGTTTTATAAAACATATAAATCACCCTTTTATTCAATACTTTGAGCAACCTCCCTTTGCCAAGATAGCAGCTCTGAGTCTTCTCTTATAATGCCCAATGAGGTTGGAGAACACCTGGCAAGGGTTCAGAGACCATTCTCCATACATAATCTCTACAGTTCCATGGTCCATGTTGGTGGGCTCTCCTCTTTAGTTCACACCACAGGTTTTCTATGGGGGGGGGGGGGGTTCAGGTCAGGGGGCTGGGAAGGCCATGGCAAAACCTTGATTTTGTGGTCAGTGAACTAATTTGTGTTGATTTTGATGTTTGTTTTGGATCATTGTCCTGCTGGAATATCCAACCAGAGCCCATTGTAAGATTTCTGGCAGCGGCAATCAGGTTTTTATTTTTTTATCTGTTAGTACTTGATAAGAGTCCATGATGCCATGTATCTGAACAAGATGCCCAGGACCTGTAGCATAACAGCCCCACAACATTAAAGATCCACCACCACATTTAACTGTGGTTATGAGGTACTTTCCATATGGCTGCCTCTCTTGTGTGCACCAAATCCATCTCTGGTGTTCTCTGGCAAAAAGCTCTTGTTTCATCTGACCATAGATCCTGGTCGCATTTGAAGTTCCAGTAGTGCCTGGCAAAACGAAGATGCTTGAGTTTGTTGTTGGATGAGAGCATAGGCTATTTCCTTGAAACCATCCCAAACAACTTGTTGTGAAGTCGATTTCTGATTGTAGTTGAGACTTTGACCCCAAGATCCAATGAATTCCTGCAATTCTCCAGCTGTGATCCTTGGAGAATCATTCTACTCACTGTGTGTGGAGACAATATAGACACACGTCCCCTTTCAGGCTGATTCGTAACATCTCCAGTTGATTGGCACTTCTTATTATTGCACTGATGGTGGAAATGGGTATTTTCAATGCTTTAGCCATTTTCTTCTAGCAACTTCCCATTTTGTGAAGCAAAATGCACATCATAAATTTATTCTTTAGTCTAACCCACTGTGATTAAGGAAATTTGGCTTGTTTTACCTCATATTTATACCCATGTGAAACAGGAAGTCATAGCTGAACAATCTCTTGTTCCTAGTCACCCAGGTGTACAAAAAAATAAATGAATAAAATGACAAATTTGAATGGGAATATACTTTAGATATATTTTACTCAAACGTTTCTAGGGGTGCCAGTAATTGTGGCAAATGTGTTTGAGAAAAATATTTAATTAGGAGACCCCTCTCCACCCTTCAATTAAAGGTTTGATTTTTGAACGAAAGATCAAAAAGGACAAACAGACATTTTTCACAGCCTTCTCTACTCATTTACGAAGGGTGCCAATATTTTTGGCCACAACTGTATATATGCACAGCAAATCCAGGTACAAGGAAGCCATTAATAGAGGTAAAACAGTTGTTTCCAAGTCTTCACTGAATTATTGTTAGATTTGATGCATTAATACAGATTTGATGCTGCTGGGCTTTGACTCAGATCTGTAAATAATGTTAATAAGCTGCTTATGATTTCTATGCCGATAAATCCACCACACAGGAAATAAATTAGTTTCTTATTTTGATGAGGCAAGTGGGTTATTTTGGGCTTGTTTTTCCAGACCATGCTGCTTGATTCTCTTGTGAGATCTGCAGCACTGCAATTGGCATTTCACCCACCTTTAGCACAGAGTACTGTCATTTTAAAAAGAACGTTATTAACCATTCTTTTATTCTAACAGCTAACCTTCTGGAAAGGAGGCTGCAGAACTTCTGAACTGGAAAATACAGTTTTTGCGCAGAACGAAACTAAATCCTAGTCCCTGGTTAAGTAGTAACAAGTATACACAAATATAAACTGAACAGCACTCCGTTCAGCAATATTATACCCTTTGTTTGTTTTGGCTCACCGATTTTGCATCAAACGTTTGAGCCTTGCCACTGTCGGCTCTAAAGCGTTCTGTATTTGTGCAGACTTCTTTCATGGATGACTAAATGCTCAGGTACAAAATATAATCTGCACTACGCAATATACAAAAACAATTCAATAAAATCTTTCAGAGAAGTTGCAAAGAGGGACATACAAAAGACAGATAGTACTTTGAAGTACTGGGGGATTCTCATGAAACTTCTTAATGTCCAGGTCATATTGAACCCTAAATCAATAACAAAAGAGAAAGAGATAGAAATACAATTTTGCATGTAGAAAACGAAGCCTTAATTTAGTACCATTAAGATTTTTAACCTTTTTAAATTATTTTCTGGACACTTAAGCACATTTTACACCCGATTCTCATTACAGTAACATGTCAAGACATTTAACTTTTACAATTGCCATTGTTTTTTGTTTCGTTTTTCACATTATTAAATGCACTTAGTTTTAATGTATTTTTTCTACATTTTAACATTAAAGTTATGCATGTTAATACAAGTTAATCCCCATTATTGTCAATGATTATTCTCATTACTGCAAGTCATTTTTAATGTATTACAGTAAAAAATGCTTTTGTATGATTATTTTTTTTCTTAATCTGTGAAAATAAAGGCAGTACCAACAGAGTAAAACTATGATGTTTATATACTTTTTGCAATGTAAAAAAAAAAAAAAAAAAGTTATGAGAATATCATATTGACCATAATTTTTCACATTGCAGTCATTTGGGGGTAAAATGTGCTTAACTTTCATGAAAATCTCTTAAAATCTATCCAATTAAATTTGTTTGCTTAATCCATTTGAGTTTGGACTACATGAATATTTTTTGTAGCATTGATGAAACTGGGCAGGGGATTTACATTGGGACTGGATGGCGTAAACAAGTGTTGCAATTAAGTGTCATTAAGCATTTGAGCAAAATCCGAACAGCTGGAGATTTAATGTTTAATTTTGTAATGTTTAATGTTCTGTTATATTGGCATTTTTAAAAAAGTGCCATTAGGCTGTAGTATTTTTGGGATTACCATTGTGGTAAAGATTACTTTATCTTAAGTGGCATATACAAATTATTAATAAAATAAATTAAGTTGGATCAACATAAGAAAATGTATTAAACAAAAGTACATTTAGTTTGACGAACCCAATAAAGTTAATTTGATTAGTACATTGATTTGACCTAATTCAACCAAATTATGTTGGCTGAATGAAACTGACTTAATAGTTTTACAAGCAATTTTATTTCATTTTAAATTAAGTTCAATTAAAGTTTAAATTCACTTGAGTAAGGGTAATATCTTCTATATGCAAAATATAATCTTATTAGTTTTTTGATTTTAGAGTAAAATAGGACCAGGTAAATTTCTTGACAGGTTTTGTGAGAATCCCGAAAGTAAGCTTTACTTTTTATTATCATGGTACACATGAATTCAGTGTCAGATAAAAGCACTGCACTTTTCAATAAAACCTTTTAGGGCATGAAACAACTTAAAAGTAAAACCCAACTTAAAATATTTCGTTTTACACATACCATTTTAGTGTGCTAGTCTGGTGCGGCGAGTTCAAAATTAAAATGTGTATTTTGATAGTAGCCTTGAAATACTTCTATTTGGCCCGATTATGCATGTAACAGCAAGTATAACTTTAGTAACATGCCATAATATTGAACATAAAATACATGAAGGGTGCAAATTGTCATATTTCCAACAGTCCAGGAAAACAGTTTAAATACAAATGACATAAAACAGTCTTTCATGTTGCTTGCAGAGGTCTCCTAACTCACCTCAGTGACCCACAGATGGGCCTCTCTAAAGGACCACTGTCTTTTTGCATTTCACCAAAGTCGGGTAGGAAGCAGTTTTTCCTGTCATTAGAGCATGCGTCCCAACACTTGACCTTTAACCTCAGTTAGTTCAGTTTCCCACATCACCCAAATGTGACGTGTACAGTATGTACACCTCTGCGTTTCCATTGGACACCTTCACCTGTTCATTCGCACCTCATACCTGCAGAAAAAATAAATGTCATCACCACCTCTGTTATCATGGCAGATGTTTTCTATGTATAGGCCTTTTAGTTAGCTATAGCAGCATTACATTATAGCAAAAACCACAAAAAGTGATAAAAAGCTAAATAAACATTGGCAATACACTATAATGGTTCACTTTACATCTAGACTACAGCTCTGACATCATGGATATTTTTAAAACCGAAAATAAAACTTTGAAAATCCAGATTCATCCGATTGATAACAATGATAGTAGGACAGTACATCAGTGTTGCCTGATGTGGACATTTACTCTCTGATGCAGTCTGGGATTTGCAGCTGGTCCACAGGAACAAACTCGGCCAATTCCTGCAAGCTGTGAATGAAGCGCATCTTCCTGCTAAATTTCTCGCTGTAAGAGGGAAGGAAAGGGGTCAGGCTGAGGGGGTTTAAATGGGCAATATGTATAGACACACGCACGCGCACACACACGCACGCGCGCACGCACACAGTGCTTACCTGATAAATGGTTTGATGACGGTGATTAAAGCCCTCACATACCAGGCTGGGTGAACCACAAAAAGCCCTTTTAGGTCTTTCTTTAACCTGAACAGAGAAGAGATAACTAGGACTTCAAGCACTTTGAATCACATTAATCTATCAGAAAAGCGAAATCAAAAAAACTTTGTTTCAGCACATAAAACGATTATTTTTTCAATTGTCAGGCTTAATTCTCATCCCTAAACTACACTGTAAAATTGCCTAAACTTTGCAGATGTAGATTGCTGACTGGCACAGAACTGGCACCACCCTGATCCATGAGAAAGGATGAGGCTTGGCAGTTAAATCACTGAAACTTGGAGTTTCCAGTTTGTTTACATCACTATTTCAGTGGTTTCATAGCCCAAGGGTTTATTAAGAATGTCATTTAACCATAACATTTGAGTTTGAGGCCAAAAAAAAAAAACATTCTTCTGAATGCAACAAAAGACATGTGATCTATGTTGAGAAAAGGTCAGACTTTGCACTGAAAGTGTGAAGAGAGAAGCTATAATTACAGAAATATCTCAGAGGGGGTTCCCTTACAGAATTCACATGGATTTCTAGCAGTTATTTTTTTCCCCTTCTGGGAGGTTCCTCTTTGATTTTATGATGTCATGCCTGACAGTGTTTGTTTCACTGTTGCTATTTATTCCAGTCAATTCAGTGACCAGCATATGAGTGGTCTTGAGGAAACTTCATACGATGATGCAGCGGAGCAAGCAGGAATGACAAGTCGGGCTATTTAGAGCAGTGGTTCTCAACTGGTTTTGCTTTGGGACCCAGATTTTATATTGGACATCAAGTGGTGACCCAACATGGTAAAAATGTAACCTGTATTTAAAGTAGCCTGGGTTGCATTTTCTTTGCCCCTGTATAGTTGTTAATGGTTTAAGTATAAGGGCATGTTTTAAGTGATATTTTTGATGTTGTTGTTATTTCTCTCCCCCCTTTTAAATGTTGATGAGCCTTTTTATTTACCATCCCATTTGTTTCATAGCATCACTCAAACAGAACATGTATTACACAGGAGGAAACCTTTGTCCAGAATGTTTAGAAGTTTTAATTTAATAAGAAACTAACATGTTAAAATATCTTTTACTGTTACTATTGTAAAATCGTGATAAATTTGAGCAAGTGTAATGATATGCAATTTGAAAAACCTTCATTTAGCACATAACACACTGTTGCTTTTTCCCCTCCTCAGTGCCGTTTAGTTTGTCTGGGCTTTCTAGCAATTTGGCTTCCTCCACAGCACTTTAAACTAGAAAATTCTAACTAGAAATTCAATTTAGCACAACAGTTTTGTGATCTGCGCCACGTTATCACGGTAAGCATGAACACAAAATGAATTCATTAAAATTTACCTCGCCAGCAGTCCAAAAATTCAATGAAGGGAGAACTATTGAGGGGTGGTACTATTCTTCCCCTGCTGATCTTGACCCCATCCAAAAAGAACTGCGACCCACTTTAGGCTCAACGCCCACCAGTTAAAAAACAATGATCTAAAGTATCCCACTTTCAAATCAAATGAAACATCCCAGAATACCTTATTTACATTATTGTCCTTTATCGGTCAATTATTCACCTTATCAGCCCCACTTTTCATAGTTCTGCCCTTCAGTGTTGTCTCTTATCTACTGGTTTGCATAGAAGCTACTGAGAAGAGTAGATCAAAAATGGATTACGTGTGAGAGCACAGCAAGTATTTTTCAACAAGAGTTGATGGTGTAAGTTTACAGCATCCCTTTACTATGTGGAAATGCTAGTGAGAAGTGTTTGTCACTTTAAATGTGTTTTCTGATACCCAGAGGTAAATTGGACCTGGCAGATCACATTCAGACAGCTTTTGACACACTACATTAACTAGCCATGTTTAATTCTACTTTATTTTAAGTTTCAAATTAATGTGTGTTCAAAATGTAGTTGACATGAAAGTTAACAGTGACGACTCGTATTATTTCACATGCAAGCTCATTTAAAAGGAAATTACATTAGTACTTTAGAATTAACTTGCCACCCTACATTTTTAAAAAGCTTAAACGTGATTCAAATTGTTGCAAACAGAATATAAAATAAAACATTTACTTTCACATGCAAGTGTGTGCATATAAAAATATAGTAGGACCCTCTCCCCGTCCCGGCTTAACACTCAAAAATCTACCTCACCTCAACTATAACGCAATGGATGAATGACATGAGGTGATTTTTTTTTTGTAATAACTTTGTTGTCTCTTAGAGTTTCATATCAGAGGCATAGCAGTACGTCCACAGCATGAAGGTAGGATGTGTATTTATGAACAAAGTACTGTTTAAAATCTCCCCGCTCTGCTTCCATATGTTTTGACATCCCCTGAACACTTAAATCTCATGATAACTTTAGGCGACTATGACCTGTAAATCCATTTGTCTAGCTTATTACAAATTGACGTCAACACCATAGATAACACCACAGAAAATGCTAGACCGGAAGTTCAAACACAACATTTTCAAGATGGCTGCGCACTAGATTTTTTGGCACATTAGGCGAGAAGAATGCAATGAAATACAACTTGGGATACTATAGCTTGGCCAGAATATGATGGGAAAAAAACAAAATGATTTACTTCAATAAAAGGAAGGTTACGGTGCCAAATCATGTCAGAGTTTCTTATAACCAAGTGTATTAAAAGACTGTAAGATTCCTCAATTCTGATTGGCCAATTGCAGCATACTGCAGTCATATATATATATATATATATATATATATATATATATATATATATATATATATATATATATATATATATATATATATATAACATTCTACTATATATTTGACCACAGTCCGACAACCATTTTCCTACACTATTCCGTATCTCTGCATTCTGTTGTCTCTTCATTACAAATAGATAACTGCCAAGTTTCACATTGTGAGGAGTTAAAAAAAAATAAATAAAATAACTCAATTATTTAAATTTGTGTGACTCCCATTGAGAACAGCCACACTGGCCTTAGAGCCTAAACAAAAGCTACAAACCTTACAGGAACTAATCCTGAATGAAGTATGCACTCCAAAAATTTCTAAATATATCCAAAAAAAAACATAAGCTGAGCAAAGGCCAAAATGGTTATCAGCGGAATGTCTGGCAGAACTCTGATAACACATCTGTCGTACAACATTCCGATCATATTGCATATGAAGAGCATAAAGAAATAGAGAGAGCAGAGAGAGGTAGGTTCTCATGTTAAACAGGAAATAAACTATACTGAGGACTGAAACAGTCAGAGCTTTGACACAGGCGCCCTCTTCTGGAACAGATATATTTTGTGGTATGTGGAAGTGACGCAACAATGCTTTTAAAAGGAATAGTGAAAATTCTCTCATCATTTACTTGCCCTCATGTTATCAAAGATTTTTATGACTTTCTTTCCTCTGCTGAACACAAATGAAGATATTTTAGAAAAAAAAAAAAAAAAAAAAAAAAAAAAAAAAACACTCAGCTCTGTTGGTCCATTCAAGTCAAGTGAATGGTGGTCAGAACTTTTATGCTGTCTTTATGTACTTTTTTGGAGCTTTAAAAGGAATCCATAAGACTCCAGAGGTTAAATCTTCAGATGTGATATGATAGATGTGGGTGAGAAACATCAGTATTTAATTTATTTTTTTACTATAATTCTCCACATTTACTTCCACAATCTTCTTTTGTTTTTGGCAATTTGCAATTTTTTGTGGACATCCCCACCAAATGGGAAGGGAGGAGAATTTATAGTAAAAAAGGACTTAAATATTTATCCATTTCTCACCCACATCTATCATATCGCTTCAGAAGATATGGATTTAACCACTGGAGTCTTATGGGTTACCTTCATGCTGCCTTTGTGCTTTTTGGAACTTTAAAGTTCTAACCACCATTCACTTGCATTGAATGGACCAACAGAACTAAAAGGTTTTCTAAAAATCTTTGTACTTGTTCAGAGGAAAAAAGTCATACACATCTGGGATAACATGAGGGTGAGCAAATTATTTTTGAGTGAACTATTCATTAAGCGCAGTTTGTTTTTAAAAAAGTAGATTTTTTTTTAATTTTTTATAAAAAGGTATAAAATAACATTTACATTGATGATTCAAATGTAGTGTTTTATCGTAAAGTAAAATAAATGCATTTATTTTTTGTACAGTACTTTTGGAGTTAATAGTGTTTAAAAATCTTTGGTTTAGCTTTCAAATAAGATGCATTTATTTCATCTCATACTATATTATCCAACTTGTTTAAGCTATAATATTGTGTGAAAGGTGCTCTATAAATTATGTTTATTATTATGTATTCTGCTCACCTTCTGTCAATGGACATGTAACACTGTCTGAGCCACTTAATGCCAGGCATCTTATTGCGAGGAGCCATTCCACACAGGTAGATCAATATGTAATTCTCAGACACCATCAAGTCCAACGTGCCAATGATGTACCTAAATCCATATAAATGATCATATGATTATTCTGACATCAGAGTACCCATTTCATAAATTCACATAGAGTCAGTTGCATAGTTACTAAAACTCTTGCCTGCTTCAAAACGGGAGCACGTTTACATGCTCGATCTTACACTGATTATGCTTAATATTAATAAGCAGACAATGTGGAAGATTTCCTTTATTGGGGTAAGTCATTTTGTGTAGCGATCAGCTTATTGGTGTAGCATGTAAACATGCTCACTATTAGGAAGCTCATTCCAAATCATCAGCTTTTACCTGAAAAGATTGTCCATCACATACTCGTAGTGTTCTGATGTATTTTCTGGTAGGTAGCAGGAGGTAAACATGATTATGGCTGTCGATCCATCCTCATAATACCCTATGAAAGAAGGTTTGGTTAATTTGTCAATTTTTTTACATTTAAAAGTTTAAAGTAAAGGATGTCCATAACTGCTCATCCACAAAAGGTCCTCACCTCCATGGGAGAGAACTTGGAGGTAAGGCTCCAAAACGCTCATGTTGACTTGGTAGTCCAGCCCACCAATATGGAATCGTCGCCATCTGCGACCATGATTATCCACTTGATCCAATTCCAAGTGTCCCATCTCTGCATTCTCAAGCAAACTGGCTTTTCTGATTGCCGCCTTGCCCATTCTGGGAAGATCATCTGCAATGACCACAGTCCTGTCACTAGTGGTAAAGAGCTCTCTGAAGATTGCCCTGATCAATTTTCCCCAAGTAACAATCCTAATTAACAATACAACTATTTAGTGTGCTTGAATACCTTCCCATTCCAAGTCGTGCATGCTGTCTGGAAAGTTGAAAGACTCGCTGTCTGAGGGCGTCTCTAAGGCCTCCAGGTTAATGTCCATCGCTAGGTCATCATCAACAGATGGTGAAAGAGCAGAGGTATCAAACTCGTCTGATTTCATGCTCCGGTCAGTAGAGGTTTTGTCTAAATTTAGACTGAGAGCGGGCGCCACAAGTCGCTTCTTCCTAACAGTATCACCTCTCAGGGCCAGGCTGGTCGGTGGGACTAGTGGAGAAAAAACTATCCAAATAAACTCATTTTATACTGCTTGCTGGTGTTTATGTCAATGTCACAACAATATGTTTAAACCAAGTCTTGAGGAGCAAGAATGAAGCCAAGATTATATAAATGAAGAATTCAGTTACCAGGCCTGTTTCCCTCAGCTCCAGGGCTTTCCTCTTCATCACCATGATTCTCTGAGTCCTCAGGAACGGGCCTACAAATACAGAAAATTTATAGTGGCCCCAAAAAGTATTTGGAAACTTAAAGATTTTTGAGTGTTAAATTACTTTAGAGACAATTAGAAGTAAGGTATTCATAGGTTAATTTTCTTGAAAACAGCAAACACTTTCTCTGTGGCACTATAAAAATTCTGGTGTTTATTTAGGGAGACCTGCCCCAACAACATTATTCAACAAGTGGGGTGAGTTGGGGTCAGGACTATTGGACTGTTTGAACAACAGCAGAGGAAAGGAGTATGTATTGTGTAATATATATATATATATATATATTGAAAACAATGTTTTTTTTTTTGCAATTCCATTCGCTGGCTCTAGTGTCGCAGAAATGACATACTTCAGCTTTAAGCCACTTAGAAATGTATGAATGCCCTTGCCTTAGATAACAAAACATCACAAAGTGTCATTTATAACAATACATAAATAAAAGACAGCACAAGCACACTTTCCAACAAAACATCTAAGGTTAGGTGTTTTTGTAAAAAATTAGTTGGAAACTTTTCGGTTTGCGAAACATTTTTATATGCAATGTAATGAACTGGTTAAAAGTGGCGAAATTATGAAAAAGTGAGGACAATTAAAATGGTCCAAAAAAAATTGTTTGCAGATGACACTAGGTTTAAAAAAACAATCCCATTCAAGCACAGTGAAGCATTGCACAAGATGTGCAGTAATTGTTAGAGCTGATTACCTGGGAAATTCCTCATCCTGCCATTCCTCCTTGACCTCCATGTCTGGAATGAAGGCTGATGTCTTACCCTTTTGTGAACACCTGCAAGGATGAATTGAACACATTACAGGAAGTTACAGGAGCTCCTCGGTTCCAGTGTTAAATTTTTTTTTAATCAATTATTAACAATTAAACTCAGGAGAAATTCATTCTGTACTCTTCAAGGGTCAAAACAACATTCCAGGTTTGTTTGTTTTTAATTATAGACTTAATGCATAGAGAATTTGATATACACTCACTAAACACTTTATTAGGAACACCTGTACACCTTATTCATGAGAATAACTAATCAGCCAATAATGTGGAAGCAGTGCAATGCATAAAATCATGCAGATACATGTTAGGAGCTTCACATCAACCATCAGAATGGGGAAAAAATGTGATCTCAGTGATTTGGAAAGTGGCATGATTGTTGGTGCCAGATGGGCTGGTTTGAGTATTTCTGTAACTATTGATCTCCTGGGATTTTCACAGACAACGGTCACAACTCAGAATGGTGCCAAAACAAAACATCCAGTGAGCGGCAGTTCTGCGGATGGAAATTCCTTGTTGATGAGAGAGGTCAATGGAGAATGGCCAGACTGGTTCGAGCTGACAAAAAGGCTAGAGTAACTCAGATAATCGCTCCGTATAATTGTAGTGAGCAGAATATAATCTCACGGCGGAAGGGATCCAACAGCAGAAGACCTCGGGCACTTTATTAGGACCTTAGTGTTCCTAATGAAGAGTACAGGGAGTATTCATGGGTGGTTGACATTACATGTCCATTGACTGTCTATAACAAGTATTTATCTTAGCTTCTGTGCACACCCACCAAATAAACCATGGTGAGCTTCTAAAGTTGTTTAGTATCACAATAGGCTACCCTGAGTCCCAATTTTATGGGGACATTTCCCCCATCTTTGTTACTTGATGAAATAACTTCCCTTTTATTACCTTCAGAATTTTTCAAATAGTCCTCAAGTTATTCGCAATATCCAGCGGTTCCTGAAATTCTTCTTGGAAAACCATATAATTGACACTGAAATGTCTGTACCCATGAATCGGTGACCATAACTCTTTCTGTTTGTCCTATCTTTGACTAACAGTGTATACTTAATTGATGAACTGTTCTTAAGAGCAGAAGTGAGAAAAGCTATACATAAAAAATTGTTTTGAAACAATTTGGACTTGTAATGAGGTTTATTAAACCACACAGTATATATTTGCGATTGGCTTTCAGACAGACAGACAGACAGATTTAGTATTCACGTTCAGTAAAAAGCTGGAAGACACGATCAGATCATACTTCTAATAAATGTAAAAGATCAATTATTTTGATAATCTGTGGGTGCTTTATTAAAAATGTCCCTTATTTGGCATTTAATGGTTGGATTTTAGATGGGTATAATAGATAGGAACATCGTGGCTGAATGCTTCGAAGACATAGTAAATAAATCAATATAATGACATTTTTAAAACAGCGTCATGCAATAATGGTACGTGTTGGATAATATTGCATGTAGAAACAGGACTGTGTGTTCCCTGAACCCGCTAACGCCCATTCACTGCGCTTTTGAGTTATATGTACATAATAGCAATGTAAAAATGCGCAACTCACCTTTTCAGCAATCATGTAACGTGACAAACAAAACGCTTCTTCTATTGGTAAAAAAAAGTAATAATTGCCCACGGTTATTACAAGTTTTCTGGTAACATTGTTATGTTCTCTAAGTACCTTTATACAGACAAAAGCTCTTCTCTACCTCACCAAAGTATTTCATGCCTTAATAAAATTCGTCCAGCCAATCACAGCGCGTCACACCTGATGACTCGGCCTCTACACCTGAGAGGTGCTTCAATGCCCCGCCCATAAACCTACAGCTGGTGCTGTTCAAGTCTTCTAGTTTAACTCAAAATAATCATACCTACAGACTTGTGAGACTAAAACAAGAGATGAACCATAGTGTTTTAACGATTCAGATCTAGTAATCACAAAAAAGAAACTGTTAACCATAAAGTTTACAATAGTCAGTATTTCCACCAAAATAACGTATTAGGCTAATACCAACACACTCTCATGGCTATGTGTATGTACATATACAGTATGTGTGTGTGTGTGTTTATATAATTTATATATATATATATATATATATATATATATATATATATATATATATATATATATATATAGCAATATATATATATATATATATATATATATATATATATATATATATATATATATATATATATATAATAGCAATATATATATATATATATATATATATATATATATATATATATATATATATATTATTGCTGATGCTGAAACATTAGTACATGCATTCATCACATCACGTCTGGATTATTGCAATGCCGTGCTTGTTGGCTTAACCAAAAAAAGCATTGCTAGGCTACAATATGTTCAAAATGCTGCTGCACGAGTCCTCACCTTCACTAAGCATTCTGATCACATAACACCTCTTATGCGTGATCTCCACTGGCTGCCTGTTGCATCTCAAATTAAATACAAAATACTCCTAACATTTAAGGCTTTAAATGGTCTCGCCCCAACCTCGGTCTCTCAGATCCTCTGAATTTGGTCTTTTGTCAGTTCCTAGATTTAATCTGGCCACAGAAGGTGGTAGAGCATTCTGTGTTGCTGCTCCCAAACCGTGGAACTCACTACCTCTTAACCTCCTCTTTAACTGCTATCAAGTCTAAAAACATGTCTTTTTTCTACTCATTTTGATTTACCATCTCAGAGGTAAAAGATACTTGTGTGTGTGTGTGTGTGTGTGTGTCAATCTAACTGTATCATTGAAATATGCTAATTGTAAAGCGACCTTGAGCTTGACAAAGTCGCTATTTAAAATATTTTTATTGTTCTACCATTTACTGTTCTTTAAATGTATATTTGTATTTGTCCACGGATCAGTGTGCTATAATTTATAATTAATCTGTAATTAAAATTAACACGATCTATTAATCCATCTGAAAGTTTGTCTCATTTTAAATTATATACTGTAGAATCTTATCTATAAAATATATCTTTCATATTTAACTCTTAAAGCCAATGTTATAGTCTAATTTTCAAAATATGAGCACCAATATGGTAACCTTCATCTACAAACTGAAATAAATAAAACTGGTTCCTGTTCCTGTAGGAGGACTACAGTACAATAAAATACTATACTACACTATTTAAAAATATATTATACAATACTATACTACTTTAGTGCAGTATATTATTATAGTCTATCGTATACTATTTTATACTATAAAAAAAATATCAGTACCAATATGGTGACCTTCACATTCAAACTGAAATATCAATTAAACTGGTTTCTGTTCCTACCTCAAGAATTTCTTTTCAACCTTTTCTTGTGTCAGCTGATGTGGTAATTACACGTGGCACAAATGACAAGAAAATCTCAGCTGATTCTCAGCAGGTTCTCACTCCTGTTTCAGCAACATATTAAGACTAGAGCATCTGCGGTATGTGGCATAACTAAACCAGCTCCTTTAGATCTGTAATTAGCATCAGATTTATTCAGACCAGGTATTGTCTATGCGTCAAACCTGTAATCTTTGTACATACATCAGATATTATTTATTATTTGAACATTGCCTGTCATTCTGAATGACGAGAGTGTCTATTTTTAGTTACTCATATAGTCGATACAGCACCGAGACACTGTTGTGTGCAATCAGCCCAGTGTTGATCTTTTCTTATTGTCCCAACTCTGCATTTAGGGGCTAATCGGATGTCACAACATATTTTTAGAAGTATAACGAATGTAGGGCATTTCTATTACAAAGTATGGTATTTGTATCAGACAACATGATACTTCCAATGCAAAGTTCTTGTTAAAAGGTGTGCTGCTTCAGCAACTGTTCTTGATGTAACACTTACAAGATTTAATAAAGTTATTGACTGTTGAGAAAAACCTTGGTCCTGGCTAGAAAGTTACAACAACTCATTCAGTGTAACTTACTGTATTAAAGATATAGGTGTTATTAGTTTTAGTCATATTACATTACCGCAGAGGGGTTTTATGACACAGTTTCACTGCATTCTCTTCTTGTCTGGGCATGATTCAGAACTTGGAATTTGTCAAAAGACTCATTCTGTGGATTCTAGTGGCATTATTATTGCATAATCGCATTAATCTGATCTTAACATTAAATACATAATATTTACAGTACAAAATATTTACAAATAACAATTCACTAAGATAACTCCGTAATGTGCATATACAGTAACATGAACAAAGCCCAATACAATATTTCCCCATATAAAACAAATAAACTACAAGCTTTTCAAAATGAAATCTGATCATGCGCATCAATGTCAAGTGACAGGACATAAGTCGTGAGCAATACATAGCTTAATCCATTTATATTTATCCAACATACCATACCTCTTCTGCCATAAATTTCCTTGCATCTGTATATAACAGATTTGTATTTGTATATTGCACACACACACACGTACACACATTAATATACATATTAGTTTTATTGTGTGTTTCTATATATATATTTGTATTTTCTATTCACTTTTTATTACAACATTTTATTGTTATCTCTGTCTTGTTGTTGTTTGTGCACTGGAAGCTTCTGTCACCAAGACAAATTCCTTGTATGTGTAAGCACAATTGGTAATAAAGCTCAATCTGATTCTGATAAGAGGACATAACATAATTAATGTGAAGAGACAGTGTGTTGTTTTTGAGTCTCAATTATTAGTCAAGGTTGACGAAAGTACCGGAAATCAGTTGAACTGCAACTTCCTCCTTTTATCTTCTCTAAATTCCTCTTTCTACATAAACAGATACAGAAGTAATGCAAAGATTTCCCTTGTGTCCTATTGTCACGCCCTTCATAACACGTCAGGACACGATGATCAACAACTCGTATGATAGTCTCTGGCTCATTCAGAATGTGCATTTGGCCACTTTTGGGATTTGTTTTTAGCTTATAAATATGTTTTGGTCAGATATTAGTACTTAACTTTTGTAAACCATGAGAGGCCAGTTTAACCAAAGACACATTTTCTTACATATCCTACTTAAAATGTCAATAATCAATCTGAATTTAAAGGACTTACCCATTTTGCACGTACCCTTCCTTCTGGTCTGTGTAAGTCCCCATGTTTAACGTCTTTAAAAGAAAGAGTCTAAATTAGAAATGCATTCAGAAAACTCGGTTGGTGACCATGAGTGTGGCTAAGCGGTTTCATTAGCAAGTGTATCTTGTGTCATGTGTCAGGGAACTCACCCTGATTGTCAGAACAGGTTTTTCAACATTTCTGACTTCTGCTGACTGAATTATCTATTTCCCATTGGCTCATCTGCTCTGAGCACTTCTGCTCCCCCACAGGGAACATTGGGAAGGTGGAGAAAGACACCACAAACAGGCATGACTGCATGGTCCTAATACTCTTGAGGTTAATGGCCTTTTCAAAGGCAATTAAAAACTTAAATAAAAAATCCTCTAAATGTGCACTATAATATTTCTTCTTAAAATAAAAGTAAATATAACTGAACAGAACTTTTGAAAAATATGTATAAAATCAGAGATAAAAGTAACTGTATAACTAAACACTGTGACCACTACAAAATTGCTCTGTTGGAAAAAAAAAAGAAAGAAAAAAATGCAATTAGATTGAAATGCAAACACGTCTTTTTATAGATGAAGCAAACAAACCATTTTGAACAATCTGCCAATGATTTTATTTAAAGTCAAAATACAAAAGTTGAGACTTAAAATAAAAAAGATCTTGTAAATAAAATACATGTGACAAAGGATATGTTTTCTTACAATTCTTCAACCATAATAACAGCACACTAATACATTTACATTCGATCAACATTTCACACAATATGCACTGATTTCTTAATATATTGGCAGTATATAGTTTGCCAAAATAATTTTCGAACTAAAAATATGCTACAAGTTTTCCTGAGGCAGCATGCAGCAATCCTCTCTGTTTTCGCCATGTCAAATATTACTTAAACCATCTGTCAGGGTTATTTAACATTGGGTACACAATACAGAGGAAGTCCTCAAAATACACACATACGATCTTACATAATATGTTACAATTCCAAATCCAGAGATCAATATTAGTTAAAAGTGATAATGGAATGTGACATGGAGGGGGAGTGGCCGGGCCGTGATGATGTATGGCCGCCGGTGCTGAATCAGTTGATCAGTGGGAGAGTGAGATAAAGGGATTATTAAAGTGATATTGCTGAAAAGAATATGTTTTGTGTACTGCTGAAAAGAAAATGTTTTGTGTACTGCTGAAAAGTGCAACAATAAATGTCTACATGTTCTGTCAAGCTGGCCCCAGTTTCCTCCTTTCCATAATTGTTCCACTGGCGGGAACCTGCTGAACAGTCAACGTATAATTTAATGATAAAAATGAACTTAAAACAACAGAAAACATACACGAACAGACACACATGCAGCGAAGATGATTGCGCCTCTCTCTCGAACTGGTGCCTCCAGCTACCCGTCATCTCGCTCTCCCACTGATCAGCTGATTCAGCACCAGCCATGCATTGTCACGCCCCGGCAACGCCCTCCTCCTCGTCACATGGAACTAATATTCTAATGTAATTTTCTTTTAAGTCACAATTAAATTCGTTATTTTTTCTTCTATGACAAAAACACCTTTATCTAACGGCTCAATACAATGACAGTATACATCCAATTAGACCTTATAACTGAGCTTTTGTAAATACCAATATCATAAATAATACTTTTGTTTGTTATGATGCTATACTTAGATTCTTTTGATTAAGAACCAGATAATTGATCAATTTTAAAATGCTAGTAATAATTGTTAATAAGCTCTCCATATACAATGATTTTTATACTGTACAACTGTATATTCTATCCTCTAACCCTACCCCTCAAAAAGAAATTTGGGCATTTTTACAATTTACAAGACCAGTCTGTGGCTATGCAGCCCCATACGCAGCAAGCTGCAATGCACTGTGTGTTCTGACACCTTTCTATCATGGCCAGCATTACGTTATTCAGCAATTTGTGCTAGAGTAGCTCTTCTGTGGGATTGGACTAGACAGGCTTGCTTTCACTCCCCACATCCATCAATACCACGGTACCACGTTCATCTGTACAAACAATAGTATTCAATTATAAAAACCCATGGGACCATGCAGCCATCATACTGCTCAGGAAGAAGAAACATTCTGTCTCCTAGAGATGAAAGTAGTTTGGTGCGAAAAGTGCAAATCAATCCCAGAACAACAGCAAAGGATCTTGTGAAGACGCTGGAGGAAACAGGAAGACAAGTATCTATATCTACAGTAAAACAAGTCCTATATCGGCATAACCTGAAAGGCTGCTGAGCAAGGAAGAAGCCACTGCTCCTAAACTGCCATAAAAAAAGCCAGACTACAGAAATGTCCTCTGACCTTATGAAACAAAAATTGTCATTGTTTGGCCATAATGACCATTGTTATGTTTGGAGGAAAAAAGATGAGGCTTTCACTTTGCTGCAGGAGGGACTGGTGCACTTCACAAAATAGATGGCATCATGAGGAAGAAGAATTATGTGGATATACTCAAGACATCAGCCAGGAAGTTGAAGCTTGGTAGCAAATGGGTCTTCCAAATAGAAAATTACCCCAAGCTTACCTACAAAGTTGTGGAAAAACGGCTTAAGGTCAACAAAGTCAAGGCACTGGAGTGGCCATCACAAAGCCCTGACCTCAATCTGATAGAAAATTTGTGGGCAGAACTGAAAAAGCGTGTGCGAGCAAGAAGGCCTACAAGCCTGACTCAGTTACACCACTTCTGTCTGGAGGAATGGGCCAAAATTCCAGCAACTTATTGTGAGAAGCTTGTGGAAGGCAACCAAAAACATTTGACCCAAGTTAAACAATTTAAAGGCAATGTTACCAAATACTAACAAAGTGAATGTAAATTTCTGACCCTCTGGGAATGTGATGAAAGAAAGAAATAATTATCTCTACTATTATTCTGACAGTTCACATTCTTAAAATAAAGTAGTGATCCTAACTGACCTAAGACAGGGAATATTTTCTACGATTAAATGTCAGGAATTGTGAAAAACAGAGTTTAAATCTATTTGGCTAAGGTGTATATAAACTTCTGACTTCAACTGTGTGTGTGTGTATATATATATATATATATATATATATATATATACACTACCGTTCAAAAGTTTGGGGTCACCCAAACAATTTTGTGTTTTCCTGAAAAGTCACACTTATTCACCACCATACGTTGTGAAATGAATAGAAAATAGAGTCAAGACATTGACAAGGTTAGAAATAATGATTTGTATTTGAAATAAGATTTTTTTTACATCAAACTTTGCTTTCGTCAAAGAATCCTCCATTTGCAGCAATTACAGCATTGCAGACCTTTGGCATTCTAGCTGTTAATTTGTTGAGGTAATCTGGAGAAATTGCACCCCACGCTTCCAGAAGCAGCTCCCACAAGTTGGATTGGTTGGATGGGCACTTCTTGCGTACCATACGGTCAAGCTGCTCCCACAACAGCTCAATGGGGTTCAGATCTGGTGACTGCGCTGGCCACTCCATTACCGATAGAATACCAGCTGCCTGCTTCTGCTCTAAATAGTTCTTGCACAATTTGGAGGTGTGTTTAGGGTCATTGTCCTGTTGTAGGATGAAATTGGCTCCAATCAAGCGCTGTCCACTGGGTATGGCATGGCGTTGCAAAATGGAGTGATAGCCTTCCTTATTCAGAATCCCTTTTACCCTGTACAAATCTCCCACCTTACCAGCACCAAAGCAAACCCAGACCATTATATTACCTCCACCATGCTTAACAGATGGCGTCAGGCATTCTTCCAGCATCTTTTCATTTGTTCTGCGTCTCACAAACGTTCTTCTTTGTGATCCAAACACCTCAAACTTGGATTCATCTGTCCACAACACTTTTTTCCAGTCTTCCTCTGTCCAATGTCTGTGTTCTTTTGCCCATCTTAATCTTTTTCTTTTATTGGCCAGTCTCAGATATGGCTTTTTCTTTGCCACTCTGCCCTGAAGCCCAGAATCCCGCAGCCGCCTCTTCACTGTACATGTTGACACTGGTGTTTTGCGGGTACTATTTAATGAAGATGCCAGTTGGGGACCTGTGAGGCGTCTGTTTCTCAAACTAGAGACTCTAATGTACTTATCTTCTTGCTCAGTTGTGCAACGCGGCCTCCCACTTCTTTTTCTACTCTGGTTAGAGCCTGTTTGTGCTGTCCTCTGAAGGGAGTAGTACACACCGTTGTAGGAAATCTTCAATTTCTTAGCAATGTCTCGCATGGAATAGCCTTCATTTCTAAGGACAAGAATAGACTGTCGAGTTTCAGATGAAAGTTCTTTTTTTCTGGCCATTTTGAGCGTTTAATTGACCCCACAAATGTGATGCTCCAGAAACTCAATCTGCTCAAAGGAAGGTCAGTTTTGTAGCTTCTGTAACGACCTAAACTGTTTTCAGATGTGTGAACATGATTGCACAAGGGTTTTCTAATCATCAATTAGCCTTCTGAGCCAATGAGCAAACACATTGTACCATTAGAACACTGGAGTGATAGTTGCTGGAAATGGGCCTCTATACACCTATGTACATATTGCACCAAAAACCAGACATTTGCAGCTAGAATAGTCATTTACCACATTAGCAATGTATAGAGTGCATTTCGTCAAAGTTAAGACTAGTTTAAAGTTGTCTTCATTGAAAAGTACAGTGCTTTTCCTTCAAAAATAAGGACATTTCAATGTGACCCCAAACTTTTGAACGGTAGTGTATATATATCAATTAAAGTACAACAATTACACTTACAATGTAATATTATAATCATAATTATAATATATATATATATATATATATATATATATATATATATATATATATATATATATATATATATTACACTGGCGACCAAAAGTTTGGAAAGTTTTGGAATAATGAACAGATTTTGCTGTTTCGGAAGGAAATTGGTACATTAATTCACCAAAGTGGCATTCAACTGATCACAAAGTATAGTCAGGACATTACTGGTGTAAAAAACAGCAAATCACTATTGGAAAAAAGTTATTTTTTATCAAATATAGACAGACCCCATTTCCAGCAGCCATCACTCCAGCACCTTTTCCTTGAGTAATCATGCTTAATTTCTAATTTGGTACTAGAAAATCACTTGCCATTAAATCAAACACAGTTGAAAGTTGTTTGGTTTATTAAATTAAGCTTAACATTGTCTTTGTGTTTGTTTTTGAGTTGCCAAAATATGCAATAGACTGGCATGTCTTAAGGTCAATATTAGGTAAAAATGGCAAAAAAAGAATTTACAAGATGTACAACTAAACAAGAGGATAAGTACACCTCTAGTTTGAGAAATAGACGCCTCACATTTCCTCAGCTGGCAGCTTCATTGAATTCTACCCACTCAACACCAGTTTCATGTACAATAGTAAAGAGAAGACTCAGTGGTGCAGGTCTTATGGGAAGAATTGTAAAGAAAAGTCACAAACAGAAAATCAAAAAGAAAAGGTTAGAGTGGGCAAAGAAACTGGACATTGGACAACAGATAATTGGAAATGCGTGTTATAGATCTTAACCATTAACCCCATTGAGCTTTTGTGGGATCAGCTAGACTGTAAGGTGCGCGAGAAGTGCCCAACAAGACAGACACATCTATGGCAAGTGCTACAGGAAGCGTGGGGTGAAATGTCACCCGAGTATCTGGACAAACTGACAGCTAGAGTGCCAACGTAGTAAGAACTCTTAAGAAGTTCTAAAAATGTTTTTCAAATTGTAATATTAATTTTCATGTTATTAATGTCCTGCCTATACATTATCAGTTGAATGCCACTTTGGTGAATAAAAGTACCAACGTCTTTCCATAAGAGCAAAGTCTGTACATTATTCCAAACTTTTGGCCGTCAGTGTGTGTATGTGTGTATGTGTGTGTGTGTGCTAAATCCCAAATGCAGTCAAATCTTAAATTAAAACCTTAAATACATTAAACAAGATAACATAGTACAAATTAATAGAATACAATAAAGCAATACATCTTAAAATTGAGGTTCATACCAGTCTTTGGTAGTTAGTAGTAAAATCTCAAATAGTAAAATGCAGTATCCATCATTATATCCAGCAACGGGTCAGCTAAGACACAATGCATGCGGCCAGAGACTATACTAATTTTTCATTTATAAATAACGACTTTATTCCTATATCACTGGGGAATCATGAGAAGAGACATTTGTAATTACCTATTAATAATCATGACACATGTTCCTCCATTAACATCTATAGCTGCTGCAGATAAAACGGAAATGGCGCGACTTAAATAAATATTTTAGGTATCTTCAACTTTCGACTCATGATTAATCGGAAACATTTTCAGTTAACTGCAATTGATCGCAGATTTTGAAAGTGCTGAAATTTGACTATATATACTTTTCATGTCAAATGCAGTTATTTACTTCTTAGGAAACAAAAATGAAAACAAAAATGACTTATTAACACTTTCCAAACAAAGCACAGTGTATAGATAGAAATCAGGTTGACTAATTGAAGGAACAAACCTTTCAATGTTCATTAAATCTCTGATATCCTCATTCTCCACAATATTACTTGGCTGGCAGGCTGTGGCTTTCCACTTTGGATATGGAATTCACATGATTCACATCAGGGTGTCAAGTGCCTCTTTGAACTCCACATGAAGAGCACTGCTTACAGTAGCTGGGGTTCCATGCAACTATTTTTAGGTGAATATTGAAATTGCACATAAGAAAACCTAAATGGAAATGCTTGATATACGAATAAACTCTCAACATTCGCTTAAAAGTGTATGCGCTAGGATGTGGTGGATGTTCTGAAGTTTCGCACAATGTTTAAGTTTTGCATAATTCAAAATGCGCATTAAGATTAATTAAGATCCGCATTAAGGTGATGAGAATGTTTTATTCACTTAAACGATGATGTGTTATGACCATTTGTTTAGCATGATGGCAATGTGCTCATCGGTTGGCATAGGATTGCGATAACTTAAAGTGACTAGCCCAACGAAAGGCCCGACCATGGCACATGATTCTTCTCTTTTTTTTCTCTTCTTTTTAAAAAAAAAAAACATTTAATCATCTTTCTTCCCAATTTTGGAATGCTCAATTTCCACTACTAACTAGGTCCTCGTGGTGGCGTGGTTACTCACCTCAATACGGGTGACGGAGGACAAGTCTCAGTTGCCTCCGCTTCTGAGACCGTCAATCCGTGCATCTTATCACGTGGCTTGCTGTTCATGACACTGCGGAGGCTCATGCTACTCTCCGTGATCCAAGCACAACTTACCACGTGCCCCATTGAGAGCGAGAACCACTTAATCGCGACCACAAGGAGGTTACCCCATGTGACTCTATCTTCCCCAGCAATCGGTTCAATTTGGTTGCATAGGAGTCCTGACTGGAGTCACTCAACACACCCTGGATTAAAACTCACGACTCCAGGGGTGGTAGTCAGCGTCAATAAAAAAAATTATTCAAACATAGCCCTGGTTAGTCGGAAGTGCTTAACCTACAGCTCGTCATTAAAGTGAGTGCAGGTGCTCCCAAGTATATGGAAGCTGGTGGCGTATGGCCTTACTATGTGAGCTATTGCACTAATTCTGCAACATTTTATGGCAGGATATAATAACAATGTAAAATTACTCTTTAATTGCAAATACAACTTGCCCCAAACCAAGGAGGTCATTCAGCTGTTGTTCCATGACACAAGGCGGGCTCCATCTAGATAATGTGCATAACACAGTTGATAGAAACGTGCGATGTTTAGAATTTACGTCAGTCGATTTTTCAGAAATGTGAAACATTTGGATGGAAACCCAGCTAGTGTCCAGAATGCATACTACTTATCCTACTCTTACTGCTTCTGTCATTTTATATATATATATATATATATATATATATATATATATAAAAAACAGAAATAGTAAGAGTAGTATTGTAGTATGCCAGCACTGGCTCTGCCCACTTTGAACGCCAATAGACAATCCACACAAGAACTCCAACAAGCTGCACAGCACCCCCTCATGAGTGCCATACATCAGGTTTGGTTTGTAGGTGATAGTTAAAATTTTAAATCCTTCATTTGTAAAATTCCAACTTACAAAGACATAAAGTACTTTACTTTTGTCAAGTCCCATCTGGTTTTGCTTTGTAAGAGGGATCTTCTCCACCTTTACTATATAATTGGCACGGAATTGCTGTTGTGTGTTTCTGGTGTGCACATCAATGTAATGTCCCCACACATCCTTTACTTACAACTAAACCACTAAAGTTAGTAACTACTTGAAGGCAGAAATTAATGTTGCATTGATTTGTGATGTTTTGACACTTCACTGGGTGATGGCAAACTGAGGACAAACTTAAAATATGTTGAGAACTGGTTTTAAACTTAAGTTTAAAATTATAGTACTTAATACTACAAAGATCAATAAAACATAGGTTTGAGGCCACAATAACTAGCATCCATATAACTACTTGTATCATAGCACACACCAGGAATTATTTATTTTTTTTACAGTTTTGCAGCGAATGCATGCTGTCACTTGTGGAACAGAACACGTTTAAATATATTGATAAGATCTACAAAGAGATAGCCTGGACAGAGAGGGAGTCAAGGGAGACTTTTGAATATTTTAGGGGAAGATCAGAATATGAATAAAACAGGATCCAATCAATAATTAGCCCAAACCTGAAATATTTTGATAAATAATAACTTATGATATCCAAACTTTAAATAACCTTTTGAATAATCTGATGCATGTTCCATGTCAACCTATATGAACCAGTCAATATGTACTTAGAATTCAACAAAAAGGTCTCTTTCGACCATATCGTACCTTTGTCATTTAACCAGATCAAAAAAGTGGCATTTTATTTTCTTGCCCTTGTGCGCCTCTGTATGTGCACTGCATCTGTAGAAGGACTGGCCTTCTCCAGCTGTTAACGAAGGACTCTGTAGAAAACAGATCTTCATTCACTGTCCTTCAGGAGACTGGTCCTCCATGCTTGCCATCTTGCTAACTTTTTCCACCAACACCTCAGGATTGATTTTTGGCAGGCCATTGTCCAAAGGACAGCCTTCCACCAGACTGTTCATTGGTGTTGGAGGGAATTGGGTATCATCCTCCATTCCAGCATCTTCAACACATTGCTGCTGCGAGTCACTCTGGTCCTGATTGAAATCATCGTCCAGATCAAGGTCGTCAATGTTCCCAATCTGAGCCAATTTCCTCTCCCTTTCCTTTAGGAAGTCTGAGATTAAAGGCAATACCTTCTTGCATGACACCAAAGTGTTACCCTGCACATAGACCTTTACATCGGAATATGGACTGCTTATTGGCCGAAGATCCAGACTGGGATTTTTGGCCTTTTCTAGTGCTTTACTCATCTACAAAAAAATCAAATACATTACATATAAAAAAAGGAACAGTCAGCAACATTTTTGAAGTCAACAAGAAACAGCATTCAAAACACATTTTAATTCTGTAATGTGAATGTGTAAATCCCTGGCACTAAAATCATGATAACATACAATGTTTACGTCCTGTGCAGTGCTTTCATTGTAAGTGCCTCACTGTTACCCAGATTTGTGTTTGTTTTAATTTTGTGGTAAAGAACATTAAGCCCCAAATGCAGTCGATTGAGCTTAACTTGTATTGAACCAGGAATATTCCTTTAACTAAAACAGTGGCCTAAAATTATTCCAGAATAGCTATTTGGCTATTGATTAAAATAATTTTCCAAGACCATTAAGGTTTAGTATCAAAACAGATTTCTAGATTCAATTCTGATTCACATGCTCCTAATTCGAATTGATACAAACACAACAAAATACTAATTTGAGTCAAAATTGTTTCAAGTTCTTCAAAGGTTTGGATAGCACTTGACAGCATTAAAAGACAGATGTAAATGCACCCAAGATGCACGGATTGTAATCGGATCACTAAAACCACATTCAAAGGTGGTCAGGAACAGATTCTGAGCGTGAGATGAATATCATTAAATTTGTTTCAGCGACCCAAAATTTAGCTTTGACTGCTGCCAAAATATTTCAAAGAATGGAAAACCCTGGCTGTTAAAGTGTTGGAAATCATTTGAATTATCCATCAATGTTTCTAAATTCGCTAAAGGCGCAAGTCATTTTGACCACATCTCTATCTGATCGCAGTGGAGACGCATTCGACTGCAAGGTGTAAATTAAATCAGCTAAAGAATATCAAGATCCTATCTGGATATGAAATGCAATGCAATGTGTAAATGGGGCCTTTGATACAAATACACTTTTTAAATTCACTCTAGACATAAATTGCTGTCCTCACATTAATAGCTCACCAAGACTGGCATTTTCACAAAATTTTAAAGTGTATTTTACCGTTTAGGTGCATATTCGCATTACTGCAAATCAGCAAGTGCACGCACATAAAGCAAACACAGATTCTCGATATTGGTGTTATTTGTATAGTTTTTCCTCTTTGCTCTCTTTACTTTTTGGCCTGTTTAAGAGATCAGCCAGTGGTTGTTTTGCAACTGACTGGTTTATCATGATCAACGTAATGACCACTCCTAGCATAGAGTAAAAGATTGATTTTGGAATGTGAAGAATCGATATTGGGATTGCTCAAGTAAAAGGAAAAAGGTTATTTCATGCCAGAAAATGTTTTATTTTGATGAAAAATTACAAAGAACTTTTATTTCTTTAGAACAATGTGAACTGATGAATCGTGTACAATAAGACCGGGATTGTGTATTAAAAAAGTAAATAGGTTCCATTTTGATTTCATGTTGACCTTATAGCACATACTGATAGTACAAAGTCATGAGTACCTCTTCCCTGTAGACAGTGCTGGAACTGTAGATGGCGAGCTGTCGGAAGGGCTCTTTGTTATCATTGAAAGAGATTGTCATGGCAACCACCAGGTTATAGTTGTGATTGTGGCAGAACTCACAGAGGTCTTGCTGTAGGCCACGTCTCTGTAGAAAAGCCTAAAGACAAGGCAGCACTTTTCATTCTCAAGCATTACTGAGAACAAGACAGGTAATACCATTCATATCCAATTCAGAGGTGTTTCAACAAGACAATAGGAGAATCTGATGTTGAGATTAACGTATGGTGTAATCAGTCGGTGTGTGAGACAGACTGCCCAACCCTGCTGTAAGATTAGGCGTGTCTGACTTGGATTCAGTTGTGCTTCAATATTATTGAGGAATTCATGAGTCA
This sequence comes from Moxostoma hubbsi, assembly GCA_032164185.1. Taxonomy (NCBI): domain Eukaryota; kingdom Metazoa; phylum Chordata; class Actinopteri; order Cypriniformes; family Catostomidae; genus Moxostoma; species Moxostoma hubbsi. Next base: position 12,922,625 of record JAVLUX010000014.1, on the reverse strand, counting down.
TGAGGATGGGCACATGAGCACATTTTGTGCCCACAACAAGAGCTCCTTCACATATTATAATCTACATTTCCCCTCTCTTTTTTGTGGAAGCAAGTACTGAGGCTAGGCGCATGGCCGAAACACAAGATTCACTTCACTCAAGAGGAAACATGTCATTAGCATGTGATCTTCTAAATTTAAAGTGAGCATCAAAACAGCCATTGCTGAACAATCATAGGAATACTGAAGTTATTCAACTCATACAAGATTGCATATAAGGCATAACTTTCTTTGAGATTTAGTCAAATTTTTTATTAAATTAACAACAATGACAATAAGCAATTTTATTCCGGTGATGTGTCAATTCAGAAGTAGTTTAACTTAAAAAAAAAAATAAAAAATTAAATTCATTTAGAATTTTTTTCCCTTTACTTTTCCGTTTTTAGTCATGTAAGCCTGTTATAAATCCAACTAACAGATTACATGAAAGAAAATGTTAGGTTTCATGAAAGAACAAATTAGGTTCATCCCTACTAGTTTCCTTATTTCAGAGAGTGTAAGAATTTTACAGAAACATTACTGACCTCTAGTGTCATGTAAATGGCACTGACAACCAGTCTCAGATCCCCACCAGATGCTACTTTCATGTCTTTCAACAGCATCTGCTCAGTTGAGAGGCCTGATATACAGTACAGTATCATAAAATTACATAATCAAATGATCATTCATCAAATCATAACATTCAATTGAACTACACAGCCTTTAAGAAGCAGATTGTTTTCTAAAATCATCTCACCTGACACATCAAACTTGGCATTCTGTAGAGACTGAAATAGAGCGCTCCTTGGAGGCAGCTTTGGAAAACGCTTCTCCAAAAACATGGCATACTGGCTGTCCTTAGGGGTGACTTTACCTGCCTCGGGTGCCATGTTTACACAGTCTAAGATAATGGTACCTATTAACAGAAGGCCACAATACATTTCACAAGCAATTCAACTCTGCAATGTTCCTTTACACATCCCTATAATCATAATGCCTGTATGAGTCAAATCAACAGGGTACCATGAATAATATATTCATATTCTCCATCAGTGAAATGTCAGTGAAACCCCTGATGAGCCCATCTGATATGTCTAACAGTGTCTAACAGACTGAACATCATCCATGCTGTGAGGCCTGCGTGCCTACTCATGTTTAAACACTTCACCATGACTCTCACCGTATAAAAGCAGAGCCACTTGTTGGTCGAGCACCCCAGGTGCTTTCTGGGCAATGCGCTCTGTCACCAAGGTGGCACAGGAGCCCACAGTCTCCACGGTGACATGACAGGACGGAGATGGGGTCCTCTGTAGGAGGTGATGGTCAATCACTTCCACAACAGCTTCTTCCAGCTCACTGTCAGCACTGGAGATTTATAATATAGAACACACATAGTGAAAAATAAATATCATGATCTTCCCTTCACAACTTTTGGTTGTCATGATGAACTATCATTTATTTTTATTTAGTTATGTAACAGTTAATTACATATTATATACATATAATGTATCATTATCATTTAATAATTGTAATAATTCATTATTACTAGGCTGCAGATTATAACCCCATAGTACAATCACTGTAAAGATCCGTTCAAAACAAATCTGTGACGATTTTGCAAGACGAACTTCAGACGCAAGGTCTATTCACAGCGAGTCATGAAAAACTTGTTTTTTGTGTGAGTGAGGTGTCTCATTCGAAATGAAAAGACACCAATGTTAGATGAATAGTCACATAAACAAAAATAATCAGGGTTCCCACTCTTATTGGGGCACAATTTTCCAGGACATTTTATTAGGCCAAAGGGTGTAAAATGTGCAAAAATACACAAGAGGTCATAATGTTTACTGTCGTTTGTTAGATGGTTATTTATCAACAGTTTAATTATTACATTTTATTATCAAAATTGTGTCTATTTAAATTAATTCATTAAAAATTTAATCAAATGAAAATTAAATAACTTTTTAAATGTATTTATTTTTATAGTATTGCACATAAACAGTAGTATATATTTTTTTGTCTTTTTGTTCCATTTAATCTAAATAAAGAGTTTCTGTGTGTTTTTGACAGTAGTTTCTCATCTCCGGATAAGCAGTTTGCTATATGGCACAATGTCATTGTTAAAACCCAAAAAGCTTTGATTTCATGAATTATATATATAGTCTTTATGTGCAGCATACTTTAGAGCTGCTTTGCTCTCTGTCATATACAAAACACATGATGCAGTGTTTTCAGTATACAAGCCGACGGATTCACACATTTATTTTACTTGATGCATCCTCCAAAATATGGCAAAAGAAGGCTTCAAAGTGAGGCTGTCTACCAAGGGTCCTCACAACTGAAATGGCATTTGATGGTGCTTGATGACGTGGCAGCCGAGATATCTGATTGAGAAGCACCCTAGGCTGAGTGCATAGTGTATAATGTAAGTGCACAGTGCGTCATTTGGGACACAGATATAAAATGTGCAATCACAGATGTGCTTTCGTTTGCATTTTAAAACGGCTTTGAATGTGACTCATCCAAGCAGAATTTACAATCTGATTTATTTGTTTTACTTGGACTACAATAAGAATATGAAGAAAGTTTGGGTCTATCGTCTTGTTGTGTGTGAACATTGAGCATGGTGCAGTATTTGAAATGCATATGTGCTACACAACAGAACACAGACCTGGGCAGAACGTTGTGGTCGACCAGTGTCAGTGTGAGCTGTTTAGCCTTGTGCAGGCCAAAGAGGTCAACCTCGTCCCTAAACAGCAGGTGGTCCTGGGATAAACCAGTCTCTCTTAGCAGAAATATACTGTCAGAATGCAAGGGAAACTCAGCCCGTGGTATATTGAGTACAGGCACTGGTACCCTCTTAGAGTCCAGAGTCTGCGTCAGATAAAGAATAATGAATAAATCAATATCCAATCCAATTTTTTTTAAAAATACAAAATGACTTACAAGGGTTCCCACACTTTTTGACCAATTAACTTTTCAAGTTGTATGTAGTTCCTTTATAAGAACTTTTAAAGATCCTTTTAGAGACTGCATAGAAAAAGTACATCCCCTATAGAAAGTCCATGCTGTTTTCTTGATATTATAAAGATTTTTTTAATGACCTTTCCAGGCTTGCAAATCACCCTGACATAGAAAATATAATCTAAAACATTTCTTAACATTTTATTGTAAAGACTGAATATAAATAATGTGTATCATAAATAACATCACAGTTGTCCTGCTTTCCACTAACACAACAGAATATAACCGAGTTTACTAGGTGTAGCATACCTTTGAAAGAAAGTAGGCGAAGGTCAGAGCTGATACCATGGAGTCCATATCACAAGCCTCATTCCCCATTATGACAAGCAGCCCAGGGCTGTTCTTACTACAACCCTAAGAATGAAGGAAAATAATGTCAGACTGCTGGACTAATACAGGACAAGTATTCATAATGTATACCTTCAAGCATAGCTCATAAAAATACATAGTGTCTCTATTAAACCAGGCTGACAAACAACATTAATATGTAAAGCCTGTCCTTGGTTTATGCATAAGTATCAGGCTAGATGTGAGCAAATAATTCTAGAAAGGAATTATTACAGCTAATGAAGGAGGAGCTGAAAAGTTACTGAGATTGTGGCCTTTCGACGGCACCGCTCTAATTAATCCAATGCAAATTGACGTGCATTAGAAAAGAAAAAAAATGGGACAGCTTCCCAACAATAAATAAGTAACCAGCAGTAAGCTGAATGTTGAAAATACATCCAATAGCAGCAATAGATTGGCTGGGAGGGTTCTACAAATCCAACAAACTATGTTGACCTCTCATGATCTCCCAGTAACTCTATATCATCGAAAGCCAGTGCGAGGTGGGGTACAACGTGCTAGACATAAAACACATTCTATGGCTTCCCACCAGATACACTGTAGAACGGCAGTCTAGCATTCCTCTTCCAGGATGTCTTTATAGTCCTTCAGACTCGAGTTATACAAACAGGTATCTTCTGACCTCCTCACAAACACACTCTCGACTTGCACATTAACTGTTGTTTTGTAGCTTTGTCTCATGATGTTTAGTGGCGATTACATCATCTTCTAGCACTTCTTCGTGACAACAATGGCTTAAATGTGAGTGTTGCTACCTTGTGGACCCACTAATTAGTGCAAATAAATCAAGGTGTATGCTCATTTGGGCGTGGTTAGAAAAACTGGGCTGCACACGTTCAGTACTCGAGCATTCAGCTGATGGCGAAATTTGCGTCACGCGTCCTGTGTGCAGATACTCAGCTTTGCGTCACACCGAAGTATACTTTGTGCTGAATTCTCAAATCCCATTCACACTTTTGCGTATTCAAACGTGCCGTTTGGTGTTCTTGTCATTAAATATGGCCAATTTTGAATATGTGCATGTACACTACCGTTCAAAAGTTTAGGTTCACTTACTCATTCTTTATTTATTTATTTATTTCACATTTTAGAATAATAGTAGTCAGCAAAACTATGGAATAATAGAAATGGAAATATGGGAATTATTTTGTGACCAAAAAAATCCAAAATAAATCCAAAACTATGTAATATTTTAGCATCTTCAAAGTAGTCACCCTTTGCCTAGATTTTGCAGACATGTACTCGTGACATTTTCTCAACCAACTTCTTGAGGAATCACCCCGGGATGCTTTTTAAACAGTATTGAAGGAGTTCCCATCTATGTTGGGCACTTATTGGCTTCTTTTCTTCATATTTTGATCCAAGTCATCCATTTCAAAAACTTTTTTTTTTTTTTAGGAAATTTTAGATTTGTAATTAAATAAATGTATATGTTTTGGCAGAATAATATTTTGTCTACAAAGTTAATTTCAAACTTTTAAGCATACACCTTCAGATCAAAAGATTTTTAAGATCATGAGAAACATTTCAGACAAGTGACCCCAAACTTTTGAACGGTAGTGTACTTATTGACTTTTTTTTTTTTTTTTGCCATATTTTAGCTTGACAGCCACTGGTGACAATATGCATTTATTAAATGGAAAAGAGCAGCACGAATATTCTTCATAATTTTTTCCTTGTTCTCCAAAGAAGAAAAAACAAATAAATGCTGACAATTATGACTTTTGGGTAAACTATTCCTTTAAATAGAGCTAATATTGACAACGGGCAAACCCAAAAGCCTATTTTGAAACCCATTTGATGGCCTACTTACAAAATGAAGAGCACTTTTTTTTTATTCAATAACACTGAACAAATCATCCTGGAATCATCCAATACAGGCTTTTATCTGTCTTTATAATGACTCTCCATCCAGTGTTAATTAGCATTTGGCCATCTCCATTACTCCAGCCGAACATAGAAGCTATGTGTGACGTCAGTGTTAAATGATGCACTCTGATCCAGGAAGCAAGCCGAGGTTGGTTTTAAATAATGAACGATGGACTGTTTGGTCAACACACAAGACTGAGGTCACAGCTGGCACAGTCAAGAGCAGGGCTGGGCAATATCACAAAAACCTAATATTTTTCAGCCTTATGACGATATTCAAAATATCTCAATTTATCTTCTCTGAAATGGCTTAAAATTGTGTTTTATTTTTCAATCAAATTAACTACCATTTTGCTCAAACCATTGTTAATACACCAGGAATCTAGGTAAAAATAATCAAGACATTTTTATTAACTAAATGAACACAAAAGAATATATAATATTATATTTATATGCACCAACAATAAAAATACAAAGAAATAAGGGGCAACTGAAGAATTTTTACTAAAACATTTTATACACAAATAATGCCACACTGGGACTTCTGTGAAAAAAAAATTCACAAATGACACAAATTAATCATTTTTATAAGAGATATGAATAAATAAACTGAAACAGTTTGAACTGACTGACAGAAAGGATTGTGAAACCAATCTAATGGTGTGGTCTTTTGGAAACTTAATAGTATAATAAAGTGCAGTGTTGCTTAATGTATTATCGTTAACAAAAGCATTGCAATATCGTGAACATTTGATATATATCGCCCAGCACTAGTGATGTCCGTTTTCCGAACTAAATGTTCTTTAAAACACATTCTTTTTTACTTTGTTAAAGGAATATTCTGGGTTCAATACAAGTTAAGCTCAATCGACAACATTTGTGGCATAATATTTAATTTTGACTCATCCCTCTTTTCTTTAAATAAAGTAAAAATCAAGGTTACTGTGAGGCACTTACAATGGAATGAGGCCAATTTTTTTTGAGGGTTTCAATAATTTTACAAAATAACTTGCATCAATTCTTCTATTACAACTCATGTATTATTTTAGCTGTAAAAAACTTTACAGCTCAAATAATACGGGTTAAAATTGTCGTTTTACGGTTTACTGCATTGTCATTAGGGCAACAAAATTGTAATATTGGATATAACTTTCCACAAAAAAGGTTAGCAAGTGATTTTATCACACTAAAATCATATTAATTGCATAATGTTTGTCTTGTGGCTATACTTTTGAAATGATGAGTATTTTAACCTTAATGGATTGGTCCCATTCACTTCCACCACAAGTGCCTCGCTGTAAGCTCGATTTTTGCTTTTTTAAAGAAAAGGATGGACGACTCAAAATAATTGTTTTGTGGTTATAACACAAATGCTGTTAATTGAGTTTTAACTTTTATTGAACCCAGAATATTCCATTAAAGACTTAGTGTGAAATTGGAACAATGTTGTTCACAAAATGGGAATCATTAATATGATGAAGAATTAACATTAGTATTAATATTGGAAACACAATCATTAGTGATGTTATTAACAATGTATTAAACAATAACATTGGAAAAATAAACAACATCTAATGCAATCTACATAACCCAATAATGATAATACTGTAAAAAAAAAAATCAATTTTACTACAAAAATAAAATGCAAAATAATGCGTGGCGACTTCGGAGAACACTTTTAAGTGAGAACTCAGTTGTTACTTTGAATCGGTTTAATGAAACAAACCGTCCGAATAAACAGATTTGCTAAAAGGAACCGGACTTCCCGATGCTACCCAGCGTTAGAGATGAGGCTAGATGTACAGATGGACTTGGGTTAGGTTTGGGTGATCTCTTTCTCTCTCATGTGATAATCATCACCCAAAATCCTGTAAGATGAGGAAGTACAGATAAAACATGCTTATTCATACCCATATGTGCAAATCCAACGAACAGCTTAGGAAGTTCAAGAAGTCTGGGCAATGTGAAATGGATCAAGGGACAATGAGTAAACAGTACAGACAACGAAACATGTGGAAAGAGCACTTGGCTCGCTGGTGTGATCTCTATTTGCAACATTATGCTTCAATGCAGGCAAAAGGCACTTTATCCATGGTGCAACCAAAGAAGCTTTATGTTTCCCTCAGCTTCTTCAATCATTGACTAAGTTGTTAAATAACCCCTTTCTGCTCGCTTCCATGGGCTGAGAATCACACTTTAGGTTAAACACTAAGTAACTACAATGCTTGAGTCTGTCTGCCCAGCAGTTGGTGACAGCAGGTGTCAGGGTGTTTGGGTTTAAAACAACAGTGTTTGGGTTAGAGAAGCAGTGCTGTCTGACAGATGCGGCATCAAACAGCAGGTATTATTGTATCTGCAAATAGGGCCACCTTAAGTAAAGAAACTTAATACATTAAGCCGTAAAACTAGAAAAGTGGGAATGGTTTTTATTGACTAAACACACTGACAGCCTTTTTAATCCTCAGAAAGTAAAACTGCTTGTCTGAAGCCCACAAATATACAGCAGACAGCTTGCAAAATGTATATTTTAACGGGTTGTGAAAAGTATTTTGGTTATTGATTGTATGGAGAAAAGATTCAAACAGTGAGCCCAAGTATTAAAACACTTAAAGGGATAGTTCAACCAAAAATGAAAATTCTCTCATAATTTACTCACCCACATGATGAGTATAACTTTCTTCTGCTGAACACAAAGACTTTTGGAATGCACCGATCAGCCACAACATTAAAAACACCTGTCTAATATCATGTAGGCCCTCCTATTGCCACATTCCATGGTCCAAATCACTGAGGTCACATTTTCTCCCCATTCTGATGGTTGATGTGAACAGACAATGGACAGACTGGTTTGAACTGACAAAGTCTATGGTAACAAGGACAACCGATCTGTACAATTGTGGTGAAAAGAAGAGTATCTCAGAATTTTATACCGAGATGTGGGTTGGCGCTGTTTTGGCAGCACAAGGGGGACCTACACAATATTAGGCAAGTGCTTTTAATGTTGTGACTGATCGGTGTATTTCAGCTTTGTAGGTCCACCCAATATAAGTGAATGGTGACCAGACCTGTCAAGCTAATCCATATAAAAGTAATCCATGAGACTCCTGTGGTTAAATCCATATATTCAGAACCAATATGATGACTTTTTTTTTTTTTTTTACTATAAATTCTCCTCCCTGTCATGTAGGTAGCGATATTCCCGAAGAAAGCTAATCGCCATAAAACAAAAGAAGGAAAATTTGAACATGGAGATTTATAGTGAAAAAGAACTTAAAAATGTATATGTTTCTCACCCACAACTCTCAGATCGCTTCTGAAGACATGGATTATACTACTGGAGTCTTATGGATTACTTTTATGATGTCTTTCTGTCCTTTTGGAGCTTAATCATTTTGGTATCCATTCACTTGCATTGTATGGGCCTTCAGAACTGACATATTCTAAAAACCTTCATTTATGTTCAGCAGGAGAAAGAAAGTCATGCACATCTGGTATGGCATGAGGGTGAGTAAATGATGAGAATAATTTTTGGGTGAACTATGCCTTTAAGCCACACTTATAATGTATGAATGTGAAGCATTAGAAAAAATAGCAAAGCAAGTGGCATTTAGTTTAAATAACCATTTTGCAAAGCAGAAACTGGCATGGTTGTCAATTTTTCAAAATTACGTTTTTGGACATTTTCTGATGTCAAAGTTTTGTGGAACATGTCCACAGTTAAACTGACCATTTATGGTTACTGGTGAATTTATGGTTAAATGACTTCCACTAATAAAGACTGCCCCAAAAGTATTTGGTCAGTTACATTTAATTGAGACATACACTGTATGACAGTATAACCAAAATCTAATTAATAAAAACCAAATATGCGAATCTACTTTCTCTCAAATGCATGTGCTAATTTCTATCATGTAACGCAGGCGGACGGGTTATATTCACGAGCGTCACAACATATGACTTGTGAGACAAGATCAAGTGTACAGCAAACATAAGCAGACATTATATTTGTAGCGTGCCCTCAAGTAGGATAATAAACATTAAGCTTTATAAAAGTTTGAACATGTACTGTACAAGTACACACGAACTCGCCTAATTATAAGTGTAAAATGGATGAAGTGTGCAGACCACGCGCATCAAAGTCTTACCTTAAGCACATCGCGACAGCTTCGTAAATATGCCTCCATTGTCACACGCAACCCGAGGGTTTTTCACGTAGCAAAGTAGCCTACAAGTTATTCAAAATGCCCTTGAGTGCCTCTGAAATGTGTACAGTAAGTTTTAGCAGTGGATTTCAGAGGTTAGCGTGAACAGAAACGAAGACACACATACATACATACACACACACACACATACACACAACCCGTGTATCTGCACTGACGTCACATTCTTGAGTTGGGAAATGTAGTTCTTTGGACTACTCGCGTACGTTTGGACTATATTTAACATAAATTAGTTCTAATTTAAAGATGTGTGTGATTTAAAGATGAACAGAGATGATAAATTACCAAGTAAACCATTCTAAGGTTGATTTTCCTCTAAAGTATAAGCATTGGCACTTTCAAAACTTTGCTCTACTTATTTGAGCAGCCTTACAACACTAGTTCACCTAAAAATGAAATTTCTGTAATCTTTTACCATACTCGCCCCATGTTGTTCCAAAAACCAGATGACTGGAACACAAAATGAGTGTTTTATAGCAGAGTCTAAGCTACTCCTTTCCAAACAGTGAATGGTGACCATGTCTGTAAAGCAAGATTATCATTGAATAACAGCTTTAATTTCCGCCTTTACCAGTCTGGCTTAAGAGGATTTGGAATATAGTGCACAAGTCAAATGACTACTTTAGCATTGCTTTTATGAGGCTTTTTTGGAGCTTAACAGCCCCTGGTCCTGATTCACTTTCATCGTTTGGCAGAGAACAGCTCAAACATTCTGCTAAACTTCTCTTTCGCTGTTCCACGGAAGAAAGAAAGACATACGGTTTGAAACAGGATAATTGCAATATAGAATGAAGATAGAATTCTCATTTTTGGATTTACTACCCTTTTAAAACATTATGGACTAATTAATTATATTGATATTATCTTAAAACAAAATTAACATTGAACCAAATGGTTCCATTTTATTTTGTTCAGAGTATTTGAAAATACTTATCTGCACAATACCAGTGAAAAAAAGCAGATCTTAAAAATGCAACTTCAGTAAAATACAGATCATTAAAATATTCATGTATCCATTCAATTCTTAAAAACATATTTTAAAAAACTTGGGTGTTTAACAATATTTAACATGATCAGCAATAATGATTTTCTTCTACATTTACATCTAATATCGCTTTCTACAAAACAAATAATCAAATAATAAGTTTATCTGACTGTAGTAGGTGGTAAAAATGTATCCTATACTATATTATGTGTATCCTTATTATTTAAACACATTTTTTGTCAAAATTGCTCCTTTTTCTCCAAGTTTAGTAAACATCCATTCACTTGGGTATACGGTATGTTATGGTTCCCAGACATCAATGCAGTTAGTACTGCTCTCCTTAAATAATTTTGATAGCTTTGTTGGACTTGTGATCACAATTATGATCACAATCAATAAGAATCATATCCAAAAGCATTCCAATTTAGATCTTCTCAACATAGTTGCCAGGAAACATGCCTTCCTTTCCTCGCAAACGTCCTTGCCACCAACCTAAGGGATCTAGACAGAGAGCGCAGAAGTGGTCAATGCTGCTACTTACTGCAAATAACAATGACTAAATAAAGTTTTCTTGTCATGTTGATTACCTTCAAATATTATTTCTATGATATCATCTACTTGAAAGCTGAGTTCATCTGTGTCCTGGGCATCATAGGTGTACAGTGCTTTGCATTGTGGGGTGCGGGGTCTGGGTTTGGGGGCAGGTTTAGGTCGCCCTGACCCTGGTGGAGGCTTGTACTCTTTCGATCGTCTGCGTTGCATTCTGTAGTGCAGAAAGGAAATGCAGAGAAAGACAATATTAGTTTCCTTTGTGAAAGATCATTAAAGTGATAATTCACCCCAAAATAATCATTTACCCTTAGTTACACCCCGTTATCTCATTTTTGCACTCAGTATGGACAAAAGTGTCCAGAGAGTTTAATTCAGACATTTATTTAAATGTTGCCTCGAGCATATAGCTGAACCCAAAATTACATATTAATAAGTCCCCCTTCTGCTAAACAGAGTGGGGGGAGGTTAATATGCTCGGTGACCTTTATGAAAGTGAAGTGTTGAGATCCTATTAAAATATGGTTCAACATTTTAGTATTCCCAGATCTCAGTTCTTTAGGTATTTATAGCTGTGCCATCTGCCCTATACAATTTTTGGGAGTAGCATACATCCCCCTAAATCAGCAGATACTCTGGGGGAGGTGATTACTGCTTTTGGAAAAGGTCATGAGGCATCAGTGTATTACTCCCTGTTAATTCAGAGTCTGGGGGATGGAGCGTTAACTTCTTTCAAGAGATTATGGGAGAAAGATTTCAACTTTTAGTTGGAGGAGGGAGTGTGCGCTGGATTCTAAAAAACGTCAAGTCTACATCTAGAGATGCAATGGTGCGCCTGATGCAATTTAAGATTTACATCAATTCTAGATTGTATAGGCTTGGTCTTAAAGACACACCCACCTGCTGGCAATTCTAAGTAGAAGATGGAGAAACAACCCATGTTTTTTGGTGATGTGTTAAGATCCAAGAATTTTGGGTGAGGGTTCAGAGGTTTATGTGTGATGTATAGGACACTCAGTTTTCATTTTGCCCCAGACTCTGTATCTTAGATGATGGGGTGGTCATTAATATGATCGGCAGACGGATAATTCTCAGGGGATGGAAGTCGGCTGGAGCACCCTCATTTTAGGAGTGGTGCAAAGAGATAGGAGTAATGTATAGAATGATGGGAAAATTTTATTTGTTTAACAGGAAGTGGGGTAGATATTTGGCCTTTTTGGAGGAGGTAGTGGAGAGGGATTTGTAGTTTGTTGTATAACAAAATAATAATTTACCCTAATGCCATCCCAGATGTGTATGACTTTCTTTTTTCTGCAGAACACAAATTAAGAAGAATATCTCAGCTCTGATGGTTCATACAATGCAATTGAATGGTTACCAGACCTTTGAAGCTCCAAAAATCACAAAAAGGGACATAAAAGTAATCCATGACTCAAGTGGATTAATATATTTTTTTCAGAAGCGATATGACAAGTGTGAGTGAGAAACATATAAATATTTAAGTACATTTTTACTATAAATCTCCTCTTTTACATTTTGAAAGTGAAAATTTTTGATATAAAGGACTTAAATATTGATCATGTGTTCAGCAGAAGAAAGAAAGACCTACACCTCTGGGATGGCATGACAGTATTTACATTTTTGGGTATAAGTAAGTATAATCAGTCAAGTATATAAAAGAAAATGGGAGATTCTTAAATGAGGGGCAGATCTGACTACTTAAAATGTATTTAGAACTTATTCAAACTACGTTTTATCTGTGTTAAACATTTATGAAATCTAAACATCTGATTATTGCCTTGATCAACCTTCCAGTGGATTTTGATTTTGTGTGATGATTAATGATATTTTTCACTTTTTGAGAAAAAAAAAGAAAGAAAAATAGAAAAAGATGGATAAGCCTTTTATTTTCTAACAATAGCAAATACCTAGCTAGCAAATAACTGAGCAACAACAAATAAATAAATACATGAATTGAAATTCTCAAACACTAACTGATTTGGTAATAGACCTACTCCCAGATCACAATGTGAAATTCTAAAATGTATTTTCTATTAATTCTTCAAACTCTCTGTGAGCTGCATTGGCCGAGATGTGCTCCTATCACTTCTCATTTTAAAAATACATAAACAGAAACTTTTTTGGAAAAACTCAAAGATAAAAAAAAAAATTCTCTGCAATGCTTGGTTTGATGGGACTAACAGTAGTATTGGGGACAGTGATTCTTAGTTTTAAAAAATTACAAATACATAAAATGAATACCATATTAAAATATATTTGTTTTAATGTATCGAAAATATTTTATAATTTAATATATTATAAGTACAGTATATTATTAAGCAGCTTCAACACAGTTTTATTTTTATCCCCTTTTCTCCCAATTTGGAATGCCCAATTCAAACTACTTAGTAGGTCCTCGTGGTGGCGCAGTTACTCACCTCAATCCGGGTGGCAGAGGACAAGTCTCTGTAGCCTACGCTTCGGAGACCGTCAATCTGCACACCTTATCGCGTGGATCATTGTGCATGACACCATGGAGACTCAGCATGTGGAGGCTCATGCTACTCTCCGCGATCCACGCACCACTTACCACGTGCCCCATTGAGAGCGAGAACCACTTAATCACAACCACGACGAAGTTACCCCATATGACTCTACCTTCCCTAGCAACCAGGCCAGTTTAGTTGCTTAGGAGACCTGGCTGGAGTCACATCCTGGATTCGATCTTGAGACTTCATTGGTGGTCGTCAGCGTCAATACTTGCTAGCTGCCTAGGCCCCCTCTTCAATACAGTTTTAATATTAATTAAATTTTAGTAATTTTAGTGATTTAGGTTTTATATATTTTATTAAGAAAAGATTTGATTTAATATCAATTTAATATTACTATAATTATTTATTTAAATTTTTTATAAATGTAATAAAGAGAGGAATTTTTGTACAAAGATGACAAGCCCAAAATTCAGAAATTCTGGCTAAGAAAATGTGGCAAATTTTACCTTTCAACACTTATTAAAGTGTTGAAAGGTAAGACAAATTAAAGAGACAATGTTTTTTTTTTTTATTTAAAGCTATTATAATATATACTTTAAAATTAGTTTAAATTAAAGTTTTTTTTTTTTTTTTAAATCACCACAGGGGAAAGAAAAGTTCCCCTTACTGAAGAATCAAATACAGTATTTTCTCCTCATATCTTTTACAAACTGTCATACGATCCTCTTCCTCTCACCCTGCCACTCCTTGGTCCGGAACATTCATGAAGCCCATATCAGTGTAGATCTTGCTCTCGTGCTGACTGCGGCGAGATCCCTGGAGTCTGGGAAGGGTGGGCTGATCCATATTGGACTGCTGACGCAGCAGAGAGTGCCTAACGGAGGGCTGCAGGCCCTGGGTTCCTCTTCTTTGACCATCAGTCTTAGAAGGTTCTTAAATCACAGGTAATATAAAACATTTTTACCTCTAGTGAAAGGTAGTTTTGAAAGTATTGTGTAAATAGTGGTACTGTGGTCTTACCACGTGAATTCTGGCCTATGCTGCGATTCTGTTTTCCCACGTATCTACTCTTTCGGTTGTCACGGCGAGTGGGTCCTGTAGGGATGATAAATATTAATGTCCGCCATAGCCAAATTGTCTGCAAATTTTTTTATTGCAGCTGTAGTTACACTAGATAGTGATTGCATAGTTGTAATAGTAAAGTTCAAATGATCAGATGTAAAAATGCAGAATTGCATAACTTCCTAAACAATTTTTTACGAAACTCTTTATAAAACTTTTTTTTACTACATTAATTCAACATTTCAACACTCACTTGAGTTTTTAGGGAGACCTGGTCCAATGCTTATAGTTAGAACCTTGCTGCTGGGCTTCAGAACTGTATCATCACCCTGTCCCATCTGAAACTGGATCTGTCGAGAACCAGCAGAGACAAACGGACCCCAGCCACCTTTCTTAACCTTAAATTCAAGTCTGCAAGAGAGTAAAATGTCCAACAGCAATTTGTCTTTGATAAACTATTACAAAACCAACAGTGTGACACAATTATGGTACTTCTCACAGTGAGGGAAACAGCTACAGTATAATGAAAGTGGTGCTTACAGGTTGTTGAACTTCAGTGGCAGCTTTTTGTGGGTTTTTTCTTCATAGCGCTTGTACAGAAGACTGAGGAACTCTGTTTTAAAGACAGACTGCAGCACGCTATCATATTGCTCCTCGTGCACAATGAAGATGTCATCCTGTAGTGTGCTGTGAGAACAGAAATGCATGCAACGGACAAACCTTTAAAAGTAGGTGTCTGTAATTTTGTGAAACAACAGCAGTATAAAATAAGAAATTTGGGGGTTACAAAACCTTGATTCAGATCTTACATTCGGACGTAAATGCATGTATTATTGTGTCTTTTCAAGCTTGCATGTTGGGAGAACTTTCAAGTCCTAAAGGTTATTATGCATTTTACATGATAGATTACCTGAGAGAGACAGACTGGATCTTCTCCACCTCAATCTTCCTCTTCAAGACCTCCCGAATCTGGCCTTTCTCAGGACCCTGTTTCACCTTCTCACGTCCAATCAGATATAGGAACTTAGGGGTGAGAATGAGGTCACGCTTGACAGTCTGTAGGCATTGAAAAAGCATGTGAGCACATAGCCACATGAAATATGTCAGCTGAAGTGCATGTGAAGGAGGACACATCTGTTGTCAAGCTGCTTTGGTAAACAAACACAAAATACTTTTGAAAATGTGTCATTTTTATCACACGAGTTTCTGCATGTCCAGTTAGAGAAGCTAATGATTTAGTAGTAGACGAGTTGTACCTTAAACCTGCGATCATATTTGACCACGACGTCAGCAAAGTCGATCCTCTCCCTACGACCCACAAACTGACGAATTTCTGGATGGTTGTCTGTGCCGAGGTAGTCGCCCACGAAATTGCGGTTCAGACTGTTCTTCCGTCTCTCCTTCTTATTCAACAGGAGGTCAGATGCTGCAATCGGCAATGAAGGAAGTACAAGGAAGGAAGATTTACAAGGAAGTACACTTCATTGTGTTCTAAAATCCAATATTTTGGGGGGAAGGTGCTTTTTGACACCGAGACATAGCACATTTCATGCAACCAAGGCTCAAAGTGCCAGATATATAGACAATGGCAAAGCTCAAACCCCATACTGAGCAATTTACACAAGTTTACTTTTTGTATAGTAACTTGTACAGACTTTAGATGGAACATTATTTATACACTCACTGAGCATAGTCGTAATAAAGTGGCAGAAGTGGTCTTCTGCTGTTGTAGCCCAATCTACCTCAAGGTTCATCGTGTTGTGCATTCTATGAGATGCTATTCTGCTATTGTACAGAGTGGTTATCTGAGTTACTGTAGCCTTTTTGTCAGCTCGAACCAGTCTGGCCATTCTCCATTAACCTCACTCATCAACAAGGTGTTTTCATCTGCAGAACTGCCACTCACTGAATGTTTTTGTTTTTGGCAGCATTCTGCATATACTCTAGAAACTGTTGTGTTTGAAAATCCCTGGAGATCAGCAGTTACAGAAATACTCAAACCAGCCCATCTGGCACCAAAATACTTGCCACGGTCAAAATCACTGAGATAAAATTTTTTCCCCATTCTGAAGGTTGATATGAAAATTAACTGAAGCTTCTGACACTTATCAGAATGATTTTATGCATTGCACTTTGCAGCCACACGATTGGCTGATTAGATAATCACATGACAAACAGGTGTTCCTAATAAAGTGCTCAGTGAGTGTAGATTCTACATTATATACTATATATTATATAGAAAAGGAAATTTGTTTCCATTTGTATCGACAGAGGAATTAGAGTGCGCTCTTACCTTCCTCTCGCATGCGGACATACTTGCGCACAGCGATGTGCTTGCGCCAGGCTTGCTGAATTACCCGAGCATATCCATTGTACTTTCTTTCCCTCATCTCCTCCAGTAGAAACAACTGAAGATGACAGAGAAAGCTTACTGACATGTCATATTTACAATCACTAGAGATTCAAAATGTCAACAAAACACAAAGATGAGCATGAGATCACAAAATATCACCAAATTACCAAAACAACTATGGTTTTCAACGCACTTAACTTCATAGGACAATTGAGCACAACATTCACCGCCCACCTTTTCAGCCGCCTGGGTTCGGGAAGTTTTTTTCTAATATGTTTTTTCATAGTCTTTTTGAACAATCCTTCATAAAAGAGTTGTAAGCCATAAATCCCAAACCAACCAGCTCCAAGGTGAATCACAGCATTGCAAACTTTGATTTGAAGCAAAAAAGTATTTGAAAATACCTGTCTTTCACTAGGGTACAAACTACAATCCCACAAAGCATTGGACATGACATAATCGAATAAAAAATTATGGAAATATATAAAACTACTGACTTCATATTGTGATTATAGAAGATATTTTAGGTTTATTGCGAAATATTCTAATATGTTGTTTAAGGGTTTAGGAACAGCAACTCGATTGCATCATTCACAGTGTTTCCTGGAAGGGGGCACTCGCTGCTAGACTTGTTTGGCAGGCTTTGTTGGCTGCGGTTGTCTGATTGGTGGACCTTTCTCTGCTGGACCATGGGTAATGTAGATGTTCACCAGAAATTCCACTAATAAACGTGATTTTTAAACAGTGAAGTTGAAATAACACAGACTGCTGGCTTCAACAAAGGCATATACCATCAATGAACAATCTTGGAGTTCACGGTTGGTCTGTCTTTAAAGGTTTATATGTCTTAGATGAAAATTAATTAATTTATGGAAAATATTTATGGGTTTTTACTCCTGGAACCAGACCTGTTGCACTCAATGGCAAAACATATGGATTCCATTCTCCATAATCAGGGTTTAGGAAATTCAACCATACAAGAGGCCATTCGAACCATGCATGAAGGAATTTTTGATATTCATTCAGTGTGACTGAATTACTTCTTAATGCTGCACATAATGCCTGAGGTATGCATTTTAGCTGCCAAACAGCAAAGTAATTCAGTTTGTCCATGAATAAAACAAATCAACCCACCTCAGAAACATTATTTACAAAGCCAACACAGGAAGAAATAGTTCTGAAAAGGTTTTGCGTGCACTCGTAATTGTGTGCTGGCCTTGCAACAAGTTTTGTGAGCCCTCGCAATAAATTTACCATGGTTTTACTATAGTAACCATATTTTAACCCTGATATTTGTAATAAAACCACAGTAATAAAAATATCATAATCTTTGTGGTTATTATGGTTTTACTACAAATTTGATGTAAAACTTTACCATACAAAAAATTACCATAGTTAATCTATAGTAAAACCATGGTTTCCACCACAAACAATGGTTATTTAACTTACTTTCATAGTTACTACAATATTACTATAGTAAAACCATGGTTTCTGCAAAAAAAAAAAAAAAAAACATAGCACCAAAACATTTCTGCCAAATACTATAGTTACTACAGTCTACAATATTACTATAATAAAACCATAGTTAAACTATGGTATTTGTATGATAAAACCACACAGTAATGACCACAAACATTTTCCTGTATTACAACTATGGGTTCTCTATGAATATCATGGTTAAAATGTGGTTACTGTAGTAAAACCATGGTAAATTTATTGTGAAGAAACACAAAATTATTGTGTGAGGGTATGCACAACTTATTGCGATGAAACGCAAACCATTGCGAAGGCACGCAAAACTATTTCAGAAAAAATAAATCCCGCCCTTTCCTCTAAGGTGCTCAGTAGGAAGATAACCTGGTTCCAAATGCTCAGTTTAAGAATTAGATTACCACAATTTACTTTCGAGAAAGCGTCTGCAGCAAACGGTGTTACCAAAGTTACAAAAAAAACAAAAAAAACATACCGATTCAGGGGCCTTGATGAAGATTTTGGTCTTGCCCATTTGATACTGGTCTGAGTCCATGTTGACAGATTTTAAAAGGTGCAGGACACCCTGTTTCTCATCTCCACACCACTGAGGCCAAGATTCTTTGGTCAAGATAGCATATCTGTGCAATATGTCATTACAGTTTGTAAATGCAACATAAAAATGCCCATATATAGCATTTGAAATCATTGAGGGATTGATTAGTGATGATTTTAAAAGTACCTTTGCAGGAATTTCTTAAAGGCACGGCGGAACGCGTAACCGGCCCTGCGCACACGTATGTTCTCCCGCAGTCCTAGATATTCCACCTGGTGTCTGACGCGACTCTCCTCCCAGTCGCGAGGTTTTTTGGTCTCGTTGGGCTTGATGCATCGAATGTAGTGAGGGGTGCACTTCATTAGAGTCTGGACCAGATTATTTGCCTGTTTCTGTGGAGGGATAACAGAATAAATATAAAATGTTTAAATTGGAGACAATCATTTACAATTACTGGATATAGAGATCAAACTACTGATAACTATGGCGGTGGAAAAGGCAGATAACTGATTAATCAGCCTATAGTTTTCAAATTGATTTCAACATAGGTTCTTGCCGATAAACGGTAGTCCCAAAAAGCAACTATCGACCCCTATCAATTGGTAAAAGTGATATATCTGTCTACCTCTATTGAGAAGAACAACCAAAAAAAAAATTTTTATATCCACTGTCGAATATTAGATTACATCTAGTTGTATTTCTATTGTGCATTTCTATAGTCTGTGAATTATATGTTTTACCTTGATCTTTGAACTTGAAGTGGTGGGACGGCCCCTCTTCTCAGCCTCAAGATTTTCTGGGAACAGATCTCTGATGAAAGGGCTTTGCATGCAGAAGAAAAGCAAAAGACATGATTTCAAACATTTCTTACCAGCACACAGAAGACAAAAACATACAGCCAACTTCTATACTATGTAGTAGTATGCCACACAATATCTCTCACGAAAAAAAACCTACTTAAAATCCACCACAATAATGGTCTACCATATTGATTTTATGATTTATTTATGTGATTTATGATTTCACAAGACATGAAACCTCAGATGTTCTGCAACCATGGATCTCACCGTGAGTGCATTGAAGGCTTGTTTTTAAAAAAGCTTCAGCTATAATCCAGCTAAAATAAGTTACAATAACCAAATAAGCAACACTTACAACTCACTGCTCTGCATGAGCTCGATGATGTCATTGAACAGTACATCTCTGTTCCTCTCACAGAAGCCACTCACATCATAAGACACCTGGAAAAATATGGATCTCGTTACTCAAATAATATAATCAATATTACTTTCTTTCTACTTGCTGGAAGCACTTTCCAAAACACTCAAAGTATCAGTTTTCAGTTGCAGAAAACCCTGTGTATTTATTTATGTATCATATTCGTATTCATACTAATGTGCAAAACCAAAAATGTACACAGCATATTTATAAAAAGGGTAGCATCATTTGATATGATTTGTTATTAAAAACAAAACAGACATATGCAATGCACATACACCATATTCACAATAGGTGGCAGTGTTTCACACACATTACTACAGTGTATCAAAAAGTATTACGGTCCAAACATTACATCTACCAATTAATCAACTGTATTTTGCTTCAGATGTATTGTAAACAGATGCATTCATGTTAGTGGAGTGCAACCGTGATGGGCCAATATTTGGAGGGTTTAAATAAAGAAATGTAAAGCTTATAATTTCATAAAAGCACTTACATTATTTTGTTAAAACTCATGTTTTATTTGAGCTGTAAAATTGTTTAAATCGTAATTTTTACAGTCGTTTAAAGGTTTGTTGACATTACATCAACGAAGTTGCAAAATCTGCTATATCTTAACACAGGACAGGTTAGAACGTGATTTTATCACACTAAAATCATGTTCACACTCATATTGTTTATGTCTCGTGGCTATACATTTGAAACAGTTAATATATTAACATTTACGAATTGGCCCCATTTACTTCCATTGTAAGTGCCTCACTGTAACCCAGATTTTGGCTTTTTTTTTTTTTTTTTAATAAAAAGAGGCACGAGTCAAAATGTATTAATTATGCTGTTGACTGAGAGTAACTTGTCCTGAACATGGAATTTTCCTTTAATTACATCATTCGCAATGCTTTATTGCAAATGGTGTGAATCTCTATAGGATTATAGGTAGGGTAGTTTTCAAAGTGAATTTGGCTATTAAACATGACTTTTTTTTTTTATTAAGTTAAAAATCACACTTCCACAGGCCTCTACAGAAACATATATCATTGCTTATCAATCTCTAACCTTATGTTAGGTCTATATTAAATGAATTAATTAAAAATCAGTTTCTCTGTGGGGAAAAATAATGGGATTCTCCCAGGACCCTAGTGCTACACTCTATATAGTGCAGAGTTGAGAGTTGTCTCTTACCTTCCCTGCATAATGGTGCACTATGAAACCCTTGTTCCAGCTGTTGAAATGCTCATGAGTGCCAATTTGCGACTGCAGTTTCTGCAGCAGAGTCTGATCTGCACCCTCTCCTTTCGCATGCATGGTGGCACACACATCATCCAGGATGCTCATGATACCAGGAGGATTCTGTTTTAATAAGACAAACATGGCCCAGAAGAAGCCATTAGTTGAAAGGGAGTTGTTATGCATTTGAAACTAAGACTTTGTTACAGAACAATTGGAATCTTAAAAGAGAGTATAAACTCACCACTTTAGACTCAATTAAGTCACAAACCACTTTGTTGTTAAAGTATTCAATGGGGGTCCATTTGATTCCTTCCTGTACATATTCTTCCTACAAAAGAGACAATGGAAAACATTTGAAAACGTTACCATTGAGATCTGTATATTTAGCTGTTTATTAAAAAGAAGCTTGAGGAGTCACGTGGCACCATGTGAGGTTCAGACATGTGAATGGCGAGCTCTGTGCACTTTGCTAGTTTTAATACTTTTTGTGTCATAAACCTTTGAGACTCGATACACCCTGATTCTTAACTGTTCTAGGGAGACAATATATCAAAGAATTCAAAATTCTCAGGCACTGGACACATTAAAACACTCTTGCATTCTCAGGCTGAAGCAGCAGCAGGCCGAAAGCCAGGGACTCAATTTGGCCAGTGAGGTGAAAGAAATTCGGCAACAATGCTGACAAAGGTTGTTGCAGACTTGGAGGAGCTTGCTGTAATACGTTGATCGATCACTGCCATGGAGACAAAATTCACTGAGATGGTTCAAGAATGGCGGATGTTGCGAAATAGATCATCGGAGAGGGAATTAGCTGCTAAACCGCTAGCGACCAAGGCGGACTTGGAATACATTTGGTAAAAGTTGGAAGACCTTGAGAATCGAAACTGCCAAAAGGGTCAGATTATGGTGGAATTTCTGGAGGGTCTCTTTCCGAGTCTGCTCGACACAACAGGCCATAAGCTGGAAATAGAGCGAGTTCACAGAGTTCCTGCTCTGAGATCCGTGGAGGTAGACAACCCCCAATCAATTCTGGACAAATTTCTGAGATCATCCAATAAAGATCTTGTGTTAAACGAGGCGAG
Organism: Moxostoma hubbsi; assembly: GCA_032164185.1. Classification (NCBI taxonomy): domain Eukaryota; kingdom Metazoa; phylum Chordata; class Actinopteri; order Cypriniformes; family Catostomidae; genus Moxostoma; species Moxostoma hubbsi. The sequence goes on along the minus strand of JAVLUX010000014.1, from coordinate 12,900,146 downwards.
GAGTAAAGAAAGGCTTTCTTGGAAGAACAACAGCCTATTCTTGTTCCCAGACTTTGCGAATTCAACAAGAGAGAAACATGATCAACATCAATGGAAGGTCTCTTTTGAACTGATGTTCCTGGCCAAATTGAGAATAGATGCTAAGGATGGCCACAAAATATTTACATGCCCACAGCAAGCATTGTCCTTCATAAAGTCAATGGAGTGAGTAAGTCATTGTGTGATACTCATTTTGCAGCTGAGTTTTTTGTTTCTTTTTATGCTGGTTCTGCCAAGCAGCTTTAGTTTGTTTTGTGGATTAACACTCCTTTGAGACAGTTTTGTGGATGAATCTGCATGTTCTTTGTGCTTATGCCACCTATCGGTTGGAGTTTGTTTTGTGGAGTATTTCTTGCAGGACACTGGAGTGATTAGGTCATGTGTTGTACTCATGTAAAAGAAGGCTCACTAAACAAATCATTTGATTGTCTGAGGAACCTGAACTTTTTTTTTTGTGCTGGTTCCACTAGCGGTTGAAGCTTGTTTTGTGAAGGAACACACCTTCGGGACAGTTATGTGGATTAATCTACACGTTTGTGTTTATCCCACCTATTGGCTGGAGTTTGTTTGATAGTTTTTATTTTGTTATGTAATTCTGTCTGACAACATTTGCAGTTGGATTGCAAGTCTGGTGTTTCTATTCAAAGTTATCGAGGGGGCCTCTCGTAGGCATACATGGACTGTTTGAGTTTAGAGGGATGGACACCAATTGGTGCTGTCGTGCGTAGGGTTAATATGCATGTTTTTCTTTTTTGTTTGTTTGTTTGGTTCTAGGGGAAGTTCGGGGTGTGTTGCACTAATGTTGGAAAGTGGTCTTTATAATTTTATTTTTGACAATAATTTACATTTACACGCTTGGCAGACGCTTTTATCCAAAGCGACTTACAGAGCCCTTATTACAGGGACAATCCCCCCGGAGCAACCTGGAGTTAAGTGCCTTGCTCAAGGGCACGATGGTGGTGGCCGTGGGGTTCAAACCAGCGACCTTCTGATTAGCAGCCCTGTGCTCTAGCCACTATGCACCACCAGATTGTGTTATGGGGATGGAAGTTGGCTGGAGCACCCTCATTTCGGGAGTGGTGCGCGGAAATGGGGAGGGTGGCTGCTTTCGAGGAGGTGTCATATAGAAGGATGGGGATCTGGGAGTCATTTGTTGGGAAATGGGGCCCTTATTTATAGAGTCGTTGGGTGACTCTCAGGAAGGGGCTTTGGAGAAAGATGCGTAGTTTTAGATGTGTATGATTAATATATTCTTTTTTTTTAATTAATATTACTTTGTGTGTGTGTGTCTGTGTATACATATGTATGACCACAGGGATGTTCGTTGGGGGTCGAGTGGGGTTGGTGATTGGGGAGGGTTAATAGAGCGAGTTAAATGTTAATTCAATATATATTTGTTTTGTTTTTCTTTGTCAACTATTTGAATCAATAAAAAAATGTTAATTGAAAAAAAAAAAAAGCTTACCTGCTCTGCTTTCAGTGTGAGCTCGATAAAAATCTGCTGAAGTTTTTCATTTACAAAGTTAATACAGAACTGCTCAAATCCATTTTTCTGAAGAAAGATGAAAGCATGAAGTTACTTTCAATATGAATATGATGCAAAAAGGATAATATACAGGAGAGGCTTTGAACATCCATTTAGAAAATAAAATAAAATCCACCTGAAAGATTTCAAAGCCATAGATGTCTAGAACTCCAATGTTGAACTCCTCACGGTCTTTCTGCATAGCCTTGTTTATAGCCTAGAAATAGAAGCAGAAATCCATTTAATTCAAAGCCCTTATTTTTGTCTTTTTTTAAATATATATACCACAGAAATGCATATCACAGAAATGCATTTACAAAATGCTGTAAATTAATGGTACATTTATATATGTAAAAGGTGAAGTGTACATTTTGCCTTGACTAGTTTTAAATGGACCTGCAAATATTCCATATATACACACACACACACATATGCATGTAGAATTCATAATCAATTTTTTTTACTTAAAATCTTGATACTGAATAAATAAAAAGTATATGGACATGTTTTATATCAACAATGCTCATATCTAGCAGACTGACTCACATCAACAAGGTAGTCAAAGAGTCTAGAATAAAGTGCTTTAGACAGGGCGTCCCGACTGAATGAGGCCTGCTCCGTATTCAGGGTGACAGAAATACTCTCCGTCTTGCCACCCCACTTGCTATCCATGATGCGACTTGTTAGTTTTTTCTTTAGACCATCTTGATTGATTCCCAACAGGTATGACGGGAATGCCAGGACTGCAGAAGAATAACAGAGAAGGGCAGCAGGAAGCACGACATTCAGTCAGTATGATTTTACAAAAGGTTGTAAAGCTTTTGTTAATGCCTCACTTGAATATACATGCATGGTATCTATGGCTATGATGCAGTTTGACCTTTATATTGATAGAGACAGCAAAGAGGGGTAAGTATATTACTGGGGAGAGAGGGTGGAAATGGGATCAGGTTTGGATTTGAACCTGCATCTCCAATAGAATATGCACACCATAGGTCAACGTGTTTGGAGCATATGCACAAACTGCTAGGCCACAGCTACAACACATTATATCCTAAACATGAAATAATGTTGTATTGTGAACTCACAGTCTTCACTCTCCACCACAGCATAGTTGCCCTCTTCTCTGAAAGCAATGTTGCCAAGATGAATAATTCCAGCCACAATCTGCAGCACAGTGTCCTGATCTTCCATGGATAGACCCACCACTGACATAGCAGCCTTAAAACACAATATCGTGTTATCAGGGTGGTGTAAAGTGAAAGAGTGAATTCAAAAACATATGCAGGAACACAACCAGAAGGTTTGTATTGGGATACATGATCTCAAACCCACCATAGTGTCTGCAAACTCCTTCTTGTCATTGACATCCTCCACAGTGTAGGTGCTGGATTGGTTTAAATAGAAGTAGTAGTCAGCAGTGGTGATGCCTAAATTTTCTCTCTGCTCTTTCGTGGCCCCTTCTAAGAGCTGAAAAACACAGAAATGTCAGAGAAGAACTACTAGTACCAACATGAAGGACACTTAAAAGTATTGTAGCATTTTGACTGTTTAATAGAAGGGATAGGCGATACCACTTATTTTATTTTCGATCCAATAAAAAGTTATATCAAGGCCAATATAGCGGATACCAATGCATCACTGATTTTATGGCTTCTTCTATCACTGCTTCGCAGATTATATGCACACAATACGCAGCTCTATCTGTCATTCCATTCCAATGAATGTCTCAGCTTGTATTTCAGCCTGCCTTTCAGATATCTCAGCCTGGATGAAGGAATACCGCCTTCAACTCAAACTTGCCAAGACAGAACTTCTGGTAATCCCTGTCAATCCATCTGTTCACCAAAACCTCACAATTCATCTTTGTTCAACAATACAAACTCCAAACAGGACAACCAGGAACCTGGGAGTGGTGCCTGAAGACAGCTAAACTTCACTAGCCACATCTTTTCAACCGCCCGGTCTTGAAGGTATGCGCATCACAACATCAGGAAAATCAGACCTTTCCTGTCTGACTATGCTGTGCAGCTCCTGGTCGAAGCTCTTTTCATGTCAAGACTTGACTACTGCAATGCTCTGTTGACCAGCATCCTCACTAGTAAAATTAAGCCACTGCAGTTGGTTCAGAACACGGTGGCACGTCTGGTCTTCAACCAATCAAAGCGGGCCCACTTAGGTGCCCACATCAAATTCAAGGCTTTGACTTTTACCTTCATGACAGCCGATGGAACAGCACCCTCTTATTTCAACTCACTACTCCAGGTCTACGTCCGGTCTCGCTCCCTGCGATCAAAGAATGAGTCGCCAAGTGGTTCCATTTCAACAAGACACAAAGCTGCCCTCCAGATCATTCACATTCTCAGTTCCTCAGTGGTGGAATGCCCTTCCAACCCACACCCAATCTGTTGATCCTTCGCAACATTCAAAAAACAGCCGGAAACATGTCCCCTCCAAGAGCACTTAATCAATCCACAAACTTAAGGAACTTGCATTCAATATTTATAGAAATAAATGGATAACAAATAATACAAAATAAATATTTCTGTACTATTCCAGCTACTAATAGAACTTAACAGTATGATATTGTGGATACTGATAGATTTGTATGACAAATTGCTTATGTTCCTCATTTAGTCTCTTAAGTCGCTTTGGATAAAAGCTTCTGCTAAATGACTAAAAGTAAAAATTCAAATGTATATCTATAATACAGGTCAGTGACAGTAATCATAGTTTAATGATTATACTGTATTTGCAGTAAAACCATAGTAAACAAAAACCCATACTTACTACAATATTACTATGGTAATAATGGATAGTAAAGTATTACTGCAGTAAAACCATTGTTAATTGTATCAAAACCATGGTTTCTGCCTAAAAAAACACAGATACTACATTCATGGTTACTAAAATATTACTATTGTAAAACCATAATTTCTGCCATTAAACCATGGTTAATTTTCGAAAGGGTATCATTGATCAACAACAATTAAAGAAAACATAATCATAGTCTTGTTTAGATTTGTCCTTATTTAGTGTGAATTAACTCACTAAATATTAAACCATTTGCAGCCAAAGGCGATTCACAAATCTGCCCAAACATATGCCTCTATCATAATTATTTTGTCTGTATTCTACCATTAACACTCTTTTATACACCCATCATAACAATAGTATCAGTGTCATCATAAATGACAATAATACAGTGTAACGTCCCTTATAGAATAATGCACCATGCATATTATGGCTGTGTATAGTGTGTTAGCGGCATGAATGCAGAATGTAAACATAACAAATGACACATTATCTACTTTATATTACTTTAAATCATCATCGAGAGAGGAAAAAAGTGCAACTTTTACCGATCTCATGTGAATTCTACTTATAGAATGAGGAATTCTACTAACATTTTAATATCATATTAGTTGAGGTTTTACATGTAGTCTTGTGCATCCTCAAAATTAATTCTTTGAATGTTTGCAAACAGTATACTGTTGCTCAGCTGTTTCAAACTTCTTAAGACTAAGAAGAACTTTGCCGTAAGTATACCAGGGCCTTCAGTGTTTAACAGAAGAAGGTAAGTCACTCGATCTGGAACAATATGAGAGTGAGGGAATGATGACCAAATTTTTCTTTTTAGGTGAACTATCCCTTTGAATGGATAAACTCACACTCCACCATAATGACATTTGCCAGATTGCATAACTCGTCATACCCTGAAATGACCTTTTCCTGAACGCATTTCCATGAGTTCAATGCTTTACCTGGTAATATATATGGAAATTCCTTTCACCATGGTTCTGAGACACGACTCTGGATTTTTCCAGCAGAAAGTTAGAGATCTTTCCACCGTCAGGTTCTCCTCCTCGGCTGAACTGAATTTCAAAGTATTTTCCCTGTGGTATGAAATAAACATAATGGCTAAGATATCATACAAAGAATTCAAAGCTTGTTTTCTCATCTTTTTGTGTTGACGTACCACTGCAGGAAAGAAAATGAATGTTAAAACCTACTAAAGTACAACTTCACAAATTGCAATCATACACTCAAATCCTGCAGCACCAACAAGTTGTTACATGTTGAGAACCAGCATGCTCTAGTCTAAATGACATTCTTAGAACAGGATTGCACATCAATTCCAGGGACCAAACAGCAGAGGGGCTTAAGTAGTACTCTTATTTACTAAATAAATTTTTTCATGTTATTCAGAATTCTTAACAAATATTGGCAGATATCACAATGGATTTCAACTGAAATCATCTGGAAAGCCATTGCATTTCTGACCCTAAATGAAGGGATGAAATGGTATTGTCAACAACAACAAAATATATCAAGTCTTTCATCCAGGCACAACTTTCAGCTCATTCATATCATTAATCTGAGTTACCTTTACTTAACCCTCAAAAAAAATCAGAGACAAACTGCTCAGGCGAGACTTACAAAGCGACTGGAGTTGTTGTTGCGCACGGTCTTGGCATTCCCAAAAGCCTCAAGTAGGGGATTGGACTGCAGAATGATGTCTTTAACATGCTAAGAGAGGAAACAATAGGAGGTCACAGACAGATAGAGTATGCCATGAATATTGTGTGCTGTGTATAACGCACACACACTTGTATACTGTTAATTTGCTTTAACACTGAATGCACTTTAAATGGTGCCAATTTCATAGTTCCTTGATCTTCCCTTTCGAAGTGTAATCTTGTTTTTGTCAAATTCGGTAATGGACAGCTCCATATAGACACATCCAGTCATGAGTCGCTAAATCTGTATCTACATTTTTCTCTGGGAAAGTACAATCTCTTCTACTGGCACAAAGAGTTAAATGTCACAGAACGTGGGAACAAAGAGATCACTTTAAAATTTGACTTTGTTTTGTTCACCCACTACCATGACAACTAACTAGGTTCCAAAAAGAGGTGTGCAGTTATATATAAATAGAATATATTTATAATAGCTGAATGTTTCTCTATAAATTGGCATCCATGCCAGTGTTCTATTGACAAATAAAAATGTATTGTTCAACCACATAATTGCTGCTCTTTTCTAGTGGTAGACCGATATATCGGTTTTACCGGGTAATCGGTGCCGATAGTTGCTTTTTGGAACTATCGATTATCTGCAAAAATCTATGTTGAAAGTTTCCGATAGTATATTTTTAATTCATCATTTTTTATTCTTCAACAATAAACCTTATCAGGTGAAATTGTGTGTGTAATATATACTACACACACAATTTCGCACACACACACACACACACACACAACTCTTCCTCTGGTGAATATTTAGGCTTTAATATTCTTCATTTGTTAAATATTTGCATATGGAGCATTGTAATGCCCACGTTATGCACTAAATCTGAATTTTTTTCTGGTTCATCCATCCATCCATCCATCGTCAACTGCTTATCCTGTTTTTTTCTGGTTATTATTGGAATTTTTATTATTGTTTGCACAATAAACTGCTTTTGGGATTTTATTTATTTTGACTTGTGTAGCCTCAATATGTGCCCATCATAGTAAGGAATGTATTGGCCGATTAGTCAGCTATCTGTCTTTTCCACCACCTTAGTTATCCAATCAGCAAAATCCACCATCATTCGACCTCTACTCTTTCCATCTCGCAGTTACAAGCACATCTGTCATCAAACAGTAGCAATAATGTTTATAATGGCACAAAAGCAAGATTGTCTAGTTACATACAGACACCAGAAAATAACCTACAAGCATTTAAGGCCCATTCATCACAATAAAATAATTATTTATATCAGAAATGTGTCTAAATTATTTCTGATACACAAATGTAATGCTCCATGTAATTGGTTATTATAATAATAAAAAAATAAAAAAAATAAAAAAAAATTTGGACAATTGCCATTTATAAGATGGGGCTGCGTGGTGTTAAAGTGTCGAAACAACTGATCTAGGTGAATTATTTTTAAATGTTAGGTTTCTACCAGAGTTCAATTACGTACACTGCAACTAAATGTCCATCTGGTGCATTATAAACTCACCTGAACTTTAGGCCCACCTCCAGACACTTTCGAAATGTAGCTCATGATGTACTTGGCTGCCACAGTCTTTCCTGCACCACTCTCTCCACTGCATTATTAACACACTCATATCACATATGATGCAAACCTTTGATACCATGCAAAAAAAAAATCTAACATAATTAAAGTGCCTCAGGGCACTGGTGTACAGGTTTGATCTCTGACCTGATAATAACACACTGGTTCTCTGAGTCAATCATCATGTTGCGGTACATGTTGTCAGCCAAAGCGTAGATGTGGGGAGGATTCTCATACTGTGCCTGAGAACAATAGAATATGTTTGTTGATTATGCAAATGTATTTTTATGCCTTGCAAACATTTGAATGTTTGTGATAAGTTGTATTGTTGTTGAGCTGTGCCAATTTAAAGGAACACTCCGAGTTCAATACAAGTTAAGCTCAATTGAGCCTTGATGAAAGACTAGATATATTTTGTTGCTGTTGACAATACCATTTCATTCCTTCATTTAGGGTCAGAAATGCAAAGGCTTTCCAGATTATTTCAGTTGTAAACCATTGTGATGGCAAATATTCTGAAAAACCCATGCCTGGTTTATTAAAAAAAAACATCACTGTAACATTAAAGCACTTGCAATGGAAGTGAATAGGGCCAGTCCATAAACATTCAAATACACACCATTTAAAAAAAACAAAAAGCAAAAAAAAGCCACAAGACATAAACATGATACTTGTTAACATGATTTTAGTTTGTGCTAAAATTACTTTCTAAGCCTCATTCACTTCCATTGTAAATGCTTCACTGTAACCCAAATTTAGCTTTTCCAAAAGATAAGGGGAGACGAGACGAAATTATTTTTGTGGTAATCAATGTTATTGAACCAGGAACATTCTTTTAAATGTGTTGCCAAAGTAACATCATGCAGCTAGCTGAGATATATATATGAGATAGAGATATATATATATGAGATAGAGATAGATAGATAGATATCTCAGCCAGCTGCATGATGTTACTTATATCTATCTATCTCTCTATACATATATCTATATCTATATCTATCTCTCTCTCTCTCTCTCTCTCTCTCTCTCTCTCTCTCTCTCTGCATTTAACTAAAGTAAACATATACAACTTGATTTTTAAAATGTTCATGTTAACAAATGGAACCTTATTGTTAAGTGTTACCAAAAAAATTACATTAAACCTTATACCACCTGAGCCACAGCCGCCCCCCAGATGTCAGATTTGCATTACATTAAGGTAGTGACATTACTCCAAAATCAATACAGCCTCCTGATTTGTCTACGCACTTTCTATGAGTTGGCCATCCACAAGGGACAATATATGAAATAGCATTACTCTGTAAACTCTTTGTCTGCCTGCCATGTCTAATTGACTTACACTTCCGGTTAGGGGTGTCCATGGTTAACCGATTAACCGTTAAAAATTGCGTAACCGAGTGAAACATTTTGCTCGGTTAAGTGGCGTCAATGGCGTGCATTGAATTTAGTTGTAATACATTTTTGCACCACCAGAGACTGAATAAACGAGGAGACACTGATTAGCAAGACAACTCAGTGAGTGTGCTTTCCATTAAATGAATCACACACACAGTAAACAAATCCTTAACAAAAAAACAGGGCTATTCTGGTGGGTGCAGTGACGCGCTCATGTAAGGGTGGCGGCGTGGCGCTGCCAATAAAGCTCCTAAAATCTGTCACAAAGAACCGGCAAAAGTAATGATTATGAATATGTAAAATATAGCAAGGAGATATTTTAATTATTTATTAATAAACAAGTCTTTTCTTTGTCCGTGTCATTTGCAAAGATGAAGTTGACGATGCTGACTCGCGGTCTTCGCAGTAACGCACCAGAGAGAAATGCACATTTCTTATGGATTACATAAGCAGAGAGCAGTCTGTGTCTGTTTTCTTTAGTTTTGAATTATTCTGTTTAAGCAGACATGTCTGTGAGGCAAGGCTACCTTATACACTGAGTTTCGGTTCATTTATGAGACGAGCTCCAGTTCACGCGCCGGCGCCTCCGCGATTATATCGTCTGCTATATTTAATTCTTATTTATTAAATCCAGGCAATTGGTTGATGAAACACTGATTAAAATTAAGACACAATTAATACAAAACGAAATTCACTTTAAAGAAAGGTTTTGTGCTTTCTGTTTGATGTCTCTGTGGAAGTTTTAAAGCATCTTTCAGTGCCGCTTTCAGAGCGCTCACGTCCGTAACATTGTGTTTTCCTCGTATGCGAACTGAAATGAATATCAGTTCATGGATTGTGTGTGTAGGCTATAAGAGAGAAAGAGAAAATGCCAGTATTTCATTGAGACTTGAGATTAAATAAACGGCTTAAGTATTGTAGATCTTGTAGTATTAATTTTCACATGCAGTTACACATTGTCGGTTAAAAACAAGAAAGTGGCTGGTAAAAACATTGAGTGGCTGGTAGATTTTGAAATCCACAGTGGCCGGTGGACAAAAAAGTTAATTTCCATCCCTGGCGCACACTATGGTTAACCGAGTATTAACCGTTGAGGGCCTCGGTTAACGGTTAATGAAAAACTTGAAAACGTGCAGCCCTACTTCCGGTCAAAAGTTTTGAAACACACTCATTCTTTATTATAATTTTTTTTTCTTCACATTTTAGAATAATAGTAAAGTTATCAAAACTATGCAATAACATAAATGGAACTATGGGAATTATGTTGTGACTAAGCAAAATCCAAAATAAATTGTTATATTTTAGCATCTTCAAAGGAGCCACCCTTTGCCTAGAATTTTTTTTTTTGGTTCAATTTTAGTTTTATAATTAAATAAATTTATATGGTGGCACACTTATATTTTTGTCAACAAAACTAATTTCAAACCTTTAAGCATATGTCTTCAGATCAAAAGATTTTTAAGATCATGAGAAACATTTCAGTCAAGCGTTTCAAAACTTTTGACCGATAGTCTATGTGGTAGAAATGAATGAAATGTAGATCTTTAATTCAGTTCCATGTTAATGTATTTAAGGCAAAGTAAAGCACAATGTATCAGACACCAAGTCGAGGAAATTTGTTCTACTTACAGCTCCCTGATACAGCTCGATCTCACGGTCTGAGAAATACGGCAGCTGTTTAAAAGGGTTCACTGATATCAGCACAGCACCGATGTATGTCTGAACAGTTGTGGTTAAGGCCTTGTACAGTGGGCACTGTAAAATTAATCTTAATTTTCTTAACTGAACCATGCATATCAGTCAACCGTAACCTAATACATTTCCTTTTAATAAGCAATAAAGAGGCAAAATGATGCGTGTAAGAAACCAGAGTGCTGTCACCCTATATTAACAAACAAGGGCATTTTTGTATGACCCTATGACATGATGAACACCTGTACATTATACACATAAGGATACAAAAATGAAGTCATCCATGTATCTTTTCTTGAGGTTATCTGTGATGGCATCTTCGCTGATCTTGGAGAGGAGAACCATGTCATCCACACCGCTGACCTTCACATTCTGAGTCTGCCAGTGATACTTCTCTTTGCTCCCCTTTGCGAGAGAGAGATAGAACATGTTATTTATTTCAACGCATCTATTGCATTTGGTCTAATTGAATGCTGACACAATGTTTTTTTTTTTTTTTGCTCTTCCTTCCCTTTTCTCCCCAATTTGGAATTCCCATTGTGCTCCAAGTCCTTGTGGCTCATCTCAATCTGGATGGAGGAGGACGAATCTCAGTTTCCTCCGCATCTGAGACCGTCAGTCCACACATTTTATCATGTGGCTCGTTGAGCACGTTACTGTGGAGACATAGCGCATGTGGAGGCCCATGCTATTCTCCGTGGCATTCACACACAACTCACCACGCGCCCCACTGAGAGCGAGAACCACATTATAGTGACCACGAGGAGGTTACCCCATGTGACTCTACCCACCCTAGCAACCGGGCCAATTTGGTTGCTTAGGAGACCTGGCTGGAGTAGGCTGGCTGCACGATTCGAACTCGCGACTCCAGGGGTGGTAGTAAGCATATTTACTTTCTGAGCTACCCAGGCCCCCAATGCTGACACAATGTTGTTAAATACATGTTTTCACCCACAAAGGGACGTTTTTTTTTTTTTTGCATGTGGACTGAGCTTTAGATCTGGTTAATAAATGTAAGAAAATACTGATTAACTGGAAGCCAAAGGTAATACTTGTTGAGAGTGTTTCAACACACAGATGAAATGTCATTTATAAAATGCATTCTGTTATGAGCACATTCTTATGCAATGTTAAAGGGATAGTTCAGCCAAAAAGATTAATGTCCATCATGCCACCCTAGCTATGTATGACTCAATTTCTTCTGCTGAACACAAAGATTTTAAGAAAAATATCTCAGCTCTGTACATCCATACAATGCGAGTGAATGGTGACCAGAACTTTGAAGGACCAAAAAGCATATAAAGGCAGCATAAAAGTAATCCATATGAATCCAGTGGTTAAATCCATGACTTAAGAAGCAATATGATAGGTGTGGGTGAGAAAGAGATCAATATTGAATATGTTTTTTACTATAAATCTCCACTTTCACATTCTTCATTTGTTTTTGCCGATCACATTCTTTGTGCACATCACCACCTTTTTGGCATGAAGGAGTGTTTAAAGTAAAAAAGGACTTCAATATTAATTTTGATTCTCATCCACACCTATCATATCGCTTCTGAAGATGTGGATTTAACCACTGGAGTCTGGCCAACATTTACCGTCACTGAATGGATCTACATTATTAAAGCCTTCTAAAAATCCTTGTTTGTGTTCAGCAGAAGACAAAATGTCATACACATCTAGGATGGCAAACTATGCCTTTAAAGTCCAAGTCATTTTATCAAATACAGTTCAAACTGAATTTGTCTCATCTAACATTATTATATCTCTGAGAACTCTTAGTCTCTAGTTTTGAAGCAACCTCAACTAAGAGAAAAGAGGCACTAGGACTACAACAAAAGTAGTCCCTTGTCTTTGTGCAGGTGTATAGCTGACATGCTAAGTCAGGCATATCCAAAGTAGGTTTTCAACAAAACAGAAACACAAGCCACATTTTTCTCACCCTCAAGCAATAAACATCGATAACTGCTTCAATAAATCTAAGCATATATATATATATATATATATATATATATATATATATATATAGCCTATGTGTGTGTGCCAATGATAATAACACAATATGCCAATCTTTTTACTGGTAATTTCATAGACGTTTTAATCAGCATGTGAGCAAGAAAGATTCCCTCCTCATGAATTCTTCTAATGTCACAAAATACTTTGAAGGTATTTGTGGCAGGCACAATCTGATACGATAAATCTTCATATATAAAACATTAAAAGTGCAACTTTCATTGAAAAATCTCAAACTACTTGGCATCTAGTGGCAACTGCAGTTCGTTATTTTGCATGTTTTATATACTTTTAAAACTTTATTCCTGGTTATAAGGTCACTTACCATGATGAATTAAAGGTACTTCCTGTTACACACCCTTACTGAAGTATCAGTCCTGCGTGGACTTTTCGAGGAGCTTTTGCAGGTTTCAGGTGAAACTCCGGGATTTCACGTGACAATTACTAGTCCTCCATTTAATATTCCGTCTATTCCCAGTGATATAATTTATTTATTATATCCAACAATGTAAAACTAATCCAGATATTGTGTTTCATGAATCGGCGGTGCTTGTAAAAAGTATAAATCTTTTTTTTCGGGTGTTGTCCATGCAGCAGCAAGTGTAGGCAAGTACAGGAGTTTTTTCCTTCTTTCTGATACGGAAGGAATCGCAGGTTCTCGCACATAACGGCGCCACCCTCCGACAGTGAACATATTTACCTGCGCGACAGGTAATCACAGTTACCACAGGGAAATGAGATAGCGCAAGGCATTCTAAAGCATATTAAAATTACAAATATTCACTACGCTTTTTAGGGGTCGTTCGCACCTTTGCGCTGTTTTTAATTACTTTCTAATTAATTATTTTCAATAAATGCGTTGAGTTAATATTCGTTATTAATCAAAAATAGTATATCCTTTCTTATATGCTAAAATGATAACTTTCCTGACCCAAAAAAATAAATAATTTTTAGGCCATGTTAAAAAAAAAATATTTATTAGATTTTTTTTTCGATGTATGTGTCTTCATCTTATTTGTGTATAGATTTTGGATGGTTTATACACATTTGTTTTTAAATAATTGTATTCATTTTTTTTCCCTTCATTTATATTTGCCTTTATGATTGTATTCATACACAGTTTGATCTCATTGGAAATATGTGTGTGTGTTTGTGTGGGTGCGTGCGTGTGTGTTATATAACTCCAGTTTTATACCTTTTCATACGGTCCCTTACCACACCCTTCACAGTATTAGCACGTTTTAGCTTAATGTGTGGACATTTTATACGGTCCCTTGGTGTTAAATATGGTTACAGTGAAAATTCACCCAAAATTGAAAATGTTCACATAATTTACCCAGATGTGATGACTGACTTCTGCTAAACACAAAGATTAAAAAAGAAATATCTCAGCTCTGTAGGTCCATACAATGCAAGTGAATGTTGACCAAAACTTTGAAGGTCCAAAAAACACATAAAGGCAGTATAAAAGTAATCCACATGAATTCAGTGGTTAAATCCATGTCGTCTGAAGCGATATGATAGGTGTGGGTGAGAAATAATTCTATATTTAAGTCCTTAGGTGTGTCCCAAACCACACTTCTGCACTGTTCTACACCATTTTGTAGTGTCAGTGGTGCAAGTAGTATGTTAACACTGAAAATGCAGCAAAAAGAAGTGTACCAGGATGATGCAGTTTTTCATCCGTCAAAACAGTGTGGAATGTCGGACATTTAATGCACTCAGAGCACATAGCGGAAGGGGCTGAGTTACCTGGCTGCACTGCTGGTCTGACAAAACAGTTGTAAATAATGAAGAATGAAGCAGCTAGCAAAACTTCAGTGGATACAGTACCTTACAAATGTGTGTTGAATGCTATACCTTCACCCCACACTGTGTGAATATGTGTGTTGTTTAAGATGTAAGTATTGAACTGAGGTTGGCTAACGTGCTAAAGCTAGCAGCAACACGTCACGTGTGCTTAAAACATCACTTCGTCAGCTCTTAAACTGTGAATACCTCAATGTAGTAAAAAATCTTTAAGTGTTCCATTTAGGACAAAACAAAAAATTCATACAATATATGGCTTTGTACATAGTATATTTTGTAAGTGCATAATGTATAGCATGTTGCTTGGGACACAGCTCTTGACAGAGTTCAGAATTGCATACTAACCGTCCTACTTCTGCCATAACGGTCTATGGGAGAAATAGTAAGTGTAGTATGGTAGTATGCAATTCCAAACTCAGCCATTTTATCTACGAATCTCTACTTTCACTTTTTCTTCTTTTGTTGTTGGTGATTCATTCTTTGTGTATACTGCCGCCTACTGGGCAGGAAGGAGAATGTATAGTCAAAGGACTTAAATATTGATGTTTCTTACCCACACCTATCATATTACTTTTGAAGACAGTGAACCACTGGAGTCATATGGATTACATTTACGCTGCCTTTTGGACCTTCAAAGTTCTGGCCACCATTCACATGTATTGTATGAACCTACAGAGCTGAAATATTCTTCTAAAAAAATCCTTGTTTGTTTTCAGCAGAAGAAATAAATGAAAATTTGAAATAAGTAAATGAGAAGAGAATTGTATTTTTTGGGTCATTTTTGGTGAAATATTCACATGAAATATGTTAAAAGTGGACAAAAATAAAATGCTTCTTCAAAAGATTTGGTCAAAAGACTATATTTTTAAAACATACAATGTGTGGATCAGGTACATTTAATTTATTATACAAAGGAACATTCACAAGGAAGGTTATTCACATGATCTTAAGAGCTGGTCTGTTTTACAAGTTTCAAAGGAAAGAAAAAAGAGTTTGACATTGAAACAGAGGTATACAATTGTAAGAGAAAGAAAAGCCATTGGAAATGTCCACGTTAATTTGCCCTTACACAGGCAAACAAATGAAAGGAAATTGGGGCTTTCACTGATTCATTCAAATTAATAAGAAATGGATAAATAGCACTGGTGTCACAGGGAAATAAGACAAGGCTCAACAAGCCCCACAAGAATAAAACCAAGAATATTAGGCAAGGAATTTTACACCTGTACATGTGTAGGAATTCATAAAACAAAGAATTCATGTGTTGATTTCTCCCACTTTGTCATAGCCCTTTCCACTTTTCATGCTAACATATGAGCACCATACAATCACACATATACACATGGCTGCCCACCTCAGCTTGAGGTTAGCTGTAAGAAAAGCACATTATAAATTCTGTTAGCTAAAAAACCAGCACAACTTTGATTCTAACTTGTGCCAAACAAAACAACAAAAATAAAATGAAATCCACAGACAAACAAACGGATAGAGATGCATTTCATAAGTCATGTATTTATATGAAATATTTGTAAATGGGCAATAAATAGTGTTCATGTCTCTCAATCCAGCAGTTCATATTTCAGTCTGCAACATTTGAAACGGCAACCACCAGACATTCAGAGTCAAAATAGTTTTTATACTTTCCACAAATATTTGACCTAGAATACAAACCAGAATATTTTAAAAGATATTTTATATCAGTTTCTGTATCAGTTAAAGATTAAATTGACCAGGTTGAAAAACTCTTATTTGATTGGTGAAGTCGCTGGTCTGCGTCTTTGGTGTTTGACAAACATCCGCGTCAAATTAAACAGTTTCTTAATGGTTCTCTTATTTGTGCAGCAGAGAATTTGTGAGTAACTTGAAGTTCTCTTAGAAAACAATTCATGTAACACTGACTTGACAAGGCTAGACAATGCAGCAATGTTTACCATCCAATTCTCTCATTACACAATGCAATTTACAGGCCTAGATACAACATCATTTTCACCATAACACCTCAGCTGCATCACATATGCATGTTAAAATTCTGAATGTTACCAGTTATTTATTCATCCAAGGCAAACAGCATTAGCAGTTTAGCATAAAACCAAAAAAACTAAACCAGTAATGATATGGGCTGTGTTGACTTCACGGAGCAGCCTAGCCTAGTGTTTAAATGAGACCCTGGAAAGCTGAGTAAAATTCAACTCTGAAGGGACATCCAGAGAATAACAAGACAATCTAACAAAAAAAATGGGGAAGAGTTTAAACAAAAGGAAAGGCTGTTGAGAAAAGCCAGTTACAAGCTAAACAGTCTGATAGGTTAGGGGTAACGGGAGGCAGGCCTTAAGAGTGGTTTTTGAAAGTGGTACAGCATTCTTCCCCAATTCTTGTGCTTTAGTTTGTGTGAACCCTGGCCTGAACATTTCCGCTGCTGTTCACATGATGCCATTTGTGAGATACTGGAAGCCGTCGTACAGCTTGGTAGTGATGGAGCGCATGGAACCGTCGACCATCTGCTCCACCAACACCTGCAACTGCTCCTCCGTCAGGTTCATGTGGAAACGCTCCTTCAGGTTACGGATGGTGCTGGATCCATGAAAGCAGGGAAGCTGAGAACCTGCAGAACACACATATGATTCTGTAACAAAAACTAAACAACGGCTGGAGGCTGCCAAGTAGATGTATTCTTGGTCGTAGTAGGCGTTGGGGATGTGCATGGATAGTCGACACTCGGTTAACCTTTCGACGCACCTCTATTTGATTACCAAAATCACTATTCGGTTGTTCAACGTGTGCAAAAGAGGTCTGTAACCAGACCCGAGCCCAACGAGCCTCGAAAAACCATCAGGTTTCAGGCCTGGTTTGGGTCAGTTTTTGAAGTGTAGGACGAGTTAGGGGCCGTTAACACGTGCTTTTGTGTTGCGCAACAGATGTCACAAAGATGGCAACTGGCAAAGTTTCAGCGCTTGATAAACTGTAAGCCAATGTTCTTTTTGCACTGGTGTGCATACTTGCATACAATAATTTGACAAGTTCAATGCTAAACCATTTTTAAAAAAATCAAAGATTCTCGAAGCAGCTAATAAACCACAGAGTGTTAGATACTGTCTACACAGGCCGCATCCGTTGACCGTCGCGCCGCAATGGCTTGAGGCAGCCTACACTGGATGCGTCAAAGCGAACGTTTATTTGTCTTGTTGGCAGTAGCAGCACCAGCACAAAATGGAAGGACATCCATTTACTGTTGACGCACTGCAAAGAATGCTTCCAGTGAAGACAGCTTAACTGAATATGATGGGATCTACTTTGTTGGCTTTTGACGCGTTGCTCACATCCGGTTTAGACAGGGTGTAACTCCATGCACATGAAAATACTAGTGTTTGCTGCTTCACGGAAATGTAACCTGCCAAAACTGAGCAATTTACTGTAGGTTTTGGCACTTAAATTACATATTTTCCATTGGTTAAAAATACTATGCTATAGGCACTGACAGTTTGGTTATTTTTGTTTGACTTTAATGTCAGTGATTTTATCATTTGAAGATCTATGTATTGTACCATTTAGGCTACTTGCTTACTTTGCACTTTATTCACTTCTTACTCTTATTCAATTCCACTTACGCTGTTCTAAAAATTAATTTGTATATGGATTGTAGCAGAGACATCCCCATTACATTTCACTCACTAACCACAGATAAATAAATAAAAATCACAGAGTTTTGAAAATTCTGACATATACATTTTATAAAATATATTTAAAGTGTGAATGAATATTTGTGTGTATTTTTTATAAATGCAGCCTGCTCTGTCATTATAAAGATCTCATTATTTTACATTACAAGATATTATGATGTCGTCTTACCATAAGTTCCTGAAGCCCAGTTGCTTTACGAATGTACTACACAAAAATGAATTGCTGGACCTTGGGAGGATAATGACTTTTAAAGCCTAATGTATAAAATATGATACATAAAAACAAACCGTGCAAACTATTTTTTTTTTACGATTTATATTTTTAGTTTATCTAAATGGTACTAAAAACAGTTTAAATGGCCAAAAGTTTGAATTTTCTGCCATTTCTTTATGTCAGGTGTAACAGGGATAAAAAAACACCATTTCTGAAATGGTTTTCCATGCATGATTTTTTTATTATCATCATCATCATATGTGGGCAGAGAAAAATCACATAGATCAGTAAAAATCGCTCACAATAATATTAACTTCTTCATCCTGCCTACACTTTGACCAAAGTACCGTATTTGAGACAGATCATACAGTATCCAGTGTCTTAAATCTAATTGGTTGTCTTCACATCGTTTTACTGCTCATTTTCACGCATTGCTGGAAAGGTGACACATTGGTTATAGTTACTATCACTTATGTTGCCTCAAATTGCAGAGCCTCATTGGAAATGAATGCCTTCTGTACCTTTTTTTTACTGCAAATTGCTGTCAGTGTAATGAGATTTACAACAATACCTTGCTGCATGATTTCTACAATCTGGATGACCTTCTCCATGTGCTTACGTGCAGCGATGAGGCCTTGAAGCATAAGCATTTTGTAATAGTTGAACATGTCTCCATCCAGACCTCCCATGACCTAAAAGCAATTTTTATGTCAAATTTCTCCACAATTCAGACAACCTCACATTTTATAATTTAGCAATCACATTTATCCAAAGCGAATAACAAATGTGGAATATCGCCAGCAATTTATGATACAAAATCCAACAATATTTGAAGTACTGCAATTAAAAATGTTAAGACTAGAGCAAAACAAGAAATGTAAAAAGGACTAATACCCCATTGATGAACACATCAAAAATAAATGTTCGTACTTACATCTACAAATTCACTGGTAAGTTTAAAGGCAGATGTCTCAAAACCCAGGTTTCGTGGAGAGCTAGAAAGGATGAAGCCAAAGTCAATGTGAATGATGTGACCCTCAGAGTCCAGCAGAATATTTCCATTGTGCCTAAAAAGGAAGAGAAAAACGTGTTTATCTTCAGACACTATTCTAGCATGACTTTACGGCTCGAAGTCTGCAGGTCTCCCTTACCTGTCCTTCACCTGCAGCAGATAACAGATGAGGCAGTAGCCAGCGCAGCTCTGGACAAAGTTGCGCTGAGCAGTAAGAAAGGCCTCTGTAGTGTAATTGCCGTGCTCCTGCCAGAAGTAATCGAGCAACAAAAGCTGGCTCTGTTTCTTCACCTGGTGAATGGACACAGCATTGACCACTGGCTCAATCATTCCACTGTCTGAAGAGATGACCAAGATCTTGTAGGGCTTAATCCACAAGGGAACCCGCTCTTGCTCCCAGATAATCTAGAAGACCACAAAGATGGTGAGAGGTCCAGTTTAACAGCAATGCCTGAAAAAATAATAAAGGCTAAAAGTAGAAATTTGTTTACAAAGCTTTGCCGATTAATACAGTTAAGTGCTTCCCCCATTTGTCAAATAAGTTTACACATTACTAAACTAAATTACGCAGTACTAAATAAAATACAAAATGCAATTTTTAAGATACATTTTTAACATCTTGCATATTCTGCAAGGGGAATGCAAACTTATGCACTCAACTGTATCTTATTTGAATATTGTAAAAAAATAATTAAAAAAATAACAATATATAGTCACGCAGCACAAATCTATTCCAACAATTAAAAAAATGGCCCAAATCTTCTGTTCCAGCAATGATATTCTGATTTAGCATTAATAGACAATGAATGATAGATAAAGACTGATTGACAGCCAACCTGCAGCTGTTTCAGCACTTGGTAGGCAAGAAGCTCCTGTCTCAGGTCATCACCACATTTCACAATGACAGAAAGTAGCCGCCAGTTGGGTAGGTGTCCATAGGGGGAGCCCTCCCTGATCCGACTATTGAGCAGCACAGGAGAGAAGCACTCAAGTCTTAAAAGTCTGATCAAAAGATCAAATGTGAAAACAAACATGGGCAGAAAAATGTCTCTAACGTAGATTACACATACCTCACTTTCTCCTGCCACGGCTCCTTTAAGGCTACGGCTGAGGGATCCTCTGGGTCCTTCTTAAACGTGGTAGGGGTGTGGGCAAGCTGCTCGGACAGACGTCGTCTAAAATATTGAAAATTACATTGTTCAATTACAATTGTTTTTCTTACTGTTTGCAGACAAAGATGCATTCACTCAACAGGTTCCAAGTGTACCTGATGTCTCCAGCTGCAATAAAAATAGGCTCCTTGCTCTCCTGGCTGGTGATGCTATCTACTGAGAACTGGGAGATGTTGTCACAACTGTTGGTGTGGATCTCTGGAAACTTTGAATGGAAAAAGGTTACAGGTCAGTTCTCAGAAGACAAATACAAAGAAAATTTGTAGATGGCTTTCCTAGTTGCTCTTTCCAAGTACCTCCACCTGCAGATCTCCAATGTCATCTACAGACCATGCCTCGTCGTCGTTGTCATAATTGGGAACTGTGGAGAAGCTGCTAGCACGCTGGTCAGGTGTGATGCCACAATCCGGAAGATTCTCTACGGACCGCGTACTGCGGATCCGTGTTTCCGGGATCCTCACAGGCACACTTGATGTCTCAAAGTTTTCACATTCCAGAACTTCTACATAAATTAAGTAAGGTGCCTGAACAAGCACAAAAAAGGCAGTTTAACAAAGTTTCATTGATCACTGCCAAATGTAAAACATACAATGAAGTCCAAAAGTCTGAGATCACTATTAAAATGCTTCTATTTTATCTAATTTAATAAAAAACATATATTTACATATATTATAGGAATAACAATTTGAGTGAAAAGATGAATCGAAAAATAAACACGAATCTCCAAAAAGGGACATAAAAGGCACCATTAAAGTAATCCATAGGTCTCCACTGGTTTAATACATGTCTTCTGAAGCGATCTAATCGATTTTGTTTGAGAACAGACCCAAATTTAACTCCCTTTTCACTGTACATCTTGTCATTGCAGTCTCTTGGCACTATCATGATTTTAGGCTTGATTACACTTCCTTGTGCTTGACACATGTGCAAAGTTCTAGATGTTGCTAGGAAGTGCAATCGAGCTTGAAATCATGATCACCAAGGAGACTGCTGAGACTCCAAAACCAATTGGATCACTTCAAAAGACATGGATTAAACCACTGGAGTCTTATAGGTTACTTTTATGTTGCTTTTATGTGCTTTGTGGATCTTCAAAATGTTGGTCACCATTCACTTGCATTGCATGGACCTACAGAGCTGAGATATTCTTCTAAAAATCTTTTTTTCCCACATTCATTCCTTTAATGACAGGATGCACTAGAGCTGGCGTTGACTCCACAAGTTTGTGCAAAACCTAATGACCCATGTTCTCCCAGCATGATTTGAGAAAAGAGCATGTTGTGTTTCAATGGTAACAAATTAACAAGATTACATGGTCGTCACAAATTTGCTCAAATTGATTAGTGACCTAGAAAAGGATTTTTATTAATTTTACGCCCATTAACTTTTTTGTTTCTTTGTTAATTTTAAAGTGCCAAGTATAAATGAGGAAAAATCCTACATTTTCAATGTAGTCTCAGACTTTTAGACTGCCCTGAATCACAATTTTTTTTACTCTAACATAAGAAAGAGTCTTTCAAATCTGATTAAAGAGAAAGAATTATTCTTTCACAAAGCATGGACCAGTAAAACGATTTTTTTATTAAAAACATCCATATCAACATGAATATGGAACCTCACCTTATCCTTTGAGTTGAGCACAACAGCCTGTGTGTGGGGCACACGGACTACATGGTGGTCAAAGGCCGCCGTGGGCAGCCAGACCCGGGCAGGCAACTTGTGGTTGAGTAGAGACAGCTCAGAGATTAGCCTCTGAGTCTTCTGTTCTTTAGTGGGCAGAGTGGCCAATCTCTTCCCAATCCCCATCAGAGATTTGATGAACTCCCGCTGAGGAGTCAAACGCACAGGCTAGACAACAGGGAAAGGAAAGAAACATTTATCTGAACACAGTAAATAAAACTTGCAGACGAAATGCAGTTTTTCTAAATAAAAATTAAAAAGCCTTTCTAAACATTTTTTTTTACATTTTTTTTAAAATGGATATTCCATTTGCATAGGGATTATTCAAACACATAAAAGCAGTCACTGTATTTCTATGGATGTATGAGTTATTATACAAGTCTATATCTGTTTATATTATTCAGCACAAGAATATAAGGAGCAGTGCTCAAAACAGCTAAATATCTGCATGCATGATCATCAAAGCATTCTGATGTCAAAGTGAAGCATGGGAATAACAAAAAGAAATGGTGAGAGTGCTTTAGCAACAGTTGACCACAGGGTAGAGCAAGCGGGTCATGAATGAATAGTATCACCTGAAATGTATTAAAGCTGCACTCTGTAAGATTTTTTTTTTGGTTAAAAATTTAACAAATTGTCATTATTGATTAAATACATAATTAATCAGTGTCCTTACCTTACCTCGATTCATTTCGGTAAAGCTACAAAAATTATTCGTATTTTGAGCTTTCGGGTCGGATTTGGCGCGAAACTGCTTTTGCGTCACGACGTCATGTCCGTTAAGACAGGAAAGAAGTGCCGGCTATCACGTGTTCTAGCTGTGGACGCTGTTCAGTTCAGTCAGTAACAATCACACAATTCAGAATGGAACTAGATACAGTATGTTGACTTTTATGAATCCAACATTACATGTGTGTTTACCGATCACGATCCATTGTCAGGGGAAGTTACTGTGCATGTTTACTAGTATGTATAACTTCTGAAATTGACTACTTGTACATATTATTTTCATGTTTAATAAAGTAGATTTTATTCCCATTATTGCTCGTTTTCTGCCGTTTAGGCCTACAGTTTCACTTGCTTTATCAACTGCCATGTTATTTTTTTAGATATTTTTTTTTAAATCACAGGTTTGTTCTTTTGACAAAAATGTCTTTTAAAAGTGGTCAATATTTCGTCATGTTATGTGCATTAATTTTAGTCAGTTTTACAAAAATAACAATTGTAGTCAACGAAAATATATATTTTACTTAGTGTACAAAATGGACAAAAAAAATGTATTAACTTTAACATATATTCAGATTTTTGTATAAAAATGTTCTAATGTAAACATGTATCAAACATACAGTAAAAAATATACATAGGTCTACTGTCCTTGTTAAAAACCTGAGCTCCTGAACTAATAATGAATAGACTTTATTTTTTATAAGTTAGCCTACTGTACTCTGAAATGTTCATGCTTTAGAGACTTATTAATTGTCCATGAAAGGATATTACATGTAGGTGTTTCTTATGGAAACAGTGTATTCACAAAGCAAATTATGACTATTCTGACTACCTCATTTAATTCACGTTTACATGTTCATTCGTTTCGTTGTGCAGATGCAAGTTGTCAACATATTTATGAATCTTCAATCTCATGTATAAATAGGTTGAGTTTGAATGAGGTATTTTTTCCCGTTTTAAAGCGGTTAATTTGGCCGGTGTTAGCAAGTTCAACTCGCGCAGCTCAAACGGTGAAATTCCCAAAACACTGGATTAATGGATGAAATGAATCCATATCTAATATCTTCTTATATTTACAGATTCTCAAGATGTTTCTTCTTCCGTTTACGTGTTGCACTGTTTATATCTTGCAGTGCAATATATTTTCGTCAACAGAATGCTATAAAAAAACCGAATTGAATAATCTTCATGATGCTCCTTTTTTGTCTAGTCTTCGTTATCGTTGACGAAATAAAAAAAAACCTTTCGTCAAAAAACGTTTTCATCATTGTTTACTTTGACAAGTCTAATAATGTAAAAATAATGAAGTCTTACATTGATCTCGAATCAGCAGTATCGAGAGCTTCACCTCATAAATTGATAATAAAATAAAAACATTAATAGTTGATAAAACACTTGAAAAATCATATTAAAATATTCTTGTAACTGGTGGTGTTTCAGGAGTCCCATGTTCTGTACATAAAAGCGCTTTGAGTGTGTCGGAAAAGCGTACAATTCATTCATTCAAAATATGTACGAAAGAGTGTTGTTTATCTTCATCAATGCAAGTAATATTTAATTTTTAAATGTTTAATCGTAAAACATAATTATATCAACATGAAAATAGCATGTTTTAACTCCAGTAACACGGTCGATGTCCAGGTAACCTCAAATCATGTGATTCATCCGCCAGAGCAGTAATGTCGAAACACAAGTTCCGCAAATTGCTTGCAATTTTTAATTTCAACCACAGATGTCGCTAGAGAGCACAAAGTTACATAGTGCAGCTTTAAAAAAGTAAAAAAAGTATTAACACAAATACATGAGGTCATCCAAGGACAGGAAATGTGGAGAAAGACTCATCAAACTCCTCCACATGTGCAACCAACAGTTCCCACATTTTTGACAAATAATATTTCTGGGACATTTCCAGTTGTTTTTGTTCACTAGATACAAATGTTTATAAATAACTTCTGGTTATACGTTAACGAACCATTTGGTTTGATTTGCAAGCCATTTCAACAACTTTATTGAAATGAATGACTTGTATGATTCAGTCACAAATCTGATATTACTATGGCATGCGACTTGTAGCAAGTAAGTTTAAATCAACACAAGGGCAATATCTAGTGGAAAATATTGTAGAGAACAGAAAACAAAAAAATGCTGTAGTCAATACAGACTTAAGGATTTATACATTTTCATGACTTTTCAGGCTTGGAAAAAAACATTTTAATATTCCCTGATATTTCCAAGTTTTCCATGATCAATGGAAACCCGAGTTCCAAATGTCAATGTATATCTTATACATGGATATTGTCATCCATGTAGAGGGGGTTACAAAAACAAATGACAAGGCCTTAAATTTGTTAGTTTTTTTTTTTATCTCAAAGAACTTGAGGATACATTTAAGTCCTTTTATCCCTTTGGAAATATGTTAAACGGCACCCAACACACACCCATTGTAAGAGAAACCACTCTGCCAAAATAAATTATTTTCCAGAGAACTCTGCCAAAGTGTGTTACAAAGTTTCTGAAAGGAAACCAAAAGGTCTTGATCACAGAACCCAACACAAACTAATTTAATTATCCAATGTTATAAATTATTAATGTCAACAGACTCAAAAACACTTCTACACATTTAAACTTGATTAAATAACAGAATAAGTGAAAAAATGACATCCCATAAATTAAACCGAGATAAAACTGACAAGAACAAACAGTCAAAGAACTTGTTTGCAAGCATGCCATCACTTTTCAGACACTGCTCAAATGATAACTGGGTCAGCTCAAACATGTAGGCTACACTTTCCACAAATAGGGTACAAATAGGTGTCCTGTTACTTTTTTTCAAGCAATTAAAGCAAAAATCCCATGTTCTTTGTTGAGAACCAGCAGAGTCAGAAATGAATACGGGCTGACTGGGGTTGGGAAAAAAACACCACCAAAATGGACAAAATTGGCCCCAAAATTCAAAATTTGTGGCCAAAAAATGCCAACACAATGAAATCTTCAGTTTTGTTTGTACAATCTGATTTATACACAACAGACCTAATTCCTCAGATTCAACATTTATTTTAATTAATTGATATAAAATATTGAACATGAAAGTATGTTTTATATGGTTAGAAAAATACACCCTCATAAAGGAAGAAAATACCCCTAAAAATATATTCCAGGGGCTAATGTGGATGAACGACAATTTATGAAGGTTAAGCACCTCCTTTCATTGTCATTTGTTTTAAAGAGTTTTAAGTCCTATTTTGTACCCATTTCATGGAGAGTCCCAATAACATTCCTGCATGACAGTTTGTGATGTGTGATAGCATGATTGCAAATCTTGAAGGCACACATTTGAAGGAATCTGTGGAGTCAACCCCGCCTGTAAACAGAAACCGCCACCATCCTACTACGCACAGGAGCTTTATTAGACGGTGAGAGACTTACTTTACCAGCCTCAAGCTCGAGACTGTCGGAGCTGGAGCTCAGATCCTGGGAAAAGGAAGGGGAGCGGAGGGGGGTTACAGTACGAGAGCAGGGGGAAGGTGGGGGGGATAAAGCAAGACAAAAACACATCTCAAGGTTACACTCCTTTCTGAGCAGCAAGCCTGCAGAATTTACTGTGTCATGTTTATCTCTAGCTGATGATAGTGAAAGTGCCTAATCCCTGAGAACCGATCTGATCTAACTCATGTAACACCGTGACTGGTAGTGAGGACAAGCTGAAAAATTACAGGACACACAGGAGCACAATCACACACATGCACACTTCGGCAAGGCCATGGCTCACTGGTGGATTCGTTTTCTTATCTACATATTCAAATAAAACTGTCATGATTTAGAGGACTAACAAAACAGCCTTATCAGAACATAGAATTTACAACATTGGCCATCATGGTGTAATGCTAAGTGAATAGTTTTTAGAATAAAAACATGATAACGAATGCAGCAAGCTTTAAAGTTGTCATTAGTTGAACACTGAAAACATACAGTTGAAGACAAAATTATTAGCCCCCCTATGAAATAATTAGTTATTTTTCAAATGCTGTTTAATGGAGCAAAGATAGCATTCAATATAGCATTTCTAAACACAATAGTTTATTTAGGCAACTAGAGTGTTTAAATATACAAATAGAAACAAAATTATAACCAAGAATAAAACAAATCTACAGGTCAAAATTAGTCAATAGTGTATCCCTTTTGCTTGATAACAGCCTTTAGTCATTTGTTGTAGTTCTCAACAAGTTTTAGGCATTTCTACTGAGTTGCCGCAGCCTATTCCTCCTTAGCAAATCTCTCAAGCTCCTCCAGATTTGTTGGTCTCCTAGCATGGACTCTAGTCTTCATTATGGCCCTAGGGTTGCAACGGTATGAGATTTTCACGGTATGATAACCGTCTCAGAATATATCATAGTATCACGTTATACGGTATTACACAATTAGTATTATCAGTGAAAACAGAAGGGTTATTTTATTTATGTATTTATTTTTGAGCAAACACTTTATTATAATTGAAACCATTTATTTTATTGAAGTGTAAAAAAAAAAGTCTCCCTTTTGAAAATAAAATAAATTGAATAAATAAGAAAACGAACAGAATTATAATAAACCGAATTATAAACATGATAAAAATAGCATGTAACTATAACATGTTAGTTTACATGTTAAAATAACTACTAAATTAAATATAACATCAGCTGTGTGAGCTTTTGAAGTAATGTCCTCTGATTATTAATAATGAACATATACTGTTCCTGTCTGTAGCTTTCACTCTGTGCTTCTCAACTGGTTTTGCTTCAGGACAGATTTTACATTGGACATCAAGTGTCGACCTGCCAAAGATTAAACTTAACCTGTATTTAATGTATACTGGGTTGCATTTCCTTTTATGTTGCATAGTTTTGTTCATGGTTTTCCAGTACAAGGACATGCATCAAATGACATTATTTTTGTTATAGATGTCAAAATCTACAGGAAGTTTTCTCTCCCCCCTTTAAAAATTTAAGAACATATTTACTTATATGAGCCCATTATTATCCCGTTTCTTACCCAATATTAAATATCTATACACATATTACACAGAAGGAAAGGCTCCTCATTATCATGGTTATGTCAGTGTGCCAGTCTTATATAATAGTAATATAATAATAAATTGCAATATTTATGAAAAATAAATACTAGCTGAAACACATCTTGAAACTTTAACTACAACTGCCACTGTTGATATAAAATTAGGTCTAATAGATTCTACCTTTAGATTATTTCATATGAAACTATAAATTTTTGACAAAATATAACAAATTTGTAAAGGTGATGGTGTGTAATTTATTTATTTATTTTGGCGCAGAGCACAGTTGCTCTTTTCCTCCTCAGTGCTGTTTGGCATGTCAGGGCTGCTACTGTTTGAGAAGTTCGAATTCACAAACTCCGTAACACTTTAAATTAGAAAAGTCTCACTTGAATTTAAATTGGTCACATCAGTTTTTATGTCTGCACGCCGCAATATCGAGGGAAGCCCAGTTGTTGCACGCGCGCGCCAGAGAGAAGAGCGGATCATGATCGAGAGATCGTAACACTCGTGCGAAAGTGTAGATGAGAAGCCTTTAGCTGTTTGCGAGATTATCATGAAGTCTGCCTCGGCAGTCCTAAATAGTCGGTCACTTGGGCGGCAGCCGAAATATCTTCAATGGGTTCTTTCCCTGCTGTCCGCGACCCAGTCCGAATAGACCAGTTGAGAAACACACACACACGCTCACACACACATACACACACACACACACACACTCATGTCAGACCCCCTCACTTCGCTTCTCTCTGACATTTTCTCTGCTGCATGTTTGTGTGTGTGATGCAAGTTGAGTCTGACAGACAGTCGAAGGAAAGGAGATGCACATGCGTGTGAGAGATTCTCCGTCCAGTTGCATTTTTTTCTCAATACCGTAGAAAAGAAACTGCACATGGTATGATAACTGTCCATTTTCAAACCGTGGTATACCGCTGCAACACTATGTGGCCCACATATTTTCTATGGCATTCAAGTCTGGGCTTTGTGCAGGCCAGTCAAGGACGTTCCCTTTGCTCGTTTGGCGGTAGTTCTTCACCAGAAGTGAGGTATGCTTTGGGTCGTTATCTTGCTGGAGGACGAAATGTCGACCCAAACCAAGTTTTATTGAACATTGCCTGAGGTTGTCTTTCAAAATCTTCTAGTAGTCTTCCTTTTTCATGATTCCTTAGACCCTGATGAGAATCCCAGTTCCAGACGCACTGAAACATGCCCACAGCATTATACTTCCACCGCCATGTTTCACTGTGGGAACAGTGTTCTTTGGGTTGCGCGCCTCTCCCTTCTTTCTCCAAATATAGGCAACATCTCTATGGCCAAAGAGCTCTAGTTTTGTCTCATCTGACCAAAGGACACGTTTCCAGTATGCATCAGTTTTATCTAGGTTGTCCTTGGCAAAATTCAGTCTAGCTTGTAGGTGTCTCTTCTTCAGAAGTGGAGTTTTTCTTGGTCTGCAACCTCGCAGTCCATTCCTGTGCAGGGCTCTAGTGACTGTCTTCGTTGAGACATCAATCCCAGATTTGGCTAAATCATTCACTAGTGTCTTGGCAGCTGTTCTTTAGAAACCTCTCTCACCAGTTTTCTTTCCAAGGTTTTTGAAATCTTTCGCTTCCTGCTTCTGCCAGTCTTGTTCTCCACTGTGTGGGTCTCTTCAAACTTCTTGATAATACATCTCATGGCAGTTCTTGACACCTGAAAACGCTTTGATAAATGTGTATATCCTTCTCCTGCTTTGTGAGCATTAACAATACTTTTTCTCAAGTCCAAACAAATTTATTTTGTCTTTGCCATGATGACAGTTTTATAATACTTCGCTAATTGTTTTGCAAGATACTAATCCTCAGTTTGAAGTGCAATTTAAAGGCTTGTTGGATTAATTAGGTTAATTAGGCAAGTCATTGGATAATGGTGGTTGGTTCCGTAGCCAATCAAACAGATAATTTCTTAAGGGGGCTAATAATATTGACCGTAGCATTTTTTTAAAACATTTTAAATAATAATTTTATTCCAGGCAAATTGAAATAAATAAGGCTATCTCCAGAGGAAAAATATAATAAGAAATACTGTTAAAATCCCCTTGCTCTGTTAAACATCACTTGGGAAATATTTGAAAAAAAAAATGAAATTTCATAGGGGGTGGGGCTATTCAACTGTACTAGTATATCTTAAGAGAGAGGGAGAAAAAAAAAAAAAAAAAAGGGCAAAGAATATTGAAGTGAGCTGTAAACAAAATGTCAAATGTATTTGTTTGCAAATGCCACCTTTTATATTTTGTTATCTACTGCACTGAAATTAGTAGCCTATATTTTAAAGTGTCTTAAAGGGAAAGCTTAACCAAAATTAAAATTCTGTCATCATTTACTCACCCTCATGCCATCCCAGATGTGTATGCGACTTTATATCCTCTGCTGAACACACAAACCAGCTCTGATGGTCCATACAATGCAAGTGAATGGTGACCAGACCTTTTGAAGCTCCAGAAATCACATAAAAGGACAAATAAATTAAATCCATATGACTTCAGTGGTGTAATCCATATCTTAAGAAGCGATAGGTGTGGGCGAGAAACAGATCAATATTTAAGTTTTTTTCTTCTTTTTACAATAAATCTCCACTTTCACATCCACATTTTGAAAGTGAAAGTGGAGATTTATGGTTAAAAAAAAATTAAATAAAAGGACTTAAATATTGATCCGTTTCTCACCCACAACTATCGCTTCTTAAGATATTGATTTCTTTTATTTGTCCTTTATGTGATTTCTGTAATTTCAAAATGTTTGGTCACCATTCACTTGCATTGTGTACGGACCATCAGAGCTGAGAAATTCTTCAAAACATCTTCATTTGTGTTCTGCAGAAGAAAAAGCAATACACATCTGGGATTGCATGAGGGTGAGTAAATGATAAAAGAGTTGTAATTTTTGGGTCATCCATCCCTTTAAAATATCCAAATATAGCCAAATCTTTTTTGGAGCCACTGTATATTACATTAAATTCAAAACTGAAATACTATATTACTGTATCTGCCTTGTCTTGTTAGGAAAAATGAGTGGTGGCCTGTGCTGGAGAAAACGGACATGAGAAACATACACAGACATTGTGCCATCAGCACTATTCATTGTTGCATTTACCGCCAAGCTGCATAAATTTATCATCCCTTTACTCACATGACAGACTGTGTTCCTGCTTACTAAATAGGCAACAATGAAGAGGTTAAGAATACAACACCACAGATTATTTCCTGGTGGATCCTGAAGCAATAAACCATGAAAAACCAAGCGTTACAGTGATTTTAAGATGGTTGACAGATGTTGTCAGGCACAACACAATGTGAAGGACAACACCAATCTGATAAAGCACTCCAAACTTCAATAAATAACTCAATAGATTATATATTTATCAATTCCGCTGCAATGTAATACAGTGCATTAACCTAACAGTCGGCTGTTTACAGATGTCGTGCTTATCGACTATGTTACAATGGCTTCAAACATATAGTTCCAATTCAATTACGATTTTAACTTCAAAGACAAAAGGACAACTGGCTCTAACGTGTACAGGAAGAGATGTGGAAGGCCAGATCTGTCTAACTATTAGCAGTTGAATGTCACTTTGGTGAATAAAAGTACCAATTTCTTTCCATAAGAGCAAAATCTGTACATTATTCCAAACTTTTGGCCACCAGTGTATACATAAATATGGTCCTACTATCTTGTGTTTTTAGTATTGCACCAGTACTTATGATGCCATTTCATTCCTATTTGTACTGAATGATAAAACCTAGGCTTGATAGGATTGAAACAGCTGTCGGTCCTCATAGCCAGGCAAGCAAGGGTCCAAATTCCTCCTGATAACATACACAGTGGACTTTCTCTCATAGCAAACTCAGGAGAAAACTTCCATCTTTTTAAGCTTTCAAAAAGAGGGAGAAGATAAGACTTCTTTCTAGAAAAGACAATCTCTTTCTATATCTCCAGTGTTCGGACAAAGCAAATACCTCATCCTGAAATATTTGCATGATTAGGTTGAAAAACCGCAGCTTTCTGCAATCATGGCTAAATGTGCAAATAAATCACTGTTGTTGACAGTGGATCTGATTTACTTATCAGAGCAGCATGCATAGGATAGAAGGCTCAATGCCAAAGCCCAATGACCAAATAAAAGGTTAGCAAAACTTTTCTTTAAATGCACATTCATCCCCAATACAGCATAAGTGCTAATGTACTGGTTCTTTCTTAAAGGGTTAGTTCACCCAAAAATAATATTTCATAAATAATGTCATAATTTACTCACGTTTATGTTGTTCTAAACCCCATATGGCTTTCTTTCATCCATGTAAAACAAAAGGAAATGCAAGGCAGAATCTTAGCCTCAGTAACCATTCATTTTCATTGTATGGAAAAAAAGATGCAAAAAAGTAAATGGTAATGGAGGCTAACATTCTGCCTGACATTATCTTTTGTGTTCATTCGTTTTTGGGACAACATGAGCGTGTGTTAATGCGTAATGTTAACAGAATTAACATTTTTGGGTGAACTATCCCTTTTAAAAGGCACGCCATTCTCTTTTTGAGTAGCACTATGCTGCTGACAATGTTTGTTTAGGCTTAATGCAACATGCATTATTAGGCACCTAGACTGCTTCACAATGTGGATATGACAGGTGAAGATAAAGGGACATTCCTTCATCAGCTTTCAAAGGAAGCTATTTTTCCAGTTTGTAATTGCTGTGAAGGAGGTGTGGAGCAACACATTTCATAATCGCTGATCTTTAATCCATTCACCAATGTCCAACATGGGGGGGGGGGGGGTTGGGCGGGCGAGGGGGTGGTTATGTTGAAGTGACACAAGAGAAAGGCGAATCATCATGTGCACATTACTGAATGTCAGAACAGGACACGTATTGTGTGAGAGGAGAGGCAGGGTGTGCTGTGTGATGAGGTTTATAAAAAAAAAAAAACCCATCCCAAATCTGAAGGGAGCTCTCAAGTTACACATCACAATAGAACTTGATCCACCGTAGGATATTACATAACATGCTGTACAGATTCACTGACACTCTATAATGGTTGGGGAAAACACCAAATACAATGGCTGTGTCAATACAGACCATGCGGTAACACTTTACAATAAGGTTCCATTTGTTAATATTACTTAACAAGTTAACAACTTTAGTTAACATGAACTAACAACGAACAATATTTTTACAGAATTTATTACAAATACATTTTTTAAATCAAAAGTTGTGTTTGTTAACATTAGTTAATGCCCTATGAACTAACAATAAACAATTGTATTTGTATTTACTGGCATTAACCAGGATAAATAAACGCTGTAAAAAAAAATTCTCTCGTTCATTGTAGGGATGCAAATTTGGCAAATTCTTTAAACCGGTTAAATCGCCAGCATTAACCGGTTAACTGATAAGCCATGAATTTAAACAAGCGACCAAACAGGCATAACAAAGGTCTATACTGGCTGAAACAAAACAGGTTTACATGACAGACATGCATATTTAGCAATAGTCATTACATCAACGTTTGAATGAATAAAAATATATTTCCTTCTTATATTTAGTAACAAACTAATTTTGAATGGATCGATTACATGACAAATTAACCTACGAGGTGATAACTTTGGGCAGTTTAACAATGGAAGAATAAAAACAGTCAGCCTAACCATGTGCTGCTGGGCAATCCTATTAATTTTTGTTTAGAAAAATCAACATACAGCACTGTGCAAAAGTCTTAGGCACATAAGATGCTTCACAAAAGCATTTGTCTTAAGATGGTTATTTCTATCTTCAGCTTTAGTGTGTCAATAGGAAATATAAATGTCAGACTCCCAAACATTACTTTTGCAAATAGAAAAGATTAGAATAGAAGAACAGGGAGCCCTGCAACAGATGGCATTGCCCCCACAAAGCCATCCACTGAACATCGTGTCAGTCTGAGATTACATATAGAGACAGAAGCAATTGAGACAGCCTAAATAGATAGAAGAACTGTGGAAAATTCTCCAAGAGTCTTGGAACAACCTATCTGCCAACAACCAAGAATCACTGTGCCCAGGAATTTTTATGACATTAAGTGATAAATGAAAGCTATTTATATCATTATGTTTGAAGACATCCTAACTATGCAACATTTTTCACAATGCACTTGCATTTCCGATGCCTTACACAGACACCTGTCAATCAGTGTTGGGGTGAGAGTTTATACTGTAGACGTGTTTTCAGTTGGAAGCGCATTTTAGAGCGCCTTCCATACAATAGTATTAGTCATACAAATTCTTAATGCTGGTTAATCGGTTATCGTCTACATCCCTAGTTTATTGTTAGTTCATGATACCTAATGCATTAACTTCTATGGAACACAATAGGATATGCTATACAGAATTTATGCTCCTTTTATGTTCCACAGAGAAAGAAATTTGGGTTTGGAATAGCATGAGTGTGACACACTGACCTCTAAACTAATACTGTAGTTCTGATCCACTCTGTGGTCAATGTGCCACTTATTAGCACCTTGAGAGGTGATTAGTTACTGGCATGACGTTTGGCCCAGAGGATTATTAGCATGACTTTGCAAATGCACACAAAGAGAAGGGGATGTTGTAACAGAGGAACTACAGAGATCATACATCAGTCTTCTGGGAATCAGCCAACAGTGGTAGTTAATTATTTTCAGAGAGAATAAACAAAAATCTATTCATCCTCCTGCCGGCTACTGCCTTCAGTGGGATCAATGCTTATAAATTCCATTTGTGACAGCCACGTGGTAGAGTAATTCAAACACACCAAGACACCATATTTTAATCATTGCCTCATATTGTGATATGGTAGCTTAATCAATCTGTCATTAAAGAACTGCTTGAATACTGGCCGTCTATCACTACCTGAGCCACACTCTCTTAAAAAAGCTAATGCTGAACATCGACACGACATTTACATTGCAACCACAGAAACCACACGAATCTCTGAGCAGTTTGCCTTTGTCATTTGCATCAAAAATCTGGGAAGTGGAAGCGATGGCCAGAGACTAATAAACAGAATCAAAACATTCAGCAAACATGCAAACAGATGCAGTCCTCAACAATAAAGTTGTCCTGATGACCCAGGCCCAGTGTA
Source organism: Moxostoma hubbsi (assembly GCA_032164185.1). Lineage (NCBI taxonomy): Eukaryota > Metazoa > Chordata > Actinopteri > Cypriniformes > Catostomidae > Moxostoma > Moxostoma hubbsi. The sequence continues at coordinate 12,864,953 of JAVLUX010000014.1, read as the reverse complement.
GGTTGCCATTCAGACTGAGCGACTTGCTGGCGAAGTGCTAAAATATCAATATATCTTAGGGTGTGTTCACACTTGGCAGGTTTGGTTAGATTAAAACGAACTCTGGTGCGACTGCTCTGTTAGTGCGGTTCATTTCAACAAGTGTGAACGCTGCCATCCGAACCTTGGTGCGCATCAAACAAGCGGACCGAGACCCCCTGAATAGTAGGTCTCGGTCTGCTTCCAAACGAACTCTGGTGCGGTTCGACTGATATACGAATGCAGCATGGACCAAAGACGTCTAAACGGACCAATATCAGGAAGTAATTTGCCTTTAATACAGACCTCAGGCATACCTGGTATTCTTCTCCTCATAGGAGCTTTGTTGCCCATTACAGTTCTGTACAGACTTCGGAACCGCCATCTCCTTGCAGCATATCTTTGTTTGTGTGTGCAACGGAGAAATTCCTGCCGCTGTTTTGACTCCTTTACACATTTTATTAGCTCTTTGTTTGTTCTCAGCTGGTAAAAATAACACCATATATACATGAATGCAACGAGCACATTTAGCCCAGCAGCCAGCATTGTTTTGGATGTTTGGCAAGTTCCGTCACAAAATATACGTCAAAAAAGCTGTTGGTCAGGTTTGTATCTTTTGTTTTGTATCTTTAGGTTCTGTGTAAAAAACGGCGGTGTTTATGCCAAGCGAACCAGGACTAAATGTAAATACATTTAGTTTTTTGGCTCGGACCAAGAGAATTAAGAGAACCGAACTACAAGTGTGAACACACCCTTAGGTTAATTGATCGCATATGTGCACTTTTTTTTGCCTCACACACATAAACATTTAGTTTTCTGTCATGTACTGTACATATATTTAAATATGTGACTATGACAATAGTCCCTTTCACACATACAGCCTTTTCCAGTCATTTTCAAATTTTTAAACATCACTTAAGGCATGTCAACACTAATGTGTTTTTGCATTATCAGTTTTCTAATGTCATTGTTTTCTAGATTTTTCAATACTGGAGAGCGTTTTAGAAAATGTCTGTTTTCGTTGGAGAAAAATGCAGTTCCAGTGTGGTTGAACATAGCAAAACATAACAAATACAATTAATTTTCAACCAAAAATGTGTTAGTGTGGAAGTGACCTTAGAATGGGTTATAATTTATTATAAAAATAAATTTCCAGTCAGCAAAAATGCATAAAGGAATTGATAGCCGTCATGGAGTTACATTATTTTTACACATTGCAGCCATTACTGGAAATTAAAAAATGGTTAAATTACATTGCAAGTTATTTATTTTGTAATGAAAATATAACTGTAAATGTAATTTAATTTAACATTGTATAAATTATGAATTGTTTGTAAAAATGGTGGAAGGGCATTTTACCAACTCGCCAGCATAAAAAAATCCTTATTGTTGAGCCCTGCTGACATGTCAATTATAATATGTAGGTAAGCGAGAATGTAACCATGATGACATCACCAGTATCTCACCTCATCTTGACTGCTTTCTACTTTGGGGTTGCTGGCGGTTCTCTTCAGGTTGCTGCTGAGACTAATGCTGATAGTGGCATCAGATTTGGAGCGTTGATGAGTGCGTTTAGAGGGCGAGAGGCTGTGTTCGCTCATGCCCTGACCGTGATGGAAGGGAGGGGGGCAGGAAGGGGGTGGCTGCGGCACCTCCCTGCGGATGCGCTGGCTGGCGGGCTTGAGCTCGTCGGACAGGATGAGTTTGCGCAGCTTGGTACCACGGGAGTGGCGCTGCGTGGAGATGTGCATGTCAGACGAGTAGGCCCCCAGCAGCCAGGCACACTGCAGGGAGAAATTGATGCTCTGCCGGCAGCGGTGCACAACATAGGGTTTGATGGCATCGCCCACGTCCTCGTCCATATGGATGTACATAATGAGTAACTGGGGCAAGTAAAAGTCCACTTCTTCGTTACGGAAGCTGAATAGTCGGTTGCCAATGTAGGCTTGCACGCCAGGCTCCTTGGAGTTGTAAAGATAAGAGATTGCCATGGAGATATCAAACAGCTTGGACTCAAAGAGCCGCAGAAGCCAGGACTGCTTGGAGGAGTTGTTCTTCTGACGGCGCCGTATACACTTCACAGGCTCTGCCTCCTCCTTGCTGATCTTAGGATGCTTTCCTCCACCACTTCCTGCATCTGTGGGCTCAGGATGCACAGCACCGTTCACTAGACTGGGATCTGCGCTGGATGAAGAAACTTCTCCATCACCCTTCAGGAGCTTTACCTTCTGTAGCACCTCCTGGCAGGCTTTCTTAGCCACCTCGGTGTCGATTACCAGGCTGAGTTCACCCACTCCCTCAGATATGACATCCAGAGGAGGACTGGAGGTGGGTAGGCCATCGCTGCTGCTTGGGCTGGAGCTGGTGAGGGGACGAAGGCCAGAGGAGGGAGAAGAGGGCAGGGAAAGAGAGGAGGTGGACGAGGCTGACGGGCTCTTCTGTAGCTCGTCAAGCCGGGCGGGGGAGAGCTCCAGCTCTGTGTCACCCATGGCCACTGCAAGAAAGACAAAACACAAAATCAGCAAGCTTGATATAAAATACTTGTCAACAGCCAATCAGATATAAAATTAAACCTCACATTAACATTTTCAAGATAAACAACCTTTAGTGAGGGCCAAGGTGATCACTTCCTCAGGGTAACATTGTCCCATTGATCCACAGCTACGCAAAACAACACCATAATCCGCCTCGAGCAGATTACCTCACCATCACCAGCAGGCCAATACCACATCAAGTGAAGCAACAGTGTCTACCATTCCATAATTTTTTTTAAAAACCCTAAGTGCTTTAAATGAAACAATTCATGCTGTCTTAAAAAGACGTAGTTCAATAAATCTGGATAGGTATCAGCTCCGATACTGAAGTTTTTAACTGAATCGGGTATTGGTCCAAAGAGCCCAATCAAAACCCAATACTATGGGTTAATCATGGTTGTTACCGTCCAGCTTAAAAAAAAAATGGCATAGTAGTCCATATGACTAGTGCATTTTATTTAATGTCTCTTATACATAGGATAGCTTTGTAAATCTTAAAAGGCTGTGTTTAATAAATAAATATATAGTCTGCATGTGCAGCGTACTTCAGTAAACGAGCGGTGCTCCGTTTTCACACACACACTCACTCACTCACTCACACACACACACACACACACACACACAGCACGCAAGGGCTCTCAGGCAGCAAGCAATATGTGAATGCTCCACACAAACTACATCTCAGATGTAGATGCTCGATACTTCGGTTCGCTTATAACATCCACTGAGATTAGAACCAGCAATTCACCAGATTTTGAAAGTATATTAAACTACTGGTCATACTTAGAAGGGAGAGGTTATTATGTGAATATAGGAGACCATAAGTCTGAGTGGACGCCCATGACATGCGGAGTCCCTCAAGGCTCAATTCTTGCTCCACTCCTGTTCAACCTGTATATGCTCCCAATTAGCCAAATAATGAGAAAGAACCAAATGGCTTACCACAGCTATGCAGATGACACACAGATCTACTTAGCCCTATCACCTAACGATTACAGCCCCACTGACTCCCTGTGCCAATGTATTGATGAAGTAAACAGTTGGATGTGCCAAAACTTTCTTCAGTTAAACAAAGACAAAACTGAAGTCATTGCGTTTGGAAACAAAGATGAAGTTCTCAAGGTGAATGCATACCTTGATGCTAGGGGTCAAACAACTAAAAATCAAGTCAGGAATCTTGGTGTGTCTCTAGAGTCAGACCTTAGTTTCAGTAGTCATGTCAAAGCAATAACTAAATCAGCATATTATCATCTGAAAAATATTGCAAGAATTAGATGCTTTGTTTCCAGTCAAGACCTAGAGAAACTTGTGCATGCTTTCATCACCAGCAGGGTGGATTATTGTAATGGACTCCTCACAGGCCTTCCCAAGAAGACCATAAGACAGTTGCAGCTCATACAGAACGCTGCTGCCAGAATTCTGAGCAAAACCAGAAAATATGAACATATCACACCAGTCCTCAGGTCTTTACATTGGCTCCCAGTTACATTTAGGATTGATTTTAAAGTATTATTACTGGTATATAAATCACTCAATGGGCTAGGACCTCAATATATTGCAGACATGCTCACTGAATATAAACCCAACAGATCACTCAGATCATTAGAATCACATCAGCTAGAAATACCAAGGGTTCACTCTAAGCAAGGAGAGTCTGCTTTTAGCTATTATGCCAGCCGCAGCTGGAACCAGGTTCCAGAAGAGATCAGATGTGCTCCTACAGTAGTCACATTCAAATCCAGACTCAAAACACATCTGTTTAGCTGTGCATTTACTGAATGAGCACTGTGCCACTGTGTGTCCGACTGTTTGTACTGTGTTTTATTAGATTTTTTTTTTGATTTTTTTATTCTAAACTGTTTTAATTATTCTTATTTTATTATTCTTGTTTTTTTTCTTTTTAATTTCTACTATGTAAAGCACTTTGAATTACCATTGTGTATGAAATGTGCTATATAAATAAACTTGCCTTGCCTTGCCTTGCCTTACTGTGCACAGTTTTCCTGGAGTGTTCCATCAAAATAAAAGCCCCAGAGTTTTCAAATTAAGACAGTACTATTGTATAAGTAAATTCTAATATTTATTACTATTGTTGTTGTTTTTATTATTAATAATTAGTGCTATCAGTCTATTAAAAATGTTAAATGCTATGAATCGCTTAATTTATTTGTAGTTAATTATGTAGTTCCATCTTAGAAAGAAAACAAAACAATGCGTAGCAATATAATGCTTTATTAACATTTTCCAAATAAAGCCTTCCACAATATAAACATAGAAATGCACTAAAAATAATCACCAATTCAAGTCACATCAAACATTTTCAGAAATCTAAGATGGAGTTTGACTAACTGAAAGAACTAGTCCCCACATAGGTTGCATATTTATTGCAATGGGCATTAAATCTCTTAAACTTATCATTCACACAATTAATCTGCTGGTAGACTGTGGCTCTCCACTTTCCTACAGCAATCATGAAGCTGCGTTCAGTATTCTTGTCAGGGCGGCAACACAAGCATCGACCGCTGCTTTGAACTCACCATGCGGCTTACATGGGCTAAAAGAAATTCTGTCACAAGTCTCATCTGGGCTTGTTTGTACATCAAATAGTGCCAAGAGCTAAATTCTACATAGTTTAAACTGACAGGGAAGTGCTGTCAGAGATTATTTTATTTATGAGATAACCTCCACGGCTCTATCATAGAAGAGAGCATAACGGTCAACTTTAGCATGTTAAGAAATTTCCACCCATAGAATGTCTATGGGACCGCCACGTATGCTAAGCTTGTAGGCTCTCCTTGGGTAGAAAGGCTCTGGCACTGTGGCATCTGTGTCAGTGTTGTGACACCGGGCAGACACATTACAAAGGTTTCACACATCACATCAGTGTTAATGCTGTATTAACGATAAATGCGTTAATTGCGATTAAGTAAAATGAACATGTTAAACGTTTTAAATTAATCAAATTAACGTGTTAATTGTGACAGCTCTATTCATAATTATAATCATAATTATTATTATTTTATAATTATTTTAAATTACAATAGCTAATATACAAGTTGACTTTAGAAAAAAAAACTGTGATTAAAATAGTGGACTGATATTTTTGAATCCATTTAAGCCTAGATACAGTGCATTCAGAAAGCATTCAGACCCCTTCATTTTGTTATGTTGCAGCCTAAAGCTAAAATGCTTTCAATTATTAATTTTTTTCACATCAATCTTCACTCCATACCCCATAATGTCAAAGCAAAAACTAGATTTGATAACTTTGCAAATGTATTAATAGTAAAAACTGAAATATCACATAAGTATTCAGACCCTTAACTCAATATTTAGTTGAATCACCTTTGGCAGCGATTAAAGCCTCAAATCTTTTAGGCTATGATGCAACAAGCTTTAGTTTGCACACCTGGATTTGGGGATTTTCTGCCGTTCTACTTTGCAGATCCTCTCAAGCTCAGTCAGGTTGGATAGAGACTGTCGGTGGACAGCCATTTTCAAGTCTCTCCAGAGATGTTCAATTGGATTCATGTCCTGGCTCTTGCTTGATCACTCTTGGACATTCACAGAGTTGTCCTTAAGCCACGCTTGCATTATCTTGGCAGTGTGCTTAGGGTCATTGACCTGCTGGAAGGTGAACCTTCGGCCCAGTCTGTGGTTCTGAGCGCTATGGACCAGGTTTTCATTAAGGATATCCCTGTATTTTGCTGCATTCAGCTTTCCTTCATCCCTGACCAGTCCCCCAGTCCCTGCTACTGAAAAACACCATCACAGCATTATGCTACGACCACCATGTTTCACCGTTGTGATGGTATTGCACAGATAATGAGCGGTGCCTGGTTTCCTCCAGATATGATGCTTGAAATTGAGGCCAAACAGTTCAATCTTCATTTCATCAGGCCAGAGAATCTTGTTTCTCACAGTCTGAGAGTCTTTAGCTGCTTTTATATGTGTCTTGCACTGAAGAGAGGCTTCCGTCTGGCCACTCTGCCATAAAGCCGAGATCGGTGGAGTGTTGCAGTGAAGTTGTCCTTCTGCAAGTTTCTCTCATCTCAACACATGATCTCTGGAGGTCAACCAGAGTGAACATCGGTTTCTTGGTCACCTTGCCTACTAAGGCCCTTCTCCCCCGACTGCTCAGTTTGGCCAGGCAGCCAGCTATAGGAAGAGTCCTGGTTGTTCCAAACTTCTTCAATTTATGAACTATGGAGGCCACTGAGCTCTTGGGAACCTTCAATGCAGCTGAAGTATTTTTGTAGCCTTCACCAGATCTGTGCCTTGACACAATCCCGTCTCTGAGCTCTGCAGTCAGTTCCTTTGACCATATGGCTTGGTTTTTGCTCTAATATGCCTTTTCAGCTGTGAGACCTTATATAGACAGGTGTGTGCCATTCCAAATCATGTCCAATCAATTGAATTTGCCACACGTGGACTCCAATCAAAGTGTAGAAAAATCTCAAAGATAATCCAGAGAAATAGGATGCATGAGCTAAATTTCAAGCGTCTGAATTAGGGATGAAACGGTTACCGATGTCACGGTAAACCACGATTAATTTCCCCAATGGTTAGTATTACCGTGTCACATTTAATTATCATTAAAACCACGCATGATTATCGTGATTTGTAAAACTCGCGGTAAATGCGGTCCACATACACCCAGCATGAGTCTGAAGCATGGGCGGGAGCATGCAACTTTGTTATTGTTGTTTTTTTTAACGTGAAAACTTGGCGGAAGGCAATGACAGCACTCAGGAGAATTTCCAACCTTCTAAGAAGACCAAATCAAAAGTGTGGTCATATTTTATATTTTATAAGAATGCTGAGGGAAATTTAGTAGAAGATGGTAACCCTGTCTGCAGAACTTGCCAGAGGAAACGTGCGAAACTGAGCAATGAGTCCAATCTGGCGAGTCATCTTTGTGACAACCATCCATCACTTTATAGTGCATGCAAGGCAAGTTAATTTTACCTCAGTGCATGAGTTGGGAAAAAGTATGAGGAAAAATAAATAGTTAAATAGGACACAATATTTAATTGAAATAATTTCTTATCTCACTTGTAAAAAAAATTCAAGCTTCCCATTCCCCATTGTATTGACAGATACAAAAAACATATATAAGACAAAAATATCAGTTGTAGTAATAACAATTATATAGAGTTTTTCAGTTTAGTATGTGATATGAATTCAACATTTTTACCCAGAGAGACTTTTCAAAAATATCCATCAATATATTTTCTGAATAAAAGTGTTTTCTAATATAATGTAGATACGGACATTCATTAAAAATATGTTTTATACATATGTTCTTACATAATCACTAACCATTTCCTCTTCCCCTATCAACAAGTAAGAATGAGTGCGTCAATCAGAATAAATTCAATCTGATTGCAGATTCTGAATGTACTGTTTATATGTCCCCTAAACTTTGCAATACAATACAAATATAATTTTACTTGTGTATTACATGTATTCCAAACATCACTTCTGCACATGCAATGAGTGTCAGTCGTTGCATTCTGAAGAAGCAGAGAAAGGCTGAAAAGTGAGAATGGTACCAAAGTTCATAATTGACATCTATGCTATGTTGAGATATCTAAAAATATGCCAGAAAAGCATTCTTCTTATGCTACTCACTCTACTTGGCAAACAAAGAATTAGATGCTTACAGATGTGGAATGGAAACAAAATAATCTAGACTTTAAGCAACAGCTTAGCAACACTAAGCAATAATGACAATGGAACGGAGCATTTAATCATTCAAGAAAAAGAAAAAAGTTTAGGTTATTTAAAACAGCAAGAGAAGGGATGCTTGCAGTGTTAAATGAATGTCAGGAGAAAGGTTTTACTCTTGTACGATTACAATATAAATATCCTACGTCTAAAACCTAGATATTATTATTAATAGGCTATCTGTATTATTATTATTATTTTTTTTTATTGCTTTATGTGATGTCATGAAAGAACATTTGTGCCCTACAGAATATTAAGTGCGAGCCTGCATAAGCTAAATAGTGTGTTTTGTCATTGCTTTTGATAAATTAGGTTCTCCCGATGGGACACGTCTCACGACCATGGGATACATTGTTTAAGAAATGAGAAGCCACACACTACTTCAGTTAAGGTTAAAATAATTTTTGTCAGCTGAAACATATTAATCACTGCAATACTAATCCAATCATAGGATCTTAAGTATCTGCTTATTTAAATCCAAATGGCGACTATTATTTTGGCCAGGCAGCAAACATACGCACAACTGCTCTGCACATGAGCGTAAGGTATTTTAGAATATGAGTGAGATAGTCAGATTCAAACGTTTACATGGCTAATAGTTTTCTTTTAAACTGATTATTTTAGATCTATATCACCCCATGAAATTGTATTCAAATCCAGCTCAATCAAATCATTTTTGCATTTACATGAAGGCTTTTTAATCTGACCGAGCTATCAGTTATTCAGTTGCATGTAAACATGGCTATTGATTAATCCACTGGAGTCTGACAGATTATGTTTATGCTGACTTTATATGCTTTTTGGAGCTTCAAAGGCCTGGCCACCATTCACTTACACCATTCACCATTCACTTATGGACGAACAGAGCCGAGATATTTTTCAAAAAATCTTTGTGTTTGCAGACGATAGTCATAAACATCTGAGATGGCATGAGGGTGAGTAAATGATGAGAGAATTTTCATTTGGGGGTGAAATATCCCTTTAAATTACTCTAGCAATGTAACATCTAAGACTTTCACTCTACATTTCACAGGTTAAAAACAGCAAGTGGTTGCTCTTAGAGCTTGAAGACAGCACTGAAATCAAAAGATACACAGTACAAACTATATATAACAACTCAAAAGAAAACAATTTTTGTAAACAAAAGGATTCAAGCAACACGTCAACTGGTGTCGACTGATCACAGATGCCAGCTTTCTTCACAAGTGTGATAGGGTGAATCAAACGTGGTTTGTTTACGCTGAGTTGACAGTTTGTGAGTTTTGCCATCTTGTCAGGTACTTCATGTTAAATCCTACTCAATGGCAAATATGGCCTTAATAACTATATACAGTGAATTAGCCACGTACTACTAACTACATAACCTCAACCTCACAATCAGACTTCAATTAAAACGACCAAATATTGCTTGTGATCCAGGCCTATTTCTATTGTGATAAAACTAAAACTTTTGACAGAACTTCACAAGCTTCTCCAATTGCAATGGAAAGAGCTAATTCAATCATCATTTGCCTTGAAATGTGAGAGCAGCACAGTCTGAATCGGAGATCTAAATTACACAAAACATGGGATCATGAACTTCCTCATACAATCTCAAGAGTCTCTGGTGCTGTCAACACTCACAACACTGAGCAAAGACCACCATCCAAAACCATTTAGCAATTAAACCACAAGATACTGACACAGGCTAAGAAAAATAAAATCACCATGAAATCCAATCCATTATCTTGATGTTTAAAGCCAAGTCTAAAGCTTTGGCAGCTATCATTTGCACTGATGTAAAGCATCGATGACTTCCTACGTCAGATGGCTAGATCAAGAATCGTGGGCTTGTTGATCAAGCGGATTAAAAAATACATAAACTTGAGTTGTCTAATTTAATTCACCATTAATGTTTCATAGTTTCAAGTCTACACAAAACTAGACTATAAGGTTGAACAGTAGCACTGTTATGACGGTCAAACCCCCTAGTAATGCTTTCTTCCCCAATCATCTTATTAATCACAATATTCCCGTTTATCTGACTTTCTAAGTTATTAAGTAAACAATATTTTAGCCAGATGACTTTTGCACTCAGCTAGCATGAGCTTGTTTAGCTGAGACCCGTCGACTACTTTTCTCTCTTGCATGACTCAATTACATCTTTTTCTGAAAGACGGTTGAATATATATGAATACATACCAGTTATTATTCAATGTTTGGCTGTTTGGAAGGCCAGAGAGGATAAGCCTCATAAAAACACAAATGGATGCTAAACGTTTAGCCAACCAGCTAACGCAACGTCTCTACTTGTAACGTTTTTCTTCTATTAAACTGACCTAAATAGAAGCATATAGTAGTAGTGATCGCTATCTTACCTCGAAATATACCGGGTGAGGAGGTAATCAATCGTTTATCTGTGTTTTAAGTGCCCCATTTGAGAGCTGCGCTTCTCTTACTGACTAGCCGGTTCGCTAAAGTGAGTGAAGAGATAATGACACGCTGAGGGTTGCCCAACAGACACCCTCACAGGCTGGATCTCACAACCTAGTGAGCTGACTGCCTAGATACAGGGGCGTAGATTCCAGGGGGGGTGGAGTGGAGGTAACCCCCAATAATCAAAACAAGCAAGTACAACCTTCCCAATTTTTATACCATGATCAATGGAAACATGGAAATTCTTCACACTGTAAACCCCTGAATGCTCAAGCCAAATCTACGCCATTGCCTAGATAGATAGCATTTGTGCCGCCTTAACAATGCTGTCTAGGTAGGCAGCTCACCAGGTTTCAAGACACAACCAAAGTGTATGCACCATTTTGTTTACATGCAAATTATTGTTGTTTTTATATTAATTTTACTGTAATGTATAATATAAATTATAATCACCACTATTATTAGGGGCCAAGCACCGAAGGTGCGGAGGCACCTATTGTGTCTGTTCCGGTTCTTATTCTTCTTCTTCTTCTTCTTCTTCTTCTTCTTCTTCTTCCGACTGGGCGTCTATGGCAGCCCATAGAAGCGTATGCGGGAAAGTTGTAACGGTTTGACATTCTGATAGAGGACAGTCCCAACATCAAATTGACCAATTTTGGTGTCTCTAACTCATTCCCTCTAGCGCCACCACCTGTCCAAAGTTTCAAAAATATTATGCTAATAACTTTTGAACCGTAAGGCCTATCAACAAAATTCTTTTTTCTTCTGATTCCTGAGCTCATGCCGATTCGATTGCATCCTATGACGTCATTTTCCGTCATAAAAAATTTTCCGCCATTTTGAATTGTCCAAAAAACCTACTTTTGCGAACTCGTCCTAGACGGTTTGTCCGATTTTCACCCAAATTGCACCACATCATCTTCAAGCAGTGCCAACAAAAAGTTATGGAAATCAAGTTGATTTGTCAAACCGTTCTCGAAAAACGCACAATCAAATTTTACGTAGAGCTTGCAAAAACAAACATAAGTCTGTATCTCCGCAACGCTTAATTGTATTCAGACCAAACTTGGTACATGTCATCACAAGCATGACCTGAGGCTACATGCTGCGTTTCGGCGCAGCGCCACCTACTGGTCCGGAGATACAAAAAATAGCTATTTTTGTTTATAACTTCTGAACGGTTTGTCCAAAAATCATAAAAGTGGTCTTGTTACATTCAGGGCATCATGCCGAGTCGACTGATATCCAATTTTCTCAGATCGGCCATTTTGACTGTCGGCCAATTTGAATTAAGTGCTAAAATGTTGTATTTTTTGAACGCATGAATGAATTGTTACAAAACTCGGTATGGGTCATCAGTACGATGCCCTGAAGGAGCCAGGGAAGTTTCGAAACAGCGCCACCTAGTTATTATTGTTATTCTTCTTCTGACTGGGCGTCTATGGCAGCCCATAGAAGCGTATGCGGGAAAGTTGTAACGGTCTGATATTCTGATAGAGGACAGTCCCAACATCAAATACACCAATTTTGGTGTCTCTAACTCATTCCCTCTAGCGCCACCACCTGTCCAAATTTTCAAAAATATTATGCTAATAACTTTTGAACCGTAAGGCCGATCAACAAAATTCTTTTTCCTCTGATTCCTGAGCTCATGCCGATTCGATTGCACCCTATGACGTAATTTTCCGTCATAAAAATATGTCCGCCATTTTGAATTGTCTTAAAAACCTACTTTTGCGAACTCGTCCTAGACGGTTTGTCCGATTTTCACCAAAATTGCACCAGATCATCTTCAAGCAGTGCCGACAAAAAGTTATGGAATTCAAGTTGATTCGTCAAACCGTTTCGATAAACGCACAAACAAATTTTAAGTAGCACTTGCAAAAACAAAATTAAGGCTGTATCTAAGCAACGCTTAATTGTATTCAGACCAAACTTGGTACATGTCATCACAAGCATGACATGAGGCTACATGCTGCATTTCGGTGCAGCGCCACCTACTGGTCCGGAGATACAAAAAATGGCTATTTTTGTTTATAACTTATGAACGGTTTGTCCAAAAATCATAAACCGCATCAACTGCACCACCTATTTGTCGAAAGTGATAATCAATTAAATCATATTTTTAGTTAATGTTTATGATTTTTCATCCATTTGCCTAAATTCATCTTTACATCTCTTTAAGTGCTACTTGCTGCAGTTGGTCTGACCATTCCAGCCATGTTGGCATGTCTTGTCATCATCTTTGCGCTTGGCCCCGGTAATGGCTGCTTGCAGCTATATTTACTACTGCTGTTTTATTTGGTAATTTTTGATCACTTTTCAATTGGTACGTTAGTGATTACCTGCCAAGTGCATTATGTCTACTTTTCATATTTATTGTTGTTGTATTTATTAATTGTTTGCGTGTCTTGTTTACAAATCAGTCTTGTCTGCTATGTTCTGCTGATCAAATTAATTCCCTTGAATACTTTTATAACTTTTATATAACTGGACATAATGACATCCAGACATTTACAGTTAGTGTAAATTCAAGCATTGTAGGTATTTGCTATACATAGTTGTGTTTTACAGTGGAAAAAAAAAAAAAAAAAAAAAAAAAGAGGAAACATATAGAACCGATTCATATACTGAAGTGAATGCAACAAATGTAAAGGCATAACTGCTTGAAAAACGCTTACAATTCCCTGTAGCATGGTGGGGAAAATATGCCGTGCAAAAGTGTTCATAACCTTAATAAATCCCCACATTTTCTTTGCTACAAACATATGCAAATGTTCTGTTTTTTTTGTTTTTTTTTAACAAAGCACTAAAAATATTCTTAATAGTATACCTTAAGAATGCCTTCTCTGTGCACTTATATCACGTTTTTATTTTGCAAGTCTAATGATTTGGAAAGCCCTTAAAACAACAAATAATGCCTGTGGGAGTTCACTGGGCTAAAACACATTTATTACAAAAAATTAAAAAAACAATGTACACAAGTTAATGAAAATGAGCTTTAATAGTTGTGTCTCACATAATACACATAATTCACTCTTGAAGTAACTAATTGGGTTAAAAACCTGTATGATATTCTTTTTACCATGGAACACAGAGATGTTAGGCACAATGTTGGCCTCAGTCACCATTTGCTTTTTTTGTATAGAAAAAAAAAAAAGCAAAGAAAGTGAATTTTGACTGAGCCCGTCACTCCTTCACATTCAACATATCCTTTTGTGAAAGTCTTATGGGTTTGGTACAACATGAGGGTGAATAACTGATGACAGAAGTGTAATACTGAGTGAACGATCCCTTTTAGCATTTGGTCCATTCATACAATAGTCATGATGAGCAATGATGATCTCTACTAAATCGTATCACTACATGAGAATAACATGAGAATAAATGAGCTCCTCAGAACATGATGTCTTAGTCTCGGTTTTATAACCAGATATCAGAGGTACAGTCTCCACCAGGATATCTGAGCTCATGGGCTAGGGCAGGACCTTCTGGCTCTGCTCCGAAATCCACAAGGAATTCCTCATTGAGCTTTAGGCCACCTTTATCTGTGTCCACGTCAATCTGAATCATTACTGAACCCTCCCTAAAGTTAGAGGAAAAGCCATGTAAGAAATAAATCAGTGAGGTAACATTTGAAAAAATTTAAACAGCCAAATTGCTTGATCATATATTATATATATATATATATATATATATATATATATATATATATATATATAAAAATTGCAAATGCCTTACTTGCAGTTGTCTCTACATATTGAGCTAGGATAGGAGACAATATTTTAAAACATTTAAATGATACCTCAGCTTTTAATAAAAAGCATTCTCACTTCACAAGGTCAGGGTAGAACTGCTTGTCCCATGCACTGTATAAAGAGGTGGTGACGTAGAGTCTTTTTCCATCCAAGCTCAGCTGTAGCATCTGAGGGCCTCCCTGTACTCTTTTTCCCTGATGTGGAAAAGAATGATTAACCTCCAGCTAATGATGTGCTCTAATTGCCAGGTTTAGGTCTGTATGACCTGATGACCTGGAGGACAATTAGTTGGATCAATTGTAATTCTGTTAGTTACTATGTTAAAGGAAAACACCTTATGCAGTTTTCCCCTGTGTACACTGTTGATTCAAATATAAACACTTTGCACAATCAGTTTTATTATAAACAACAAGAAAATAAAATGGTCACCATTGTTCTTTAAACAAAAGGGGTGACATGATCTGTACTTAGCAATGGAAAGGTACCTTCACTATCCGGGGAGCTGGCTGGCTATTCAATTCTTTGTCCTCCAGTACTTTAACAGGTCCATCTTTCAAAATGCTGCCCCCAAGGAACACCTTAAAATTTTGATTTCATAAAATTAAACCTAAATTTCACTGTTTAGACACTACTTGCTTTAGACTTTATAAATGTAGACCGAAGTATCTTCATTCTCCCTATCCATGATGTCTTACCTGACCCACCATACGAGGATTCCTCTTATCAGCGATGTCATACTGTCGAATGTCTCCATGTAACCAGTTACTGAAGTACAGGAAGCGATCATCCAGTGAGATCAAGATATCTGTAATGAGACCTATGGCAAAGGATATTTCAACAAAGGGGGGGAATATAAATCCATTTTAAATGAGTGTCTAACAATGTTAAGAATGCTTGCTAAAGCATCACTATTATTATTTTATCATTTATTATCATTAGTGGTTTGTTACTTTGAATTTAACATCAGTAAGTAACTCGCCTCATACCATTTGTGCTACAGGCATGAATGATACAAATCCTGTGAATTGTTGAGAAGAGGTGCGCTAGTATGTTTCTATGTAACTACTCTTATCGGTACTTGGTCTCAGCCAATACCTAAAACTAGGTACTTGGTACTTTTATCATTCTTCAAAAATTGGTATCGGTGCATCTCTAGTTGCCACAATATATTTATATATGATGTCATGAATACATAGCCAAAGATGGTTATGTATTCATGTACTAAACAGCCATTTTTGACCGTTGTGTCATGTCTCGGCCTCTTCCTATATTTTAAAGAAATTTTATTTTGAAAACACATTTCAAGATACATGCATTCTGTTGCATCTCTATTTGTTGCGCTGCATCTAGCTTTTTTTAATGCAAGAACCACTTACTTGGCATCTCAGAAAGAGCCCAACCTTCCACCTTTTTGCTTGGAACTTTGATGACTCGCTCGGCCGCCCAGTCCCCTTTCTGTGACACACAAAATTGAAACCCAAGAACATTTACAGTATTGGCAAAACAATGCAGTATCATTAAGAGTAGATTTTGACATTGGCTGGCTTTTGTATGTACTTGCCGTTGTCTTGTAAAAGCGGAACACTGTGCCCTGAAGTGCACAGCCCACAAAGCCCTCAGCTGCAGCAGGGTCATGCAAGAATCGGATCTCTAGAGGGATTGCACCCTCTTCTCCCAGATCCAGAGTTTGGATTCGCTTATGGGTGGTCCAGTCCCACACATGGAGGCGCTGTCCGTAGTGACCTACAAACATTATAAAAAATGATCAAATCAACAACCTTCAGCACATCACACAAGTACATTTCTCAGAAGTACTTTTGAATGTACACATACCAGCTTTGACATCTGCAGGGTTAAAGCCATGTCCCAATGCTTTGGGCGCACCCCACTCAGTGCTTATCATGACGTTATGGAGCGGCTGGTACCAGAAGTCATAACCAAAAGGTGCCGCTTCACCTGGCTGCTCCCAGTTGCCAATAACTTCGAAAGTCTTCCCATCCAACAACACAAAACCACCTTAAAACAAGCACAATTTAGTGCATTTGCAGGTATTTATAATTTGTATTAACTATACAAGGAAAGGGAAAACAACATCTTACCTTTGCCGTTACCCGAGGGATCACCCATAGCACTGATCATGATTTGGCCACTGCCAAGGCAATGGGAAGTGTGGGGGTTGGCCAGGCCACATTTCCAGAACAGATCTGTGGGCTCCACTGTCTGGTAGTGGAGAGACATAAATGAATAAAATGCGTGGGTTTGGCAAGAACTAAATATTCTCTGAGTCAACAATCATGCATTAAGGGGTGTTCACATTAGATTGCATGTAGAACTACTTTGGACCCCAACAAATATGGGCAACCGTATATGATGTTACACTCATGGCCCTTTCAAGAAATTCAAAATGCACTACATGTTAGCTACATGTTTGAATTTCATCCAATTGGTCAATCTGTGACATTTAGATCCTCTATCAGTTTTTTGCTATAAAAATTCTCAAATTAGGGTTCACAAAACTTGAACTTTAGTACGAAGTGAAAGATGAACATTCTACGCATTTGATTTGCATACCCATTTGCATGTGCATGAATGGAAGTGAATAGAACACAAAATGTAGCGTGAACCTTGTGAAGCCGTGGGGCCATAGGATCCGTCCCGACATCAACGATGTAGATACGAGAGGAGATCAGGGAAGGCAGAATGAGACGGTTGCGTTTTTTGGAGGCATCGCCATAGCAACTGCTACAGGTATTCCAACCAGAATGGTGTAGTTCATCCTTCAAATTGGGCATGGGTAACCTGTGAATCACCTAGATATAACCAATACAAAAGCATAGTGAAGTACTGCTCTGGAATATCCCATTGAAAGATACCTCAGTGGTGCAAAAGAATAGCACATACTCAAGAAAAGTAGCAGGGATACAGGGCAGTTCTTCATATGCATCATATTTGTTTTTACCTTGCAAAAATTAGGTGACTGTGGATTAACATCAACAGTTGCAAGGTAGTCAGGTTTCTCAATGTCTGTGTTGCGATAAATGCATGGCAGGTAGACAATCTCTTCTCGAGGGCCTGTTGCAAAATTGAGGGCTTTTATTCAAAGCAACTTAAAATATACAAGCAGATTAAAAAAGCCCAGTATATGGTGTATCATATCTTTAAAAGTGCTGTAAGGGATTTTTGCCATTCTGGAACTTTAACCAGACCAGCATTTGAATTAGTCACGCCCTCTCTTTCAAAAACACAGTACTCCAAAGACACACTAGAGAACGCTACTGGCACTTATACAAGCATGTATGGGCTGCCCTGCTAATGCAAGTATAGCTGCAGGCAGGAGATCTTCAAATGATGGTGGAATCTCCAAAAGAGGGCGGGGTTACTCCAAAAGGGGATGTCACTTCCATTCACAGTTAGGGTTAGGGAAAGGGTTAGGCTAGGGGCTCCCTATATCTTTGCTGGTGGTTTGGAGCTCCCACCCCCTTGGACCTCTACCTGCAGCTATATCCTTCTCTGTGAATGCATACAGTGATTGACAGGCAGGAAGTCTTCTGATTAGCTAAATAAAGAATCTGATATTTTTTCTCAAAAACTGTAAACATTGTATCTCTGTGGCACAATAAAAATTCCTGTTAGACCCCACCCAACAACATTACACAACCAATCCCATGAGTTGGGGGTAGGACTATTTGGATTTTTGAACAAAAGGAGACTAGAGGCGGAATCAGAAAGTTTATTTATTTACTTTTATTGCCATGTCAGCATCACTGGCTATTTTCATGGCAAGATCAAGGTAGTTTCATTTAATTTTAATGTTTGATAAAAAAAACATTTACAATTTTCCCTGGTGAAGCGTTTTTGAAAACATCCACTAAAAAACGTTGAGTAAAAACGTTGCCTAGTGGCATTAAAAGTAGGACATTCCAGTAAAATGTGTTTTATTGACAGTGGTGTCTGACAAAAATCACATGATGGCCCTTCCCCTTTCAATAAATCATATGAGTAAGACTGGAATGACCAATATGGAGTCTTGTGTAAACAGTCTGGTCATGTCTAAACTTGGGCTGCTTGGTACCAAGTGAGTCTCTTGAAGACAAGAGGCAATGGGATTATCAACAGCAGATAAATGCAGCAATTCAGCAAAGTTTACTTTAATCCCTCAGCAGTTCCACTGAATAATGTGATTATTCATTCTCAAGTAGGCAAAACATGCCATTTACTTCTGCATTTAGCAGATAAGCTACGGCTACGAGAAGTTATGCTCTCTTTCATTTCAATATCCTTTAAAATTTCAGTCTTTTGACATCTTTTTCCTTTAAGTTATGGTAATTGTGTTCTTATAATACTTTGTGTCTTTTTCCCTCTTGGAGATAAGTTGTGTTAAGCTGACAGACTTCTTCAGTGACTTGGGTCTGACTTAATATAATTTGGCTTTGGTGCATCGAGTCTTCTTTTTAGCTGAGATAGAATCTTTGTTTATGTATTGTGGTTTGTCATCATTTACCCAGGTCAAGTCTGTCAGGCATTCAGTAGTGCTTGTGATTTCCTTACAAAGGCAGGAGGCACTTTCCTAAAAAGGCAGGAGACTCCTCAACCACTCTGCGTGCTTCAACGTAGCTCACTCTCTCTGTACATTTTACTCTCTGGATTTCCTTCACTTTAATCCAAACTGGACAGACTTTTGATGAGGCAGAGTGATCAGCTGCACAGTTGCTGCATTTTGCTGATCTTGCTCAGCCTGGTTCATGTCCTTCCTCTCCACAATTACAGCATACAGACTTATCTTTACATCCTGCAGAGCCATGGCAAAATTTTTGACAATTAAAACAGGGGGTTTGAAATTAAGATGTTGACAGGTACGCTCAGAAATCCTAATTGGATCCTTTCTGGTGTTTGTGGTTTGTTGAAATGTCACTATGTAAGTTCCTGTTTTAATCATCTGGTCTTCTTTTTTGATCACAATTCTTTTAACATTTGTTACACCTTGTTGAGTCAATTCCGATGCTATGTCAGCCTCATCCATATCTTGTAGCTCTCTGGTACGGATAACTCCTTTACTGCAGATTAGAGATGGATGATATAAGGCTTTTATAGGAACATTGGCCAGCGTATTAGCATGCATTAGATTATCTGCGTGAATTGTTTTGGAACATTCCACCATTATCTGTCCAGACTGTAGTTTTTTCACATCTTTAACTGTCCCTGCTATAGCAGAGATAACTTTTTGTATTGCAAAAGGGGACAGCTAATCAGAGGCATGTCAGGTAGTACAGATTCTAAAAGTATGAATAAATCTCTGCTAATTTTAAATTTTTTGGGAGAACATGCAACAAATATCAGTCATCATGCACATTCTGTTCCATCCTTAGTTGTTTAGGGTTTTTTTGGTTAGTCTTGTTTGTGTTATTTCGTTTCATTACTCCTGCCCCCACCCACCTCGAGGTCCAACAATGGGATACACAGAGCAGCGGGAATCCTCTGGATATGCACCAAGGATACTGGGGTTGTATACTCAAGCAAAAGTTCATATTCCTTGATTGACCGTCAGTTAACGCACTTTAGGACAAGTCTTGACATGCCGCTTGTTTGGACCAGGTCCTTCCAACCTCCCGTCTATGATAAGTCAGAGCCAAAGCACTGTGTTTTCCCTGAAGGAGCCGCAGCAACCCACATTCCTCAAGTGACAATGTCATGGGTTGGAACTTACAGCATAGAAATCGCCCCATTTGTTGCCTCTAACGATCAGCAAGGGGGTGCTGTGGACCTATTTTACACTGAGTCCCCACGGGGGCATATATTGAAAAATTCCATACGATGGTGCAGAAATAACTAACCTTTCATGGCATCCAGAGGGCTTTTATATCCAGGTCCACATCCTGAGCAATTTGAAGCTGCAAGCAGACAGCAAATGTCAGATATCTCAAATACATTACTATGACTAAAATGTCAACCAATAACTGAAGCAGGCCAGACTCTAACATAAGTCTTAAATCTCATACTAAAATAAATAAACAACAATACACCAATCATTTCAAATGTAAACCAGGAATGATGTCATGAAACCCATTTTATATGTTATTAGTTGCTTAATAACTAAAAAATGTATTATTTAGTGGAATCAGTCTCTTGACCTACATATTGTGCCAACATATGCCCTTTAGCCCCAATTATAATCGGTTATTTCATAAGGAGGGAGTGCTGCCACACCAAGTGAACTTTTGAACATAACTAGATAATAAATTCTTACTCGGTCCTGTAAATATTTAAAACAATTGCACACAAACCCCCACACATGTGCAATTTCACAACAATCAAAGAGACACTGTGTCTTGCCAAGTCTTGTTCAACATCCTTCCCTTGAAAACCAGACAAATGTTTATGGGTTACTGTCAGGTCAGTCCTCCACTGACCAACCATCTACAAATCTTAAAAGTGTTGTGTATTGAGATATGCAAGCCAAAGTAAGAATTCTGAGGGATCATATAAACTTATGGCTTACTTTTCTAAACATCTTTAATGCTCTTATACATACGTGAAGTCTGCATTTTGAAGGGAAGTTAAAGATCTATAATAAGCCCAAGCAAACAGACCTATTATTTCTCATTTCATTTTTCCCCCTATTATTATTGTACATTCTCACTAACCCATTGGAATTTTTAAGATACATAATATAATTTATATTACATTATAAGAATATTATAATGTTTGAAATAAAAACTGCAGTAACCACACACACACACACATTTGCTTAAACTGCAAACCAAGCAATGCAACTGGGGGAAAAGTTTTTATATGGCGTACAGTACAATTGTTTTTTGATGCATAAATACTTGCATCAAATTAAAGAGGGGGTCTAAACTTACCATGTCAGATTTTACACCATCTTTTAAAATTATGCAATGTAAATTATTTGCACGCTGTCTGCAAAATTTAGTAACGATTTTAGTACACTTAGTCCAACTTCCACGAAAGCTAGCTATATATATATATATATATATATATATATATATATATTATTTTGACAGGTATGAATGAATGTAAAATTAATAGAACATTGTGTTTACACTTCAACTATTTAAAATGTAAAACATTGGAGAAAAAAAAAAGTGCATGAGAAATGATACTTACCCATGCTGGTGAACTCAAAGTCAAAATCCGTGAACGTTGCGCTTACTGACCGAATATGCGTCTCGTGCAGGAGTATTTTATCTCGTTGCATTAACTCCTTCAGTGAAGAAATACAGTGCCTGAAGCGCCACTGCGAGTTGATACTTAAAAACCACACCCAGGGATTTAAATGCAGAATAAACGGTAGTTCATATTCCACATCGGTCTCAGGTAAACAACCGGTCTAAAAACATGCATTTGCAGAAACGGGAAATATGGCCCCCGTTTAAGGGTACTGCCACTGAATTAGGTGTTGCAGTCTGCGGTCTCGCAGTGAGACTACGTTGGCAAGGCGGAAGCCGCTCTGCAACTGCTTTACAAGGTACTTTCTGCCGAAAACATATCGCAAAGTTTTTACTTGTGTTATAATGAGTGAAGGTTAAAATCTACCACTCCTGCCTGCCCTGTAAGAATCTGAATCGGCACAAACCTGTGCTTTACATGTGAAAAACTGTTGTTATCTTAATAGTATTCTATAACGTTCAAGTAATACGCATGCTCCACAAGTTGGGGTACAAAATTAGTAGCAGTTTTAGTGTTAGAAGTAATTAAAAAGACATTTAAAGCTCTCCTGTATTCAGATGTTGCACCGCAAGTGTTGTTATATGGCAGTGTGAGAAACCATAACTCAACATCCTGACCACATTAAAACATCAGAGGGGGGAAATAGAAATGTAGTCTTTATACACAAGCTGAGTTTATTTAGATACTTTTTATTAATAAGAAATTGTTATAGACTGCAAAAACACAACACAACCCCAAAATAAAAAAATTCTGTCATTCTGTGGAAGAGAAAAGGGGTTTAAACAGAATGGGAACCTCAGTCACCATTCACTTTCATTGCATAACTTTTCCCATACAAAGACTGATGTTTGCATTCTGCCGAATATCTCCTTTTTTGTTCCATGAAAGAAAGTAAGTCATACAGGTATGGAACAACAATTTAATTTGTTTGGGAGAACGATCCCTTTAAATAATCCACGCTGGTTTATTCTTCTTGGCAGTTGAATCATAACATCAAAAAGTCTCCCAGTTACATTTGTATTGTAATCAACTTTATTTTTTTTCACATAATTGCTCACATAAGTCCCAGTTTTAGTACATTGTACTGTAGTTAAATACAGAATGTTGAGATAAAATCAGAGTAAGCACCTTTACAAAAATGGAGGGGCTCAAATAATATGCTACATAATATTTTGTTTTAATTGAATGTTAAAAGATCACACACACGGTGTAACTACACCATCCTGTGGTTGCGAAGGTAAATTCAGATACTGAAATCAATTCTTAATATACATACATAAACACACACTCACTAATCGCACTCCATTCATTGTTGCATCACCAATACGAAGACTCACCAGTGTGTCAGATCTGCCTTCCTCAGTTTTTAAGGACTGTAAATGGATAAAAAAATCAAAGCGGATGAACAAAAAAAACAACCCGAGTCAGTTGTCAACCAACACAACAAGATAAACTTCAGCAGAGCCATACATTATAATATAATCTTGCTGTACCATGAATGGACTTATAAAGATGTAAAAGAATACAAGCAGTTGGGATCAATAATGGGCAACTGCAAAAACTATATTAAAGCTGAAGTGTGTAATTTCTGCATGACTAGTGTCACCAAACAGGAATTGCAAAAAATATGTTTTCAAATATTTATTCCCTTAGCAAACTCACACTACTTGAGTCAATATTGCTGTGTAGGTCTTTTCAGGACACTCAAATGGAGCAATTTTTTTGATAGCACCACTGAGCCAGTTAAAAGATCACACACGGTGCAACTACACCATCCTGTGGTTGCGAGAAACAACCAAAAAATGCCTTTACTTCTAGTTGTCTTTACAATGTAGGCTGTGATGAGGATAGTTTTAGAGGTCGACCGATTTGGATTTTGCAGATACCGTTAATTAAAGTGGCGCAAAAGGCAGATAACCAATTAATTAGCCGATAGTATTTAAAATCGATTTATAGAATGTAAAAAAATTTTGTAGTATTTCCTTAATATAATAGGCAGTCACAGCGGATACAAGAGTCCAAAATGAATAAAATCCCAGATGCATTTTATTGTTCAACCAAAATCCCAATAATGACAAGAAAAAATTAGATTTGGTGCATAATGACTTGGTATTTAGCAAATTTAGCTTTTTATAGCCTATATTTTCATCAGATGAGGTTTAATGAAGGATCAGGTTTATTATTATTCACAAGATATGAAGTTGGTGGCACGATGTATGTGCTGACAAGGCACGTTTCCATATAGTCACAATTGTCTTTACATGTCCTTGCTTCAATTTAGAACATTGGAGTATCTAATCAAAATATGCATTGAAGTGAAGATAAAAATATGGATTAATACGGTCAATGAAAATAGATTTAGATCTAGTAAATCCAAACATAACTGTTAAAGAATAACAAAAAAGCAACCATCTAAACAGATTAACTGATAACTGATTGGTCTACCTCATAAAATTATTTTAAAAATCACACAACTTACACACTTCAGCTTTAACAAATAATATATAACTGCATTAAACAACAAAAATTTGCTAACAATAAAAAAAAAGAATGAACAAGAAAACTCTGCAAATCATGCATCGTCTATCCTTTTAATCTATAGTTAAAAAAAATAAATAAAAAAAGTTTTTTTTTTACATTTTCACTCCACCACATATAAATATAAACAAGGGGTCTTGACAGGGACATTCAGATTAAAAGTCACATCTACAAACTTGTTTAAGTCCATAGATCCATCCGTTACATTTTGAGAATGCTTCATTAGATCAAATATCACCTGTTTGATGCAGAGTCTGTTTGGTCATCATTAGGATCTAGACCAGATTCTGAGATATTGTCTTGTTCGGAATTGTGTGAAGGGGCCTCCGATTCGGGGGATGAATGCGAGAAATCTGTAGACTCACTAGAAATTTCCAAACATTCTTCAATCCTTTCCCGCGTTTGTTGTTCTGTTTCGTTGCTCTCTGTCTGTGCTTGATCTTCATCGTCCGTTTGATCATCGTCATCATTTTCCTGTGTTAAATCAATTTTCTCAGCAACCTGGCTCGTTTTATCTCCTGTGTAAATGTCAATTGCCTCAGAATCCTGTGTTAAATCAATTTTCTCAGTAATCTGGCCCACTTTGTCTACAGTACATGTGCCCACTGGCTCTTCTTCTGATGACTCAGAATCTAGCACTTCAGGTCCAAGAATGGCCTCTGACAGCAAATTAAACAGCTCCAATGATCTACGTGGCAAAGTTTCATGCTCTTCCTGATCAGGAATCACACGTGCCAAGCAGAATGAGTGCTGGATAACTTCAGGTTTATTAGAGTAGCAAGACATGGCATCTTCCAACCAGGCAACGAGACGCTGCATTAGATCTTCAGGCTGAACCTCAGATTCGGCAATGTCATTAGCTGAATATTGTGCCCAACGAGCATGAAAGAACCTTTGTAGCACAGGGCGTACACACATCTCCAGAGGTTGATGTCGGCAAGTACACCCAACTGGAACAATGGCGGTTAAAGTTTTAGTGCTACTTACTGTTGATATGAACTCCTCAGACACGTTGCTGTGATGACTATCTATTACCAGCAGGGCCTCCTTCTCATTCTGCGTATCGAGATGCCGTTTCCACACTTGGGTGGCCCAAATCTCTAGCTCTTCTGGCGCACTAAAACCTTCCTCTTTAGACATTAAGAGAATAGAGTCTGGTGGGCTGATGCTCAACTTGCTTGCAGTGTGACTTGTAAAGAGCATTGCAGGGAGCACTGTACCATCTGCAAGAATCGAAAGATAAATCTTCACAAAAGGCTTCCCAGACCCAATCAACTGAAAGGCTTTCTCTCTACTTGTGCTGGTATTCAGCATGTTGAAGTCTACAAAAACAGAGAGCTGATCCATAGCACCAATGACACATTGTTGTACATTGTTTGTCCGAATTTGACTGTGCATGGATCCTGTGAATCGGAGGCAGTTTTCCTCCATGTTGCGAGGAAGTTCCCGTACTGCGACAGGGGCATCCAAGCCCAATTTGTGCCTTAACATGAAGCTCACAGCCCACTCGTATGAGATACAGAAAGAGCAGTCATTGGTTTGGCTTTGCAGCTCTGAGGCTTTTTCAAACAGTTTTGCCTCGCTGATAGGACGCTGCTGTTCCCGCTGGGCCAGAACCCACTCCACTAGATGTTCAATAGCCTCTCCACAGCTACTGCTGCTGCCTTTGCCTAAAAGCTTTACATGCTTCTCTTTCTCTCCAAGCCAGGTTTTAATGAGCTGAGGTTTGGCACCCATTTCTTTAGATGCCTTCTGGATTCCACAGCACAATGCAAGTAGTAGTATTCGCCGCTGACGAATAGACAGAATCTCTTCTCTGTGTTTTACAGGTTGTGTAAGTGTAGAATTGGTTACCGTGTCGTTCCTTTGCCTGTCCATGTTTTGATGTGGCTGTTCCTCATCACTATCATCTGTATTGGTGTCTGTATCTTCGTCTTCCAGGGGAGCCATTTCCTGGTCCATGTCTTCATCCAGCCCAGCGCCTGAAATACTATTGGGGTCCACTGATGATCTGCGGATGCCTCTTTCAGTCTTGATTTTTCCAGTGTTATAGCCGTGTGCAATCAGATTACCTTCCATGGAAGGGACATAGCGCGTCACTTTGAATCTGTATGACAAGAAATTCATGGAAAGAATGAAAAAAAAAAAAGCAGCAAAATATGACAGTAAAGAATACTGAATGAAATGTGTTTATCTAACACTTATTCTGTATATTAAAATCTATATTTAGAATCTATATTTCATCAAAAGGGACAATAGTTACATTAGGTATACTTAAAATTGAGCAGGAAAAAATTAGATATGTAAAAAATATAATATATATTTTCCAGGTTACAATTTTGAATAAAACTACTCCAACCAACACCAAATCCAACTTTGGTTGTGAAAATACATACTTCTTCGGGGTGATGAATCCAACTTTAGCGTTACCTGTAATAAAAAAAAAAGAAAAGAATAATTAACAGGGATTATAATTAACTAAGAAAATGAAAGCAAACAATGTGTATAATCTAGATGTGTTTATTTTATAATTAATGTTAAATACATGCTAAAAAAGCATGTGTTGTATACGTTCTAACAATATGTATTGCCATCAGTCATCATCACTCTTAATTAGGGCATGTAAATTAAAAAGCTGTATGCAAACTATAAATTCTTGCATTGAAATTAATTAGGAAAAACATTGATAAGCATTTAGTGTTAGTATCAGAGTTTTATAACCTTGGAAATTGGGTGAGAAACCATGGAAGTCCCAGAAGCAGCAAGAACGTTTGCACAGATTAACAAGGCACACCGTACATCCATATACACTCTCATGGCGCTCATTTTTCAGATTGCAAACTTTACATCTCCTTGTCCTACGTGTAATTTTGGCTAATCGATGTCGGAGCCCTTCTTGCATTTCCACATCTTCTTTTTTTATAGTGCATTGCTGAAGTGTGCTATCATGGGTTTGGTTCTGACGGGCATATCTTTCTGCACACTTGGCCAGCTGGTACCCCAGACGTTTTCGGTAGATTGCCTGGGAGAAGTGACCGCCTGGAAACCATGCAGGTGGGTTGTCTTTGCGGGTCTCCCGTAGGACAATGAAAGAGTTGATGATACTCAAGTTGACCAGAAACCAGAAGAGACGCCGCCAATTGGTGTCGAGAATAAGCCCACCAAGTTGGTTGCAGGTTAACAACTGATTACAGATGTCGACCCCACGCATGTTATCCTGGAGCAGCTTGAAGGCTAGAGGTCTTTCGATAGAGCAAAGTTCACCTGGCTTAACAGTAGATCTCCTCCACACTGTGTCTGGCTGGCCTGCCTCAGCATTTGTGGAAAGACATACCAGCTGCTTGGTATCCTTCCATCTGGTGGCAAGGAGTGGAGAGTATCCATACTGTTGGAAATCCCCTGGATTGTCCAGGGAAGGCTCATCCCAAAACTCAGTGGGAAGAATAGGACTGTTAGGCAGGATTGAGCTTGAGCAATAAATACCAGCTTCATACAGCTCTTGCATGAGTGGCACAGATACTAGTGAGCTGGACAAGAAGATATGGTGATGTTTATTCTGAAGGCCCTCCACAAGCTGTGGCACAACAGATTTTCCCATGTCCTTGTTTTTTTCTTGTTGTGTCAAGATTAGCACTCTATGGCAGAAGCCCGACTTGGAATCGCACAGTAGCCATATCTTTGGCTGGGAATTTTTACTCTTCTCCCTAGCAATTCCTTTGTCATGGCTTGGTAGAAAAGCTTGATCAATTGTCAGACACATGTTTGGCTTGTACGCCTCTAGCATGCTTGTCTGTAAGACACTCAGCATGGGCTGAAAAAAGAGCATCTTGTCGACACTTTGGTTGTCGTTTTCCACCAGCATACTGCTCATTCTGATATGAGTGCTGATCTGCTTGAAGCGTGTGACAGACATGGTCCTGTAGAACAGCTCTGATGTCCTAGAACCAGATGCACCTTGGTGATGGTCCCAGGACCAATATGTCTCTGGCTCCGCCAGGCCTTGAAGGCCCATGATGATACAGAGACCAAAGAAGCCTTTGACCTCCTCTTTAGTCAGAGGGTACCAGTTAGAGTCTCCCTGCCCCAAAGAGCACCGATAAGTGGCATAGGCATTGGTCTCGTAAACTATTTGATCAAGGAGGATATCAGGGAAAAGAAGCTGGAAGTAGTCGAGGACATCACTAGTCTTGGGTAGTAAATGCTGTGGGCCACAACAGTCCATGAATTTTGGCACAGTTTCTTCATCTCTGGGCACAATCCAGTGCTCCATGGACAACCAGTCAGGCTTTGTCCCAACACTAGCTTCATCCCCTTGTGGACCCTCCACCTCCTCCTCAACCCGGCAGAATTCAATATCTGTCTCCAAACACTCTGTAGGGGAGGGGAGGGATTATAGGAACACAGAGTTAGTCTTCTCCTCGAAGTCTCTACCATCACCAATATTCCATTTTACAACACCATGCTTAATGTATAATTGGTTCTGATAGGTCAGTAAGCTTTGAAAAATAAAAAAATAAAAAAAATAAAAAATGAATAAAAACCAATAAGCAGCTCAGAAGCAGCAGATAATTCCCAGATGGAAAGTCCTTGTCGTTATGCATTTGTCATGTTTCTAAATTAATCCATTTTACACTCTTTGTGTACTCCTCCTGACATTCTCCGTTCAGGTGTTGTGTAGTGGGTTTTGGTAAATACTGATTCTCTTTATTTTCCAGAGTGCTTTAAAAAAAAGCTTGTAAATCCTGTGAAGTCAAACCCAAGTTTGTCCATTTTGTCAATGGACAGCTTGTGCTCATATGCCAGACCTGTGATCGCAATTTAACACATACGGTGGGCTATTACAGTTCCTCAAGACTGGCCTCTATGCAAATCTTGCAGGCATCTTTTTAATGTTTGGGTTTAGCTTACAAAAAAATTTAAATTATTGTTTAGATAGGATAGGTCCTTCTTTATTGTAGGTGTCCATTCACAGAATAAGTAACAATTCAGTCTTGGTTTCCATGTACCAAGTACATTCTTATGCAGGGTCCAAAATTACCTTTTTTCAGCAATGACGGGTAAACGGAAAAATGTACAGTCCCTGTATTTCTTACCGGACATAATTACAGGCCATGATATCTGATCTTATGACAATTATTTCCTCTTTCACGGGTCATAGTGTCACTTACAGCTCTAGCCAGTCTATGTTGAACTGCCAACTGTCTTGTCGAGACAAATCGTGATTTTGTTCCTCAAATGCAGGCATAATGCCAATAAATATGTTGCCACGTGGATTTTTATTACTTCATAAAAAAAGAATGTAATTTAAACCATGTATTATGTAAGCCAATTGGCCAGTAAGTTTGTTTCATTTACTCACAAAAACCAATGGTCACTTGTATTTGGTACTTGACGAGTGTTCATTTTGGACCTTGGAACTTATGGGAAAAAGATGTACTGCCAAGATTCAAGTAGCAGTATACATCATTCTACTATTAATTTTGGTTCCAAGTTATTGTTGCATTGTAGTTAAACTGTATTAGCACTATCATCATGCATCCAAGTCACTGTGATGACACCTAAAATAAAGATGAATGCACGAACTACAGGAGTAAGAAAGTTTAGAAAGAAAATCAAGCATGCAAGGGAGGGGACCATGCGGTGAGACACAAAAGAAATTAAGAGACTCAGAAAAACACAGGCATGCCTTAATGTTCTAGTGACTCTAAAAGCACCCACCTCTACGACTGAAGATACAGTAGGAGTGACTAGGGAACTTGACAAGGTGTTTGGCCATCAAATTCCCAAGAGCAGTCGAGTAGTCACAATCTGCACAGCTCAGCTTCAAACCACTTTAAAAGAGCAGACATTCAAGCAGCTATTAAATCACAGTTTCAGAATGCATACAAGGAAATTAACATTTAAACATTATTATCTTACCTTGGGGGTCCCTTTTTAGAAGCTTTTGGGACTCTTCCAGGAACATGATTGCTGAAATAAATAATTTTATTTTAATCAGTATCTACATTTTAGATGGAGTTTACACAGAGTAATATATACTGTGTAGTCTTCATGCAAGTTGCAATGTTTTTATCCTTTCACAGATGGATCATGTAAAGAGATGGTTCAACCAAAAATAAAACTTTTCGGTCATCATTTACCAGCCCCTATGTAATTTCTGTATGACTTTCTGCTGTGAAACACAAAAAGAAAATGTTTGCCAGAATATTAGGGACTGACATCTTCAGTTACCATTCACTTTCATTGTATGGAATAAAGACAAAAGTGAATGGTGACTGAAACTATCGGTCCATAGTATCCTGCCAAACATCTCCTTTTGTGTTCCACAGAAGAAAGTCATACAGGTTTGAAACAACATGAGGGTGAGTAAATTCTCTGATATCGTGTTACTAGTAGCAATTATATGTTGACTCACTTGATCATGTGGTTTGCATAAGCACGAGAACAGCACGTGCTGTAGAGGCAGAGTGAGCAGTGAACGTAAGTGGGGTAGTGATTTGCAAAGTCTGGAATGTCAAAAGTGCACTCCAAACACTTCTGTCTGCCCAGCAGTGCCCTGGTGGGAACCCCCCCCCCAAAAAGAATGTTAATTTATAGTTCATACTTGAGTTTCTCGGAGTTATGATTTCCAATCCAACCTAATTTAAATACCTGTTGGCAGCATGCACACACTTACCTCTGCTCCTGGAACTTGGCCAAATAGTCAAACATCTTGCTGACCTGTTTTCTTCCAGGTCCTGGTCTTTGCGATTGCTGGTCAGGTTGAGGAATGATAATACTACTCTTTGAATTAGTGGATGCTTTTGAGGATAGCTGACCTGATGTCTTCTTCTGTCCAACATATGCCCTAATGGTTACCTGGAAATTGAGGAAAAATGATCACCAATAAAACAAAGCATTGCCAAAAAAGTAGCCATCACTCACACACGCTGCCTAATATTAAGTAGGTCCCCCTCGTGCCACCAAAACAGTGCCAACCCACATTTAATCACCAGGTCGGGGCTGTTTTGTTGGCACAAAGGGGGAACTACACAATATTAAGTGGGTGGTTTTAAAATGTGGCTTATCGGTAACACACACACACACACACACACACACACACACACACACACACACACACACACACACACTTTTGTAAATATTTGATTATATCTTTTCATGTGATAACACTGAATAAATGACACTTTGCTACAAGTTGTAATGTAGTGAGTGTACAGCTTGTATAACAGTGTAAATTTGCTGTCCCCTCAAAATAACTCAACACACAGCCATTAATGTCTAAACCGCTGGAAACACAAGTGAGTACACCCCTAAGTGAAAATGTCCAAATTGGGCCCAATTAGCCATTTTCCCTCCCTAACGGGTCATATGACTCGTTAGTGTTACAAGGTCTCAGGTGTGAATGGGGAGCAGGTGTTAAATTGGGTGTCAATCGCTCTCACACTCCGTCATGCTGGTTACTGAAAGTTCAACATGGCACCTCATGGCAAAGAACTATCTGAGAATCTAAAAAAAAAAAAAGATTCTGGGGGTCAGCCTGTCAGTGCTCAGACCATACGCCGCACACTGCATCAAATTGGTCTGCATGGCCGTCGTCCCAGAAGGAAGCCTATTCTAAAGATGATGAACAAGAAAGTCCACAAACAAGCAGACTAAGGACATGGATTACTGGAACCATGTCCTGTGGTCTCCCTCCAGCATGACAATGCCACCAGCCATACTGCTCATTCTGTGCGTGAATTCCAGCAAGTCAGGAATGTCAGTGTTCTGCCATGGCCAGCGAAGAGCCCGGATCTCAATCCCATTGAGCACGTCTGGGACCATTGGATCAGAGGGTGAGGACTAGGGCCATTACCCCCAGAATTGCTCACATCAAGAACTGGAAAATCTGGTGCAGTCCATGAGGAGGAGATGCACTGCAGTACTTAATGCAGCTTAATGCACCCCCCCCCCCCCCCCCCCGTTCAGGGACACATTATTCAATTTCTGTTAGTCACATGTCTGTGAAACTTGTTCAGTTTATGTCTTAGTTGTTGAATCTTTTATGTTCATACAAATATTTACACATGTTAAGTTTGCTGAAAATAAAAGCAGTTGAAAGTGAGACATTTCTTTTTTTGCTGAGTTTATATCACTTACTTTTGTCCCTGGCTGGAGCCCCTCCAATTCACGTGGCTTTCGGAATGTCCTGTGGTGATTAATTTTATGCTCAACTTTGTCTTTTGTGAAAAGAAACTGAAGACGACATTTGTTGCAGTGGTAAACTGTTGACTTCTGAAGAGAAAAAAAAAAAAAGGTTCAAAATATGTCAAACAATAATGCAAATCTTCATAGTGATATTCGCAGTAACAAGATATGAAAACAATGCATTCCTATGGACCCCTTCATCAGACCATACCATCAACCAATAATATATCATCTTTTGAAAAAGAATACTATGGTAAAGCAGAGGTTGAAAAAGAATGTGTTTTAAGTATGCATGCATGTAATACTAATAAATGACTATTATATATACACAAAATCTAATGTATTTTGCATTTAAACTTGAGAATAATTCAGTGTAATTGAGGTATGCAAGCATTTTTCAAATTTACGTAACACTCGATACACATAATTTGGTGCAATTGCCACTAGTGATTTTTGACTGTAATGTACTGTGGATAGGCCATTAATGTGAATTCTAGCTCACCTGATGACGAACATAGTGCTGCTGGAAACTTCTGGAATTTTTGAAGACCTTTAGACAGTACTGGCACAGAAGGTGGCGAGTATCCTCATGCCAGGTCCGAAAGTGGTTAAACACATCAGAGTAGAGTGAGGACCGGTATTCACACACCTGAAAATGTCATAGTTTCAGCCATTATAGCTTCTGTAATACTCTGCTTTATAAGACCATATAATTAAACAGGTAAATTAATTAATTAACATTAAAAGGATAGTTCTGTCATCATGTCTCACTTTCACGTCATTTCAAACATGTATGACATCCTTTCTTCCATGAAAGGCAAAATATGATGTTAGGTAGAATGTTAGGGACTGACAGTCTTCATTAGACTTGCCAAGATGTCATAATTTTCATACCAGCTCGTATCCGCGTTCAAAACCGGTTATACTGGTAATACAGTTAGTTGGACATTCAGTGGTACTATGGTGTCATTTTGATGCTCAATGGCCTACATAATAATACAAGGCAGCTTGACTTTAAACTTTTAACTTTAAAGCAAATGAAAAAATAAAGTGCAATCAGATTAAATTGTGTGTTGTTCAACAAACCTCAACCAACGCACAACACAGCAAACATAGGCTATGTACAAACAAACATGCCAAACAAAAAATATATACAGTAGTCATGTAAATTTTTTGTGAAGAATGAGCATGTCGACTTTGAGGGGGGTCACTTCATTCTGCACTGTTTCAGACCTGGTGCTTCCTGCGCAAATGCACAAATATTTTTTGCCACGTTTACCAGCAGCGGGTAATGCGGCTCATTGGCTTACCAAAGGAGATGTCACTCTTTTATGGGAATCATATATTTGTTCATTCCAATAATGGACTTAAGCTAAAACAATACATGACGCAACAAGCAGAATGCAGGTGTATCGAGATACATTTTTTCAAGTAATTTTTTTTACTGACAAGCTGTCAGCTTTCAAAAAGGTCCAACTAGAACATAATTACATTGAAAAACAGCACTTACAGACGCAAATTCACGTTCGCTGTGAACAGCCCTAATAAACAGGTCTAATGGAAAGGCTACGACCAGGGAGAATGAAAGAAAATTATATCCATGTTTCCTTCTAATAAACACTACCTTTCCCAATAGAACAAATCAATGGAGCAAGTAGGCCATTTTGTCCATTGGTTTTCTTCCTGGTAATGAATATGCCATTTCAGTCATTTAAGCTCAACAAAAACCACTCTCCGTTAAAACCACTCTCCTTTTTTTTTTTTTTTTTTTTTTTTTTAAGTGCTGCAGTTTTTCCACACAGTCCACATTTAAGTCTCTCTATCTTCCATCATGAATATGTTTTTACAGGTGTTTTGGAATCACGGGAAACAACTAGAATGCACTCCAATGCTGTATTTTTTACTAAATATTTGACAAAATTCTCCTGCTTTTGATGGAAACATGACAGAAGACTTGCACAGCGTGACATTGAGCTTACTTGATCTTTCCCCCGCAGTTGCTTCGGTCATGTAGCATCTGTGTTATATCACACAACTCCCCCATAGTTGAACCTGAAGCGAGTATGCAGCTGGATGCATCTTAAACTCATGCTGAAGGTGTCTGTGTTTCATGTAAATGTCTCTAAATTTGCAACACTTTTGAGTGCATGCGAGTCACTAAAATACGGCGCAAAATGCATCCCGCCTCGCACGGTTGTTGCTGTCAAATAAAAGTAACGTCTTCTGCACGTTCACAGTCATTTTGATACGGCGATAAAGAACATTTGGCTTTCAATGCATTCATTTAGGTTTATTTATGGAGTCGCAAACTCGTTAGCCTATTGATATAGGGACTGTTGTCAATAGGTACATTTCTTTCATAATTTTGTATCCATTTTAGCAGTATAATATTTTGCACGGGTTTCGTCGTATGTATTGAGTATAACCGGTAACAACATATACTGTGGCAAGCCTAGTCATCATTCATTTTTATTGCATCCTTTGCAACTGAGCACGTCATTAATGCATACAAAAAAGAAAAAAAGTCGAACATGTTTGGAATGACATGAGGGTGAGTAAATGACTGGTCCACCCATGTTGGATTACCTGGCACACATATGGCATCTCTCCAGGTTTGTGGGTGTTCTTCATGTGCTGCAGGAACACTGGTTCACTCTCAAAGGACCACTCGCATATCTTACACTTGGCTGCAAAGAAAGCATATCAACCACTAAATCAGTCAAGAAAAATTTAAGTTCCTGTTGTTTACCGTCACTGTAGCAAAGAGTTTGATGCCAAGGGAGATTTTCTTATAGCTAGCATACAAGCAGCCAAACCAGAACAAAGGTCAGGGCAGGCATGCAACATCTAAATGTGACAAGTATTGAAAAGACACATGAAAAGGTGCACTCAGTAATTTTTTTTAATATATCATCTTGGACTTGAACACTGACACCTAGGGACATGGAAGCAGCATAATTTACACACAATGTTTAGTTACCGATGCCATTGTACAAATTCACTATTCAATCAACTAGGATTCATTTAACCCCTGAGGGAAAGTGTCCAATAACAGGGTGGTTACTAAGATGAATGTAGTAGTATTCGGCTGGTTATGTGATCCTAACATGGCAGCCCTCATGAGGGGACCATCGCCTTATAGATTAAACTAGGTTTTATAAGGTTACTAATTTGACTAGAGTAGTAAGTAGTAATGTTTTTATACAAACAGTATGTTTCAAAGTTACAATTAATTTAAGAGTTATGAAAAATTTACTGAGTGCATCTTTAAATACCTCTGAGAGCCTTGTCCACTATTTTAATGGTTAAATAATGGTTACACAAACTTTGCTGTCTTTACAGTGACCTTTTTATGTTTGAATTTAGGGTTACACTTTATTTTACCGGGTCCTTGTTACAGTGCAATTACACAAATAATTACTGATTATTAGTAATTAACAACATACGCTTACTATAGGTATAATGATTGATTTAGGGTTAGTTGCTTATAATTATGCATAATTTACTGTTATTACTATAGTTAATACATGTAATTTGTGTAACAAGGACACTGTAAAATAAAATGTTACCCAATTTAGTTATAAGAAATTGAGCAAAATGCAATTATACACGTCTGTTTAAGAAATTGTCTCTGCATAAGCTCTGAAGTGAATAACTGGTCTTTCAAGCTACATTTCCTCTATGGTTTCAATCAGGCTTCAATCAGTGGTCAAATTTGTGTGGGTTCCTAAAGCTCTAGAAATCCCTCTAGAAACTTTTTCTGAGCCCTTATGACCTAATTCTCTGCAAAGAATGCTGGTACTGTTGCTTTTGCATAACAGTATTCTAGAAGAAAAGAAGTTTAAAACACATATGGCTTCCGAGTTTCTCGCAAGATGCTGGCTGCCAGTCATGTGGGGAGAAACACATAAGTGACATCTAACGTTGTGATGACAGCTGTGAAGATACATTTAACTGACCAAAATACAACATCATTGCCCATCTACAGTACATGCTTATCTGGAATAATATTTAGATTGAACATTCTAAACATTTATAGGTAATTCTGGGTAACAAAGACTCTCCAATTTTACCTGAACATTTATAAACACTTCATAAATACTTCATAAAAGAACAAACGGGATGACATTTGATCTGTAAATTAAAGTAGCTCTTACTAGATGACTCAATGGCTGTGTGAACACTCTCCAGATGGCACTGAAGGCGGAATGGGGTGGGAAAGCGACGGAAACAGTGCTGGCAGGATGTGTGTGTGTCCATCTCCCCATTTTGCTGCTCAAACTCAACATGGTTCCTCAAATGGTTCATAAATCTGCAAGGAGAACCAACACTTACACAACTGCAGCATTATAGTATGTGAAAGTAAACATATGCAACTAGGAAGAAAAAAAAAAGTCCTTAAGTGATAGGATCCATAATTCCCAATTTAATAACCCCGAATTGACCGTCCATTTACTTGCCTAATATTGTTCTTCAGCCTCTTGTTACAGGAGTGGCATTTAAATGATAAGGGTTCCTTTGAGTTGTCCATAGGCACATAGACTCTATTTCCCTCAAAAGTGCCATAGTAGAAGTCATCCACCAGCATGACAAGTCTGGGCTCCCCAGCCTTGGTAGGTTGGCTTTCAGTGGAAATCTTGGGAATGACAGATGGGTTCTTAGGTGGTGTGGCTGGGGTGCTCACAGCAGGTGTGTTGCCACTTGTGCCACTCATCTGGGCCAGATCTGGGCAGCAGAACTAAGGGAGAAGAGAAAGAGATTATGAATGGTTTGCACCAATTAAGCTGCTAAGGTGTTTTTAATATTTTTTACTATTAATTTTTCTTCACAATAAATTCCTCACCAAAGGTTAATCTAGGTTTACTGTAATCTAGGTCTTGTTTATGCAACCAAAAGTTGACCAGTGTCTGGGTGGCCATAACACATATTTTACTTTCATGCAGTGTGTACTTACACACATATGACTCCGTAAAGCCTCTACCATTTTGAACTGAGCTGCACACCGAGGACATATATGAATGGACGATGGTGATGTATTTGTAATAGGGATCGCTGTATAGAAAAATTTATTTGAAAGAGAAGGTTGAAATTGCATTAAATTGAAGATCATGCACTATCAAGACAATATGCAAATAAAACCAACAGCTTCTTACTTTGGACAACATTTTGCTGTGTGACAGGAACAACAGAGGAAGCAACAGAAGGGCCATTGGTCTTTTGATTGCTCATGACAACAAATGTCTGTGCTTGAGCCCCACCGGGAAGGGTAACTGATTTCACCAGACTCATCAGGTTTTGCACATCCAAGGGTCCATTTCCTTGCTTTATTGTCACTTTAAATTGGAAAAAATAAAAGATGATTAAAATACAAAAATAAACTATCCTGGATGCCAGTTCAAATAACCATGCTAAAATTTATACAACAGTAACAGCAATGACACAGAACACCCGTTCACAAAACTATATCTTCGAAGGATGTCAATATTCAGACAATTTCTTGGAAATAGAACATCACAAATTCATATTTTGGGCAATTCCATGGAAATGTAAAACATATGGAAAAATTAAAAGTTACCAAATGAAAAAATACTCCCTTTTAAGTTCTATTGTGGTATAATTAATAATGCCATTCACACCGCTAGAGGGTGCAGCTTACTTACACAATGCTGACTGAATCGCTGAATGCAAGGTTAAGCTTACAAGGTTACTAAAACAGGACCATATTGCATTATTACCATAAAGCCTTAAATGGATACCATACCAATGTCTAAGAAGTAGGGCTGCAACATATAAGCAATAAAATCGGTAATAAAAATCACTGACACAAATATAGTTATCGATTAATTGGTCATTTGTGGCAAGCATGGAGAAGCTCTGTCAGTAACTTCACTTTGGTCTTTTTTCAGCCCAGTGAAAAAAGTGTTGCATGACAACTTGTTTGAAATATGATGGAGACAAGTTGAAGCGGAAAAAATCATGACTCACGATGCCCATCGCACAAGACCACTTTATAAACACTTCAAAATTAGATCATAATAAACATACAGTTTATGGTGGAGCGGTTGCTGCATCAGGTGCATTGAAAGAGGCCTTGTGCTGTTTCATGCACTTCAGACTTGTTTCTCTCCAGTGCATAGCTTACATTTTACTGCTATTTTCTATGTTTTGTTAAGTATACATATTATGAATTCAAAATCAGACACATATTTCCATTTTGCAAAACCACTTGTCTTAACACAAACGAGTCTCCATCCAACTTCACAGAGCACGTCAAATCAAACTGATTTTATGGAGAAAGGGAGCGCAATCATTTTGATTATATGTGTGCAACATTTTCAGTTACAATGTAATCAATCATGCTGCTTTCATGGATGTCAAAATGTCTCAGAGGTCCAAGTGTGATGGCTTTAAAGTGTTTTAGATGGTTTCTTCTCATCATGTAAGCGTATGTAATAAAATGAGCTTAGGATGTCTAGACAAAAGAAGACTAGGATGACTTTTCAGCAAAATGTATTTAATGAGGAACATAATCATGTAATTTTCAACTGGGCAGCATTATTAATATTTTTATTCTGATGTCATTTTGCCCTCTGCTGGGCTTATTTTTGTCCCACTCCATCCCTGATGGGTCATTTTACTCTTTAATGAATAGTACTTTTTGTTAAGCTTTACAAGTAAGGGAAAGAAACTGTTTTGCATATATACTGAAAGTTAAAAATAATATTAAATATTAAATTCAAACTTTAAACATTTCATGATTCAGGATTTTTTTTACAGGTTTTGCGAGAGTATAGAATGGTGTAGTAGATTTCAGTACCGTAAATTCAACCAAATACTTATGCCCTTCATAAATGTCCTAAAAATAATAACATTTTAATAAAATACAGGAAATAAAACTTTTTAAAAAAAAATAAGATTAAATCAGGAAAAAAAAAAACATTTAAAATCGAAGATTAATCTATTATCAAAATAATCAGTTGCTACGAAGTCAAACTTGGCCATTTTCAAAGCATTTTCAATGGGTTTACCTTTAATGGTTATACTATGTGTATCTGCACTGTGTTTGCAGATGACTGTTAAACTGTATATAATACTTAATATAATGTATAATAATGTTAAGGATCCTGATATTTGATAGTTCTGATTTCACAAGTAAATTTATACTATGGCAAACATTGTTTTACTGGATAAGCGTGCACTACCCTTAATTTATTTTGAAAAGAATACTTTAGAAACTTAATCAGTGACAATATGGTTTTAAAACTTACAATATTCATTTAAAATACTTAATGTAATCAGTGACAGTGTACAAGCATATGTATCATGTATTTCTTACATATACATATGTATTATGTATTTTTTAATTATTAATATTTCTATTCTGGTGTCACCATTGCCCTCTGCCCTCTTGCCACTCCATCCCTGATGGATCATTTTACTCTTTAATAAACAATGCTTTTTAATTTTACAAGGAACTGTTTAGCATGTTCTGAAAATCAAACATAACTAGGCTTTGAGAGTATAGAATCTTATAGTACAGTAAAACAAACCCAATCCAAGCACCTTTTATCATTTCTGTTTCTTAAAAAAAAAAATATATATATATTTTAATAAAATACAGGAAATTGTTATTTCACTGATTAATCGAAGAAATAATCGAAGATTAATCAATTATCAAAATAATCGTTGGTTGCCATAATTTTAATACATTTAGGCTATGTTCGGTACACATGTGTGAATAGTTTAAGTATGGTTGGGGAATTATTATCATTAAAAACTTTTATACAACATACATATTTGAGTTCATTAAAACTTAACGTTGTGGATCATGGGATAAATCGGACCTTTGGACTTATTTTTTTATTTGAAGTTAAAGGGTTAGTTCACTCAAAAATGAAAATCCTCTTATGATTAACTTCCCTTTAAGTCATTCCAGATGTGTATGACTTTCCTTCTTTAGCAGAACCAAGGTGAAGATTTTTATAAGCACATTGCTCTTTGTCCATACAATGCAAATAAATGGGTGACATCAGTCTGCTGGCTATCCAAAAGTCATATTTAGGCAGCATAAATGACTCCAACCATGGATTTGCATCAGAAGACATTAATTGATCGATTGGAGTAAGAAACAAACCGATAATTAAAAATGTTTCAACTTTAAATTGTTGCTTCCAGTTGATGTTTGAAATGACCTAATTCTCTCTTGACATACGTTCTTCTGTTTTAAACAAAGCACGTTCTTCCTACTTCTAGTTTGAACACGTCGTTGCACTTAAGTCACTGATGCATTGACTGCTGGCAGGAAGCAATATTTCAAAAGTTAATCAACGATTTCTTTAGGAAGACATTAATTGACCAACTGGAGTCGTGTGGATTACTTTTATGCTGCCTAAATATTAATATTGCCTTATACTGATATTTAGGCAGCATAAAAGTAATCCACATGACTCCAGTCGATCAATGAATGTCTTCTGCAGCAAATCGATAAGTTTGTGTAAAAAAATAAATATTTGTATTAATATATTGCCATTTGGACCATCAAACAGCCAGCAGTAACCTGATGGCACCCATTTATTTGAATTGTGTGGACAAACAGAGCTGAAATGGGCTTATAAAAATCATCAATTTGGTTCTGCTGAAGAAGGAATGTCATACACATCTGGGATGGCTTAAAAGGCAAGTAAAACATTAGAATTTTTGGGTGAACTAACCTTTTAAACCAAATCATGCACACAATACATGACTGAATAGACAACCTTATCAACATCTGCTGGCAGGATTACTGAACAAATTTATCCTGAAATTAATCGAAGATAGATAAGCTTAATAGATCAAATGATCAAATATTCATTGACATCTCTACTTCTAACTTAGCATGTGATGGTATATCACAGTAATTAATATGCATGGTATTGTTATCATGAACACTTCAAAATAACAAATAATTGTAGAGATCCTTTGAGCCAAATGGTTTCGATTTTTCTGACTGCACAGTAGTCCCCCCCCCCCCCATCAACGAATCAATATCCACAACACTGCGTGCATGCGGCATAAATGGCACATGGGCATTCTGATGTAAACAAACCAACATGGACGAGAACCATGGCTGAAGGAGGAACACAGCCAACACTTTATCTGCCATCTAAGTGGGTTAAAGTCAAAAGTGTGGAAGTATTTTGTGTTCCATAAAATTGTAAAGAGATTGTTGGTCGAAGATGGTTTCTCTTTGTATAAAACATGTAGCAGAAAGGTGGCAGCGAAACTCAGGAACACCTCCAGCATGTTCGGTCACCTGCGGGACAATCATCCCGCACAATTCAGCATGTTAAAGGCAAGTTGTGACAGTTCTGCTTGTTTTTCCCAAAGTATTTTTGAAAACTAAGAGAAAAACACTAAGACAAAGAAAGTGAACTGTTGTTGCCATTTGAAGATGTGTAGCTTGCTTTCAAGTGGCTGAAGAGTAGTTCGCTAAAACTCTGCTGGCTACACAGTAACGTTTGCATCTTGTAGTAATAAATACAGTTGTAATCAGCTAATACGAAGTCCTGTAATACTGGCAATGTGGTACAATGATGATTTCAGTATTAAGTTTCAGTTGGAACGCAACACAATCATACATTGCCATGCAGTGTGAGCGAACTTGTGGTTATTAAATTTGTAGAAAGCACCTAGCTATATATTAGCAACTGGACTGCCATCCAGATAAAAAAAACAAACAAAAAAAACATGCATACTATTGTTGTAGCCTAGTTGCTGGCTCGATAAAATTTGTCTAGACTTTCTTTAACATTAGCCTCAACAACACAAATAATCTGTAAAGATCATGTAAATATTAAGAAATCAACTTATTTTTTAATTTGGCTATGTAGGTGTTTAATTGTTGTTCATTTCGTTTTTTTAATGTTCAGGTTTCTTTTTGAAGTTTTGTTATATGTTCATTTAAAAGGCCAGTTTGGTATTGAAAAAGTAATTAAACTCGTTAATAAGAAAACAATTAAAGTTGTTTATCTATCGTTACCGTTTTTGTTATGTAATTCAATATTGTGATAATACCGTATACCATAATACAAGCTTCAGCAATTATTGTGATGTGACAATTTTACACCTTCACATGACTACTTCATACAGAATAATCATTGCTTAATAATATAATGTTTTAATAAAAAATTCTGCCTTTGTTGTTGTATTAAAGCAATATGGCACTCAAGATTAAGCTTTTGTGAAGATTTTTTTACAATATAGTGAACATCCAACAATGCCATTTAGTTGTGATTGTATTCACAATATAGTATGGTCTCTCATACATTACTGATTGCTTAATAAACGCTGAAGCAATAGTAGAAATTATTCTCAGCGGGAGTGTCTTACCGATTTTAGTCGTGGTTCGTGTTGGGGAGGGCTGGGTAATGGCTGTAGAGGCCATGGTGGGCAGAGTATTAGCTTTAGGCTGGGTGAGCGCTGTTGTGGTACGTATAGTGAGAGTAGCAGGGATCTGCACTGTGCTGAAGGAGCAGGGCGTTTGGGAACTGTTTGCGACCGGAGTTGCAGTCCTTAATTGAGCTGGCTGGGTTATTATTTGGGTTGTTCCAATGGCTGGTTTAAAAAGTTGGGTCCCAGGTGCTAGAATACAAAGAGAGAAATAAAAAGGTTAGATTGTTAATCAATAAGCAAAAAAATAAAAACAAAACAATATTCTGGGCTCTATGCAAGTCTAGCTCAAATGACAGCATTTGTGGTAAAATGTTAATTACCGCAAAATATAATTTCCACTTGTCCCTCCTTTTCCATAAAAAAGCAAAAATCTGGGTTCCAGTGAGGCTCTTACAATGGAAGTGAATGGGAGCCATAAACATTAAAATACAAAAAGTTTCAAAAGTATAGACAAGATGTAAACAATATGCGTGCTAACATGATTTAGTGTAATAAAATGTCAATTTCAACTTTGTTGCCATGACAAACGTAATACTGTAAAACCTAAATCAACCATAAAAACGAATTTAACAACTTCACAGCTCAAATAATTCACAGATTTTAACAAAAGAATTAACGTAAGTGCTTTTATAAAATTATAAGCTTCACATTTCTGCCTTTTAACTCTCCAAAAATTGCACCATTCACTCGCATTGTAAGTGCCTTACTGTGATCTTGATTCTTTCTTTTGTTTTAAAGGAGCAATGAGTTGCAAGTAATTTTTGTGGTAATCAACATTATGCCTCAAATGCTGCCGATTGGGCTTAACTTGTATTGAACCTGGAATATGCCTTTAACCGGTTGATACGCACTCCCATTTTGAGCACAAACCATGAAAATGACATACCTGAACTTAAATGGTTGTATTTACTGGACCCTTTGGAGTATGGACACAGTTGTAGTATCTTTTGAATTTAGACACTTTGGGCTTTATTTTCCAAGTTTCAGAATTAATATATGTTGTTATTTTTTAAAGTTAGAGAAGCTGAAGTTTATAGTAATTAAAATATTTTGTGCTGAACATGTTTTTATAATCTAAAAAACATTAATAAAAGTGCCAAGACAACCCAGAAATACAATGCCCTCAAAGCCACAAGAAGTTTGAAGATGATCTTACAAAAAATGATGTTCCTGCAAGCTTTTTTTCTCTGTAAAATTAAGGCCCTGCCTTTCAAGATGGCACAAAATCTGACCGCACTTCCTGGCTATTTTTAAAAATAGTCTTTGTTTACAGGACTCTAATATATAAGATAATATACAGTTTGAACATGAATGCTGCTCAGACTGCATAGTTTGTTGAAGAACGATGACAAAGGGTCATTCTTTCAAGCGAGATCTCATGTAAACAATGGAGAATATATATCAATATTTCACAGATGTATCACTTTTATGGACAAAAAGTGTTATTGGATGATTTTCAACGAATGCTTGATATGGACAATTGACCAAAGTGTGGCGAACTGTTTCATCTGGCGATTGCGTTTTCATAACAAAGATATGAAGTCCTGTTTTAATATTACATTTTTCATTTGTACTCCTGGCACAAATAACTAAATTGCTGTTTCTGGAGCATTGCTATCGTGAAACAGAGATCGGATATCAATGTTGAACCCTTAAGACCTTTGAAAAGATGTATAATTTGTTAACATTAATTACATTTATAAACGGTAAATTATGTATTAAATGTAAACAGAGTGACGTTACTCCTGAGTGAGAGCGATTGCGTATCAACAGGTTCAAGGAATAATTCACCCAAAAGTAAACATTGTCATCATTTACCAACCCTTATGTGATTGCAA
This sequence comes from Moxostoma hubbsi, assembly GCA_032164185.1. Taxonomy (NCBI): domain Eukaryota; kingdom Metazoa; phylum Chordata; class Actinopteri; order Cypriniformes; family Catostomidae; genus Moxostoma; species Moxostoma hubbsi. The sequence continues at coordinate 12,820,316 of JAVLUX010000014.1, read as the reverse complement.
TATTCACTTCTAATCTTCATTTACAAAAAAAAGGGAAATTTGGATGTGCTGCATTAAGTGTATAATGACGACAACGTTTTTATTTTGGGGTGAACTCTTCCTTTAAATAGGGGCATGTATGCACTGACATACCTTGAAGTAGAGTAATAGGTCGAACAGTCTGGCCTTGTTGGACATTAAACACCAATCCCATTGGGTTTTGGCCAGGATGAATATTCTGGACAGGAAGACCCTGAATCGTATACAATAGAGAAAACAAGATGTTGAATTCAATGGCGTTGAACAACATAAATAACCAGAAACTTGACGGGACCTAAGAGGTGGGATGGCAGCACCTGTGTGGTGAAGTAAATAGGCTGGCTGGTGGCATTAGCAATAGGAGAGTTGCCAGGCAGCAGAACCTGTGACAGAGCCATAGTGCCCAGTCCTCCACCTGGTGCCAAGAAGACCTGCTGCCCTTGGACTGCTTGAGGAATATCAGCAGGTGCAGCAGTATGAACAACTTGAGGAGCCACTGAAAAAGCAAATGATTCAATGATTAATTGGCAAAATTACTTAAAATTCAAAGCTACAATACAAAAGATACTCACGTGTATTTGTTAGCAATGGAACGGTGCTTGCAGTATTTACAACAGTTGGTAGGTTTGGGATAACCACAGTCTTCGGTTCGGCCGGAGCAGGAGTGAAAGACACTGAGCAACACAGAAGCACAGGGTTAAGATAGCAAAGTGATACAAAAATAATATTTAAAAAAAATGTATCTCCATCTTCACACCCAAATGGCCATGAATAAAAATGGTATACCCATGTTTGCCTCAGCAGTGAGAGTACTGCTTTCGGCAATTCCCCCTGAATCTTCTCCTGAATTTAGCTGTTGCCATGGTTCCAGCTCCTCCTCCTCACATTCCATAAACAAATCAGAATCCATGTTTCTGAAATACAAAATGTTCAACGAGCTAAAACAGTGAATTTGCATTTACTATAAGCAAAAAAAAATAAAAATAAACCCATTTACTTAAAATAATTTCCACCAAAATAATTTACAATATTGTAAATAAAATAAAAATCAGGTCGTTTTAATTTTATGGCTTGGTTAAAATCTTCAATAAAAAAAATCGGATGTGCAAACCCTCACAAAATTCACCGGTCTCTGACAGCATTCAGGTCCGAGATTTCAACGTCAGCCTTGGCGTCTGTCCATGTACAAAACCACTTTGTCCTGAAAATGGCATAAAATAAATAATTAAAACGAGTAATGCTTTCTATTTACAAATATTGTACAAAATATAAACACTCCTGCATGGAAATTTATTACGTATGCATTGTGCGGTCACATCACTTCACTCAAGCCGTCAACAAATTGTATAAGTACGCGCAATGTGGTTCCAATAGAAAGAGGCGGAGAGAAAAGTAGTTCCTGTGCACTGACATAAAATGCACGATTCAAAGTGATTTGACTGACTAGAACGGAAGCATGAGTCTTAGATAGGTGCACAACAACAGTAAATGGGGATGAAAAACTAAAGTTGTTCGGAATATGAAAAGGCGCGACATTTATTACATATGTTCGGTCTCAAATTATGCAGCAACCCCCTTCAAACGGCGCCTACGGAGTACGCACTCCGCATACTGTCCTCTGCGCAGAGAATGAACAACGATCACCTAGCGAGTGAATTAAGACGCGGAACCAGCGAAAATTGTCTGAATTGTGAATAATACTTACCGCTTTACTGTCTATAGCAAACTATATTCACTGTGATATATGGAAAGAACACAAAGGCAGCAGGAACGTCACCGACTTGACAAATAAGTGCGCTAAGTAGGCAGAGGTTCAGCTCATTCTATGGCTCTGATTGGTTGATGTGCGAAAAACGCAATTTCCGGTTTTGGATTCGCACCTCTGATTGGCTATAATCTCCAAAATGAAGAGGAGTGGCGACTGGAACAAGAAAATGGCTTCCTTCCTTGCAACGACATCACTTTGCAGTAGTAACAATTGATGTTTATTAGTGCAAAGTACATAGTGTTAGGATTTTATTCATCGCGTTGCTGATGGTTTGCAATTATATAATAAAGACCATACCATAATGGTATTTTCTAAACTCAGTTCATAAAGTAAAGAATTGCTAATTTAATAACTCTCATACATCACAATAGCTAATACAAATTTAAGAGGAAATCCCCATGTATACACAAAGCACTGATAAAAAAACGCCAGATACTTGAGCTTCAGTATTTGCCTGAATGCAAGTCCGCGTGCGCGCGTGCGTGCACCCCCGCGCCATTTTCTAGGTCATGACGAACTGTTTTTATTATGCACATCCAAATATCTACGACAAAATTGGTATTATACACATTATCGTAACCAAACGCAACAGTGAATATTGTACTCTAAATATTACTAAAACCACCATCAAATATCTAATACCCATGTTAAATAAATATGTTTTTATTTTCTTACTTTGTTTTATTTTCTTACTTTGAGATATGTGAATTGTCATAACATGGTGAATTTTGCGGAGAGATGCTTGTAATCAGCCTATCGGCGAACCCGTGAAGCAGTTAAGCCTTAAATATTGCCCCCATTCTGCACACAGAGCACCCATTGTGACATCCCGGCGTTATTCTTCATTTGGATCCTGCTAAATTATATGAGGATTCACGTCATATCATCTGATCGAGTGAACTATGGCGCTGCCTCATCTCTGTAAGTTGCGTTATTGTTTGACGCCTTTAGAGCCTTCTAAATCAAGGCTCTAAATAAGGGCGCATTCCCTTATTGACTATAAAAACAAATCAAATGCAACGTGTTTGATCTACACTGCTTTCATGAAGCATTTTATGTAGCTGTAATTCCATGTCTCATACAGGCTTCTTAGTGCTGCGGAAATGGATATCTGGATGGAAAGATAGTTGTGATCACTGGTGCCAATACTAGGATTGACAGGGAAACAGCAAGATGGCTTGCAGAGAAAAGAGTTAATTGCCACAGAAGAACAACTAGACATACTCATCAACAATGCAGGTGTATAAGACAGTCATACAGTTGTCATGACTCTTCAAAAAAAGGTACAAATGTTAAAGGAATAGTTCACCCAAAAAGGAAAAATCACTCATCATTTACTCACCCTCATGCCATCCCAGATGTGTATGACTCACTTTCTTCTGCTTAACACAAACAAAGCTTTTTAGAAGAATATTTCAGCTCTGTTGGTCCTTACATTGCAAGTGAATGGTGGTCAGAACTTTGAAGGTCCAAAAAGCATATAAAGGCAGCATAAAACTTCCTCCACATGACTCCAGTGGTTAAATCCATATCTTCAGAAGCAATAAGAATGTTTGGGTGAAACACACATGAATATTGAAGTCCTTTTTTACTATAAATTCTCCTCCCCGCCCAGTAGGTGGTGATGTGCACAAAAATGTGAATCACCATAAACAAAGTAAGAAAGTGAAAGTAGCTTAGTTAAATATAGTAGTTAAATATTGATCACTATCTTATCACTCCTAAAGACATGGATTTAACCACTGGAGTCTTAAGGATTACTTTTATGCTGCCTTTATATGCATTTTGGACCTCCAAAGTTTTGGCCACGATTCACTTGCATCGTATGGACCTAGATAGCTAAGATATTCTTCTAAAAATCTTTGTTCGTGTTCAGCAGAAGAAAGAAAGTCATATTCATCTGGGATGGCATGAGGGTGAGTAAATGATGAAAGAATGTTTATTTTTTAGGTGAACTATTCCTTAAGGTCTTTTTTTCTGACAGGTGTAATGATGTGCCCCATGTGGACCACTGAGGATGGCTTTGACACACAGCTGTCCATCAATCACTTGGAACACTTTCTCATGACCTATTTACTATTAGGGGTGAAATCCTCTCCCAATCGTGTAGTGACTGTGTCCAGCATTGCTAATGTTAGCAGTCCTTTTGATTAAAAATATGCATGCCCAAAATACAAAAAATACAAATCAGACTGAATGAATTTGTTGGGTATATTTGTGTAATAAAATTGAAAAGACAGTAAATGCCTAAAAACACTTGTAATCACCCTTTGTATATATCTATACTTTGTTAATGTTGTTCGAAAGATTGAATTTGATGACCTGCTTTTTGACAAAAGACCTTACAGCCCTTTGGTCAGCCATAGACAGATTAAACTGGCCACTGTTCTTTTCCCCAGAGAACATGCACAAAGTATGAAAGGTAAAAAAACCATTAAGGTGTTTTGCTTTTTTGTTTATTTTGACCAAAAAAAAGTAGACTTTGTGACCATTTCATCAACAAATAAAGCAATTACACAAACATTTTGCATCCAGGAGTGATTCGAACAGAGCTGAGTCGTCATATTAAATCGTGGTACCCTATGCTGAAGACTTTATTGTCTCTGTCCTGCATGCTGCTGATGAAAAGTCCCTGGCAGGGTGCACAGACCTCCATCTATTGTGCTGTCACAGAGGGCTTAGAGAGGACATCTGGCTGCTACTTCATGTAAGCATATTACTATCAGGGTAAATCTCAGAATTTGTTTATTGCTAAAGTCATATAATAATCAAACAGTTGGTATTTAAAGGAACATTTCCGGCAAAAAAATTACATTTCTCTTATCATTTACTCACCCTCATGCCATCCCAGGTATGTATGACTTTCTTTCTTCTGCAGAACACAACTTAAGATTTTTAGAATAATGTTTAAGCTCTGTAGGTCCATACAATGCAAACACTTTCAAGCTCCAAAAATGACATAAAGGCAGCATAAAAGTAATCCATACGACTCAAGTGGTTTTATACATGTCTTCTGAAGTGATCCAATCGATTTTGTGTGAGAACAGACCAAAATGTACATCTTGCCATTGCAGTCTCTAGGCATGATTTAAAGCTTGATTACACTTCCTAGCGCTCGGACACATGCCCAGAGTGCTAGACGGTGCTAGGAGGTGTAATTGAGCTTGAAATCATGATCGCCAAGGAGACTGCAAATGTCAAAATGTATAGTCAAATGTGAGTTACATTTTGGTCTGTTCTCACCCAAAGCTGATTGGATCACTTCAGGAAACATGTATTAAACCACTGGAATCTTATGGATTACATTTATGCTGCCTTTATGTGCTTTTGTGGAGCATTAAAGATTTGGACTCCATTCACTTGCATTGTGTGGACCTACAGAGCTGAAATATTCTACTAAAATCTTAATTTCTGTTCTGCAGAAGAAAGAAAGTCATACATATTTGGGTTGGCATGAGGGTGAGTAAACAATGAGGGAATTTTCATTTTTGGGTGAACTATTCACGTGAATTTACATTGGTGTATGTGTGCCTGTGTTCTGTTCAAATTTGCACAAATATGTGTGAATTATGGGGATTTATATTTTCACCCTGCAAATATCTGTGTAAATGAGTTTTATGTATAGGAGTGGTGGTGGCGTAGTGGCCTAAATCACATAACTGTTAATCAGAAGGTTGCTGGTTCGATCCCTACAGCCACCACCATTGTGTGCTTGAGCAAGGCACTTAATTCCAGGTTGCTCCGGGGGGATAGTCACTTTAATAAGTGCACTGTAAGTCGCTTTGGATAAAAGCGTCTGCCAAATGCATAAATGTAAATATCATAGTGATTGTGCTGAAAAACACCCTGCTCCAGAAGGTAAAGATGATGCAGTGGCAAGAAGGTTGTGGGAGAAAAGTGCTCTGCTAGTTGGACTGAATGACCGAAGGTGATGCATCGTATGGCAGACATACTGGATCACTCTTCCTGGTTGCAGGTTGGTTGTAGCTGCAAACCAACCTCTTATAACCTCAGAGCTGGTGTCAGGTCAAACTATATGAAATATATCAGGGCAAACTATATCATATGATCTGACACATTTCTGTCGCTCGACTGGTAGAGCATGGTGCTAGCAACGCCAAGATCATGGGTTAGATTCAAAGGGAACACACAAACTGATAGAAATGTATACCCTGAATGCACTGTGAGTTGCTGTGGATAAAAGCCAATTGCATAAATATAATGTAAATGTAAAATTGTCTTCAGGAGATGGCACTTCCGAACACTTTTTTTTTGTAATTATTTTTGGAAATGTATTTTCAAGAATAAACCTCAGTGAACTCAAGGAGAATTTCAGGGAAATTTTAAAGAGGACAGCGCAAAGGGAAAGAGTTTTACGTTTGTTAAAGGTGAAGTGTGTTATTTTTTCAGTGTTAAAATACTTTCTCCTATTCCAGTTTAATGTGCATTGACAGCTATAAGTAAACCATTATAGGTTGATTTCTCAAAAAGTTGTAATTCTGTGGCTCTGTGGTGCTTTCAACACACTGCTGTATGTTTGAGCATCCCAACCAGCCCAACAGCAATAATAGCTCAACCTTATTAAAAAAAAGCTTATTACACATAGACAGCTTTAACCATCCAACAACATCGTATTCTTGAGCTTTTCTGGATCCTTTGTTTTCAGAGGTCATTTCATGAGAACATGAAAATACCCAGCACATTCTGGCACATTTCACTTTTTGTTGGCACCACAACAGAACAAATTCCAATAAAAGCCGTTGAAGAAAATGCAGGAGAGCTACATTGTATTGATTGTTTATGCATATTATTTTTAACCACTAGATGGCATTAAACATGTGTTTTAGGAAACATAGTATGGCATGCATTTGAAGATACCATTACGTAAATTATGATACAAGGCAGCATTGCAGTTCAATTTGCAAACTAGTGGAAAATATGTGATGGAAAAAAAGCAGACCCTGAATCACGATGGACATGGGATTTGGTTGTAGGTTAAAGTTGCGATTATGTAAAAAGGACATTGCAATCAATGTGTAAAACAGACAAACTTGCTAAAAAAAAATCATTACGTAAGACTATATCTAGTAGTGTCACGAATAATTATTTTTCCATTAAATGGCAATATTTACCCAGTGGAGTTGATTTGTAAGGGTATTTTTATGTTTTTGTAATTACAGTAATAGCTACTTTGTGTCATGTTCTCCCAACTCAATTATTTATTCTCAATTTTTAGAGTTGGTGTAACAAATAAGTAACACTAAATGAATATTATATAACATTTTTGGTCTTTCAAAAATATTCATTGACCAATATAGCCACCCCTCTTTTCAATAACTGCCATGAGCCTTCCATCCATTGAATCTGTCAGTTTCTTGATCTGTTCACGAGAAACTTTCGCTGAAGCAGCAACCACAGCCTCCCAAATGCTGTTCAAAGAGGTGTATTGTCTTCCCTCACTGTAAATCTCACATTTTTAGAAGGGCCCACAAGTTCTCAGTAGGATTTAAGTCAGGTGAGGAAGGGGGGTTCTTTGAGGCCCTTACTGGCTAGCCAAGCAGTGGAGTACTTGGATGCATGTGATGGAGCATTGTCCTGCATAAAGAACATGGCCTTCTTGAATGCTGAGGACTTCCTCATATACAGTACCACTGCTTGAAGAAATTACTTTCCAGAAACTGGCAGTAGGTTTGGGGGTTGAGTTTCAGTCCATCTTCAACTCGAAAAGGTCCAACTACCTCATCTTTAATGATAGCAGCCCATACCAGTACCCCTCCTCCACCTTGCTGGCACCTGACACTTGACTGGCCCTGTGTCTATTAGTGATCCAGCCTCGGGCCCATCCATCTGGTACATCAAGATTTACTCTCATTTCATCTGTCCACAACCCATTGAAAAATCTTTCTTCATGTATTCCTTTTCCCAATCTTGATGCATCAACTTGTGAATATATATATATATATATATATATATATATATATATATATATATATATAGTGGGCGTGGGCATTTTACCTGAGGTAATGAAGCTGCCTATTAATTGTGCACACCTTGATATAAGGTGTTAGTCACTTTCATCACACACTCCCTCATTACACCTGAAAATGATTGAATCCAATAAGCGTTCAAGTTTATATGGTTTGGAGTTGGAAAATGTGCCTGGAAATAATGATAAGATCAGAATAATCACTTGCCTGATAATTGGGCACACAGTGCCTTCACGTTCAGAATTTGTGCTCTGTGGCCCCCATTAAAGTTTGCATTCTCTGATGTCTAAAATGTATTGAATTTTTATTTTTAGAATTGTCTCCTCTAAGCTATTTCTCTTATTTAAATGAAACCTCCTAGATTTCCTTTAGGGTTGTTCATAAATTTGAATTTGATTACAATTTCACTTTTAATATATTTTAGAGATGCTCAACATTGATTACTTTTTGAATCCACATTCAATGTGATTATATTTTAATGACTTATTAATATGCAATTATAATACTAATCACCATGCTTCTTATAGGGTTATTGGGCTATGTAAATCCTTATATGTGAAAAATAAATGCGACTGTGTTGCATAATGGAAGCCAACAGATTTGGGCGAAGAATTGTCTGATTAACGCTGAAGAATTTGCTGATATGTTCCCTGCCTGTAAACAACACATCTGACTTTTCAATGGAGCTTCTGTCTCAGGGCAAGTTTTCCTCCAGGGAATCAATTGTGTGTGAAATTGGGAACTAAACAGCTGATTAATTTTCTTGCGTTCACTTCTTTGTAAACTCGTTTCTGAAAATAAGTGACCAGTAATAATGTATGTGTTGCAACTACCGAGTGCCCAAAACCTCTGCCAGACAAAAGATGTTTCACAAAAACAAGATTAGTTAAAAATAAATATGAGATTGATTAGTGACTGTGTGACATGCAAGGCACCCTTAATCAGTTTCACTATGGGAAATACAGATTAAATCAAATTAAAAAACAATTGCTGGGCTAATCAAACGATCCAACTACCAGTGCAATTTAGGTCACACCACTAGCACATCATTTATGGTCAACACATAATTCACTAAACATTCTCATATCCAGCACTATACGAGAGCTGTACACAATCAATGAGTGGTCTGCAGGCCTGGACCCAATGGGTAATGGCCGGCGCCTGCCTGTCTATAATGTCTATAATGTTCTAAGAGCTTCTATTGTACATTATTCCAGAAAGTTTAATTTTAAAAGCTTGAGACAAAATAAAACAATTAATGTTAAAAGTGTAGTTCATCCTAAAATGTATTTCTTGAAATCTTTTTTTCCTCCATGGAACAAAAGAGAAGAATTTTAGCTTTTAGTCTCTAACATTCTGCCGAGCAACTTCTTTTTTGTTCCACTATAGAAATAGTCATATATGTTTGAAGAGTTATGGATGAGGATGGGTAAATGATGAAAGAATTTTGATTTTGGGGTGAAATATCCCTTTAAATTGCATTTAAAAATAGCAGATGTTGCACAAGTCTAATAGGTAGGCTACACGCTATTTTAGGAAAATCAATAATATTCTGATATTATTAGATTCATTTGGAATGATATTCATGTAGGTTGGACTGAGTATAATTTACATCTAACCAACAGACACTGTATAACATGTTTTAGTTCATATTCAAATGTGTGGTCATACGTTGAGCTATTTTTTTTTATGGAAATTTATTTAACAATACAAATTTACCTAATGTGATGTTTGGTACTGACTTTTTTCCACTAACACAAGATCTTTCTTTGGCTTCATTTCTAATCAATGTCTTATTAGCATAAAAAAAACATTTAAATCAACAAAATGCTAATAGTTGCAACTGGCCTCAAAAAGAGTTACAACAACTTCCTTTTATGCTCCTGCTGAGTTTGTCTTCATGCCTGCACAAGTCCCTCCTTTATACTTCTCAACTGCCTTTCTCATGTTTGTTTAGTTCAAACAAAAATCAGTCTTTGGGATATGGCATGTTAAAATAAAAACTTTTAGATAGTAAGGTACTTGCTAGACTAATACTTAAGAGAGCATATTACCCCAGTATTAATTTCTCTACATTGGTTACCGATCAAATACAGAATCAAGTACAAAGTGTTGATGTATGTATTTAAGGCTCTTCATGGTCTTGCACCTGAGTACATCTCTGCTTTAATAAGTTTGAACCAACCTTCAAGGTCTCTCCGCTCTGGTGATCAGCTGTGTCTGTCAGTCAAGGTGATAGAGCTTTTGCGGTGGCAGCCCCTAGAGTTTGGAATGAGCTTCCATTGGACATAAAATCATCTCCGTCTCTACTCTCTTTCCAGGGGGCCTTAAAAACGTATTTATTTTCCCTAGCTTTTAATTAATTGCATTATAAATTGAACTAGGTCAATTTGATCTTATTCTTGTTTTATTGGTTTTAAATGTTTTTTTGCATTCTTAAGCTGTATTTATGTGATTTTATTTATTATTTTTTATTATTTATTTTTTGTAACTCCATGTACAGCACTTTGGTACACAGTGTGGTTTTTGAAAGTGCTCTATAAATAAAATTGAATTAAAAAAATAAAAATAAAAATAAAAATCACAACTAAAGGGATAGTTCACCCAAAATTGAAAATTATTTCATAATTTACTCACCCTCATGCCATCCCAGAAGTGTATGACTTTCTTTCTTCTGCTGAACACAAACTAAGATTTCTTCAAAAGTAATTTGGTGAGAAACAGATCAATATTTTAAGTCCTTTTTTACTCTAAATCTCAATTTTTGGAGATTTATAGTTAAAAAAAGTAATGAAATATTAATCTGTTTCTCACCTACATCTATTTTATCACTTCTAAATACATTGTTTAAACCTCTGGAGTTTTATGGATTACATTTATGCTGCTTTAATTAGCTTTTTGGACCTTCAGATTTATGGCCACCATTCACTTGCATTGAAAGGGCCAATAGAGCTGAGATAATCTTCTAAAAATCTTCGTTTGTGTTCTGCAGAAGAAAGACTCATTTAAATTATGAGATATTTTTGGGTGAACTATCCCTTTAAAGGGCCTTTGCATTAGAATTAAAGGGATAGTTCACCCAAAAATGAAAATTCTAATGTTGTTTCAAATCTATATTACATTATTTTCTTGGAACAGGCTGAATGTTAGCCTCAGTCACCATTTACTCTGATTGAAGCTTTTTTCCATACACTAAAATTGAATGGTGACTGAGGCTGTTTGTCCCTAACATTCTGCTTATCATCTCCTTTTGTGTTCCATGGAAGAAAGACAGTATTGTTCCAAAGTTGGAACAAAATTAGGATGATTAAATGATGACAGAGCTTTTATTTTTTGTCAAACATTAACAAACAATAACAAAAAACAAACATAATTTTTTTTTTTCGTGAATGTTTAAAATTATGGCCAATAAAAGCTATTTTACTCTACAACATGATGGTCCATAATGGTTGGAACAGTACATATAAAAGAGCTTGTCCCTTTTTTTTTAAATCCTTAAGTTTATTTGACATGATTTGTTTGTGATCTCAATGACACAGATATTAGCCAGTCTATTAGGCTGAATCGCCATGCTCTTAGAATGTCATCATGATCACCATTTTATTTTCCTCCAGGGGTTATATTGTGCAAAAAGCCCCACACATTATGCCTTGATGAGGTTTTTGGGAGGATTTGTGGTAACAGGAAGGGCCTAAAACCTCAATGGAGCTCTGTAAAGATCATAAAAGCATCATCTTCCAGTATGCCAGTATAGTTGGCTCCAACAGTGGTTCTAGCTTGTTTGCCTCCCTTCAAACCCGCTTCAACAAGGGGTGTGGTGGTGATTCTAAACGAGAACGCCCCCAAAGTTGATGTATGACTGCCCATGTCACCCATGCCTAAATCCGCCACTGGTTAGCTCCAAGAGCCATGGGGTCACGGCAACTGTTGACCCATTCAGATGACTTCAGCCTTTACATTCGCTAGCTCTATGGTAATTTTAATCATCTTAAAGGGATGGTTCACTCAAAAATAAAAAATTCTTTCATCACTTATTCACTCTCATGTTTTCTCAAACGTTTATGACTTTCCCCCAATGAATACAAAAATAGATGTTTGTCAGAATGATAGTCTCTGTCACCATAAACTTTTATAGTATCTTTTCCTTATCAATGAGTCTAACATTCTGTCAACAATCTCCTTTTGTTTTCCAAGGAAGTAAATAAATCAGATGGGTTTGGTTACACACGAGGGTGAGTAAATGATGATAACATTTTCATTTATTTGTGACTATCCCTTTAACTGACCTGTTTGTCTGGGCAACACTGAGTCAGTGCTGGAATGCAGCAGACTCTAATATAATGGTACATGGAGAGGTCTTTCATTAGAAATAATGAACTACTGTGCAGGGCTGTCACTGCTCCATTCCAAGCAAGCCAGTCTGATTTGCAATCTCTTAGGGGTCATAATCTGTCTCTCTGTTATTTATGAGTCTCCCTGGCCTGTACACACTTTCACACACTACCTCTAAAGCTATGTGAGCCATGGGGTGCTGGCACAAAGGGAACCGTTAATAAAATAGGGACACAGAGAGGGAGGTGGAACATGAAGAATATTCACACACTCCTTTACTCACAAAGGGAACTGCTATTATCTCGGGGATAATCAGTTTGGCAAGTATGGCTGTGCATAACAGTTGATGCAAACTGAGTTCATCTTCCTGATCTTGGAATCAACAACAGTGAACTTGTTGGGACTGTGTGAGAAGGTGTAGGCAAGGGCGTAGCAGCCAGGGGGCACGTGTGAGACATGTCCCCCACACTCTTTAAAAAAGATGATTTTGTCCCCCACACTTTTCCAAGCTAAACCCATATTGAGTCCAAATGGTGGATTTGTATACAGTATTCGTTACGTTTTGTTACTTTGGGCTGATTGAGCGACCATCCAGCCAATCACAGGTGAGTTTCACAAGCCGAAACAACTCTTACGTAATAGACCATCAGTCAGACAGTCTAATTAACTTCTACAAAGTTGCTTTCAACAATGTTCATTTATTCATGCTTTTTATGGCCATTGATGTTGATCTATAATCTATAGAAGAGGAACACACAAATGAGAGTTAATTATTTGCCTATCGTCCTTGATTGGCAGCAATAGGTGAAATGCACTGCAGAAAATCAATGGACAATCCTTCTTTTAAGCACACATTGTAAGTAGAGTTTCATATCATATATCAGCACATGAGTCTTCATTAAGTCATGCTTTTTACATTATGTTTGTGAGGTGATAATTTGATCAGTACTTTTTGCCAAGTAAAGCAGATTACTAGATCTGTGTTAAATATGTAATACTGTTTTTAAACATCTTTTACATCTATGTTGGTGTGCAGTCAACAAACTGGAAGAAAAAAGATAGATCTGCTGTGTTCTTAGAACACTTATGCATTTTTCTGAAGTCAATGTATATGTAGACACTTTTTAATACATGAAAACCTACGGGTGTTATTGAAGCTTATTATAATATTAGACTATTATCTTTTGATAAAAGTCATGCTCAGCAGCTCACAAACTGTAGGGAAATGATAGATTTGCTCTGTTCTTGTAATGCATGAAACCTTTACTAAAGTCTCTTTGTAGGTCTGCAGACATACAGATTTTAAAGTATTACAATTTTCTTTTGATCGTTGATTCAGTGACTAACTAAATTCACACAAGCAGCGTTTGGAGGGTTACTTTTGAAATGTATTCGACTACAGATTACAGAATACATGCTGTAAAATGGAATTTGTAACGTATTCAGTTAGATTACTCAAGGTCAGTAATGTATTTTAAATACTTTGGATTACTTATATCATAGGTCTTGCTAGAAAAAAAGAAATTCAGAGATCCAACATGAATTTTCTTGCTAAAAATATATGATCATTCTGTAACGATTAAGACAATGTATTTACATGCATTCTATTAGTATGCAGGGTACCTTTAAGTCGTTGACCATCTCATTTGCATATACATGTTCTATGTGATTAGAGAGTTACTACTCAGTCTGTGTGCAGGAGGATGATGTCCGATCTGCTCTCCCTGACCTTTATTATACTTTTATGTTTTGTGACTCTAATGATTTGTTAATTTTTTCATGTATGAGAAGGGCACGCAGCCTGTGTATCTGCCACTAAATGTGTGGAATACAGACTTTTGCAGTTTGGCTCTGTGATTTGTCAGACTAAACCATTTATCTCCTAGTGCCTAGTAACATGCATGTAAAATGGCTAGAAATAGCATTTTAGCTTAGAGTAAATATGACAATTTACACAAGGTTTATTTCTATTTCTTCAGCTCCAAACTTACTTCAAACGTACTTCTCTGTCTGCTCGTATAAACGTAAAACAAAAGTGAAAGTGTTTCACCGCTGCTCAACTGCAGTTTGGATGGCATAATTTATATGTATAAATGTTAAATCTTAAAGCACTAAATATTAAATTAAACAAATTACAATAAAATCCAAAGTAATCTCTTCAGTAATCAAAATACATTTGGAATGTAACTGTATTCTAATTACCAATTATTTAAATTGTAACTGTAGTGGAATACAGTTACTTATATTTTGTATTTTAGATATGTATTCCCGTTACATGTATTTCGTTACTCCCCAACACAGAAGACATCACCAGAAATGGTCACTGAACGAAATGGATCTGAATGAATTTTGGTGACCATTTAGCACCAGCTTGTGCCCAGTCTTTTATTGTCATGTGTGAAATAGAAGCAAGTGCTTCACAAGATTTTTGCAGCTAATTTTGCTAAATTTTTCACTTCGTTTGCAAAACTTGATTCTTTAAAATACTACAAGTATAATACTTATACATTAATATACTACTTAAACTCATATATTAATATATACTGTAAAATATAAATACTGCACTGTAAGTTTTGGGTCTGTACAAGCTACCTACTAACAGCTGCCCCCAAACACACACACTTTTTAAATTACTGCTACACCCCTGCGTGGAGGACATGGCAGGTCAGTGGGCCAGGGTCGAGAACAGGTGAGGGAGAGTGAAATTTGAGAAGGGTCTTAGATGGGCAGTTATCACCAGCAGCTGATGGGACAGCATAGTCGTCCACAGGCTGCTTACTCAGCATGACACAACCATGAATACACCTGCTTGGATATTTAAAGCCCTTTGAGCATACACATGTGTGCATGTGTTTGTGTTTGGACTTGTTTTGAATTACTGCTGTTTAACAGCAAACAGAAACTACACATATTGTTATGAACGAAATCAGGCTTTTAGGATATGATCTGTCCTTTGACTGATAGGTTTGACTCGACTATGCTTAGATTAATAGAAATTACTACAAAATCTGCTCTAAAACCAGGTAACATTGAAGCCATGTTTCAGCGTTGGTGTAATTACTGTGTTTTGCCAAATATCTAAAAATATCCTTACAACTGAAGTGAAAGACCTATACTGTAAAAATGTCTGTTATTCCAACTGAAAAAGAATGTAAAACATCTTAACATTGATGGTAAAAAATAATAATGTATTTAAAAAGACAATACATGTATTTTTACATAAAATAATTTTTTAGATGAAAAAAGTCAGATTTGCCATATAATTAATTATTATAATTTAATTTGGAATTAAATGAAAAAAGAATAACTATAATTAAAATGTACAAATTTTATTTATTTTTTTTACAAGAGAATATATAGGTACAGGTAACAGCTTAACATATATCCTCGTGCAACCCCGTGTACACGTGTGGATGTTATATTTTGGTTTTGCTATATGCAACGCATAATGTCATTTAATTAAAATTTAAGGGTAGTTCAGTGGTAAAAAGGCAAGCTACCACACCTGGAGTTCGATAGTTCGAATCCCAGGGCGTGCTGAGTGACTCCAGCCAGCTCTCCTAAGCAACCAAATTCCTCCACATGCTCCATGTCTCTGCGGAAACACGCTCAACAAGCCATGTGATAAGATGCGGGGGTTGACGGTCTCAGATGCGGAGGCAGCTGAGATTCATGCTCCGCCACCCGGATTGAGACAAGTCACTACGCCACCACGAGGACTGAGAGCACATTGGGAATTGTGCATTCCAAATTGGGAGAAAGAGGGTAGAAAATTCCACAGAATAAACAGTATGGACGAGTTATGTGCTCAGGTTTAATATTTAGGGTCAGGGGTTTTGAAAACAAGTATGAACAATAGTAATAGTGATGATTGCTTTAGCAAGCACTACTAGTACCATCAGTTGAGGGTCAGAGGTAAGGTTAGGGTTAGTCTCTACAAGTAATTATGAGCTTAATTTAAGAACAATAGAAGCCAATGGAAGGTCCTCACATATGCAAACAATCCTAGAGTGTATGTTTGTTAGTGTTTGTGTGTGTGCGATGTATGTGTGGGCATACTTCACCAACTTTATTTTCCAGCTCAACTTGATAGATATTTAAAATACCACTACACTACATTGACAAATAAACTGATCATCCTGAAAGCATCTTCCAACTGGGAGGGATACACTCAAATGTTATTTGTCTTAACTGTTCTTTGTGAAAGATAAATTGTAGAACAAGAGCGTAATCATACCCAGCACCCTAGAGGCTTCTCACTTGCCCTGAATCGGCAGTAGTCTGCAGGGAGTTTAAGCCGGGCTCTTTAGAGGAAGATAGGCAGATCAGGACTGCTGTGTAATTAACGCTGAGCACTGATGGCAGCTCGCAGCTGCTTGGGTACAGTGATCACTGCAAACTGCCTTGTGCTACACAGATACTTGTGGGTATGCTCACATATTCAGTTTGAGTGGTATAGAAACAGCTGGCCTCCTTTACAAATGCAGGGCAGTAAGCCTTGACACACGCATACACACACACACACACACACACGAACACCAACACCCACGCACACCCACACCCACACCCACCCACACACACACACACACACACACACACACACACACACACACACACACACACACACACACACATTCCCTTACATCTAATGTAGAAAGAAAAGTTTAAGCTCTCTCGCTGTTTGCAGAGTATTGGATGAGTAACCACAATTTGCAGTGGCTAGGAAATAGTGTTTTATTTTTTCCTAGCATTATTATCAATACTGATGCATTTTTAATTCTAACATTGAGAAACAGTACATTTCACATGCAAAATTCCCTTTTATTGTGATAATTATTGGAGAACAATACTGACATTAGTGTAACTACTAACGACTACTATTACGACTATTAAGTAGTATGTCAGTTACTACTAAGTTGTACAAGGCAAGAATCATTATTATTATTAATAATGCTTAGGGTTAAGAGTTTGTTCCAAAGTAATAAATGTTGGCATGTAACTTGTTCTGCACTGTTTGTATTGTTAAAATATGGTTAGGGTTAGGTTTAGGGTTAAGGGGTGGTTTTGCATAGGCAGGCACCATTCACATTTTCTTCAGAAACTATAAAAATCAAGTTAATATAATTATTGGTGTAACTACTAGTTACTAACAGTGACTACTAAGTACAGTAGCTGATAAAATCAGTGCAGTTACAAAACTAAATAAAAAAAATGCTTCTATCTCACCTTATTTTTATCAGGTATCAGACAGATTCATAGAAAATTCAATCTGAAATGTATTGTGTTGTGTTTTATACAAGCTCAGATGTTTCTTGAATGACACTGTGACTTTGATGTGTATGATCACAGGCGTTGTAATGAGTGAGTGAGAAGGCTGTATTGATCTCAAGAGCATTGATTGTGTTATCTAACCTAACATAGCGCCAGACATTTTAAAGTGGTCACACTGTGCTCTAAATGGAAAAAACACAAAGCTGTGCCTGTCTGTGATGGAGAAACAGCATATGGCAAACAACAGCACTGTACTGCAGTGGAGCAGGTCAATATCTCAAACCCACTGACCAGATTGAACTAACAGGACAAGCGTTTTTTTTTTTTTTTTTTTTTTTTTTGCATTACATATCAGGACAGTATTGCATAATTACTCTGGATGGGGTATGTTATGCTCTGTATTTAGAATCATTTAAAACTCTTTGTTTCTTTGTCTTTGTTGAGTTAAAGGGTATGTGTCTAATTTTATGAATTTTGAAAATACCTCTCTGGATATAGCAAGCCATACATACAGAGGATGATTCCTGTGAAAACGTCTAAACTTTGTGGCATTATCAAAATATTTATCTGATTGCTGCTTATTTATTTGAGCATCTCGTTTAACCCAACATAGCAACATTGGCTTAACCAGTAGTGTTTGGGATGGGAATATTTGCTAACTGACCTATGGCTGACGGGGAAGTGTTCGGAAACTACTGTAGTTAGTCATTATATGTACTATTCCATTTGTCGCTGCTAGAGGCACAGACATTACACACATCGCATTAAAAAAAAATTATTTAATTACCACAACCAAATAAAAAACAAAACATAGCTTTCTGACAATATGGTCTATTTTGTATTTCTAAAAGATGCTTAAATAATTATTGATGGGCGCTCGGATCACACATAAACCTCAGACTACTCTGCAATGCTAAATAACAGGCCAAAAATGACATGCTGCCCACAAAGGAATGTATATTGATATACAGGCTGCTAGAAATGTGGAAGAAATTTTCATAAAGAAGCCTAAAAAAACTAGGTATTTCCTCCCTAGCTTTTTATGATGTGTTTTACATGGAAAACTCCTTGTGCGCTCATTTAGAGGAAATTTGATATCATTTCTAGGATATCAAATTATCAGGCTTAGCGTCAATAATTCTTTGATGGTATGCATTGTTCAGTGATGCAAAGCATATACATTTGGCTACTATAATATAGAATAAACTCACATGTGAACAGTATATCTGCTATTTCCTGGTTTGTCGTAGAGAAACTACATTGAGACTTGGAAAAGGAAACTACTGTTATTCTTTTATTGTTTGGGATGGTCAAAAGTATTCAAGAAAGACAGCAGGCAGGGGAGAGTGTCACTAAAGGTCCCTGACGTTGGTCTACTTTATAATTAATGAGTCTCCAGAATAAAGTTTCAGGGCTAGCATTACAGGACCTAGTTGTATCTCTTCCAGGTAAAGTTACGCTTGTGTCAAGGCAGAAGTAATACATCTTTTGTAAAAAAAAAAAAAATCTCTACATTTCTAGAATCCTATAAGTTTCCACATTAGGCAAGTGCAAAGTAGAATTATGAAAATATTTGTTTTGAACATTTCCATATATCTGGTCTGTCATAATGTGACACTTAGGATTGTTAATGAGAGTTTGTACCTTAGAAGTGCTCTTTGCAAGTTTTCTTAGAATTTGGTGCTAGGTATTGCACCAAAGTATCTCTTACTGAGACCTACAGACTGCATAAAAAGTTCTTTATTTACTAAAAAACACACAATGAAATAATAGCACTTCTTATTTTATGTGCACAAAGGACAAAAATAACTAGAAGCTTTCTAAAGGTTCCTATTGTTAACATTAGTTAATGCAATAGGTATCATAAAAAAAACAATTAACAATATGTTTTTAACATAATTTATTTATCTTTGGTAATGTTAATTAATAAAAGTAAAATTGTTCATTGTTACTTCATGTTAGTTCATGGTGCATTAACTAATGTTTTTTGTTTATTTTATTTGTTATTTGTTATTTTTTCTCCCCTTTTGTCTCCAATTTGGAATGCCCAATTCCCAATGAACAGTTGCCTCCATGTCTGAGACCATCAATCCGTGCATCTTATCACGTGGCTTGTTTAGCATGTTACCGCGGAGACCTAGCGCGTGTGGAGGTTTCATGCTATTCTCTTCGGCATCTATGCAGAACTCACAACGTGCCCCACCGAGAGCAGGAACCACATTATAGCGATCACGACGAGGTTAACCCAACGTGACTCTACCCTCCCTAGCAACCAGGCCAACTGGTTGCTTAGGAAGCCTGACTGGATTCACTCAACACGCCCTTGTAACTACAACATGTGACTACAGGTGTGGTTGTCAGCATCTTTACTGGCTGAGCTACCCAGACCCCCAATGCATTACTATTTTTAACATTATGCATTATTGATTTTAAATGTATTACAATATTTTGAAATTAACACTAACTAAGATTAATAAATACTTAATAAATGTGTTCATAGTTAGTTCATGTTAACTAATGTAGTTAACTAGTGTTAACAGATGGAACTTTATTGTAAAATGTTACAGTGCAAGGGATTTAAACAAAACCCTAACCTTAATGATTAAACTTTGGTGCATAACTTGTCCAACACAGTTTGTGCTTTGGCATATCCGAATAATACACATTAAAATTATATGGCTTGTTAGAGGAGATGGGTAAATCTTTGTGTAACTTTAATGATTGTGTAAAAAGAAAATTACAATGTATTGTATTACACATCTGGTTAACAAGGTCAAAAGACTAAGAGACACAATGCTTTCATATACAATGTCCTCATATGCACAGAGAACAGGGAGTGTGGTTGTGCGCTGTTGACTGTTGCATAACTGGCATGATACATGAACCTAATGCTAAGTCAAACAGAGAGAGAATGCTCTGTACCTCTAAAAGAGAACATCAGCTTTCATAGCACAGTAGCCCTTGTTATAACGTCCCAAATCCATCTGTTCACATTTATAATCCAAATGAAACTTTTGCTCAATTCTGAGATTAGCATTCCACGACCCTCTGATGTAATGAATGGAGCAAAACAATATGCGCTGTTGTAATTTCCTTGAACTAAAGGTAAAAACAGCTGTTGTTTTGTATGAATCATCAGTCACATTATTTACTTCAAAGTGCAAAATTGGACAAATTATCTGCTTGTCAGAAAAGGGAAAATATAAAAAAGAATTTAAAGTTAAATTGTGTGTAACTTTTTCGATGTTAAAATACTTTTTCCAATCCAAGCTTAAAATGCAAAGACAACTATAAGTAAGCCACTCACAGGTTGAGTTCCACAAAAACTTAAACATTGTGGCTCTTTGGCACTATCACAACCAGCCAGAGACAACAGAATTACCCAGCCAATGTTGTGAGTTTGGGGCGGGGCTATCTGTGTGCCCAACCAGGGAGACAAGGAGCATGTTCGGTCAACCTGTTTAAAAACGTTCAAAATTTTTGCTATTCTATTTGGTGATGTTTAAGTGGCACAGACATAACACGCTTCACTTTTAACCCTGACGCTTATTTGGTTTTCAAAAGTAAAGCCTGGACTAGTGAAATCAGAGTGTTTGATATTTCCCTTTAAATGTCAGTGGGACAACATGTCTGATGAGGTTACAATTCCACAACTCACTCTACACTAACATTTTACTACCTGGTCACTTAGAGGTTGACGAGTAGCTTCATCAGGGGCGAGCAGATGAGGTTTCACTGAATGTTTCATTGACCAGTATAAGGTAACAATATACACCAGAGAGTGCCAGTACTGTCAGTTCAAATCAATTCGAGAAGATATTTTTTTTTTTGCCAAAACCCCTAACCCTAAGTGGTAAACTCTTGCATTGTTTTTGCTACAGATATGAAAGATACCTCATATTGAAATAACTGAAAATGTCCAGTTGTTACTGTAAAGAGATCACCCAAAAATGGAAATTCTCTCATCATTAACTCACCCTCAGGCCATCCCAGATGTGTATGGCTTCCTTTCTTCTGCTGAACACAAATCAAATTTATTTTAAGAATATCTCAGCTCTGTAGGTCCTCACAATACAAGTGAATGGGTAACAAACTTTGAAGCTTCAAAAAGCATATAAAGGCAGCATCTTCTGAAGATGAAAAATAGGTTAGAAACAGATCAATATTTATGTACCTTTTTTTTTTTTTTTTTACTATAAATTCTCCTCCCTGCCCAGTAGGTGTTGATATGCATGAAGAATGCAAATCACCCCCCCCCCCCAAAAAAAGGGAAAAGTGGAAATTGATAGTAAAAAAAAAAGTACATAAATATTGTTTAATCTGTTTCTCACCCACAAATATCATATCACTTCTGAAGATATGGATTTAACATTATGGAGTCTTATGGATGACTTTTATGCTGCTTTTTGAGCTTCTAAGTTTTTGGTTTCTTTCTTCCACTACCCTTGCATTGTATGGACCAACAGAGCTGAGAGATTCTTTCTCAAAATCATCGTTTGAGTTCGGCAGCAGAAAAAAAGTCATACACATCTGGGATGGCATGAGTGTGAGTAAATGATGGGAGAATTTTCATTTTTGGGTGAACTATACCTTTAAGTGCTATTTCTACGTAAACTGAACTGTTAAATTGACTTTTGTTGGTTTGATTTAATGTAATTGTGTTGTTTCATAAGATAATAATAATATATATTATACTTTTGATTTGAATAAAACCAGTTAATGATGGTTCTACATGAAGCATTTTCAGGTTACCTGACAACATGTTATAATAAGACAATAAATGGGCAAAGAAATCCTATAGACTTAAAGGAAGGTCCAAAAGAGTGCACTCTTTTGACTTGGGCTTGTAAGCAACCTAGCAACCACCCAGAACACCCTAGCCATTTAGAACCATTCAGAATATCCTAGCAATGCGCTTAAAACCATTCTATGCACAATAGCATTGTGATGACTTACTACATTGTGATGACTTACTACACTTTCCTTTCTTTATAAAAAAAACAACACAGTGAATGAAAACAACAACATTACTGAAGGCTACATATTTTCCTATCCAAACTGAAACAAGAAGGAAATTAGGGTGGAGCCGCTTTTATTTTTGCGGCTACTTTTCTTGCGAATCAGCCCACGCGGTATGAGGATGTGGGATGTTTTGTCTTGATTGTCTGTCTGTGTCAGCACAGCTGAAAGGCCACTTCAGATTTTAAGACTTGATTTCACATTCCACATGTGCTTGGGGCCACTATAAACTTCAGTTTCCTAACCATGTCCAAGGAATTCATGCCTTTAAACTTAAATATATGCTTCTGTCCTGTGCAGTTTGCCAGTGAGTAGGCCTGCACAGCATTTGTACCCAGGGAATTCCAGTAGATTTAAATAAGCATCGTTAAAAAGTTTTACACATTCCTACCACTTGTTTGTTTTTTAAATACTCTGGCTAATTTGAAAATGCTTTCAGCAGCCTCAGCTCTGTTTGACACATCTGGCCATATTGAAATCCATTCTGCAGAATTCAGCACATAAAATGTTCAAAATCTGCACAGAATCTGTGTGGGCTACTCATGAGACGTGGTTATCAACCATTGAAGCACATTTGAATACACAATAGCTCAGATGGCTGGTGTACATGGAGTGAATTGTGGTCAGCCTATGTTTTATGATGATTGCAGAACGCAATTAGTCTTTCTTTATTGTAATTCTAAAGTAGCCAAATGTCTATATGCTTTTTTCGATTTAGTTCTTCACAACAAGATACTGAAGACAAGGGTAAGTAAATTAGGATGATGCATCTATGTTTTGACAAGGTATCTTTCAGACTCTAGGCATCGCAATTTCCATGCTGTCTGAAACCAGTATTGCAAATCATGTGGATGAAGTGAAATAACAGCTTGACTCCACTCCATGCAGCATCACAACATCTGGTCAATCTGCTCATTATATATTCAGTCCTTTAGATCAATTTCTTATCAACATCTGTCACAAGACCCTCAGACTGTAAAGATTACTGTAAATAAGCACACCCACACACAGGGTTTGGTTCTTCTGCACTCCTTATTTGCTTTCTACACCAAATATATAGTTAGAAATATGTAAATCTGGTTTGTAATTTTTAGCCATTTAAAAGGCCACCAAATAGTAATTTAATTCACACTGACTCAATATTAATATTCTGGTTAAAAATAATTTAGATTCTGTTTTTTTATTTTATTTATAGTACTTGCAAGGTTAGCACTGAATTGAAATTCATTAAAAATATCTTAATAATAGTATTAGGTGTGATGTCTAGGCCTCATTTTGTTTTCGGATGGATTGTTTGCACTAAGTGTAACTAGTACCTGCCACACAATGTGGCAGTTTGCACTCAAAACATCTGGTGGTAACACAGATGTAAAACGGACTTGACAGGGGAAGAAGGGCACGATGACAGGAGGTAGAACTCAAAGGTAAGGGGTTTTAATTTCTTCAACATAAAGGTACAGAAATGAACATAAACTATTTGTAACAAACTTAGGGTTTCTCATAAACATAAATGCAGACTGGTAAACTTCAGCTCCAACACTAGGCTGGCCCCTCACTGGCGTTGTTGTGGCTCTTATATGCCGCTCTCCCCATGCTCACTGAAATCAGAGACAGGTGTTAGACATATTTACGCTCAGGTGCACGCGCCCTTACCGCTCCCCCTCTCCGGACGGGCGCTTGACCACGCCCCCGCTGCCACAACAGACATTGAAGACAAACTGCACCCTCAAGTGCAGTGGCGTAGTGTGTAATGACAGCTGTGCGTTTTTCATGCGGACCACCCGGGTTCGATTCCACCTTTTGTCCCATTCAAATTTTCCCACTCTGAATATTTCCTTTAATGATACTTATAATAATACATAAAACTTAATATAAAGGTTTAGTTCCTTGAAGTAATTTGGCCACAGTGACGGTTGGGGAGTTGAGAGAAAGGTTTGATCCAGGTAAAATTAATCAGGGTTTTATTACAATAGTAATATTGGAGTAATCATGTTTTTTGAAGGAAGCCATAGTTTAAATGCAATTAACCGTGGTGTTACTATAGTAATATGGTGCTAATATAGTAACCATTTTTAATTTTGTGGTTACTGTGATTTAACTACATAATACCATTGTGATACTATGGTTATTGTTGTAAAACATGGTAAAATAATGTAAAGTAAGATTAGGGTTAGGTTTAGGGGTTGGTGTTGGTGTAGGGTGTCTTGGGACTCTAAATTAACACAATAAACACACTGTAGTGATACTCTAGGTTAGTTTTTAATTAGGAGTGCAAATAGTATCTGCCACTATTTGCACTTAGTGCAAAGATGATGCATTCTCCCACCGACTACATTAATAGATGTTCAGCCTTCAAAATGTAACCAACAGCAATGACATCTTCATAATATTTGCATACTGAATTGCGATTGTCTTTTCTTTTCATTATCTATGTATACATCTTGATTACATATTATTACTATTTTTACTCTTTCTTCCGCTATCTATATTTGGGGTAACAGCTTTATTTTTTTAACCTGTAAAGGGATAGGTCACCCAAAAATTAAAATGATCTCATTTAATCACCCTCATGCTATTCTACATGTGAATGACTTTCTTTTTTTCTGCTGAAGACCTATGACGATTTTAAAAAGAATATCTCAGCTCTGTTGGTCCTTTCAATGCAAGTGAGAAATTTGAAGGACCAAAAAGTAGATAAAATCAGAAGCAATATGATAAGTGTGGGTGACAAACAGTCCTTTTTTTACTATAAATCTCCACTTTCACTTTCACATCTGAAAGTCACATGTGGCATCTGTTTAGTTTCAATTTCACATGTGAAAGTGGAGATTTATAGTAAAAAAGGATTTAAATATTGATCTGTTTCACACCTATACCTATCATATTGCTTCTGAAGACACAGATTTAACCACTGGAGTCTTATGGGTTACTTTTATTTTTAGGATTTCTGGCCACCATTCACTTGCATTGAAAGAACCTATAGAGCTGGGATATACCTCTAAAAATCTTAATTTGTGTGCTGCAGAGAAAGGAAGTCATACAAATCTAGGATTGCAAGAGGGTGAGTAAATGATGAGGGAATTTACATTTTTGGGTGACTATACCTTTAACTTTTAGCATTTCTGGGTGCCTTGCAAGCACTGGCATTTCCTTGAGGTAATGCACATTTTGTTGTGTTTCGTCTGTCATTACAAATTTTTCAACCACTTTGTAAAAACTACGTAACATTAAATATCTGCTAAGAATAGATCTTTTTACAGAGAAACCCATCAAATCACAAAATCTTCATAATCTTCATTTGTTAACGAGCCAGATGAGCAGTCAGTTGTGAGGAACCAGGCTAGCATGCATTGTAATGAATGCTATGATTTTTCCATTAGGTGATTACTAGTTTAAATGCAACAGGCTGCTGATAACGCAACACTTTTGAGGTCTCTATATAGGGGTGACCTTTTTAAGGACAACAAAGAGGGCATGAGCACTTTATAAGACAGTCAGAGCACTGAACATCTAAATGCTAAGAGGGAGAAGTTTTGATACTGTAAGCTTTATGGGAAACCTTGAACTGATCAAGAATAATAAAATAAGGTGAACTCAAGCCTTATGGGTGTTTATCCCCCCCGCAGTAGTTCAAAGCCTTATGAGAGGCCACACTGTAAGCTGATTTCCGTTGTGGTTGTGCAAGAGCTCTATTTAAACTGGGACAGTTGTGCTGCTTAATTCTTCTTCGGTGCTGGATTAGCGTGTGTCATTACAATGATGCCACTGTGTGATTACCTGGGTTTATGGAGACCAGCATTAACTTTAAAAAAAAAAAGGGTATTTAAAGATGCAAGGGTTAGAAAATTATTCCGGCAAAAATGACTACGTCCACAAGATTTTGTTTACTATATTTTTGCTTGTCTGTGCATTTATCAAAAGATTTAAGTTTTTTTGTTATTAACAATTTTATTGATTTCAAAAATAAAACATACAAAAACAACATAAATTTTTTTTAAATCAATTATACACATTATGAAAATATACAAACATGTACTACTGTGGTCACGAACAATTAGATCATCAAAATAAAATAAATACAAAAAATACATAAAAAAAAAAACAAGAGATACATTCAAATAAAATCAATAAAACACAAACCCAACTAAACTACAAATCCCTCTCCACAGACATTCCCCAAGAACCATACAAAAAAAGCACCCCCCCCCCCCATACACACACTTCTTGAAGAACAAATCCCATTTCCCCAGCCTTCTAAAAAAACATCTCCTCAAACGCCGCCACCTCGCCCATCTTCCCCAAATGGTGCCCCATCTGACTTCCATCCCCTGAGGATGATTTTTTTTTTTTACCAATCATGACCCTGGTGAGGACCCAACTATATAAACTTCTTACAAAAGTGGAACCAGTTCTGTAGCATAAGATCTAAAAAAATTCAGAGGCAAAGCCGTCTGGCCTGGGAGCCTTGCCTGTAGGTAAGGACTTAATTACCTTAACAAGCTCCTCCAAGTTTATCTCAGAATCAAGAGAATTTTTTTGCTCAGTCGTCAATTTAGGTAGTTCTAATGGTTCCACAAAGTTTCTAATACCTTCATAAGTAGACAAAGAAGTGGAACTATAGAGATCAATATAGAATTATTTAAAAGTATTATTAATATCAATGGCCATGGTATAAATTTCACCAACAGATTTCACTGGATTTCACAGATTCCACTCCATGGTAGAAAAAGACTCTCTCTGCTATATGTATCTAGCCAAAAGCTTTGTCCCCAGACTCAAAATATGACTTTCTTGCCCTGAATAACCAAAACTCCACTTTCCGTGACAAAATAGTATTATATATGTATTTCAATTGGGTCATCTCTTTGAGGCCATCAGACGACACCCGGCGCCTCAGCCCTGCTTCGGCACTTTTAATATTTCCTTCCAACTCCACAAGTTCTCGTGCTTTAGATTTTTTGATCTCTCTCTAAACCCTGCTACCCCTCCTGGGGCATAGGCCGCCGACAAGAGTTCTCCAGGCATCCCTGTCTTGGGCTTTTCTCTCCAGATGGCTCCAGGTGTATCCAAGTTCTTTGGTATCAGCTGCCAGATCTCGGCGCCACGTATTCCTTGGCCTTCCTCTTTTCCTTATCCCTTGGGGATTCCAGGTGAGCGCTTGCCTGGTGATGTTGGAAGCTGGCTTGTGGAGCGTGTGGCCAATCCATCTCCAGCGTCGTTTCAGGATCTCATCTTCTGCAGGAAGCTGATTGGTTCTATGCCAAAGGTCCTGGTTGCTGATGATGTTCGGCCAGCGGATCTGGAGGATTCTTCGCAGACAGGAGTTGATGAAGGTCTGAGCTTTCTTCATCGTTGCCACTGTTGTCCTCCATGTCTCTGCACCATAGAGAAGGACCGCCTTGACATTGGTGTTGAACAGCCTGACCTTTGTCCTTAGGCCCAGTTCCTTCGAGCTCCAGATGTTCCTCAGCTGTAAGAAGGCTGCTCTTGCTTTACGTATTCGCGCCTTGACATCAGCGTCTGTTCCGCCCTGCTTGTCGATGACACTGCCCAGATATGTGAAGGCCTCCACTTCTTCTAACTCCTCTCCGCCCAACTGGACTGGGTCGTTGTTGGTGTTATTCACCTTGAAGATCTTTGTCTTCTGCTTGTTGATGTTCAAACCTACTTGAGCGGAGGTGGCAGATGTGCTGTTGGTCTTCTCCTGCATCTGCTCTCGGGTGTGGGATAGCAAGGCCAAATCATTCACAAAGTCCAGGTCGTCAAGTTGTGTGAAGGGTGTCCACTGGATTCCTGTTCTTGTATGTGCCGTTGTAGTCTTCATTATCCAATCGATGGCTAGCAAGAATAGAAAGGGCGAGAGCAGGCATCCCTGACGAACCCCGGTTCTCACTTCGAAGATCTCCGTAAGCTTCCCTCCATGGACCACTCTGCTGGCCATACCATCGTACGAGTTTCGGATGATGTTGACGATCTTGGCTGGCACACCATAATGCCGGAGAAGGTTCCAAAGGGCACTCGTATCCAGGCTATCAAAAGCCTTCTCGTAGTCTACGAAGGTGATGTAGAGAGAAGAGTTCCACTCCAGTGACTGCTCAACAATGATACGCAGGGTGGCGATCTGATCCGTACAGGATCTGTATTTCCGGAAGCCTGCCTGCTGGTCACGGAGTTGGATGTCCACCTGGTCCTTCATTCTATTCAGGATGATCCTATTGAACACTTTCCCTGGAATGGACAGTAGCGTAATCCCTCGGTAGTTGTCACACTTGCTGAGGTCGCCTTTCTTAGGTAGCTTTATAATGTATCCCTCCTTCCACTCCGTGGGCACCTGTTCCTCCTCCCAGATTTTCTTAAACAATGGGAACAGTATCTCTTCCGATGTTTCCAGGTCTGCCTTCAATGCTTCTGCTGGTATGCTGTCTGGACCTGCTGCCTTGCCGTTCCTCTGCTGGCCTACTGCCTTGCGGATCTCTTCTCTGGTGGGCGCACTGCAGTCTATTGGTAGATCCTCTGCTGCTGGATTGATGGTTGGCGGGTTTGCTGGCATTTGTCTGTTTAACAGTTCTTCGAAGTGTTCCCTCCATCTGTCCATTTGTTTTTCCTCTCCCTTCAATATCTTTCCCTCCTTGTCTTTCACCGGCCTACCTGGCTTGCAAAACTTCCCTGACAGCATCTTTGTGATGGAGTACAGATCTTTCATGTTGCCATTTCTTGCTGCTTCTTCTGCTTCAGCTGCCAGACCATCAACATAATTCCGCTTGTCGGTTCTAATACGCTTCTTCACCTCTTTGTTGGCAGCTGTGAAATCTTCTTGTGCCTTGGCCTTCTCCGCTCTTGTTCTGCTGTTGTTGAGGGCTGCTTTCATCTCTTTCCTTTCCTGAATCTTCCTCAATGTCTCTGTCGACAACCACTCCTTATGCTTGTATTTCAGGGGTCCGAGGACAGCTCTACATGTTGTTGTTATGGTTTCTTTCACTCTCTTCCATCTGTCATCCACTGTATACTCCTCCTCTTTTAGTTCTTGCAGTATTTGGAACCTGTTGCTCAAAGCCACTCTAAATTCCTCCAGCTTGTGTGTGTCCCTCAGAAAGCAGGTGTTGTACTTGTGCCTCTGTGCTGTAATTGCCATCCACCCCTTCTTCAACTGCAGCTTCAGTCTTGCCACTATGAGGTGATGGTCTGATGCGACATCCACTCCTCGCTTCGCTCTCACATCCTGTAGGGATCTTCTGAATTTCCTGGCGATGCAGATGTGGTCTATCTGGTTCTCGGTGGAGCCGTCCGGTGACACCCAAGTTGCCTTGTGTATACTCCTATGTGCGAAGACGATGCCGCCGATCACCAGGTTATTAAGAGCGCACAGATCTGCAAACCTCTCACCATTTCCATTCATGTCGCCAAGTCCATGTCTTCCCATCACTTCCTTATACCCGGTGTTATCCTTCCCCACCTTGGCATTAAAATCCCCCATCAGGATGGTGACATCTTTCTCAGGGTAGCTCTCCAGGATGGACTGCAATCTACTATAAAACTGCTCCTTGTTTCCCTCCTCGCTGTCATTGGTGGGTGCATAACACTGCACAACATTCATGGTGATCTTCTTCTTCTTCGTTCGGAAAGATGCTGTGATGATCCTTGGGCCATGGGCTTCCCATCCAGTGAGTGCTCGCTGTGCTGTTCTTGACAACATCAGCGCTACTCCTTGTGTGTGGGGGGCGTTTTCCTCCTCATGTCCTGAGTACAGCAGCATCTCGCCAGTGATCAGCCTCTTCTGACCGGACTGCGTCCATCAAGTCTCGTTGATTCCAAGCAGGGTGATGTTGTAGCTCCGCATCTCTGCTGCCACTTGCGCTGTCTTCCCCGCTTCGTACATGGTCCTCACGTTCCATGTCCCGATGTTGGTTGCCCTGGCTGAGAGAAGGGAAATCGGCCCTGCAGCTTCCAATTTACGTCGGCTTTCACTGCACAGCGTCATACTTCTTCTTCACGAAGACCCATCTCTCCCCAAGGCGGAATTGCCTGTTTCTCTTGTTTGCGTTTTTGTAGCAAAAGGTTTTCTACAGGGTGGGGTTGCTAGCCCCACGCCTAACCCTCCTCCTTTCTCAGACCGGGCTTGGGACCGTCCATGGCGGAGATGATTTTTTGATGAATGAGGCATATTGTATGATCCGACCCCTAAGGACAGCCTTAAGTGCCTCCCAAGCCACACCCACAGAGGATACTGGGGACCAGTTTGTCTCCATATAAACATTGATTGAATTCTTTAACATTTGTTGGAAATCAAGATTTTGCGAAAGGGATACACCAAAGCACCAACTATATGATTTCTTGTTCTCTGTGTTTGGCAACATCTCTAAACACACCAGGGCGTGATCTGTTTTTAATGTAATCTGTTTCCAATTGAGCAGTCAGCAACAGATGAAATGAGGGATTTAGATATTAAAAAAAAAAAAATCTATTCTAGGACAAATCCCATGAACTGATGAAAAAAATGCATAGTCCCCACCAGATGGGCCCAAAAGTCGCCAAATATCTAAAAGACCAAGATTTGTACACATCCTGTGAAGCATCAATGGTGCTCCAGGGGGCTTACACAATCAAGGACCGAGTCCATCATTAAATGAAAGTCTCCTCCCAATATTATATCATGAGGGGTGCCAGCGGTTTGCAACATTCCTTCAAGATCTATAAAAAAATTCCCATTCACACTCCACGCAGAGAGAGACAACCCACCCACATCAACATCTGACATATTGATATAATCAAAAAAATGTATTGTGTGTCAAAAGCAAGATTATACGGACCACAGTCCCCACTAATTCAACACTCAAAACCCGAACCATCCCCCGAATAAAACAAACAGAAAAAAGAAAAACATGCTCACCAACCCTGTGCACAACAGCGCCAACCGGTGTCAATCCCTCCGAACTCCAGGAGTCCATGTATGCCTACGAGAGCCCCCACGACAACTTTGCCATCTGATTGCTCAAGTCCGGTGCTTCTGCACAAATTTTGTGATGCAAAATTATAAAACAGAAAATACTTTGTAAAACAGATCACAGCCAACAGGCAGAATAAACACAAAGAACATGTACATTAATTCACAGAACTGTCTTGAAGGTGTGTTCCTCCACAAAACAAATTCCAGCTGAAATAAAACCATTCAGTTTCCTCGGACAGTGTCCCTAGCTCATAGGGCTATCAGAGGTTTCCACTTGAGCACGTAAATGTCTTTCAGTGTCTCCAGAGTCTGAGGACTTTGACTTCTTTGCCATGTTTACCTCAAAGAGAAAATATGTAACTGGGTATATCTAATATCACCGGATTATTACATGAAAATAATAATAAAAAAAAACTACCAAAGTGCGCAGAGCTAGTTGCTCACACGTCTGCTTCTCGCATGGCATCACATCAATCTCCAAAAGACTTACATTTTAAAAACTGTCAAATAGAAAACTGCACCACTTTAAATTCCGACCAAAGCCAAAAGATTGTTTGGTAAATACTAATTCTTTACAGCAATGTAGACAAAAGGACATTCATTTCATGGATGACAAATGACAGAATTGTGCATTCAGCCCATATTGAGGTGAATTACATTTCTACCCAGCAATAAATAACTAGAATAGAATACCAAGTTGTTGTATTGTTATTTATGAGAGCTACTTCAGCCTGTTGTTTTGTAGTTATGTATAATATAATTATATAATTTCTCACATTATAAGTGGAATTTTTTTATTATTATTATTATTTTATCCCCTTTTCTCCCAATTTGGAATGCCCAATTCAAACTGCTTAGTAGGTCCTCGTGGCAGCGTGGTTACTCACCTCAATCCGGGTAGTGGATGACAAGTCTCAGTTGCCTCCGCTTCAGGGACCGTCAATCCGTGCATCTAATCACGTGGCTCGTTGTGCATGACATCGCGGAGGCTCTACATGTGGAGGCTCAAGCTACTCTCTGCGATCCATGCACAACTTACCATGCACCCCATTGAGAACGAGAACCACTAATCGCTGTACCCCATGTGACTCTACCCTCCCTAGCAACCGGGCCATTTGGTTGCTGAGGAGACCTGGCTATAATCACTCAGCACACCCTGGATTCAAACTCACAATGCCAAAATAAATAAATACCACTACTACTAATAATAAAAAAAGAACAATACTGAGAAACTACATGCACTTAATGTGAAATTATTTTGTAATAAAAATAATTAAAATTTTTGCTTGTATTACAATTTTGACTTATGTATTCTTGTTAACAATAGTAATTTATAATAACAACAGTAATAATAATACTTATAATTATGTTTAACAGATTATTTTCTAATTATAAATTGTTAAAGTAATTAAATTTTACTATTGTTTATTAATGACAACTAATAATAATAATAGGCATGTATTAATAATATGTGTATCATAGATTATTTTGTTATGACACATTGTTAAATGCATTACTATTTATTTTTAACCATTTTTATTATTATTAATTTATAATAGTAACTTAATATAATGTGTATATAATAATAATCATAATAAAACAATAATAACGTGTAACATAGATAATTTTGTAATTACATTTTTTTTTCTCCACTTTTTCTCCCAATTTGGAACGTCCTCGTGGTGGCGTAGTGACTCGCCTCAATCCGGGTGGTGGACGAATCTTAGTTGCCTCCACGTCTGAAACCGTCAATCTACTTCAAAGAGTTCTCATCAAAAAAAATCCTCCACGGGCAGCAATGCAGCTTTGCAGATCCTTGTCATTCTAGCTGTCAGTTTGTCCAGATACTCAGGTTACATTTCACCCCACGCTTCCTGTAACACTTGCCATAGATGTGGCTTTCTTGTCGGACACTTCTCACGCACCTTACAGTCTAGCTGATCCCACAAAAGCTCAATGGGGTTAAGATCCATAACACTCTTTTCCAATTATCTGTTGTTCAATGTCTGTGTTTCTTTGCCCACTCTAACCTTTTCTTTTGTTTTTGTTTTTCTGTTTCAAAAGTGGCTTTTGCTTTGCAATTCATCCCATAAGGCCTGCGCCACTGAGTCTTCTCTTTACTGTTGTACATGAAACTGTGTTGAGCAGGTAGAATTCAATGAAGCTGTCAGCTGAGGACATGTGAAGCTTTTATTTCTCAAACTAGAGACTCTGATGTACTTATCCTCTTGTTTAGTTGTACATCTGGCCTTCTACAAAGTCAATGTTATTTTTCATTTAACGAAACAAAATATCTGTGTTTGATATAATGGCAAGTAATTTTCTAGTGCCAAATTAGCAATTTAACATGATTACTCAAGGATAAGGTGTTGGAGTGATGGCTGCTGGAAATATATGATCAAAAATTACTTTTTCAAATAGATATGGTGCTGTTTTTTTTACATGAGTAATGTTCTGATTATACTTTGTGATCTGTTGAATGCCACTTTGGTGAATAAGATTACCAATCCATCCATCCATCCATCCATCTTCAACCGCTTATCCGAAGTCGGGTCACGGGGGCAGCAGCTCCAGCAGGGGGCCCCAAACTTCCCTATCCCGAGCCACATTAACCAGCTCTGACTGGGGGACCCCGAGGCGTTCCCAGGCCAGTGTGGAGATGTAATCTCTCCACCTAGTCCTGGGTCTTCCCCGAGGCCTCCTCCCAGCTGGACGTGCCTGAAACACCTCCATAGGGAGGCGCCCAGGGGGCATCCTTACCAGATGCCCAAACCACCTCAACTGACTCCTTTCCACGCAAAGGAGCAGCGGCTCTACTCCGAGCTCCTCGCGGATGACTGAGCTCCTCACCCTATCTCTAAGGGAGAAGCCCGCCACCCTTCTGAGGAAGCCCATTTCGGCCGCTTGTACTCGCGACCTAGTTCTTTCGGTCATGACCCAACCTTCATGACCATAGGTGAGGGTAGGAACAAAAATTGACCGGTAGATCGAGAGCTTTGCCTTCCGGCTCAGCTCTCTTTTCATGACAACGGTGCGATAGAGCGAATGCAATACCGCCCCCGCTGCCCCGATTCTCCGGCCAACCTCCCACTCCATTGTCCCCTCACTCGTGAACAAGACCCCGAGGTACTTGAACTCCTTCACTTGGGGCAATACCTCCTTCCCCACCCAGAGTACCAATTATTACCAATATCCTTCCGAAACAGCAAAATCTGTACATTATTCCAAACTTTTGGCCACCAGTGTATGTGTAACTGATAATTTTTTAATTACACATTGTTAAAATGATTCATATTGATTATTATTTAATATCATTATTAATATTTTTTCTATTGTATAATAATAATAATAATAATAATAAGTGTAACATAGACACTGTAATGTAAAGTGATAGCAAATTATTGTAAAGCAAGCTTATTATCTGAGCAAATTGCTTTCAATAAAACCCAAGTCCCCCTCCTTAATTTTCTCAGTGACATCATAGTGGTGTCCATAGGTGGAGCTGTCGGGGACAAAGAGAGAGGACCACACGGCCGCAAGTTCCCCAAGCGCAGAGACAACTCTACGAGACACACATGACGGGAGGAGATCAACCCATATGTCACGATGATGCCACCAGCACCGACTAATCTGCTGCTGTAGAAACCAGAGATTTCTCAGATCTATCTGAGATGTTTAAGGCGTGACCATAGAGAAGATCTGCTTGGAGCTGGAGGATAGTGAAGTGAATGGGAGCAAATAAATAGACAAGAGGAGGCGTAAGAAAAAAAAAACGGAGGAGTTTTTCTTTCGTGTAATGTTTCGCGGGATTTTGGTTACATTCTAGCAAACACATTGTGCACGAAGGGATCTGGATTAACTGGGTGGTGAGGTGGAAAGCTCTAGTTTAATTGCGCCATGAAGAAGAACAGTTCAACAAAGCTGGTGAGACATCGAGCCTACTCTATTGTCACTATATTGAGGATCAGCATGAGTCTTTGTGCCGTAGTATGAAACACTGCACATGCACACTTTCAATTTACTTACCTAACAATCATTTTCTAGTACAGTGCATGTGTTATTGTTGTTTTATTTCAGCGGTAACACTTTACAACAAGGCTATTTTTGTTAACATTATTAAATGCTGGTATCAAGAACTAACAATTATCCATATTATTTTATCAGCATTTATTAATCTTTGTTAATGTTAATGTATGAAAATGCAATTGTTAATTGTTAATCCATGTTAGTTCATAATGCATTAACTAATGTTAACATATAGGCTACATCTTTGAAATATAAACATTTATTACTGCCATATATGTTATAAGTGCTGTAGAATATTTGTCATGTTAACTAAAACTACCTTATTGTAAAGTGTTACCATTTTATTTATATTATAAACTCGACATAACATTCTTCAACATGCCATTTTCCATTTGAAGTACAACTTGACCAGACTTATAACAACCAAAGGAATAATTTTACTATATATGTTATGCAATATTTAATCACACCCAGTTATGATTTGTGGTACCAATGGCAAAGTTGGCCATTGTTTTATTTATTTATTTATTTATTTATTTTTACATGTTCTTACCTGTTTTTACACTAAAATATCTACTTCAGTAGCTTATATCTGCATGTACTGTTATATTGTGAACGTTATTATATTTATTACCCATTTCTATACCAGACATTGTGTTTAAAGTTTATCTAGACATTATATTTTGCATGAAGCACCGGAAATAAATTACGGTACTTAAAATAACTACTTTCTCTTTTCTTGACATATTCGATTTTACATTATTGTGTTCCGTGTAAGAAAAAAAGAATAAAGTGCTGAGAATGTGATATAATCTACATGACAAAGACAATGAAAGGGTCTTTAAGAAAGTCTCCCTTCTCTAGTGATCTCAAGCTAGAGAACCTAGAAATGGTTGTGTATCAAAATCTAGTCCTAGACAGCATTTATGGGCATCATAGGCACGTTTGGAATTCTCACTGGTGCCTAAATGCGGTGTAGGAAGGCAGCTCATATGTTTTGAGAAACAGCAAATGAGACACCCCCTTGGATGCCTGGGAACCTTTCAGATAATCTCATGTCTCAATGCCATGTGTATTTTCCATCTCTGTTAACACAGGGCCCTCAGGATGCCAGTCAACAGCCTGCACAGCCCGACAAAACTGGCTGGATTCGCAAGTATTGTGGCAAAGGAATTTTCAGGGAAATTTGGAAAAACAGATTTGTTCTGTTGAAAGGAGACCAACTCTACATCTCTGACAAAGAGGTTTGTTTTGGACAGATCATTTACATTCTTCTCATTCTTTTCTCCACATCATGATGATGAGAGGTTGATTGCATAACACACTTAAATTGATTTTCATAATTGGTGTGTCTAGTAAATCACTGCTGATGGGTACAAAGCACCTGATTAATGTTCAATAAAACACATGTGAGAACAATTAAAGAACACATCAACTAATTAATCAATTCATGTTCAACTTCTTTGGTGTACCGATTAGAGGTGGGAAAAAATATAATTAAGTTAAAGTATCCTGGTATTTTTCCACGTGATATTGTATCGATATTTTCACGCCAGATATCAAAATCGTTTTTCCACATTCACATTATGGTGATGAGAATTTTTTTTCTCTTTGCCAAAATTGATCTAGGAATTCAAAAATAGTCCCTTAGAAGTTGCAGTTATCATGCTTTACACATAATCGCCATCCCTTACTAAAATATATTTACGATTTTACAGTAGTGACATTAACTGAGGTATTTTGACAAAAATGTTAGTATCATATAAAACAGGCAAACTTTTAGGTGAAATCTATTTGACTTTTTTGTATTTGACTGTGTTGTAATAAATAATGTTCTTAAAGTGTTTAGGCTGCTATTGTATTCATAAACACTATAATTTATTTTTAGAAAGACTAGCTACATTGACCTAACCACAGAAATAGGGAGCCATTATGGTATATATGCTTATGACTTTGCATTGTACATAGATATTAGGAAATAATCTGGACTTGTTTTGCTAACTGGCACTTTTATGTTAATTAAACAATCTATTTGGTGTTGAATCCAGGGCGTGCTGAGTGACTCCAGTCAGGCTTCCTAAGCAACCAATTGGCCTGGTTGCTAGGGTGGGTAGAGTCATGTTGGGTTAACCTCCTCATGGTCGCTGTAATGTGGTTCAATCTCGGTGGGGCATGTGGAGAGTTGTGCATGGATGCCACAGAAAATAGTGTGAAGCCTCAACACACACTAGGTCTCTGCGGTAACGCGCTCAACAAGCCATCGTGTCGTGTCCTAAATATCGATATTATATTGCATTGCCAGTTACATTGTGATTCCCACCCCTAATACTGATGTAGAATATCCTCATATTACTGGTCAGCATAATAAGTCTTTGACTAATATGATCATTTATTTGGATCTGTGTGGTTCTCCTGGATCATTTATGATAAAAATTAGCTGATGGCACAGGTTCTTTGTGATTTAGATTTAGCTTTTCTGTAGCGTCTGGCATCCAAGTGGCCACTCTCTCTCGCCCACTCTCTCTCTATCGTGCTCTTAGATTGTATGTATGAATTATTGCAAATTAGCTAGTTCTTTTTTCTGATTAATGATACAGTAAAAGTACTCACACAGAGAGAGTACAAAACAGTCATAATTAACAGTTTGCTTCTGTAATGATTCCATGATTATCCATTAGTAAGCTACTTAAAAACGTTTACATCTTATTAGATATTCAAATCCATCGAATTGTGCAATGTCAAAATACATAGTTTGATCCAAGTCAAACCATTTTACCATGTAAGTGCAAGCTCGTTTAACATTCGCTTAACATTGCGTGCCCACATTAAATGCTAAACTTTCTTTAAAATCCAGGAAGTTCATTGCCAAACGTTGTCAGGAGACACTTGCTCGTAGTAGAATCGTACGAGTTCCTCTGGCTGTTCTTCTCAGTAACAGCACAGCATTAATATCCAACCATCTTTATTGTGGTACACAGGAGCTGCTTAAACTTTGAAGTTCCAAAAAAACACATAAAGGCAGCATAAAAGAAATCCATATGAATCCAGTGGTTTAATCTTCTGTTGGAGGACGAAGGGAAGGGAAAGCAGGATTGAGGTTGAGTCATGGTCATGATGAAGACCGTTTGCTGTGCTCAGCATCAGATCAGACAATGCGGAGGCAGCATATGGGCTCTGGCTCACTGCTCACAGGGAGGATTGACCCTTTTAGTGCTTAACAGAATGAGGTTTCATCATGCTGTTGTCTTGAAGTTTCCCTCCAGCTGTCTAGACACACAACAGCTTTAATGATCCAATGCTGTTGTTTTGCTGTTGTTGTTCCTTAATAGATAAACTGCAACATGATCCCATATTTATTTGCAGCTTAAAGTATCTGCAGGAGGAGTTAAGCATATTTATTAATCACCACCAGGCATAAGGGGCATCTTTGCAAAATTTTTTTTTTATTTTTACAAATTTTCATAGGTGTTAAAGACATATACATAAAAATATAACTAGATTTTGTTTTACATTATATTAAGAAGATATAAGATATTGCTATGTGGTTGATTAGGTGTTCTGTGTTTTTTTTAGTGTGCTGCTGCATGGTTGCTAGGGTATTGCCAGGCTGTTGCTAATTGGCCCAAGTCAAAAGAGCCCACCAAAGTCTATGATATTCTGGTTCCTAGATATGGCTTGAGTCTATGGAATTTATTTTGTAATTTCAGATTATACAGTGTAACCCAAAGGGTGGCAGTAAGATGAGAATGCGTGCTGCAAAACTCTTCTAGAACGTCTTGTAGGAGCAGATGCCATTTGAGAATCTTTCAGCCTGGACAGGGGATCAAATTCCTGGGAGGCAGATGTAGGGAGTGTGTACAGACGTGTGGGAGAGCTTTTTCTCACTCACTCTGGTCCATATTCTCTTTCACACACTTACATTCCTCTCTTACAATTGCTCCAGGCTGTCAGCATACAGCCAGATTTATTATCGTTAACAAAAACGAAAACTAAATTAAAAAATCATCACTAATGTAAATAAAAAAGCTAAACTAAATAATTGTGTTTATCCCAAAAGTAACTAAAGTTAAATAAATATGAGCGCATATTAATTTTAAATACTGATTTTAGTATAACATTTAATATTTTACAACCTGCCTAAATGTGACTAGATAGCGAAAACAAGATGGCACAAATAAATGTAATATTGTTAACCATTTTTTTCTTTTAGAAATAACTTTTGGTATTTTTAAAATAAAAACGAAATACATACTGAAACACACTGAAAAAAACAAAAACTCATCTTAAAATATCAATCATAGAGTTAAAACCAACAAAAATTAAACTAAATTGAAATGGCCATTTCAAAATAAAATAGAAATAAAAACTAAATTCAAAACTCTAGTAAACCTTCCTTTACAATTCAAAATGACCAGAGCTTAAAAATGAAAGAGGAAGATAAGAGAATGAGTTGTCTTTGTCCCTGTCACAAGCCTCAATGAGGAAGATGTGGTCTTTATCAATGTTGCAAGTAATTTATGTGCCCCTTCTGCTTTTTTGAGTCATACGTGTCAGTTGCAGATATGTGTGCAGTGGTTACAGCTTGATCTATAATTATACTTCCGCTTTCACATGTTCTTGTCTACTTTACTCATCTTTTTTGCTTTTCTTAAATTGCATCAAGGAAACAATAGCTTTGGCATCATAGTCAGCTTAATGTTGTGCTTTCGTCTTCATTGCTAACTCACATTCCCATATTCTGTATCTTACAATCAGAGATGATCCAGAATCAATACCCACAATAAGCATGACACAGAGAAAGGAAATAAAGACAGATCATGTTGGGTTTCATCTACTGTTTGTTAATATTTGAAGGGAGTCTTGACTCATGTTTGGACATCATTCATGGCCATAAAAGCATTTTTTAGCCAAAATAATGAGGAATGAGTTTTGCACTATGAGAAGATTAATATGTAAGTAATGCCATTTAAAGTTTTCGTTTTACAATTATGTTGTTCCTTCTGGTTTCCTATGTGCTACATACTTGCCAGATTGCAAAAGCTTGTCGCTTGCCATGTATTGTGTAAAATGCCCTTAAGCATCTGGACATTAAGTTCTTTCTTGGGTAAACACTGTTAAAAATATCACATTTGAAAACTAGACATTACTCCCTCGTCATTACTATTGCGTATGTAACCCTTCTCTGGATTCCTACGTTGAGTTTTACAGCTGTAATAATGGCTGTAGTGTAAACTATTAAATATTTATCGGAAGTGGGGCATTGCAAACTATTACGAACTTAATCATGATGAATTCTATTTTACATGAGGAGGAAAATTGCACAAAATTGCAACTCAAACCGCAGTTTGCTGAAAATAACCTTTAATCCATGTTAATGCATCCATCACTGAGTGTGTAACTTTAAACTCTTAAGTCCAACGGATGCTCTTTTCATGACATTATTTTACGTTTCTTCATAAAAGCCTATATTGCAAATTATTGTGTAAATAAACAGGTTTAGAGTGCATTTCAATATGTTTTTTGTTCAGTTCAGCATGTCCGATGTGGCAAAGAAGGGCTCAACTTTTCTCCTGCATTTGGACGCAGCACAGCAAATGGCATGCAGTCTACCTAGTGAACTTATCGTGCTGTGTCCGGCAGGTTTTTGAAAACTTATTTTCAAGTGCTGTTGTATTGCTCCAGTGATGTTATGGTTTGTTAGGTCAACAGACAACAACATTGTTTTTCATATCTAAAGTGAATTTCTCTTACACAGCTGGCACCTCTTGTTATATGACCGGACCCTTTTCTGTGGACTGTGCCTTATTTCCGATTTGGCAATTTTATAATCAAGAAATTTTTTAAATCGAGTAATCAAATGAAATCATGACATTCTATTAGATTACAATTCACAAGCTTTTTTGTTTCGATTCTTTATCGATTCATATTGTTATGTTTTTTATATTGTCCCTTTTGATTACATATGGAAGAAATTGTCTCGCATCTAATGCTGTTAATTATTAGGGATGTAACTTGCCAGTGTCATCACGATATGGTCTTATATATATTCTCTTAGACTGCAATCCGATGTTTGCCGATATCTCAAAGTCTGCCACGATGCGATTTTGATTAGATTCAAGGGCCTGCGATCGATATAACGATATTAGGTGCCTGTTTTACACAATCAGTTACATTTATTATCTCACAAATGCAACCAAAATATAATTAAAAAATTTATTTGAGCTCTCTCTGACATAAGTTTTCAGTTCTTGAAAGTACTTCAGTTCTTGAAAAAATAAAATACAGAAAAAAAAATTATATTAAAATTAAAGTCACATACGTGTGATTATCAATCGTTGGACAGCTCATTGCCTTGTGGAATGAGGTAAACACTAGTGACAATTTTTCATCTCTACGACTTTAGCAAATCTTTCAATCCAAAATACTTACATTCCCACAACTTGTTTCCAACAGGAGAGTATGTTCTATCCATGCTTTTTCTTAAAAATATCTTCTACGGTTGTAATGATAAATTGTTACTGTTTACTGTGATAAATGTTAGTAAGGGTGTTGATGTGTAGATGTGAAAAGTCTTGTAATTGATGTTGGTGCAGGGCACATGTTTTCTCTTTCCCTCGTCAGGGCTGTGTAGAATGTCAGTACTGTCGAGCCATTTGAGATGGTTGAATTGCTCCATCGTGCTTTAAAATAGAAAGACCACATGTAGAATTCAAATGGTGTTCAAATGTGAGCTGCTCTACACTATATTGTAACCGGAGCTCACAGCCCTGTTGATTCTTGCACACGGATAGAGCAGAGTGCAATTTCAAACACTCCGCACACATCCATGTAGCCACACGAGAACCATACTTAGCGCTTATAAAGTGAGATTAATGTCATAAGGTAGCATTTTTTAAGTAAGTACATCTTAAAAAAATATATACATGGTTGTTTACACATTGTATCGATGACATTGCTTTGTTGGTTATTTATTTATTCATTTTCTCCCTTTTATCTCCCAATTTGAGTCCTGAGCTTTAAGTCCTTTTGGTGACTTGCCTCAATCCAGGTGGCGGAGGACAAATCTCAGCTACGCACAACTCACCATGCACCAAGCAATCACGAGGAGGTTACCCCATGTGACTCTACCCTCCCTAGCGACCAGGACAATTTTGTTACTTAAGAGACCTGGCAGGAGTCACTCAGCATGCCCTGGGATTCAAACTCGTTAACTCCAGTAGTGGTAGGCAGCGTCTTTACCACTGAGCTACCCAGGCCCCATCATTAGTTATTTGTGCGATCTTTCCAGGTCGATGGATCGTTACACCCCTATTAATTATACAGGAGACCTTTGAACTACGTAGGTTAATTAAAATATTAATGTTAATAATTATATTTGATTCTTTTTCGTTACCATTTTGGTTGCATATTAGCTTTATAAAAATGAACATATCCATCTATTCAGTCAATAAATATATTATATTGTATATATAAAATTTGAACATTAACAATGTTTATTGATAAATTGCATAATTTGTACTAAATAGAGGTATTTACATCGATTTGTTTAACACATGTTAAAAATTGGCACTGTCTCTTTAAGAAAACCGTAATTTCTGTAAAGAGCATCTGTAGATGAGCGCATGTTAACGGGAGAGACTCGAATGTATTTTTCTCATCCATGCTATGCGTGATTAGAATTAAAAATAAAATGTTATCAACAACTGGCTAGAGAACAGAAAGAGTATTAAAAGAGACATTATTCAATGACAAATGGATGGATCTCGTCGACATGGACATGGAACAACTTTTACTCTCAACACACAGTGAAAAGATCTGGCTGCTGAATACTTCACCAATACTATCAGGTATTCCTGATGAACTTCTGTATACAAAAATACCTGTAGTTTGCACATACTTTCAAAACCTAAATTTAAAACTGCATCAGGAAGTGGTAAAAAAAAGGGAAGTTTGATTGACTGATATGATCTTCACTACAATCCACAGACAAAACATCTCCAGTGTGTTTTTGGAAGCTTACGGCTGTTGTCAACATGCCAGTTCCCCACATGAAGCAGTTGGCTCTCCCTCAATCCGTCCATCCGTCAATGTCCATGCTCACCTGCCTCGTCTGCTCCTCTCTCAGACCAAACACACCTGCACACACCTGCACACTCCTGCAGCTTTCATATCATAAAACACAATTGACCTCATAGCTGTCGAATTCACAGATTTCCACTTAAACACTTAGCCATGATTATTTAATGTCTGGGCTAAAGGGACACGTTCCTGGGGAGTATTAATTTCAGACTACTCTTCAGGGTATGTGGCTTCTCTAATATATTCTCTCAGGTGAAATATTTTGTGACCTTGATGGACATTTATGAAAAGTTAGACGGCTTAATGGAGAACGTATAAAGAGCTAATAATAGTAAATTTTATGGTAAATTAACAGCTAAAGTCGATTCAAACAGAAGTTGACTGATCTATTGAATGACAGTGAAACATGACATGATGACTCGCTTTGTCTCCGATTGATGCACCTGCCTCATACTAAAACTAAATGGAAAAGGAAATTCTTCACAATACTTTTTTTAAAGGAATGATCTGGGTTCAAAATAAGTTAAGTTCTGTCAACAGCATCTTGTGAGATACTGTTGATAACCAGAAAAACTAATTTTGACTCGACCTCAATTTGCAAAAAAAAATTAAATAAAAATTCACATCTAAAGAAATGCACTTGCAATGGAAGTCTTTGGGCAAGGCATTCTGATGCATTTATTAGGAGGAATATGAAGCTCATATTTTTGGTTGCATTTACGCCTGTATATAAATATTTCCCCATACAAAAATATGTGTCATTTAAGCTGTGAAGTAAGTGGTAAAACATCTTGGTTACAGATGTAACCTCTGTTCCCTGATGGAGTGAACGAGACGTTGTGTCTATGTAGTGACACTAAGGGTTCACTCTTGAGAGCCCCAATCGCCTTTTCTTT
The DNA here is from genome assembly GCA_032164185.1 of Moxostoma hubbsi. NCBI lineage: Eukaryota > Metazoa > Chordata > Actinopteri > Cypriniformes > Catostomidae > Moxostoma > Moxostoma hubbsi. Next base: position 12,775,976 of record JAVLUX010000014.1, on the reverse strand, counting down.
ATTCAGAAAAGGCCAATGAAAATTGGTGAATGGAATTTGCTTACCGCTCTCTGCCCTGGACATACGGGTTTAAAAGGGGATGGTGTGCACCACTCATTCAGATTTGTGCTGAGGAGCCGAGAGGGAGTCCCGGCCATGTCAGCGGTCGGTTCAATTTCCCGCCGAGCACCTGCTGGAAAAGTGCTGGTGAAGTGCTCTTCCCTATCATGGAGGGAGAGCACTACAGAGACCACATCCTACCGGAGGGACGTTAACATGTAGAGAATACCTCAAATGTACTTACCGACGGGGAAGTTCACATATGGAATGAAACCACTGGGAGGAGCCTATCTATGGCGAGGGTACACAGCAACAGTGGCCAAGGCAGAGCGAAGCTCTGTCGAGGGGAAACACAGGGTTCACCTTAGGGGAAACCGAACAGTGGAAACGCATCATAAAGGATTACCAAGGGGAAATCACCACATATGGAGCACTGAGCCCAACTACACGGACTCACCTGAAAAATGGGCATACCATGAGCACTGGGCCTGTCGGCGTCACTCCTCTGTTGAGTTCGTCACCGAATAGTGCTTTAATAATTAAAGAGGTGTCTAGTGTTCACCAGTTACGGGGAACTGTTGTGTACAAGATAGCGCACATTATTACCTTGAAATGGGAAAGGCGCAAATGCATGCGATACACCTGACTGGCTTCCCGGCCTACATGTTGTTACCCCGTAACACTTCAGGAGTGATTGAAGATTACAAGGAGGCATTTTGTAGCAGGGCTGGAACTAAACTCTGCATGGCTTCGGCCCTCCAGGATCTGAGTTTGACACCCTGAAACTCGCAAAAGTATTGGGTGTAGCCCAACCCTCTGCTCTGCATATGTCTTTTAGAGAGGTGCCCCTCGCCAGTGCCTAGGATGCAACACCTCTAGTGGAGTGCGCTCAGACTCCCAAGGGTCATGGCAGGTCTTGTGAACGGTAAGCCAAGGAAATGGCATCCACAATCCAATGGGCCAGGCTCTGCTTGGAGACTTCTTTCCCCTTCTGCTGCCCTCCAAAACAGAGAAACAGCTGCTCTGAGCATCTAAAGCTCTGTGTACGGTCCAGATAGATACGCAGGGTGTGAACTGGACACAGCAACGTCATGGCCGTCAAGGTCTTCCTCCTCTGAAGGGAACGCTTGCAGGTTCACCACCTGATCCCGAAAGGGAGTGGTATGAACTTTGGGCACGTAACCTGGCCAGGGTCTCAAGATAACATGAGGGTGTGCCGGCCCGAACTCCAAGCATTCGCTGGAGATAGAGAGCACCTGCAGGTCCCCAAACCTCTTGATAGAAGTGAGCGCCACCAGGAGGGCCATCTTCAGAGACTAAGTTCTGAGATCTGCCTGCTCCAGGGGTTCAAAGGGAGCTCTCTGTAAGACAGGTAGGACCACAGAGAGATCCCAAAAGGAAATCAGGCATTGCCAAGGAGGATTCAATCTCCTCGCACCCTTGAGGGAACTGGTGATCAGGTTGTGCTGCCGTGAGGGTCTCCCATCCAGTGTATTGTGATACGCTGTTATAGCAGCCACATACACCTTCAGGGTGGAGGGAGACAGCTGTCTCTCCAGCCCCTCCTGTGGGAAGAACAACACAGTTCTGACCGCTCATCTCTGTGAATCTTCCCCCATGGGAAGAACACCAATTTGCGAAGAGACGCTACTTCAGAGCGTACAGCCACCTCGTAGAGGGGTATAGATGGAGGTTCCAGAGGTCTGGCCGTGGGTGCCGGAGTGTGCTCTTCCCCTGAGTGAGAAGGTCCTGCCTCAGGGGAATGTGCTAGGGAGGGGCTACTGCCAGGAGCATCAAGTCTGAGAACCAAGTCCAGTTCGGCCAGTACGGCGCAACCATCAGCTGACATCCTTCCTGACTTTGCACAATGTCTTTGCAACAAGGCTCACTGGGGGAAATGCGTTCTTGTACAGCCCACCTGCGCCCCCCCCCCCCCCAGGCCCAGAATCAGCGGCCAAAGCCTCCGCAGGGCTAGTGATACTGCCAGTAACTCTAGGTAGTTGATGTGCCATTGCAGGCAGGGCCCTGTCCAGAGCCCCAACACTGCCTGCCCGTTACACATGGTGCCCCAGCCCAAATTCGAGGCATCTGTTGTGACCACGACGTACCTCGAGACCTGCTCTAAGGGAACCTCTGCATTTAGAAATGCCAGATCTGACCATGGGCTGAAAGTTTGGCAGCATCGTGGCTGCATCGAGTCTGTAGCCAGTGCTGTAGCGGTCTCAAATGCATCAACCTGAGGGGGAGGACCACCGCCGAGGATGCCATATGCCCCAGGAGCCCCATGGCACCGCAGCCCCAAGAACTACCACACTTACCTGTTTGCCTGATTTCTTTCGACGGAAAACAATGGAACGCAAGATACTCACATCCCGCTCGTTGACCGGAAAGACTTTCATCGCCTGGTCGTTGCGAGCGTGAGGGCCGTAAGGGCTGATTATTGGAAAATGACCCAGGGAATGAGGAAACTGCGCTTTTACGGCCAATGTTTTTTTGTGTTTTACAATGCTCTTTTACTGACAATAGCAATGTTACGAGGGTACCCACCTCGTGTTGACCCAGGGGCAGAAGTGGGGCCCATGCGCTCACCTGGGTCAGGCCAGTCAGTTGCCTCATCCCTGGGTCGCCTGTCTCAGGGCTACTTCGAAGCCCGTCTGGGGTTCTTGATGGCCGGCTGATTGGCAGGTGGTCCTGCCTTCCTGTGGGAGGATCTTCTTCTCAGTGACCAGTGTGCGGGCTCCGGTGGTGGGGGAGCCTGGCTAGAGGAAGATGGGGCACAGGACTTGGAGGCCTGTAGGCGGCTGAGTCGCGTTATGGCAGAATGTGTTTGAATTGGCTAGAACTGATGGGCGAAGTCCTCAGCAGTATCGTCAAAGAGCCCCCCTTGGGAAATGGGCACATCAAGAAACCGAACCTTCTTGGCATCACGCATCTCCGCAAGTTTGAGCCACAGGTGCCGCTCTTGGACCACCAAGGTGGACATCATCCGGCCCAGGGCGCACACTGTGACTTTCATCACCTGTATAGCGAGGTTGTCACGATGCACAGTTCCTGCAAATTTTGCAAAAATTACCTGGTCTATCGGATTTTATGGTTATAACAGGAGTTTATAACTTTACGATTTGTCACATTAATACCATACTTAAAGTGTGAATTTTAAAGCTGAAATATGTAACTTTTTTGGTGTTAAATTACTTTTTTCTGTCCCAGCTTATTATGTAAAGATTACTATAAGTAAGCCATTCGTGGATGCATTTTCTTGATAACTGTAAACACTGACCACATTTACATGCAGTTAAGAAAATGGTTTATTACAGAGTTTTAGCAGTAAGTGGCATTCTGAAATGCCATGTAAACAAGAACGCCGATTTCCTTACAGCATTTAAGGGATTAAGAGAAAGTGGTTTAACACACCCAGGTTTCTCCCAGTGAACACAGCTTATGTGGTCATGCAAATGCATAAGCGTTTTTTGAAGAGTATGCATGTGAACAGACTGGAGAACATATGTCATAGGATGGAGCCAAACAACAAGTCAACACAGTGGAAATTTTAAACATTTCTGGATGCACAGTGAGAAAAGCACATATATTATAAACTATACCTGTAAAGGATCTCCTCTTGGGGTTGCTGTTCCCCTCCATACCAGCAGGGGGTGCTTTCTTTGAGCCTTCCAAGCCATGTTCTCTCCACTCCTGCTGATGGCACCATCGCTCCTAACCCTGTTCAACTGTCTGCTCATTGACTCTCATTCCCTTCACCTGTGTCTAGGCCTTTATAAGACTGTTTGTTCCCTGCCTTTGTGTTCAGTCTTGAGCCTATGTTCCCTGTGCCTCCTGTGACCAGTTCTCTAGCTAAGTGTTTTCCTTATTATACCCTTTTTGACCCTTGTGTCTATTTTTGTTTCTCTGTTTTGTGGAATCTTGGCTTTCCTTGTTTATTTGTACTTTGCTTTATTTTTCAAGTAAAGAGTTTTTATTTTTTTGGGGAGAAACACGTTTCCTGACTCATTGCTCTTGGGTTCATCTATCGGGGAGTTAGCTCAGTGGTAAAACACCTAACACTTGAGCTCTACAGACCCGGGTTCGATCTCCAACTATGGCAGCCTTATTACGATACCCATTTATTCACACCAATGTAAAATATCAACTATCCCTCACATTTGCATATATACTGTACACTCGGACATTAGAGAAGTTTTATGTAAAAGGGTAACCCAACTATTGCAGGGCAATTCTGCTGTAGCTGCGATAGAATGTTAAGAAAACAAACACCGCAACAACTCTGGAATATCTGAAAATAAAGTGAAGCAACGGGGAATAAAAATAGTGAAGCGTTCCTTAGATACTATGTTTGTTTTTTACACAAGCGTTGCAGGGAAATTACATTGCTGTGGAGAAAGCTGCTTGCTGATGTAGCTGCATGTATATGGGAGTAAAGAGTATATTGCTTATACAGTGCATGCAAACGGGAATGCTATTTTCTCACAATAAGTCGCTCTCTGGTGTCCATGTAAACATAGTCACTGTGTCTCTGTGGCACTATAAAAATTCCTGTGTTTGTTTTGAGCAACCTGTTTAGACCCCACCCAACGAAGTTACTCAACCAATGGCATGAGATGGGGGCAGGACTATCTAACTGTTTGAACAACAGCAGACCAGGGTTGTATTTGAAAAGCTGTTTTGAAAACTGTTTATTTTTGCAATTCCATTCAGTGGTGCTTGTGTCACAGGGATTTCATAATTCAGCTTTACCGTTTATTACAGTCCCCTTGCCCCATAGGCTGTTGTTTGTTGAGTCTAAAATGTCTTTGGTAATTGCTGGAGATGCTGTTCATATAGCTTAAGTATTTTTTTTTTAAAATCTGGGACATTCCTTTAACATCACATATGACAATAATATTGTATACAGCTCCAAACAGCTTTAGTTATATAACAGAAAGTAGCAAAAAGAGAGTACAAATCAGGCAGCCTGGCAACACTGTGAAATTATTTTCACAGCAGTGTTGTTTTTGTGTTTGTTTCTATGTTGGGAATGATATATATAGTTTGTTAACCAATTTAAACTTTACTTGTATTTGTTTCGTATATGCTATTTTTGACTATCCACACTGTGTGTGCCCTCTGCAAAGGTATGCTTCTGTTTAAAGCTTAATGGACAGCATTTTAATTATAGATGACTCTCTTTATTTTCAATTTAAAAGGTCACCAAAGGCTAGAAGTGGTCAGTTGTTTGAGCCTCTGCCAGTTGTGTTTTAAAGAGGCAGTTCAAGAGTTGTAAATTATCTTTTAAAGTCCAAATTGAGCACAAAAACATGGTGTTTGTGGTCTATTTTCCAGTTAGTAAACTGGGGAAAAAAGATTTGAACAAACACGGACACTCAAACATTCAATGTGTATATTAAAAATGGCTTTGAAATTAATAGTTTATTTGAGATTCTAGTCACTGTTATTTAATTCATTTGTCCATTCAGGTGTTTTTATTAGGATTTTCCAGGGTGATCTCAGATTACAGACTTTTACTGTGCCAGATTTGGTGTCAGACATATCAGGGTCATTTTACAGGCAATGATAGTGAAACAGAATGCCTTTAGATCTCCATCAATAAAGCTTCAATGTTTGTATTACATTTTATTTTTTTTACTCTAAATCTAGTGATAAGCCTTTAAATGCTTTTCTTTCCGGCTCTCTTTTTGGTGTCCTTCTTAAGCACTAAAGAGCACATTTTTAGTCTGGACAACAAACATCAGTATTGTCTTCTATCTAGTTGTATTGTGAAGTCTTTAATGTCCAACATTGACTGCAAATGTACTGTGCCCAAAGTGTTCTCTCCTGGAAAAAGGATTGGATCAGATTGCCAGTTAATTGCTGTCTTTGTGCTGTTGGAACAGTAGATGTACTATTTGAACAACCATTCCCTGTCGTGAGAGCTGTAGTGCACTGCCAATACTTTTAAGTACTGCACTGTAGAGCGCTCTGTAGTACAGCACACACATCCAGCTGTGGCCTTGCCTGCATGAGGCCAGTTTTTTTGTCTTTAGGACAACGCTAATGGAAATCGATTGTGACCTAATGAGATCGTTTGGCAGGTGATGCCAAATTAGACCATGGTGATAATTTTTTTGTCATGTTTGACGTAATACTGGCCTTTATTTGTTTATAATGTTTTTGACGTCAGTTCCAGTTTCCAACAGTGTCATTGGTCATGCAGATGTAATTAACTGTTGTGACTGTACCAACTAGACCAGTGTTACTCACTATTTTTTGTAAGTGGGCCACTTTAGGTTGAGACAATCATTTAGAGGGCCACACCAGTAGTGTAGTAGAGGGCACATGCCATACGCCCACCTATCTTTCTTAGGATTTTGCATATGCCCACCTAAAATAAGGGATAATACTAGAGAAGCACCGATTGTAGTTTTTTTGGCCGATTCTGATTTTTTTGCAAGTGTGACCTGCCAATACCGATTTTTTTCCGATTTTCTTTCTAAGAACTATTGTTGACCGCATATACAAACAAAATCTACCTTTCTTCAATGCAAAAATTTATTTTTGTAAGCCATTACAATTGTACAATTTCCCCCAAACTGCATTAAGTTACAGGATCTTCTCTCACATAAACAACTCTAAAAATAAAGTGCTCTGTGACTAGAAAGAGGTAGAAATAACAATTTTATATAACAAAACAGATGTCATTTTCCACTATTTTTATAAATGGATCTTTTTCTCTTTTTCACTCATCTAACAAAACAAATCCAAAGATTACAAGCCTATGAACAAAACTGAAGTGTCCATACACTCAACATTGACATTAAGCGTACGTTAGATGTCCAAATATCAGTTGTAAAACGGATTGCTGCTTCGGGATCGGCTTGTGACCATTCCTGTCAACACTCCAAGTTTTCCCAGGAGTCTCCCGCATTTTACACCCATCTCCCGCCCCCCTCCCATATTGTTATTTCTCCCGTGAAACTTCCGTATGGCCCAAACCTCGCTATATAAATAATCACATCGATGTATTAATCCAAGGTTCTCCAGTTGCCCGATAATGTATGAAACGCATCTTGTATTAACGCACATAATCGACACATCATACAAATTTCTAATAATTTGTGACCTCAAACTTGCAACCAAAACCCAGCTGCTCTGTTGAAATCTGCGCAGGCAGTAGACACGGGAAGTTGAATCAAGCAACACTGGTAGATTGGAGGAGACTCAGCTGGTGCCCCGTGGAAAATATATATATATATAGGCCTATATGTAAATTTAACAACAGCTGGATGGAAGAATTTAATTTAATATCCCGAAGCCATATCGATAATACCCACACCTTTTGTAACATGTGTCGCACTGATTTTAATATCGGACATGGTGGGAAAAATGACGTTACTCAGCACATTAAATCACAACGGCACAATTTATATGTATTTAGCCTGTCTCTGTCATACAGCACCCCACTTCCCCTCCCGGATTTGTGTACCCAAATGTTGACAGGTATGCTTGTAACAGGCTGCGTGTGTGACATGACACGAGATTAAACAACTTGGGCAACATGACGTGGGAAAAGTACCACCTACTCTGTATCGAGGAAATTGATCAGATTTCTGAAGCCTCTGTCCTCAACTATGGAGAATGGCTGGTCATCCAGGACCATGATTTCCATAATTTTCCTCGTAATTGCTTTGGTCTTTTCACTGATCATAGCAAGGAAAGAAAGGAGAGGATGCTGACTTGTGGCTGGCTCTGAGCTCTGGCTAGCTTTAGCCGCTTTCCCTTTTTATCTTATTTTTTAAAATGGGCATTTTCAGCTGGGTGATGGTGTTTTAAGTGTCTAATTAGGTTTGTTGATCCGAACTTTATTGTGGTGGTTCTCCCACGGTTTACTTTAGCCTTATAATTATTACATATTGCAAACTTTATGTATTCTTCACTCACAGTCAAGAACTTCCACGTTATTGCGGCTCTGACGTTATTGCCTGCGCCGCTGTCAACAAAATGGACCGGCTCGGAATCGGAAAGAAGTGAGGCTGACTGGCCGGTCACCGGTCCGGGCCAAGCATATGGAAAATCGGCTGATTCCGGTCCCTAGCCGGTAGATCGGTGCATCTCTAGATAATACGTATGGCTGCCAGACCAAGAGTAGGCTTTTGAACAGGAACTTTTTCAATCTAATAACAAGATGCATGCTGTACTTTTTCTCAGTTACTAGACTAAGAATTAAGAGTTTAACATTTTTATAACTTGAAGATGTTGTTGAGGTGCAATTTTTTAAAGTGCCACATAAATTTTAAGTGAATTTTAATAAAATATTTTCTAAAATAGGATGTGTCTTTCTTTAATTTTAACGATTTTGTATAAATCTCACTTGCTATCTTTAAATTGTGTTATATACAGTAAATCAGCATTATATTGGACACCTACATCAGTAAATATCGGCATCAGTTATCACCATTGAAAAACCTACTGCAGCCAACCACTCGTTCTTAGACACTGCGACAAGCTGCAGGACATTTTGTCGATTTTTGTTAATCCAATTCATCATGTCACACTTTATTAGGACATGATATAAATCTTATTGTACCCAATATCTTTGGGTAGAAGTAGTAGATGTAGGTGCAATGTTAACTCATAGTAATGTAATCAAATCTCTACTTTTGTCGCCAGGTTAAAGATGAGAAGAAAATCCAGGAAGTGGTGGACCTCACAGACTACGAGAAATCTGAGGAACTTCGCAAGGCCAAGAGCAGGAGCAAAAAGAACCACAGCAAGTTCACACTACTGCGATCCCGGCAGCCAGGCAACACGGTTGGTCTCAACAGGAAGGGGATAATGGATAATGGTTAATGGGTTTACTAGAATACTGCTAGGCTAGTTTATAAGTCAATTCGCAGCCATACTTTGAGAGAGGGATCACCTGTTACACAACACATAGAACCATGCCTCGTCATAAAGTCACACAATTCACACAGAATTTGGCAAAAGGAGTATGGATTAGAAGTTGATTTTTAGAGCATTTTACATTCTTATGTTGTGTGAGAGACATTGAGGCTTAGGACTGAAGCTGTGGCTTATTGGACAATACCACAACATAGTTGTCGCCATCGTTTACGGCAAAACATTTTTTTTCTTCATTAGTATTTTTACATTGTTTTCCAATAAAAATAACTAAACATCCTTAAATTAAGATAAATCAAGATACATGTTCTATGAGAAGCAAAATAGCATAATATAAATAATATAATATATTTATATTATATATGCTTATATGTTAATATATGGATTTGGCCATTTTTTTCTCTCTTATAAGTATAAATCTATTAATTTAACACAATTTAATGAGGTTCATGCTCAAAACAAGAACAAAATAATTTAACAATGGCAAAACATTTTTGGCTTCCACAATTTTGCCTAAAGAATATTTATCCTGTTCTACAGATGTTTAGATATTGGAAAACAAGACAAAAATAACTGAAATTGATTAAGAAAGTGGATTAAGATAATACTTTTTTCTACACACTAACAGTATACCGACCTATGTAAGATCCTGTCTAATTGGCTTTCGGTAAGAATGTCTCAACTTATCATCTTTCACTAGCACAGCACACCATATATCCTTCATCCTTTAGACCAACACAAATAGAACATCTTACCCTTTGAGCTCTGCAAAGTTTGCTCTCTGACCCACAGTAAAGCGCTTTATTTCTTAAAGGTAAAGTGTCATTTTTTCAATGTTGAAAATGTTTTTTCTCCTTGATATTTTTATGTGGATTGACACATTCATAGGTTGACCTCCCAAAAAGCCTAAACGCTATTGCACTTTCCTAAAATTGCTTTGTTTCTTTTAACGGTTCGACCTGTCAACTTCTGGCTCAACCAATGGCTTGACTCTGAGGCAAGTCAAACAATGGAAAACAGGGCGGCGCAGAGTGCTTGAAAAATTTTATAATTTTTTTAAACTCCTTTTGGCTCCATAATGGTGCAGAAATGACACACTTATATACACAAGTCACACGACTTTATATTTTTTGGTTACACCATCGTGCCTGCACTTCCCCTTGAGTGGAGTGTATTTTTATCAGTAAAGGGAAGTTTCTTTTAATTAGCCAGCATTTGCTACTTTAGATTTAAAGCCTTTTCTGACAGGCTAGAGACACATTTGAAACATTTTTGACAGCTTGGAACAACATTAGTTGTTGTGTCTGACCAATCATTTAAAATCCAGCACTGAGACAAGGGGTTAATCCCCATAACAAAAAATTGGGGTTTTAGGGAAATCCAGCTGCACCAATCCTCCCATACACACATAAACACACAACCACATGGTTAATAATTCCCCCTGCACCACACCAACAGCTGTTCCACATGGAGCTAAACAGAGGAGCCACCCTAGTGTATGACCTCATACATATTTGTTATCCGTATTCTCAATCTTTTCTTTTCTTGTTCGATAAACTGCTGAAGAGGCCATATTATACACTTTTTTTTTTTTTTTTAGCATTTAACCCAAACTGAGGTAATAATAAAATGTGCTCATCTAAAATATCAGCTCTTTCCTCTCAAACATAGGGCAGAGTAAATGGATTACAGAAGAAATCTTATCTACACAGCTGCAGCATCAACAAAAGGGCCGCTTGGCACTGCTTCAGCAAACTCTGTTTGGAAGACTTGCAGTGCTGTTGCCTAATATGGTGTTTTTTGCCACATGCTGTTGCTGCATCAGCTGTCCATAGACAGAGCCTTATGGCCAAACAGTACCTGCTAATGTATGTTTGGCTTTCGGCATGTCTCCCTAGTACAAGAATGAAAGAATTTTCACTGTGTTTGCAGACACAAAATAATAAGCCATCAGGGTTCAAGTCAACACTAGTGATATACCAAACAGTGCCCTCACTGTAATCTGTACTGTTTTTATATAAATTACCTTTTTTAGACAAGACAACATATTATTTTCAATAGATCTCTCGCCCTGACATGTAGGTTCCTAATCTGGTGTTTTTGGCTGTCAGTCCAGAAGAAAAGGAGTCATGGATCAATGCTTTAAATGGAGCAATCACCAGGGCCAAAAATCACATTTTGGATGAGGTAAGATAGACACACCCATCTCTTGGAAAATAACATTCATTAATGAGAAAATTTAAGGGAAGAATTACTATTAATATTGCTAATAGAGATTTGAACAAACCCCTAACCATTTGTATTAAACTTTGGCAACATAAATTTCCTTAATGGTTTGTGCTATGGACATCACCTACTTCCTCAAATCATGTGGCTTGTTCAGGCATGGTGTGCAGTACTTTTCTATGCAATTAGATTTACAAATTTTGGATGATATAATGGATGGAAGAATGTCATATACGTCCAAGGACTTGAATACTATAGGGGCTTTTTCTTATACTTAGGGCAGTAAGCATCCATCTAGAAACCACCTAGTACCCTAGCAACAGCCCAGAACACCCTAGCAACAGCATAGCAATGCACAAAAAACCCCCACTCTGAATACCTCATCAACCGCATAGCAATGCCTTGTCAACCACCTACAACACCCCAACAACACATTAAAAACACTCAGAGCACCTTATTAATCAATCAATCAAAGTTTATTTCTATAGCACACTTAAAAGCAACAAATGTTGACCAAAGTGCAGTACAAAACTGACCAACATCTAATAAATATTATACATAAAATAAAATAACACCATAAGATGATACTGCACAACATGTTACAATGACTCATAAGCAAGGGAGAAAAGGTGGGCCTTTAGATTAGATTTAAAAAGATCTAAGGTTCGACAAGACCTAATCAATAGTGTCAAAGCATTCCACAAGCGAGGGCCCATGACAGAAAAAGAACGTTCATTCATAGTTTTAAGATGGTTTCCATTAACCACATAGCAATGCCTGGACGACCACCCACAACAACCTAGCAACACACTTAAATAATCAGAAGAATGTATTAACTACATAGCAAAGCCTGGATGACAGGATTGGGAGGATTACTTTAAAATGTATTGCACTACTGATTACAGAATAAATGCTGTAAAATTTTATCTGTAACGTATTCTGTCAGATTACTCATGGTCAGTAACGTAATCTGAATAAGTTTGGATTACTTCTTCAGCACTGACAGAATTTTTTTTTCAACTTTTTTTTGACTATAACAAGTTAATAACAAGCTTAAAACACATCTGCCACATTTTGTAAGACAAAATACGATTACATAATTTTTTTTACAAAAAAATCTGATATTCTGATAAAATGTATGATCGAATGTTTTTTTGGCTGGTAATATGTGCATGTAAAAGAGCTACAAATAGCATTTTAGCTTAGCATAAAGCTAAATGTTCACATAATAATTTACACAAGGTTAACTATTTCTGCTGCTCAAACTTACTTCAAAACTCCACAGAGTGTACACAACCTTTATTTCCTCAATAACATCATATCGACCTTTTAAACAATGTAAAAGCGCCATCTGTCTGCTTGTATGAATGTAACACATTATAAGAAAGTGATTCACCGCTGTTCAAAATCTCCAATGGAGAATGTTTAGACTGGTTAGATCTGACAAAGTCTACGGTAACTCAGATAACCACTCTGTAAAATTATGGTGTGAAGAATAGCACCTCAGAATGCTGCCTTTAATAGGAATATATAATAGGAAGGGGGTTGTTGCAAGGGGATCAATGCATTTTGGGTTTTGGTGTCAAAAGGTTTGAAAACCCCTGCCTTAGAGAACCCACTTCTATTAAAAGTTGTAATCACACAGTTGTCTGCCCTCTCCTACCCTGAACTTTTCAGTTTGTTTGCGAAGGTATTTGCTCAATTTAAAAATGGCTCTATAATCATGCTCAGCACACAGTGGGAGAAAATGAATCACTCCCCCAAAAATAGATGCCAGTCACGACTCCCAGCATTAAAGCAGCTAGATCACAGTATATCCTCACCTCTAGGATCAAATATTTAATCCAGCCTCACCATCTAGATTTTTGAATTTTGTTTTCTTGCCACAATTGCCTTTGGCTTGCTCACTGGGGGCCTAAAGACAATAATTTTTAAGGCATGATTTTCTGTAAAGCTGCTTTGAAACAAACAAATAAAATATAAGTGATGAAAATGACTTGACACGGGCAGTTAGGGCAAGGTGGCAGAGGGCTGGGTATCGCCAGCTAACTCACGATACGATTCACATCGTTATACTGTACATATAATCACTATTCAATACATTGTGTCACCAAGACAAATACCTTGTATGTGTAAGCATACTTATCAGTAAAGCTCATTCTGATTAAGATTAGGACACATACTGATGTCATAATAATAACTGTGTGAGAGTGTGAAAGAGACTCAGCATGTTCGCACGAGAGGGTGAATCTGTTGGATCAGTTTTATTCTCTCTCTCTCTCTCTCTCTCTCGCTTTTCTCTTCACATTTGTCCAGTACGGCACATTTGTCTATATATTTTTATATTTAATTATATAATTATTATATTTTTATAATTCTGTATTACTTAACAGTTAGATATAGTCCAAATAAAGATGAAAATACATTTGTGACCATTTACCTGATTAAAAATTGCGTAAATATATTGACAAACAATATAATTTGCATAAATGATTATTTTTAATAAAACTAATTCATAGTGAATACTATGTTGTTTTTAGTCTAATGATTATTTAGTTGTTATTGTCAAAAAGCATATATAAATCAAGATTTTAAAATTGGTTATGCAAACATAATCAGATAAATAAACCGTATCGGCCATAAAAAAACAACAACCAAGCAATATTTTTCAACCTGTAATCTTGATGCATTGATTTTTAATTGTATTGCCACAGCCCTAACTGTGACTCAACACACTGAGTCACAGTTCGGGTAATAGAGTTTCATTTAAATAATTCAGAGATAGAGTGTGTCTGTGTTTTCCTTTTCAAATATGATTGTGGTATGATTCATGGCCTACATCTAGCTGATAATTCTCCAGCATGGAAGACTCCCATAACACTCAACATGAGAGGAAACAGACCGTCAGTCAATAGAGATTTTGCTATACCGTGTATATTGCGATATGTAAATATGCATGTGCGCAGCGTGCTTATCTGTCGGTGGGCAGGGCTTCATGTGAGATTGAAACAATTTAAGAAACATTATTTTTCTGCAGCTGTCAAAGGAAATGTAATGACATCTCACGTTTGGTGCTTCATAAGCGATTTATATGCTTCTCATCTGACACACGCATTTGTGTTCCACAGCACGCACTGTGTCTGGAGAATTCAAGTGTGCGCGAGGCCAGCAGGCTTCCCGATATTGACAGTGGGATCACTCGTGCTACTCAATTATTTTTGACTAAGGAAAAACCCTGAAAAAACTTCTCCCAGGGATGATTCCCAAATAGGTCAAAAAATGAAGAGGAGCTTGTTGTTAAAACAGGTGCAACATCTCTAGTGTTGCTTCACAAAAGCCGACACAGAGCAGAAAATGTAATCTGTAAATGGTATCCGGCAACAATAATAACTCATAACACAAGCAATTTGTTTTACCTCTTCAAATGAAGCACGTAAATGAATATAATGAAAGCCAAAAGAATGTTTCCTTATTTTATCAAGTCGCTTTGGATAAAAGAATCATATAATGTAATGTAAATGTATTAATTCGGTCATAATGTTCTGTGCAAGACATACAGTAATTTGGGGTATTTCAATGTTTATTTTCATTGGATTCTTTTTAATTTCTTTTTTTTTTTTACTTTATTATTCTGTTTGTTGCATTGCTTTTGGAAGATTTTGAGTTTCTTGAGGAAAGTTTATAATTATAATAATACAATTTAACAACATAGACTGAAATGTGGCATAATGTGAAATTTGGAATTTGTTTATTTTCTTTGACTATTGTCAAATTCCAAATAAAGGGAAAATTATATAAGCGGTATTGTATTTAATTCACTGACTGGATTATTCAAAAATAGGCAGTACAATATGGTTATTTAATATATAAAACATTTCTAGTGATTTTCCAAAATAATTTACTATATTCTGATATACTGTATAACGTTATCGAGTTACAAAATTACTCTTATTGTGATATTAGATTTTGGTCATATCGCCCACCTCTAGCATACAATAACAGAAACTTCTCTGAAAGGATCCCTCCTAACACAGTGTCCACCACTCCCTGTGGGTTGAAAGGCATGACCAGAGAGTACACTGCAATAATGTCTCTGTTGTAGGGATGTGCAAAACAGCAACATATTTTCATAATCGACTAGTCGGTTGGTTGCCTGAACGACTAGTCAATTAATCATATATGAGTAGCTCAGCAAGACGCTGACTACCACATCTGGAGTCACATGTTCGAATCCAGGGCGTGCTGAGTGATTCCAGTTAGGTTTATTAAGCAACCAATTGGCCCGATTGCTAAGGTGGGTAGAGTCACATTGGGTTAACCTACTCATGGTCGATATAATGTGGTTCTGGCTCTTGGTGGGATGCGTGGTGAGTTGTGCAAGGATGCCCCAGAGAATATTGTGAGCCTCCACATGCGGTAGGTCTCTGTGGTAACACGCTCAGCAAGCCATGTGATAAGATGCACGGATTGATGGTCGCAGAGGCAACTGAGATTCGTCCTCCGCCAACCGGATCGAGGCAAGTCACTATGCCACCACAAGGAGCACATTGGGGATTGGGCATGCCAAATTGGGGAGAAAAGGGGGGGAAAAGGAGGCCCATAATTACAAGGGTTTTTCATACTAAATAATACTAAAGCTAAAAATAAATCTAGATAAACTCACTAGTTAATCTCACTTATGCACAAGTGTTCTGTTGTTACATTGGTGCAGTATACCCGTTTAAAATTGACAGAAATCTATTGTCATATTGTTCTTTTGTATAGCAAAAAAGTATATAATTATGAGGGGTTTTTTGTTGTATTTTTCTGATCTGGTTGGTTTGGTTTGGCAAATATCAGTATGTCAGTGTCATGCTTATCCAATGCAAAGTACTGATGCATGATGCAATTCTGAAAAATGTGTAGGTATTATTAGAGACAAGACATTGAGAATATGAATTTACTAGCTAGAAGTATCACCAACATTTTCAGATTTTCACAATTTTATGTTAAGTCTCTATGATATTCTGCTCCTTAGATATGAATTGAGTCCTTCAATGTAAGACTATGGGAATTTTTCCACTTGTTTATAATCTGCCAGGCAAAAATGATGTGTCTGATTGCTTAGAAAATTAATTGTACACCTCTCCTCAATAAGCCACAGAATTTGAGATATCGTTCTTGTCTGTAGTATGGCGTTTAATACATAGGGTTAATAACGAATCCCTAACCTTTATGATGCTGTAAGTGATTTTTAGCGTTCTGGAATTTCCACAAGCTGAGATGTTGATTTAGCCACATCCACTTTTTCCAAAACCCGCAATCCAAAGATACTAAATGAGCTTTATTGAGGCCGACTTAGAATAGGTTGTCAAAAACAACAGCAGCAAAATAGCGCCCTCAACTGACAACTGTTATGAACATCATGGCATAAAAATGGCATTAAGCCTCAATAATTTGCTACAACTACAATACTATGAGAACGCGCAAAATGATTGAGAGGCAGAAAGATTCAGAGACCGTGGCCCGCGTGCACACTTTTTTTTGCAAGTGCTGTTACAGAGACCGGTGAGATATCTCACCACACTAATTTCATTAATATCTTTCAGGGAGTAGGAAAATATGTTGCATATCTTTCCATGAAAAAAGGTGCGCTTACTGCACCTTTAAGTATGAGCAAAAATAACAGTGATTCATGACTTATCAAACACTACTCATAATTAAATGTATGAGAAAAGGTATTTATGAATGTGAATGTAATGTATTGTGAATCCATGTATGACATTAACCAATCAGTTTGGTTAACCAAGGTAATCTATTAAAGCTCTTTAGAATATCTGGTTTCACTGGACACCACCCCTTCCTAATTCCATAAATCCTGACCAATTACAGTAAGATTAGCCATACGCTCCTGGCCAGAAAACACAAGCCATCTCAGAGTACTGAGTCTTGCATATTAGCATTTACAGCATAAGCTAAATGCTAATAACAACAGGCTTTGACAACAGTTTTTCAGATTTTAGAACACCGAGTCATTTATTCCCTTTGGATATTTCAGCCATTTTTCCTTGTATTCTAAACAAACTGCTCTTGTGTGTCCGCATACATCACACACAAATAATAAACAGACTCATTGACTGGCTGATCAATACATCACTACTCTTTCCACTTGTGATGCTGCAGGCTGGTGTGAAACATGTAGCCTCTGATAGTTCCCATGTGACTGAACTGTCTGATCTTGTAGGTGACGGTGGAAGAGGAAAGCTTGCTGGCCCATCCGACACGTGACAGAGCTAAGATCCCCCACACTCGCCGTCTGCCCACCCGCGGACACCTCATGGCTGTGGTAAGCAGTCTGTTTGCTCTGAAGGTCACCTCATTAAAAACAAACAAGCTGTAGGGGGAAAATATGTTTGATATATTTGAAACAATATGTAAATGAATAGTTCACCTACATATTTATATTCAGTCATCATTTTCTTGTTCCAAACCCATATGACAATCTTTCTTCCATGGAACACAAGATATTTTAAAGAATCTCCAAGCTGCTCTTTTCCATACAATGAAAGCACACCAGGGTTTCTAAAGCTCTATAAAGGACATGAAAGAACCATAGTATTCCATAAATGACTGGAAAAAAAGAAAACTGCATAGCTGGACACAAGCATACATTATGTTATATTTTAAATGCTGGTCCACAAAACTGAATGCTGGTGTGCTGTTGTTTCAACAAGGTTTTATGACTAGCTTAATGAGCAAGATTTAGAAGATTTGAGATTTTTTAGACTGTTTTTAAGGTGCTATTGAAATATGACAACCCTCACAACATGCTTTCCTGTGGAAAAAAAGAGACCGTTGATTCTTCCATTAAAGAAAAGTAAAGTTTGGAATAACAAAAAGTAAAGAAAATTGAGTGAATTATCATTTTTGAGTGCACTATATAGCACAACAGTGTGGTTCAGTAAAAATCCCACAATTTCTTCCATTGACCAATTTATTAATAACGATGACTTGTGAACTTTTAAAGACAGACCTATCGTGACCTCTGAGATTGATCATCATTGGTTTATGTTTCTGATGAAGCCAATCAGTCCAGGTTATTTCAACTTCATTGTTTAAAAATCGTGTTTAATAGTGGAATTTCTGGTGAACAACTAAATACCCATTATCCAGCTGAGAAAGCTTCAAATCAGAGAATCGCAACCAACGAAGCATGCAAAACATACTTGAGAGCAACTACCCATTTCCATGGCACACTTTGAATGACGCAACGAGTCAGTCACCCTTTATCCTTAAACTACTTATCTATTTGTACATATCAGAATATGTTGCAGTAAACTTTTAATATATTGTTATACTTATAATCTACAACCTAATATCAATATTATTTCCACCGTTTTTAATTACATTACGTCATTCGCATATGCTTCATAGGAGTGTAGTTCTTCCTTCCTGACAGTAAGTAATTTTACCTTTGTCTTTTTGTAAGAGTTTCAGATACTTATATGCCTCAATTTTTTTTTAATGTTTTGATTTACCTCTGAGCTAGTTTTGAAAAGCCTATGGAAAAATATAATGGGGAAAAATACTTTCAGAACCCAGGCGGCTGAAAAAGTGGGCGGGTACTGTTGTTATCTATTCCATTAAATGTCATTTAAGATTTTTCCATTTGGTGTTTATTCAAATGTAAGCACTTTTAACATGATGTTTAATTCTTATATTTAATATGTGGAACTATGTTAATGTTGTGTCAAAATATGTCTCTACTATTTTTAGGCTTCAACCACAAACTCGGATGGCATGCTTACACTTGACCTCATTCAGGAAGAAGATGTCCACACACCAGAAGGACAGAAATCTTGTGTGGACAACATTGACAGTGCTTCAACTCAAAAGACTCCAGATTCTCAGCACTCAAACAAAGACACTTCAAACCTCTCAACCTGTAATGTGACCCCAGGAAAATCCTTAAATCTGCCCCGCAAGAGCGAAAGCACCTGGACGCCACAGCTCCGCAAAAAAGTATCCACATCCGAAAAGAACCGCTGCGCATCCATGGACGAGATACTAGCGCACACTGAGACGAGGGCCATCCCTCACTGTTCGACCTCTGCCCCCGTACAGCCCATCAACCAACTGCAGGAACTGATAACCCAGAAGTTAGAGAGAACTCAAGAGCTGCTGACGGAAGTGCGAGTGCAGGGCAAGGGGAAGCCATCGCCGACTGGGAAGAGCTCCAGTTCAGAGGGGCAGCGGAAGGAGGCGGAGAGGCTGCTGGAGGAGGCGGCATCCACATGGGGTCAAGCACGTGACGTGCTGGAAGAAGTGAAGGAACTCAGAGGTCTGTACAAGCAGTTTGACTCCGCCTCCTCCGCCAAAGTCAGTCCATCACAGAGTGGAAAATTAAAGAGCCCACAACAAGAGAACCATCTGAAAAGCATGATGTGAAGATATAGACTAAATCTAAATTGGAATGCACACAGAATGACTTTAAAGTCTGCCATGTTTTTCGTCAACTGCAATGAATCAAAGGGTCTTAGAGGGTGTCTTTTTTAGAAGGACTCTCCCTGGTTATGGCTTGAATACTGCTGGATTCAACAGTAATGAATTACATGAGCTATACATGTATGTACAGTATGTATGTTTGTATTCATTTTTAAAGAGCAAATCTAGTTTCTTCCACTCCCTTATATCAGCATCAGTTGAGTAGAAATAACACAAGCTGCGGGATCAGTTTTCACAGTGATGGTAACAGGGACAGCAACAGTGTGAAGTCATAGAGCTGTCCAGGGGTGGCAAGAGCTGAGTAAGGTGTGGCATCCAGTAAGTGTGCCTGATAAGGGGGGGGGGGGGGGGTGTTATGGACCACGCATGACATAGATGGGTTAAGCCGTTGCGCACCATCTCCTGGGTCCGATTTGGGGTGGAAAGTAGGGTGTCAAAGCTCATTTTTTGGGTGGCACCCCATGCAACTTTTCTGGCCCCGTCCCTTCTTCAGGGTAAAACAGGGTGAGAAACACCAGACAATTGTGATACTGATACTGTCACAATCACAATGTGAATGTTTTCTTGTCTTAAATACACTGGAGGAGTTTTCAAAATAGTCTACGAAACCCAAGTGTATTTTACTCTGTGGGTTATTTCTTATGTAATAATAATTTCCCAGCACACTTGCTCTGCTGTCCAAACCATGCTCAAAACAACCATGTCCATCAGATGCAATCAGGCTGCAGCCAAAGGCGATCAGCGAGGACATGTTGTTAGAATGACTAAAACTTGCTGACTGTGGGTGTGTGCTGTCTGACAGTACTTAGCTTCCATCAGATAGGCTCTAACTCTGAAAAAAGCCATGTGTACTTGTATGAACATGAATACAGATGATGTCTGGTGCCAGTGTGCAAAGTGGTGGGAGACACAGCTGCCATTAAAGATGAGACTCCATGCAGTTAAGTGGCTAGAAGCATCTAGTTGCAAGGAAACCATTAATAATAATAATATTGATAATTACACATTTGCACTATGGAGAATGCTGTAAAACGAGAGGGACACTGGCAAGCTATCTTTTACAAACCTAAGGGGCAAAACAGACAATCTACTGTAGGTAGGGAAATCTTTACACCTAAGTGGTATTTCCTAAAATGCCGGAATCTTTCAAAATGAAAAGCTGCCTTAGTGTACTTCCTAAAGGGCACATGCAAACTGCATTTAAGACTCTCAAAGATTAAGCTTGTGATTTTAAACTTCAAATATTTCACCTACAAGTTGCCTGCACCTCATGAAATGTTGGCAGAGAAGTTTAAGCAGGACTTTTATTTTGCTTTGCAGGTTTTTTGTCTTTCAGGTACTATGCAAGATTGCATGGGTGAATCTCACAAAATCTGTCAAGAACATGTCCGGGTCACATTTCACATAAAAATCGAAAGAAATAAGGAATTGTATTTTGATTAATTTTCTTGACTTCGAGAAAATGAAGCCTTTTTGATGACCATAAACTGTAATGCAAAAAAAAAAAAAAAAAAAAAAAAAAAAAAAAAGAGAGACATTATTTCAGTTGTAAAATGTTTGTTTGTCATGATACTGCCTTTATGATCATTTATGTTAAAATCATTGAATTCCAGTCATATTTTTTTTTTGTATAATACTTTGAAAAAGTAATGTATTGCAGTAATGAGAATCTTATAAGAATAAAAAAACATCCTTTCCTTACACATTATGGTAATGATAATGGGGGTGGGGGCTGGGGGGCATAATTGACAAGAATGTCATAAAGAAAAACATCTCAATGGTCCTAAAAGAGACTTCATTTTCTGTTAACACTTTACAATAAAGTTCCATTTGTTAACATTGGTTAATGCACTATGAGCTTACATGTACTAACGATGAACAATTGCATTTTTATGAACTAACACTAACCAAGGTTAATAAACGCTGTCAAAAATACACGTATATTGTTCATTGTTTGTTGATACCGAATGCATTTATGAATGGAATATTATTGTAAAGTGTTACCCATGTTCTTTATGCAAAATATATTTTCTTATGGTTTTATTTAGATTTTAGGGTGAAATGTGACCAAGTCACTTTTTTTTTTTTTTTTGAGATTCACCCTTATATAAGCTTGAAATAATCCACAGGGATCAGGATGTACTGGCAGTGTGTAATATGGTATTGAGTTAAACGACCAAAGGGTATGTCTTGCCAGTATACCACACCTTGTTTTACAGTTAGTAGCTTAATAATGTGTTTGCACAATTCTATGGGTACAGGTCAGCCTGTTCTGTCATGAAGACTTGACTATAAACAGTGTTATATTTTTTGTACATTTAAATGTAAAGTGCTTTTATTTTTTCTTCTTCTTCTTTTTTTTTGGGGGGGGGGGGGGGGGGGGGGGGTGAGAAAGACTTGAAAAAGACTTAAGAGAAGAGTTTTTGCTTTTAAAATGTTTGATTCAGGAACCACTTCCCTGGAAACAACCTCAACTTAACTCAACCAGACATTCCTCACTTCTGAATTCATGAAAAGTCTGTATATTTCTTTTCCGCTTCAAAAGGTAGTAACAAAGCACAAATCCTGAGGCAGTCTTTAGCTTTTTTAAAGAACATTATATGAGAATGATTTTTTTTTTACTCACAATGCTGCCACTAGAGGCACAGAAATTACACTCTTAACATTTAAAGGGCTAGTTCACTTGGCAGTTAAAATTCCATTGCTACTTACACTCATGTTGTTCCAAATAGGTCCAGAACAATATCAGGGTGAGTAACATATGACATAATTTAGACTTTGGGGTGAACTATCTCTTAAGTTCCATTCTTTCATATTATCGCCACACAGATGCCAAAGGTTTTCTGTTCTCATACACTCTAATCTCTAAAAGAGCAATGCCGTGTGCTCTTTTCAGGCTTAATCGGATGAATTGGTTTGTCTGGTCAGCTGGCTGTGTTATGATTTTATATTTTTGGCAGTGCCAGCGGAAGGTGAATCTAATTACCTGACCATCTGTCAGATAGTGGCTTTCATCATCTACACTGGTTGTGACCAGCACGGGTCATATTAGATTACATCAAAACCAATCCTGACAGCAATCTCTCCGATCCCATGACCTACAGTATAGGTCCCATAATGCAGAAACCGAGCCAAATTACTCATGTACTTTGATAGTCATACATTAGTCATTTATGACACGTTTACTCTTGTTTCTGATGACATCAGAAACCATATGACTGCTTAGGGCGGATGATTCCTTCATGCTTTTTTGAACTATTTATGTATGCCATAAAATTGTTCACCTGTTGTTGCTATTTTTCTGAACTTCTACAGACCTTGATAAAATGTGAGCGTAAATGAAGAGAAAATCTCTTATTTGATTGTTTGCTCTGCTGTATAATTGTGGTCAGACTAGTAGTTTTGCATAGTGATGTATTTTTATTGGTGGCTGTGCGTGTCAATATACTGCCACTGAAATAAAGCAGACGTATGCTATCTAAAAGGAACCATCAGTTGATCAAAAAATCAAAACAATTGATTTTACCTACTTTACATGACAGACTCAGACCAATTCAAGGTTGGTTAATTTAAGAGCAATGCACATTAAAGCAGAAAAACCTTGTTTTCATTCCAAAAAATTATGTTTTTTGGAATTCTTTGGTGAAAATGTCATTATCCTCATAAACACACAATCACTCAGATGGAAAGTTAGTTCTGGCTACTGTAAACTACGATATTCTTAATTGTTATTTCTGGTTTAGATAATCCCAATTAAATGGACAATTGTAAATGTACAAACTATCATTTATTTTTTCAGATTTCTAAAACGAATTGTAAATAAAGGTCAGATTGCAGCGAGGAGAGCAGGGCCCTGAGTAAAGATATGAAAGTGGGTGTTTGTAAACTCTGGACTGACTCATCTCTGATGTACTTGAGACACAACCACTTGTGCAATTAAAGTGAATCAAATTTTACAGTATGTCCCTGAATCCTGAGTGTTAATATCCTAACTGCAATAGTGACAGTTCTGGAACTAGTTAATACAAGTAGTGGTATAGTAGAACCATATGAGTTTTTCAGTGGCCATACCGATGACAAAATCTAGTTACCAGGGTGGCTGATGGCAGATATTTTTCTATATATATATGTGTGTGTATATGTATATATATATATATATATATATATATATATATATATATATATATATATATATATATTATATATATACATATATATATACATATACATACACACACACACACATATATATATATATATACATACATATATATACACATATACATATATATACACATATATATATATACACACATATATATACATATATACATACATATACATTTATATACACATACATTTATATATACATACATATACATATATATATACACACATAGCCTCGCTGTTTCAGAGATGTTATGGCCAGATGACTGGGTTAGAGCATTTCTGAAACTGCAAGGTTTGTGGGGTGCTCCTGGCCAGTAGTGTTGAGTACTTATAGCCCTGGTCAAAGTCGCTCAGGTCTTTATTCCTTCCCATTTCTCCTGCATTTAACACTACATGACTACAAGAACTGATCGTTCGCTTCCCATCTAATCTACCCAATGTATATATTAATAGCCTTCAATACTACAAAGTACAATGATGGCAAATGGGACAGAAACATTGTGCAAATAAAAGCTTATTTTACACAACATTTACTCAAAATTCACAAAAAACATTTAAAAACAAGCTGAGCATTATCAATTGGCAATGTCATCAGTAGATGTAGGAAGGGGAAAAAAATATCAGAAGTGATGGGAAATTAAGACTACTCTTAAACAGTAAATGGGCACAGTATTTGACAAATGCCAATAATAATTAAAAAAATGGCCAAATATCAGATATATTTGTCAATTACTACAAGCATGTGATAAATTCCTTCCACATGCACATTTAAATCTCTAGAGTAGACAGTTCTCCAATTCCCTTTAGATGGATTTTTCTTATTTCCAAGAATTGGAAGACTTTATGAGCCAAGAAATTATATTAATACTAGTTTGAAATAGAATTATTTAAAAGTTACAAGAATGCCTAATTGCTTTTAAAATAAAAAAATAAGTTATTATTCTTTTAAAACATTGTCAAATAAGTGCCATCCTTCCGCTAGAAGTACTAGTCCTGACATGTAAACTTTAATAGTTTACATGTCAGGATCAATAGTTGATTAATAGTTGGTCTTAATGGGTGCTGCCCAGTGATAGACATGGTAGCAATGTACACAGGTGTTCCGTGCCATATCTGTTACTGAATTGTTTTTTAGCTCGGCTGAAATGTCATGTTGTCCAATCAGCATCCAGGACCGGAACTATGGATTTTCTAGTATTCAATAAAGTCTAAATTTCATATGTACTTTATTTAGTGTCATTGTAAAAGGAAAGCAACAAGACAAACACAGTTGGTGCATAAACACAATAGTAAAGGAACTGAAAGCACTCATAGAAACCCAGCAAGTCATGTGTGTGCTAAACCGCATGTGGCCTGAAACATAAGCAGACTGGTGACAGCAGAAGCCACTGATTGGCTATGAACCAAGTAGGTTGTGTTGCCATGGCAGTATGGAAACGTTTCACCTAGTTAGGAGTGTGTCAAGAGGTGTCAATGCATTCTTCACACCAAACCTAAATGCGAAGACTTCCTAATCACTCATTGCCTAAGTTTGTCACTATACTGTAGGTTGTACCCAAACTATAAAGACAGATTCTCCATGTCAACTGGTTCTGATGTCAGAGCTTTGGGCCACTGTGAGAGGTTTAAAGAATAAAGTTTAATGTTAAAAAACTCTAGTTTCAAACTTTGCATGCTACTTGGAATTTCAGTGAGAAAAGCAGTTTTTTCTATGCAGTCATGCAAACAGCAACTTTAGAAGAGAAAACAAGAGAAACAGGTACCTGCATAAAAACATACTCAACCACACAATTTTACTGTGGTGTTACAGCCATGGGTGTTAAGTAATTGAGTAAAAATACTTAAGCATTATTCTTGGGGATTAGTACTTTACTTAAGTGCAATTTAAATGGAATACTTGTACGTTAACTTAATTACATTTACAATGGAAATTTTATTTAAACTTGAAAAGTACTCACTACATTTTTGCAGATCATTTTCTTTTGTCTTACTGGACTGAAGCCACCCTTTTACGGCATCCAACACAGGACAGATGACAGACAGATCAGAGGTCAGTCATTTCAAATGTGAGTGTCATGGCAGCTAAGGGGAGTTCCGACCATCTGCAGAGGGCAATTTCGGATCTGATTTGAGCTTCGGATATGTTGAAATATATTCATATTCAAAATATATACATGCAAAATCTGACGGTTTTTACTCTAAACTTTATTCTAAACATCTGCTTCTTCTACAGATTGGACAGTTATGAAATCAAAATTGATCATTCATGTTGCAAATATATACTGTATATAAAAACAAAAGACTTTGTAATTAAATGTGTAGATGTCATTTATATATACACTTGCCTTCATATTTAAACCATATCTTTGAATTTCTACTCCCTATTTGCTGAATTATTATTTTTGTTGTTAGGCAAATATTAATTATAACAATAACTATAAAACCAGAAATGATAATGATGATAGTGAAAATAAAAAGATCTGAGTAAATATTAACTATGAATTTTATTGAATGAATTTATCCATCTGTTCACCAGCAAGGTTTGGTAGCAAACCTCAGAAAAAAATTCACAAAACCAACAACATTACTAACTTTCTTCAAATCGTTTTTTAAATTTTTTATCTTTCTCTGTGTCAAGGGGCTTGGTGCTCCATCATCTCAATTTGCGAGTGCTTTTTCTTATACAACAAACATTGCATGACTGTTGCAAAGTCTTTGCAAAATAAAATGATGTGGTTCATTACACCTCTCAGTGCAGTTCCGAAGTGAAATGTTCTCCTAAACAGATCAGGTTTTTAAGGTTAATATATTATTGAGATTTAAATGAACAAAACCAACATCCCTACCCTAAACCTTAAATCTAAACCTAACTGATAATGTCATGAAAAACTATTTCTGAAGCAACCACATAATTTTATGGTGCTTCTATGACACTTTAGTCTCACGCGTCGTTTCTCGCGTGCTCTTCAGGACTCGTACCCTGGTCCTTTGTATTGAATAAGCTACACTCTATAAGTTAAGCAAACACACAAATTGATCACACTTAAACAAGCTTGTAAATCTAGTCGTGTAATGCAAGCATTAAAATGAGTCATGCGCACTGATCTATGTATAGATCAGTGGTCATTCGCCACAGTAAGTGTTTATATGTCAAAAGATAGCATTGTGTGAGGAACAGTGCGAAAAGTATAGTAAGTGTTTATGAACTGATAATCTGCCGTTTTACCCATGATTTGAGTGAAAAGGGATGAACGTAATTGTTGTTTTTATGCCTCTAGTGTTCATTCCACCTGGAAATTGCTATGTTATATACAAAAGGCCACATAAAAATCATTGAGCAAAAATGTAGTAATTGTAACATGATTCTATGACCAGGTTGCGAATGGCACTAGGGGAGAAGTATGACAGTCGTCAGAGACAGTAAAAAGGCATCTAAAAAAAAACAATCTAATTTAACAACATCCTCTCTCACACAGTCTCCTCTCTTGATTTAATTCTAGCTAGGATAATTTTTTACTTTGTACCTTTTAAATACTCAAGTACAATTCAAGTCAATAATTTTTACTTACCTCAAGTATTTTTTTGGCTAGATACTTGGACTTTTAATTGAGTACAATTTTCACTCAGTATCCATACTTTCACTTACAGCAAAAAACATGTTTGTAGCCCACAAAAAGGATTTTCATGTAGACAATTATGGAAGGAATACTTGTGGTACAAGCAGTAAATCATCTGAAGGGTCCAGTTGGGCTGAAATATTAATAAATTAATATTTATTAGTAATTGAATAAATACAAGCTAATAAATGGAAAATTACAATTAAATGAATTTGAATAATAACCATATACAATTGAAGTCAGAAGTTTACATACACCTTTCCCTATCTTAGGTCAGTTAGGATCACTTTATTTTAAGAAGTTGAAATGTCATAATAATAGTAGATTATTTATTTCAGAGAATTATTTATTTCAGCTTTTATTTCTTTCATCACATTCTCAGAGGGTCAGAAGTTTACACACACTTTGTTAGTATTTTGTATTTTAAATTGTTTAACTTGGATCAAACTTATCAAAATTGGATGAAAATTTGGATTTCAAAATTTGGAGGTATGCTTGGGGGCAAATTAACAGAAGCAGATTGGCTAATTGCCTAAGGACTTGACAGCATTTTCTAGAATTTTCCAAGCTACTTAAAAGGCACAGTTAACTTGTGAACCATGTAGTGTATGTAAACTTCTGACCCACTGGAATTGTGATGTAGTCATTTAAAACTGAAACAATCGGTCTGTAAACAATTGTTGGAAAAATTACTTGTGTCAAGCACAATGTAGATGTCCTAAATGACTTGCCAAAACTATAGTTTATATGAAATCTGTGGAGTGGTTAAAAAAAAGATCCTCCAATCTCTGTGTAATGTGACATGGAGGATAAGATGTTTAAGGACACTTCCTCACAGTTAAAAGCATCTTTTATATTTATACTGTACATATAAAACACAACCCACACACAACCCACCAGTGCCTCTGAGGAATTACAGTTTGCTGTTAATTCCGTAATGACAAGCCCTGTATAATACCAGATGAAGAAATTGTTGAGCTACACTATACACATGTGAAAAGGTTGGCCATTCAATCTTTGCTGCAAAATCTGACACCCAGTTACCACTCCCAGGCCTAGCCCAGTCCTGCAATGAGCTTAGACCCAATATTTCCTATTGATAACTACAACAAACTATAATTATTAATGTAGTTTAAGTGCTTCATAAAATGCACTACATCTGAAAACAGAACAAATGCAACTGGAATTTTTCAAAGTTCACATGGCAAATGTTTTCAGGTCAGTTGTTTTGTTCTGCATTTTCAAGTGGTAATGTCTGAACTGCCATATGTACTACACATGAAAATAGATATACAGCAAATATTGATGAAAATGTAAACATTTAGATTTTGTCTGAACAGTATAAACCTGCCCATCATATATATGCCCATCCAAAGACCAAAATCAGTAGGCTTCAACATATTCATCATTGTTTAATCAAATTCGAATTAGATATATTTTTCATTATTTCTTATTTTAAATGGTGTCTTTAAAAGTGTTGAAACAATTGGGGAAGCAGAGGAAACGTCATTTATGAAATACAAAGAACCAAACATCTTTAAATTAAAGTTGGGTCTCAGAGGAAGAAATCATAGTATGTAGCTCCATCTTGTGGAGAGATTCACCCTTTACAGTCATCACAGACCTGAAATTGTGTGCAAGTAAAAAGGTTGTTAAAACCTGCAGGGCCTGTAATATTTGCACACAAGTTCAGGATTTTGATATTTCAAATATGCCAAGCTTAATGGAAAATTCCAGGTTCAATACACGTTAAAAAGCTCAATTTACAGCATTTGCAACATAACTTTGATTACCACAAAAAAAAAAAAAAAAAAAAACAAACAAAAAAAAAAAAAAAAAAGACTTGCACCTCCTTTAAAAAACATACAATGGAAGTGAATGGGGCTAATCCATAAGCATTAAAATACTCACCATCTCAAAATTATAGCCATAAGATGAAAACAATTTGCGTGTTTACATGATTTTAGTGTGATAAAATCAGTTACTAACCTTTTAGGTGTAAATTATAGCCAATTATAAAACTTTGTTGCCATGAAGATGTTGTCACCAAATTTTAAAACTACTTTGAAAAAGTTTTAAACAACTTTACAGCTCAAATAAGACGTGTTTTAACAGAGGATATAATGTTATTTAAATACATTTCTGCCTTTAAACCCTCCAAAAATTGGCACCATTCAAATTGGCCTCACTAAAACCTCCAAGTTTTTTAAGAAAAGGTTGGAGAATCAAAATGATTTTTTGTAGTAATAAACATTATACCTCAAATGCTGTTGATTGAGCTTAATTTGTATTGAACCTGAAATATTTATTTAATTGTGAACTGACAGTAGTATGTTAAACACTGAAATATATGCATGAATATCAAACAATAATATGAAGCATTTTGAAAAAAAAAAAAAACCTGGTAAAATTAGCTTGCTTGCAATGCATTTGCTGGTACCTTCTTTTTTTGTAAAAAGCAGAAATTCCTGAAATCTTCACACATCTATTTTTCACACAACAACAGTTCATAGTCACCACATCTGTGAAGCTCCAAAAAACTTATCAAAGCACTATGAATGTACATGATTTTTCACAGACAATCTTTTCCTTTAGTGGGCACAAGAACTGCTGAGATATGATCATAATCTAACTCGAGAACCGGATCAGTCAGTTTCATGAATGAGTCGTTTAGTCCATTGTTTGATTTGTGAACTGAAGTTTTTTCACTGAAAAGAACCAGCTCAAAAATCAATGCTCCACAAATCAGACTGATAAGATTCTCGAGTTTCTTGCTCGAGATTCTCAACCGGTCACAGCAGTTCTCGAGTTAAAATTGAAGTGTATCATTCACTAGTGTCACCAAAAGGAATTGCAAAAATAATAGACTCTGGTTTTGTTAAACAATTACAGTTTAGTCATGAGGAAAAACTTTCTTTCAACCTATAGAACTTACACTTGAAAAAAAAAAAAAACACCCGACTTCTGACAACTCCTTCCCAGATAGTAAGAAGATGTGGGCCTAATCTGGCATACTTTTGGAACTTCTGGTTTGTTTCTGGCAGTCAGTCAACCAAAAGAAACAAAACAAAGACAGACATTAATTTGGCTGAACATTGGCTTGAGACTGGTCAACCAAAATCAGCTGAGATGAAGAAAAAGACGAAGACTTGCTTTGGCTTATTTCTGGCTGATTTGAGTGTGCTTACGAGACACGAATATCAGCTGATGATGTTCAGCCTTTCAATGGGCTCAATTGATCTCCAGCTACATGATGAAATTTATAACAGAGATGCCCTTCTAGAAAAATTTGGTTCAACGATATACAGTATATGTAGATATATACAGATGGTTCAAAAGACTCAGATTGTGGATGTACAGTGGCCACTGATATCAGTATTATCATATCAATATTTATCGTATTCTACTTGAGAATTTACCGATCTGTATGAAGTTTTGACCGTATGTTTGACTGTATGATGGAGTAAATAGTCATATTTCATAACTTATGAAAACAAAACACTTTTGTATTTGTTAGCAGCTCTGGGATAGAGAATCAAGGGGGGAGACATCTGTATAATGTTCAAAAACAGGTTGGTTAGCTCTTATGGGATAGTAAAGTGTCCATTAGTTACAATTCAGACCAATGCAGTAGGTCATTTTCCTACCTACTGTTTCATGAATACTGAGTTTTTTTTTAAGTCCCACTAATTTGACATACTGTATAGCTTTTGGCACAATAGGGAATTAATCACATTCGGACATGGGTACATTTTTAAAAAGCTTCTTGAATGATTCCCCCCATCTGTCATTGGTCAAACAAACATACAGGAAATAATCAGAAAGTATTTTGACATAGTAGAAGTTACATATTTCAGCTTTTGCAGTTTACTTCACTGGAGGTGAAGATTTTTTTTGAAGCTTGACAGACATGATCTCTAATAATGTCCATTTATGGAAAGAGCTTCATGAAAATTGTTGAATTGTAATTCTCTCCTATAAATTGGCATCATATCCTGTGGGCCTACACTTTTCCATACAATCTAACCCAAGGTCATAATGTGCAACATAATTATGTAATTTGCCAACTTCCCTTGACTAACTAACAACAAGATATATGTGAAAAACTTTGGGGGAAAATGCTCCCTAAAGAGAAGACTTGGTGTTTGTTAAAAAACATGCAAAGTAAGAGACAATTATTTACACAACAGGTGATTTACTTAAGTCAAAAGAGTTGTTATGAACTTTTTTCATGCTTACTTTTGATTAGCAGTTTGAAATTTGTTTTTGAACTCCATGCAGGACAGCATCCTGTCTTGGGGGCTAACTTACTTGGGACTCACCATATCAAACTTGTTCAGCCAGCATTCTGTTCTTCAATCATAGTTTTGGTTGTGTTGCAATGTTCAAACGAATCCTAGCACATTCTGCAGCGATGCTGCAAGGGGAAAGAGATGACTTCTTTATTTGATATTTATCAGAACTTGTCCCGTCTTGGATGACGTTGGCCAACTGATTCACCACCTGCTCACAGCTATGAAAGGTAACTCGAAAAGTAAAAAGAACAATAGAAACTTTCACACATTTAAACTATTCGAACAATACAGCAGACATATATTTAGTAAATAAAACAGAGAGAACACTGAGGGTGAATTAGCCTGATCAGAATTTATACAGTATATTGAAATTTTAATTGAATTTTAATTTTTGGAAATGCCGTTTCAAGGCACAATCATTATTTCAAGTTCGATAACACTTCCTAGTGCTTGACGCATGGGCAGAGCTAGGTAGATGGCGCTAGGAAGTGTAATCAAGTTTGAAATTATGATCACTAAGGAGATTGTAGATGTCAAGATTTCTAGTGAATCTTTTGTTACATTTTGGTCTGTTCTCACCCAAAACCGATTGGATCACTTCAGAAGTCAGATTAAAACACTGGAGTCTTATGCATTACTTTTATGCTGCCTTAATGTCCTTTTCGGAGCTTAAAAATTTTGGTCACCATTCACTTGCATTGTAAGGACCTAAAGAGCTGAGATATTCATCCAAATATCTTTTTATTTCATTCCCTTTTTTCTCCTATATTTGACATACCCAATTCCCAATGCTCACTAGGTCCTAATGGTGGTGCAGTTGCTCACCTCAATCTGGGTGGCAGAGGACAAAGCTCAATTGCCTCAGTTTCTGAGAAAGCCAGTCTGCGCATCTTATCACATGGCTTGCTGGGTGTGTAACTGCGGAGACTTAGTGTTGTGGAGGCTTAGTCTATTCCCCACGATCTTTGTGCACATCTTACAACTTACTTGCAACTTGCTTAGGAGGCCCAGCTGGAGTCACTTAGCACACCCTGGATTCGAAGTTGTGACTCAAAAATTTTTGGTTTGTTTTTTTTGCAGAAGAAAGTCAGTCATACGCATCTGGGATGGCATGAGGGTGGGTAAATGATGACAGTAAAAATATTTCGGTAAAATCTTTCTTTATAAATGCACCGCACATAGTTGGAAATACATCAAAATGATCAAAGATGTTCATCAAGTGCATGATTATATAGACCAATAATGTATAATTGTGCACATGGGCACAATTATTTTTCAAAACATAATTTTTTTTAAAAACGGGTAAGATGCACAACAACTACCAAAGACGTCTGTCTAGTGCATGTTAATGTAGAAACATAATTCAACATAGTCCAGATGGGCACAAGGTGTCCTATGTAAGTCCTCT
Organism: Moxostoma hubbsi; assembly: GCA_032164185.1. Classification (NCBI taxonomy): domain Eukaryota; kingdom Metazoa; phylum Chordata; class Actinopteri; order Cypriniformes; family Catostomidae; genus Moxostoma; species Moxostoma hubbsi. Next base: position 12,742,845 of record JAVLUX010000014.1, on the reverse strand, counting down.
TTGGTGTGCAGGAATACTAGGCCTATCTGTCCTCTCTCTCTCGGTTTACCATATGAGCACCAGTGGGTGGGGCCAAAGGTATTTGTGATGTAAAAGTAGCCGTTAATGTCATTGCTGTCGAGGCAGTCATGAATTAATGTGCCCTGAAGTGAAGTAGGAAAACCACAAAAGTAGAGAACAAGGTGTTTTTTGCAGCATTGAAGAGTAAGATTTGAGTCCTGAAACTAACAGTATATTTTTATAGTACAATGGCCTCTTATATCATAATATGAAGGAAAATTTGATTCCACTGACATGACTCCTTTAAAGAAATACATTTGCTAAAAAGACATCTTTTAAGAGCCTTCTCATCTTTCCAGAATCATTTGTTTTCATTCTGACTGGCTGAATTTAATGTTTGTGTTAAGAAAATAACTGTCTGTCCATGAAAGCCCATTTCAATCAAGCCAAACGTTTCAAGATACCAACACTGATAAATATCTAGAGCATGTTTGAATTTGTCAGTGTGTGAACATCATAGTTTAAAAATCTCTTCACAGTACAAAAGCTCTCATGATTTGAAGAGAACAATGAAGAGCATAAAGATGAAAGTGATGTTTACCGTTAACACAGCAATAAAAAAAATATAAATAAATTCTTCACAGTAATACAGACCAACTTTTGACATTAAGCTTTGATTTTTTTTATGACAAATGAGAATAGAAAAGAAGACCAATGAGGGGAAAATACATGGATAATTGAAATAGAAACCAAAAAGGTTGTGAAAAGTGTATTCTTTTAGCTTGAAATAGCACACCAATAAAATACATGTGCTGTAACTCAGGTAGTTTTCCCGTAACTGTTTGTGGACCTCCCTAGTCTGGCCTCCCACCCCTTCACTACAGCATGTGCTTATATATAGATACTGAGACACAAACCACCTAGGATTTGTACCCATTCCTCCAGTCCTCTCTCTTCTCCAATATGTTCACATGGTTGCTATCTCTCTCGGTGACTGGGGCTTTGCTGCTGCCCCTGAGCTGGGGTAAGTACAAACACCACCCCCTTACCCAGCTGCCTTGGGAAATGCATGCCTATTAGGATTGCGTTTAGTGTGTAGATGAGATGTTTGGTGTGATATGATTACTGCATATAACTCAAAGAGGGCACAGATTTCATAAAGATTCTCATAATGAGGAGTGTTTATGTCTCTCAGCTGGTAAAGCATGGTGCTAGCAACAAAGGGGTCATGGGTTTAATTCCTAAGTAATACGCAAACGTATAAACAAATACATTGAATGCACTTTAAGTTGCTTTGGATAAAAGTGCACTGCAAAATATAGTTTTCATACTGAGGATTGTTTTCTATTTTCTGGTAAAAATAGCTAAACATGCTCAATACAGCAAAAAACTATATGCCAATGGTGTAAACTAGTTTTCCATTTGAATCAAGCTTTTCTTTTTATATCACTGGAAAATATTAGTTTTTTCTCATTATAAGCATAAAAGGAGACATTTCATAAAGTTTTGTTATTCAGCTTGACTTTCTTACTTTTCTTCACAGCAAATTAGGAAATGTGAAGTGATAATCATGAAGAACAGGGGGAGAGAACAGGGTTGTCCTATATGTCAGTCATGGTTGAGTAACACCTACAAATTATGCTTTCATGTTTCTACAGGACTCAATCTGTTCCATTTCATTCTGTGTTTGAACAAAAAAGTGCAGTTCAGTAATACAACTCTGCATCTTGCCTCTGATGTAATTGGAGTTTTCAGTGTAAATATTGTTCATGTTGATGCCTGTCAGAGGGGGTAACTCAAATGATCGTGAGCCAGTGTCAAACCTTATCTGTGGTGGGGGGCATGGCTGGCATTGTTCACATAGATGACATATCCTGGGAATTTTCACTGCAATATTGTGAAGGTTATCTTTTATAACTACAGAAGAGAAGAGAAAAAGCCAGGGAAGAATTTGAGAATGCTTTAACCCTGTTCTGGTCAAATCCCGAACAATACTGCAACCAATATGCCAACAGCACAGCTGTGCCTAAGCATAACAAAAGTGATATTTCAGCTTTTATAAGGCAAAACATAGGCCAAGTGTATGAAGGCCTGTGATATAAACAATAAAGCATGAAGAAACATCTCTACAATGGCTTCATCTTACACTGCAGTCTACAGCCTAAGGTGCTGTGTCTTAATGACAAAAGAAAGCAAAAATCAGGGATTAAAGGAAGGGTAGTTCAGAAATTTCTTTTGGCTGTCGCCAGTCAAGCTCTCCAAATTGAATCTACCCAAGGTTAGAACACATACAGATCGTGTCTAAGCTTGTTTAAAAAAAAAAAAGAGAGAGAAAATGAGCTTGGCGAAATGGTGATAATGCTACGGCTCATTTGTTCCTGGTGGGACAGATCTAATGCATCTCTTTGGTAGAGTTCTCTTGTGGGTGAGGTTTGTCGTTAGGGTCAAGTGTACTGAAACTAAACATTCCTTGCTGTTTCTGCAACTTTGAGCACTTTTATGTTACAGAGGTAGACTTACAGTAAAACTAAAAAAATGCTACTTTTTCTTTAAGTTTTATGAAGATCATCAATGGCATCATACTTTCAACTAATGCTACCTCAGATTTTAGAGCCAAGTTGATTTTTAATAGATTATTTTAACTTCCAAAATGTAGGCCTGTTTGTTTATGATAAATAAATGGAATGATTATTGTATCATATAAAAACAACTTCATTTATTTTTCTACTTTTCAAATGCATTTTATAAATACATTTTGTTTCAACCTTTAACCTGTGAAAATATATCATACAAATTTAGGGATGTCCCATTACAGATACTGGTATAGGAATCTGGCCTGATGCTGCACTCTAATTGTACATGTGCAAATGCTTTGATACCAAAAACTAGTAACATCTGACGAATGAATGCCTTTTAGAGCTCCTTGGCTCATTCAAGGAAAACACCATCATAAGCATTGCACACCTTGTTTGTTGCAGCCTTAAGTGGTTTAATAATCACATTAGGTCATGTAGAGACCTGCTTTTCCATAAGTGAAAAGCTACCGTCAAAAACATAGAAATGGCAGTGCTTCATAATAAAAGCATCTGCCAAAATAAAAAATCTATTTATGGTGACAAAAAAAAAGAATGACAGAAATATATCATTACTTTACAGTTATGTAATATTCACTGTAATACTACTACTAGTACTGCTAATATATCAACAGTAATTGTTCTGTTAGCTCACCCAAAAATGTAAATCCTCTCATGAGTTACTCACCTTTAAGCCATCCCAGATGTAACTTTCCATCTTCAGCATAACCCCTCCTTCAGCAACCATTTAAGCAATATCTCAATATCTGTGATGCGATTGAAGCATATTAAGTCAATGTACTATTGTAGATTTAACAACTTTTTTAGGCTAGTCAAACTCGATTGAATAGTTTAATTTAATTGATTTTCTTATGTTGGTCGAATTTAATTTTATTACTCATTAGTATTAGCAAGTGTATCAGGACAGCGAAACTGTTGCAGTCAATTTGATAGCAGTTGGTTATAGAGCCAAGCAACAACAATAAAAACAATTTTGAATGTGAAAATCCATCCTCAACCTAAGCACAAGTGCCAATTTTTACCACAAAGGCAACTTTCAAAACTCTAGCCTAAAAGTCACTCTTTAAGCACCAATATAACAAAAACATTAAACATTAACAAATCTCCTCCGATTCACATTTTGCTCAAAAATGCATAAAATAACACTTTATTTCAACATTTGTTAACCCCATTCAGTCCCATGCAAAGCATGCTGGGAAATGGAAATTCCCTGCCCAGTTTCATCAATGCAAAAAAAGTATTTATGTAGTCCCTACTCAAATGGTTTAAGTAAACTTCAATTTTACATATTGAATTGGATAGAATGCATTGAATTCAAGTTGTGACAAAATATTCTGGAATTGTATTTCCTTAGTTTAACTAAATAACCTGCAAAAATCTGGTTTCTTTTTGGTACTGGTTCTCATTCTCCCAAAAGAATTACAAAAAATAATATATATATATATATATATATATATATATAAGATTTGATCTTTTAAAAGGACACAGTGAAAGAAGTTCAAGAAACACTGATCTATTCAGTCAACTTGGTGTATTTGTCCTTTCAAGAGTGGTGTGATGGTTTTGAAATGAAAATATACACAGATTGTTTGATATCATTAAAGCTATTCTCAACTTGCAATACTGTATATGAAGGAATTCAATTTGATTGAATCACAGTATAACAACAAACTTTATGTTTTGAAAAATAATTGTGCCCATGTGCACAATTATACATTATTGGTATGTATAATCATGCACTTGATGGACATCTTTGATCATTTTGATGCATTTCACACTAAATCAGAGAATGATAGAATTGGACACAATGGGCTTGCAAAATATGCATATACCTCATATCAGACATGAGGTGTAGAGAAGTATAACCCAATATGCATTTATCCAATGCAACTTACAATGTTTTCAAGCTAAACATTTTATTAATGTGTGCATCCTTGGGAATGACCCCATGCCCTAAGGTACAAACTCCAACTCCATGTTATCCTGGAAATCAGATCTTTCATTTCATGGTTCATTCCTAGTGCTTAGCTTGGCTACATGTTCTGTCTCTTAGGAAAAAGACAGCACACTCTGCTATTGTGCTGTCTCATCTCATTGAGCCTTTCATTCTTTGAAAAATGATAAATAGCATCACTTGAACAAAAGCCTCTGGGTAGAGAAATTATAACATTTCTATTCTTAGCTGAACCTACAGATAATATCTACAAAAATAATTGTGTTTAGCCAATGGCTATATATATAAGTAAGAAAGTTGTAATGGCATCCCATGGCACAGCAGAATAAAATTCCTAAATTCTGTTTCAATGCTACAATGTATTCATTATTCTGCTGGGTCAATCACAGCATTCTGCGGTCAAATATTTTCATTTAGTGATCACCAAACTTTATAATTTACCATAGTCCCAGGCGAACCATTTTTATTGGTCAACACTGAGGCAAACCATTTTTATTGGTCAATATTTAATGTTAATTTGTTTGTTTATTTGGTAAGCAGTTATATGTAATAAGCAGTGCAATGGACAGTCAGTGGGTCATCATTGCAAAATAAACCCATTGATGATGATACAAGACCCGATCAATCTATCTGGGTTTATTTGGCTAAAATTACTGTACATTATCCCTTAAATGCTTATTGTTGTTTGATTCATAAGAAACAAGGCAGTGCAAATAACAAACGGTTTCTATAGATATTCCCAGATGATTGTTTTTTTTTAATCCTCACAGGTTCTTCAACTGACAAAGAAGATTATGACGATGTGACATCAACACCAGATTATGACTACAATTCTACTTTTGACTACTATTTTTACAGTACGTTATCATGTTACTTTGGACTGCTGGAAAGTACATTAATCCAAAAACAGAACCTATTATTGTGAGATGTCTCATACTTGTTTCCATTTCAGATGGCACAGCCAGTGTAAATTATGATCAGCATGCAATTCTTGATGAAAACAGTGGAGATACAAAGAGAGCAAACAATGTCATTGGGCAAGATGCTAATAATCAAGGGAATAAGGTACAGTGGCATAATCACAACCGTATTGTTATCCACGAGCATCAAATGTCTAAAAATGTAATTAACCAGCCTCTGCTTTCTTTGGTCAAAAAGAATAACACGATTTATAATACTGTGCTATACAGACAATCCCTTGAACAAGCAACAGTTTGATTACTCTATTTAACCCTGAACATATAGGCCAAATAGGAAATCAAAGTCAGAACAATTTTACTGACTCTTTATCAAAACTTTGTTGTTTTTTAGGACTCTTCGCCAGTGTATAGACACTATATAATGTTAACTGGACTGCTGGTACTTCAAGTCTGCCAGCTGACATGAATAAGGCAGTCCACAGTGGACCAAACAAAGATGAGTTGAATCGACCAGTCCTATGTCGTAGGTGCTTTTTATAGAATAGAATACACCGTAGTCTAGATGCAGAAAGATTGTGATAATTTATGATTGTGCTACATGTCAAGTAAACAGTTTCTTACATATCGTGTCTCCATTATATATATTAAGCTGCTGATGTAAGAGGACAGGCCATAACATCTTCGGTCTGCATAAAAGGTCAATATTGATTTTAAGTGAAACATCTTTGGGAAAAACAAATCTTTGTAAGAAATGGCTGAGTTGTTTCAAGTAATTGTATCTTCTATATCTGACTTGAAATGGGCACAGACTTTACACATTTTCAACCCTATATCCAAGAATATGTACTGTAGATGTATATTCATTACTTGAGAAACTTTTCTGAGAAATGTAATCTACACTTTCACACTTATATTCCCTTATGAAAAAAAAATATTCAAATACAAAAACTAAATAACTGTGGTAGTGTTGTCTTACTGATTGCTCATGTCTAATTTAAGTTTGTAATTTCCAGCAATAAGTGTAAATGTATTTAATCTTTAACATAAAAAAGGATTTAAATACATTTCAATAACAGTAACTAAGCAGAAAAAGTAAAATGTGTCAGAGAAAGAATAATATAAAAGGGTGATTAAAAAAAAACAACAACGAGGAAAAGCAAAAGCAACTAAATAAGCACTAAATGGAGGTGTAATGGTCCAGATCTAGTTCTGGAACTTCCACATGCTGAGCTGTTGGATAAGCCACGCCCCCTCTTTCCAAATCCCTGCACATCAAAGATATCAAATGAGCTTTATTGAGGCTGACACAGAGCAGAAGTGGTTGTCAAAAACCACAGCAGTTAAATAGCACCCTCAACTGACAACTGTTATGAACAACATGGCATAAAGGCATTAAGCCTCAATAATTCAACTACTACACTATGAGAATATGCAAAAATTATTGACAGCCAGAAAGTGTCAGAGAATGCAGTCCACGTACACATTTTTGTTTTGATTACTGGCCACATTTTATTCAGTAAAACTAAAACATTTGCTCCCTGACCTATGTACAACCAAGAATGTACTCAAACATGCTGCTTAAATTAGTATACAGCCATAAATAACATTAATTTCATATACTGTGAGACAGGTCCCAGAGCTCTGCTCCCAACATCCTCATTAAGCATCAGCAGTATGCTGTACCACTAGCTCGCTAAACCACACACAAATGCATGACAGTTTCCTGAAAAGACAGAGACAAATAGGCTTCAGTTTTCTCTCTTCTGGTCTCATATGAGGGTCATTTTCTGTATTATCTTCAGACAATAATTGACAAATTTAACAGATAAAATGCTTCCCATTTGTATGAAAATTGCCTGCTACAAACTAATGTTCGACAGGTTTAAATATTGGTCTATTCTACTGGACCGATTAAAATAAATAAGTATAAAATGTCTGTATGCAAACACAACTGATTTAAATAATCTATTCTTAGTAAATGCAACATCAATACACATGTACATTCAGGTCACCACAGTGCCTGTTCCCAGGTCCTTTCATAAGAAAAACAATTATTCTGAAGAGGATGCATCTAAAGCAATCATTGCTGTATCTTTCAAGCCACTTATTATCTGTGAACAGGGGTGAGTATCAATCATTGTAGAAATTTTGGAAATGTATGTATTTGTCCCCCTACACTGAAAAATATTTGGAGAGGGGTTTACTTAAAAAAACAATTTCCATGCAGATATAGCTAGTACATTTAACAGACCATATTTTCAATTAAAGTCTACAAACAGTTCTTGGTGGCTTTAATGGAATAAAATTCCGGGTTCAATACAAGTTTAACTCAGTCAACAGCGTTTTTTGGCATAATGTTGATTACCACTAAAAAATGTTTTGACTAGATATGTCCCGATCGATCAACCGCAGATAAAAACCGGCCGATATCGTGCCTAGATTTAGGGCTGATCTTTTTTGCAGCATGCAGGCAATCACACATACACTGCTCCTCTAAAGAATGAGTGCTTTTTAAGCACTTGAAGCATGACAGTGTGGCCTACGGAGGGTGAGTTGTTGGCAATTCTAAGCATTCACGAATTTAAACTTTCAGACATGTAATTGCCTTTTCTGATGAAAAAATAAATAAATATCCAAGCTCGGCAAAAAGCTATATCCAGTCTCCCAAAACCATGTGGAAAAATGTGTTCTGGTCTGATGAGATTGAGATGGAACTTTTCGCCTAAAATTGTTTGGTGCAAAAACAACACCGCACATCAGCAAAAGAACACCATACCCACAATTAATCATGGTGGTGGCGGCATCATGCTTTGGGGCTGCTTTTCTTCAGCAGGAACTGGGGCTTTAGTGAAGGTGGAGGGAATCATGAATAGCTCCAAGTACTAGTTAATTTTGACACAGAACCTTCTGGCATCTGCTAGAAAGCTGAAAATTTTGAGATCTTTCACCTTTCAGCATGACAATGATCCAAAGCTCACATCCAAATCAACAAAAGAATGGCTTCAGCAAAAAAAGATGAATGTTTTGGAATGGCCCAGCCAGAGCCCAGACCTGAAGCCTATAGAAAATCTGTGGGGGAACCTGAAGAGAGCTGTACACAGGAGATGCCCTCACAATTTGACAGATCTGGAATGTTTTTGTAAAGAAGATTGGGAAAATATTCCCAAGTCAAGATGTGCCAAGCTAATAGACTCCTATCTAAACAGACTGAGTGCTGTAATAAAATCAAAGGGTGCTTCAACTAAGTATTAGTTCAGGGATGTGTACACTTACGCAGTTAGTTTATTCTACGTTTTTTATTTTTATCTCTGAAATATGTCACTTTGGTTTTCAGTGGAATTGCATTGGTTGTCATTTTTACATTAAAGGTGCAATCAGGTTTTTTACATCACAAAAATCTGCTGTTTTAACAATGGTGTAGACTTTTTATATCAAATGTACATGTTCTGACATGCTGAGATGTGGTGCTCATGCAGGGAATGTGAGTTCAAGTCTGATTTGCAACACTTCTGGATCAGTTTCATCTCTTTACTCTTATCTATTATCCAGAAAAAGAAATAAAGGAGGGTTCCCACTCTTTTTGATCTAAGAATTACCATGACTTCTCCATTTGCTGATGATTACAGGATGAGGAATTTTAAAGGTACACTCTGTAATTTTTTCCTAAATAAAAGTTTAACTCCTAAAAGACATGAATTATAATTTTGCAATATATGTAGGAAAACATGACCAGCCGAATACTGCTCACTTAATTTTAGTAACTGTCCTGTTTTTTGATACTTTCACTTTTATTGATTAAAGTAATTATGTCCGACTGTGAATACTAGATTTCAACAATGGCATCTGAAATTGAAAACTATTGATTTTAAATTATGCTGTATCCAAGCCGCTAGGTGTCAATGTAATTCCAAGATGACACAAAGACAAAAATTACTGAGTGCACCTTTAACAAATGTATAGAAAATTGCACTCAAAGAGAGCAATTTCTAACTAATAAAATACTTTTGAGCTTAGGATAGTGCGGACAAATATTAGTCACTATATTAATTTCCAAGAATTTTTCCAGGCCTGGAAACCACAATTTTCAAGTGGGAAACATAAAGAAAGAACAAGCATGAAACTTGTGCTGTGGCTTAGCTATCAGCACACAATCTGCAATACATTGAGCTGTTGTTGTGCTTACATACATGTGATGTGGGTTTGAGTTTGGCTTGCATCACTTTCCAGTCATGTTCATTTCCTATCCTCTCCCCACTGTCAATAAGAAAAACTTAAGAAAAGGTCCAAAACAATCATAAAAGTTCTGTAATCAAAAGCCATGGATAATTTTAAGAGAAACAAAACTAAACAGAATAGTAGTAGTAAAGAAAAAAAAAAAAGAAAGCTACATATAAACAGTTACATTTGTGTTAAGTGCAAAAAGTATTTCCCGAACGGCCATCGCTCGATCAAGCAGCCCGAGGCAGTCTGGACACCAAGTCGCGCTCACCGACGCCCTTGCGGCGCTTTACTGCAGCACCTAACACATTTGCCCATTCACATGAAGCGCCTGGATTTCAATAGATGAGACGCGTGATCTCATCATATATTCACCACATTTCTCCTGATACCAACGGAGACCTCACATGCAGCGGCGATAGCCTACTAAGACAACCCGCACCCATCACACATTAATTTCTGCCTTTCACTTTTTTTTCCGAACACGCAAATGGGAGTTTCTCACATTATAAGAAATGTTTTTTTTCAGGAACAGTAATCAACTGCTTATTTGCTCAGCTGAACGATCTAGTATATGCGACTGTATTGGGCTCGTGCGGACCACACAGTGAGTGCTTTGTGGAACTGTGATGTTTTCCTTATCTTAAGCTCCTTTATCGTCAGTTTTGATCTGCGATTTTAAGATGCCGAGGTTGCAGTATCTAAATAGCACTAGTATGCCAAACCACAATTATGAATGGAGCTACGAATACTACGACGACGAAGAGCCTGTGTCTTTCGAGGGACTCAAAGCACATCGATGTAAGTTTGTTATATTAAGTGCATTATATTTTGATGTTTCTATGTGATGTGTATTTTGTCGTCTATCTGTCATACGGATACAAATATACGGACAGTCCATCTATCCATCCATTCACACATAAAACTTATTTAGACATATAATACAATTATATTTTTTATATTATCTTAATTATGTATTAGACACAATTTTATTTACTTAATTAATTTGTATTAAAAAATATAAAAATTGTATTAAATAGTTATTAATGATTGAATATTCAGTTGTAATCTATCTATCTATCTATCTATCTATCTATCTATCTATCTATACATACATATACATATACATAGTTGAAGTCAGAAGCTTACACACACCTTGACCAAATACATTTATTTAAACTCAGTTTTTCACAATTCCTGACAGAAAACATTCTCTGTCTTAGGACATTTAGGATCACAACTTTATTTCAAGAATGTGAAATCTCAGAATAATAGTTGAGAGAATGATTTATTTCAGATTTTATTTATTTAATCACATTCCCAGTAGGTCAGAAATGTACATACACTTTGTTAGTGTTTGGTAGCATCACCTTTGAATTGTTTAACTTGGGTCAAATTTTTTGGGTAGCCTTCCACAAGCTTCTCACAATAAGTTGCTGGAATTTTGGCCCATTCCTCCAGACAGAACTTGTGTAACTGAGTCAGGTTTGTAGGCCTCCTTGCTCGCGCACGCTTTTTCAGTTCCGCCCACAAATTTTCTAACGGATTGAGGTCAGGGCTTTGTGATGGCCACTCTAATACCTCAACTTTGTTATCCTTAACCCATTGTGCCGCAAGTTTGGAGGTATGCTTGAGGTCATTGTCAATTTGGAAGACCCATTGACGACCGAGCTTTAACTTCCTGGCTGATGTCTTGAGATGTTGCTTCAATATAGACATATTTTTCCTTCCTCATGATGCCAACTATTTTGCGAAGTGCACCAGTCCCTCCCGCATCAAAGCACCATGATGCTGCCACCCACACACTTCAGTGTTGGTATGGTGTTCTTTGGCTTGCAAGCCTCACCCTTTTTCCTCTAAACATAACAATGGTCATTATGGCCAAAGAGTTCAATTTTCATCAGACCAGAGGACATTTCTCCAAAAAGTAAGATCTTTGTCCCCATGTGTACTTGCAAACTGTAGTCTGGCTTTTTTATGGTAGTTTTGGAGCATTGACTTCTTCCTTGCTGTGTAACCTTTCAGGTTATGTCAATATAGGACTTGTTTTACTGTCGATATAGATACTTGTCTACCCATTTCCTCCATCTTCACAAGGTCCTTTGCTGCTGTGCTGGGATTGATTTGCACTTTTTACACCAAACTACATTCATATCTAGGAGACAGTGGTCCCATGGTGTTTATACTTGCGAATATTGTTTGTACAGATGAATGTGGTACCTTAAGGCATTTGGAAATTGCTCCCAAGGAAGAACCAGTCTTGTTGTGGTCCACAAATTTTTTCTGAGGTCTTGATGATGCCTTTTGATTTTCCCATGCAGTCAAGCAAAGAGTTTGGAAGCCTAAAATACATCCAGAGGTACAACTCCAACTGACTCCAATTAGCCTATCAGAAGCTAATTACCTAAAGGCATGACATCATTTTCTGGAATTTTCGACTGCTTTCAACAGCTTAATGGCAAGGTTAACTTGGTGGATGTAAACTTCTGACCTACTGGAATTGTGATATAGTCAATTAAATGTCAAACAATCTGTCTGTAAACAATTGTTGGAAAAATTACTTTGTCCTAAATTACTTGCCAAAACTATAGTTTTGCTAATATGAAAAATGTGGAGTGGTTAAAAAAAAAAAAAAAAAAGTTTAAATGACTTCAACCTAAGTGTATGTAAACATCTGACTTCAACTACATTTACATACACCGTAATATTATAAATTCTTCACATTTTTACAGATCTCATTTTAGCTATAAATTATTCACATTTTTACAGATCTCATTTTAGCTGTAGTGTAATTTTGACCAAATTTGTAATTTATGTGAATTCCCAACATTTGCAATTTTGGTGATGTTAGTAGAGACCGTAAAAAAAATAGGATACATTTAAGTTAATTAAATTGTGTTTTCTTGCAGATTCCATTGTGATCGGCTTCTGGGTGGGACTTGCAGTATTTGTAATTTTCATGTTTTTTGTTCTGACTCTCCTGACCAAAACAGGAGCCCCACATCCAGAGTATGTACATTTTTACAATGAACTGCTAAATATTGCTTCACTTATCTGTAGTGGCAAGGGAAAATTCCTGTAGAACAAATAAAAGTGAAGGTTTCTCTTTTGATACCTATAGGGCCAAACTCTTCTCTCTGTACATCTGTTGCACAATCATGATGTACTGAACCAAGCCAGTGTTTTAGCATCCCCAGTCTGGCTGCTATTTTGCCACCTAGTTGCCTCATTATCTTGCCTTTGGTGCAGAGCACTCTGTGTGTGTTTTTATGTGTGAGTGTGCAGACTGCCTCGCTCTAATTAGATATCTCTGCTAGGTCAGTGTCCCCGGAGTAACTCTGTGTTAGTCCAACAAAAGATCTTTTCAGAAAACTTTGATTAAACTGACTGCGATCTGCAACCTCAGCCCAATAAGCATAAGCTCCAACAACTTTAATCTTGACAAGCTCGATCAGTCGCAGCGACAACCATATTATTTGATACTGCTTTAAGTTTTTATTTAGAATCCAGTCTGGTTCCTTGCTTCTTGTGTGCTTGTACATACACACATGCAAATTAATGTGTGCAAATGCATCCAAATGTATGCACACACTTAAACACAACACATATATCTCCTTCAGCATTCTAGCAAGGAAACAGAATGAAAGGCAAATTAGTATCCAATAACGACCTAAATCTTTCTATATTCAAATGCACTGGACAACTAATTTTAAGGGTGTTTATTGTCCGGCATATAATTTCACTCTTTTATAATAGTGAGGCACTAAAAGACCCGTACTCTGGTCTAATGAAGCAGTGGTGTAGCCCAGGGACCAAGCTGGCTGTCTGTAAAGCATTCTTTTAATTAAACAACTCTATAGATATTAGTCATCCATTTTCACAGCACAGTAATGACCTCTTAGTAAAGATCACAGAAAAGACGAAAGCAATACGTGAGTTCCCATTCACATGCATGCACAAACACAGATGGAGTATAGAATATGGAACAAGGCTAAGAGTACTCTCACACTCCAAAAGCACTGGTGCTGATTTAATTCTCTGTTGCAAAATAGCAGCAGAATAGTTATCAGTCTAAGAGTGCTAAATATGGTTACGTCCATACACAGTTTGGTTTTACATGAGTGACAATCATATTCCAAAACCAAACTGACCTTCAAGACTCGCAACTACATGTTGAGAGTGATTTTTCGTCAACCGTGTTATGTGAATGGAAACACTGGACAATTTGTGAACAAATTGAGAGCTGCTCCCATCAGATATGTGGTTTAGGAATTACCCAAATGCTGCACTCTACACTGTTAAAAACTAAAGTGTTCGAAGTTACTGTTGGTAAATTGCCCTTAGACGGATTAACTCGTACCTCAATTGTTTATCAAATAATATTATTGCTTTTCCATCATCAGGCTGAATGGTTCTGAGCATGGTGAGTAACGGTTCCAGTAGGATTTCTACTTCAGTACGGTTCAGTATGGTAAGATTACAAACAGTCCCTGGCCTGGATTTCTCAGCATGGTTAGCTAACCATCATAAGGACAGAGATCCACAATAGTGGATCGCTTTTAGCCAATTCCGTTGTGCTGTGTTTTATTTCCATTGCGTTTTTAGCATTTACTTGCATTGCTAATGTTGTTGTGTTGTGCACTAGAGGTCCGAAGGGGCCTTAAAAGTGCTGTAAGTGATTTTTTTATGGAATGCTATGCAGAAAATTTTCCTATCAATGAAATAAGTGTCCTGAGATATCTCACCGGTCTCTGTGAGAGTTCTAGACTCTGTAAACAGCAAACAAAAATGTGTCTGCAGTCTTTGACACTTTATGGCTGTCAATCATTTTGCATATTCCCAGTGTTGTAGTTGAAGCAGATTATTGAGGCTTAATGGCATATTCAGATTCAAAATAGTTGTCATTTGAGAGCGCTATTTTGCTGCTGTTGTGTTTGACAACCCTGGGAACATGCACTTTTGAGGCTCTTCTGTTTAGTGTTGGTCTCAACGCTATTTTTGATGTACAGCGTTTTGGAAAGGGGCGTGGCTAATTCAACGGATAGTCTCGTGAAAGTTTAGTATTACTAAAATCACTTACAGCAACTTTAAAATGAAGCTTGAACCCGACCCGTAACCGAGGCAGTATGACCCTACCCTATCCGACAGGTACCGTCAGATTTTAAGATCGAACTGGACCAAATCCCAAAAATTGCTCAAACTCTTTATAATTTATTATCCAAACAAGTATTGTTGCAACTCTCACAAGTATTCAAACCTGAACCTGAATACTTGGAAAAACTGGTTCTGGGTGCAGATCTCTATTGTGCATCCCTGGGCCACTGTAGGATTTCACAACTCCACAGTGGATAAAGAAACCGTAACCGCATCTATAAGTCCGGATCGATACGGAACGGCAGGTCCACAACGAGAACCATTCAGCCCAATGGTGGAATTGAAGTGCTTATTGTAATAAATCTTTCCTGTGTTTTAAAGGCTGCCATCTTTTAGATTTACTTTAGTTACTGTTATGTTTACAGGCATTATCAACACCCACCATGAGAGTAAAAAAAAAAAAAAGGAACTTGACTGTGGTTTTTTGTTCATGCAGACATTATTCAATCTGCTCTTGTTGCCTGTTGTAAAAACAGAACAAATCGAGTGTTAAACCTGCTTGTAATTATGGTTGCCAACTCCAATTGCTGACTACGTGAACGTAGCCAATGGTTACTGGTATTGCTCATGGCTATGGCAAGAATAGAAAAGGGGCTTAACTTTGGTTATTAGTTCATATAGATATTATTCAATCCACTTTTGTAAGCAGTTGTATGAAAAGGATGTGGATTTCCAAAATGTAGGATGGCAGGGGAAGACTCGTTCGTATTTATGAGGAAAACACTACCTGGTTGGTTAGGGTTAGCTTTAGCTGTAGTGTTAGAATTTAGTTCTAGTTCTCAGAAAAATTACAGAAGGTAGTGCTTTCTTGATGAATATTATAGATTCATCCAATTAGGTAGGCTATGGCTTTCATCATGAATATAAATGACTTTAGAGAGCAACAGTGCCCACCCACTTTTTCAGGCATTGGGGTTCCAGAAGTATTTTTTCCATTACATTTTTTCATAGGCTTCTCATAAAATTGTTTGGAGGCATGTTTTGCGGGCTTTGTTGGCTGTGGTTATCTGAATAGTGAAGCTTTTTTTCTGCTGGACCATGGGTACTGTAGTTGTTTACTAGGAATTCTGCTGTTAAACATGGACTGATGGCTTCAATGGAAGCATATATCATTGATGAACAACCACAGAGCTCATGGTAAGTTTGACTTTAATGGTTAAAATCAATTAATCTATGGAAAGAATGAATGGTATTTTTACTTCTGGAATCAGATTGTTACACTCAATTACCCTGCCATTCTACAATTCAGACATTTGTGAACAGGACAATTTGTGAGTCACTTCTGTTTTATTGTCAGTGTTGCTAAACACTGCCAATGTGAACATAGCCTATTAGAAAGGCAATATATTGCTCTTTAATGCCACATATGAGGTTTTGCTTCCATAGTTAAATTCTTCCTTGCTCTTGTGCTGTCTCCAACCTGCAGGGCTGCCGAGCCTTATGAGAAATGGATGCGCCTCACCAGCTGTGCGGAGGGTCTCAGGGGTCAGCGTGTGGCAGATACCCGGACGGGTCTCTCTCGCCCTTTACTGGAGGAGTCCCGGTCTTTTTTTCACTGTTACATCAATGAGGAGGAACGAGAAGGGGGCAGGGCTCTAAATGATGCTAATGGTGCCATCCATAGCAGTGGTGTCTCCAGAGGGCAGGTGGAGACTGTCGGTCTAGTCCTCCAGAATATGGTCTTGGAGACTAGGGCGGAAAGAGAGGCTGCACTCCTTGCCCATTTCAACATTCCCAACTTTGTGAACTCTGACCTGAGCTCAGCTCTGGGGGAAGATGACTTACTGCTGGGTGATCCACCAATCATAATGGAGGAGGCCCGTCCTCATTGTACGCATCACATCATTGACTAAATCACAAGTTTTGGACTTCCGGTGGAGGTTGAGGATGCTTGAAGATGCTTTTATTCACTCATAATGGCTCCATCATTATCTTCAACTCATTCTATGATCTCCAGAGGTGGAGATTGATAATGTTTAGCTTCAAGACATCCACACCTCACCTCCACACTAAGATGTGTTTGAGGACTGGGCTCAGAGTGCTTTAAGACTAAGCAATTATCTCACATTTGGGGTCTAATGATCTAGTGATTCTTTGAGTGAAATAATGGGTTAGGTCAGGCAGTCAGACTGTAAGATCTAAAGATCCAAATGGTATTGTGGAAAAAATGATAGACAGCAGAGACACTAAATCTAGACAAAGAGAGAACAAAGAACAAAGACAGGACTTTAGAAAGAGTGGTTAGAAAGAGACCAAAGAAAGAGAGATGACGTAAGAACAAATTGAATCATACAAGGACTCTGGGACTCTGGGAGTTATGGCTGTTGGGAAAAATTCCAACAGAATGCAATGACTTAATGGTTCATTTAATTTCTACTATCAGCATGATTAAAAAAAATGCTCTTCATAAGCAGTAGAAAGCCTTTTTTTTTTTTTTTAAACTTCCCTTACATGCCATCATCCTTATGTTGTCTAATTGCAAAATTGCAGCAATTTGGTATTGCACTGCCTGGTTCTCTGGGGTTGTCATGCAAGCAAATACGTAAGTAGGAAATAGCTTAGAGCTGTCTGCACCTGTCAGCTGAAACGGTGGCTTTCTAAAGAATATCTGCAGTGTACTTGCATTCTAACTCCCCTTAAATTGTCTAAATAAGATGCCTGAGGTTTTGTAGAAAAATCCAATAATTAAATACTTTCTCTCCTGTTTTATTGAACACCTGTATGCCAATAAAGTTCATTTGAATACATCACAAATCTTCCTCTGGTGCTATCGGCTGATGAGTTGTGAATAAATTCTGGATCCTTTGAATAAGGATCTGATGACGCTAGTAAGCAATGTCCATCCAGAAACCCTAACAACTGCATAGCAATGTGCTACAAACCTAACATGCATACTGTTTCTTGTACTGCTTCACATTTCTTTTCCACCATAAAAGCAGATCCTTGAACAGTTGATAGGCATGACTCCAACAAGAACTGAATATCAATACAGAATAATTTAATTAGAATCAAATTGTTAAAAATATTGCCACACTTGGCGTTGCTTCAAAGCACAGATGCCATGAAATCTCTCAAACAACACCTATTTATAATCTATTAGCAACTGCATAGCAACGCCCTTGCAACCACCCTAGAATGCAATGTTGTAATACATTTTCACATGCAAGCACCACTTATATTTTCTTCACATTATTTAAAAATCTAGTTGAAAATTTACTAGTTTTGTTGTCTTAGTAGTTTTATGATCAGATGCCATACATTGATTAAATTCATCATGTCCTGAATCCATTCATGATTAACAATGAAGACAAAATAGTATGTTCATTTATTGTCTGTTTAAAATGTATTAAATTCTAGATATGGTGCTTATGTTATGATTCTTACACCATCAATTGCACACAAATAATTCATTACTGATGCAGAGGACAGAAAAAGAGAGCTTAGAACAGAGATCAAATGTGCATGTCTCTTTAGTTTAGAAGATTGCAAGTACTGCATTTATTTTGAACCATTACCCGAGTTTTAGATTATGCAAATTTCAGTATTTTTGAAAGGCAATGATTTTAGTTTAATCAAGTACATTTCCAGTTAAACATTCTTGATACTCCATTAACTTTTGTCTCCAATTAAATTATATTGTTTGAGTACCTGTGGTTTTATAAACAATACTGCATGCTGATAATCTCTTAACAGTCATCACACAATGCACAAAGCTTCATCTCCAGTCACTTATGCAATGTATGGTCTTTTAGTTTGTTTATTAGCATGCAGAGTGTGTGCAAGTAATAAATCCTGCCATCTGCATTATTTTTCAGCAAGTTGTGTTAATGCACTTTTAGGCAACCTTCGTTTCTAACTCATATGTGGGTGGTGCATCAAAAACAGTAATTTCACTGCGGTCACATTTTGTTTTGGATTCTGTTCAAGTGGATGTTATAAAAAGCAGCAAAATATGACAAATAATTGTACAAATTAATTCATTTAAATACAAAACTTTAATAACTTACACTAATGGAATGTGGTTATGTGATACAATAAATATCCTGAACGTTAGCTTAATCTCTACAAAAAATACATAAATTTTAATATAATCATAGAATGATCACTGCAGCCAAAGGAAGTCTGCTAGTACTGAGCATCAGAGATATACATATTTGTAGTAAAGTTTACATCCCCGTTCTGTCTAGTGCAGAGCAAAGACAGCTCATTATCGGAGGGGCAGGTATGTGTGTGTGGAAGTGTGTTCGGGGGCAGGGATAACCACACCCTGTCTCTGGAGCTCTCTGAGTACATCCAGTATGGAGTCCAGCTCCAATCTGAAGGCCTCCAGCTCTTTCGCCCTACCTTGGGCGAGTCTCCGCCAGCGCTCCACTTCACCCTGCTGCTTCAGCTCCACCACCTGTCGTGTGTCTGCAATTACCTGCACCACAATGAGGTGAATCATATTACAGTGAATGTAAAAGTTTGTTCATCTGTACGTGCTGTTTTTTTAAATAGTTTTTATTTTAAAAATAGCTAGATGGATGTCGTTGATAATTATGCTGCGACTCTCATGCTGGAGTACAAAGGTTTTAAAAGCTGTCAAGTTAAAAAGAAATTGTTCAAGACACCTGCATTTTGTTCTATTCTTCGCGCTGCATCTTGCTTTTTTAGTGCAAAAACCTATTCTTGTGAACGGCCCTTAATGCTAACAAAAGGAGAGAAGATATGAACAAAGAAGTCTCTAATATCAATAAGCAGTTTTAGATTCATAGTTGTTGCAAAAATGTTTTAGGGATAATTATTAAACTTTTATGACAAAAAGGCTTGAGTGACTAGCACATACTGGAAAGAGCAAGTGTGTGTGAGAAGGTGAAACATACTCTGGCCAAATAGAAAATAAATTTTTTGTTTACCAAATGCCAAAGTGCAAACTCAGAACAAGGCAATAATATCAGTCTATAAACTTGTTAAATTTGTAACAGTTTCTGTACAGATCCTCTGTAAATCTCGATTGCAATGGTTTTTGTGTAATGATACACATTGGAATCAAGGCGCACTACTCACACTGTTTTTTTTTTTTACTCACTAATGTGCCTATGCTCTAAACTACTACTATGGCTCTATGATTAAGGGTGTGTTCACACTTGTAGTTCGGTTCTCTTGGTTTGGACCAAAATGAAATGATACATTTTCATGTCCTGGTTCGTTTAGCATTCACACTGGCATTTTTAACACTGAACCTAATGATACAAAATGGCACAAGGGAAAAGACACAGCCTGACTGGACAGCTTTTATGACGTATATTTTTTGACAGAACTTACCAAAAATCCAAAACCATGCTGGCGAAATGCGCTCATTGGATGTATATGTATATATGGTGGTATTTTGACCAGTTCAGAACAAACAAAGAGTTAATAAAATGTATAAAGGAGTCAAAACAACGCCAGAAATTCCTCCGTTGTACAAACAAACGAAGATATGCTGCAAGGACAGCTGACGGGCAGTTCTGATGCCAGTACTGAACTGTAATGGGAAACATAGCTCCTATGATGAGAAGAACCAGGTATGTTTGAGGTCAGTATTAGGCAAATTACTTCCTGTTTTTGGTCCGTTTAGACGTTTTTTTTTGTCCATGTTGCGTTCATATATCAATTGTACCGTACCAGAGTTAGTTTGGAAACGGACCGAGACCCACTTTTCAGGCGGTCTCGGTTTGCTTGTTTAGTGCGCACCAAGATTTGGGTGACAGCATTCACACTTGTTCAAATGAACCGCACTAACAGAGCAATTGCACCAGAGTTCGTTTTAATCTAGCCAAACCTGCCAAGTGTGAACACCCTAAGTAAAGCTGAAAGTTTAGCAATTGTTGATGCAAAGCACTAAAGTCCAATGGAAATGAATGAGAAACAAGCGAGTCAAAGATAGCAATATATCACAGTTTTGAATCGCAATACATTAAACAAAGAATATTTTTGTAACATGATTCAGATATCAATATATTGAAATCATGAGGTCCCTGCTGATTCCTACCCCTAGTATGCTGTTACCTGCTGGAGTTGTTTCTCACGTTGATTGTAGCGGAGCTCCATGGATTGTATCTTTTGCTCCAGACTAGTAAAGTGTCTTAGTTCAGGACTGTGGGCTTCTTTTGCCAGTTTCAACTCTTCTAGAAGCTTAGAAAGCTATTGACATGCACATAAATGAGAACAATTGAGAAATATGCCACAAAACATTAATAAAATAAAAACCCAGTGTTGAAGTAGACAAGAAGCTGAATCACCAAACTTTGGTAGCACAGTTATGGAAAGACAGAAATACTGCAGAAATCTGACTAACTACCTGATTCTGCAGGGTTTCCTCTCTAATCTTAGAAATAGCAAGAGCATCTTTGGTTCTCTGAAGCTCCTTCACTTGCCCTTGTAAATGCTGCACGGTGATCTGTATAAAGAAACTATTATTACTATTATTC
The DNA here is from genome assembly GCA_032164185.1 of Moxostoma hubbsi. NCBI lineage: Eukaryota > Metazoa > Chordata > Actinopteri > Cypriniformes > Catostomidae > Moxostoma > Moxostoma hubbsi. Next base: position 12,721,553 of record JAVLUX010000014.1, on the reverse strand, counting down.
ATTTGGCATAATTCTATCCAAAGTAAATAACAATCCATTCAAGGTGTGCATTTTTATGGTAAATTTTTTATGGCAGCGCATTCAAGGTATATATTTCATCGGTATGATTTCACTGGGGAAACAAAACCATGACCTTGATATTTTCAAGTGCCAGGCCAACAGCCAAGCTTGTGCCAAATCAATAGAAACAGTCATGTAAACAGATCTGTTGGAGAGTCATAAACAACAAAGAATTAATTAATCTAAATAAACAACCTCTTGTGTCTTCACTTGATTGGTAAGTTCAGCCACTTTGGAGGAGGAATACTCGAGGGCGTGGCAGGCCAGGAGGCGTTCAATCTCTTTATGATGTTCAGCCTTGATCAAGGTGAGTTGCTCTGCCTTCTGCTCCTGAACCCTGCAAACATTACACCACACAAAAATTATTTTTCATACTGTTACCAGTACACATTTTGATTCAGAGATGATTAAATCTAAAGGCAGATGTGTTAATAAAAATTATATTAATTGAATAGTTCACCCCAAATGAGAATTTTCTTATTTTTGATCCATTTTCATATAATTCCAAACCCACCTAATGTAAGTGACCATTATTGTCAAGCTCAAAACAGAAACATACGGCTCATTCCAAGTTTCTAAATATAATTTGTGTTTAGATTCAACAATGGCATGTCCATGCATCGCTCCTAGTTTAACATCACTGACACCAAGTGGCATTGGTTCTTGTATGGCTTAGCTGCACGTGGGAGCTAAGGCAGAAGGGAGAATTTTCAGTGAGTAATGACTTAAATTTCAGACCTTTTCACTCACAAAGCTTTCAAATGGCTTCAGAAGACTTGGAATATAGCACACAAATCATATGAACTACTTTTATGTTGTTTATTTGGACCCTTTTAGAGCTTAACAGCCATGGTCACAGAAAAGGGTTGTGTGAAGATTCTTTAAAATATTCTCATTTTGTGTTTCGGGGAAAAAAATAACTTTTCAGGTGTTAGGAACGACATAAGGGTTATTTAATGCCAGAAATATTCCTTTGATGCTTTATCTCCTATTGATCATAAATTCTACAATACTAATTCACAAATTATTTTTATTATTATTTGTATTATTGTTATTTTGTATGCCAACTTTTTTTAAGCTAAAATCCTGTAAAAATAATCAAGCTCTAATTTCAATTATGTAACAGACATTTGAAGACACTTTGGAATTAGTTGTTTTTTCCTCTTTTCTTTTGGAATGTCCTTGTAATGGTGATTGATTATTTTGCTACTTAAATGGCACTGCAAAGTGTTTACAAAAACATTATTGGACTACACCAAACAACTTTACCTCTGGAGTTGACTCTGTGCCTGTGTGACTGCAGCCTGCAGGGAAACTCTCTCTTGCTCTCTCTGATTCTCAAACTGTTCCAGTCGTGCCCGCAAACTGTCGTTCTCCAGCTGCACCTCTGAGATATGTAACCCAGCAAATGCTCCGGGATGGTAGTCTTTCTCATCCTGGGTAGTAGGGAAAGTCTCAACAATCGTGCTTTTGGCCTCTTTGGCTGCAGCCAAGTTCCGTTTGGTTTCAATAGTGGGTCGGTCGAAGCCTGGGGTCGAAAGCATTGTCCTCCTCTCCCTCTGCAGACGATCCACAGTGCGACTAAGCTCCTGGATAGTGCGACTCTTGGTGCTCAGCTCCTGGGTCATCCTCTCGATGCGGGTTGCTTGTGCCGCCTCCACTTGCAATTGGTGACGTGAGGGGCTTCGGGTGGGCTTTTCGGATTGTGTTAAAGCCTGGGCCTGGTGGAGCTGCTCCCGCAGAGAAGCCACCTCTGCTTGGATAGCACTCTCTTGCTTCAGATGGTCCTTCTTCAATTGTTCTAGCTCCATCTTTAACCCCTCGCTATGTGGTTCCGATTTTTCTAGCAAAATGGTACATTCATTCTGCCTTTTTTCTGCCAAACGCTGCTCCAGGTCTGAGATCTGCTGTTCGTACTGGAGCTGAAGAGATAGAGGAAGGGAACACATTAGAAGCAAACACTTTCGTTCAGCTTTAAATCTGACTGCTCTTGACATCAGTGTTTTTTTGTAATTATAGGTCTTCATGAAATACAGCCAAAGGATTGGAAAATGTCAGCATCGGATAGGCATGATGCATCTCTGACAGTATTCTGCACTTAAGACTTTAAATAGAAACATTATTTGTAGTGGTAGATCATTCCAGCTGAGAGCACTGGTAAACAACATTTTTGGGAAATGTTTGATTGTTCGCTTCTGAACATACTGAGAACAGAAACACGGCGATCAGTTGGTTTAAAGCCATATTGAATGAGGTCAGGGTTACTAAATGTGGGCGGTGGGACCAAAATCTTACATAACAGTACAAGTAGTTTCATGTTTACAGTATATATCACAATATAGTCATTTTTTTACCAAAATTCAACCCAAAATGTTTAATATTTCATAATAATTTAATAATGACTTTAATTTTTTATAATCCACTCAACTGAAAAGTACTTTATCATCTCATTTGTTTATTTAGTTGTTTTTTTTATTCAGAACTTGATGCACGCAAACAAAAAGATAAGATTATTTATAACTTATAAATAAGTCTCTTATATGTGGAAACAAATCATACATATCAGATTTTTTTTCAAAAAGCCTTCAGTATGAACAGCCAGGTCAGAGTTAATGTGATTTTTTTACATTAATCTAACTCAACATCTGTCACTTAAGCAATTGATTTACATTGTAAATGTTATTGTTTAAAACCTTTCATTTCAAGTCATATCCTTTCTAGTTAATGCATTAGCTCCTTTTTAGGAACAGAAACTTAATTACAGATAACAAATCTTACCTAACATATACTGTCTATAATGCCATTTTTCATGCTGTCCTCTCACTCATATTATTACTTTCTTGAGCTTCAATGGTAATTAGATTCCATCAGACGGCAAATGACTTTATTTAAAATTACTTTATCCATCTGGTCTTCCATCACTTTCGGATATTTTATTAGAGAGTCATCAAGTGTCCTATTCTGGTTAAAAAAAAACCCTGCTAATAACAATTTTAATAAGTTAATTAATTATACATATTAAAATAATAAACATGTCTGAGTTTGATATACTCATGCGGATCAGGTAACAAGCGTTGGCTGTTCAGACTAGCATATGATCTTGGCTACTCTTAAAATGTCGTGTGAACAAAAAAATCTGATTTGAGCAGAAAATCAGATAATCTAATTTTCAGGGCTTTCACACAGAAATCCCTTTGCTTCATTTTGTGCTGTACTTTGATCCTGTGGTACTGTTGCTCCATGGTTCTGAGACTCCGTTTGGCTGCTTCATCGCGGCCCTCCAGCTCTGCCTCCAGTCGATGGACACGTCTCTCCAGCAGGGCTGCTGCCTGGGAGGACTGTGGGGCAATGGAGGGATGGACGTCCGACCCACCCTCTACTCCTCTGGAAGATGCGGCAGCAAGTATCAGGGATGGCAGTGAGTTTGGGTGCCTGCGCTTCAGGAGCTCCTCCATCTGTTTGAGCTAAGATGCATGGGAACATGAGTGATTAATGGGTAAGAATTCAAAAAGTGCTCACTGATGCAGCCAATATTAAACTTTACAAGGGCTGAGCACATTCTAGTGGCTGAAATTGTTATATTTATTTTAATAGTTTATTATAAGAAAAATATAATACTGAGTGACAGGAACTATCACGGGAGAGAGAGGGAATGGGTTTGGGAAACGTTGCAGGCCAGACTCAAACCGACATCACCAAATTGAGCACCATGGCTCAATGTGTATGGAGCAAATGTGTTAACTACACTGACACAGCTCCAAAACCATGTGCGATTTTAACATCACATGCTTTCTGCAACCTAACTATAAAGTACATAAAGGACACATAACATTGGTGAGGTTTTTTACCCACAGTTTGCCTCATATACAATTAAATGCAATTAATTAAATAGCTAACCAGTGGCACTTCACTCAAAGAAGAGCATTTAGAATGAAAAGGAAGTGGTGGGGGAAAAGCATCTGACTGTACTAAGACAGATGGGCTATTACATGCACAAATGGCTGGTTAATTCCAGCTTTCAGGAAACAAAGCATAAAATAAAAGAACATGCCATGAATAAGCAGCATCTGCAGAATAAGAATACAGGAAAGTTCAGAGGCTGGAAGCTTGTAGCTGTGTCTGACCTGTCTCTCCAGGTCCTGGATTCTTTTAGCTTCACCCACCCTCTCCTTCACCTTTCTCTGCTGTTCATTGGCTCTCCTGTTAATCTCTGTCTTTAGCTTTTCCACCTAAATGAAGAAACACTTCAGTTAAACACTTTAAGTCAAGTGTCCCATTCTCAAAACAAATCAAAACACATTATTGTTTACAAACAATTATACAACAACTTTCAGACTACACGTGATTGTCAACTTTGTTAATGCAAAAATAAATAAGCATTGCTTTTTGTAAGGTCACATTATTCAATTTAGAATATACATATAAATACATATAGAATTCAGTGCTGATCCTTATTTTATCCTATATATATATATATATATATATATATATATATTTTTTTTTTTTTATAAAATAGCTAAGTGGAATTTCATAGCTAACATTTTATGTATCCCAAATTCAGAGAATTAAATTATATTCAAATTAATTTGGCAAAATTAATGCTTGATTAGAAAAAAATAATCTGCTCCCAATGGATAATTTCTTCAAACTTCACTCACCTCATAATTACTCTATACTATACGCTCATCACTGAAAACTTTGTCGACATGGTTAAATTCATAAAAATTTATAAGGGGCTAAATTATTTGGTGTGGTGGAAATAACATAATTTTTGACACAAAATAATTTATATTCTAATAATGGATCTTCATAGGTTAATATTAAAAGTCTAAAACAGTAAAAACTATACATAAAAAGGCATTTGAAACATACAAGAAATATATTATGAATGCATGGTATAAAAAGATTCCAACTGATATTGGATTGGTACTTTAATTCACCAAAGTGGCACTCAACTGATCAAAAAATAAAGTCAGGACATTACTGATGTAAAAAAACAGCACTATCACTATTTGAAAAAAAAAAAAAAAAAAAAAAAAAAAAAAAAACGTCATTTTTGATCAAATCTAGACAGGCCACATTTCCAGCAGCCTTTCCTTCAAAATGTTATCCTTGAGTAATTATGTTAAATTGGTACAAGAAAATCACTTGCCATTATATCAAACACAGTTAAAGGCTATTTGGTTAGTAAAATTAAGCTTAACATTGTCTTTGTGTTTGTTTTTGATTTGCCACATTATGCAATAGACTGGCATGTCTTGGTCAATATTAAGAATTGCAAAGAAAAAAAAAACACTTTTGAAACAGAAAAACAAAAATAATTGGTTAGAGTGGGCAAAGAAACACAGACATTGTTATGTATCTTAACTCCATTGAGATTTTGTGGGATCAGCTAGACTGTAAGATGAGTGAGAAGTGTCCGACAAGACAGCCACATCTAGGACAAACTAGCAAGTGCTACATTAAGCGTGGGGTGAAATGTCACCTGATTATCTGCAAAGCTGTCATTGCTGCACATGGAGGATTTTTTTCAAATTGTAATAGTACATTTTCATATTATTAATGCCCTGAATATACATTGTGATCAGTTTAATGCCACTTTGGTGAATAAAAGAACCAATTTTGTTCCATAAGAGCAAAATCTTTATATTATTCCAAACTTTTGGCCGCCAGTGTGTGTGTATGTCTATGTATGTGTATTATGAAGATCACATTAAAACATAATTGGCAACTTTTTATACCATACATTCACAATTTATTTCTAGTATGTTTAATAAGGTTTGGTGATGATCTGGGGGTGCTTCTGCAAGGCTGGAACAGGGCAGATTTGTCTTTGTGAAGGATGCATAAATCAAGCCACATACAAGATTATCCTGGAAGAAAACTTGCTTCCTTCTGCTCTGACAATGTTCCCCAACTCTAAGGATTGATTTTTCCAACAGGACAATGCTCCATGCCACACAGCAAGATCAACAATCAAGGTGTGGATGGAAGACCACTGGATCAAGACCCTGTCATGGCCAGCCCAATCTCCAGACCTGAACCCCATTGAAAACCTCTGGAATGTGATCAAGAGGAAGATGGATTGCCACAAACCATCAAACAAAGCCGAACTACTTAAATTGTTGCACCAGGAGAGGCATAGTCACCAAACAGCAATGTGAAAGACTGGTAGAGAGCAAGCTAATATGCATGAAAGCTGTAATTGAAAATCAGAGTTACTCAACCAAATATTGATTTCTAAACTCTTCTTAAGTTAAAACATTAGTATTGCATAGTTACATGAACTTGTTTTCGTTGCATTATTTGAGGTCTGAAAACACTGCGCATATATATATATATATATATATATATATATATATATATAGAAGCAATATCAAACTCACAATCAAAGTGCTGATTTAGGGCCATATAGAATGATTGCGAGTGTGATATTGCTCACAGTGCATCCGGAAAGTATTCACATTTTCACATAAGCACTTCACTTTTTTAACATTTTGTTAAAACAGTCTTATTTCTCCCATTCTTCTTTGCAGGACATCTCAAGCTCCATCAAGTTGGATGGGAGCGTCGGTGCACAGCCATTTTCAGATGTTCAATCGGGTTCAAGTCTGGGCTCTAGCTGGACCACTCAAGGACAATCACAGAGTTGTCCCGTAGCCACTCCTTTGTTATCTTGGCTGTGTGCTAAGGGTTATCTCAGACTTATCGTATACACATTATATATATAAGTTAAGCTTAATTTAACAAACCAAACAGCTTTCAACTGTGTTTGATATAATGGCAAGTGATTTTCTACTACCAAATTAGAAATTAAGCATGATTACTCAAGGATAAGGTGTTGGAGTGATGGCTGCTGAAAATGGGGCCTGTCTAGATTTTATCAAATATAACTTTTTTCAAATGGTGATGGTGCTGTTTTTTTACATCTGTAATGTCCTGACTATACTTTGTGATCAGTTGAATGAATATATTTACACTGATCAGCCACAGCCTTAAAATCACCTGCCTAATATTGTGTAGGTCGCCCTTGTGCCACCAAAATAGCACCAACCTGATGCTATTCTTCTCACCACAATTGTACAGAGTGGTTATCAGAGTTACCGTAGACTTTGTCAGTTCGAACTAGTCTGGCCATTCAAAAACCTGGATGTTTTTTGTTTTTGGCACCATTCTGAGTAAAATCTAGAGACTGTTGTGTGTGAAAATCCCAGGAGATCAGCAGTTACAGAAATACTCAAACCAGCCCATCTGGCACAAACAATCATGCCACGCTCTAAATCACTGAGATCACAGTTTTTTCCTCATTCTGATGGTTGGTGTGAAAATTAACTGAAGCTTCTTGACACATATCTGCATGATTTTGTGCACTGCACTGCTGCCACACGATTAAGCTGATTAGATAATCGCATGGATGACTGTTTGTGCCAGACGGGCTGGTTTGAGCATTTCTGTAACTGCTGATCTCCTGGTATTTTCACACACAGCAGTCTCTAGAATTTATTCGAAATGGTGCAAAAAACAAAAAAAAAACAACCAGTTAGGGGCAGTTCTTTGGATGGAAATGCCTTGTTGATGAGACAGGTTAACAGAGAATGGACAGACAGGTTCAAACCGACTAAGTCTACAGTACTCAAAGAACCGCTTTGTAAAATCTTGGTGAGAAGAATGCCATTCTGAGATGCGGGATGGCTCTGATTTGGCGGCACGAGGGGGACCTACACAATATTAGGCAGGTGGTTTTAATATATATATATATATATATATATATATATATATATATATATATATATATATATATATATATATATACACACACACACACACACACACACACACACACACACACACACACACACAGTATAATTGAAATACTCAAACCAGCCCATCTGGCACCAACAATTATGCCACTGTCGAAATCACTGAGATCACATTTTTCTCCATTCTGATGGTTGATGTGAACATTAACTGAAGCTCCTGACCCATATCTGATTTTATGCATTGCACTGCTTTCACACAATTGGCTGAAAATATAATCATATGAATATATAGGTGTACAGGTATTCCTAATAAAGTACTCAGTGAATGTACTGTATACATTATCTAAATGTTGTGCTTCTTTATAAATCATAACTCAAGTATAAATCAGAATTTATGTGTGAGGTTTAATGCACAAATATGTATCTGTGTACAGCCCCACCTGTTCAGTAAGCCTATGAGTCTCAGCTGTGGCAGCTTGCAGTCTGGCTGCGTCTTTGTCCAGCAGCTCCTGGTTCTCTGCATACCACTGCAGCCTCTTCTTTAGCTCGGTCACCTCCTCCCGATGTTTCTCCTGGAGCATCTTCAGCTCGAAACCTTTATCACCTGCCAGATGCAGCCAGAGGCTTTTTGCTGTCAAACTGACAATTATACCCCTGAGAATAGATAGCCCTTTAACACCTCCCCATCTGATTTTCCTACCTGATGTGTTGATAACATGAGCTTTGGCAAGGTCTCGCTCTTTCCTCATCATCTCCAGGTCTACATGCAGGGCTTGTTTCTCCTGTTTAAGTCTTCGGATCTCGTCTTGCAGTTGCTCCTCCTTTCGCTGCATGTACAAAGATGTGATGCGATGACGTATCTCGATGAAATTCACTTTAAATATTAACTAGGTTCCAAAACCTAATGAGCTACCTAGTTGTCCACTGCCTTCTAACGCAACACCCTAACAAAAATGGAACCTTATAAATGACTGAAGTGGAACACTACGACTAGACTTGACTTGCTTTTGATTGAAATAGAGTTTGCCATTAACATGTTGCTAAGCTAGTAATTCAATACTCTTGTTAAACATAAAAAATAAATTGCAAACACAAATAATGGGTAAAATAGTCAGTTTTAACTACCCTTTGGAAAGTCTTTTCAATACAACAAAGGTTATGGTGCTTTAAAATGCTGTAGAATTAAGCAGCTTGTTAGGTTTGAGAACAAAGCTAATGTGTTGATATTGTATGCTCTACTTACTTGTGCAGCTTCCACCTGGCTCGTCAGTTCTGCAATGCTGAAGCTTTGATCAGCAAAGCTTTTTGCAGTTCTCTGAATCCTGTTCGTATTTAATCGGTCCCTGAGAGTGAAATTAATATTCACTGCTTTTATATAAGCTGCAGCAAAGCTGAGTGTAAATACTGAAAGGATGCTGTGCTATGCATTATAACACTCTATAGACACACTCAGAATACTGACCTGGTGAGGACCAGCTCAGTCTGAAGCCTTTGGTTCTCCATAAACAAAGTCTCCTCATTTTGTTTGCTTTGAGCCTGGAGTGCTTTCATTTGTAGATAGAGTTTCTCATTCTCCTACATTGCCAAAACCATCAAAACATCAGGAATATGTTTCAGATGTTTTGCACTGAATTAATTTGTAGCACATGAATACTAATGACCAAATGTAAATATATTCAGCACATGAGCAGTAATTACCAACGTTAATTACCAACACATGTGTGTGTGTGGTAATAATGTAATCATATAATTTAAAAGCATGGTGTTTAATGATGAAATAAACTGCCTTATAGTCATATACAGTATACACTAGAGTGGTAAGCAAGACAGACAGCCAGAGAGAGAAAGAGACTCACCTGATGGTATCCGTGAATTAGAGTCTCCTGCTCCTTCATCTCTTTCTCAATGAGCTTCAGTTTCTCTTCAGTCACAGGGTCTGAGGCCTCACCAAAACTCCACCTTTGTCTTGTACTAGCCTGCTCTGCACTGTGTAGCTAAGGAATATGCAATTAAAAGCTCAGAACATAACTTGATTAGTTATTTTTGCCCAGACAGCTCAATTGGTACAGCATCAGACTTTTAATTTCAGGGTCCAGGGTTAAAGTTCCTGTTTGAGTGAATGCAGTTTAGTTTAATGAGTAAAATATTTAAGGGGTGGTATGTAGGGCTGTTATAATTATTTTTTTATTTGGCTAGTGATTATTTATCATACAAATAATTGCAATTAACACACAATCCAAGTAAAGGGATTATTAAATAATCAGGTGATTATTATATCAATATTCTATATATTAATAATCAGGTCAGCGAACTGGATAATTAAAACATTGCAAAGGTTGCAAATACCAGACATATCCATAGATAGACAGTTGCTAACTTTAATGAATGAACAGAATACAACAGGCATATTGTTTTACTCACAGACTAAAAGCTGTTTATAAGTAAATTCACACATATACAGTGTATCCGGAAAGTATTCACAGTGCTTCACTTTTTCCACATTTTGTTATGCTACAGACTTATTCCAAAATGGATTCAATTAATTATTTTCCTCAAAATTATACAAACAATACCCCATAATGACAATGTGAAAGAAGGTTGTTGAAATCTTTGCAAATTTATAAAAAACAAAATGTACCTAAGTATTCACAGCCTTTGCTCAATACTTTGTTGAAGCACCTTTGGCACCAATTACGGCCTCAAGTCTTATTGAGTATGATGCTACAAGCTTGGCACACCTTGCTTGCACTTGGATGGGGAGCGTCGGTGCACAGCCATTTTCAGATCTCTCCAGAGATGTTCAATTGGGTTCAAGTCTGGGCTCTGGCTGGGCCACTCAAAGACATTCACAGAGTTGTCCCGTAGCCACTACTTTGTTATCTGGGCTGTGTGCTTAGGGTCGTTGTCCTGTTGGAAGATGAACCTTCGCCCCAATCTGAGGACCAGAGCGTTCTGGAGCAGGTTTTCATCAAGGATGTCTCTGTACATTGCTGCATTCATCTTTCCCTCGATCCTGACTAGTCTCCCAGTTCCTGCCGCTGAAAAACATCCCCACAGCATGATGCTGCCACCATCATGCTTCACTGTAGGGATGGCATTGGCTAGGTGATGAGCGTGCCTGGTTTCCTCCAGACATGACGCTTGCCATTCAGGCCAAAGAGTTCAATCTTTGTTTCATCAGACATGAGAATTTTGTTTCTCATGGTCTGAGAGTCCTTCAGGTGCCTTTGACAAACTCCAGATGGGCTGTCATGTGCCTTTTACTGAGGAGTGGCTTCCGTCTGGCCACTCTACCACACAGGCCTGATTGGTGGAGTGCTGCAGAGACAGTTGTTCTTCTTGAAGGTTCTCCTCTCTCCACAGAGAAACGTTGGAGCTCTGTCAGAGTGACCATCGGGTTCTTGGTCACCTCCCTGACTAAGGCCCTTCTCCCCCGATCGATCAGTTTGGCCGGGCGGCCAGCTCTAGGAAGAGTCCTGGTGGTTCCAAGCTTCTTCCATTTATGGATGATGGAGGCCACTGTGCTCATTGGGCATCACCTTCAATGCTGCAGAATTTTTTCTGTAAACTTCCCCAGATCTGTGCCTCGATACAATCCTGTCTCGGAGATCTACAGACAATTCCTTGGACTTCATGTCTTGGTTTGTGCTCTGAAATGCACTGTTAACTATGGGACCTTATATAGACAGGTGTGTGCCTTTCCAAATCATGTCCAATCAACTGAATTTACCACAGGTGGACTCCAATCAAGCTGTAGAAACATCTCAAGGATGATCAGTGGAAACAGGATGCACCTGAGCTCAATTTTGAGTGTCATGACAAAAGCTGTGAATACTTATGTACATGTGATTTTTTTTATTTATTTTTTTTTAACAAATTTCCAAAGATTTCAAACAAATTTCTTTCATGTTGTCATTATGGGTTATTGTTTGTAGAATTTGGAGGAAAATAATGAATTTCATTATTTTGGAATAAGGCTGTAACATAACAAAATCTGTAAAAAGTGAAGCACTGTGAATACTTTCCAGATGCACTGTAAAACAAGCCCCCCAAAAAAGTGCTAACTTTTTAAATAATACAATTTATTTATTTATTTACATTTTTATCCTCTTTTCTCCCCATTTGGAATGCCCAATTCCCACTACTTAGTAGGTCCTCCTGGTGGCGCAGTTACTCACCTCAATCAAGGTGAAGTACAAGTTTCACTTGCCTCCACTTCTTAAGACCGCCAATCGACGCATCTTATCACTTGGCTTGTTGTGCATGACACAGCGGAGACTCCACATGTGGAGGCTCATGCTACTCTCCGCGATCCATGCGCAACTTACCACGCGCCCCATTGAGAGTGAGAACCACTAATCGTGACCTTGAGGATCTTACACCATGTGACTCTACCCTCCCTAGCAAATTTGGGGCCAATTTGGTCATTTAGGAGACCTGGCTGGTGTCACTCAGCACAACCTGGATTTGAACTCGTGACTCCAGGGGTGGTAGTCAGCGTCAATACTCGCTGAGCTACCCAGGCACCCAATAATACTGTTTTTTATAAATCCTTCTAAGCGTACTCAAACAAATACATAGAAAAAACCCAAAGCAAAATAGATAAATGGGACAGGTATTATATAGCTATTTTAACAGGGTATGGGTGAAAATATATGTATGTGCGAGGGTGGAATATCCATAGAAATACATGTCTACAATTTACATTACATTTACATTTATGCATTTGGCAGACACTTTTATCCAAAGCAACTTACAGAGCCCTTATTACAGGGACAATCCCCCCGGAGCAACCTGGAGTTAAGTGCCTTGCTCAAGGACACAATGGTGGTGGCTGTGGGATTCGAACCAGCGACCTTCTGATTAGCAACCCTGTGCTCAACAATTTTATGATACTTGCAGGCAATAATGAAGACACAGGTATGTTTGACATAGTAGAAAGTTCTGGAGTCTCAGAGATACTATCAATGAGAACAGGCAAAGAGTATGTGAGTGAAAGCGCTGTATTTATGCAGTCTTTGATTAGCCACTAATTATATGCAGGTGCAAGTAATCAGAACTCAGGGAGTGCTGTGATGGCAGTGACGAAATGTGCACAATTGAGATATATTACTATTATAATACATTACTATTATTATTATCATTTGTTTACAAATTCTAATAATATTTAAGTTGAATGGGTTCCAAAAAGTGACTGTGCGAATGAAAAGTGAGCTGATATATTACAACTAAATTTAACAAAAAAGAATCCTTTAAAGTCCAGACGCAAGTAAAAAAAAAAAAGTTTTTGCCAAAATTTCTACAGATGACTTATACTGGAATTCCTGTTAATTTTGCTGCTACATTATCCAGTATACTAGTTAATAATAAAGTGTTTCTTAATAAGCTATACATTTATATTGAAATAATGTGTAGTTAAAGGTTTATGTTTCTTTACATATTAAAGAGTACACCCAATTATTTCCACACAATAATGTAAAGATATTCTTAACTGATTATGCAAAAAAACAACACTGGTATCGGATCGGTATCGGCCAATACTGAGATTTCAGATATTGGAATCGGAAGTGGAAAAAGTGGTATCGGGACATACCTAATAATTTGCATAAGTATTTACACTGGTTTGTTGAATATGTGCTAAAACTCTCTTTTAACAAAACTGGCATTTCAGAAAAGAGTGTCTGTAGATGAGCACATGTTAATGAGACATGACTCGAATGGCTTTCTATTATCTGTGCCATGCATGATTATAATTAAATTATTATTTTTTAATCAACAACTGACTGTAGAGAACAGAAGGGGTATTAAAAGTGACATTATTCGATGACAAATGGGTTGCATGGATCTTGTCTTTGGAAAAACGTACACAGAACATGGAGCAGTTAAAGGATCTTTCTGCTAAATATTCCACCATTATTCACCTTGTTTAGCCACACCCCTTTTCCACACTAGTTAACTCACTCCTATCTCGACATGGGGTATGTTCCTGTCTGCTTGGTGAGTGCTGTTAACCTGTTATCTTCTGCATTTTGTCATCCAACTTCCTGTTTGTATTGAAACTACTGACAATAGTTGATCAAAATGGATTACATGTGAGAGCACAGAAAGTATTTTTCCACCAGAGTTGATGGTGAGTCTACAACACCCCTTTAATATGTGAAAATGCTTGTGAGGTGTTTTTTCTGTAACACTAAATGTACATTTTTTTCCCGACACCCGCAGAGGTAAATTGGACATTCAGACAGCTATGACAAACTGCACTTTTTCATAATACAAGCATTTCATTGTTATACGTGTAAGTCTGCTTCATTTTTAGGTTTGAACTTGTTAAGAATTTGTGTTAAAAGTGACAAGTTCATAACATTTAAGAAAATTTTAATTGTACTTTTTTAAATTAATTTGTCACCCTAATGTGATTAAAATGGTTGTAAATGGAATCTAAAATAAAATATAAGACTTTTCCATGTTTACAGTATGTGTGGATGAGTGCATGTATTAATACAGTTGCAGCCTTCCCCCGTCCTGGTTTAACAATAAAAGATCTGCTTCTTATGATGTTCTTGTGTGTAAAATTTCCTTGCTCTGCTACCAGTTTTACACTTATCCCCTGTTAACTTTATTCATGATAGCTTTTGACAACTCTATAACCTGTAAATTCACTTTGGTAGCTAATTACACTTTGAAATCAACAACATGGATATCTATACAGAATGCGCTAGACTGGAAGTTACAAGACAACATTTTCAAGATGGCTACGCGCCAGTTTCTCTGCTGCATTAGGTGAATACTACACAAATACTGGTGAGTAAAATCTATACATTTAACAGGCAGTTGCCAAATGTATATATTTTAGTCACATAAGGTGAAATTTGTCTGCTAATGCTAGTGAGTTCCTCTTTTTGTAGTGCCACGTAAAAGATTGATTTTGGGATTTAAAAATCAGTATCGAGATCATTCAAATGAAGATTGCGATGCATCAGAAACTCAATATTTTTACCCACCCTACTTGGAATCTGGTGCAGAAGTTGTATTGATTACTTAATGTGATTTTATTGATGTTTTTTTGCCCTTTTTCAAGCTTGACAGACCAGACTCACTATTCACTTTTATTATATGGCAAATAAACTTTTTGAAGATTCACTTTTTGTGTTCCACGGAAGACAGAATGTCATACATGTTTACAGCAACATTAAGGCTGTAAATATTGACAATTTTCATTTTGGGGTGAACTGTTCCTTTACTATATGAATGTATGAGTGTTGTTTGTGTGTGAGTTTCTGCACAGTCAATACACAGTGAGAGAACCTCACAAGTGAGTCAGGTGTTCCCATCACACACAAAAAATTAACCATGATCTGATAAAACATGATATCAAATATCCAACACTCACATATTTCAGAGTGTATGATGAAGTATATATATATATATATATATATATATATATATATATATATATATATATATATATATATATATAAATAGAGCTTACCTTGCTCTGAAGCACAAATTTCTCCTGTCTGAGTGTTGCCAATTCTCGGCTATGCTCCTGTCGCAATTGCTCTTCTCTCAGGTGGAGCTCTCTCTCTTTCTGTGCAAGCTGCAAACGGAAACATTCCAGTGAGGTCCGCTCCTGTTGAGATGTAGGGCTATGTTCCGTTCCCCCCCCTATGGTCTGAGACTGACAGGCAAACAGAATGGAGCAGAAGGTTAGCAAACTGAAAAATCTGATCCAATCAGTCCTAGTTAATCAGTCCTAGTTAACTCACTCCTATCTCGACATGGGGTATGTTCCTGTCTGCTTGGTGAGTGCTGTTATCCTGTAGACTGCTGGTTTGAACCTGATGCTGGAGGAATGTCGCAAAGGACTGAACGGAGGCCACCAGTTCACTGCTTAGCCTTAAACTTGTGTCTAAACCTGTAAGGAAATGCAAAAATACTTAAGTGAAGGAGAGCTTACCATTTATATCCACACAGCAAATATTAGGGCTAGGTTTCGCCAACCACCTTACCATACAATACAGTTATACAAAGGACCTAAAGTTTTGATGTGGGTTTTTTAATGGCCACTGCCAATACCGATATTTAGAGAGCAAGGTACAATTTAATGATAGCTAATATGATGAGAACAAAATTGCTCAATTTAAATAAACACTCATTTTACACGAAACATACTCAGATTGTTGTCCAATACAGATAATCCCAAAACAGCCAAATACTGGCCAATTAATCGGCTTGTGCTGCGTTTCCCAAAAGCTTTGCAAGCTTAAGTTAATTGTAGAGACCATTGGTGCCAATCTACTAAGTTTACGATGCTTTTGGGAAATGCAGCACTGGCCGATATATCTGTCTAACACTAGTACTAATGCAGTATTGTGAGAAAAGGCAAATTTAGTGCACCCAAGCACAGCATTGCATGCACCTTTGGCTTTTTGTGTCTGGCTGAGGATTTGAGACTTTTTAGGGGCCTGGTTCTGAGCTTTTCTCTGCATTAGAGGTGAAGGAGGTTTAGCAGCTTGACTGGTTGTGCTGGGTGCAGGTGCTCGGGGTAACAGCCTGCTTTCAGGTCTTTTGGTCCTCAGTGATAAAGCAGGAGCTTTTCTAGAGGGAGCCGAAAGATGTGCAGACACACTGGATCTGTTAGGAACCTGAAAAAGAAGTTAATATCCCCTGTTATCATAATTATTGTGATTATCACAACCATGTGAAGAAAAAAGGAAGTAGTTACTCACAAAATTATACCTCATTTTCTTTGCAGTCTGCGCCTCTACCTTTCAATTTTTATGTATCAAAACCATATAAATTCTAGAATCTAAGGCTCATATACACAGTTGCAGGACACAATCCCAATACTCTGCCAAATTCAATGTTTTTGTGAGGTTGTTTAAATTAACTAGTAGATGTGGCCCATATCAAACACTGGTCTGAACAGGCAATGCTTCTATACTGAAACACATTCGTAAAGCACCCTACCATGGCCATTGAGGCAATTATATTGAAGATGTTGTGTAGTGGAGTCCCAAATCAAATTGTATGTATCCCATAATTATGAGTACAAGGAGGCGAAAAGGGCCAAAATAAAAGGGATATTTTATAGTCATAGTGGTTACCTCAATCAAGCGTAAGTGGGAATGCGGCATTGATGTGTTATCTTTTTCTGAACTTTTTTATCTTTTTTGCCTGTTAAAGGTGCACTCAGTAATTTTTTTCTCATTAAAAAAAGTTTAACTCCTAAAGACATGAATTGAAATTCTGCAACATATGTAGGGAATCATGACCATTCACATTAAATGAAGATTCCAGTCATATCAGTAACATTATAAACCCGAGTTTATCCTACATGGAGAGGGTCCGCACGTGGGGGCTGCCATGTTAGAATCACACGACCAGCCGAATACTACTCGTTTAATTAATCATGGCTAACTGTGAATACTCTGGTGGCCCGCCGGTCTAATTTTCCCCGCCACGGTCTCATAATGAACTGAAAACATTTTTACACTTCTCATCTAAAATATTTTTTGCACTTCTCAGTCTCATAATAACATAAAATAAAAGGTTGTGTTTTGTGCTCTCTCTCTCTCACACACTCAAATATATCTGCACTGGAGTATTCCCTAACCCTAATGATCACAAGAGCAGCTCTCTTCTCATGTGTTCTGATGTGCACGCCATCTACAGAGAATTGCGCCAAACTCCCGCTCAAAATCTTATTTAAAATTTTACACTTTTATATTTGATTGTCACTCATATGTTTTGAAGCCTGAAAAGGAAATCACTATGTGCGCATGAAGCACACATAGTGAGTTTTGTATGGTAAATAATCATCATATTTGTGAAACACATAAAACAGACAATTAATCATAATAAAAGAAGAAAAAAAATCTACATAAACATGGTGTCTAAGTTAAATAAGGCCCTGTGAGAGATTAGTTAGCACCACAGACTCTAGCTCTGAGTGAAAATTGTGGGTCAGGTAGTGTCAATCCAGCTAATATTAGCCAATCGCTTCTGGCGAGGCAGGCCTTGGCTCTGTTTGTGAACAGCTGTCAATTAAACCCTGGCTGTGGTGAAGAGCATCATGTATATGGGGAAGAATTGTGTGCGCCATTTCTCACAATTCAATTTATTTCAAAGCTGCCTACTCCAGCTTTAAGGGCACAACATTGTTTACAAGAGCACAACATTAGCCTCAGAATTTTACTCTCAAAGTGCACCAGATGAAAGTACTTTACTATAAAATGGATACAATTTTCCCCAGACCCCCCTAGAGGATCGGAGGTCCACCCCCCCATAGTCTCTGCATCCAAGTTGCTAGGTGTCAGTGTAAATCCAAGAGGACACAAAGAAAAAAAGTTACTGAGTGCACCTTTAACTATATATATATAACTACATTTTGACAATGTGATGTTCTCTATGAAGTTCAGCAGTCAAACTTTTCATATTAGCTTAAAGATATACAACAGCATCTGATGAAGCATTCTTTAAATGATAAAGCAATACAATAGCCATTTAGGGTTGACTGCATTGCTTTGGGTCTGTTTTCATTTTTAATGATGATCTCACTTTTCAGGCTCTCTCTTAAACTTTATTACGTTTTTGCATAGATTGCATTACATATTTGGGCTTAAAATGTCTAATTTTAAGATTAAATTGTCCAAAGAAATACGATAATTACTATGATGTGTCTCACTCTCATGAGGGTTAATTTATTCAGGTAAACCAGAGGCTGCACACAGACTCTCTCTTTCTGCTCTTATTTCTGGTCTATATAGAGGAATGTTCACAGGCAGATTTGAGGTAACATTGGTTCATAAATGCAAAAAACATTTCAAGCAGAAATTTTGCTTGTTAATAATTTAAATAATTTTTTTTATGAGAAAATAAAACAAAAACAAAAAAACAACACAGGAGCTAGCTAAAGCGTGTCTTATTCCATTATACACCCTGAAAGTCCCCGCTTTTACACAGAAATCAAATGGCAAAAAAAAAAAAAATCTGATAAATATCCAGTTTAATTCTACTTATGAAAAAAGCTTATCAAATAACATTTTTCATCAAAATAATTCTACTTCACATGTGAGGTAAAAAAATTGGAGTCAACTATGGTGTGAACATTGCCTCATTTACAGAGGAAATTCACATTACTCATAGCTCTCTGCTTGTCTCTCACCTGGCGTTTCTTTGGTCTGGGAGGAGGAGGCTCTAAAGAGAAACTTTCCTGATCCTCCATCAGCCGTTTGATCTCCTCAGCGATGCTCTTATGAGTGTATTGAAGGGAGGCTGCATGTTCCTCTTCTGTTAGACTAGCTGTTTTACCTCCTCCACAGTCATCATTAGCGGAACTGAAATGGCTTTCATCTGAAGATATCCTTAATGGACCTTGAGTCTCACTGATTCTAGGACCTGCCTCACTGTAAGAGAAAAACTGTTTCAGCATCTGTGCTTTCATCTAAAGCCACTGTGATATTATTGTATGGCTTATTCTGTGTAATGGTGAAAGGCAAAGTCACATTATGGGCTGGAGAGAGAAGCCATGGGTGAATCCAGAGTCTGGTCCTATTGGGCGCATAAGCTCCTCAGCAGTGGGTAAATCTGTGGTACACAAACAAGAACCTGGTGATGCAAATCTTATAAAGTCTTATAAAATATTACAAAGGCCAATAATTCTCACTAGTCAATTTTCATTTGTAAGCTTAATTTACATTGATGTTGTAAGGATGTATCTATATAATAGCCGAACTTCCTGCTTAGTTAATGGCCTGGCCATTTGAAAGAACTTGTTTGAAATTATCACTGGTAGTCACTGTGGCAGATTTTCATAGACTTGCCAGTGACCAATGCACCTCTTTTCACACTAAAGAACTGACAAGCCATTGAACTGCTCGGATCTGATCCAAACAGATTTCTTCAGCAAACATAAAAACACATATTGCAAATGCTGGTTGTTATCCACAGGGATTGTGTAACAGATTGTTTTTCTAGGTTCTGCACAACTTAAATAACCAATGAAAAAAGCCAAGCATAAATGAAATTACTGTGTTGATGGTTTTTTTATTTTGTCAATGATAACGAGGTGAAAAAGATAAATCATGACATACGAGATACATTAAAACATACTGTTTGAAGCAAATATGACAAATTTTTTTAATAAAAAAAATAAAATACAAAAATGAACAAAAAAATGTATCTTTTTATAATTAAAAAATGAACAATGGACTTCTTAATTGGTGACCTCCAAAAGAAGAGGCCAATATTTCAGCAAAAACAGTTGGTAGGTGCGACACCCTCCAACCAAAATAGAGTTGTTTTCAGTCGACTATGGCACAAACAAACCGGCTGGCAAAAATCTCACGTCCTTCAGTTTAAACCATTACTGGAAACATTTGCAGGGAAAAGACTACTAATCAAAAGGTTTGAAGCACTGGCATGAACACTGTGACTGGCAACAATTAGCCAGGTGCTGAGTCTGACCTGACTCTGCGGTAGAGGTGGGTTGGAGGGAAGATGGAGAGAGGGGAGTCCTCCTGCCCCCAACTTGCCTCTCCTCGCACTCCCAAACTGTGCCACTGATCTGCCTGTACGCGTCCTGCAGCGCCTCCATTTCGCTCCCTGCACTCTGCCCGTATGATTGTCCTTCAAAGAGGTGGTGAAAAGAATGTTACATCACTCACTCTATATAACCTGTCAGATATTAACTTCAACAGTACTAGCTTTAAGAATATAAATTGTCTCTCAAACCTGCAGGTTCCAGTGCTGGTGTCTCAGGTTTTTTGAGGTCAGACCATTTTTCTTGCCCAGGAGCTACACTGGAAACAGGAGGAGGTAGTGCTCCATCCGTGGAATTGAGAGAGTCATGCAGTGAAACTGTGACATAGGAAGAGTATTTTATGGATTGAGAAGAACATACACACCCCAATGTACACTTTTAATTACTTAATTACCTTTGGCTAACATCCCACATCTTTCAGGTTTCTGAAACATAAAGGAACATATCATGTTAAAAATAAACCAACTGGTTAAAATTAAGGCTGCATGATTTGGTCAAAAAGTAATTGTAACAGTTCAATGGAATGAGAAAGTGAGAGACGGCGATTCTAACTCAAGTATGTCTCTTTATATTAATACACAAAACAATAAACACGTTCGCATAAGGCATAACAGAGAAGCTTCAATCTATCGTTGCGGGCCGGGCGATCAACACACACATACAGCATCAGGTGTCTGCCTGATTCCTCCCCCCCCTTTCTGGAGAGGAAGTCTGCGACAGCCATCTGTGCCCCAGGTCTGTGGACGACCTCAAAATTAAATGGATGGAGTGCCAGATACCAACAGGTGATCTGGCCATTGGCATCCTTCATTTGGTGAAGCCCCTGGTGTGGGACATGGTCTGAACAGAGGGTGAATGCTTGTCCCAAAAAATAGTAGCGGAGTGTGAGGACCGCCCACTTGATGGGCCAGAACTCCTTCTCTATGGTGCTGTATTTCGTATCACTCAAAGAGAGCTTCCGACTAATTTATAGCACCAGGAGCTCCTCCCCCTCCACCACCTGGAGCAATATAGCACCCAGCTCCCTGTCCGATGCTTCTGTCTGCAAAATAATAGGGAGAGAGAAGTCAGGGGAACGCAGAAGCGGCCCACCACAAAGTGTGGCTTTTACCTGTGTGAATGCTTGTTGGCACGGCTCGGTCCACTGGACCGGGTTTGGAGCTCCCTTTATAGGGAGATCAGTCAGCGGGCTTGTGACGTCCGAATAATTAGGCACACACCTTCAATAATAGCCAGCCCCAGGAACTGTCTAACCTCCTTTTTGGTCTTGGGTCTTGGGCAGTTCGCAATTGCTGCGGTTTTATCAATTTGGGGCTGCACCTGCCTGTGACCCAAGTGGAACCCCAGATACCGTAACTCCACCCATCCAATTGCACACTTCTTCGGGTTTGCCATGAGCCCCACTCGTCGCAGCGACCACAGAATGGCCCTCAGATGCTGCAAATACCGCAGCCAATCATTATTTAGGGTATCTGGAGGTCCGAAGGAATGCAATTTAAGGTTTTTTTAAGGCCAAACATAAGAATGCTTTGGCAACATCACCACTTATGTCAAACATGGAAGTGGTGGCAAAAACCATGAGCAAAAAATGAACTTTTATTGGATTACGTTGTTGAAAAATTATTCAGAGGGCTCTCATTAACTGCTGTGGCTTCAAGCCATCAACAGAGCTGACTGAACTGACATGTTTTCTTACATGTTTGTTATTAACTCATTTCATTATAGTAATTGTATGGCTAAGAATATGTTTGTATTTATGATGGTTTTGTGTCATACATTCATTTAATCATCTAATCTGTCAAATCTAACTCATCAGTCAGAGGGGTTCTGTCACCACTTACTGCGCATGCGCTGACATTTTTGTAAAAGTGGATTGGTCTATAGACCTTATTCACAGTAGCACCATGTTTGGAAATGTAAATGAAGCTGTGAGGCAGAGACTTACCATCTCTTCAAAAGGCATGCATGGTATAAAGCTGTAAAAAGCTAATAGATCCGATCTGATTTTCCACAACTCATGTTGTCTAGAGTTTTTTGTCTACTGAGTGCCCTTGAAAATATATCTTTCCAATGTTTTGTTTGCAGAACGATCCAAAATCACTTTAAACTGCAGTACAGCCCATTGTAGAGACTGTACGTCTATCCCTCACAGTTTCGTTGTCATTTCCATTAAAAATCAAATATGGTGCTGCTGTGAATAAGGTCTAGCATGTGCTGAATAATATTTCTATTTGTTTTTTTGGCAGAAATTTCTGTCATCACTGCTCACCCTGGAGTCTATAGGAATTTTTTTCTGCTGTGGAACAAAAAAGGAGATGTTAAGCAAAACGAAAAACGAAAGTGAATGGTGACTGAAACTCCCTAATATCTCCTTTTGATATCCATTGAAATAAGAAAGGCATACAGGTTTGCAAAAACACAAAGGTAAGTGATGCCAATTTTTATTTTTGTGTGAAATATTTCAAGTAGAAGTCAAAATTCCTCAATTACCTTAAAAATGGCCATTTAAAGTTGACCAAGATGAACTGAAAATGTTTATTTTGCATTGAAAATTAAATTATGAAAGAGAACTGTGCTGCATAATTAGTTATGATGTATATTGAAAACAGATTATGTGCAAATATTTAATATAGATAATCTATATTATGTCTAAAATTAATATTATAATATTTCTATAATTATATTATTATCGTTACGTATATCATTACAAGGGCTGGGTATCCTTAAAAATTTTTTTTATATTGATACCGCTATCTTTTTTCGATACTTTGGTCAGGAAAAAAAAAGACAAACTTATTACCTCTGGTTGAACGCTAGGTGGTACTATGGGATAATATTCGGTAAACATGGTTAGGGTTAAGTTCACACAATAAAGCAAGACACCTTGATTTCAAACTTTGAACTTTATTTTTTATTTAACTAAAAGTTTAAATGAAACTGGAAAAAAATAAGTGCATTTAAAATGTGTTTTGAAAGATGGCTTTACAACAGTTGTGAACATCTCTCTGGCAAAGAAGCTTCATCTGTGCATTCTCTACCCGTCAGGTATTTTGTTAACCAGGAAAATATATCATGTGTGTGAACAAATTTGTGAGCCAGTTCTGAACATTTTCATGCATAAACATCCGAATCATAATTTTTAATGTCTTATTAAATTGTTCAACCAAACCGTCAGTTTGTGGATGGTACACACTTGCCCAAATCAATTTAATACCCAATAATTCGTACAGCTTGTGTAATGTATGTGACATAAAAGCAGTGCCCTGATAAGTGAGTATTTCTTTCAGAATCCCCACTCGGGGATTATTCTGAAGAGTGCCTCCACAACACTATGTGCTGAGATGTTGCACGGAGCTACTGCTTCTGGATATCACGTTGCATATTCCACCAGGACTAAGGCAAAGCGATGCCCATGTGCTATAAGTTTTAATGGCCCGATGAGGTCCATGGCAGTTCATTCGAAGGGGACCTCAAGCAATGGGAGAGGGTGCAATGGCACTTTTGGAGCGGCATATTCACCAGCTGACATTCTCGGAATGCTGCACACCACCAGCGAACATCCCCGTGAATGCACGGCATATAGAAATGAGCCATGAGACGGCTTAGTATTTTCCGC
Source organism: Moxostoma hubbsi (assembly GCA_032164185.1). Classification (NCBI taxonomy): domain Eukaryota; kingdom Metazoa; phylum Chordata; class Actinopteri; order Cypriniformes; family Catostomidae; genus Moxostoma; species Moxostoma hubbsi. The sequence goes on along the minus strand of JAVLUX010000014.1, from coordinate 12,697,573 downwards.
TGTCCCAACTGACCTGCCATCGGAATTAACTAGCCGCCTGAAATAACATTTCCCGATGGCTCTTTGCTACAACAACTGTGTTGTATTTTCGTTTGTTCGGGCATCCTTTGTCACTCTCTTCAACCGATATTTTATAAATATGGGTATGCGAGTGCGTTGCCCACCTGAAGGCGCTGAGATATCACTATCACTTGGTCAAATGCGTGCTTTAGGGTTTCGTCTAGCGACTGTTCTAAAGGGAAATTCACTATCGGGAATTACCTAAGGGCAGGGGAGGATGACAGCCTGACGTGGAGTAGACGCAGATGGCCCAGGCCACAACACCAGTGCCAGTGCCCATATCACATCGATTCACTTTCTTACAGGACCCATCCACACACAACCCATTCAACAATAATTGAAAAGCTGGCCAATTAGTTCTCAAAATTACAGTTATTTTAAAGATGCAGTGTCAAGAAAGTCTCAAATTAGCATATTAGAGCTGTGAATTGATACAGATTTCACGATTCGATTCAGATTTACAAGCTCTTGATTCGATTCGGACTCTATTCGATTTCGATTTATATGGGTATATTTCATATAATGTCATTATAATGTTAAAATATCATTATAATGTTATAATGCCCTTTTGCTTACATATGAAATAAATTCTCTCCCAGCTGATGCTGTTAATTAGACACTCCACCACTATACTACAAAATAACTGGTGAGTGAAATCAAAACTTTTACCAGCCAGTTGCAAAATATATACAGTTGAAGTCAGAAGTTTACATACACTTACACTAACGGCGGGATTTTGCGCTTATGGAAAGAAATGTGTACTTTTATTCACCAAAGTGGCATTCAACTGACAACAATATACAGTATAGTCAGGGAATTAATAATGTGAAAAATTAAAATTACAATTTGAAAAAATAAAATAAAAATTCCAACGGTACTTCCGATACTTCTAAGTTCTTCATCAAAATATCCTCCACACAGATCCTTGGCATTCTAGCCAAGGCATTCATGTCAGTTTGTCCGGATACTCAGGTGACATTTCACCCAGTGAAATTGTCGGGCATTTCTCACGCACCTTACAGTCCAGCTGATCCCACAAAATCTCAATGGGGTCCAGAACACTCTTTTCACTCTTATCTGTTGTCCAATGTCTGTGTTTCTTTGCCACTCTAACCTTTTCTTTTTGATTTTCTGTTTCAAAAGTGGCTTTTTCTTTACAATTCTTCCCATAAGGCCTGCACCCTGAGTCTTCTCTTTACTGTTGTACCTGAAACTATGTTGAGCGGGTAGAATTCAATGAAGCTGTCAGCAGAGGACATATGAGGTGTCTATTTCTCATAATAGAGACTCTGGTGTACTTATCCTCTTGTTTAGTTGTACATCTGGGCCTTGTTAGAGCCAGTTGTCCTTTGTCTTTGAAGACTGTAGTGTACACCTTTGTATGAAATCTTCAGTTTTTGGCAATTTCAAGCATTGTATAGCCTTCATTCCTCAAAACAATGATTGACTAATGAGTTTCTAGAGAAAGCCGTTTGTTTTGTTTTTTTTTACCTAATATTTACCTTAAGACATGCATACTATTGCATACTGTGGTAACTCAAAAACAAACACAGACAATGTTAAGCTTCATTTAACAAACTAAATAGATTTAAGCTGTGTTTTATATAATAACAAGAGATTTTCTAGAAACAAATCACCAATTTAGCATGATTACTCAAGGATAAGGTGTTGGAGTTATGGTTGCTAGAAATGGAGCCTGTCTAGATTTGATAAACAAAATGACTTTTTTCAAATAGTGATGGAGCGTTTTTTTTTTTACATCAGTAATGTCCTGACTATACTTCGTGATCAGTTGAATGCCACATTGGTGAACTAAAGTAACAATATTCTTCCGAAACAAAAAAATCTGTACATTATTCCAAAATTCATTAAAGTCATTAAAATTAAATTTTTAACTACACACAGGTTTAATATTAGCAAACTATAGTTTGGGCAAATCATTTAGGACATCTACTTTGTGCATGACATGAGTAATTTTCCCAACAATTGTTTACAGACAGATTGTTAAACTTTTAATTGACTATATCACAATTCCAGTGGTTCAGAAGTGTACATACACCAAGTTAACTTTGCCTTTAAGCAGCCTTGAAAATTCCAGAAAATGAGGTCAAGCATTTAGACAATTAGTTTCTGATACGAGGTGTATTGAATTGGAGGTGTTCCTGTGGATGTATTTTAGGTCCTACCTTCAAACTCATTGCCTCTTTGATTAACATCATGGGAAAATCAAAAGAAATTAGCCAAGACCTCAGGAAAAAAATTTGGTGACCTCCACAAGTCTGGTTCATCATTGGGATTAATTTCCAAATGCCTGAAATTACCACGTTCATCTGTATGAACAATAGTACGCAAGTATATACACCATGGGATCATGCAGCCATCATACTGCTCAGGAAGGAAAGTGGTGTGGTGCAAAAAGTGCAAATCAACCCTAGAGCAACAGCAAAGGACCTTGTGAAGATGCTGGAGGAAACAAGTAGACAAGGATCTATATCCACAGTAAAACAAGTCCTATATCAACATAACCTGAAAGGCTGCTCAGCAAGGAAGAAGCCACTGCTCCAAAATCACCATAAAATGCCAGACTACAGTTTGCAAGTGCACATGGGGACAAATTTCCTTTGGTCAAATTAAACAAAATTTGAACCGTTTGGCCATAATGACTATTGTTATGTTTGGAGGAAAAAGGGTGAGGCTTACATGCCGAAGAACACCACACCAACCATGAAGCATGGAGCGTACCAATCAACTAGATATTGAATGCTATAGGCATACTGAAAAATCAGGCCATGACTAGAAAAAAGCCATTATGTTTATGTTTGTGTAAATTGTACTGCCATCGAATACACGTGACCTCCTTCAACTATAACCCCAAATTCGATCAGTCTGGACAGTGAAGGAAAAACTCGGAACTTTTTAAGGCTGGAACATAATTTATGCAAAATTCACATGCTATAGAAATTAAACTTTGTGTAAATAAGATAATTAATCCATTGCATTAGTTCACTCACTTTTAGTTCCGACTCTGACTCAACATTTTTCAATTAATTGCAATTTTCCTTTTTCCTCTGCATAGAGTATTAGATTTTGTAATCATTTGAGCCATGAGTGTGTTAGATTTGTTTTTGGCCTGCTCAGCTAGTTGATCGACATCATTCTGAAGGCTGGCGCACATCTCCATCAACACCTCCCTTTTCTTTTTCAGTTCTTCCAGCTCATCTTCCAAAGCTTTTCTCTTAAGTCCACACATGGCACCCTCTCTCTTCCTCCTCTCTTTATCAAGGTCGATCCTGTATATGGTTCTGGCTGAGGCTACATTGTTAATCGCAGAAATCAGTTTATTTTTGAAGTATGGGGCAAGTCCACATTTTAAAATGTAGCTGGTTTTGTCCTTTCCACAGGTGAAAGATTTGGCTATTTACGAATCAGGAAACATTCCCTGGAACAACTCAGAAACACCGTATGCGTATGAGTGGTGCTGCACACTTTGATGACTGAAACATCTACCTGCACCTCTGCCTGCAGCGTTGCATTCGAACCAAATGCTGCTCAAAGGTCGATCGATTTTCCTTCGGTAGTGGCTCCGCAGGAAGCGGTGGTCACTACAGCAGCAGTTGTGGTGTTTGTGGTGGTAGTAGTAGTTGCTGAAGAGGTTACTTTGTCTGTCACAGCGCAGTAACTAGAGATAGTTCATTGCTGTCTGCCTTTTAAAGCCGATTTGTGGCCATCGGACTACATATGAGATTTAACGGAAACATGTTGACAACCAACGGGCTGCAACCATGTCCTAAATTCTTTGTCTTCTAGCCACTTTTGCTGGAATCTGCACATACCCAATTCTTTTTGACTTTACTAAATTTACGTTCTCTGTTCTAACTCCTCCAGGTCCCAGCACGCCGCTGTCCATACATCCGGCATTACGGCAATTTTGCACTGGCCGGAGGCAATTACCAAACTGGTTACGCATGTTTATCACACCAATGAACATATTTTTGCGACAGCAAATTGAAGTTATTAATTATGAAGGTTATATTCAAGATAAATTGGTACTAGAATTTTTTCAAAACGATCTATATTTTTAATGCGTGAAGGAATAACATTTAATGCTTTTTAATGCCATTTAAGGCCTTAATTTTCTCAAAATCCATTTAATGACTTTTAATGCTTTTCAATGCCCCACAGAAACCCTGGATATATAGAAGAAAAAATCTCAAGACATCAGCAAGGAAGCTAAAGCTCGGAATAAAACGGGTCTTACAAATGAACAAGCGTACAAAGTTGTGGCAAAATGGCTTAAGGACAACAAAGTCAAGGCACTGGAGTGGCCATCACAAAGACCTGATCTCAATCCGATAGAAAATTTGTGGACGTAACTGAAAAAGCATTTGCGAGCAAGGAGGCCTACAAACCTGACTCTGTTACACCACTTCTGTCTGGAGGAATGGGCCAAAATTCCAGCAATTTATTGTGAGAAGCTTGTGGAAGGCAACCCAAAAAGTTTGACCAATTTTGCAATTCCGCCTTCTGTGTGAACAGATCCTTACACTTTTATGAGCATACTTCTTATTACATACTTGGAATAGTCAAGTAAATTTTATTTGTATAGCGCCTTTCACAACACGCATCGTTTCAAAGCAGCTTTACAGAAAATCAGGCATTAACAGAAAATGAAACTGTAATATCTATAAATGTCTTAGAATCATCATAGTGTAGTTTTATAAAATATTGTTAATTGTGTTTAAAAATAAATAATTAAATAATAACTGTATTTAGAAACCCAGTGAGAAAGCCGAAGGCGACTGTGGCAAAGAACACAAAACTGCATAAGAGGAATATTGTACTGAACAGAAATACTGCATGCAGCCCCTCATTTTGAAATATGTAGTGCAGGCAGACTATATGCAATACTGACTATAAACACACCAGCTGGTCATTATTGCAAAATAAACCTAGACAGGATGATCAAGTCTTGCATCATCCTGAACAGGTTTATTTTATGATAATGACCAGCTGGCTGTACATTATCCCTCTAATTACATGACTACTTACAGAACCAAATAAATGAATATAAGGACATGAAAAATAGATGTGTTTAATTGTGAAAAGAAAGAAACTGTGGAGCGATATAAAAGATATGACACTATCACGGCTACTGTGTGTAGGAAATTGTTTGCCTGGGACAATGCAGTTCAAATTTTGCAGATTTAAGTAGCAGTTGCACATGTCTTGGCCAGTTCATGGTTTAGAGGGTGGATACAAATATCTATCCAAAGCCATTTGTTTCAGTGTATACCACAGATTGTGATGATGCGTTTCTGCCTTATTTAGCAGTGTAAATCTAGAAACGTTTATATATTTCCAATTTTAAAATTTAGTGTAAATTTATAACATTATACTTTGTAGTATTTTAACCTGGAATTAGTTTTAAAAAACAAGATACCACAGCTGTGATGCAGTTTCTATTCATCTGCTGAGGGAAAGTCAGAAAATGTGGCCTCTTTCTCTCTTCTAACTACTGTAATCCACTACTCTCTATTTTGTTTTTCCCCTTTTGGAAAGCTGTCATAGTATAGCATATAGCGTAATAGTGGATCCAATGGGTAAGCAAAAATTATATTACCATTCACCACTATACAAGTTTACCCTGCTTTTGTTTTACTTCCACATTACAAGCCTGGATTGGTGAAAAGGGTCCATTACTGCAGGACTTGTTTATCAGGTTTAAAGTGCCCTAAAAATACTGATTCACCTTTTCTTGAGACTCTTCCTCACTTTTCTCACCATCCGCTTCTTCAAAATCTTCACTATAGGCAGGAGATGCTGCCACAAACAGAATAAACAAGTGTTTTATTGATTTACAAATTAATAACGGCAAACCACATCTTATCGAATTTATATTTATTCTGCTGTGCTCTTACCAGCATTATCTCTATTCTTCCTCTGTTCTTCCTCATTTGTTGAATCCATCTCTTCTCCCCTGAAAGCAACACAATGAAACTACATTTAGAGAAAATAAATATGCAAATGTTTCATCACAATCAGCATTCATAGTGCAGAGAATGTTTCTCATTTCCTCAGACAAGCTAAAGCACCTTTGTGGGGAGGTAGGGGTGGAAATCTCTCGTTCTTGGTTCAGTCTGGAATAGTCTATGGAGGATGAGGTCTCTTTCTTTAGGTTGAATAAAAACCTTGTTTTGTCCTGCTCGTATATTGCATCCAACCCTAGAGCCCCTGTGCTTGCTCCCGGTCCAGATGCTATAACAGAATCTATATGGAAGTAATAATAGATGGTGCTGGTCAAACAAGCAGAGCGGTTGTAGATGTTATTCTATGAAAAGTTAGGCTGGGTGACGGAGCATAGATGAAGAGACTGACCCTCAGGCTCTAGACTGTCTCTGCTAAAGATGAATGGATCTCCTTTCCCTTCATCCTCCAAGATGAGCTCTCTCGACTGCTCTTCATCCACCTCTTTAATGGAGGGAGTCTTCCTCAGGGATCTGAGGAAGGATTTTCCAGATGATGTCATCCCTAAAAGTGAATGAGACCAAATAGTTATTTATAAGTGTCAACTGGTAAAATATTCTACACTTTCAATACATCCTTTTTTTCGCCTCAGGGTCCACTTTTAATTTCAGTCAGTTTTTTTGCACACCTTTTTTTAAAATGAGCAAACAATGTTTTAATTATATGTACACTTTCACAATTGAGAAAAAAAAAAAAAGTTTAGAGGTGAGGCCAAATTTGGATGAGAGTCTTGGTTGAGAGTGCATGGCTAAAAACAACGTATAAAAACACTGACCTTCTACGTGGCATATTATCATTCTGAGCCATACACATTCAATTAACCAGAGTAATTTCAGAGAAATTACTCACTGGCACAGTACATGTTCTTCAAACAGGCACTACACCAAGGGTTTGTTTACAGCAAAATTTTGTTCTGAAAAAGCACTGCTGCAATTACACATAACCAAAACAACTGTATAATACAGCACTGTTCTATTGTGGATAATTACTGAATGTATAATGGTAAAATTATAAAGAGCCCCCACACACAAATATAAATTAAATCAGCATGAACGTTACTTCTCTATCCATCTACACACACATTAAACTTTAAATAACACCAACATTTTACTGATGCATCTCTGTGTCAGACTGTCCAAGTCTGTTTTACAACAGGATGTTTTCAAATGCGACTGAATCTTTACCATTTTCTTTCTCGATTGAATTAATACAACTGCTCTCCACGGACAACTCAGAGTCTGTGTGAATGGGACTCTTATATTCTGATGTACTGGAGTTGCCAGGTGCTTGAGTTGGCACACAGCGAGAGTCTTTATCTAAGACCTGTTGCTCTTCTAAACATTAAGAGTGGTCAGGTGATGGCCTCTTTTCATCAACTGCATCATGTTCAAGATTCTCCTCACAGTCTGAGTTGTGGATGACCTTCTTTGAAAGATGAATATTGGACAATTGGCTGACCCTATCAAGGGCTTTGCTACAAGGTTTAGGGCAGGGCTTACTAGGTACTATAGTCTTGTAAAAAGGGCCAAGGGACAGAGAAAGAAGAAACAACACAATAGAAGTTAAGCAAAAAGCTGGTAGTCAGGTAGGCAACATAACGACAGTTACACTGACAAAGAGGGCTCATAGGTGTTATAGATAGGAATGCACCGATGTATTGGCTGCCGATAATTATTTGCCAATTACTGACCAAATTAAAACCATCAGCAAACCACACTTTGTAAAAACTCTATGAATTCAAATGAACAGTCCAGAAATACCAACAGCCACACTATGTAGAATGGTTGGCACTCCTAAGAACATGTAATTTGTATTCTTTCTCGTTCTCATTTTAATGTGGAAAAAACATTTCCAACCAAAAATATTTAATTTTTAACGTGAATGAAAACAAGGCTATGAGGTATAGGCATACAGTCTCTTTAATGGCATTCGCTGTATAAAGCTCCTTGATCACATCCCATGTTTTCTGGATTTCATGGAAAGATTTTTTTTCGATATTTCCTCAGCTGAATGATCCAAAACACTTTCAATAACAGCACGACCCATTAAAGAGACTGCATGTCTATCCCTCACAGCCTCATTGTCATTCCCATCAAAAATTAAAGCTGATGCTAGGGCTGGGGAATATGGCCAAAAATATTATCACAATATTTTTTTTAATTATTTGATACTCATATATCTCATGATTTACATTTCATACCATTAATGGTGGAAGAAATGCATTACACATATTTGTTAGACCTAAAGAATGAATATTAACCATATTAACAATATTAACAACTATATAATATTAAAGTATACTCAGTTAAGGATTTAATCCTACAAGGTGTGTGACCTCTTTCGATGAAATTTCACCAATTTCATCATCTTCAGCTGATGTATGACTCAACAAAGACTTTGTGACTCCAGGTAAGTAGATACCTGATCCTATCATCTACATGTAGAACATAGACAAAATATACAAAATTACTCAAAAGTACATCGTCAATACTGAAAAAGTTCTCGATAAATATCTATATTGTTATATCGCCCAGCCTTATTTGGCACTACTATGGATAGAAGTGGCGAATTCTCAGGGCCAGCAAAGCATACTCTAACATGCCAAATAAATAAATATTTTTCATCCGTTCATTCTCAATCACCTTTTTGCCAATGTATTTTGTATCAGTTTCCACTCTTAATTCATCTACAAACAAATAGAGAAAAACTAAGTTTATCCAGTCAGAATTTATTCTGTTTCAGAAATCGCATGCCCGAAGCCAAGCTCGTTAGCTGTAGCAGCACGAGTGTCTGAGCTCAACCCCTCAGGCCTTCAGAATTTCCACAGAATCTCTCAATAGCGCAAATGAATGGGCAACTAAAGTCAGATTATCAGATTCATCAGCCAATCAGATTGATTTATTTTTTCTTGGAGGGTGTGATCTTTAGGATTTGTCCCGGTCGAGGCCTTCTAGCTGGCCTTGAGTGAGACAATCACGCTTTAAGTGATGTAATACGCATGTGATACGAAATTTGAACGCTAAGAGCCCAAGATCTGTCTGACGAGTCGGCTGTCATCACTGTCATATTGCCATTGAGAAAGAGATCCATATGGATTTAAAAAAACAAGATGTTCTGCATGACCGTGTGATTGCTTAATTTATTAAACAGGAAAGGAGGACTGATTTTAACTTCAAGTAAATTGGTAAGTGCTTTTTTCATTGTTATAGCAAGGAGTTTTCTAAGTGTAAATTAGGCTGCTTGAGCATTCAGTGTCGGTTCAAGTTTTGAAAACTAGTGCTGTGTTCCAATCAACTTGGAAAGTCGGATTTTACAACTAATAAACATTCACTTTATTAAGTAATATCTATAAATTAGTTTGTTTCCACATTACATGATATTAAAGATTGTTTAACAAACACATGCAGAAACAGGTGTATAAAACATTATAATCTCTTTTGATAATCATACACCTGAAGCACAAATGCTAGCATTGCAGCATTGTTTATCAGTTGGGTTCCTAGGAGACATCTTAATGAGAGTCAAACCCCTGCTAAGCTAACGGAAACATTACAGTTACAAATATCAGGGAATGGAATGCAATGCATTTATTGTCGGAGATATCAAGTAGGAATATCCCACATCCAAATTTAATGTAATGCAGCATAACGGTGTACCCTGACGAAATGAAATATATTGCAAGCAACATTAAAATCACAATTATTAGATAGATTTTTCCAGGTATTATAGACATCCTTGGTAGATTCATATGAAAAATTATGATTTTTGACGTTCATTTCACTAAACATTTATGCTGCAGTTTAAATTAGGCTTGCTTGAGCATTAAGTTTCATTTCAACTTCTGGCTTTCGTACACTGACGTGTTTTTAAAATGTCAGTTGGTATTACTAGTTGACTGCCACGTAATGTATAATAGGCATAAGCCATCTTATTCATTGTGAAACTGTGTTTTCTTAATGGCATGAATCACACTGATGGCCAAGACTTAAAATGCACAGCCCACGGCTGGTGGATAGGTTCCATAGCCTACATAATAAGGGAAACAAAATGTATTTGAAATGTATTGACCAATGTATCAGAAGACTTTGACTTCTGATACATTGGTATGAGACCCATCAATACTGCATGACTGATTAAATTAAGAATAAAATCGCAATATGACCATCAGAAATCTAAGGAAATAACTTAAATGGACCGTAAACACAAAATTTAATATTGTCATGTCAAAATTTATTCACACCCATGTTGCTCCAAAGCCATTTGGCTTATTTCTGTTGAACACAAAGGGAGATACTAGGCAGAATATTAGCCTCAGTCAGCATTGTATGGAAAAAAGGAGATATGAAAGTGAATGGACACAAAGGAACAACATGAGGGTGAGTAAATGACTGAATTTTCCTTTTTGGGTGAACTATCCCTTTAGGGATATGAAGGGTACATCATTTAATAATTAGTCAGGTGCACCCAGAGGGGGAATTTCTATTTTCTCTTTGGTTTCCTCCATAGGACTCATGTTACGTCCCATGTGACTTGTGTTTTGGAGTACGTTTGTTTTTGTTCTATCTCTCCCTCCGCTTTTTACTTTCGTTTTCAGCAGGCAGGTGTGGTATTTAATTGGCCCATCCATCTTTCAAACTTGGAGACGCATGTTGACGACATTGCGTGTCTCCACCAATGAGGGTGGGCTATAAAAAGAGTATAAAAGAGAGCGCCTACGTGGAAAGCAGGGGAATGATTCATTCTTTGTTTGATGCCTGCATGTGAGTTTGTTGTAATTGTTTGCCCTGTATCACTTTGATAATTGGTAAATGTTTATGGTAAAGTCTGTGTTCTTTGATCTCTTAACGTGAAGGCAAATTTGTTCCTTTTTCTTTGTTTTCTTTCTTCGTGTTAAATGATCTGGTTGTAAAACTGATATTATTAAACGGGGAAAAGAAAAAGGACAGGTAAGATGATCACGTGATATACATGTGCCACACTGAGGTTTCAATTGTGTTAGAACACTAGGTTAGTGACACGTGCCATCCCTTGTATTTTTGGTTATAGTGAGAGTAGGTTATTTAGGGCGCTATAGAATAATTTTCTTCTGATATGGTTTTCTGTGAAGTTTAATTGTTTGGTTAGATTAGGAGTGTTTATTTTTTTTAGTAAGATTGGTTATTGTTTTATCTATTTATTTGATATGGTCCAAGTTCTTTTCATTTTCCCCTTTTTCCTTGTGTGATTTATAGTTTTTGGAGGCTTGGCCCAGAGTTGTATATTTTTGTAAATTTACTTAAATACTTATTATGGGATATGTGTTCCCATTATTCTTCATAATAAATACTGATACTTTACCTTATATTAAACTCATTGGTGTGATTGCTTCCCAGTACATGTACAGAGTTTTTAAATGTTGCACCCTAATTCCCCTAGGCCTAAAAGAGTTTGTAACAACTCACTTCTTGGGACATTTTTATTTTAGTGAATTGATGTTTAGTGGCCTTTCCTGTAAGAGTTAAGGAAAATAGAAAAAGAGATGAAAAGGGAATTAGAAAAATGACTATAAATGAAAAATAAATAAATAAATTAAATAAATCACCAGAGCTGGGTGTCAGATTAAACATGAAATTGGACAAATTGCATAAGTGCTGATGGCAGGGGAAACCTTTTCATTCATTTAAATGCTCAACAGTAATATCAGTAAATTGGCACTTTTCCACTGCACGGTACAACGACTCGCCTCGCCTCAACTCTGCTCGCTTTACTTTTCTGAGCTTGCATTTCCATTGCAGTTTAGTGCCATCTCAATGTGGGTGGGATTATAGCCTGATCGTCATAGTTGCGCCGCCACTACATCATCATTATACATTATACATGACAAACTGACCAAAACAATAACACGACTGCTAGCTGTTAGCTACTAGCTCATTGTGCTGCATAAAGCAGTTGTTGCATGGTGATTTTACACAAGCGTAACAGTTAAATTGGCCTGGTTGTTTTAGAAGCAAGCTACCAGATGCTGGTCAACAAAATAAAGTGAAGCTTTCAAGCAGAGTATAGAGTTAACATAACATCACTCCCCCTCCCACTGCTCGCCGGTTTAGATAGCGTCCATTTGGTCGAACCACTTCCACTTTTCCTTGATGGTTCTGTAGTCACGTTTAAGTTTTTTTTTTTTTACTACACTGTTGGTAGGTCCGGTGGTAGCCGTGTGCGGCCAATAGCTGATACACTTCCTGAGAGACTTTTTCATTTCACGCATCGCTAACGAGTGGGCCATCTGCACCTCGTTTATTGACCACAGCGTGGTTTTGCATACAGCCATTTCTTTTTTCACAACTCGAAAGTCACGTGAAATGATTGCTGCTGCTAACTTTAAAACTTACAAGTTGATGTCACGTGTCAGAAATCCAGTGACACTGGTTGTGATGATTCTCCCTGACCAATCAGTGATCTGCAGGACTTTGATGTCATATTTAGTATCGGCTCGGCTCGCTTGGAACCTCGACCGAGGTACCAGGTACTATCCAAAGTGGAAACCCCAAAATAGTGAGCAGAGTCGAGTTGAGTCGAGTTGTACCGTGCAGTGGAAAAGCCCCTTTAGATATCTTTGTGAGGGCACAGTGGAAAACAATCTCTATTCTAGGAAATGTAAGAAATTATCATTTACCAGACACACAATGTTCTTATATAAGTAAACAATGCACTTGTTGAACACAAAGCTAGATTGGCTTTTCATCACTTAGCATTTCAAATAGTTTTTGAAGGAAAATAGCGATCACAAGACAGGACTGCATGTTGATTTTACTACTTTTCACAATAATTAAAATATGGAGGAAATTCTAAAAACCTTAGATCTTAATATGAACAGCTCTTTGATTTGAGAAAAAGATGCATCGAAAACAGGGAATTTATCATCACTGTAACATGCAAGAAAACTACAAAGCAATATTTCTATAGTCAGCATCAAAATATTGACTCATTTCCATGCTGATAAAATTCCAGAATTTATAAAAATTCTTTAAGAAAAATTAAGACGTCTAATCTCAGGTCTACAGAGAGATTTTCAGAAGTTTTTTTTTTTAATTAGATTAAAGTTGCAAAAGTTTGCATATCTTACAGAAACAAAAGAAGGACCAGTTCATCCACAATGATGTTTAAGTAGTAAAGACCTAAATCACTGCTCAAAGCACAGAACAAAACCTAGGCATAATTATTTAAGATGTTTTTCTATTATGCCATACAAGTCATTACAAGCACACTTATAATGCACATTAGACCTACCAAAATATTTAGTAGGCAAAGGAAAGTTACAGGCATCCAAGTGCAAAGAAATTGTGACACCAAAAATCAAAACACAAAAGAAAACAAAACATTTCCTTTAAGAGCAGAATGTAATGAGAAAACCACAACTTTTTATTCCAGGAGGACAAAGTAAATAGTCTGCCTAGTTGACTGATGCAAGGCAAATCTTAAAAACCACCTGCATCAGTTTAATTCTTGAGTAATCTATGCAAGATAGCTATCCAGCTTCATTCATGTTCTAGTTTGCAAGTCAACAACTTTCAGCTATTATCTTGGACATAAACACTGATTAGACAAGACATCTAGACATTAGTCAAAAGCCGCACAATCCACGTTTAATCAAATAATTTGCTGTATCACAGGGGAACCCTATTGACACATCTGGATCTTGAGCTGAAACTATAAAAGAGCCTCTGCTTTTAAGCAGGGAGCCAACATTTGCCATGATGTATTTTGTCTGCTGCTTTGTAATGACAGTAGACAGATGCCTGAACAACAGTCTTGTTTTTTTAAGAACACCAACATAACTGTTAGATAGTTAAATATTTGTACTTTAGACGACACTCTACCATCCAAAAAGACTTAAAATTTACTAATTTAAGACAGTGCATATCTGTAGAAACATGGGATTAAGGGCAGAATGCCTTTAGGGCATTTTAGCAGTTTCTTAAATCATCCCACCCCTTCCAGTGTAAACCGAAAAAAGGCTGTAGCTGCTGCCAGGGGAACTCCTCCCAGGAGTGACTATCTCTGAAACCCTTTAAAAAAAAAAAGGCCAATTATTTGGCAGATGGTGCTTTGCGCTTTCTTTACTTCATCTCTTGACTTCGCGTGTCTCCTTTGTGTGGTCCTTCGCGATCCACAGAAATGGCTTAAGGAGAGCAGGTTTGGCTTTCAGAACGAAAGTGAGCCGAAAGCTACGTTTTTTTTTAATGCTTTATATTAGGGCTGGGTGGTATGCAGATATATAGCGTAGGGATGGAATAAAATGGCAACCGGTGCAGATATTTCTATACAGTATATATTGCAGTATGTAAATATCTGTGTACACAACTCTCCTCCTGACCACATGTGAGACTGATAGCGAGAGAAAACCGAACACAGGACTAATCCAAATCAAGTCAAACTCAGGAAAAGGAATTTATTTTTTTGCATTTAAATGATGAAAATGCGGCGGCACGGTGGTGCAGTGGTTAGCACTGTCGCCTCACAGCAAGAAGGTCATGGGTTCAAACCCCGGTTGCCCCGGCCTTTCTGTGTGGAGTTTGCATGTTCTCCCCGTGTCTGCGTGGGTTCTCTCCGGGTGCTCCGGCTTCCTCCCACCATCCAAAGACATGCAGGCTAGGTTAATTGGTGTCTCCAAAAAATTGCCCTAGGTGTGGATGTGAGTATGAGTGTGTGTCTGTATATGTGTGGCCCTGCGATGGACTGGCGACCTGTCCAGGGTGTACCCCGCCTTTCGCCCAATGTTAGCTGGGATAGGCTCCAGCCCCCCGTGACCCTGTACAGGATAAGCGGTTGAAGATGAATGAATGAATGAATGATGAAAATGCTATTCTGGATGCGTGTGCACTCAGGTTCTAATCATTTTTTTTTTTCACATTCCGAGAAAAAAAAAGGAAGAGCTTGTTAATAAAACGTTGCATTCTCTGTGGTGTGTAATGGACCCTCCGGTAAAAGCCCTGCTGCACTTTATAGTGTTACTGACGCCGACAAGCTTTCCTACCCACATCATTCCCACTGCAAACATGGAAGGAGAAGCAATCACATTGAGTAAATTCCCTCAGGAATTAATAAATAAATGACACCATAGTCAACCATGTATTTATTTCTAGTAGGATATATATATATATATAAAACTTTTTTTATGTTACAGCCTTATTCCAAAATTCATAATTTTCCTCAAAATTCTGCAAACAATACCCCATAATGACAACGTGAAAGAAGTTTGTTTGAAGTCTTTGCAGATATTTAAAAAAAAAATAAATAAATAAATTAAAAAAAAAAAAAAAAAAAAAAAACACAGACAAAAGTGTTCACAGCTTTTGCTCATTACTTTGTTGATGCACCTTTGGCACCAATTACAGCCTCAAGTCTTTTTGTGTATGATGCTACAAGTTTGGCACACCTATTTTAGGGCAGTTTCTCCCATTCTTCTTTGCATGACCTCTCAAGCTCCATCAGGATGGATGGGGAACGTCAGTGCACAGCCATTTTCAGATCTCTCCAGAGATGTTCAATCGGGTTCAAGGACATTCACAGAGTTGTCCCGTAGCCACTTCTTTGTTATCTGGGCTGTGTGCTTAGGGTCGTTGTCCTGTAGGAAGATGAACCTTCATCCCAGTCTGAGGTCCAGAGCGCTCTGCAGCAGGTTTTCATCAAGGATGTCTCTGTACATTGCTGCATTCATCTTTCCCTAAATCCTGACTAGTCTCGCAGGTCCTGCCGCTGAAAAACATCCCCACAGCATGATGCTGCCACCACCATGCTTCACTGTAGGGATGGTATTGGCCAAGTGATGAGCGGTGCCTGGTTTCCTCCAGACATGACGCTTGCCATTCAGGCCAAAGAGTTCAATATTTGTTTCATCAGACATGAGAATTTAGTTTCTCATGGTCTGAGAGTCCTTCAGGTGCCTTTTGGCAAACTCCAAGCAGGCTGTCATGTGCTTTTTACTGAGGAGTGGCTTCCGTCTGGCCACTCTACTATACAGGCCTGATTGGTGGAGAGCTGCAGAGATGGTTGTTCTTCTGGAAAGTTCTCCTCTCTCCACAGAGAAACGGCGGCCAGCTCTAGGAAGAGTCCTGGTGGTTCCAAACGTCTTCCATTTTCGGATGATGGAGGCCACTGTGCTCATTGGGACCTTCAATGCCGCAGAATTTTTTTTGTACCTTTCCCCAGATCTGTGCCTCGACACAATCCTGTCTCAGAGGTCTACAGACAATTCCTTGGACTTCATGGCTTGGTTTGCGCTCTGACATGCACTGTTAACTATGGGACCTTATATAGACAGGTGTGTGCCTTTCCAAATCATGTCCAATCAACTGAATTTACCACAGGTGGACTCCAATCAAGTTGTAGAAACATCTCAAGGATGATCAGTGGAAACAGGATGCACCTGAACTCAATTTTGAGTGTCACGGCAAAGCCTGTGAATACTTATGTAGATGTGATTTTTTTCATTTATTATTTTTAATAAATTTGTAGATTTCAAACAAACTTCTTTCACGTTGTCATTATGGGGTATTGTTTGTAGAATTTTGAGGAAAATAATGAATTTAATCAATTTTGGAATAAGGCTGTTACAACAAAATGTGGAAAAAGTGAAGTGCTGGGAATAATTTCCGGATGCACTGTAGGTACCAAAATGTTTTATAGTGGAAGGCTAAATTCAAAGCCAATACCTGGAGGGGTTTGCTCCAAACATAAATAAAAATGCTGATGGATTGAAAAACGATGTATAGAAAACAAAATATTATTTTAATAATTATTTATTGATTAAGAAATTATTTTTCATTGTGGTGAAAAGGTAAAGGTCTACCTTTAGGCTATATTTGCCATTGTTTTAAATAAAAAATAAATAAAAATAATTTAATTATTTCTCCATAAGTTTTTGTATCACTTTTCATCAAAATATATGTAAAAATATGGTCAAGTCAATTTTATTTGTATAGCGCCTTTCACAACACGTAGTTTCAAAGAAGATTTACAGAAGATCAGGCATTAACAGGCAATAAAACTGTAATGTTTATAATGTCGATGAATCATCATTGTGTAATTAGATAAAATACAATTGTTAATCATGTTTAAAAATAAGTAATTAAATAATAATTGTATTAATAACCCCAGTGAGCAAGCTGAAGGCGACTGTGGCAAGGAACACAAAACTCCATAAGAAGTTGATTAATGGAGAAAAATAACCTTGGGAGAAACCAGACTCACTGTGGGTGCCTGTTCCCCTCTGGCTAACATAATGAATATAATGTAAATATTACTTGTGTATAGTTAAAGTCATGGTTTAAAATGATTAAACTAAGTAAGTGTTAAGGGTCAGTGTTTAAACATTGATTTTGTTTGAACTGTAAGATTAATGACCAATGTCTCTGAAGTCCATCCTGGATTAACTGCAGAAGTTCACATAGATGCATTTGTCCTTGTTAATTGGCTGATGAAGGCTTTTGTTGGCAATTGTTAGTCTATGCATTCCATTTCAAGATCATAGTCCATCAACAGACCGAGGTGATGAAGGCAGAGATCAGGGATGTGAAACGCAGTGTGGTCCATCCTAAATCCAAGGTTCAGACAATGATATATGAAGTATCCCATGTCTTATGGTTGGAGTTGGCATCATTTCATCTTCTGAAGTCCATCATAATAGACTGAAGTGATGTTTGGCTGGCACCGGCTGCATTTAATCATTATCATTCAGCGACAAGTAGCAGTGGAGTCCAACACGAAGCAGGAATGGTGCTGGATCCAGCCAGTTCTGGTGACCTCAGGATAGGAGTCCAGAGGTTGAGACAGGGAAACAAATAGAATAATATAAGTATAGATGCCATTCAATTTATTGCAGAGTTATAAATCAAGATCAATGTTCCTGGTTTCGGCAGACTAAACTAAAGCAGCATAATTGTGGGTTGGAGGATAAATTAGGTGTATGCCTGGCTAAATAGATGAGTCTTTAGTCTAGACTTCAACTGAGGGAGTGTGCCTGCATCTTGAACAGTGTTAGGGAGATTATTCCATAGTTTAGGAGACAAATATGAAAAGGATCTTCCTCCTTTTGAGGATTTTGATATTCTAGGATCCATTAACAAGCCAGAATTTTGCGATCGTAATGAAAATGATGAAATATAGCGTGGTAGAAGGTCACTTCAGTACTGCGGTGTTAGACCATTCAAAGCTCTGTAATTAGTTAACAGAATTTTTTAATTAATATGAAATTCAACAGGTAGCCAATGTAATGATTATAACTTGTTGCTAATATGATCATATTTCTTGGTACTCATTAGCACTCTGGCTGCTGCATTTTGAACCAATTGAAGTTTATTTATTGATCTTGCTGGACATCCTCCCAGTAACGCATTACAATAATCTAGTCTTGAGGTCACGTACGCACAAATTAGTTTTTCAGCATCAGCAACAGAGCGAATGTGCCATAATTTAGCAATATTTCTTAGGTGGAAGAGCTGTTCTACAAACATTGGTAATTTGATTTTCAAAGGACAGATTGGTATCAAATATAACACCTAAATTCTTCATTGTTGAAAATTATGTAACAGTACATCCATCGAGTGTCAGATTATATTTTTGGACCAATAATTAGTACCTCTGTTTTGTCAGAATTGAGTAGAAGGAAATTTCTGGCCATCCAATCTTTTATTTCATTGATACACTCTGCTAATTTCGAGAATTGTGAAATCTCATCAGGTTTTGAAGTAATATGGTTGTGTATCGTCGGCATAGCAGTGGAAACTTATTCCACGGTTCCTGATAATATCTCCCAGGGGAAGCATTTACAAGGAGAAAAGCAGAGGCCCTAAAACTGATCCCTGTGGCACTCCATATTTTACTTTTGTTTGGTTTGACAATTCCTCATTTACATAGACAAAGTGGTAGCGGTCTGCTAAATATGACCTAAACCATGCTAATGCAACTCCACAAATGCCAACATAATTCTCTAGCCTATTCAAGAGAATGTCATGATCTATCGAGTCGAATGCAGCACTAAGATCTAAAAGCACAAGAAGAGAAATGCAGCCGCGATCAGATGATAAGAGCAAGTCATTTGTAACTCTGATAAGTGCAGTCTCTATACTGTGATGAGGCCTAAATCCTGACTGAAATTCTTCGTATATACTATTTCTCTGTAGAAATGAACATATTTGGGAGGATACTACCTTTTCTAGTGTTTTTGACATCAATAATTAACCAGTTCTCCGGGATCAAGTTGTGGCGTCTTAATAAGCGGTTTGATAACTGCTATTTTAAAGTTTCTTGGGACATGTCCTAAGCATAGCGAGGAGTTAACAAAATTAAGAAGAGTTTCTGAAATTACAGGAGATACCTCTTTTAAGAGCTTAGTTGGTAAAGGATCCAACAAACATGTTGTGGCTTTTGATGTTTCGATAAGTTTTGTTAGCTCTTCATGACCTATGACAGAGAAGGATTGATGTTGCATGTGAGGAAATGTATTAGACACCGTCTTCTGAGTTGCTATGACAGATGATTGCATAATTCCAATTTTATTTCTGCTTATTTAAATTTTATCTGTAGAGAAATTCATGAAGTCATTACTCTTACGCTGCGACACAATATCTGGTTCTGTTGAGGCTTTATTCCCAACCAATCTAGCCACAGTACTGAATAAACATCTAGGATTGTTGTGGTTATTTTCTATGGGTTTACTAAAATATGCTGACCTGGCAGCTTTTAGTGCCTGTCTGTAGCTACAGACACGATCCTTATATGCATCACAATAATACTTCTAATTTTGTATTTTTCCACATGCGCTCCATTTTCTGCATGATTGTGATCATTGTACCATGGTGCAGGGCTTATTTCTTTAATCGAAGTGGTGCGACAATATCAAGAGTGCTAGAGAAGACTGCATTTATATTTTTTGTTATTTCATTAAGTTCTTCTGGGCTTTGGGGTTTATTGAGTGTATGAGATAGATCTGGAAGATTATTAGTGAAGCTATCTTTAGTGGTCAAAAGAATAGTTCTACCAGAATGTGGTGTAGATTGAGTAACATTATCTGATCGCAGCATACAAGAGTTGAGGTAATGATCCAAGATATCATTGCTCTGCTGCAGAATTTCTATATTATCAACATCAACTCCACATGACAGAATTCAATCTAGCGTATGATTGGCGATGAGTTGGCCGAGTTACATTTTGTCTGACTCCAAGCGAGTTGAGAATATCGCTAAATGTATCATTTTCATTATCTATGTGAATGTTGAAGTCACCAAAAATTAAAGCTCTATCTACAGTAACTACAAATCTGATAAAAAAATTAGCAAATTCATCAAGGAAATCAGAATAAGGCCCGGGTGATCTATACATTGTAGCAAGGACAAAAGACAACAGATTTTTAATTTATATCTGACGGTGTAACATTAAGCATTATTAGTTCAAAAGACTTACACAGTTTATGTGAACTGTGTGACGTCTCAAGGCAGCAAGCAGACGTTCGGATTAACAAGTTTGTCTGCATCCTGACCTGGGCCCCAGTTAGTCAAATACTATCATTATTAAGACTATGAGCCAAATTACTAGAGAAGAGAGCAGCACCTTCCCTGGAGGGATGGAGTCCATCTCTCTTTAGCAGGTCAGGTCTACCCCAAAAACTCTTCCAATTGTCTATATATCCTATTTTATTCTTCAGACACCACTCAGACATCCAGCCATTCAGTGACACTAATCTACTATAAACCTCGTCACCACCTCTTTAACATTATCTTTAGTGATCTCCGACTGGCAAAGCCAGACATCGTTAGTGTCAACATGGATAACAATTTTAGAAAATCTACGTTTAGCATTAGCAAGCACTTGTAAAATTGAATTGATGTCAGACACTCTTGCCCCCAAAATGCAATTAACAATAGTGGCTGGAGTCTCTATTTCCACGTTCCTTAAAATAAAATCACCAATAACAAGGGCTCTTTCAACATGATTCTCTGTGGGTGTATCACTGAGTGGGGAGAATTTATTAGAAATACTAACAGGAACGGGAGACTGGTGTCTCTTTGCTGAGCGAGTATGCCGCCGAGACGTCACCCAAATGCCCTGCTGCAGGGGCTCTACAGCCGGAACCAAAGTTTGTATGTTGCTCTCTGTACTGCTCACATCCAAAACAGTATCTACCGGCTTCTCTCTCACTAATCTCCACTAGCTTTTGGATGCGAGTCTCTAACTCATTAACCTTCTCCGTCAGCCTGACTAATTCCTTGCATTTATCACATGTGAATCCCTCACTGCTGACAGAGGAGGCTATTGTAAACATGTGACATGCAATGCAGGAAGAAATAACATAAGCGGATGCCATGACTTACCGCAAATTTTTTGCTGTTGTTGGTTGTTCCTGAGCGGTGAGGGTGAGATTGATGTTAATCCCTTATGCAATTGTTTGTTGTTGTTCTTGATAAACGTTGCTTTGAGATCGATGCGTTAATCTGTGTACCGCAGAGGAGAAAAAACGGGTGCACGCTGAAAAAATGCACGCAGTTTAATTCCGATAAAAATAGAACTCGGATGTAGGTGGAATATGTGCACCGTTGAATCGCAATAAGATAATAAAATGAGGGAAAACCTGATGCGCACTTAAAAATGGCAGATGTTAAGGATTAAAGTCTGAAAACAGATATATAAGCGAAGCTAAAAACAAAGCAGCAACAGGTAAAATACACGCAGATGAAACAGTATAAAAGCGGAAAAACCTGAAACGCAGTAAAATGACAAAGGATATAACGATGAAGGTTTGAGAATAATAAGCAATGCTAAGCAGCCTAAGCAGGCTACAAACAAACACTCGTGCAGCATGCCGTCAGCAACAGTAAGTCCAGTGACGTCAAAATATAGGCTATAGGCCTATCTTCATGTATATCTTTATCAACCAAAAATTAAGAATACTGATATATAATTTTATAATTTGATTACCCACCCCTATCATTTATACCATATACCTTTACCGTGATATACAATTACTTCATATGATATTGCCCAACTCTACTTTATATGCTCGCAATGACATGCACATCGGCATGCAGAGCTTCAAGCACCGTCTGCCAATAAATTAGAATAATATTAAAGGGCTAAAAAGGCTGTCACTCCTTTAAGAATTTCCCATAGCGTCGGCTACTGACGTAGCATTGAAGTGACCGAATTGAAAAGGAAC
Organism: Moxostoma hubbsi; assembly: GCA_032164185.1. Lineage (NCBI taxonomy): Eukaryota > Metazoa > Chordata > Actinopteri > Cypriniformes > Catostomidae > Moxostoma > Moxostoma hubbsi. The sequence continues at coordinate 12,675,300 of JAVLUX010000014.1, read as the reverse complement.
ATTTGCTTTCTAGCCAGATTCAACAAACCCCTTAACTTCAGTGGTTTGATGTAACTGGCCCCAGATCTTTAACCACTAAACAACCATCACTATGCTCTTGCTGTTTCAGGCAATAGAGAAGAACGAACCTGTTCCCTCCTCACTGTCATCATCATCCTCCTGCCACCAGGGCACAGACACAGGGGCCTTCTTATCAGGTCTAGTGGGTGGTTTTCCTAAGATGTCAAGAACACTGGGGTGCTTAGTACTGGAGCCCAAATCAACAGAGTCATCAGAGACAGACTGTATAAAACAACAACAACAACAAAAAAACAATACCTTTTGAATAATTCATACAATCATAACAACATAAATTTCACCTAATGATCCCATTAATGCAAATATCATCATTACACATTCAAACGTGGTTAAACACCCATGTTTGACAACAGTAAAGAACACAACAGTACCTCTTTCATGAACTGCTCAAATTGTTGATCCAACTCTTCTTTAGTCAGCCTATGAGCCATAATTCAACAATCCAACACACTGTAAAACAAATGTGTAAGATTTACAAGCGTTATGTACAGGTGACATTAAAAAGAATGAATACACACATGTATAAAATTAAATATTCAATATCCAAGACAAAGAGTCTTAAAAAGAAAGCCTGCCAGTGCGACATCACAAACAAGCAGTGTTAAATTCGCTATAATATGTTGTTTTGTGATTGTCGGATTCGTTATTAGCGCGTTAGCTCCTATGTCATGGCAACTGAGACAAACGGAACACCTGTCAACCAAAATGAAGGAAACATTAGAAGCAAACAAGACTCACCAATACAAACGAAACAATCGAATATGTATGTCCTTTACTGTTCACATTATTTAGAAATTATGCTGTTTATCACTACACTCAAAAAGTTTCCCGCGACAACAACCGGGAGTTTACTGACAGTTTATTGGTCATAATACGTCATTGTGCGTCCGGAGATTTGATTGGCTATGTTCAGATCCGTTGGAACGGGTTGCCATGTTGGAGAAATTTTCATGTTTGCACTTATGAAAAGATGATTCAGCCTTTAATGATTTCACCCTCCAAATGACTTTTGTTGTAAACTCAAATAATTTGTATTGATATGTTCTTCTGCAGATATGTTACTCAACGTACTTAAAAATGATTTGTAAACCTGTTAGAAACCATGTACGCTTCATTTAAAATGTTCTACAGCATTGGCGGTTTGTCACCTATAGGGGCAGTCTTGTTCCATTTTTGAATATTTGCTACACACGCTCTGTAGTTCAGTGTTTTGCATACTTTTAATTTACTTTTATTTGCAATTACACATCACAAAACAGGGAACATACAACAACGTAAGACACAATAACCAGGGTGAACACACACAGAACAAACATAAAGGAACAAGGACAAGGAGCAAGATTCAAGACAGAATATGATATATATATATATATATATATATATATATATATATATATATATATATATATATATATATATATATATATATATATATATATATATATATTATACGTGTGTGTGTGTGTGTGTGTGTGTGTGTGTGTGTGTATGTATGTACACATACATACATGCATACATAGGCCTACATCAAATAAAAAAAACACAAAACATGGATGCACTAAAACAATAAATATTTTGACATAGAAAAACATAAAGATTCAATCTTTCTATTTTCTTTTTTAAAATATTTGATCCTCTGGAATGATTTCACAAAATCACAGAAAAATACTTTAAATGAGGGCTTGCATTATTTCCATTTACAAATATGTATGAATATGAAATGTACCCAGCAATAATACCATATTAACAATGTCAGAAATGTGGGGATTCAGACTGCTTTTATAAAAAAGGATATCTTGTAGAACAATAGGAGTAATTTTCTCAATTTTAACTGATAACCAGTTGTATATGTCAAGGCAAAATATGAAGTAAATTCACATTGGAAAAAAAAGGTGATTAAGTGTTTCAGGGAAGAAAGAACAGAAAACAAGGATACACCTCAAAATGAAATCTTTTCTGTACAAAATCACCTACAGGGTAAATCCTAAATAGGATTTTGTAATGAGTTTCCTTAACCTTTGGAGAAATAGGGTATACTAAATAAAAGGTGGCAGTGTTTTGCATATGAGCAGAGAACTGCACCCTTGTAGAAATAAAGTTACAAAAATATGACAACACTGAACAACATAAATAACAGTATACCATATTTATATTTTTCACAATGGCTCCTTAACAGAAATTGATGTGGAAATGATAGAATCTTGTTTTAATTTTGTTCCTGCAGTCTAGGTGCTGGCCTTATGTGGGAGACAGAACACCAGTTAAATAATAATAATAATTAATAATTAGTTACATTTATATAGCGCTTTATCAGTAACCTCAAAGCGCTTTACAAGGAAGGGGGGAATCTCCTCAACCACCACCAATGTGCAGCATCCACTTGGATGATGCGACGGCAGCCATATTGCGCCAGTACGCCCACCACACACCAGCTTACTGGTGGAGAGGAGACAGAGTGATGAAGCCAATCAGTATACAGGGATGATTAGGAGGCCATGATGGACAGAGGCCAAGGGGCAAATTTGTCCAGGACACCGGGGTTACACCCCTACTCTTTTTCGAAGGACATCCTGGGATTTTTAATGACCACAGAGAGTCAGGGCCTCGGTTTAACGTCTCATCCGAAAGACGGTGCTCTTTTACAGTATAGTGTCCCTGTAAAATGTGATTAAGATTGAGAATTAAGCTTGTGCTATGTAAATGGCTGAAACGTTAGTGTGTGACATCATAAAACCATATAACAAATCCAGCCTCATCAATTGTGCACTATTTGCCTGGTCATTTCTGTTGTATTAGCCCCCTGATGGGTACCCGGATAGGACAATCAGCAAATCACTGCCATGAATTCAGGGAAGCGAACATCTGTGAGTGTGGTTCACACTCTTCTTTTCTCTGATTTCTCTAAATGAATGCTTAATGCATTCTAATCATGACCCTGATGTCATCAGAACTCTATCTGGCTCTGTCTCAATAAGATAACTGACTGTGAGTGATTAGGATGTGAACGCTTCCCACTGCCCTAGTTTCTCATGTAAATGTACCTCCACTATCCACAAAATGCCCATACCTTAACAAAGGCAGTATCCACTCATCGCCTTGACATTGGGATGCTAGTGCACTCGCTGTTAGCTGGACAACATCTCCCCATCTGGCCCACCTTCAGTGTAATTCATATTCTACAGGTCCCTGTTAATATTTTTGGTGGGTTGGGAAACTCTAAAGGGGGGAGGGCTCCATTATAGATAATTGGACTGACTTTCAGTTGTATTTTAGCGTCATACACTACGCTGACATTGATCGTCCTTTACTAAATGCAATACATTACATTTCACCAAGCTCTGCTTTTTGAAGATTGCCATTTAATTTGCCAGGCAAAAAACTTTGATTAATCCATTTTATTGATAACCAATTATTTATTCTTGGTGCTGTCCTTCTAGTAAGGTCACACTATGAACTTTGTACTTCTGTTACTTTATGTAGTACAAAGTCTGTAATGCTTCCAGAGAGCCTCACAAAAAGTGCTCCTTAAAACCAGGGCTGGAAATTGGGGGGAACATGGGAGTTCCAAAGGGAATTTTGTTGAGAACGGCATTCCCATTCAAACTGACTACATTTGTTAGGGATAAAAGAGTATTTCTATGTTTCCCCCACTAAATAGCCTACAAAAGCTTAAATGCTTGGGATCTTTGGCATCTGTGGTAGCACAATGTTGACTATCGTGAGTGGCCAGAACACATTCATACAACAGACCCACACATGTTCAATTTACAAATCCACGCACCAGAAGAATGCACAAATATATAGGTTTCTTTACCCACAATACCATCCACAAGTACAAAAGTGTGTGTACTTTAATGCACAGATTAAAGCAGAGAGGTTTGTATTGGCATTCTTCTTCAAGAATGTCTGTTCTGCAGTCTTGGCATACACACACGTGCAATGCTGGGGTTGTGGTTTAGCGTGACTGATAGCAAATGCCCATTCATTTAAAAAAAAAAAATTCTCCCCAATTTTGTATGCCCAATTCCTAATGCTCTCTAAGTCCACGTGGTGGCGTAGTGACTCGCCTCAATCCTGATGACAGAGGACGAATCTCAGTTGCCTCAGTCTGCACATCTTATCACGTGGCTTGTTAAGTGCATTACCACGGAGACCTAGCGAATGTGGAGGCTCACGCTATTCCCCTGCGGCATCCACGCACAACTCACTATGTGCCCCACCGAGAGCAAAAACCACATTATAGAGACCACGAGGAGGTTAACCCAATGTGAATCTGCCCACCCTAGCAACCTGGCCAATTGGGATTCACTCAGCAAGGGATTCACTCAGCATGCCCTGGATTCGAACTTGTGACTCCAGGTGTGGTAGTCAGCATCTTTAATTGCTAAGCTACCCAGGCCACTGCACTGCCCATTCATTAAAAAGGGAAATCTCAGGTTACTCATGTAACCTTGGTTCCCTGAGATGAAGGGAACAAGACATGAGTATCTGGAGACATCCCCTATCGATTTAGTTCAATTGACATTGCATTTCAAAGCTTTGGGGAACAGAGTCCCATCATGCCACACTACGTAGTGTCATACCCTAAGATGTACCAGGGTAGAAACATTTAGAAGAATATGTATATGAGTTCAAGGGCCCTTCGGGCGGTGACTTACTATAATATGTCTTCAAGTGTCTATGAAAATGAATAACCCCACATGGTGAAAATCAGATGGGAAATTAATTTTAATCTGAGGATCTATATGAGTCATATTATACACACAGAATAATTTAACCCCTTCATAACCAGTGGTAGGGAGGGAGGATTTATTCTATTGGAAGTCCTTGTGACTTCTAGTGGGAGTTAATTTGATATCGGCCTACACAGGCAGATGAATTAAAATTATAACAGGTAGCCTGCCCGTAATAAGGCAGCTCGGGCTCACACGCTGGGTGATGGAATAGTAGCTCTCTAGACAGAGAGGACTCGCAAAGCAGTGGACACCACATCTAGGTTATAAAACCTTGCAAATGTGTTCTGCGAAGATCATCCTGTTGCAAAACATATATCCTGTAGGGATATACCATTTGTCCATGCCCATGAGGAAGCCATGCCTTTAGCTGAATGCACATTTATGCCAATAGGGCATCTCATGTTCGGTGTGTTCCCTTCAGGGGCAATATATCTAGGTTCACATCGCGCAGAGAGAGGAGATGGCATGCACTCCACACGAGAAGGCGTTGGCCAGGCTCTTTGGTAGCGATCGTGTGCTGCCCTGATGATTTATTTACGCTACCACTGACATATTGTCTGACCAAATCAGAATGTGACGATTCACTATGTCTGAATGGAAAGATTTCACCGTTAAGAAGACGCCTAGCATTTCCAAGAAGTTGATGTGCCTCGCCTGTTTCGTACCTGTCCAAGTGACGAATGCCAGGCATTGGATGCATCCGTGGAACACACTTTACGTCTGAAAACCTGGCCCAGCATCACACCCTGCTGATAAAGGTTTGGAGTTGTCCATGGTGCTAGAGCAGCCAGGCAGCGGAAAGTCACGGTCACCAACACCAGGCGTGACTTGGTACATGGTGATTGAGCCAGTCCTGGAGAGGTCTCATGTGTAAAAGACCTAATGGTATGACGGCGGATGGTGCCACCATAAAACTCAGCATTTTCGGAAAAGACTTCAGTGGAAATGCTTTTCCCAGTTTAAGCTGAGACAGACACTGGTGAATGGTCTGAACGCACTCTCATGTGAGGTGCGCACGCATACTTCATGGAGTCGAGTGGAATCCCCAAAAAGGAGATTTCTTGGCTGGGAGAAAGTGTGCTTTTTTCCCAGTTGACATTGAAACCCAGGCTGATCTAATGGTGAATTATCAAGTCCCTGTGCTTGCATAACAGAGCCTCTGATCAGGTAAGTAATAGCCAATCATTGAGGTAATTCAGAATGCGCATGTCATTCATATTCAAAGGGATGAGTGCCACATCAACACATTTCGTGAATGGGCCAGAGACAATCAGTAGGGAAGGACATTGAATTGATATATCATCCCTTCGAACGCGAATCTTAAGAACAGCCTGTGATGCGCTACAATTCGAATATGAAAGTACGCATCCTTTAGATCTATTGATGCAAACTTGTCCTGTGGGCGGATGTGCAATAAGATCTGTTTCTGAGTTAACATTTTGAATGGGTATTTAGCAATCACACTGTTCAAGTGTCTCAGATCTAAAATGGGCCAAAGCCCACCTCCTTTATTCAGAAAGAAACGGTAGCAGCTGTAAAACTCTTTGCGGGCATGGCAGCTTGGGACAATTCCTATCGCATCTTTTGCGAGATTGTGAATTTCTGCACGTAATACAGGCACGTCCCGTGATGAAACTGTCGAGGCAAAATGCTGTTGGAGCGAGGCGGGCTGCGTGCGAATTGGATCGAATACCCATGTTTGATCATTTTTAGCACCCAATCTGACATGCCTATGTACACCCACCAGGCATTCATGTAATGGGTTAGCGGCTGCCATATATTTGACTATTGTGATAGTGAGCTGCTCACCATTGGGAAGAGGTTGTGCAGTGTGTGTGAAATGGGGAAGCAAGGCAAATTCTGAAGAATGGCCTGAGCCAAAGTTAATAAGTACACTAAGGTATGATTTATGAGCATGAAATATAAGAGAGAGAGTTGTTTGTATGAGATCATTATGAACAGAACCCAAAGAGGGCTCAATTCAAATGTCACAGATGCTGATAGACCGGAGGCCACTGTCTTTCTGCATTTTGATGAGAAAATAACAGCTGTGACATCTCTCTGTGCAACGTATGGGGAACGACCCCTATTGCATCTCTCACAAGGAGATTTACAACCTTAGAGCGAAGAATGGGCCTGTCCTGCACTGTAATGTGGAGAATAGAATGCTGTTGAATCGAGGCGGCCACGTCACTAACCGAAATGTATAGCTGCACAGTGGCCACGGATAACGGGCATAGATAGCTGGCACTTATCAGACGGGAGCTTCTCACTCAGAGCGCGTCATTTATCCACTCACAGTACTAAAAGTGTAAAGGCTCGAGCGAGCTAACAAAATCGTCAATCACTTGCAGTCGCACGCTATATAAGCAATGCAAGGAAGCGTTGCAATAAAAACTGACTCGTTCCCGGTGAGAATAGCAGGGGAGTGCGAGTCGACACATAAGAGAAAAAGGCAGGAGCTCTAGATTCCAATAAAAGCTATACTTTCAGGGGGATTCTTCCTTCTGTGGACTGAGAGCACTATTTGCATCACAGTACAAAGATGCTAGAATATGCCTGAGGCTGGCAGCCCCTCCAATTGGGACGTGCGCAGATTAAGGCGCACGCCAGGTATCAGTAAGCTCCTTGTGAACCTCAGGGAAGAACAACACTGCTTTCCAAGACACGTTTTTTTGATGGTGGACGGTGTACAGGAATCATAATTTCAGACAAGAATTTTTCAGCTCGACAGGTGGCGACTACTCAAGGCTGAGCTCCTCGACTGCTCGCTCAATGACGTAGTGTAACTTGTATAAATGGCCAGTGCGTAGTCCTCACACTTGCTGGGGGGAGGGGCTGCTTCATCTTCCATGGATCATTCTCCGATGCTGCAAGTGACACGGCATCATTATCATCATCAGACCTGCCAAATATGACAACACCGTGCTCATTCATAGAGGGCCGGATGTCGTCACGTGCATACTGCACTGGCGAAGATGTTGCGTGGGAAGATTGAGGGGCTTGTGGGGCTTGTGCCAGCATGAGATCCTCCTCGGGTTCTTCAATCTCTACCTCGCGGCTTCGCCATGCTTTCTCATTTGGTCCCTCAAGACTTAACATAGAGGAAGTGGTCGGGAGGATGCAAAAGGTGTAATCGTCCCTCAAAACAAGGGTGACCCTAGAGCAGAGCGTCTTGAGACTCATGTCCTCACAGTGAGGGCAGTCTGTCCCCATGTGAGCTGCTTTGACGTGGGTGCGGCCCAGGCAGCAAATACAGCTCTCATGTTGATGTGTCGCTCACAGCAACACTTACGATACGACATTGCACGCAGCAGGCTTTCAAGAAAGAAAGAAAGTGATATGAGTAATGGGGTGCCAACAGTCTCTAGAATTTACTCCGAATGGTGCCAAAAACAAAAAACATCCAGTGAGCGGAAGTTCAGTGGATGGAAATGCCTTGTTGACAAGAATCGTCAGACTGATTCAAACTGACAGTCTTCGGAAACTCAGATAACCGCTCTGTTTGTAGTGAGCAGAATAGCATCTCAGAATGCACAACAAGGTGAACTTTGAGGCAGATGACCCACAACAGCAGAAGACCACAGAAGAATATTACGACCACAGTGTTCCTAATAAAGTGCTCAGTAAGTGTTTATTAAGCAGTATCAGGGGCGTTGCTAGACATAAAGCTCTACTCATAAACTACTCATATCGCTTTTTCTTTCTTGAAAGCCTGCTGCGTGCAAGAAGTGTGCAACACAATGCACTATACAAACTTCCCTTGCTTAACCCACTATTCCTACACTGCAACAAGTACTGGGAAATGTAAACATGTAGTGATATTAATCTTTCTGAAAATATTTAAGTATCTTCAACATACTGTACATAAACTTTCTCAACATGCATACACTGTATATGCAAATAACAAAACCAGAGAAAACTTTCTTGTACGTTTGCATTTTTCTATATTACACATCAGGAAAACCTCTGTCAAGTAAGTCTATGGAGTTTCATTATCCAACATCAGGCAAAACAGCCTCAGACGAAAAGGCTTTAGACAAAAAGTTTTCCAAATGAGCAGAGATTTGGTCGCTATGCAGAGTTGGTAGCTAAACTGGCTGAGTTTGGTTGCTAACTTGCGAAATTAGCTGAGCTATCTCTAACTTTATAAATGCTGAAGTGTCATTTAAACTGACGTTTGAAACTCATTAAGTTTACTTGCAACAACAACACAAAACAAGCCAAATTATAGTCCTTTTTAGTCACTAGGTAATTAGCACACAGCAGCCATAGCTACTGCCAACTGTTTATATAGTGTCTTAAATTAGCGCTAGAGAATTAAATGATTAATTTAATATCCAAAAGATTGATTCTTTGTTATTATACACAATCAAAGACAGTACTACAGAACACAAAAATGTGTTTATTTTCTCTGCAATTCCACAAAGGCTTGACAGAGGTTTTCCTGAGACTTTATGCTTTTTCATCTGATGTCTGAAACCTGACTCTGACGGCTGAGGATGTAGTTTGTTTATCAAGTCTTACCTCCCTCAAATTAATCTCTCCTTTCTGCTTTCCTGTCCCTGCTTCATCCAAATAATTTTCTGTTGTCCATATACAGGAGCCAATAATGCTTGAGTAAAAATAAGATCATTGGTTTTCATAGACTACCTCATTTCCGACTTGCGTTCCGACGTAAGTTCTCATATAAGTTAGGACTTAAAGTTCACACTAAGGGCTTACTAGATAGTTTGTAACTAAGTTGTGCTTAATTCTGCCGGGTGTGCGGAATTTTTCTAATCAGGCTAATCAAGCCTCAGAGAGGAATAAAGGCTGACTGGAAGCTGCAGTGCGAGAGAGAGAGAGAGAGAGATTTACACCTTTGACACCATTGTCAAAAACATATGATGTTTACCTGTATTTATCCAATAGTACGTACCTTCAAATTTATAAAAAGAAGTGTTAAAAAGAGTTTTATATCGCTAATGTTAAATGGTCTGCACTTATACAACACCTTTTTAACCTTAGCAGTATTCAAAGCGCTTTACACTGCGTCACATTCACCCATTCACACACCAATGATGGCAGAGCTGCCATGCAAGGAACTAGCCTGCCATTGGGAGCAACATGGAGTTCAGTCTCTTGCCCAAAGACACTTTGGCATGTGGAGTCATGTGGGCTGGGAATTGAACCACAACCCTGCGATTAGTGGACAACCTGCTCTACCACCTGAGCCACAGCCACAGTTTTTATATCGCTACGGTTGATGTTCAAACCTTGTCTGCTCGTGTAAATGTCAGCTGTAATAAATTATATACGCATTAATATATGATATGTAATAAAAGTAGATTTAATAAATAGTATATTTGCCCTGTGTAAATTACAATATATAGGAACTGTATCTAAAATAAATAAGGTGTGGTAAATAAATGATAATACAACAGGCTGGAAAAATAGACATTTATTAATTTTAATATCTTATATATTTTGTATATGTTTGTATATGTTGACACCGGATGACGCACACTGAAAACTGCATCGTTGAAGAGCCGCTTAAAGGTAAGATTTTTCTCTCTCTTGCAAATATAAACGAGTGTAAATGCCAACATCATCATATATGTCGAAATGATTGATGACTATCACGCAAAACATGAGCACATTGATGTCATTAATTGAGTCTGCTTTTTTTTATAAAACCATTACTCCTGGTTGGAGGCTTCCATAAATATTTAGTTCATATGCAGTGTTATGTTCTACCTAAGTTTAATGTTGCAACACTCAAATATTTAGTAGTGCATAAGTTGTGACTTAGTGCTCATTTATACCACAACTAGGCTAAGTTGTACCGTACGTATAGCTGGTACAACCTGCCCCTGGACTTGTGTGTACGGACATGGATTTCTGCACGCATGCATCAGATTTGTGTTTTCAGTTAAATTGTGTTGCTTTTACAAGTCTAGTGACGCCCCTGGGCAGTATGTTAGGGACAGACATCCTCAGTCACCATCATTCACTTTCATTGCATATTTCTTCCATACAATGAAAGTGAATACTACAGGTTTTGAATGACATGAGGGTGAGTAAAAGATCATCCCTTCAAGCATTTTCATTTCTGTTTTTACATTTTTTATTCTTTTTTTTTCTCTGTTTCTTTTTCTAATGCCTGCCATGAGAATATGAAAATGTGCTTCAAAAGCAAAACAATCTGGCACATTTAACCTACAGTACTTTTAGAACATGTTTATTCACTCTAAACAGAATTCTCAAGTCATGTCATTTTTATTTGTATAGTGCTTTTTGCAACACATATTCTTTCAACGCAGCTTTACAGAAATGTATGCTGTAACAAGAAATGATGCTGTAATTTTTGTAATGTCTTAAAGTTCCTATTGAGGAATAAAGTAGCACAATAAACCAAAACATATAAATGTGGTTGAGAAGTGTTGAAGAAAAATGAGCCTGCACATGTGTAAAGAGATGAAGCCTATAAGACACATAAGGTGGCAGTCTCTCCAGACATCATCTCCTTAACTCGTGCTCTTCTCCTGGCTAATCAGTTACTACTGCCTCCTGAAACATTTTGGCGGGGGGACACTGAAGCCTGGCAGTCTACTTCATCATCAGCTTTCTGGGCTTATTACCTTGGGCCCACTGCGGTCACAAGGAGAAGCAGAAGAAGCTGTTTATGTTTGTACAAGTGGGGGATTTGGCCATTAATGTGTGTGTCTAATTTCATATAAAGTATAAGTTTCAGTATAAGCCGTCCTGTTCAGTTTTGTTAAAAGGATAGTTCACCCTAAGTGAAAATTCTCTCTTCTTTAACATTTACCCACATGTTGTTTCAAACCGGAATTACTTTTTTCTTGCATGGACACAAAATGAAACATTAAGCAGAATGTCAAAGCTACTCTCTCCCTGGTCACCATTCACATTCATTGTGTGGAGCAGCTTGGACATTCTGCTAAATATCTCTGGTCATTTTTGAAATAACTATCCCTTTAAACTGTCAGAAAATCAGATAATGAAAACAAAGTGTTTGGGAGATATTATTGAATAAATGGTAAAATATGTTGGCTGCATTGGGCACTATTTCTATAAAAAGCCATGTGTTGGATCCTAATGTTTTAATAAATAGAAATGGTTTGAAGTCCTGGATTTTCCACTTAGAATTGTATTTCTATAAAATATTTAAAGCATTTAAAATACTAAATTTAACTATTAAATATTTACAATGCCGTAAATATTTAATTCCGTCCATTTGCTATAGTCATATGTTCATTGGCATTCCACTGTGGATTTTAATGGGCAATTCTCTAGACCTATAGAGCGATGCTGCAGTTTAGCACACTATGCAGCAGGGAGCACAAATAATCTCTCTCTCTCTCTTTCTCTCTGTCCAACTCTCTCCTGTTTTCAGCCACTCTCCACCATATCTGTTTGAGACCGATAGCATTCAGCGCCTTAGGTGGTTATTGGACAATAATCCACATGCATGCTTCAGTGGAGTCCTAAAGTCCACATTGAAAATCTGGAAATAATTTTTAGGAAATGTAAAAAAAATTACAACAAAGAAACATTAATATATAAATTGACTAGGTAGTTCTTAATCACTAATCAAATAGGAAAATTTGTGGTTTTGACTATGTTAATTCAATTGTACAAAAGGTCAGATTTGAATATTCTCAAATTATGCTGGAATAACATGGATCATCGGGTTTTACACAAACGTGTGGAGTCAAGGCAAACTTAAGTGCATTCAAGCAAAATGGGAACATACTAAATACTAAGAAATTCTGAAATTTTTCAATTAAACTTTTCACTCTAATTTTTATGCTGATTTCTATACAGTTTTAATTATTAACTGTCACTAGAAAAATGCAAAAAAGAAGCATTTTCCTACGTGGCCTTAGTCTATTAGAATACTCGATAAAAAAGATATAAAAAGGTATTTGTCCCTTTGATTTGTATTTTTTTGTACATAGAAATGGTACATGGTGTGAAAAAAATATTACTGAATCCATCGGTTGTAAGAGAGAACAACATTTCCAATATCTCTCAGAAGGGGGCAAGATTGCTCTATGCCAGTGTTCATAGCTATAACAACAACCCTCACCCCGATAAACAGTCACACTTGGCTTCTGTTCATCTTTTCTGGCCTTCTCCATCTCTGGGATTTAGGCATAATCCCTTGAGGACACATACCTACCCTCCAAACAACAAAGCCCATTGATCATCAAGCGCAACTGTCTCAAGACCACTACAAAAGTGACCGAACTCCTGTTATTAACAGTGCACTACTGAGACAATAGAATATCAATATTCAATATTGCTCATTATCTCTATAAAATCACATCATCTTCAGACTACATTGTGTCTCTCATAGGTCTTTCATCTAAAACTCTGTCTCGCAGCGAGCTTTCCAATTCATAGTGCCTTCAACAAGTTTCAGATGGCACATTTTGCTTCTCCCCACTGACTGACTCTTTGCAGCTCACGTTCCGTCAGAGTGCAACAGGCTGCAAGGCACAAGCTGGAGGGTGGCCCTGACTCAGGGAGATGGGAATAAAGGAGGGAGGAACTCCAGCTCTTCACAGCAAAACTCTGGAGAGGAGGGTGCAAGCGCAATGCTCTTCAGAGGAGAGAAAGAGAGGCACATTAATCATCCAAATACTGTTCTTTCTGCTGCTTTAGAATTCTGTTAAAGTGCTTCAGACTTCCACCCATAGTTGCACAGTTGCAGAAAATTGTCTTTTCAATACAATGGCAGTAGCTAGTGCTTCACTTTAAAGTTTAAAAAGGACCCAAAAGTAACATGAAAGTCCATGCGACTTGTGTGTCATGTTCATAATGAAAGCGTGCATATACACTCACTGAGCACTTTATTAGGAACACCTGTACACCTACTTATTCATGCAATTATTTATTCAGCCAATCATGTGGCAGCAGTGCAATGCATAAAATCAACTAGATACAGATCAGGAGCTTCAGTTAATGTTCACATCAACCAACAGAACGGGGAAAAAAATGTGATCTCAGGGATTTCGACCGTGGCATAATTGTTGGTGCCAGATGGACTGGTTTGAGTATTTCTGTAACTATTGATCTCCTGGAAATTTCACACACAACAGTATCTAGAGTTTACTCAGAATGGTGTCAAAACAAATTGGCCAGATTGGTTCGAGCTGACAGAAAGGCTATGGTAACTCGGATAACCACTCTGCACAACATGTCGAACCTTGAGGTGGATGGCCTACAAGAGCAGAAGACCACGTCGAGCACTTTATTAGGAGCATAGTGTTCCTGATAAAGTACTCAGTGAGTGTGGAGACTCTATACGTCATCTACAATGACAGTCTCGCAAATGAACAATATTTGTAAACAATAACGCTTGTTTTTTACATTACTCAGCATTACTCATTATTGGTTATTACGGCATATTAACATACATATAAAGTACAAAGGGAAATGTTTACATTATTCAAAAATGCTGTAGGCTAACTGTTGTATTTTCATTTTGCTTTGTTACATTTTTAGGAGGTGAAAATTTCTTACATAATCGTTTAATGAAAAGAAACTAATGAATCAGTCAGGCTTGCTACCATTTTGTTCAAGTTATGACTCTTTTACATGCACTCAGTGGTCTTTTCAAGTATAATAATCCCTGATCACACGTGAAGCAGGCATGATGTTTCCGATAGTTGCGGTACCCTAGGATTGGTGACTGTATGCTGATGCGTTGACATTCAGCATTCTTATCAAACATGTTTGCAGTGGTTTCAATGTATTCATGTTTCCACCTGGCCTGATTGGCAGCACATTGCATCACCTGCATGGGAGACTAAGGTTCAAAGCCAGACAGTAACCATGTTTGAATAATGTTTGAATAATCAATTACAAGCATGATTCTGAGGTTTCTCTTTCCCTCTAACATTACTTTTTACCCCACTAATGGTTAAAGTAAGGTTTGGGTTGGGGGATATAATCTATAAATAACACCACATAAAGCTGAAAACAAATTGCTTCACAAATTGCTTTGGGAAATTCTCCTGGACATAAATGGAGCTCACACATGCCCATATGCCCTACAACACTTACCGCTTTGGCCACTGTGGGCAGTTTCATAATTTCTGTTAACGTGTACCAATTTTGACAAAAGAAAAATGGGCCTACTCTTTCCTATTTCACTGTGGCAGTGGATAACCAAATTCTGACTCTTTGAGCTCCTCTTCAGAGTTTAACTATTTTATAGAGAACAGGATGACCAAGATGGTAAGCAAAAGTCTTATTAATGCAATTTGAAGTCTGCAGGGAGAATATGAAATCAAAATAAGTTCCAAACAATTGGGACAGATGACTACAAGCCTTAGAGGTAAAGTTCACCGCCAAAAATTTAAATTTTGTCATAATTTACTTACCCTCATGTCGTTCAAAAACAGCTTGACTTTCTTTCTCATGGAACACAAAAAGAGATGTTAGACAGTATTTTAGTCTCAGTCACAATTTACTTTCGTTGAATCTTTTTTCGCTCATAGAATAACAGTGAATGGTGACTGAGTCATTTATTTGCTTTATTTTCAGTTTGCATTTGTCAAAGTCAAAGTACCTTTATTGTCCCACAAGGGGAAATTGAATTTGCAGCAAATGCTCAACATAAAACACATAACATACAACAACACTCACCAACAAAACCAACCAGCAAGAAGGAATTCACATTAACGCCCAATGTACATAATTTATAATAAATAAATAAATAAAGTACAGGACACCAACAAGTGCAAAAATGCAACTTGTGCAAATTAATATAAAAATGCTAAGTGCCATTAAGGTGCCTCACAGCTGCCGGAACGAAAGATATGTACATCCTCTTTGTTCTGCAGCTATGAACTCGATAACGGCGCTCAGAGGGCAAAAGCTCAAACTCTGTTCTAAGGGGGTGATCCTGTGAATGAGCTATAGCTCTAACTTTCCTCTGTACCTGTTTTATGTATAACTCCCCTGGTTGAGCCTGACCTATCCTGGAAATCTTACTCGCCACTTTGACCAGACTACCAAGTCTGTTTTTATTTGTCAGGGAGAGGCTTCCAAACCAAGCAGATATGCAGAAAGATAAAACTGATTCAATAAAAGCACGATAAAACAAAATCATCATGTCTGAAGAAACATTAAAAGTATTCATTTTCCTAAGGAAGTACATTCTTTGTTGGAATTTCTTTGAGACGGCATCAACCAACGGTTCAAAACACAGTTTGTTGTCTAAAATAACTCCAAGATATTTGTATGTCTCCACGGGCTCAATATCCGTGCCCTTAATAACCGTGACTGTAGGGGGGGGTGGTGTCTTGCGAAAGTCAATGACCATATCCTTAGTTTTAGATACATTCAGCTGTAAAAATGACCTATCACACCACTCTACAAAGTCACTAAGGACTGGCCCATGGTCCCGCTCATTCCCTGATAGCAAGCTGACAATAACAGAATCATCAGCAAACTTAAGTATATATCTATCTTGGTACAAACTGCGACACTGGTTTGTGTACAGGATGTACAGGAGAGGAGACAGACAGCAACCTTGGGGGGAACCAGTGGATGTAAAAGTGAAAAAAAAAAAAATCATGTGTTATCATGTTGGCAGAAAAAGAACATGCAGATCGTTTTCACTTTTTTTAAACATCACTTTTCCTGTAGGTACACATTTTTTACAATTCTAATATGTTCTATATAAACATATATACAGCAGTGGGGATTTCTTTAAGACTGCAAGGGAAGCTCGGCTTCCCCTATAATGTCAAAAAAATAATGGTCAAATATGTACTATTGTGTAAACAATTTATTGACTAAAAATGCGTCAGAACATGTTCATCTCTAAAACGAGTTCGTTCAGAATCAGCTACATATAGCAGGTCGGCTGACTCGATTTCATTCTCATACATTCCCGTAGCATCACAGTGCATTTCCCTGTTGAAGCCGAGCGTCCATTGACTTCAATGGGGCTGCTTTGAACAGTTTTTTTCAGTGCTCCGAAACTAGACGGTCATTGGATAAATGCTGCGATTATGTCCCGACCACGGACGCTCAGCGTCTCTGGGGGTGAATGAGGAGTGGGCTTGGCCGGACTCCGGGCTTCCGTGTAATGATTGGAGGATCTGTTGAAAGACTGCATCCCCTTTTGACTGACAGCGAATCTGTACTATAAGAAGTTGCTGAAGCTATTCGCGCTCAGTCCCATCGTGGATTTCTCAAGTGTAGTCGAAAGACAAACTGCTGCAACTTATTTCTTGATATTTGTTTGGCGAAATTGCTAGTCAATTTGCATAATACATTTCACACAAATGAGCTACCCCCCTTTGAAAGACCAGCAGCCGCCACTGATATACAGTAACCTTAAAGTTGCTTAACTTAAACATCAGCTTAGAACACTGCTATCATATTTCACAGTTTTTCTGGCAGAGTAATCAACTTGCATCTTATTTCCAGTTTTAAGAAGCTATGCTGAGCTTTTTTAATAAGAATACTAGCAAAAATAGCATCTGCTACTAAGCAGTATATTAAAGTTAATTTACCTGAATGAGTCAGCAGAAAGTGGGCCGAATGTCTTGGGAGGTTGCGGATATTTTGGGAGGATAACTGAGTCTGTAAAGAGTCTTTTCAGAAAATGTGAGCCCTTGGCTTAAAGCTATCTTTTCCTCCCCTATATTTTTCACAGGAAGTGGTTAAATATGTGAATCTCACATGACACTGCTGTCTGCCCTGTTGGCCACTCTCAGTTCCGGATTATGAATGATCAAAATGCAATCATAATCCTGACAGCTCTGATTCAATTCAAAATATGACAACTGTGAAATTAAAAACATACAATATGCTGACTGAAAGAATAAATCTCTTCAGAAAAATAAAAATGGCATACAATAGCCTTCAGGTGATGCATGGTTTGATATTTTTCTGAATGCATGAGAATTTCTGAAAGTACTGTAATGCCAACAGATTGTCACCCCTGAGGAAATTTATATTGCTCAGGGGTTGCTCTATCATAGCTCTGGAGATTTGATGGAGTGCTCAGTTATGTTCCATTTAAGTAGGCTATCAATGTTGTCTTAGATATTACTTTAAAATCTATGTTGAAATTAAATAAAAACAATGAGAGTTGTTGACATACAGAAAGAGTATAAGATTTATATGTATACAATTTAGGTAGAAAAATTGGAAGAAAATGTCAGACTTTTGTAGTAGACATATCTGAGCAGCAAATCTGTCATGAATGGTTGCTGAGAGGAGACAGAAGACATAGGATCTAAGTGCAAGCTTTAATAAAAATGATGACAGTCAAAACAACAAATGGGAACTCAACACAACAACAAACATGATCTGACAAAGGAATGCAAAAACTAGAGGGTATATAGACAAACAAGAGCTAATGAGTGAATGGAAAACAGGTGACAACAATAAGGAACAGATGGCAGTGATGAAGGCAGTGCATGATGGGAAACATAGTCTGGGGGAAACATGAGGTAGATAGACTGTGACATAACCTCCCCTTTAAGGGGCGACTCCTGGTGCCCAAAAAATGTCTGAGGAGGGCAGGAATATACTGGTGAAGAAGCAGACCCAGAAGATGACCAGGTGGCCAGGGAGGAAACCCCAGGGTAAGGATTGGGTCCGGAGGTCTGGGAGGTGGCCTCAGGGCTGGGATAGAGTCGGGAGGCCTGGAAGGTGGCCACAGAGCTGGGTCAGGGTCAGGAGGCCTGCAAGGCAGCTACAGAGCGGGGACAGGCTCAGGTGGCCTGGGAGGTGGCCACAGAGAGGGGACCGGTTTGGAATGCCTGGGAGGTGGCCACAGGGCCGGAAATGGGTCAGGAGGCCTGGGTGGTGGCCATAGAGCTGGGACTGGATCAGGAAGAGTGCCATAGAAGGTGGAGCCACGAGAGGCTTGAGGATTTGAGACACAGGTGGTGGAATTGGCAGAGCCATAGGAGACACAGAGGGTGGAGCCAAGAAAGGGTCGACAGAGGCAGGTTGAGCCTGGAGAGGCACAGAGGGCAGAGCCATGAAAGATTCAAATGGTTATTGTGACACCGTCAGATATTAATACAAAAACGATGGTGTCTTTTACCCTTGCTAGAGTGTATAGATCACCCGGGCCTTATTCTGATTTCATTGGTGAATTTGCTAATTTTTTACCAGATCTTGAAGTTAATGTAGATAGAGCTTTAATTGTTGGTGACTTCAACATTCACATAGATAATGAAAATTACACATTGGGATTAGCATTTATCGATATTCTCAACTCTCTTGGAGTCAGACAAAATATAATAGGACCAACTCATCGCCATAATCATATGCTAGATTTAATTCTGTCATATGGAGTTGATATTGATAATATAGAAATTCTGCAGCAGAGCGACGATATCTTGGATCATTACCTCAACTCTTGTATGCTGCGATCAGCTAATGTTACTCAATCTACATCACGTTCAGGTAGAGCTATTCTTTTGACCACTAAAGATAGCTTCATAATCTTACAGATCTATCTCATACACTCAATAAACCCCAAAGCCCAGAAGAACTTGATGAAATAACACAAAACATAAATGCAGTCTTCTCTAGCACTCTTGCACCATGCACCATGTTACAATCATTACACTTATGCTCTCAAGAGAGCAGCTCGGAAAATGGAAAATTAGAAGGATTTTGTGGTGCATGGTAGGATAGTGTCTGTAGCTACAGACAGGCACTGAAAGCTTCCAGGTCAGCATATTTTAGTAAACTCATAGAAAATAACCACAACAATCGAAGGTGTTTATTCAGTACTGTGGCTAAATTGGTTAGCAATAAAGCCTCAGCAGAACCAGATATTATGTCGCAGCACAAGAGTAATGACTTCATGAATTTCTTTACAGATAAAATTGAAATAATCAGAAATAAAATTGCAATTATGCAATCATCTTTCACAGCACCTCAGAACTTCAATCCTTCACTGTCATAGGTCATGAAGAGCTAACAAAACTTATCAAAACATCAAAAGCCACAACATGTTTGTTTGATCCAATACCAACTAAGCTCTTTATTTCTCTTCTTGTGCTTTTAGATCTTAGTGCTGCATTTGACACGATAGATTATGACATTCTCTTGAAAAGGCTAGAGAATTAGGTTGGCATTTGTGGAGTTGCATTAGCATGGTTTAGGTCCTATTTAGCAGACCGCTACCACTTTGTCTATTTAAATGAGGAATTGTCAAACTAATCAAAAGTAAATTATGGAGTACCATAAGGATCAGTTTTAGGGCCTCTGCTTTTCTCCTTGTATATGTTCCCCTGGGAGATATCAGGAATCGTGGAATATGTTTCCACTGCTATGCCGACGATACACAACTTTATATTACTTCAAAACCTGATGAGATTTCACAATTCTCCAAATTAGCAGAGTGTATCAATGAAATAAAAGATTAGAAGGCCAGAAATTTCCTTCTACTCAATTCTGAGGTACTAATTATTGGTCCGAAAATATAATCTGACTCTCGATGGATGTACTGTTACATAATCTTCAACAATGAAGAATTTAGGTGTTATATTTGATACCAATATGTCCTTTGACAATCAAATTACCAATGTTTGTAGAACAGCTCTTCCACCTAAGAAATATTGCTAAATTATGGCACATTCTCTCTGTTGCTGATGCTGAAAAAATAATTCATGCGTACATGACCTCAAGACTAGATTATTGTAATGCATTACTGGGAGGATGTCCAGCAAGATCAATAAATAAACTTCAATAGGTTCAAAATGCAGCAGCCAGAGTGCTAATGAGTACCAAGAAATTTGATCATATTAGCAACATTTTATCATCGTTACATTGGCTACCTGTTAAATTTCATATTAATTAAAAAATTCTGTTAACTAAGTACAGAGCTTTGAATGGTCTAGCACCACAGTACTGAAGTGACCTTCTACCACGCTATATTCCATCATTTTCATTACGATGGCAAAATTCTGGCCTGTTAATGGATCCTAGAATATCAAAATCCTCAAAAGGTGTCACATATTCCTTGTTGACTTTTGTTTTGTGCTTTTATGTTGAAGTTCTTGTTTAGTTTCTGTTTCCTGTTTGGTTTTCCCTGTCTCAACCTCGGGACTCCTATCCTGAGGTCACAAGAACCGGCTGGATCCAGCTCAATTCCTGCTTCGTGTTGGACTCCACTGCTACATGTCGCTGTGTGATGATTACTAAATGCAGCTGGTGCCAGCCAAACATCACTTCAGTCTATTATGATGGACTTCAGAGGATGAACTGATGCCAACTCCAAACATAAGACATGGGATACTTCATATGGCATTATCTGAACCTTGGATTTAAGATGGACCACACAGAACCTCACCAAAATTACCGGCCAGGTTGAACTATGATGCACCTCACTGATCTCTGCCTGCATCACCTCGGTCTATTTATGGACTACGCGCTTGAAAGGGAATACATAGACTATCAATTGCCAACAAAAGCCTTCATCAGCCAATTAACAAGGACAATTGCATCTATGTGAACTTCTGCAGTTAATACAGGATGGACTTAAAAGACATTGGTCATTAATCTTACAATTCATACAAAATCTATGTTTAAACACTGTCCCTAATTTTATAACATTAAAATGTACTTAGTGTGATGAGGCAGGCAAAGAATAAGGATCCAAGTCCAGCTTTAATGAAACAAAATATTGGGGGAGGGGGGGGGGCAATCATAAAATGAAACGACTACAAAAACTAACAGGAAACAGGAACTAAACAATTTCAACATAAAAGCACAAAAACAAAAGACAACAGGGAATATGTGACACTTAGATACTTGATTTGATGCATAAATGCCTGATGGGGGGTGGTGCTTGTTAACTGAATAGGGTTGATGTCAGGGCACATGAACATTTGCAAGCAACAAACCAATATGTGATCGTGCTGGTTTGTGACCATATTGAAATCAATTCTGATAATCTAGAGGAGATACACATGTAACGATTCTGGCCTTATTCTCAATGGAACAAATATGAGAGACAGGACATATTTGACCTCTATTTAATCTCCTTGATGTCTAGGAGAAACAATTGAGATCATAAAGATATCTCTTTTGCTATTTATTTCCTGGGAAAATATGATATTATTTCAACCATATTCTTCCATATTTATAGCATAAATAACATATTCCACTCTTTTCCTTCACTCATACCATTAACACTACAAAGTAATAGCTTAGCATGTTCCTTGAGGTGGGGAGAGAAAGTACCAGTTACTCTCCCGTACACATTTCTTGTAATACAGGAACAAGGCTTTTCTCTCCACAGACAGTTTCTTCCAACTCATTGTCATATCAAAGCCTCCCCACTCCAAAATATGTTTAACTGATCCCAGCATGCCAAACAATCCCAGCTCTTAGAGCAAGGTTTGAATAAAGAGAGAGAGAGATGGCATTTGCATTTCATTTTGAAAGATTTAACACCAAATAATGTTCCATTTTGCTGTTTATTTATTTTGCCATCTTCCAGCTTACATTGAGGCACACATAAAAGCATGCTGTGCTAATCTCCCTGGTAATGTGGTAGCGCTTGCTCTCGAGTAGTTTTTTTTTTAAAAAAATAATTCCTCTGGTGTATGTAGACACAACTTTAGGGTCACAGTGTGTTAGTTCCCCCTGCCTCTGGGTGTTATAAGCCATCCAGAGCTGCATAGAGTATAAAGATAATTTTCTTTCATTCCATGCTATGTGTGACCTGAAGCAGCTGAGCCCTACAGAAATGCCTCACTGAATTACAAACTGTTTATAGCCCCTCTGGTTGCGGGGTTAATATGTATATAAATCCTAAAATCCAGCAAAAAATAAGAATGGGGTTACAAAGATAATAAGTGTGAAAAGACTTTTAATGTATTTGAAAATCTGCTACCAAATCATATACTTTTTTTTAACAGTTTTAATAGCAAGTACTCATTTGACACTTAGGTTTTGTGCTAATGATAGGTCTTCATCAATGATAGATCTTCATCAACGATGAAGAAATAAAGTACGTTTTATGTAATTTTGAACTGTTTAGGTAAAAGAGAGATTTCACATTTCACTGGGTCCCACTTGGTTAAATTTATGTAAAATCAGATCAGATGCATATTAACCATTAAACGCATACCTCAGATCTTTAGAGACCCGGGACTTCATTCCACCCCTTATACATCATCAATTTGTTTTTGGAGTTATGCCCACACCTCGTTAGTATTCCTCAATCTCTCTCTTATAAATAGTGTAACACACAAATATATATATATATATATATATATATATATATATATATATATATATACTCCATGTACTCCATGAAGCCGTGCAGGACCACCTCCACGCTAGTGGGGAAGGCGTATCAAGCAACGGGTCAGGCTGGTGCTGCTCTGCACACCATGGCGGTGTTACAGGCATACCAGGCTGATCTGCTAAAGGACCTGAGTGCAGGTACTGCGCTCGACGAGGAAGCATTTTCTGAGCTTCATCGAGCCACGGACCTATCTCTCCGCGCGACCAAACAGACAGCCCGTGCTATTGGCCAGTCTATGTCTGCTTTGGTCAGCGTGGAAATACACCTGTGGCTCAACCTATCGGGCATTAAGGACAAAGATAAAGCTTTCCTCCTTGATGCCCCGGTTTTGCCTTCTGGACTATTCGGAGACGCCATGAATACGGTTATCTCCAGGTTTCAGGAGGTGAAAAGCCACGAGGAAGCATTTGGGCAATTCTTTCCTCGCCGCACTCAGGGGGCAGGGCCGTCGGCCACCCAGTCCCACCCCGGTCCTGCTGGAAGTGAGGCTCAGAAACAGAGCGTGGCGAGTCGTGCTCCCCCTCGTGATGACTGGGGACAGGCTCGTCGCCTCCCACTCGTGATGACTGGGGACAGGCTCGTCGCCCTTGACAGACTCCAAAGCCAGACCTCTGGGCAGTTATCTCAAAAAGGAAAAAACCCTGATGGTCTTGAGCCCAGCCTTTTGGGGGTAGCGCCCCTCGGAACGGGGCACGTGTACCATCCACTTCGCCCCTCTCGGTACCCCACGAATCCTCTCCTTTCCCGCCACCTCTGGTGTTTCAGGAGGCAGAGGCTTCCAACAAAAAGTTGGGTATACTGCTGCTTCCTGCCTTATTCCAGGACGTGGAACACCCGACATCCCCTCAACAGGAAGTGTCGAAATTAGTACCCATTTCAGAAAACCTGGCAGCATGGAAACTTCTGCCCGGTATTTCTATGTGGGTCCTAAGAACAGTAAAAAGAGGCTACAGAATTCAATTCTCTTGCCATCCTCCGCGTTTCAACGGCGTGGTCTCCAATTCTGTGAAACCGGAGCAGGCATGTCTACTGTGGAAAGAACTGCAAAATCGCTTGGTCAAAGGGGCCATAGAACGTGCCCCCCCTCCAGAGAAAGAGTCAGGCTATTACAGCAGATACTTCCTGGTCCCCAAGAAGGGTGGGGGGTTGCGTCCGATCTTAGATCATTGAGGCTTGAACCGCTCAGTCAGGGTGTTCAAGTTCAAGATGCTAACTATCAAGACAGTCGTGTCACAAGTCCAACGTCACGATTGGCTGGTCACGATTGATCTTATGGATGCATATTTTCATATAGAAATTCTGCCACAGCACAGGAAGTTCCTGAGGTTCACTTTCGGGGGCGAAGCCTTCCAGTATCGGGTTCTTCCATTCGGCCTAGCCCTATCACCCCACACATTCACGAAATGCACGGATGCAGCACTGGCTCCTTTGCGACTCCAGGGCATCCACATTCTGAATTACATAAACGACTGGTTGATACTGGCACAGTCTCAAGAACTGGCAGTTCAACACAGGGATATCGTCTTAGCTCATCTGGTTCCTCTGGGTCTGAGACTCAATGTCAAAAAGAGCGTTCTCTCTCCTACCCATGAAATCATCTATCTGGTAGTTATATGGAATTCGATCATGATGCGGGCACAATTGTCTCCCGCTCAGATCTTTTCCATTCAGAACACCCTGAGTGAAGTCAGGCTGGGTCAAGGTTGCACTGTTCGTCAGTATCAACAAATTCTAGTTCTCATGGCATCTGTGTCCACGGTGATCCCTTTGGGCCTTCTGCATATGAGACCGTTTCAGCTGTTGCTAAAAGCCAGGGGATTTCATCCAAGGGCCAGTCCCATAAGGCAAATAAGGGTTACACGCCGCAGGCTTCGTTCCCTTTCTATGTGGTTCAGACCCCGGTTTCTTACCTTGGGTCCCACTCTAGGTGCGTCTTGTCGTCGCAGATTGCTTACAACAGACGCCTCCCTGAGGGGCTGGGGAGCGGTCTTAAGTGGTCGTCCAGCCCAAGGGGAATGGGAGGGTCATCAGCTCGGTTGGCACATCAAATGCCTCGAGTTGATGGCGGTATTTCTGGCCCTGAAATACTTCCTCCAGCATGTGTACTGCCATATCCTGGTCCTTTCACCTGAGGTTATCAAGACCATTTTAAGTGCTAGGGCTCCCTCTGCCAGAAGGATCTACGCCAATAAATGGGGTGTCTTTGAAAAATGGTGCAGTACACATAACGCAGATCCAGTTAACTGCCAGATTGCTCTACGCCAGAGCAGGAAAGACTTCACGGACTTTGTCCAGTCCGTGCCCTTCAGACCTATGTCCACTGCACTAGACAGTGGCGTAAGTCAGGACAACTATTCGTTTGCCATGGGGGCCGCAACAGGGGGGCGGCTGCCACCAAGCAGACTATGTTGCATTGGGTGAGGGATGCTATTGCCCTGGCCTATGAGGCGTGGGGTCAAGCTTCGCCTGTAGGCATCAGGGCTCACTCTACCAGAGGGGTCATCTCCTCTCAAGCCTTGGCCAGAGGAGTCCCTCTGCAGCATGTTTGTGTTGCGGCAGGCTAGTCCTCTCCACACACATTCATTAGATTCTACAGCTTGGATGTTCATGCCACTCCGGGCTTTTATGTCCTTGAGTCGACATCTCAAGCCCATGTCTGAGCCCTCTCACGCTCTTGTGAGCACACTACACAACCGTAGGGGGTGCGGATAGCCACAGTGCGGTGGCGTGGGAATTCTCATTCCCAAAGCTCTTTTCAGCGCAGCATCATAGTGAAGCTTTTTGTAAAGGGAACGTCTCGGGTTACGTATGTAACCCTTGTTCCCTGAAAAAAGCGGAATGAGATGCTGCGCTTTTCTGCCACACTGGGATGCCCCGGGACTGCTCTTCAGACAAAACACCTGATGATGCTCCAGTGACGCATCTATTTATAGCCACTGTGCCAGGTGTGTCCAATGATTACACCGGCAGAGGCTATAAATTCCGGTGTGTTGCACACATATTCACAGCTGGTCACAACTGAGACGCGTTCCCAAAGCGCTTTTCAGCGCAGCATCTCGTTCAGCTTTTTTCAGGGAACAAGGGTTACATATGTAACCCGAGACATTTCTCCTAGCACAGCAAATTGTTTTTAATTTCATTTTAGCTAATGTCAGCTTATATAATACCTAAGTTTGAACTGAAGAATTGATGTAAGTGCTTTTATAAATTTTTAAGTTTAAAATTTCTGCCTTTAAACCTGTTCACTTCTATTATAAGCGACTCTTACTTTTTCTTTTTTTGTGGTAAACAATATTATGCCACAAATGCTGTTGATTGAGCTTAACTTGTATTGAAACTTAAATTGTATTGTATTATTTCTTTAATATACTTAAAAAAAATGTAGCAAAACATTCAATGAGTAATCCAAAAGTATTAAAACGTTACCAGAATAGAAGTGTAATACATTATTTAATATATTTTTGGATGTGTAAATTGTAACAGTACCAGATTACATTTTAGAAATGGAAGTGTAAGCGGTAGTTCTAGCAGGAAGACTGGATCCTTACACTTTCATTAAATCAGGCATCTCATTCAATCACAATACAGCCTCCGATTTATAAGACTACACACCTGTCTCTATTGTTCGCATACTTCCGTTGATTTACTATCGTGCAGTGAAACAAACATCAGACTACATTACTTGCTTCTCCAAACATTACTTGCATCTCACCTTAATGTCACACTCATCACCAGCCAGTCTACATAAAAATAATACATTAAGTTCTCAGTCTATTCTTCTTTTGGTGAACAATCATCAATGCAAATAGCTAGTGGTAGATGGGTTTCTGGGCCTTCTGCTTCAAAGGTCTCAATTCGCTATTCATCATAAGTCTTACAATACAACAATACTACTTCAGCGGTAATATGAATTTTACTCGAGCATTTGGTCCACACCAATCATGTTAGGTGATTGTGCATTCCGAAGCACAGTGGCCACGTCACTTGTGTTTTACTCGTGCTTTGATCGTTAATCAAGCATATTTTCTTTTCTCACATTCCACATTCATGCTCATTGAAGAATCATTGTTGCTGCATGACCCCTGACACTTAGTTTTAGGCATTGCTCATTACAATTGTACATACATGCTGTCTGCACAACAAATAATCAAATCGAAACAAAGGTTATGTTCCCTTTCCCTTTGTCCCCTAAAAACATGTTTCGTTCATCAGAAGATATTCTGGACAAGCAATTATCAAAGCAATCAAGGTATTTTTTCATATCATGTTAAATATTTCATTTTATGAGTCATATGGCATCATTTCAGTGTAGAGATTAGAGCTATCTTATTAGTGTTAGGACCATGAAGCTTTCATGGGGCCTTCCACACAATGGGGCTTTATAACAAGCATGTCTTTCGGGCAGTGCTTCTAAGCACCCCACATCACAGCAAATACGGTTTGTAAAGAACACATTAATTTCCCTTCACATGGCAAAGCTTTATTTATCTTTACAGGAGTTTTGCACAAACAATTATCATACCATCATAGGGCTCAAATGCAAAATTTGTTATTCTTTTGCAAAAGTATTGCATAAACAACGTCGCCCTTATTAGGGCTCAGATTCAAATAATTTTGTCATCCTGCTGGGGTATTGCACAAACCACATCACCCCTATTGTGGGGCTCAAAGGCAAACAGCGTTTGTCCTTTTGCAGGAGTATTGCACAGAATACATTGCTCTTATCAAGGGATCAAATGCAAAATGTTGTTTTGTACTTTTGCAGGGGTACTGCACAATAATGCCCACCTTTTCGAAAGGCACAATGACAAGCAAGGACTCAATCACAAGCAATGTTTACCTCTCTGCAAAGATATTTCACAACTAGGCAGACCAATTTGCAAGAGATTTACATTCTAATAAACTTGCCTTCCATTCTGCAGGGTCTGGCACAATAGTAGCATATCACAAAGTCATATACGGGCTCATGTTTGCATCATTCAGATTCCTTCTTTCAGATTTGTCGCTCACCTTCTGAAGACCTGGGTGTTGTCCTGCATCTAATTATTTGGTATAATATTTTCTTTTGGGCAGGGATAAGCTCCGCTCCCCTGCCATCATTGCCTCTGGCAGGATCTGATGGTTCAAGCAAGTATCTGAGCACTGAACTGTAGGATAGGGCTTATGCAAAACATTATAAGTTTCTCTACATTCGTAATCATTACAATCATCCAATGTCTTTTCTGATTGAAGTAATCTATCCAACAGCTGTGTATTCATACAGTTTGTTACATACTGTACTGTATGTATACTTTTACATACATCTTAAGGCCACAGTGATAATGGTTGTTTAGGAAGACAAATAGGAGACAGCATAACTTAAAGCGATCTCTTTAAGTAATAGTTTCTTTAAGTGGATTAAAATAAAAAAGATTTACAAAAGATTATCATGAAGATAAAAAATGTATGCAATGAAAATGACTTAGGAAGGTTATAGATACTGTGCATTAAATTGTATTTCCAGCAAGAGCACCTTCACCTATGTGTATCTCTTCTGATGAATGCCAATTGTTGTTACACTTTTTCTAACATATATTTATATCTCTGATTAAATGACAGGCAAGTCCCAGAAAGGTACAGTAGGAACACACGCTGGTGGTTCCTTCAGTGTGTGTCTGTACTGACGGCAGGGGCCTGAGAGGCAGTAAAAACATAAGCATGTTTGACACTTCTATTGCAACGCTGCTTCAGGGTCCGCTTTATATTTTATCCCCTCACTGCTGTGTCAGCCTACATGAGAAGGCACTTTTTAAATTGCTCTGCACTCTCGGTTTACACTGTGTTTCCCCCAAATTAAAAGGGGTCTCCATCAAACCCACATAAGAAGCCACATATAATCACTCTCACATGTAGTAGTCACATGAATTAATCTTAAGTGCATCATTATATTACATTTTTGATTTTGATTGCATGATGAGGATATCTAAGTAGATTCTTTCCATGTTTGCATATGAAATAGCAGGAGCTGTGGTTGTAAGTGGTTCTGTGTGTAAACTTATGCAATATCTCCTGTATGTGGATGCTGTTTGTGCATATGTGTTTGTGTCCATGTACTTATACTCCATGGTTGGCGGGTGAGGGGAATAGAGAGACAAACTGTTAGGTGTCTGGTCAGGAGTGGGCTAGTGTTATATCTATAACTTCAGGATTGCACCAGGTGCAAGTTTAGAATAAACAAATAATACTAATAATAATATTTTATCTTAATTTTACATTAACAGATCTCGTTTTTTGCATGTACATACACAATTCATCTTTGAACCAGATGCATTGAGAATCTGCAATTGCTTTTACAAAACACTCAGAATTAAGCGGCAAGAAAAAAAACTTGTGAAGTATATATAAGTCTGAGCACTGTTTAATTGTCCTATTCCTTTTTTTGTTTCCCTTTTCTACATCCATTCCTTGAGCATGGGCTCTGAATATAAAAAGGATGTCACTCACAAATTGAAAAGAAAAGAACAGAACTGAAACACAAAGACAGAATATTAACTTGAACAACTGTGGGTTTAGAGATAGTTTGATAGGTTTGAACAAAGTCAGGTTCTTTGCCCAAAAACAATCATCTAAGAACCATCCTTTTTTTTGAGAATAAAAGATTAATGACAGAAAACATCTTTGTCACATGGCAGATTGCAGCAACATTTTTAGGGACAACGATGCATTACAATCATTTAATTCAAATGAGGGCTGAACCAACAAGTGATTTCTATTCATCATTCAGCGTTTTGCAACAGACTAGGATGCCACTACAAAAGACTATAATTTTTTAAAAACACAAAAAAATCTCACAACTTCTGTATAATTAAAGAAATACCATAATTTATGCCAATTGGCAAATAACAAATAAAGTGCATTAAGCTGGAGAAAAGAATCTTACCAGATTTTACATGAAAAAAAAATAAGTTGATTCAAATGTATGAAATAATGTTTTTGTCTTTGTTATCATGAAGCACATTTTTTAGATTACTGACTTTAATAGATTTTCTTTTACAGTGTACTCATACATACAGTACATACAGAACATATACCGTACATACTTACATCACATAGTGGCACATACGGCTGAACGATGTTGGACAAATAATCTAATTGCAATTGTTTTTTAAAAATATTATGATTGTAGTTTAAACTGCAATATGATTTTTAACATAAAAAAACAAACAAACAAAAAAACATTTTGACCAAAATTATGTAATTTGCAAACATGCTCTACTGCCAATAGGAATGCTATTCAAGAGAGGGGGTTCACACTTGACGCCTCTTAAAAAGAACCAGACTAACTAAATTAAAATAGAGTGAACCATAGTGAAAAAAAAAAAAAAGATTCACATCATATTCACATTTCTCTGTTCACTCTGTACCTATTTTTGTCGACTTTGTGATAGATTCTCAGCCCACTTTTCATCATTATTTTTTGGAACATTATAGTAAGTTAAGAAAATATTATGGAAATATATTTTTGTATAAAATTAACAGCAGCAACTAGGGATGGGATAATATATACAAGTTTGATATATTGCGCACCAAAAAATTACGAACGATATTGTGGCATAACTCTATTTTTAAATTGTTTTCTGTCCATGTGATCATAAATAAAATGACCCGTCAAACCATAATCATAATCTCTTTATCGCTTGATTTTTACCACAACTGTTCTTTTTTTTTTTTTTTTTTTACTGTTTACATGTACATGGTTTGTATGTGTGAGGAACAGCAGCCAGTGGATTTTCATGAGCAAAGTGTGGATGCAAGTGTAGATTTTAACGGGAGAAATTATAACTCAGAAGTAAAATGAGAGGAGGGGTGGAAAAATGGGAGAAACCCGGAAAAATTGAGAGTGTTGGCAAGTATGGTTTACAGGGTTCAGACAAGGTCGTTAAAGTGCTTGATTTTAGCTTTTAGAGATTAAAATACTAGAATACATGGAAAATCACCTTGTTTTGATGAAAAGTACTTGAGTTTAAAATGGATTGTTTCCTCAGTGTAATGTGTCCATCAAAGATGAGGCGAATCCACTTTCATTGAAAATTGTGTCTTAATATCCTATCTGTTCTTTAAAGGTCAGATAAAAAAGTAAAAAGAAATATAGATTTTAATCTCACTGCATGGATGCGCTAAAGAAACCAAGATATTCATTTTTTATGTTTGCTGAACTGGAACACTATGAAATGCATTGAAAATCTTTTCTTACAGAGAAAGGAATATGAGCAACTCTTGAAAATATTGTGTATTTAAGAACTTTATTTTGATGAGAATTTATAATGTGCATTTTGCTCAAACATTTTTTCAGAAAATAACAAATGTTCTGTAATATTTTGTAATTTAAGTGTTATTATTTGGAATTGAGATTATATTGAATCATATCGTGTATCAAACTGAATCGTGAGATAACCATATCATCCCACCCCTATCCTTTATTAATATTAACAAACAGTACCATATTTATGTAAAATGATCTGAACCTGCATATGGCATAGCTATGTGGGCCTTTGTTTTGACAGAAGCTTTTATTTTGGCGGTTGACTGAAAGTTTGTAGTGGAGTTGACAATGGCCTTTTAATGCAGAGAAATGCACTTCTCATGTTATTTAATATGGTAGGACTATATCTTTCTGTGTTTGCATAAGTCTTGCCAGGGTAGCAGAACATTAATTTATGGGCTTTTGGTAATAGGTGGGGTTAGATATGTGGAGGGCTGTCAGTTTGCCAAGCATGTTGATTTGGGCAGAAAAAAACAATGGGAGGAAGATGGGAGCGAGACCTCCCAGAGGCCAAAAGAGAGTAAGCTATAAAGAGATAAATTAATACAAATGGAAAGATGATTGGTAAATGCTCTGCACTTATATAGTGCCTTTTTTAACCATAGCGGTTCTATAAAGCACTTTACACTGTGTCTCATTCACCCATTCACGCACACACACTCACACACCGATGACAGCAGCCTGCCATTGGGAGCAACTTGGGGTTCAATTTCTAGTCCAAAGACACTTGGAGTCATGTGGGCTGTGAATCAAACTGCTAACCCTGTGATTAGTGAATAACACAATCTACCACCTGAGTCACAGTCGCCCTCATTGATTGGCACAGAAGATGGGAAACTAATGGAAGGGCATGAGGACAGGTCAGAGATGGTGTCATCACAGAGAGTTATCAAGTCAAGTCAAGTCAACCTTTATTTATAGAGCACATTTAAAAACAACAGAAGTTGACCCAAAGTGCTTTACAGATCAAACAAACAAAATATATAAAACCAGACGGATTTAAATATATAAAGCATAAAAAAATATTTTTTTTATTTTTAAAAATAAAATACAACATCATATAGTTATCCACTTCAACCTATTCAATTATCTATTCAAAAGCCACAGAGTAAAAAATACGTTTTCAAAGAAGATTTGAAAATTGCTAATAATGAAGCTGACCTCACATGTAAAGGCAGACTATTCCATAGATAAGGACCTATCACAGAAAAAGCACGGTCACCCTTAGATTTATAATGGCAATGAGGAACCTTGAATATACGTTATTTAGAAGACCTAAGCACTCCTGTGGGGGAGTAGGGGTGTAGAAGTTCAGTGATATATTGAGGTGCAAGACCAGCTAGTGCCTTGTAGACAAAACGAGGGAAGGAACAAGACATTGTGTCAAATGAAGTGACACAAGGGGTTTTCCTGGGACGCCAAACATACCTCTGAAAAAAGGGAAGCAGGCCAGTGTTGTGTCGAATGAAGTGACACAAGGGTTCCCATCTAAAAATGCCACGCACTGACCATGTTACGTGAACTGTCAAGACATGTAGGGTGCACAGGTTGTTTAGATCAGTTTTACTATCAGATATAATTAATAATTAAATGTTTATTATCAGGGCACCAATCTTTTACAAGAGAAAAATGATAGTAGGTGACTGATCAAGTCTCATAAAATTCTACCCTGAAGATTGAGTATTTTGATTGATAATCAAAATAATCAAAAAAGGGGAAGAAGCTAATCAAATTATTGTCATATGAATCCAACAATAATCTGGTTACAGTTGGCTTCTAACAACAACAATTTCACGATCCTGAAGTAATACGGGAGTTCTTGACGTGGCAGAGGCTGGCTTCAACACAATATTCAAACATAACAACTAGGAGTACTTATTATAATATAACAAGATTTATTATAATCAAACAGCAATGAACACTGCCAATACTAGATGAATATAATACAAAAACATAAAATGGAAATCCTAACTAAATTGTGGAGCTATGTGTATGTATGTGTGTGTGTGTGTGTGTGTGTGTGTGTCTAGGTTCGGTAACAAAGACACAAAATGGCGGACTAAACTCCACATGTGGGGCAAGTTTCAAAAAGGAGGATAAGTTCCAAAATTGAGACCTAAATTCCAAAATGGCGAACATCAAACATTCAGCGATCAAATATATATAGGATTTAGTTTTATAAGAAAAGTCACAGTTTCTAAACTAAATCTGCCCAGATATCAAGCCTTACTTGGGAAATCCTGTGTGATTTCAGCAGGGTTGTCCATTTGAATTCCTGTTGCATTGAGCGGTCAGCAGAAAACAATCTGGATTCGGTCCTTTGTCTTATGCTCGTCAGCGAAAAGACGCATCTCTGCGTTATTTCTCAGGTCTGGTGATGGAGAGAAATTGCAGGGAGGTAGTCAACATTGATAGAAAACGATTGAAAAGGGAAGCTGGTCGCCTTTTCAGATTCCTAAACAAATTCACTGTTGTCTCACAGTAAAAATTAAATGAACCGGTTGTAATACTACACGACTGGAACAAAGTTAAGTTAATCTTACTCTACCGTGGCCAAATGGTGAGGTTAGAAAAACGTGGTCTCTCTTTGTCCAGAAGGAGGATTCCTTTGTGTAGATGCGTCTCTTTAGAGAGCAGCTCGAGCAGTTGTAAGCAGTGAAGCTGTAGCAGAGAGAGAGCGAAATCAAATCTGAGCGCTAGATTTGTTAAGACGATGACGTCATCAGTCATAGGCCGCTTTTGACCAATGATGTTTGAGATTGAGTCCATGGGCGGGACTTCCATCCGGCTGTGAAACATTCTGGGAAACCGAGTTCAATGTCTCGCCTTTGATCATAGAACAAAGGGCCATTCTGTCTCTGCTGCCATTTTCAGTGGGACAAGGCCCTACAAACAGGTGCAAGCAGGCTACTGCATGCTAGAGGCAACTGGGTCGGCTGCACGTGGCCCTCCCCAACGCCCCCAAAGAGATGTTACATACAGACCTTAGGTTTGCTGCACCCCTGAGGGGGGGAACAGGTGCTACATGAATAACATGTGAGCAAGCCCGGCAGCTGCGGCCTTTTCTCTCACTATGTCTCTTACATAGGACGTGAAGCATCTCATAACATCTTAATGCTATGAAACGTGTCGGGGAAGGCAGTCTTTCCCTGTCCTATTCTTTCAGAGGGAAAAGACCCTGCGGAGGCCACATCCTGCCCAGCCTAGGGGGAGGTAACACGTGGCAAATACACCACGAGGGTTGTGAAGCCATGCGTGGCAAATGGCACGGTGGTAGGTCCAGCCTAATGAGGGGGGACTCAACAGCACCGGGGCAGCAGGCCAGAAGGCTAGGGAGGAGAACATTCAGTGAGCGACGCTTATTGGCTAACCTGGGAGAGAAGGCACACTGGATCAACTTGCTGAAGGGGGCTGTGTGCAAGCAGAAAACCCGGTCAGTTGTGCCGTGTTACCAAGTTCTACCGGCTCGGACCTGAAAAAACACGGGACGAGACCGACTCAACCCTGAGATTGTAAAATCTGGAAAAGGTATTGGGTGTTGCCCAGCCCGCTGCTCTGCAGATGTCTGCAAAGGAGGTGCCATGGGCCAGTGCCCACGAGGATGCCACACTTCTCGTAGAGTGTGCTCTAACCTGCAAGGTGGTGGGCATGGCCTGGGTGTGATAAGCTAAGGAAATAGCATCAATGACCCAGTGAGCTAACCTCTGTTTGGAGATGGTGTTCCCTTTCCACTGTCCACCAAAGCAGACAGAGAGCTGCTCCGAACATCTAGAGTTCTGCGTGTGGTCCAAATAGATACGCAAAGTATGTACCAGACACAGCAACAAGAAGGCTGGGTCTGCCTCCTCCTCGTTTGCAAGCTTGCTTGCAGGTTCACGACCTGGTCCCTGAAGAGGGTTGTAGGAACCTTGGGCACGTAGCCCGGTCGCGGCATCAGGATAACGTGAGAATGTGCCGGACCAAACTCGGTCGAACAGGCAGGTGTCGCTGACAGAGAATGCATGCAGGTCCCCAACCCTCTTGATGGAGGCTAATGCGATCAGGAGGGCCATCTTCAGGGAGAGGGCCTTGAGCTCAACTGAATCAAGTGGCTCGAAGGGGGGTCTCTGAAGGCCCGAGAGGACCACAGAGAGATCCCAAGAGGCGAAGAGGCTAGGCCAGGGAGGGTTCAGTCTCCGGGCGCCTTTAAGGAACCTGATAATCAAGTTGTGCTTACCTAGGGACTTGCCATCTACTGTGTCGTGGTGGGCTGCGATAGCAGCTACATACACCTTCAAGGTGGAGTTGGACAGCCTCCCCTCCAGCCTCTTCTGCAGGAATGAAAGTACTGACAGAACTGCGCACCTCTGTGGAGAAGAACACCAATTCGCGAACAATCGCCACTCTAGGGCGTAAAGTTGCTTGGTGGAGGGAGCTCTGGCTTGGTTGATCATGTTTACGAATGCAGGTGGTAGATCCACTAGATCTTCCGCATCTCATCCAGGGGCCAGACATGGAGGTTCCAGAGGTCTGGGTGCGGGTACCAGAGGGTGCCCCGTTTCCGAGAAAGAAGGTCCTTCCTCAGGGGAATTTTCCAGGGAGGTGCTGTCACGAGGAGCATAAGATCTGAGTAAGGGGCCACCAGGATGACCTGTTTCTCGTCCTCCCTGATCTTGCACAGCACCAGTGCAAGAAGGCTCACTTGGGGAAATGTGTACTTGTGCATCCTCCAGGGCCAGCTGTGTGCCAGGGTGTCTGTCCCGAGAGGAGCTCCTGCCATGGAGTACCAGAGCGGGCAGTGGGAGTTGTCTTGGGAGAAACAGTGATCTATCTGTGCCATGCCGAATTGGTCCCAAATCAGCTGGACCACCTGGGGGTGGAGCCTCCATTCTCCGCTGGGCTTTTGCGGTTGCCAGGGATGTGAGTGGTGCGCAGCGACCTGAGTCGCGGCTGACTCCAAAGGAGGAGATAGTGGGCGAGTTGTGACATATGACGAGAGCACTCACCACCTTGGCGATTTATGTACGCTACCGTCACGGTGCTGTCTGAACGGATCAAGACGTGCTTGTCCCGGATTAGTGGGAGAAACCTCCGTAGGGCAATAGATACAGCCAACAACTCTAGGCAGTTGATGTGCCAATGCTGCTGGGGTCCTGTCCAGAGACCAGCGGCAGTGGCAGCGTGCCCATTACACACGGCGCCCCAACCCTGTCGAGAGGCGTCTGTGGTCACCACGACACGTCTGGACACCTGCTGTGATGGGACTCCAGTCCGCAGATAGCAGAGGTCTGTCCAAGGGTTGAAAGTATGATGGTAAGGAGGGGTAATTTTCACACGGTATGTGCTGTGGCGCCATGCCCATCTTGGGACTCAACTCATTAGCCAGTGCTTAAGTGGTCTCATATGCATCAACCCGAGCAGTGCGGCCATGGCTGAGGATGCCACATGCCCCAGGAGCCTCTGGAATTGTTTTAGAGGAACCACTGTGCCGGGCTCGAAGAGAGCGAGGCACCTGAGCACTGACTGAGCGCGCTCGTTGGTAAGACTCGCTGTCATTGAGACTGAGTCGAACTCCATACAGAGAAAAGAGGTGCTCTGAACTGGGATGAGCTTGCTCTTTTCCCAGTTGAATTGCCTGAGCACCTGGTCCCTGTGAGCACACAGTAACTCTTGAGCGTGAGCCAGGTCATTGGGGTAGTTGAGTAGGGGGAGCAGGTAATAGTGCTTTGGGAGGCAGAAGAACATCCCGATGCTTGGGTTCTGAGAAAAGACTCAAAGCACTTACCTTGCGCCGCGCACCTGTCAGGGGACAGCTAAAGTGGTTAGAGACTGAGGAAGAGGTCCTAGAGAGAAGCGCTGGCCTGCCGGGTTGCCGTGTAGAGTTTTGGAGCCAGGGTGCTGTGAGAATGGCGCGCACTGGCTGGATGACCCAGGGTGTGAGGAAATCACTCTTTCTTGAGAATGTGGGTGCCGCAGCCCAAAAGCGGCACGGCAAATGAAACAAGGATTCTCCTCCCGGCCCTCCACCAGGGGACGGAGTGGTCTTGGTACCACCTCCGGAGCAAATGTCTGACTGCCTGGGTCGCCCGTCTCAGGAGCGCTTCGGAGCTTTCCTGGTCCTGGAAGGGGTCCTGGTGACGGGTGGCGTACGCCGCCTACGAGGTGCTCGACGCTGGGGCTGAGAGCTGGGCCCAGTTTGAGGTGGAGCTACCTGTTTAGCTGGGGGGGGGACGCCCTCGGCGAGCAGGCGGGGTGCACTGGATTGGCGGTGCCACGGCAAGATGTGCAATCTGCTTCTTCACCGCCAAAAACTGCTGGGCGAAGTCTTTGATGGTGTCGCCGAAGAGGCCAAGCTGAGAGACGGGGGTGTTGAGAAAGTGTGCCTTGTCAACGTCGCGCATCTCGACCATGTTCAGCCAGAGGTGATGGTGGCTATGAGCGGCGCCCTGACCCAAGGAACCGATTGAGTAGCCGTGAGGGGGGAACGGAGGTTTCCAGTCCAGCCTCGCGCTCGTGGAGGCCCGGGAAAGCATAGTGGACATCTGCGCATCAGCCTCAGACTGGGTGAGCAGACCCGAAGGTGGCAGCCCAGACGAGTCATCAGCATCAGACACCACTGTGACACTCTTTGATGCAGCGGCGATGCCGTCATCAAATTCCGGGGGCTCAAGGGAGAATGCCGGCTGGCCGTGAGGCGAGCCGCACTCATCCTGAGATCGGACGGAATCAAGCAAGCGTGCCGGGTTGACGGGTGGTTCATGGGGATTTAACTGGTGAAACCGAGCCCTTCGTCATCCTCAAATCGCCTTCATCGCCAGCCGGGTCATCCCCAATACCGTGGGAAGAAGGAACGACGTGGGGGACAGCTAAAGTGGCTTTCTCCCGTGAGGAAAGAAAGCCGCGACCGCAATGTTGCCATGGCTATGTTCTTACACTGAGAACATGAACCATTCATAAACCGCTGCCTGCGTGTGATCGCAGCCCAGGCATGCGAGGCAGCTTTTATGACCATCAGAAGTGGAGAGGAATCAACCACATCCAGGAACTACACAGAGGCGGAAAAACATCTTTAAAAAGACGTGTCCTGAAAAGGATGCTCAACGCCTGCTGTGTATTGCTCTTTTATGAGTGGGAACTCAAACTCTTTTAGAGGAAGTAAACTCATTTTAGGAGGAGAAACACTCTTTCAGGCAACAAAAGCACTGTCAAAGAGCACAGGGGCATGGACTGCACAGCGTGCAGAGAGAGAGAACACCAGCTGGAAACGCGCCATAGATCCAACAGCAGTGCTTCTTGCCAACAGAGGTGAGTGAAACATTGGTGAACTCAGCTTTGCTATTGCACAACCGTTCAGCTCAGAAGAAAAATTCTGACTGGCACTCGCTGCCCCGCTTCCCTTTAAACCTTTATGTCTGGTGCGGGGCATGCAAATTCTGTCTGCCAACTTGACATTGGCCTTTTTTTCAGGTTCAGAGATACGTTTGGTGTCCCAGGAAGACCCCTTGTGTCACTTCATTCGACACATCGTCAAGTGAGTGACAGAAGGGGAAATCAGAATTTTAAAATCAACACTGATTTTCACCAGAAGCCAGTGTAGAGATGCTAAAACCAGGGAAATGTGGTCCCTCTTTCTTGACCCTGTTCTAAGCCTAGCTGCTGTGTTCTGAACAAGCTGTAGGCGGGATAACGCAGTTTGGGGCAGACCAATGTACAATGAGTTGCAATAGTCCAACCTAGATGTGATAATGAGTGGATCACAATTTCCAAGTCTTGATGGGAAATAATTTTTTTAATTTTTTTTTAGTGATCGATCTCAGGGGGAAAAAAGCTACCCTTGACAACAGCACTGATCAGATTATTGAAAAGTAATGAAGAGTCTAAAATCACTCCAAGACTCCTCACATAATCTTGTACATTTGGCGACAGAGGGCCTAACTGGGCAACAAGGCCAGGTAAGGAGGACATGGAGGGACCTAAAACAAGAACTTCATTTTGCTTTCATTTATATGCTGTACTTATTGAAAATAGAGCTCAGAGGAAGCATATACAGTAAAAATACTGTGATGTAAACTAAAGCATATTGGCTTTAGTTTATTGAGAGTTATGACATACAAAGCACTCCAGCACTGCCCTCTATGAATGTCCTTCTGAAGTTCCTTGACGAGTGTTTGGTCTGTTGAAATAAGTTTGGGTGGGACTTTTGCCTTTTAAAAAAAATAGCCAATATGCTTTAGTTTACATCGCAGCACAAGGCAAAGCCACACACACACACACACACACACACACACTGGCTGCTTCTCATGCCAGAGCAGGTGTTCAGCTGGGGAATTTATGAAACGATCTCAATACAGAATCCCACTGCTTTTCCACTGACAGCTGAACAAGTTACTACATAACCAGCCCACACAGTGCATCAGGGTTGTGTAGTCAATACAGATGAATGAGAAACAAGTGAGTGAAAGATCACAATATATAAATGTTTTGAAAAACAATAGGCCTTCACTTAAATATGAAAAAGTAAAGAACACTTATTTGTGTTGTACAAAGGGGGGTCTAGGGGGTCTCAGATCTGCTGAAAGCAACAGGAGACCTCCTGGAAAGCTAATTTGTGCATTCTTGGGGGGAGTCATTTAAATGGTAAATGGTCTGCACTTAAATAGCACCTTTTTTAACCTTAGCGGTTACTAAAGCGCTTTACACTGTGTCCCATTCAAACACACACTCACACTCATAACCAATGATGGCAGAGCTACATTTTTTTTACTCTAATGATTAACTTTTACTTAATTTTAAATGCCGCAGTAATGCATATATTCAATTTAACATCAAAATGTGCCATTCTGTTTGGTGTGATTTTCTAAAACTGGATCAGAACTGAATATGTTTGGATCAGAGCAGCAGTGCTGCTCCCTCCCTCTTTCTCAGTCTCGCTAAATTATTGGGATGTAAGTGCAAAATGGTAGGAAAGGTAGAATCAATTTAATGTTATCATAAACAGTGAGAACAAAATGACAGTGGGCTTTTTACCGGTCATCTTTACAATATTTTTCTTTCTTTCTTTTTTGCTCTAAAATTACATATAACATTTTTTCTGATGCATCTGATGAGAAGAACCTTAAAACATATTTTATGTTTTAATATAGCCAATGTATTATAATTTCTTGATTTTAATATATTTATTATAATATGCATTTAAATATATTTTGTTGTCTGCGTTTCCAAAAGCAGTTACTTACGGTTCGCATTCCGACAAAATCACTGTTAATACTAGCCATGATTTGTTGATGAAAATTATTAATAAACATTCTCTATAATTTAATGGAGAGTAAATCCAAATACTGATGAGAACCACATTTTCCATGGATATTAAAGGAGCATGTCACTGTCATAGAAATATGCCTGACATTAAACAGGGATGCTGTTAAAACACAAAAGAATGAAAGTCCATTTTTCTTTTATTCTATTTCACAGCATTCAGTCCATTTGAAATACTAACTTCTTATGTATCTGCTTTCTTTGTTTATATACTGTATCTGTAAGGATGACGTAGGCTGAGCGGATTCCATTTGCGGATATTTATTGGAAGGTTGAACAAACAATACAAACAGTGTTCCTTAATCGTAATCTGGTGACAGGCTTGGGTCAAAACACTGATAAATCGGTCCACAGGCAAACATATCCAAAACAGTAATCCAGAGAGGTAAATCCAGTAAACGTACACAATGGTCATAACAATAGTCAAAAATGCAGAGAAACAAACGCTTGGTAAAGCAGATAGCTGGCAATACTAAGCAAAGATAGACTAAGAGCACATGGCTTATATACACAGAGAATGTTCAAACAGGAACTGATGTGGCAGGAACAGGAAGTGACAAAAGTTCAATATTCAGGTGAGGGCTCACTCTGGTGGACGGGAGCCTGTTCAGATGTTACAATATCGCTGTTTCTTGACTCAGACAATGCCAGAGAAGAACTTCAGAATTACGTTGACCCAGTCCGTTAGCACTGTGCACACACAATTTCACTAGGCCCACTTGTGCTTAGACTTAACGCATGCTTGCATGAAAATACCAAAACTTCATGGCCATGCCCTTTGACTTTGCATGTATGACTTATCGCACAGCGCTACTCTTAAAATAGGGCCCATGGAAACCATTTTCTCTCCCTTTTAAAAGTTAATAAGCCTATTTATGTTCCTATTCTAAATAAGCATGATAATTAGGTTAGTTGCATTTTATTATTTGAATTTAACATAGATTTTTCCTTGAATGACCCCATCAGAATAGACCTGTGACCAATTTCTGGATCGTGACCCATCAGTTATGTAAAAATGACACATTTAAATAAATTCACAACACACTTATAAGAAAGCAGCCATGCATTTATATGTTTTGATATTAAGCCACACATGATTAGGTGGGAGTCTTTTATATGCTATACTATACAATATGTGAGGTGGTGAGTTGCTGAATTGAGAGTTTTCTTTTCAGTTACATTCAATCCTTCTCCCACTAATCCTTGTACAATTAATTTCCACACAAGGGTCATGTGAACTGCAGGGCAGTTTTTAATGCCTGTTTGAATGCTAGGGCTTTTCTGAGCACTTTATTCTGATGACTTGAGCGAAGCTCCACAGTATATCAGTCATTTTCATTTTGCTTTAAAAGGAAATATATTACAGTGAATAAAATTGAGGTCGCCCATGAGAACACGAGTGCCTGTTTGAACAAGCACTTACAGTGGTTTATATTAATCAATATTTTTCTCACATTTTTTTTCTCAGTCATGAGCTCTTAAGAATTCCCATCTTTATTAAGAACTGGCACTAGATAAACTTGGCTGATGGAAATGTAATATGCCACTTTATTTATTACAGTTGTCAAAATGTCCTAATGTTTGTTTACTCAATACAAAATGAGTAAAGAAAAAAGCTAAGACTTGTGATATTCATCAGCAACCTATAATGGTGATTTTATAGCCTGTACTTTCTCATGGAAACTTTTGAAGATCAGTGAAATTTAACAGTATGCCCTAATACATCTGAGAATGATAAAAAACAAAACAAAATACTTTTAGCCCTGCTCATAGTGAAATCTCATTGATACAAAATATTGCTTCTTATAAGAGTATATAAACATTGAATATTTTCTGATTGGTTGGGATTGTGTAGTGTCATCTCAAGGAGCTGCTACAATGTTGGTGTCACTGAATATGGCTTGATCAAAGCAAAATGCAAACAGAGATGCACTAATAAGTGTGTGGAGCCGAGGGCGTGGTTGAGCGTTCGTCTGGGGAGAGAGGAAGTGTTAAGAGTTTTCCCCTGAGATGAATTGCTGGTAATTGCAGTTTCTATGTTTATGGTGAGAGACGGGGAGATAAAAGATGCCCACCAAAAGGTGGTCGAGCATTCATCTGGGGAGAGAGGAAGTGGTAAGTGTTTTCACCTGACTACCAATTGCTGGTAATTGCTCTTTCTATGTTCGCAGTGAGAGATGGGGGAGATAAAAGGAGCCCAGTCCATAGAGTGCTCGAGAGGGAAAAGATGCAGAAAAGACTGTGTGAGTGCATGTAACTAGGGGAGACACCTGAAGCTATTTGTGTGTTGGCCATTGCTGTTGTGAATCTCCACCATTGTGCCTTATGCAAACTTGTTTTTGTTGATGATGTAGCATTTGGATCAATCAGACACAAATTTATTCATTATTTAATGAATAAGCCAACAGATGTCTCAAGACTGTAGCAAGCAGAGGTCCACGCAGGCTCCATTTATGTCTGATCCCCCACTGATCATTATCAGCAAAGAAATGCAGAAAGTGTGATTCACTCCTTTCCCCATAGGAAATGGACACAAAGCCCAGAACAACAGACCTTTCTTCATTAAATTATAGACAAACTGTCTATAATTTCACATGTATATCCCCTGACTCTCGCAAGGATTCTGGAGGGGGCCTGGGAGTATGCCCATCCGGTCTACATGTGTTTTGTGGATCTGGAGAAGGTGTATGACCGGGTCTCCCGGGAGAGACTGTGGGAGGTGCTTCGGGAGTATGGGGTGGGGGGGTCCCTTCTTAGGGCGATCCAATCAATGTACGTCCGAAGCGAGAGCTGTGTCCGGGTCCTCGGCACGAAGTCGAGCTCGTTCTATGTGGGGGTTGGTCTCCGCCAAGGCTGCACTTTGTCACCAATCCTGTTTGTGGTATTCATGGACAGGATATCGAGACATAGTCGGGGTGGGGAAGGTATGCGGTTCGGTGAGCTGGGGATCTCATCTCTACTTTTTGCAGATGATGTGGTCTTCATGTCATCATCGGTCCGTGACCTTCAGCTCTCACTGGACCGCTTGGCAGTCGAGTGTGAAGCGGCTGGGATGAGGATTAGCACCTCTAAATCTGAGGCCATGGTTCTCAG
This sequence comes from Moxostoma hubbsi, assembly GCA_032164185.1. Taxonomy (NCBI): domain Eukaryota; kingdom Metazoa; phylum Chordata; class Actinopteri; order Cypriniformes; family Catostomidae; genus Moxostoma; species Moxostoma hubbsi. The sequence continues at coordinate 12,631,481 of JAVLUX010000014.1, read as the reverse complement.
CAGGAAACCGATGGAGTGCGTACTCCGGGTGGGGAAGGAGGTATTCCCCCAAGTGAAGGAGTTCAAGTACCTCGGGGTCTTGTTCACGAGTGAGGGGACAATGGAGCGGGAGGTTGGCCGGAGAATCGGGGCAGCGGGGGCGGTATTGCATTTGCTCTATCGCACCGTTGTCATGAAAAGAGAGCTGAGCCGGAAGGCAAAGCTCTCGATCTACCGGTCAATTTTTGTTCCTACCCTCACCTATGGTCATGAAGGTTGGGTCATGACCGAAAGAACTAGGTCGCGAGTACAAGCGGCCGAAATGGGCTTCCTCAGAAGGGTGGCGGGCTTCTCCCTTAGAGATAGGGTGAGGAGCTCAGTCATCCGTGAGGAGCTCGGAGTAGAGCCGCTGCTCCTTTGCGTGGAAAGGAGTCAGTTGAGGTGGTTTGGGCATCTGGTAAGGATGCCCCCTGGGCGCCTCCCTAGGGAGGTGTTTCAGGCACGTCCAGCTGGGCGGAGGCCTCGGGGAAGACCCAGGACTAGGTGGAGAGATTACATCTCCACACTGGCCTGGGAACGCTTCGGGGTCCCCCAGTCAGAGCTGGTTAATGTGGCTCGGGATAGGCAAGTTTGGGGCCCCCTGCTGGAGCTGCTGCCCCCGCGACCCGACTTCGGATAAGCGGTTGAAGATGGATGGATGGATGGATGGATCCCCTGACTACCAGCTAATGTAAAATTATTTAGTATCATGTTTTCTACCAAATGAATCCTTATGTGACATCCTGCACAATGGTATATGTATATAATTCTGACAGCATGTATTGTATGCTTGCTATATTAATCAGAGCATAAAGGGGCTTAAACTAACCCCAATCATGCAAATTAGTCAGTTTCCAAACAAAGGAACATTTCCTGCTTGGAAATTGCACCTTTCTCACTGGTCAAGCCAGACTCGAGAGGAGGGACCTCCAGCAGAAGTTAAAAGACACGTCCCGCCTCCTACTCATTCTTTTTCCCCTGACCCTCTGCTGCCATGTATGTGGGACCGGGCCCCCAGCCGACCATGAGCAGGCTGACAGGCATCAACACCTCAAGCCATGTGCAACTTGAACACCATCGACTCTAGGAGCCATCAAGACATTCTCCTGCGACTGCATCCGGACTCACTCAACAGCCAAGGCAATTGCATGTATCGTACCAGTAACTAACTGAACCTAGTTTTAGTATAAGATGAAAACCCCTTTGTAACAAAGGTGCTTTTAAATTAAGAGCTTGATGGTTCTCTCAGATGGTCAAAATTACTCTTTTCTTAACTGCATTTCCCCTATTCTGTTCGATTTCATTTTATTTTCATTCTTCTCTTTCCCCTGTATGAGTGTTTTGTTTGTATGTGTATGTTTTTGTTTAGATTTGTTATGTGTTCATATTTTAGTAAAATCAACTTTTTTGCACATTCATGTGAGTTGGTTCTGGTCTGCTTGTAAATCAACATCAGTTTAACTATTCGATCTCAGATGCAGGCTAAGAAAGATTTATTTTTGTGTGGCCACGAAAAGTATCCTTTCTCAGAATTGATACAAAAACAAATACTGAGTGTTCGCTGGAGGAACAGATAAATTGATTGTAATATTAATTCAGCTACCGCAAGTTGATGCTATTAACAGATCCAAATTTTCATAATTAATTATAACGAGTTATGATTGATTAATCATGTTTCCCTTTTAAAGATATTTTTGACTGTGTTATATTTTGATAAATAATATCATCCCTGTTTCTAAAAGATTTCGCTTCAAAGCTATACCTATATGTGTAATAAGCCATGAGAATAATATTAATCCAAAAAGAGAATTAGAGCAAGAGCACAGGGCTGCTAATCAGAAGGTCGCTGGTTCGAACCCCATGGCCACCACCATTGTGCCCTTGAGCAAGGCACTTAACTCCAGGTTGCTCAGGGGGGATTGTCCCTGTAATAAAGGCTCTGTAAGTCGCTTTGGATAAAAGCGTCTGCCAAATGCATAAATGTAAATGTAAATGTAATCATAATTCTCTTATTAAAGCTAATTCCCTACAGTTGAAATTGTGAGCTGATGCAACGAGAGGTTATATTACGAGTTTAATGGTGGAGAATTTTTTTAGACAGATAATCTATTTATTTGTCATTTATCTCAATTATAATGGCTGTCAAATGTGACTGATTCCATTATAAATTTCCTGACATAGTAATGTAGACCATTTAAATTAATTCCTAGCTCACACATAATGTTTCCCTTACAAATAATGGTAAAATACATGACAATTTAACCTGTACATTGTACATTTATCATACCAAATTTGCTACATATATTGGTGTGAGAATCTGGGCACTTGAACTGATTACTGTTTATTTGTGCATTGTGGAACGTGCTGACGTCAATGCATCGATGAAACTGTTTTCATTAGTGTTGACCCAGATCACAAATCACTGGTGTTGGTTGCTATTGCGACAAAAGTAAAAAAAAGTCCTAAAGAGACTCTTCCGGGGCAATCAACAGCACATGCGCATCCTGCCGATGCCATATTGTAAACACAGCTATTAGCATTTAAGCTAATAGCATAACACAATACCGCCAAACTAACCAGTTAGCGAACTTTAATTGAAACCCCTAAATACACTACTATGAGAAAAAAGAGTGACATACCTGAGTTGGAATCGTTGTCCCCCGCTTCGTCATTTACTGAACCTTTTGACAAAGTGGTTATTTAATTGTGGACTCTTTTGAAGTGGATTAGAAGGCCAATGCAAATCCTAAATTACCAAATCATATGACATAGTTGTCAACTCATGTTTATTACATTCTGTGTTAGTGACAATGGTGGATAATATGGGATTCAATTAATTTACTATTACAAAATCAAATCATTCAAGAATCAAGTGTTTTCTTCATATTCAAACAAGCTATCCATTTCCATGACTGCAGGTGCAGAGATCACTGCAGCAATGCTCACAAACAGATTAAGTGTCATTCATCTCCAGATTTCATTGTCCTACCACTCAGTGTGTTCATTGTGATGTATGTGTAGATGGGGGTGGGGGTTATATTTTAGGTGTGTATTCGACAGTGCTTGTAAAAAATATTTTGCTTTACTCTATATTAAACCACAAGCAAACGTTTAGGCATGTTTGTCTTTTTAAAAATACCACACATTTATCGGATTCTCTTTTTTCCCAAACACAAATGACTATGGTAACTGAGGATTGTTCCCCCCATGCTAAACAATGCTTCCAGTATAAGACGCATTTTCAACTATCTCTATAATAGAAATACAATATATGGTTATTCGTGTTGAATCCACTGCATCTTTTAAATCATTCAGCTCAGTCTGATGTCATGTATTTAACCTTCTGCTTTAATAACAAATTGAAATGACACTCTGAGGTGTGGTTGAGACTCTGTAATTTGAACAGCTGGTCCTCTAAAGCAGGAGATTTAAAACAATTCAAAACATTTTGGGCATTTATAAGACATAACAATCTGTTTGACCAGTTTTGATCTGGCCTTAAGCCTTAGTAGATTAACTTTATCATGGAACAAATCTTTTTAACTACGTAAAACCAGTTCCCCGTCTGACGCTCACTTCGACGTTGTGTCGAAGAAGCGACACTAGGGGTCTCTCTTGAGTGCCGAATATGCCTCTGATCTATGAAAAAAGGCCAATGAGAAGTTGGCAGAAAGTATTTGCATACCCCGCCCCCGGACATACGGGTATAAAAGCGGGGAAATACGTCGAGTACATTCAGAAATTTTCTTCGGAGCCAGTGGTTGTACTGCAGTGAGCATCGAGTCACACACCCGTTCCTGTTCCTCTGACGCTCTCTGCTGTTGGATCTACGGTGCGTTACAGCGGCTTTCTCCTTCCTTGCACGGCAGTGCAGTTTGCCCCTGGGCGCTACGACAGCGCAGAGCATAATTAAAAGAGTGATTTTTCTTTTAAAAGTGTGTTTTTCCTCTATTAAGGCAATACACAGCGGCGTTGAACTTCCTTTTCAGGACGCGTCTTTATAAAGATGTCATTCCGCCCCAGGGTAGTTCCTGGATGTGGTAGAGTGCTCTCCGCCGGGTACGCCCCCTCGGACCACCCCCCCCCAGCACGCTCGTTGACTTCCGTCCGTGCTCGAGGCAATAGCGGCTCGCCTCACAGCCAGCTTTCTTATCCTCTAGAGCTCGAAGTGGATGAGCTCACCGCTGCATCGGAGAGCATGGCATCTGATGCGGATGTCTCCCCTGGGCTGCCACCTTCGGGCCAGCACGCCCAGGCTGAGGCTGACGCTAAGATGACCGATATGCTTTCCCGGGCTGCTGCCAGCGTGGGCTTGGACTGGAACCCTCCATCCTCCCCACAGCCATCGCGGTTAGATGACTTTTTTCTGGGGTCCGGGTGCCGCTCACAACCATCACAAAGCCACTCGCTCATCTGCTCTCGCTACCCTTGATGGCTCCGCGGCCCACAGGTACACTGTGATTCCCCCTGTGCTCCCTCTCCAAGGCCTGTAGGACAACATCCTCGCTGACCGCGAAGGCCTACAGCGCCGCCGGACATGCCGCTTCCGCCCTGCACTCCTCCTCAGTCGCTAACCCATCCCCTGCTGGGTAAGTGTTTTGAGTCTTTTCTCAGCACCAGAGCCTTGGGACACGCCCTCGCCTTCCGACGCCGTACTATCTGCTCCGCCCTGCCGGGTACGTCAAAAATAACCGTCTCCTTGGTGCCCCTAGCATGGAGCTTGGATGCGTGGCTTTCACTTCCCAACCCGTCACGCTGGCTGGCCCGGACCATTCGACTCGGTTACGCAATTCAGTTTGCCAGGACCCCGCCCCCTCTTCGAGGACGTCCGCTTTACCACAGTATACAGCGAACATGCCAAGTCCCTCCGCGCGGAAATCGCTACTCTTTCACTCAAAGACGCGATAGAGCCTGTCCCTCCAACCGAAACAAAGATGGGTTTCTACAGCCCTTACTTCATTTTACCCAAGAAAGGTGGCTGCTTATGACCGATCTTGGACCTGCGAGTTTTAAACCAGACTCTGCTGAAACTCCCGTTCAAAATGCTCCCGCAAAAACACATCTTAACTTGTGTCCGGCATCTAGATTGGTTCGCAGAGGTAGACCTGAAGGACGCGTACTTCCACGTCTCAATTCTGCCTCGACACCAACCCTTTCTACGGTTCGCGTTCGATGGCCAGGTGTATCAGTACAAAGTCCTCCCCTTCGGCATGTCTCTGTCCCCTCACGTCTTCACGAAAGTCGCAGGGGCAGCTCTTGCCCCGCTCCGAGAAGCCGTCATCCGCATACTCAATTACCTCGACGACTGGCTTATCCTGGCCCACTCGCAAGAGTTACTATGCGCTCACAGAGACCAGGTGCTCAGGCACCTCATCCGCTTGGGGCTTCAGATCAACTTGGAAAAGAGCAAGCTCTTCCCGGTTCAGAGCATCTCTTTTCTCGGCATGGAGTTAGACTCGGTCTCAATGTCAGCACGTCTCCCCAACGAGCGCACGCATTCAGTGCTGAGATGTCTCGCCACTCTCAGGCCAGGCACATCGGTCCCTTTAAAACTTTTTCAGAGGCTCCTGGGGCATATGGCATCCTCCGCGGCGGTCACGCCGCTGGGGTTGATGCATATGAGACCGCTTCAGCACTGGCTTCAGACCCAAGTCCCGAGACAAGCATGGCACCCCACCTGACGCCAAACATTCACACCCTGGACAGGCCTCTGCTTTTTTACGGGCAGGAGTACCCTTGCAGCAGGTGTTCCGATGCGTTCTGGTCACGACAGACACCTCCAGATTGGGTTGGGGAGCTGAGTGCAATGGGCACGCAGCCGTGGGCCATTGGAAAGGGGCCCCGCTGCACTGGCACATCAACTGCCTTGAGTTGCTGACTGTTTTATTTGCCCTGCTGAAGTTCCTCCCTTTAGTTTGGGACAAACATGTCCTAGTCAGGTCAGACAGCACAACAGAGGCTCCCATCGGGGCAGACGCATCTCCCTTGGGGAAGATGCCCTCTCTCTAAAGACGGCCCTGCTGTTCGCGCTCACCTCCATCAAGAGGGTCGGGGACCTGCAAGCGTTCTCTGTTAGGGACACTTGCCTGGAGTTCGGTCTGGCAGACATGTTTGTGATCCTAAGACCGTGACCGGGCTATGTGCCCAAGGTTCCTACCATGCCCTTTAGAGACCAGGTAGTGAACCTGCAAGCGCTGCCCCGGGAGGAGGCAGACCCAGCCCCTTCGTCGCTGTGTCCGGTATGTTCAACACCTTCGTGAGATTTTACAATCTCCAGGTTGGGTCAGTATCGTCTCATGTTTTCTCAGGTCCGAGCCAGTAGAACTTGGTAACACGCTGACGGTCCGGCCGGGTGGATCGCTTGCGCCTAGCGCCCTTTCCCTCAGCTGAGGTAAAACTGTGCGCTTTCTCTCCCAGGAGATCCCACTCATTTGGATCCCTGGATGATTCCTCCCTAGCCCTTTGGGTCTGCAGTTCAGCGGAGGAAGTCGCCGACCCAATCCACTGCAGGTACTTAATCTACCCTGTACTGGAATAGGTGCTCCACAGGGCAGGACTCTTACACGGACTACCCATGTATGTATTTACCCATGTACGGTCCCCTTATGAATTGACCTGGGTCTCCCTTAGGCAGTTCCAGCTGCCCTCTGGTTGCCATGTTGTAGCAACTCCCCCTCCTAGCGAGGTTGGATCTATTACTTGCCATCTAAAAACCCAAGTGATGTATTTGCCACCTTTACCTCCCCTTTCGGGCAGGTGTGGCCTCCGCAGGGTCTTTTCCCCCTGAAAGAATAGGAAACTGGGTAAGACCACCTTCCCTTGATACGTGTAAGGGCCCCAGCCGTTCATTTCCGGCTTCTCAGAAAAATCCTGAATGAACTCAACATATTTCCCTGCTTTTATACCCGTATGTCTGGGTGCGGGGTATGCAAATACTGTCTGCCAACTTCTCATTGGCCTTTTTTAATAGATCAGAGGCATATATGGTGCTCAAGAGAGACCCCTAGTGTCGCTTCTTCGACACAACGTCTCTTTCCCTCCATCAGGGAATAGAGGTTACATCTGTAACATAGACGTTTTAAAAGGCATTTTCTTTATCTGAAGTATATTTGTCTGTTTAGGATTTTCAAATCGGAGGCAAAAATCAAAGGCGGATGAAAGGAAGAAACAGTCACTCTCTTCCAATTAAATCCAGCTATGCTTAATGATCTAAGAATCCCATCTAGACTAAATGCCCTCATTCATCCCTTGCTCTTTCAACACATTCCACACAATTTTTAACATTAGATTAAGCATTGGCTTTCCAAACAAAGTCTGAAATTTTCTGTCCAAAATGAGAAACACATTGATTTCTCAGCCTAGGCTTTGAGATTAATATATTTTTGGAGTGAGAAAAGAGATGATGGTGAGGGAAAATATGAAAGTGCACGAACAAGAAACAAGATAGTAAATTGTGTCTCTCATGGTGCAAACCACAGACGAGGGCTTCTTTCTTCAGATTCAAGGTTAAACAAAGATAAGGAAAGGAAATGTATGAATTGTGTGCATGTGTGTATGGTGAGGGGGGTTCTTTTGCTGCCAGAAAAGCCGATTTGGACCATTGGACATTTAAACTTCACATCTTTATATCTTGCTCCAGAGCCATCAATCATGGTTTGGACTATAATGGCCCCTTACCTCTGGGCAGGAGTGACCTTAGGTTTTTAAATGTAATTTTCATAGAGAAACAAACATGATTATGATCAGGTGAATGAAACAATAAACAGCAATGGTGAGGAAATAAACATGAAGAGTAGTGGAAGAGTTTAATGAAACATCAGCCCTGTAGCTGTGCAATGGATCACTTCTGGTTTCTAGAACCAGTGCTACATTTTCTGCTTATTAAGTGCCCCCCCCAGACATGGCCAATTAGGGATAAGAGATGTTGCAGGATTTTTCTTTGGTTTAAAATCAAAATGTGCTGTGTAGGCATCTCTGTAACATTTCACCATATATACAGTGGGCAGGCCCCCCAAAAAGTAATTGTACACTTAAGAATGTCTGAATGTTATTGCATTGGGCAACAATTTCAAATCAATTGACATTAGCATAAACATAATGCAAGACTTTTTCTCAGAACTAACCACATTTTCATTATTTTCCAACTGATATCAAGGCCATTTTTAGTGGATGTAAGAAGTCCAGTGTCCTATCATTTTTGTTTTAATTTTGAACATTATATCTATTGTTTCATAATTTAATTAACGTAATTTCGGGAGGAGCGAGTCCATCCAATCTTTCAATTAACAGTATAAGCATATAAGCAGCTGTTTACCTCTCTTCTGCCTCAGCTGTTTCCAGCATTCGGGCCCGCCCACCGGCCACAGATCCACGCATTGTCTTATTACTCCGCTTGAAGCATTCGTCCTCCTTATCAGTTAAGCTATTTCATCAAAATCATTATGTTATTCAACGTAAGCTGCCGCAGCAGCTAATTATTTGGATACATCGCGATAATGGCGGCTGTCACTTTAACTGTGGTTTTCTACCCTGCATTTCTTTCTTTTTAATCATTACTCGCTGAAGCAGATCCTATTATGCTGAGGCTGCTTCTGCAAAACCGGCCACTGCTTCGCCATATACCAGTGCTACCGCTTCATATGGCCTTGCACAGGTCCTTTCATCTTAACTGTTAACAATTTATTCCCACATGCTTGATTGCTTTGATCCCATTCTAACCCATTTCCTCTTAGCGGTGCTTCAGCTGTCTCTCTCTCTCTCTCTCTCTCTCTCTCTCTCTCTCTCTCTCTCTCTGCGTCATCTTTCAGACCATGCAACAAACTCCCACGAAACTGCAAAGCAGCGCATATGTGCTTTCAAGGTTTCCGTAATTGCGGTGTCTTTTAGACTGTGCCACTAATTCTCCCAAAATACCAAAACCGTGTTTCCTCTTATAAAGTATATAGCTCCACAAATATATACCCATCGCAAATCGCAATTCAGCAAGGTTCTTTACTCTGCGCCACCAGCCATTCTAATGCAGTGTGGGCTCTCTTGTTCGGACGCAGTGTGAGCCGATGCAATTTGGCCGCAGGTTCTCCTGTTTGAATCGCAGTGCAGGCCCTCCCTATGCAGGCTCTGCAGCACTGCCCCATTTGATATTGTGCCGCAGCGCCCGACAACTTTTGATACTGCCGCAGTAGTGCCCTGACATGACAAACATTAGAAAGTTATGTTTTCAAAACAAACATTTTTCTTCTCTTACAGGTATGTATAAAGTTTTGTATTCCTAACTAAACATTTGCTTCCCCTATAGGTATATACAGTTATTTTTATGTCTCTCCACAGGCACTTTCAATGCCTAAAATCACTACTTTAATAGTAGTGCATCTAACAGCAATGGAAACACAGCAGTGCTCCCACAGGAGCACCTTCTCTATGCCCCCTTTTTACTATTCCATCTCCTCTTCTCCACTGCCACAGCACTGCCTTAACCCTGCTCCCGCAGGAGGCCCATTTTACTCTACTGCAGCAGCAGTGTTTTAACATGCTTCCGCTAAATCCCTTTTGTCTTCACTTAATAGCAACTGTAATGAACATTACAACTGTGGTCACCACCTCCTCCTGTTCATTTCAAGCACCATGTTTCCCTGTTTCTGGGTAGACCATTGAACAAGGCTACCCGTATCTGTCGATCTGACGGTATACCTATGGTACAACTCCACTTGTCATAGGGAGTCCTTTTTATCCTTTTAATCTAAAACTTACATCCGGATCGGGCCCTTACGTGAGGCTGCCTCCATAAGCTTGCCGATTAGATATAACAACGGTACAGCCCCTATAGCTGCATAAATGCCCTCCATCTAAACCTTCCACCAGAGGAGGCCCTTGCATGAGGCTGCCTCCACAAGTCTGCTGCTTCAATGCAGTCTACCAAAATGTAGCTCCTGTATTGGCTCAATCCTAAAAGCCATCTCTCCGAGAACACTCCAAAACTACTGTACAGCTTGGAGTTCATTAAAAAAACTTCCACAGAGCATACAACTTAGTTTTTCAAGATTTTACCCTCCTCTCCATATCCTCTGTCATATCCCACCTCCATAATACCAAATAAATGTACTTGTACAACTATGCCAATACAACCGCACCCGATACTTCACTTTATGTCAACGTGACATTAGCCTATCATCAGTTGAGCTTGAGCAGTTGGAGTAGGAGCAATGTCAGCAGTTTGGAGATACTTTAAGATAAACGATGATGACAAAAGTAGAGCAGACTGCAAATTATGTTCTGCAAAATTATCAAGAGGATGGGTGACAAATAGTTCCTTTAACACAAGCAATTTGATTAAACATCTAAAAACCAACATAACCCGGAGTTCAAAGAGTTTGCTAATGCTAGCAGCGGGAAACAGCATCAACCAACTTTGCAGCAAACGCTGGAGAAGCGAGAGAGAATGTTCAGAGACAACCAACGGGCAGTAAAAATAACTGATGCTCTTACCCAGTTTATTGCTCTTGATGACCAGCCATTGTCAACTGTAGATAATACAGGATTTCTTGGTGTACTTGAGCCAAAGTATGAGCTTCCCAGCTGTCAGCATATTACAGAAACCATATTGCCAAAGCTGCATGACTTTGTGAAAAAGCACATCAGCAATCTGTTGCAGGATATTTCGGCCTTCAGCTTTACCACTGATATTTGGAGTAGCAGTGTCAGTCCAATGTCTCTCATCAGTTTAACTGGACACTGGATTGATGAGGATTTTACTCACCAGAGAGTTGTTCTATAAGCAAAGCAATTTAGAGGTTTGCACACTAGTCAAGCCATAGCAGGTGCGTTTGATGATATGCTTCAGACATGGGGCATTCCGAAAAGTTATGTTCACATTGTGCTTTGGGACAATGCCAAAAACATGATCAAGGCTATGAGTGATGCTGGACTTCCTAGCTTGCCGTGTGCCACTCACACCCTACAGCTGGCTGTGTTGCTGATGCGGTGGTAGTCGGATGTAAAATAGTTGGACATTTTAAACATTCCACCTTGGCCTACTCTCGCCTAGAAGACATTCAGATGCAGCTCAACATGCCTTTAAGGAGACTTCAGCAAGACATGCAGACCTGCTGAAATAGCACGTAATACATTGTACAATCACTCATCGAGCAGAAGTGGGTTCTGGGAATATTTGGGTCCGAATATGAGCTACCCGACAATCTCACTGCTCACCAGTAGACACTTTTAGAAAAGACTCTATCTGTTCTTGCTCCATTTGAGGAGTTAACCTGAAAAATGAGATCCTCTGATACTTTGGCATCAGATTTGATTCCTGCTGTGACCGTGCTTCAAAGACTTTTGACCAAAGAAACAGACAAGGACCATGGCATTAAAACAATGAAGGAAACCTTAGCTGCAGCCGTCAAGAGATGCTTCACTGACACAGAAAAAAATCCACTCTGCAATCCTACTGCATTGCAACTGTACTTGATCCAAGGTAAATTATGCTTGTGTGTGTTTGCGGAGCATGTGAGAAAGAGAGAGACAAAACTGTCATTATGGCAAACTATTTTGTTTTACTATTTAACTTTTACATAATCAATTTACTTTATTACATGATTTAAAGGCAGTATACTGACATTCATTCTGATAATTTCAGACTAGCTTGTCTGTTACCAGCTAAAATATAATTTTCTTTATTTTAGGTATAAATATTTATTTTTATCAAAAGTCAACACTGATACAGAGGCCAAAGAGATGGTGATGCAGGAGCTGCAGAAGGTGTCTGGAGGAGAGGCAGATAAGGAGGATCTGGGGGAACCACCTGCCAGAAAGCTATGCAAGGCCCAGGCCAGCAGCCCTCTTGAGAGTGTGTTTGATGAGCTAGCAGATGTGCAAGCATCAACATCACTGAGCATTGCACCAGTGGGTTATTCCATTCAGTTAGAGACATACTTTGGAGAGCCCACAAGACCTCGAGAATACAATCCACTGCAGTACTGGGGGGTTAACAAAGTGCGGTTTCCCTCTCTTGCACAAATTTCCTGTAGATACCTCTCAGCACCATGCAGTAGTGTGGAAAGTGAAAGGCTGTTTAGCTCAGTGTCACATATTGTAGATGAAAACAGAAACAGGTGATAATGCAGAGAAACATCTTTTCATCAAAAGAACCTGCCTCTCACCTTTCCGAAAAAAGCTTAGTCCTCAGACAGCATAACATGACATTTCAGTTCTTCTGTTACTATTTTGTCTGGTATTGAAATCCACTGAATGTGTTTGTTCAGGAAAACACAAAGTTGAATGTCAGCAACAGCATTGTTGGAAGTTCTGTAATGGTATTATTAAGTACTCATAGGTACTCAGTATCGGCAAGTACCCAAATTTATGTAATTGTACTTGGTCTAAAAAAGTGGTATCGGTGCATCCCTAGTTTACACAAAATTAATCCCACCCACCCGGACACCAGACAACAAACTAACATTTACATCCTAACCAAATGCTCCAGCCTATTTCCCCCAATAAAACAAGAACACTAAATGCCATATTCAATTTGGCTTTCTTCGCCTTCCTCAGATACTCAGAACTCACCATCAACTTCAACCCAGTCATCCACCCCACCTTCTCCGACCTTCAATTCTGAAACCATGACCCAATCCGTTTCAACATCAAACAGAGTTAAACCGATCAACTGAAGCACGAACATTCAGTTTTCATTTTCAGTCTGCCAACCCCCATTCAGCCATACCAGTCCCTGACATTTATTCTACTCCAGATAATCTCCCAAATAACCTCTCTGCTCGACCCTCTATTTGTTGATGACAAAAACCTCCATGTCTAGACAAAATGCGTGTAAGCTACCACTCCTGGCGTGGACTCTCTGATTCGAATCGCTGTGTGGGCCCTCCCGACCAGATGCAACATGGGCTCTCCCTTTCGAATTGCAGTGTGGGCTCCCCCGTTCGATCATAGAGTGAGCTTTCCAGTTTATATATCAGGGGCTCTCCCTTTTGAAGCTCAGCGGGAGCTCTCCATTCACACATTCGCTGTGTGTGCCCTTCGTTCAGGCACCATGTGGTCTTTCCCTTCCGAATCGCAGAGTAATCCAAAATGCGCGTAAGCTTCCACTCCTGGCGTGGACTCTCCCTTTCGGATTGCAACGTGGGCCCTCCTATCTGAACAGTGAGCTGGAGGTACCAGGATTCATTTGTCCCCAAAGTGCAGCCCCCCCCCCCCACCATTCTCATTATGCGATTCAGGTCCTTGCGTCGGAAGGATTGTAGCTCTGCTTCTTATCTATGTACCATAGGTTCCCTGCTTCTGATACTGGGAGGTTTTGCTTTGGATATCGTTCGGCCCGCTCCACTGGGGACGGGCCTCCTTCCCCATCTGTGCCATTTGAGAGCCTATGCACTTTCGACTCATGGGCTACATGTCGTGGATGCTGAGGTGGGACGTAATCCAGCTCTAATACTTTAAACACTCCATTCCAAACACTGCTCCCGCAGGAGCATTTTCAGAGTGTCACTGCCGTAGTAGTACACGCTCACAACTCTTGGTCGATAAACACAGCAGCAAGATGCATCCCAGTGCTAAGCTCATGAAATCCTAATGCAGCCCCTTAAGCTTCTTGCTTTTCACACTGCCGCAGCAGTACCTCAGTCACAGCTTTCGCCTCAAACACATTGCTGGGACATGCTTTTCAAACAAAGCTCCTGCCGGAGCCCCGTTCAAAGTTATACTGCCACAGCAGTACCCAATTCATAGCTCCACATGGTGGACATAGTAGGGAGACGTCGGTCCAGACTAAGCAGCAGCATCGCCTGCTCATGACTCCAGGTCAAAAAACACAGCTGTGAGATACGTTAGCCTTTCAAATTGACACATCCCCAGTTGAAACTCCTGCAATATCTACCGCCAATGCACAAGAGTTGCCCCACTCACAGCTCCTGCAGAAACTAGGCACCCACCATCATATATCTTCATCCCTTTCAATTCCCTTTTTTTGGGTGTTCCTTCCATACTACCAAGCCTAATGATCATCTACATCAATTCAACCTCTAAGCATCCAACTTGCTGTCCTAAACTCCTCCTGCATCTTTTTGGGGGGGATACTTCAGAGCTCGAGTTGAAGTTGCTTCATCGAGCCCTCCTCCATCGACAGCAAGCCAAATAAGTTTAACCTTAATAACTTAAAGATTATATGGGCAAGTGAACTTGTGAATTGAAGTTCCTAAACTTAATTTCTGGAGGAGCGAGTCCATTTAATCTTTGAATTAACAGCCAAAGTTTATAAGCAGCTGTTTACCTCTCTTCTGTCTCAGCTGTTTGCAGCACCCCTCCACCTCCCCAACTCCACCTTTACCCTAGGCATCTTGCCCCACTTAATCATCTCCTATTAATAGTCCGGGGCGGGGGGGGGGGGACTTCAGAGCTCGAGTTGAAGCTGCATCGTGCATCGAGCCCCTGCTCCGTGGACAAGCCAAATAAATTTAACCTTAATAGCTCAAAGATTATATGAGAAAATTAACTTGTGAATTCCTGTTGGATTATACATGCAGAAGAATTGAAACAACATGATTTGAATCTAGGATTTACCCAATCTTAATCTTGGAATTCCACAATGTCATAAATGAAAAATTTCAGATGCCAGTAAGTCTCACATCTGACTAATAAAACTAATGAAGAGTCTTGATAGTCTAGATCCCATATGGGTTCTCTGCAAAGAGGCCCTAAATTCAAAGGTCGAAGCCATAAAAGTCAGAACACACACTCTTGGAGTTCCCGAGAGACTCAGGACACACAAGATTCTGTCCTCTGATATAAACCAGTTGGCTACACTTAGGCTCATAATATCACGTGACATTGTGATCATTATTCAGCAAACAGCATCTTAAAAGGACATTCCTTAATCCAGAAACTTTTCACACAAAGTCACAGTACTTTGCTGAATCAATCCTATAAAATATACAAGACCGCATGGACCCTCACACAATGCCTAGTCTTGCTAGACTTCGCTCTGACTCTTCCCTCGTGGTCTTCTCAGGATCTCGTCAGAACCAGGTACATGCCAAGTGAGATCCAAGGAAGCTTGTCACTCTCTATGTTTCACACACCAATGAGAAGGCCTCGCTTCAAAGCCAACAATCAAACCAACAATCAAAAACATCGACAGAACGAACTTTCGAACAAGCGCCAAGAACCAAGCAACACAAAGAACGCAAGGAAACACCACTATACGCAAGTACATCTCCAATATTGTGTTCAAAGTGCTGGTGTATTAATTAAATAATTGTATTAATCCGATAGCAGAAGAAGGATAAATGGTTGTTAAGCTATTGTCAACAGACTCCATAAAGTTCATTTTCACTGTATTGATAATTTATTTCACATTCTGTCACTCTTTTCACAATTCTGTCTCATGTATATATGTGTTAGATTAGATTTATTTTTAGAATAGCAATAATGTTTTTCTGTATTCAAAGATGATTGACTGTGGTATATTTTGATAAATAATCTCATCCCTGTTTCTAAAAGATTTAGCTTCAAATCTGTAGCTAAATACGTGTGATATTATTTTCAATAAACCATGAGAATAATATCACTCCCATTAATCATAATTTACATATTAAAGCTAATCCCTTACAGTAGAAATTGTGAGCGGATGCGTTGTTTTATGATTTTAATGGTGGAGAATAATCTAATTATTGGTAATTTATCTCATTTATAACGGTTGTCGAATGCGACTACTTATATTATACATTTAATTACCTAATAATTTTACAATAAGGACAGTTTAATTTAGTTCATAGCTCACATATTTCGAGACCCTAAATTCCCTTTTATATTTAGCATACCAAATGTCTTTGGTATGAGAGTGAGGATGAGTTTGAGAATGAGGATGAGAATGAGTTTGAGAATGAGGGCACATTAAAATTCCCTTCTAAATGTTGCATACCAAATATCCTACATACCTCACAAACTTCTTTTTGTGAAATGATTGCTTAAAAATAATGATTGTGAGGATTATTGTGCTATATTTAATTAAAAATAAGTCCCACTGGATATGGTGTTATCTAATGCAGTGCCAACATTTTTTAACAGGGTCTTAAATGGTTAGGTCACCCAAAAATGAAAGTTCTTTCATGATTTACTTACCTTTAAGCATCCATACACCATCCCAGATGTGTATGACTTTCCTTCTTCAACAGGACCAAAGTGAGAACTTTTATAAACAGATTTCAGCTATTGATGTACATACAATGCAACTAAATGGGTGCCATCTGGCTGCTGGCTATTTGGTGGTCCAAAAGACATATTCTGGCAACATAAATGTAATCAACATGACTCCAGTCAATCAACGAATGCCTTCTGTAGAAAACCGATAGGTTGGTGTAAGAAAAAAATCGCAAATTTTTTTTTTTTTTACTTGATTCAGTCAATGTCATGCATTGCCATAGACGTGGACCCATACTTATATACATGCTAATGAAGTTGTCTGAGTGATAAAGTTATGCTAATAAGATTAGGGCTATTAGAATTCAGATTCTTTATCCACTGGATGTTTTGATTTCACCTGAATGCTTAACAACCACTTTTACTGCCCCCTAAATGCCAATACAATACAATGTATGCCTCCCTAAGTTAGATTTGATGACTGCAGCGCAAGACAGCAACATCTGACTGATTCAACTAACTTCTACAATAAATAATCCTACTGAAAACCCTGGTCTTCTGGAATTTTCAGCACTACCTTTTTCATTATTTGACATGTAATGTGACATTTATGCTAATATATCAATGTACCTGACTTTATAAGACAAGTATATTTTGGAGATTTCCCAAGTGATGCATGAACAAATTTTTTTGCAGAACTTAATCAAACATGAGAATGATGTCCCTTTCAATTGTTCTGGAGTGAAAACATTATTATAAAATGCTGTTAACTGGTTAATAACTAGTAAATGTAATTCTGATCATTTTTAATGAAATCAAAGACCAGAGTTTATCACAGCACATTTTTGGAACTATTCTGTTTCCTCTTCCCCCCCAAAAATAAGTCTTCTCTCTTATAAGTAGAACATTAAAATATTTGATCCTGAAGGAAACCACTGCAACACACATGCTGAAGTCCTTATTAACAACTATAATTAATTACATATACAGTAAATGCATGGTTAATCCTGATACAAGGGGAAAACAAATAGTGATAAAAACATACATTTCTCAGTAGTTTTTAAGTCTTCACTGAATTATTGTTAGATATAATGCATTAATACATTTTATGCTGCTGGGGTTTGACAGAGAAGCAGATCTGTAATTAAAATAAAAATAACGTCTCGGTTACGTATGTAACCTCCGTTCCCTGATGGAGGGAACGAGACGTCGTGTCGAAGAAGCGACACTAGGGGTCTCTCTTGAGCGCCGAAAGATACCTCTGATCTTTGAAAAAAGGCCAATGAGAGTTGGCGAACAGTATTTGCATACTCCGCCTCCGGATACGGATATAAAGGCGAGAGAAATACGCTCGTTCATTCAGGATTTTTCTGAGGAGCCGGGAGTGTTCCGGGCACCTCAGCGGCTCGGCTCAGCGACGTGGCCGGGAAGACACGACGTCTCGTTCCCTCCATCAGGGAACGGAGGTTACATACGTAACCGAGACGTTCCCCGTCTGTCGCTCACTTCGACGTCGTGTCGAAGAAGCGACACTAGGGGTCCACTTCAAAACTCGCCATGCGCTGAGCCGTGTACGTGTACTGCTGACACAGAAGCGGGCAGGTATTTGCACGTGCACAAGCGACCAACTGTGTTCAGGCTGCACGTACTCTTCCCCAATGCCCCGAAAAAGCGTCAGCATCCTTTTGGTTACCCTAGGGGGGAACAAGGTGACGCTCCCAACTAGGGAACGGGCCAAGCCTGGCTGGGCCTCTTTTCTCTCTATGTTTTCTCGGCATAGAGCAAGAGCAGCCGGGGCCCTTACCGCATCGAGGGAAGGGGGTCTTATTCCGAATTCCTATCCTTTTAGGGGGAAAAGACCCTGCGGAGGCCACACCCGCCCAGCAGGGGAGGTAAAGGTGGCAAAATACATCACATGGCCACTTAGGCATGTGGGAGGAAATGGCGCGGTGGTAGATCCAACCTCGAGGAGGGGGGAGTTGCTACAACACGGCGACCGGAGGGCAGCGAAGGACTGCCTAAGGGAGACGCGGGTCAGCTCGTAAGGTGAACGTACCGCGGAAATACACACAGGAGGAGTCCCATAGGAGGCCTGATCTGTGGAGCACCTATTCCAGTAGGGGTAGCCGGAGGTACCCATAGTGGACTGGACCAGCACGTTCCTCCGCTGAACTGCTGCGGGCCCGAAGGGCTAGGGAGGAATCAACCAGGGACCTAGGTCCTCTGGGACAAAAGCGCACTGTTTTGCCTTGGCAGAGGGAAACGGCGCTAGAACAAGCGGTTCACCCGGTCAGATCGTCAACGTGTACCGAGTTCTACGGGCTCGGACCTGAGAGAACACGGGATGAGACTGACTCAACCCTGAGATAGTAAGGGTGTTAGGTGCTGCCCAGCCCGCAGCTCTACAAATGTCTGCTAGGGAGGTGCCCCTCGCCAGTGCCCATGAGGATGCCACGCTCCTAGTGGAGTGGGCTCAAACCCGTAAGGGGGGGGCATGGCCTGGGTGTGATAGGCCAACTGAATGGCATCCACCACCCAGTGAGACACCTCTGTTTGGAGACAGTGTCCCTTTCTGCTGTCCTCCAAAGCAGACAAAGAGCTGCTCAGAGCGCCTGAAGCTCTGGGTGCGTTCCAGGTAGGCACGCAAGGCACATACCGGACACAACAGTGAGAGGGCTGGGTCTGCCTCCTCCCGGGGCAGTGCTTGTAGGTTCACTACCTGATCTCCAGGGGGCGTGGTAGGAACCATGGGCACATAGCCCAGTCGAGGTCTTAGGATCACATGAGTATCTGCCGGACCGAGCTCTAGGCAAGTGTCGTTAGTAGGGAACGCTTGCAGGTCCCCGACCCTCTTGATGGAAGTGAGCGCGATCAGCAGGGCCGTCTTTTCAGGAGAGGGCCCTGAGCCAACTGATTCTAGCGACTCGGGGGGGGATCTCTAAAGACCGGCGAGGACCATTGAGAGATCCCAGGAGGGGAACAGGTTTGGCCGGGAGGGGTTTAACCTCCGGGCACCTCTTGGGAACCTGACGGTTAAGTCGTGCTTACCCAGAGACTTGCTGTCTACTGGGTCGTGGTGAGCTGCGATAGTGGCAACATACACCTTCAAGGTGGATGGGGACAGCCTCCCCCCCAACCTATCCTGTAGGAACAGGAGCACAGACCTAACTGCGCACCTCTGTGGGTCTTCTGCCCGGGAAGAACACCAATTCACGAACGGACGCCATTTCAGGGCGTAGAGTTGCCTGGTAGAAGGGGCTCTGGCTTGGTTGAACGTGGCTACGACCATGGGTGGTAGACCAGCTAGATCTTCCGCATCCCGTTCGGGGGCCAGACGTGGAGGTTCCAAAGGTCTGGGTGCGGATGCCAGAGCATGCCCCGTCCCTGAGAAAGAAGGTCCTTCTTCAGGGGAATTCGCCAGGGAGGGGCTGTCGCGAGGAGTACAAGGTCCAAGAACCAGGCCCGAGTGGGCCAGTAAGGAGCCACGAGAGTGACTTGCTCCTCGTCCTCCCTGACCTTGCACAGCACCTGTGCAAGAAGGCTCACTGGGGGAAATGCGTACTTGCGCAGCCCAGCCGGCCAGCTGTGTGCCAGTGCATCTGCCCCGAGGGGAGCCTCTGAACGGGCGTACCAGAGCGGGCAGTGCGAGGTCTCTCGGGAGGCAGAGGGGTCTACCTGGGCCTAGCCGAACCGTTCCCAAATCAGCTGAACCGAGTGGGGGTGAAGCCTCCACTCTCCGCCAGGCAAGCGTTGTCATGACAGCGCGTCCGCTATCACATTGAGGTTGCCGGGGATGTGAGTGGCACGCAGCGACTTGAGTCGGTGCTGGCTCCAAAGGAGGAGACGACGGGCGAGTTGTGACATGTGACGGGAGCGTACGCCGCCTTGGCGATTTATGTACGCGACCGCAGTGGTGCTGTCCGACCTGACTAGGATATGTTCGTCCCGAATTAACGGGAGAAACTTCCGCAGGGCCAAAAGGACGGTCAACAACTCGAGGCAGTTGATGTGCCAACGCAGCTGGGCCCCTTTCCAACGGCCTGAGGCTGCGTGCCCATTGCAAAAGGCGCTCCAACCCAATCTGGAGGCGTCGGTCGTGACCAGGACGCGTCTGGACACCTTCTGTAGGGGCACTCCAACCCGTAAGAAACAGGGGTCTGTCCAGGGGTTGAATGTCTGATGGCAGGCGGGGGTGATTGTTACCCGGTGCGTGCCGTGGCGCCATGCTCGTCTCGGGACTCGGGTCTAGAGCCAGTGTTGGAGCGGTCTCATATGCATCGACCCCAGCGGCGCGACCGCCGCGGAGGATGCCATATGCCCCAGGAGCCTCTGGAAAAGTTTTAAGGGGACCGCTGTGCCTGGCCTAAAGGCGGCGAGGCAGTTCAACACTGACTGGGCACGCTCATTGGTGAGACGTGCCGACATTGAGACCGAGTCTAACTCCATCCTGAGAAAAGAGACGCTCTGAACTGGAGTGAGCTGGCTCTTTTCCCAGTTGACCTGAAGCCCCAGACGGCTGAGGTGCCTGAGCACCTGGTCTCTGTGGGTGCATAGTAACTCTCACGAGAGGACAGAGATAAGCCGAAGGGGAGGACTTTGTACTGATACACCTGGCCCCCGAACGCAAACCGCAGGTAGGGGCGGTGTCGGGGCAGGATGGAAGTACGCGTCCTTCAGGTCTACCGCTGCGAACCAATCTAGATGCCGGACGCAGGTTAAGCGTGAGCATTTTGAACGGGAGTTTGTGCAACACTCGGTTGAGAACTCGCAGGTCCAAGACTGGTCGTAAGCCGCCGCTTTTCTTGGGTACGATGAAGTAAGGGCTGTAGAGACCCTTCTTCATCTCGGTTGGAGGGACAGGCTCTATCGCGTCTTTGGCCAGAAGAGTCGCGATTTCCGCGCGCAGGGAGTGGGCGTGTTCGCCGTGTACTGCGGAAAAGCGGACGCCCAT
Organism: Moxostoma hubbsi; assembly: GCA_032164185.1. Taxonomy (NCBI): domain Eukaryota; kingdom Metazoa; phylum Chordata; class Actinopteri; order Cypriniformes; family Catostomidae; genus Moxostoma; species Moxostoma hubbsi. Next base: position 12,610,366 of record JAVLUX010000014.1, on the reverse strand, counting down.
GAAGGGGGGCGGGGCCTGGCAAACTGAATTGCGTAACCGAGTCGGATGGTCCGTGCCAGCCAGCGAGACGGGTTGGGAAGTGAAAGCCACGCGTCCAACCTCTGCACTAGGGGCACCAAAGGGACGATTAATTTTGACGTACCCGGCGGGGCTTCGCAGCGGGGCGGAGCAGGTAGGGCAGCGTTGGGCGGCGACGAGGCAACCCGCGGCTAAGGTGCTGAGAAAAGACTCAAAGCACTTACCTTGCTCCGCACACCCGGCAGGGGGCGGGTTAGCGACTGAGGAGGAGGTCCTGGGTAGGCATCCTCTAGACTCGTCGGAACCGGCCGGCCGGGGGACAGTCATGGGGCTGAAGACGGGTGGTCCGTGTCCAGGAAGCCAGGACTGTTGGTATCTGGGGGCAAAGTGCCGTGAGAACGGCATTTGCGGGCCAGGTGACCCAGAGACAAAAGGAAATAGCTCATTACAGAGAATATGAGAATGTGAAAATTAATTCGACAAGAAAAAATTCTCCTCCCGGCCCTCCACCGGGGACGGAGCGGTCTTACCAGCCTCCGGAGCTAACATCTTGGTCCCTGGGTTAAACGTCTACGGACAGCCTGGGAGCCTTCCGGGTCCTCGAGGGGGTCCGTGAGACGGGGGTGTCCGCTTCCTGCGGAGTGCTCGACGCTGGGGCTGAGAGCTGGGCCCGTTGAGGCGGAGCAGGGTGTTTCATAGCCGCAGGAGGACGCCCGTCAGCGAGCAGACGGGGCATGGCCCATGGCGGCAGGCTTGCGGCGGGGCAGGATGTGCAGTGGCCTCCGTCTGCCTCACCGCTGAGGACTGCTGGGCAGAGTCGTCAACGGTGGCGCCGAATGGACGGAGCTGGGAGACGGGGGTGTGAGAGAAGGTGTGCCTTGTCTGCCTCCCGCATTTCGACCAGGTCCAGTCCACAGGTGCGTTTCTGGACCACAAGGGGTGGCCATCGCCTGTTCGAGTGCCGGCGCTTCTGACCTCCGTGGCCCGGGGGCGAGGTTGGTCATCCAGCGCAGTTCCTGCAGCACATCAAGAACAGGACTACCCAAGGTGCAAGTTTTGAAGAGCCTTGGCCTGGCGTTGGTTGCAGGAAGGGCCGTGGCGTGCAGAGTGGAAGCGGTCTGGGACCGTTCCACCGCGAGGGTAGTGAGAGCGGAGGAGCAAAGAAGCCTTGGCTTTGCTCAACTCGTCGTGCACGTCCGGGAAGAAAGGGACGGGGGGGGGGGGCGTGGCTGTGAGCGGCGCACCCGCCAGTGGGACCGATCAAGTAGCCCGGGAAAGCATAGCGGATCTCCTTGCGTCAGGCTCAGGCTGGGCGGCAGACCCGAAGGTGGCGGCCCAGGCGAGCGATCAGCATCCGATGCCGCTGTAACGCTCTCCGATGCAGCGGTGATGTCATCCAATTCTGAGGCAAGCAAGCGTGCCGGGGAGGCGGGCGGTTCGAGGGGGTTTACCCGGCGAACAGAGCCCGTCATATTCCCCAAATCGCCTTCATCGCCCGCGGCGCCTGCGTCAATCCCGTAGGAAGGAGGCGAGGCGCGGGGGGCGGCTGAAGTGGCTTTCTCTCATTACAAAAGAAAGCCGTGCGACCGCAATGCTATAACGGCCATGTTCTCACACTGAGAAGATGAACCATTGGAGAGCATGCTCATCCCGAGCTCAGACGGAAGCAAACAAGCGTGCCGGGGAGGCGGGAGGTTCGAGGGGGTTTACCCGGCGAACAGAGCCCGTCATTGTCCCCAAATCGTGTTCATCGCCCGCGGTGCCTGCGTCAATCCCGTAGGAAGGAGGCGAGGCGCGGGGGGCGGCTGAAACGGCTTTCTCTCATTACAAAAGAAAGCCACACGACCGCAATGTTGCCATGGCTATGTTCTCGCACTGAGAACATGAACCATTCATAAAACGATATCTGCGTGTGATCGCAGCCCAGGCATGCAAGATAGTGTTTTATGACCGAGAGAGGTGGGGAGAAATCACCGCATCCAGAAACTACACAGGGGCGGCAATTACATCTTTATAAAGACACGTCCTGAAAAGGACGTTCAACGCCGCTGTGTAATGCTCTTTCAGAGAAATAAACTCTTTTATGGAGAGAATCACTCTTTCAACTCTTTTAACTCTGCGCTGTCGAAGCGCCCAGGGGCAAACTGCACGCCGGCAGTGAAGAGAAAAGCCGCTGTAGTGCGCCGTAAATCCAACAGCAAAGCAGAGCGTCAGAGGATCAGAAGCAGGATCAGATGTGTTACTCGCAGCTGACTGCATACACACGACCATCGGCTCCGAAGAAAATTACTGAATGAACGAGCGTATTTCTCTCGCCTTTATATCCGTATCCGGAGGCGGAGTATGCAAATACTGTTCGCCAACTCTCATTGGCCTTTTTTCAAAGATCAGAGGTATCTTTCAGCGCTCAAGAGAGACCCCTAGTGTCGCTTCTTCGACACGACGTCGAAGTGAGCGACAGACGGGGAACCATAGTTTAGTTTTTTAGGCCTTACTTTGTGATAATGATCATTTTCATATGGCTCATTACCAGGGTTGGGGAGTAACTGAATACATGTAACAGGATTCTATATTTAAAATACAAAATATACACGCTGCAGTTACAATTTAAATGATTGGTAATTAGAATACAGTTACATTCAAAAAGTATTTTGATTACTGAAGAGATTACTTTAAATATTAAATGAAACAAATGACAATAAAATGCAATGCTTTGAGATGGAAAACATTTATACTGTACATATAAATGATGCGATCCAAAGTGCATTTGAACAGCAGTGAAACACTTTCTTATGATGTGTTACTACATTCATACGAGCAGACAGAGAAGTAAGTTTGGAGCAGAAGAAATAGAAATAAACCTTGTGTAAATTATCAGCTTTATGCTAAGCTAAAATGTTATTTCTAGCCATTTTACATGTACATGCATGTTTCCATGCACGGTCATACTTTTTTATCAAGAAAATTTACATTGGATCATAATTAATTTTTTTCTAGTAAGACCTATGATATTAGGGCAAAACTCATATTCTTGATAATAATTTTTGTATTGTTTACTATAAAATTATCTAAAGATCCTTAAAACAGGATCAATTTGAATTATCTTGTTTTAGAGACAACAATGCACAAGTTATTAGATTTTTCAGAGAATGTATTTTTAACATGTGTATTTTGTCTTACTGTACTGGCAGAGTTTTTATAGTCAAAAAAAGTGAAAAAATCTACCAGTGCTGAAGAATTATTCTAAAGTGTTTAGAATACGTTACTGACCTTGAGTAATCTAACAGAATATGTTACCAATTACATTTTACAGCATGTATTCCATAATCTGTATTGGAATACATTTCATAAGTAACCCTCGCAACCCTGCTTATTACAGCCAAAGAGCCAAAAGCAATACGTGTGTCCCCTTCTGTTTTACCTCAGTGTTGGTTATTAAATCAGTATAAAGTTGATTCAGGACTTTATTATATTAAGAAGAACATGCTATATGCATGTGCTCTCTGTGGATAACTCAAGGTAAATATATATATATATATATATATATATATATATATATATATATATATATATATACACATTTTTTTTTTTACCTTGAATTTGGCCCAGCATATGTGTAAATGTAAAGTGTACATAGTGTAAATGTGCCCACATAGTGTTTGAATTCTCAAAGTTTAGTTGGTCAGATGTACAGGTATATTTGAAATATTCAAAATGTTTTTAGTGATAAATGTTATATTAAAAAGTACATTTGTGGCAGGGTGGAGGGCGGGGCCGGGTCATGATTATACACACCCGGTCCCTTATCAGGCTAATTAAGCCTCCGAGAGGGATAAAGGCCCCTCCTTTCCCTTAACCAGTGTAACATAGTTCAAGGGAAAGGAGGAGGCGAGAACCGGCTTGACAATATCATATTTTAATTATAAACTTAAACAAAAGACAAAACACACACATGACGGACATGTCCGTAAACGATCTCTCTCTCCCGCACCATCCTGTGCAGTTGACCTTTGTCCCTCTCGGACACTTGATTAGCCTAATACCGGACCGGGTGTGTAGGATCACGACCCAGCCCCGCCCTCTGCCCTGCCACTACATTTATTGAAAATATATTTTCTACTGTACTGTATATAGGCTACTGTCTAGCAACAATGCCACTGGCAATATATAACTGTACATCACCCACCCTTAGCACTTTGGGGACAAATGAATCCTGGTACCTCCAGCTCACTGTTCAGATAGGAGGGCCCACGTTGCAATCCGAAAGGGAGAGTCCACGCCAGGAGTGGAAGCTTACGCGCATTTTGGATTACTCTGCGATTCGGAAGGGAAAGACCACATGGTGCCTGAACGAAGGGCACACACAGCGAATGTGTGAATGGGAGAGCTCCCGCTGAGCTTCAAAAGGGAGAGCCCCTGATATATAAACTGGAAAGCTCACTCTATGATCGAACGGGGGAGCCCACACTGCAATTCGAAAGGGAGAGCCCATGTTGCAAAGAGTAATGTTATTTTAAAAATTAAATTTATTAGCATAAAACTATACTTGGTAAATACAGAGAAGAAATAATTAAACACTTTATAAACAAAACCATAATTGAAGCTTTTTAAGAAAAATAAGATTTTTTTTTTTTTTTTTTTAATTTGTGCTTAAATACAAAGCACAAATGTAAATTAATAGACGAAAGAAAAGCCTAATGAATGAGAAGTGCTCATAACTATGAATGTATCCAGTGCTTTGAAGCAGTTTGCACAAAATCAATATGGGCAACATTCCAAGCTGCTTCAAGGTGAGAGGATTTTGAGCAGCGGGTGATGAATGACTTATATGGGTTAAATTCTAGATCAGGCCTGTTTATCAGGAGAACATAATGTACCATAAATTCCAACTCCACTTTCTGACTCTTAGATAACATTTTATTCAATTCGGTTGTGCTTTTCTTTTGATTAAAAGCCACTCAGCACAGTCTGACTTGTGGAGAACTGCTCTCCTTCTCTTAACTTATATAAAGCCTTATTTTTCTCACACCTAGCCATAGAGTTAGAAGCAATGTAACCTCTGGGTTGGGAAATTGTCTGTCTGTGGAATTCATAATGTTTAGTTTAACCTTAGATGAAAGGATCTCTCTCAGAGTTAATATAGCTAAATCAACTTTAGATATCCAAATACTGTGACTGTAAGTTGTCTCCAAGTACATTTAATAGCATCATATGAAGATGTCTGAAAAGTGAATGAAATGAAAAGTTGGGCTGAACCAAGATGTTTTGAATGAAACATTTTATTACTTAAAAGTTTCTCTTTCATAGCTCAGCAGACCTAATGGTCTGTTGTCTTTCATTTAAGGGTCAACTTGGTCTCCGATGTTTCTCTTAAAATTGCTTTGGGGGAATACAAATATACTCAAATGAGACAGTTGTTGACATACAATATTAGCAGGGCTGTGCCGATACAATCCTATCGATATATAATAGGGATGCATTGATTGGTCTTTGACACTATAAGCAGGAAATAAGCAGATTTTCCTTTTCAAAACATAGCAAAGCCCAGTTGATGATCTCCTCCGACATGTGGGCAGAGAACAAGGAATCCTCCTCCAAGGGAACTGGGTTACGATAATAGGCGAAGGCTGTTACCATACACTATCATGTTCGGCCAATGCGGCAGTATCAGTAAGAGGCATGACCCTTGCAGGCGAACTCTGGACAAGACTCCTGGGAGTAGAGAAACTGGAGGAAATGCATACAGGCGCATTCTGGGCCATGTATGTGCCATCGCGTCCAGACCAGGGGGGCTGGGTGACTCAGAGAGAAGTAGAGGGGAGGCAAAGAGGTCCACTTCTGCTCTGTAAAATCTCAACCAGATTTGTTTCCACTCCCCCGTCTGTATTTTCTGTCTGGACAGTAAATCTGCTCCCACATTCAGGCATCCAGTGATATAAACTGCTCTGATTGACAGGAGCTTGCCCTGGGCCCAAAGAAGAATCTGCTGTGCCAGTCTGTTCAGCTGGCATGAACGTAGACATCCTTGATGGTTTATGTAAGAGACTACTGATGTGTTGTCCACCTGCAACAGGACATGGCAGCCTCTCAGATACTGGAGGAAGTATTTCAGAGCCAGAAATGCAGCCATCAACTCGAGGCAGTTGATGTGCCAATCGAGCTGATGACCTCCCATTCCCCTTGAGCTGGACAACCACTTAAGACCGCTCCCGAGCCCGTCAGGGTGGCATCTGTCTTTAGCAACTTGCGACGGCAAGACGAGTAGGACCCAAAGTGAGGAACCAAGGTCTGAACTGCATAGAAAGGGTACGAAGCACGCAGCGCGTAAACATTATCAGCCTTCGCGGACTCGCCCTTGGATGAAATTCCCTGGCTTTGAGCCACAACTGAAACAGTCTCATGTGCAGAAGGCCCAAAGGGATCACCGAGGACGCAGATGCCATGAGACCTAGTATTCATTGATACTGACGAACAGTGTGCAAACTTGGCCTAGCCTGACTTTGCTCAGGGTGTTCTGAATGGACACGATTCGAGTGGGAGACAATTGTGCCCGCATTGTGATCGAATTCCATATGATCCCCAGATAGGTAGTTCTCTGAGTGGGAGAGAGGACACTTTTCTTGGCGTTGAGCCTCAACCCCAGAGAAATCAGATGAGCTAAGATGATATCCTTGTGCTGTAATGCCAGTTTTTGTGACTGTGCTAGTATCAGCCAGTCGTCTATGTAATTGAGAATGCGGATGCCCTGGAGTCACAAAGGAGCCAGTGCTGTATCCATGCATTCCTTGAATGTGCGGGGTGATAAGGCTAGACCGAATGGAAGAACCCGATATTGTAATGCTTCACCCCCGAAAGCGAACCTCAGGAACTTCCTGTGTTGTGGCAGACTTTCTATATGAAAGTGCGAGTCCATGAGATCGGTCGTGACCAACCAATCGTGATTTTGGATTTGAGACACGACCGTCTTGACTGTTAGTATCTTGAACTTGAATGCTCTCTGAGCGATTCAAGCCACGAAGGTCTAAAATCGGACAAACAACACCGTTGAAATGCAGAGGACGGAGAACTAATTGAATTCTGTAGCCTTTTTCAGTTTTTCTTTACTGTTCTTAGGGCCCTCATAGAAACACCTGGCAGTAGTTTCCACACTGCCAGGTTCACTGAGATGGGTTTTTGCCCCTTTTTTTTTTTTTTAATTAAAAAAATTCTGATACTTCTTGTTGAGGGGATGTCGAGTGTTCTGTGTCCTGGGCTATGGCAGGAAGCAATGGAACACCCAACATTTAGCTGGAAACTGCTAACTTCCGAAACACCAGAGGTGGTGGGAATGGAGCAGTTTCGTGGGGGTATCGGGAGGGTATAGGTGGATGTTTCACACGACCCGTCCCAAAGGGGGGCTACCCCCACGGCTGGGTGCAATACCATCAGTGCTTTCTCTTCTTAGAGATGATGGTACTGAGGTCTTAATTTGGGGGCTGCTCCTCAGCCAGATCCATGTGAGAGCCCCATGATGAGTGGGTGCTGGCTCTTGGAAGTAAGCGAGATGAGTGCGAAGCATTTTGACTGTAAACTGATCGCAATGCTCGCACCCGCCCTGCCCTAACGAAAGAGCAGCATGCTCTTCCCCTGAAAACACAAAACAAACTGGTGTGTGTCCATTTCAGCCATAGAGCGTAAACAGGGGAGCACACACTGTCAGCTTTGCTTCACACTCATTCTTGCAAGGAGAAAAGTTTTTCTGTGCACTGCCTAACAAATTCCAACTCCTAACAGAGGATAGAAAGTTCTGACAGCTTGAGAAGCACAACACACACAGAGTGGTCTGAAGACAAAAGACCTGACGATGCACCTGATGATGTAACCAGTAGAGGCTATAAATTCTAGTCAATTTCATTGATGTGTTGCACACATATTCACAGCTGGTCACTCCTAAAGACGTTCCCAAAGTGCTAAATTAGCGCAGCATCAAAGTGTAGCTTTTTGATAGGGATCGTGTCTTATGATTAGTATACTAATGTTAAGTGTGTCAAATTGGTTAAATCAAAGGACAAAGGAGTGTCTTAGCTTTCCATGGGGGATTCCATGGTGACGTTTCTTTATCTTTTTCTTGGAATGTGGAAATAAGACCCATCTGAGATCTCAAGGGAGTCTCTTGCATATTGTCGAGATGTCATATGATAACCATTAATTTCAGGTCATTCCTGATTTATGGTGTAGAGAGGAAGAATCTTGGTGCATCCACAGAACTCTCTTTGTTCATTGACAGTTTTATTGTCCAGATACATGTCTTAGCTAGACTCACTGGAAGAATTTGTTGAGAGTTAATATTGACTTTTGATAACTTGTTTTTGGTTTCTTGGCAAATCTGAACATAGTTTGGGAGATTAAGTTGACTTTATCTGAGAAAAACCTGAGAAAGACTTTATTTTCTCATCAGTTAATGTCATAGCTGTCTAGTAAAGAGAAACAACTGAGATATTACTATAAAGAGATCTCATTTGTGATTTTTATTTCCTACGGGCCACAAATATTTTGTGCTTACGTTGACTGCTGTGTTTTGCCAGAGGAAAGATGATTTCGGTTGGATTTTGTCTCATGCAAAGCAAAATTTGACATGCTAATTTGAACTCTTTAAGATAATTCTGGTTCCTAGTGTCAAAGGAAGTGAGTGCACACAAAGGCAAAGACATAAAAGGAAAGTGCCTCTTTTGCAACCGCAAAGCTGAGAATTAGCGGGTGCAGCTATAGTTGAGGAGCATTCAAATTTATCATGAGGCACACCTGGTAAAATGGAAAATGTTATTAGAGCTTCAATGACATGAATGAAAAAATAGAAGGAATGAAAGTGGCATTGGATGTGGTCCAACTCAAGGTCCACAATGATAAAGTTGCTAATTATTAAGAAGTGGATTGAAGCTAGGCAGTTCTTACATTGTGAAGTTAACAAACCCAGGTGTTTGCAGGCTGACGTGTGAGACAGGGAAAAACACCATTTAAAACAATGCAGTGAATGGAAGAGTAGTTTGGCAGGTATTTATGGTTGACCTCTTTAACAATCTGAGGTCCCCTCAATCAGTAAAGTACCTTCAGTTTATAAAGAGCCAAAATGGGCATTGTCTGAGCCTGCGCAAGTGTGCCTGTCAAACACTCATGCAAATCTGCAGTCATCAGAGCAGACAATCTCAGCAGCCACATCGGATGGACCCAGCAAACCACAGAACAGCAGGCAAAACGAAAATCGACTTCTGCCTAAGTGAATCATTGAGTTACCTAACCATTATTATACTTCTCTCATAAACACACACACACACACACACACACACACACACACACACACACACACACACACACACTAATATGCCTGTACGCATAAGCATATTGGTCCTCTGTGAAGTGTCAATTTTTGTGCCACTAGTGGCATCCAACATGTTTGCAAAACTAACATACCATACCCCATCTACCATTGTTCAAGGAACTGGAAGTCCCACCCCAAATTTACACCATTGTTTGAGAAAGAAGTTTACATTTCATACCCAAGGGGTCAAGGTTTGGCTGGTTATCATTTGGCTGGTTAGCTGCTAATGGCAGATGATGTAATTTCACCATTCTGGGGGCATAAATAATCTTTCTTTATTGAAGGCCATTCAAAAGTAGAATTCTGATGAAATGGCATTGCAACAAGCAACATTAAATTGCAAATATTTCATTATGAGTGCCGATGAGCAAAGATGGCAGATTACAAATTGTGGATGTTCTGGGCATCCTGTAGCTGCCAAGCATTTGCCATTGATTGAGATGAACAGGAATGCTAATGAATTGCTTCCTCTAGGTATTATAGACCTCCTTCATCAGACCTATCAAACAACAGTGCAATGTTTTGAAAGTGCCACAGAGTTTACTCTCTTCGGGAAGTCAACCTACAAATGGCTCACTTAATAATTAATAGGAGATAGCTCAATTGCTAGATATTGGTTGACTTGGCTTGTACAAAAAGGTAAGGTTTTAGTTCTCATAGAGACCACCAATCAACAATCAGAATTTCAAAACATCAGTGAACAAATTTGGTTTCCTTATTCCAATACAAATGACTGACGTATATTAATAACCTGGAATGCCCTTCTCTTGACTCGTTGCAAACCCCGGTGTCTCTCTTTCCGTGGTGTGCAAAAGTTATTTTCCTGTTAAAATCATGGTTAGGTTTAGGGTTTGGGTACGGGGTTAAACTTATGAAAAATCTAAAGTACTCCTGTTCAAAACCCGATATTTCTCTTCCTTCCAATTTAAAATTATGGTTAGGATGGAGTTTGGTTTTGGAGTTAAACTTTATGGTTAGGTTTAGAACTTGTTAAAACATTGTTCATTGGTTCATTTATTTGTCTCTATGGGAGTATAAGTCGTACGTTTTTGAACAAGCCAACTTGTAAGATTTCTTACAATTTCGCCATCTTGGACCAATTATTATGATTGCCATGAGACCGGGTTGGATAAGATAAAGTATTGTACACTCTAAAGCGCATTTCATACTTAATTTTTTTTTTTTTCAAGTTTGAGAAGCAATTGGTGTGCAATGTCTATTGAAAACTTTATTCACAGACCTAGATGACATGACTTCATTAAAAGTATTTCTCAGTCTTTGACTGATCTTCATGTCTAACATACTTCCTATTAAAACAAAGCCCACAGGCAGCATGAAGAGAGAGAACTGAGTACAGAAAGTTAATCAATTGTCACTGTTATGTGTTTATGTCACAGAGCTTGACAGTGAAGGCCCTAGGCTTCAGTCTTCACGCTTGTGTTTTATCAGTTGCCTTGTGGGGTCCAGTACTACTCTTTGTTGTGTAATAACCTAAAACCATGTTTTTGTTATAAAGAGATAGATCACAAAGACCAAACAGCCCAGTTTCTGACAAGCAGTGTGCAAAGTTTTACAGTGTAACTTTGTTAAAAGGAGAGGAGGGAAGACGCAAGGTGATTTAGTTGGTCAAGAAAAATCGTCTCTTTCTCTCACCACATCTAATATATAAGTACACAAGAAAGCTGAGGCGGGGAACCAGAAGAGAAACTCCAAGTATTTATTGATCTGACCATGACAGACAATCAAGACAAATATTGTTAGGTATGTATTTAGTGATACACTGAAATACCATTAAGCAGTTTTAAGACGTGATGAGCCAACAGCCAACTGTCAGCATTAGTTTCTGAAATTGCCTGTTCCGATTTATCACTTGATGCAATCGATGGGCTGAATAAGAAGAGATTAATTGGCCTTTCTACACACTAAGAAACTAAAGCAACCTCACTTATTCAGAGCCATTACAGCAGCGGGGTTGAATCCAGGCCCAGACAACCATTATAAATGTATTTGGGTCAAAAGTCGCTCACCACCGTTGTGCACCTCTTACATATTTCTCACAATTTGGAAAGTAAATGCAGAAAAGCTAAACTCATCATATACTAACAGTACAGTATAGCCTTAAGTCTAAATGTCTAAATGTCATTGCATTAGATACAAAATATCAAACTACAGTCAGTGCCAAACTGCAAACAAATAATGCTAGAGATTAAATTAACTTATTTAACTAACTTTCCTTTTGTATTCCACTGAAGTTAGAAAGTCATTAAGGTGGAACGTGAGGGTGTGTAAAAGATGAGAGACTTTTTCCTTTTTGGGTGAACAAACCCTATAAGCATGCCTTAGGTGTCCAAATATATTTTAGGGCCACTGTATGTACTGTAAAGAGAATTTATAGAACTAAATGGGCAAACACTATATAGACAGTGCGATGCTGTGCTTTGATACTCATTAATAAAAGAGCAGCTACATTTAATCAACTTTCACAAGCAATAAAGTTCACATTTCAACGATGGCAAATTCCTCCTGATGGCTGATCCCCCCATGTGCACAGCGTATCATTTGAATAAAACTCCCATCAGAGCTCTCCATGAAGGCCATCATCAGTATGAATGTTTGCATGATGTGGTGATGTCAGAGTAATGATAGATCTGCTTTGTTTCTATGGCACTCTGGAGAGAGAGGTAGCTGTTTGTAACAGTCATGGCCGTTCTCTCAGTGTCATCTGTGGTCATGCTGATCTGCTTATTAATATGCATGTGTGATGAAGCCCATCTACTTTCACAAGTGCAATCAGTGCACATGGGTGGTGCTGAATGGTATTAAGTAGTGAATTAAGTACTCTTGAAAGACCTCTGATTTATCTGGTAATGATTTTATGTCCTTCCTATTAAATTTCAGACACCTCAAACCCCAGGAAATATTACATAATGGTTACTTTTTATGCAGAATTGTTTCAAGCAACAAGACCATGCTCACATGAAACTTTATTTTTTTTTCTTTGGAGCCGAATGGTTGTATTTCAGCCAACTGAATACTACTATGGATCCATTCACCTCTTCAGATGCTTATGCTGTTTGATATATGGCGCATTCCAGCGGCTTACTCTCCCTCTGCATGTCAGTGCAGACTACGCCCCTGGGTGCTTCAACAGCGCTAAAAGAGTGTATTTTCTCTAAAACAGTAATATTTCCTATATTAGAGCAAGCACATTGCTGTTGAACATTTTTTTAAAGACACGTCTGTTTAAAGAAGACTTTACGTCTTTGTGCAGTTCCTGGGTGCGATCGTTACCTCTCCACCTCTCACGGCCACGATCACTTCCTTACGAGTCTGGGCAATAAAAACATTGAGGAAGCGTTTGTGGATGGTTCATGTTCTCATTGCGAGAGCATGACCATTGAAAAGTTGCGGTTGTGGCTTTTCTTCTTTTGTGGGAATGCCACATCAGCTGTTCCCCCATATTGGTCCTTCTACCTACAGGTATGAGGCCACCTTGGTTGATGCTGAAGGCGATTCAGGGGTTTCAATGGGTACGGTTCCGCTCTGGAATAAGACAGATAGCTCACCTCAGTGGTAGCCTAATATCTCTTTCGGAGCTCGCGGGTTAGATGAGATGTCAGTTGCTGCATCGGATAGCTTCTTGGTGATGTCGGACACCGAGGACTTGATTGGGCTGGCGCCTTTGAGTGTGCCAGCCCGGTCTGATCCCGACTCGGAGCTGACCGCCATGCTTGCCCGGATTTGTGGGTTCAGCGCACCACTCGCAGCCACATCCTCCCCTCCAGTCGCCTTGTTTACGTAGGTGCACGACGAGCTGACGAGGTCCTGGTGGGCACCTTTCACTGCCCGAACACGATCCTTCAGCTGTCCGCTCTCACTACCCTCGACTACGGAGTGGCCGAGGGTTATGCCGCGTTATCCTAGGTAGGTCCTAGGAAAACAATCGTAGCACACCTGTGCCCGCTGAGCGCTGCCACCTGGCGGAATCGCCCGGCACGCTCTTCCCACACCCGAAGGACACCTGTGCCGCCGGTCAGGCCGCCTCTGCCCTACATGCAATGGCCTTCCTACAGGTCCATCAGGCCAGCACTCTATAAAAGCTGCACAAGGGTAGTTCTAATCCCGACGTGCTACAAGAACTGTGCTCGGCAACTGACCTCGCCCTTCGTGCGGCTAAGGTTACAGCACGCACACCGGCGCAGACGATGTCCACACTTGTAGCCCAGGAGTTTCCTGAATGCGCCCATCTACCAGGTCGGCCCTTTTCGGCGACACCACCGAGGACTTCGCCCAGCAGTTCTTGATGGTGAACCAACAGATGGACCCCGTCTGTTCGCCGAGGGCGCTCCCTAAACCCACCCCCCCAACCCGCCGCGAGGCCCCACCCCCCAGGAACTTCGGATGTGATCGTTCCATTAGTGCCGCTTGCCCGGAGTTTGGACGCGTTGCTGTCGCTCTCAACCCATCACGCTGGTTGGATATTAGATATTTATTTCAAAACTATTACAAAACTTGTTTGGACACTTAGTTTAATATTATGTATATTAAATGCAATGAAATTTTTACATTTTAATAGTGTTTCCATCAGAAAGACAGACAGTATTTAGCTGGCAAAACTCTTTCAGATGCCCAAAAGACTGAAAATGTGAATGGGACTGATAAGTGATCAAATAAAAATCCATTTATCCAATCTTAAACAATACAAAGAAAAAGAAGTGTCATACTGTCATGGAAAGAGACTCTTCTTTCATTCTGCTCCCTCAAATTTGGCAGAAAGATGGCAGAATGTTGTCTGCTGCTCTGCCATCAGTTTTGGGTTAGTTACTCTAAAAGGTAATTAATTACTAACTACTAACTACATCTTGTACAATGTAATGAGACTACTGTACTAATTACTGTTTAAAAGGTAATTACATTACATATTACTAATTACTTTCTAAAACCCAAATCAACCTCGACCAGATGAACAGGTTCATGTCTATCCTTGCATTGTTCTTTTAATTATTTCAAATAAATAATTTCAAATCAAATACATAATTCTTGAACTGGCCAAATAATTTAAGGAGGCAGCAATAAATTAGAAAACATTAGAAAACTAATTTTAACATTAGACACTACATTTCGATTTTAAATTCACTATTGTTGTATATTGAATTGTTCTATAGTCTGTATTTAATGCAATTCCATCAGAAGTAACTGTAATTAACAAATTTTTTTATAGTAATCCCTTACTATACATTTTTCAAGGAAAAGGTAATTTAATTACAGTACTGCATTACTTAGTAATGTATTACACCCAACACTATCTGCCGTGAATCATATTTTGCATGAAAGATGTACTGACATAATAAAACTTTGGGATTTTGAAAGTTGTCATGTTGACTGTAGGAAAAAGGGGAACTGTCTGAAATAACTTTAATGGATACACAGGAGTAACAGCAAATTGTTTTCTCTTACAGATGCTGTTATATTTGGAGGCTTAATGTTTATTATTTGTCTGCATGAAGGGCTGTAACAGCAGATTTCACTCAATTCTCCTGTTCATGGCACTGGCACTTTATTGTGTTTATCACAGCACTCTGTTTTTATCAGTAGATACCTGCTGCTGTACTGCCATCAGCTTTGATTTGATATGAAGAATCTGCCAAGAGAAGAAATGCAAATAAATATAAATATTTACCAGTAGGAAGCATCTCATTAAGAGAAGCTGTCTGTCGTTGTAACTGATTTCCAGACCTCTCTGTGTGGTGGTGCAGAGCCTCGTCTTTCATTCTAATCTTTAAGGACTAATCATTCTCGTTTTTAATTTATATTTGGGCCGAACTTAGTCATCAATCAAAGCAGCCTCCTCATTCTCATAGCCCTTTCAGCTTTTGAAGAAAGACACAGAATATTCACAACTGACTGACTAAGCCAAATATGCACTGCCACAACTGACAATGACAAATGAAAATTATACAGAACTAGTCCTGATCAAAGCTATCACATGATTTTGAAGTGACAAAAGAATACAATAGTTTCATTGCCCTGTGGAAGAAAAAGTTGGTTTGCTGGTCTGAACTGATTTAAGCTTGACTAGCTGGTCTCCCATCGTGGTCTTGCTGATCTCCCAGCCCAACAATTGCTCATAATGCCTCTAAAATGAGCAAACCAGACCAGCCTGACCAGGTTGAGAGACCTAAATAAGACCTAAGCATCTAAGAGAGTTTATGCATTAAAAAAGCTAGACAACAAATGAAACAGAAACCTGGTGTCTTGAGATTTTAAATGGACATGTCATCTTGAAAATGTGATGCAAAATTAAACAGCCAGATATGGCATAATGGTCAATGACGTCTGTGTAGTGAATGTTTACATAAAATGGATGCAAAAACGCACTTGAACAGCCACTTAGGCTACTTTAAACTTGTTTTTTCTTTTTTTTCTTCAGTTTGGTGGGTAGAGGTCAGCTTCCTGACCTGAGCCCAACTGGACACAACAAACTGTTGGGTTTAGGGGTGGGTTCGGGACAGTTTTTAATGTATAAAAGGTTGGTAGTGAATGAAAACATAAAATGTTTTTTTTTTTTAACATAACTAATTTTGCACAGATGCTCATACTCAATTTTTGAGTAAGAGTTTAGCAAGCTATTGAAAATGAATTATAGTACATGTGCATCTGGGAGGGAGACAGGAAGGACAGCTGATCATCCTCGCAGTGGCAGACCACATGTGAAAACACCTGCACAGGATCGGTACATCCGAATATCACACCTGTGGGACAGATACAAGATGGTAACAACAACTGTCCGAGTTACACCAGGAATCCACAATCCCTCCATCAGTGCTCAGACTGTCAGCAATAGGCTGAGAGAGGCTGGACTGAGGGCTTGTAGGCCTGTTGTAAGGCAGTTGTCCTTCCCCTCCCCTGAGGCGAAAGTGTGCGCTTTTACCCCCTGTCAAGTTCATGAAGTCGTGGACCCTGGATGTCCTTCTTAATAGCCCCGTGGCTCCCGAATTTGGTAGAGGAGTTCGCAGCTAGACTCACTACAGGTGATAGGCGCCTCCCTAGCAGACATATGCCCTGTTCTGGGATAGGTGCTCCACAGGTGCCGATTACTCAGGTAACCCTCTGTGATGTATTTTCCACAGTACTGTCTCCCTGTCGCCAGACTGCATCTCCCTTGGGCAGAGCCCTCTCTGCCACCAGCCACCGTGTTTGTAGATCTCCTCCCCTTCGAGGCAGGACATACCACTGTGCCCCTTCCATGTACAGCAGGTGAGCCCATGTGTCATATTGCCACATGTTGACCTCCCTTTTGGGGAGGATGTGGTCTGCGGGGTCATTTCCCCCTGAAAGAATAGAAATGGAAAAGAACACCTTCCCCGATGCGTATAATAGCGTTAGATGGCCCCAGCTGGATCTAATACTCTGTGGAGAGAAAACATAGAGAGAAAAGGCTGTAGCTGGCCAGGCCTGCTCCCATGTTAGTTATGTCGCTTACCCCCTCAGGGATGTGGGGAACTACATGACTTCTTTTTGGGGGCGTTGACTCAAGGCCCTGATGCTTCACCCCCAGTCGGTCCAGCTGATTTGGGAATGGTTCGGCAAGGCACAGGTAGACCTATTTGCCTCCCGAGAGACCTCCCTCTGCCCGCTCTGGTATGCCCGAACGGAGGCTCCCCTCGGGACAGACACACTGGCACACAGCTGGCCCACAGGGCTGCGCAAGTATGCATTTCCCCCAGTGAGCCTTCTTGCACAGGTGCTATGCAAGGTCAGGTAGGACGAGGAACAAGTCACTCTGCTGGCCCCTTATTCGCCCTCTCTGATCTCGCCCCTCCCTGGTGAATTCCCCTGAGGAAGGACCTTCTTTCGTAGGGACGGGGCACTCTCTGGCATCCGTGCCTAGACCTCTGGAACCTCCACGTCTGGCCCCTGGACAGGATGTGGAAGATCTAGCTGGCCTACCACTTACTGTCGTGGACACAATCAACCAAGCCAGAGCTCCCTCTACCAGGCAACTTTATGCCCTGAAGTGGCGCTTGTTCGTGAATTGGTGTTCTTCCTGCACTGAAGACCCATAGAGGTGCACAGTCGGGTCAGTGCTCTCATTCCTACAGGAGAGGTTGGAGGGGAGGCTGTTCCCCTCCAACTTGAAGGTGTATATAGCCACTATCGTGGCCCACCACGTGGCAGTAGACAGCAAGTCTTTGGGTAAGCATGACTTAGTTATCAGGTTCCTAAGAGGCGCCCGGAGATTGAATCCCTCCCGGCAAAGCCTGTTCCCCTCCTGGGATCACTCAGTGATCCTCTCAGGCCTTCAGAGATCCCCCTTTGAGCCACTAGAATCAGTCAAACTTAAGGCCCTCTCCCTGAAGATGGCCCTCCTGATTGCGCTCGCCTCCATCAAGAGGGTCGGGGACCTGCAAGCATTCTCTGTCAGCGACAGGTGATCCTAAGACCATGACCGGGCTACGTGCCCAAGGTTCCTATGACTCCCTTCAGAGACCAGGTAGTGAACCTGCAAGCACTGCCTCGGGAGGAGGCAGATCAAGCCCCTTCGTTGCTGTGTCCAGTACGTGCTTTGCATATCTATTTGGACCACACGCAGAGCTTTAGACGTTCTGAGCAGCTCTTTGTCTGCTTTGGTGGACAGTGGAAAGGGAACGCTGTCTGCAAACAGAGGCTTTCCCACTGGGTCATTGATGCCATTGGCCTATCACACCCAGGCCGTGCCCACCCCTTTGCGAGTGCGAGCACACTCAACGAGAAGTGTGGCATCCTCGTGGGCACTGGCCAAAGGCGCCTCCCTAGCAGACATATGCAGAGCAGTGGGTTGGGCAACACCCAATACCTTTATGAGATTTTACAATCTCAGGGTTGAGTTGGTTTCATCCCATGTTTTCTCAGAAGAAGAAACTCGGTAACACGGTGACAACTGACTGGGTGGACCACTTGCACCTAGCGCCTTTTACCTCCGCTGAGGTAATACGTGCGCTTTTACCCCAGAAGATCCCACTAACTTGGCTCCCTGGATGACTCCTCCCTAGCCCTCTGGTCCATGAATTCAGTGGAGGAATTCACCGACCAAGACTAATGCGGGTCAATTTACCCTGTACTGGAATAGGTGCTCCACAGGACAGGCTCCTACATGGACATATCTACCTGTGTGTATTTTCCGCTGTACGGTCTCCTTGTGAGCGAACCCGCGTCACCCTTTGGCAGAACTCACGGACCCTCGGTCGCCGTGTTTGTAGCAACTCCTCCCTCCCAATGAGGTAGGATCTACCACCGTGCCATTCTCCACATGTACTAAGCTCAAGATAGCTCCAAGTATGGCTGCTGCGTCGCGGGCTCCGTCAAAACACTGCAGTTTATTGTTTGTTTTTGTTTACAGTTTTGTGTTTTTTTGTCTTGGATGTTGTCTGCCTTATTGTGTACGACAGACAAACGCTTTTGGACAATGGTTCGGCAATCACACACCGAAAACCGGACTTCAAATTCCTCAATGCCGACCCGCGGTTTACAAACACGCCAGTGGAGCCCTTTGTCTGGGCTGCCCGGCCGCGGAAACGCAGAAGGAAAAGGGGAAAAAGAGCCAGCGTTCTCATCAGAGTAAGACGTCGCTCAAAATGACCCCCGCTACCCAGTATACTACTTGCAAATGTTCAGTCTCTGGACAACAAGCTCTGCGAGCTGAGAGCGTGGATCTCTTTCCAACGAGAGATGAGAGATTGCTGCTTTATCTGTTTTACGGAAACCTGGATGTCTGTGGAGATTCCAGACTTGGCCATCGAACCCACGGGGTTCTCTGTGCACCAAGCGGACAGAGCGAAAGACCTCTCAGGTAAAAGCAGAGGTGGAAGTGTATGTTTTATAATTAACAAATCATGGTGTGATCAGAGGAACGTACATTTTATCAAGTCTTTCTGCTCTCCTGATCTGGAATATCTCATGTTTCTGTGTCGACCATTCTGGCTACCGAGGGAATTCACAGCTGTCATTATCACTGCTGTGTACATCCCCCCACAAGCCGACACAGACCGGGCACTCAGGGAACTGTATGGGAGTATAAGTGAGCAGGAAACCACGCACCCTGAGGCCGTGTTCATTGTTGCCGGGGACTTCAACAAAGCCAAATTTAAAACAATAGCACCAAAATACCACCAACACATCAGCTTCAACACACGAGGGGTCTGGGTTTTGGATCATTGCTATTCTCCTTTCCGGGATGGCTACAAATCCCTCCCCGCCCACCATTTGGCAAATCCGACCACTCTTCCGTTCTGCTTCTGCCCGCTTACAAACAGAAACTGAAATGGGAAGCACCCACCCTCATGCGGACTGGGAGATGTTCCGGTCCGCCTCCGATGACGACATCGAGGTTTACGCTGATAGCGTAACGTGTTTCATCAGGAAGTGTGTAGAGGACGTTGTTTCGACAAAAACAATACGGATCTACCCCAACCAGAAACCATGGGTTAACGGCGATGTTCGCGCGGCACTTACTGCGCGGACCTCCGCTTTTAATTCCGGGAATGCAGAGGAGTGTAAACAAGCCAGTTATGCCCTCCGTAACTCCATCAGTGCAGCCAAACGCCAGTACAGGCACAAAATTGAAGGATACCACTGAGTATGCGGAAGGGAATTAACACCATCACGGGCTACAAACGGAAATAAAAACTCCGCCATGAACACCGCTGCCTCTCTCCCGGACGAGCTTAATACATTTTATGCTCGTTTCAAGGACAATAACACCGCCCTCGCGGAGAGAGTACTCGCGGCCGATACTACAGAGGTTGGTTCACTCTCCGTCTCTGTTGCGGATGTAACCCGATCCTTTCGACGGGTGAATATCCGTAAAGCCGCGGGTCCAGACGGTATTCTGGGCCACGTCATCAGAGCGTGCACGAACCAACTGGCTGGTGTTTTTATGGACATTTTCAACCTGTCCCTCTCCCTGTCTGTAGTCCCCACATGCTTCAAAACATCAACCATTATGCCTGTACCGAAGCAATCAAAAATCACTTGCTTAAATGACTGGCGTCCTGTTGCTCTGACCCCGATCATCAGCAAATGCTTTGAGAGGTTGATCAGAGATTACATCTGCTCTGTTCTGCCCACCTCTTTGGACCCATTACAGTTTGCCTACTGCAACAACCGCTCCACTGACGATGCCATTGCATCTACAATACACACTGCTCTCTCCCATCTGAAAAAAGGAACACATATGTGAGAATGCTGTTTGTAGACTACAGCTCAGCATTTAACACCATAGTGCCCTCCAAGCTTGATGAGAAACTCTGGGCTCTGGGCTTAAACAGCTCGCTGTGCAGCTGGATCCTGGATTTCCTGTCAGGCAGACATCAGGTGGTTAGAATGGGCAGCAACATCTCCTCATCACTGACCCTCAACACTGGAGTCCCGCAGGGCTGTGTTCTCAGCCCACTCTTGTAATCCCTGTACACACATGACTGTGTGGCGACACATAGCTCCAATGCCATCATTAAGTTTGCTGACGATACGACGGTGGTAGGTCTGATCACTGACAATGATGAAACAGCCTACAGAGAGGAGGTGCACACTCTGACACGCTGGTGTCAGGAGCACAACCTCTCCCTCAACGTCAGTAAAACCAAAGAGCTTGTAGTGGACTTCAGGAAGAAAGACAGAGAACACAGCCCCATCACCATTAATGGAGCACCGGTGGAGAGAGTCAGCAGCTTCAAATTCCTCGGTGTCCACATTACTGAGGAACTCACATGGTCCATCCACACTGAGGCTGTTGTGAAGAAGGCTCACCAGCACCTCTGCTTCCTGAGACGGCTGAGGAAGTTCGGAATGAACCACCACATCCTCACACGGTTCTACACCAGCACTGTAGAGAGCATCCTGACTGGCTGCATCACCGCCTGGTACGGCAATAGCACCACCTACAACCGCAAAGAACTGCAAAGGGTGGTGCAAACTGCCAGAAACATCATCGGAGGTGAGCTTCCCTCCCTCCAGGATATATATAACAGGCGGTGTGTGAAAAAAGCTCGGAGGATCATCAGAGACTCCAGCCACCTAGGTCATGGGCTGCTCTCACTGCTTCAATTAGGCAGGCGGTATCGCAGCATCAGGACCCGCACCAGTCGACTACATGACAGCTTCTTCCCCCAAGCAATAAGACTTCTGAACACATGATCTCTCACGATCAACAATCAGCACTGCACTTTATTAATCTTCATTCTGTCAAATATATTCTCCCCAATTCAATTAGTGTATATATATTTTTATATACCCTTATCTAGTGTATGTGTATTATATATTGTGTGTTGTTTACTGCACATTGTATATCAGTACTATGTTGTGTAATTATGTGTACATTTGTTATGTAAATTGTGTTGTGTAAATATGTTGTTTATTGTAAATTGGTTTATGTCTCATCACTGTCATGACTGCTATGTTGCTCGGAACTGCACACAAGACTTTCACCTACAGTTGCACTCGTGTACACAGTAGTGTGACAATAAAGTGATTTGATTTGATTGATGTGACCTAAAAGCCCATGTGATGTATTTCACCACTCTTTACCTCCCCCAGTCCGGGCAGGTGTGTTCTCCGCAGGGTCTTTCCCCCCTGAAAAAATAGGAAAACTGGGAAAGATTGCCTTCCCCGATGCGTATGATAGCGTTAAGATGGCCCCGGCTGGCGCGGCCTGCTCCAATGCTTGGCACGTTGCCTTGTTCCCCCTATCGGGGTGTAAAGAACCAGAAGGTTTTGGGCCGTAAAATACCTGCCCGCTCCTGTGTCAGCAGTACACGTACACGGCCCAGTGCATGGTGTCATTTAAATTGGACCCCTAGTGTCGCTTCTTCGACACAATGTCGAAGTGAACGACAAACGGGGAACGTCTAGGTTACGAATGTAACCTCCTGATGGAGGGAACGAGACGTTGTGTCCTCTCGGTCACGTTGCTGAACTGAGCCACTGTTGCGGCCGAACCTTATTGTCGGCTCCTCAGAAAAATTCTGAATGAAACAGACACTTTTCCCTCCCTTTATACCCGTATGTCCGGGGGGCGGGACATGCAATTCTGTCTGCCAATTTCTCATTGGCCTTTTCTCAGAGATCAGAGATGCAAAAGGCTCTCAAGAGGGACCCCTAGTGTCGCTTCTTCGACACAACGCCTCATTCCCTCCATCAGGGAATGGAGGTTACATCCGTAACCTAGACATTTTTTATACTCTTTTTGTTTTGTCTTTTACTGCTGTTGGTGGCGCTTTTTTCTTATGATATCAAATAATTTGAATTTATATTTCTAAGTAGGAAAACAATTTCATAATACACAGAAAAGCACATAATAGTACACAAATAAAACAAATAACTATAAATTTTTATGTAGGCTATACATTATATGGTAATAAAAGATACATGAATAGAAAAGAACATTACTACACTCATATTAGCTTACATGCTTAACAGTTTATTGCATATTATGAATTAGTTGATTAGTTAGAGTAATAATAAAGTATAAATTGTTTTTATAGTAGCCTTATAAAAGTAAAATTAATGACACCTATTAATTTAAATAAATCAAGTTACCATAATTACCAATTTAGCAGTGTACTCTACACCATGCCTGCAAGAAATATACCCTGATGTACATTTTGTAAGTTTATGTGGGACTATAAATACAACAGTTCTTACAAATTTTACATATGTACTATATACAGTATAAATGTAAATTAATTTTAGGGATTGGGTGCATGCTTTTTTTTGCATTACTGCACTACACTACAGACACTACTACACCACTGGTTAAATCTATATCTTAAGAAGTGATATGTTCAAAAACAAATGTAGAAGAATGTGAAAGTGAAAATGGGGATTTATCATAAAACATACTTAAATATTGATCTCTTTCACACCAACACTTATTATATCACTTCTGAATATATGGGTTGTACTTTTATGCTGCCTTTATATGCTTTTTGGACTTTCAAAATGTTGGGACCCATTCACTAGCATTGTGAGATATTCTTTGTTTATGTTTAGCAGAAGACAGAAAGTATGGCATGAGAGTGAGTAAACAATGACAGAATTTTTATTTTTTGGTGAATTATCCTTTTCAGTACGGTACCGGTTGAGTTACAGTGTCTAATTTACAGGCAGGCTGAAGATTAACCTTGATTCTTGTGCAGAAAAAGTTCTAAAATACTATCTAGTTGTTTGAATTCATCTCAATGGCAGTTGCTCAGCTAGCACATGCAGCCCCAAAAGTCCCAAAATGTCAAGAAATCGTCCTTAAATGTTACACTAAATTCAGTGTCTAGTGAAGCCAACCATTTAAATATGCAAAATGCATAGTTAATATGTAAAATAGTCAGACTTTCCTGGACAATGTTGCTTGAACTTATTTGCCTCAGAGAGAGCAAATTAAATGACAAGTCTTTCTAAAGCCTGAAATAAAATCTCTAACCCTCCTTTTGTGGTACACTGAATCCAGCCAACAAATCTCCTTGAAATCAAATCAAAGCAATCTCTGTAAGGACCTCAGGGTCACTGTTAATTGGACTGACAACCTCAGTCACCATTCATTGTATGGCAAAAATTAAATGAAAGTGCATGGTGACTAAGGCTTATAATTTTGGGGTGGCTCCAAACTTCACAGTTGTCCCTGACTTACATTTCACAGCTGAAACTGGTCATTAAAAATTGCTCGTGCGAAAAAGTGCGATTTATTTTCTGCCTTTTTCTTTCTTTTTTTTTTTTTGTTGCCTTTTTTGACACTTTAGTATTTTAGACACAACAATCAGACTGGCATCAGTGCAAAGAGCCTGCGACCAAATGAAGAAAAACTACTTACTTAAACAGGTGGAGAGAGGAGGCTTAATGACACTGCGTGGGAGTGAAGGCATTGAAAAGACTGTGGAAATGTCAAAAATTAATAATAGTTGAATGCTGACATTAATCAAGAAACATGTTTGTCTCTTTGTGTTTGCAAGTCCAAAAGGAAAAGTGACAGAGAAAGAACACATGCTGAACGCTGGCTGAGCTCGCTTCTTTATACCCCTTTTGTTGTTTTTTTTTCACACATAATATAATATTAGACAATATTTCTTCTGAGCAGGAAGAAATATTGGCAGGCCGGATAACGCCCCGGCCTGAGTTGGGCAGTGGGTGTATGTGGCAGCGGGGGCACCCGTCTGGGGAGAGAAAGCGTTAAGGGCACTTGCACCTGAGCTACATTATGTCTAACACCTGTCACTAATTTCAGTGAGTACGGGGAGAGCGGCATAAAAGAGCATCAGTACCTCCAGTCGAGAGAGAAAGAGCCCGACAGAGACTGTCATTTAGAAGTTGTTTGTGTACAGTGTTTTGCTGACTGTGAAGAAAACCCAGTTTTCTGTGTGTCCTTGATACTGGTGACCTGAAGAATGTCACAGTGTGTATTCTGTCACAGATTACATTCCTTTGTGGACCACAAAAGGAGATGTTATGCAGAATGTTAGCCTCAAGTCTCCGTTCACTTTCATTGCATCTTTTGTCTATACAATGAAAGTAAACGGTGACTAGTAAATGGAGGCTGTTATATTGCCTTATTATCTTCTTTTGTGTTTCTCAAAGGAAAGAAAAATATGCAGGTTGAGTATACAGTGGAAAACTGATTTTGAACTGTAATGTAATTGTAAATTGTTAATGTATTTCTGCTGCAGTGTGAAAATATAACAGACTGTTCTCCCTCAGAGATTGTCTAGATTGCAGAAAGGTCATGATGAACATGGCGATGCATGAAATAAACAAAGACCAGATCAAACTGAAATAATTTTTCTTTTTTCCAAACCACTGCACTTCTGTTCAAACCCATTCAGCTCTTCTGCATGTTCGGGCATTTTCATGCTTGTGAATTGTGTCTCCGGGAGCTTGTCTGACTCCTCTGAAGTGTGAACAACCGCATTTGAAAGACGAGGCATGAATTAGTGTCATGGTTAAAGAAAAGGGCCACAGAGTGTTGGATTATGATTGCTGTGGGCATGCTTTACCACACTCTGCCATTGCAAAACAAACTCAGGGGCCTTCAGCAAGAGCAAAGAGCATGCAGAATACACCCACACCCCCACAAACCAAGTTCTCAGAGTGGCAAACTGCAGAAGAGATATGCTGCCATTGTGATTTCTAGTGATTTGATGCTGCCCTTTTTATTTCACACATTTTGAAAAGGTGCAAAATATATATTTCTGAGAGCCAAAGCCTCTTCATGGATGATATATTTCATATTTTGCACTTGTTATAGACAGTGGTCTGTAAAATCAAAGGGGATGGTGAGGTCACTTTTTATAATTCTATACTCATCATGGTTTTGACTTTTATAGCAATTCTTTGAAAGTTATCTCTGCTAATTCATGCTCAGTTTCCACAAAGGAAAAGTTCACCCAGAAAAAAAAAATCTGTCATAGTTTACTCACCCTTGTTCCAAACCTGTGGAACACAAAAGTAGATTTTTGAATGAACATTATAGTCTGTCTTTTTAATACAATGGTAGTGGATCACATGAAAGTTTAAAAAAGAACCCAAAATATCGAATCGTGCATCATATTCTAAGTCTTCAGAAGACATAGGATGGGATTCTGTGAGAAACAACCCGTGGCTAATTCATGAATTTGCATTATTTAGCGCTGAAAACAATGCAAGAGGCTGAAAAACATTGAGCTATTATTGCGCAACGAACAGAGGTCGCCCACACCTGATTCAAATCATTCATTAATTTGAAAAGTACTCCCAAAACCTGAGATAGATGCATCAGATCAGAGATGTGAGCTCTAGGAACAGGGTTGGAAAACGCCTTGGTAACTAATGTAACCTCCGTTCCCTGATGGAGGGAACGAGACGTTGTGTCGATGAGTTGACACTAGGGGTCACTCCTGCGGAGCCCAGACATCTCTGATCTTGAGAAAAGGCCAATGGAAATTGGCATGTGGAATTTGCATGCCACTCCCCCAGACATACGGGTATAAAAGGAGTGCCGCTGCAAACACACATCAGGTATCGCACTGAGGAGCCGAGCCAAAGACCATTTCAGTGGTTGGTTCAGTGTTGTGGCAGGAGGGACACAAAGTCTCGTGCCCTACATCAGGGAACGGAGGTTACATCAGTAACCGAGACGTTCCCTATCTGTCACTCACTCGACGTTGTGTTGATGAGTTGACAAGCCGTCGCATAACTACCCCCAACACACTGGTAGGCATGAAGCAGTCCCCTGCACCTAGGGGAACGGCTAACTGCTCAGACTGCCCCAGGGGGTATTTTAGGTGGAAAACAACTACCAGTTAGGAGCAGAAGCACTTCGTGTGGAGCGGCGTCATGTTAGATCCTACCCAAGGGGGAGGAGTTACTACAAACACGGCGACCAAGGACAGAGGACCCTCTGCCCAAGGAAGACGCAGTTTACCGGCAGGGAAATATACATCACACGGGGTTGCCTAGGGGGACAACCAGCACATGTGGAGCACTTACCACAGTACGGGGGCCTGGTGACGCCCATACTGGGGCGGCAGCGAGCCTCTCCGAAGACTTGACAGCCGCTAGGCTAGGGAGGAAGAACGTCCAGTGTTCACACTTCTTGCGAACACAACTGGGGAAAGAGCGCACGTCTTCGCCTCAAGGGAGGGGGAAAGGTGCTATGCACAAGCTATACACCTGGCCAGCTGACCAGAACTTACTGTTTGTGTCACCTGATAACACATGGGACGATACTGGCTCAACCCTGAGGTTATAGAACCTTGCAAAGGTGTTAGGTGTTGCCCAGCCCGCGGCTCTACATATGTCTGTTAGAGAGGTGCCGTGGGACAATGCCCAAGAAGCCGCAACACCTCTGGTAGAATGGGATCATAGGCAAGCAGGGGGCGGCTCATGCTGGGCGTGGTATGCCTTCTTTGTACATTCTTTGTTACATAGAAGAATAAAATGGTGTTCTTTTATAATTTCAGCTTTACCTGCCCCTGTACGTCTTGTAAAGGTAAACAAACTGTGGTTGCTCTCTTTACATAACCATCAGACAATCTCTTCTTATCCAAGTGAGCTGTAATAAGCTCTCAGAAGATGATGGTAATTCACCATTTTTTTTGTGATCTGCCATTTCAAAAGAAGAACACCACGCTGCCTGATTCTGATCAGCAGACAGAAATATGCTGCCAGATCGTCTGACGTTTTGCCGGTAAATGTTTGGCTTCTACACAATAAGGAAGGCTATTAGTTATAATCTGACCAACATGATGTAGCATTTGGTCATGCTACACTGCTACTTGCTGGAAAAAAGTATAGTTGCTACTGGAATAGCTACTCTGTTTTAAAAGAAGCTGAGCTACTGTCAAGCTACTGAAAAATGTAGTTGGGTTAGTAGCATTGCTACATGTAGTTAGCTACTCCCCAACACTGGATGTGAACAGCCCCTAAATCCATGTTTCATATTGGGTTGATCTGTACTGCCTTCTCTCAAAATTACAGCATGAAACACTGCAACAGATAACAGATAACTATTTTCTAAATGCTGCCTACATCAAGGTGACAGTGGACAGATAAAATACAAACATTTGAAAAGAGATTTTTTTTTAACACCAAATACCAAAAAATAGTTTTTACAAATCCTGTATCTCAGTGAACAACTGAGAAGCATTTTAATTTTTGATCTAATGTAAACCCTTTTTTGTTTTCAATGATTGTTGTCTGAGATTTCCAGTCAAGGACACAGTGTCTTCAAATCACAATTCATTGATGGAGACAAGGAATAGGCACACACTAGCTTGATGTGCTTTATTGCTTAAGATAAGTGCTACTAAGAGCGGGAAAAGGGTAAATACAGAGATGCTGTTATGGAAGCTTTCATTCCTTTGCATCTTCTCTAAATCAAATTATCAGGTGTGTGTCAACTCTCATGCTCTGTTTCTGCCTGATAGTTTGTTTTGCTGTGTAATTTGTATATGTGTTATTTTATTTTTTGCCAGGTTGGTGTTTTCTCTGGAAAGTCAAGATTATTGCTGTTACCCAGTAAAACATTTTAAATTAATACAACTTTCTATTTATATGCTCTGGTCAAGTTCAGGCACTTACACAATGGCAAGAAAATTAACAAAATGGAACCAATCAAGATGGAAATAAATAGCTAAAGTTAGCCATTGCTAAGCAAAACATTATTAAAATCCAAAACATTATTAAAACCTGGAAGAATAGTGGTGAACCGTCAGCTTCGCTGAAGAAATGTGGTCGTAAATAAATCTTGAATGATTGTGATCATAAAAAATTGACAGTAGAACACAGTTATATTTAATAGTGAAAGTAAGGGCATTTCCGTATGCACAATGCGATGAGAACTTTCAGGATTGGGACTTAACTGCTGTGTGGCCACAAGAAAGCCACTTGTTTTCTGAAGCTAAAGAAAAATCTACTTCAGTTTTCTAGGGAGCATAAAGATTGGACTGTGGAGCAATGTAAAAATGTTATGTGGTCTAATGAGTCCAGATTTACCCTATACCAAAGCGATTGGCTAGTCAAGGTAAGAAAGGAAGCACATAAAGTGATGTACCCGTCATGCATAGTGCCCACTATACAAGTCTCTGGAGGCAGTGATATGATCAGGGGTTGCTTCAGTTGGTCAGGTCTGGGCTTAGCAACATTATGCGGCAATAAAATTATGTCAACTGACTACCTGAATGTACTGAATGACCATGTCATCCCATCAATTGATATTTACTTCCCTGATGCCACAGACATATTCCAGGACGACAATGCCAAGATTGCTCACTGCAATCAGAAAACAGTATTAGACATATTCTGTTCAGGTGTGTGCATAATTATCGCTTTCTTTCTCTCCGGACAAATGCTCCACCAACCCTTCAACATACCCCCACTGCCCGACTCAGGCCATTGAGCCATCAGCCCACTCCCCCCCCCTTTCTGGAGAGAAAGTCAGCAACAGCCATCCGCACCCCCGGTCTGTGGACCACCTAGAATTTAAAAGGCTGTAAAGCCAGATACCAATGGGTGATCTGCGTAAAAAATTTGTATCTTTAATGCGGTGGAGCCACTGGAGTGGTGCTTGGTCAGAACAGAGGGTGAAGGTCCACACCACAGATAGTATAGGAAGGTGAGAACAGCCCATTTGATGGCCAGGCATTCCTTTTCAATGGTACTATACATAGACTCTCTCAGCGATTGCTTGCGACAGATGTACAGCACTGGCTGCTCCTCCTCGACCAGCTGCGAGAGCACCACCCCCAGCCCCCCAGAAGTGTCCTTCTGTAAAACAACTGGGAGTGAGAAATTAGGTGCATATAAAAGCAGCCCACCATGAAGTGCAGCTTTCACTTGTATCACTTGACCTGTTGACGGGTCTGGAGCTCCCTATTTTGTGAGATCAGTCAGCTGGCTGGTGACGCCTGAATAATTATGCACAAACCCAGCAAGCCCGAGGAACTGTCTCACCTCCTTTTTGGACTTGGGTGTCAGGCAAGCCACAACCACTGTGGTTCTTATCAATTTGGGGGCGCAGGTGCCTGTGACCCAAGTGGAACCCCAGATATCGTACCTCCACCCATCCAAATGTGCTCTTCTTGGGGTTTGCCATGAGTCCTGCTTGTCGCACCAACCTCAAAACTGCCCTCAGATGCTGCATATGCCACTGCCAATCGTGACTGTAAATGATGATGTCATCCAGATATATTGGCATTTTTCATATTCAGAGGTATCCGAGGCTCTCAAAAGAAGCCTCTTGTGTCACTACAATAGTTATGCAGTACGTTATGCTTCTGAAAACAAATCTTGCTATGCCTTTTTACTTATTTAAGTACACATTTGATTCATTGTCATTAAACTCTTAGTCTCACATGAAATATTCAAAGAAAATATGATGTACAACAGTTTTAAAATAAGTATTATTCACATTATGGCTGGGGTAACTAGATTACCTGATTTGATGTGATTTCGATCACAAGCTCTCTATTCAGTTAGATTCTGGAAAATATTTAATTATATAATTATCTTGAGATTTTAAGAATCTATTTTTGGATTGTTCAAAATGAAGAATTTTTAATCAGCCTTAGTACAGTTTTCAATTGCTCTGAACAGACATAATTATTACCACAAAGCAAATTAATTTTTTTTCAATGCAGTACTTTCTATCACAATATGCAGCCACTGAGAGCAAGATATGAAATTAATTAGACCTTGTGCGGCCATCAGTTCTGAAACATGATTTTCCAGCAGCATATCCATTAAAGGACTTTTTATATATACTAATTTTGAAGTCTGTACTGTTAATGTTTAGAGGTAAACAGTTTTAATTCCACAAGTGTTAGTATTTTATTAATATTTACCATCTGAAGATTTATAATAATTTGGATTTTAAATGTAGAAAACATAATCCTTAAAAATTTGGAGAATGTTACTGTATGTTCTAATAAAATTACCTTGTGAAGGTTTATATAATTTGTATTCATTTTAAATGCAGAAAACACAATACATCAGTTTTTGGAGTGTGCTGCATATAAATAAACCCTCCTAAGTGGTTGTAGCATTTTCACTATAGTAAATAACATTAAGGAGCACATGAATAGGCATAATGCAGTGTTTCTTAACTGGTGCGTCACAACCCAAAAGTAGGTTGCATGTCTGTTTGGATTGTGGACAGCAGGGAAAGAACAATGTCATGATTCTCCCTCCATTGGAAATGTCGAAGGCCGCAGAGGCAAATATAATGATAAGCTGGCATTCAGTGCTTTATATGCACAAAATATGCTACTTATATGCAATGCTATATTTTCATGGTTAGATTGAAACCTGGTTTTTGCGTGAGTGTGCAGTGCGAATCAACACAGAACGACTCCCTCCAATTATCTGCTCTGCTCTTCTGTATCTCTGGAGTGCTTGTGCGTCATATAGACTTTGATATCGTGGCACAGACCACAACCATCCTAGACTCATTGAATGAACATTACTGTAACAAAATATTTGCAAACAGACATTTACGTGCAGTTTCCAGGTTAAATTAACATAAAAGGCACTACAACATCTGTGTTTTATTCACTTTCACACAAATCACACTGGTATGTTATGATATCGAAAGCATTTTTATTCTCTTTAAAAAAACAATACATTTTAACACTTGTATTACAGACCCACCGATATTCATACACTTATTCCATTGTGATTAGCTTGTGTGGCAGCTCACCCTTTTAGACTGTTAAACTTTGGACTCGAAAGACCAAGGCTCAAGCCCAGCGAAGAACACAAGTGTCATCGAAATGACAAAATGATGTGGTTACTTCAGAAAATTTTATTTTCATATCGTTTATGCTTTAGGACACTGTCGGTTGGGTTTATAGGTTTGATAAGGGTAAGAATGTATCTTTTGTTTACCTCTAATGTGCTTTTAGACACTATTGTTAGGTTTAGGTTAACATTTTAGGTTATTGTTAGGTTTAGGATAACGTTTTAGGTTAGGGAGTGATGTTTTACTAATTAAAACTTCCATCTAACATAAAAACCCCATCTGATTACGACAACATTTCACTCTCTTTTGGCAACCCTCACTGGACATTTACCTTGGAAACTGCAGTGAACCGTGTAATGTAGCACATAATTTTGTTTAGCAAAAACATTGCCGCAGTCACATAATTTTCATGAGATCAGGCTGACCTGATGCACTGATGCAACCCACTGGATTTCTAGTTAGAAATTTGGAGCTTCGAGCAAACCTCTAAATCAGTGGACAGCCCCAAAATGCTAAACATTTTGTCACACATCATCGTCCTTTATAAAAAATGTATCACGATTTTACACTATGGTTATAACTGTGATATTTTGACTAAAATGTTAAAGTTTCATATTAAAAATCTATCAGGCAGAATCTATTAGACTTAATTTTTATTACAACTGTGGTATCCGATATCTGTTTCATGATAGCAATGCTCCAGAAACAGCAATTTAGTTATTTGTGCCAGGAGTACAAATGAAAACATGCAATATCAAAACGGGACTTCATACCTTTGTTATGAAAACGTGATCGCCAGATGAATCCAGTTCACCACACTTGGGTCAATTGTCCATGACAAGCGTTCATTGAAAAACATCCAATAGCACTTTTTGTCCATAAAAGTGATAAATCTGAGAAATATTGATATATTCTCCATTGTTTACATGAGATCTCGCCTGAAAGAATTACCCTTCGTGAGCAGCATTCATGTTGTAAAGCTGTATATTATCTTATATATTCGAGTCCCGTAAACAAAGTCTATTTTTAAAAATGGGGCGTAGTTTTATTCATAATAGCCGAGCAGTGCAGTCAAATTTTGTGTCGTCTTGAAAGGCGGATTCTTAATTTTACTCTGTATGCTTCCAGTGATTTTACAGAGAAAAAAGCTTGCAGGAACCTCATTTTTTGTTAGATCATCTTTTGTTAGATCATCAAATTTGAAACAGACTTGTGGCTTTGAGAACATTGTTTCTCCGTCTGTCGCTCACTTCGATGTTGTGTAGAAGAAGAGACACTAGGGGTCTCTCTTGAGCACCAAATATGCCTCTGATCTATAAAGATGAAAAAGGCCAATGAGAAGTTGGCAGACTGTATTTGCATACCCCGCCCCGGACATACGGGTATAAATGCGGGGAAATACGTCGAGTTCTTTCAGAAATTTTCTTCGGAACCGATAGTTGTACTGCAGCGAGCTGCGAGTCACACACCCGTTCCTGTTCCTCTGACGCTCTCTTCTGTTGGATCTACTGTGCACAACAGCTGCTTTCTCCTTCCTTGCACGGCAGTGCAGTTTGCCCCTGGGAGCTTCGACAGTGCAAGAGCATATTAAAAGAGTGATATTTCATTTAAAAGAGCAATACACAGCGGCGTTGAACGTCCTTTTCAGGACGTGTCTTTATAAAGATGCCATTCCGCCCCTGTGTAGTTTCTGGATGCAGTTGATTTCACCCCACCTCTGACGGTCATAAAAGCTGCCTCGCGTGCCTGGGCTGCGATCACACGCAGGCAGCGTTTTATGAATGATTCATGTTCTCAGTGCGAGAACATAGCCATGGCAACATTGCGGTCGTGGCTTTCTTTTGTCATGAGAGAGAGCCACATCAGTCACCCACGCGCCTCGCCTCCTTCCTACGGGATTGGGGCAGGCGCCGCGGGCGATGAAGGCGATTTGGGGATAATGACGGGTTCCGTTTCGCCAGGTAAACCCCCTCGAACCACCTGCCTCCCCGGCACGCTTGCTTGCTTCTGTCCGAGCATGGGATGAGTGATTTCTCTCCAGTGGTTCATGTTCTCAGTGCGAGAACATGGCCGTGGCAGCATTGTGGTCGCGGCTTTCTTTTGTCATGAGAGAAAGCCACTTCAGCCACCCCCCGTGCCTCGCCTCCTTTCTACGGGATTGGGGCAGGCGCCGTGGGCAATGAAGGCGATTTGTGGATAATGACGGGTTCCGTTTCGTCGGGTCTGCTCACCCAGTCAGAGCCTGATGCGCAGAGGTCCGCTATGCTTTCCCGCAGCTACTCCCCCCCCGCAGCTACTTGATTGGTCCCGCGGGCATGTGCGTCGCTCACAGCCACCCCCCGGTTCCTTTCTTCCCAGGTGTGCATGACGAGTTGAGTAAGCTGTGGCTTCCTCGCTCCTCTGCTCTCACTACCCTCGACGGTGGAGCGGTCCCTGAAATTGGTGCTCTTCCCAGGCTGAAGACCCACAGAGGTGCACAGTTAGGTCAGTGCTCTTATTTCTGCAAGAGAGTCTGGAGGGGAGGCTGTCCCCTTCCACCCTGAAGGTGTATGTCACTGCTATTGCGGCCCACCATGACGCAGTAGATGGCAAGTTTTTGGGTAAGCACGACTTAATCATCAGGTTCCTAAGAGGTGCCCAGAGGTTGAACCCCTCCCGGCTGAGCCTGTTCCCCTCCTAGGATCTCTCAGTGGTCCTCGCGGGCCTTCAGAGACCTCCCTTCGAGCCGCTAGAATCAGTTGGACTCAGGGCCCTCTCTCTAAAGACAGCCCTGCTGATTGCGCTCACCTCCATCAAGAGGGTCGGTGACCTGCAAGCGTCCTCTGTAAGCGGCACTTGCCTGGAGTTCGGTCCGGCAGACACATATGTGATCCTAAGATCGCGACCGGGCTATGTGCCCAAGGTTCCTACTATGCCCTAAGACCAGGTTGTGAACCTGCAAGCGAAGCTGTCCCAGGAGGAGGCAGGCCCAGCCCTTCGTTGCTGTGTCCGGTACATGCTTTTTGTACCTTCTTGGACTGCACGCAGAGCTCTAGATGTTCTAAGCAGCTCTTTGTCTGCCTTGGTGGACAGCGGAAAGGGAACGCTGTCTCCAAACAGAGGCCTTCCTACTGGGTAGTTGACCCAGTACATTGGCTTATCACACCAAGGCCGTGCCCCTCCCCTTATGGGTCCGAGCACACTCGACAAGGAGTGTTGCGTCCTCACAGGCACTGGCCATTGGCATCTCCCTGGCAGACATATGCAGAGCAGTGGGTTGGGCAACACCTAACACACTTGCGAGATTTTGCAATCTCAGGGTAGAGTCAGTTTCGTCTCATTCTCAGGTCCGAGCCGGTAGAACTACTGCTGACGGATTGATAGGGTGGACCGCTTATGCCTAGTGCCCTTTCCCTCGGCCGAGGTAAAATTGTGCATTTTTTTCTCCCAGGACATCCCATTAATTTGGATCCCTGGATGACTCCTCCCTAGCCCTGTGGGTCTGCAGATCAGCAGAGGAACTCGCCGACCCAATCCACTGCGGGTACTTAATCTACCCTGTACTGGAATAGGCGCTCCACAGGTCAGGACTCCTACATGGACTCCCCCTGTGTGTATCATCCGCGGTACAGTCCCCTTACGAAGTGGACCCGTGTCTTCCTTAGGCAGTCCCAGCTGCCCTCCGGTTGCCATGTTGTTGCAACTCCCCCATCCTTGAGGCTGGATCTACCATTGCGCCACTTTCCACATGTCGCCTAAAAACCCATGAGATGTATTCGCCACCTTTACCTTCATCTTTGGGCAGGTGTGGCCTCCGCAGGGTCTTTTCCCCCTGAAAGAATAGGAAACTGGGTAAGACCCCCCTTCCCTCGATGCGTGTAAGGGCCCCGGCCGTTCTTGCACTATGCGGAGAAACATAGAGAGAAAAGAGGCCCAGCCAGGCTTGGCCCGTTCCCAAGTTGGCAAGCGTCGCCTTGCTCCCCTGCCTTGGGTAACCCGACGACTTTTTTGGGGCATTGGGGAAGAGTACGTGCAGTCTGACACAGCTGGTCGCCTTTGCACGTAGAATACCTGCCCGCTCCTGTGTCAGCAGAACACGTACACGGCTCAGCGCATGGCGTGATTTAAATTGGACCCCTAGTGTCGCTTCTTCGACACAATGTTGAAGTGAGCAACAGACGGGGAATGTCTAGATTACGGATGTAACCTCCGTTCCCTGATGGAGGTAACGAGACGTTGTGTCCTCCCGGCCACATCGCTGAGCCGAGCCACTGTAGTGGCCGGACCATTTCCGGCTCCTCAGAAAAATCCTGAATGAACTTGATGTATTTCCCCGCTTTTATACCCGTATTTAAGTACTGTCTGCCAACTTCTCATTGGCCTTTTTTCATCGATCAGAGGCATATTCGGCACTCAAGAGAGACCCCTAGTGTTGCTTTTTCGACACAATGGCTCGTTCCCTCCATCAGGGAACAGAGGTTACATCCATAACCGAGACGATTTCTGGGTTGTCTTGGTACTATTATTATTGTTTTTTTAGATTATAAAAACATGTTCAGCACAAAATATTCCCATTACTATAAACTTCAGCTTCTCTAACTTTATCTAACTTTAAAAATAACAACATATATTAATTCTGAAACTTGAGAAATAAAGCCCAATGTATCTTCTTTCAAAAGATACAACAACTGTGTCCATACTCCAAATGGTTCAGTAAATACAACCATTTAAGTTCAGGTATGTCATTTTCATGGTTCATGGTTCATGGTGCTCAAAAAGGGGGTGCGTATCAACAGGTTAATGTCTGGACCTCTAAGACTTATGACATCAATACCAAAAATTAAGTCACTTGATTGATATTAGCCCTTATACTTGGAAACATGGACAAAACTATGCAAGGTAAAAGAAAATGTGACATGCAGGCTACATTAAATATAGTTCACCTTTTCAACTTCGGTCGCCACTTGATGTCCAATGTAAAATCTGTGTCTTGAAACAAAATAAGTTGAGAACCACTGCCTAATGGATTATTATGCTCCACTATCTGCCATTGCATCAAGTTGTTACAGTGTGGCTTCAAATACTGTCAGCGTTTAAATTAAGATGCTGTCTAGTTTAATACAGTGTATTTTATCTGCCATGTCTGCTCATAATGCTCCATTTTTTTGCTTATTGTTTTACAACTTCAAATAATTAATTGAAAAAGTATTAACGCTGATTGCTATATAAACATACACAAATTCCCGTTTCAAAGTATTTGAAATTTAACATATTGATGCTCAGCAAATATTCAGTGAATCAATAAAACTGATGTGACTCCTGCTCAATAAAACAAAAGCATTTGGCATTACATATGAATGAATTAGTGCCTCCTCAGCCTGAGCTTTGGTGAGAGTAGATGTTTTTCCTCTCTCTTTCAGCTGTAGGCTTTCCATCCTGTTTCGATTATACAGATTATTGAAAAAAAGAGGGCAGATGATGAGGGCTCTGGAGATGAATTCTTCACTCCATAATTCAGCTGGTCACGTCGATTAAGATGTGAACTTTTAGAGTTCCAGCAGTTCACATTCAGCTCAGAGGGCCTTATCTGAAATTAAAAACCCTCCCTTTTCCTTCCTCTTTGAAGTTTCTCAGAGCCACTTTTTGGGCTGGTTTTGCTTGTCGCTTTGAGTTATACCGGATGATCTGACGTGAAGAAACAAACATTTCAACATTGCTTTAACAGCCCCACCTCTTTATTACTGTCCTCAGATATTGGTTGAGTTAATAGACACATGCGAATTAGAAAAGGTACTGTAATGTCAGATATCTTAGTTGTAATCTTAGTATTTTTTGCTGCCAGTGTAAACATAGACTAAGTGGCCATATCATAACATATATCATGTCATATATCATATCATATCATATCATATCATATCATATCATATCATATCATATCATATCACTCAAAGCACAATGAAAGTGCAAATGCAAAGAAAAGAACACTGTGGGTGTGAACTGGGAAGAATGAGTTTAACTGTGTTTATGTGTGTAAAACGATTAGGATGAAGAGTGGGGCACAATGACTCTTAATGGTGAAAGAGCAGCCACCTGAATCTAATGCTACCTGAAGTCATTATCACTCTCCAGCCTACCCAGTGAGAGGGAGAAGGTTAAAAATAACAATACACAAATAACCTGGTAACAAGTGTTAATGAGTTCACAATCACAAACAGGGCTGAGAATTAGAGATCCTTCTGCTTTACTTGGTCAGGCCCAGTCAGAAAGACAAAGTAAGACTACATTCTCCAGGAGAATACAACTTGGATCTCCTAGAGTCTTATACAGCAGGGAGAAGGAGATCAACACAGACTGAACTATTGCCTCGATCACAGCAGCATCACCAGCACTGGCAGAACACAAGGAAGAGAAAATTTATCCCACAGGAAAACCTCTAAATTTAGGTGAACAGGAAACAGATTATTTTCTAATTTCATATTTTCTTTTTCATCCCCTCTTTCTGTCCGGGATGTTTTTTTTTTTAAGAAAGAGGAGAGAGAAATTGTACAGAGTGGTTTAAGCAGATCAGCCACAGATCAGCATACTGAAAAATAACATTTTTCATACAAGAATTTGAATGGTGTTTTCCTGAAAACTATTTAAACATTTTTAAAAAATAAGATGAAAAAAAGAAAATAATGGGAAGCAAATTTACAAAAAAGATTTCAGGGATAGTTCTGTCAGGGTTTGAGTAGTGATGAGTCAAGAGAGAGAGGATCCAGATGCAGCTTTTTTAAATGATAAACAAACAGAAGATACAACTCAATGAAGAAGGTAAACATAAACTCCATAGCAGTATGCTGGCTTACAAAGCTCTACATACAAACAAGAACTGACACTGGAACAAGGAACAAGAGGATATTATATAGGGTTGCTCCGATACAACCCGGTATCTATACTAACTTGATACTTAGGCAACAATTAAAAAAAAAACACTGAAATTACTTGTCTAAAAGTGTGTGTGTGTGTGTATATATATTCTGAGATGCAGGCCGCCATTTTTTTGGCGGCACGAGGGGGACCTACACAACATAGGTGGTTATAATGTTGTGGCTAATCGGTGTGTATATATATATCTTTTATTTTTGTATTTTATTTTTTTTAAAAGAAACAAACAAAAAAAAAAAAGATGCACAACCCAGAGCTTTACATTATTATTGAAAACATTAAATGAAAACTATCTGATTACCTGAGGCAAAAGGTTGCCATGGCTGTATCACAACATGCTGATATTCACACAATACTTCAAACTAAGATTCTTTTATAATTTTCAAAATAAGAGTCCTTGGGAGGACATAGCAATGACATGAAAAGTTCACCCAAAATGAAAAATCTGTTCCCTTTTAATACCCCTCATATTTCTTCCAAACCTATATGACTTTGAATAAAACACTAACCCAGAACCGTATCATTGTTAGACGTGTACTTTAAAAAGCAATTTGCCAGTTGGGTTTTGAAAAATAAACTTCAAATATCATATATATATATTATTATATAGATATACTGAATATTCTCTGAAAACAATGCTTAAAAAAGGGATTGTTCACCCCAAAATAAAATTCTGTCATCATTTACTTCACATATATTCACATACCACAATACAAACCACTTGACTTGACTTGACATTGTTACAAACCAATATGACTGTCTTTCCTCATAGAACACAGTATGATATGTTAGCCAGAATTGTAAGACTGACTGCCTCAGTCAACATTTACTTTCATTGCATCTTTTATTCATTCAAAAATGAATGATGTTTATGCTGAAAACCAGAAATATGGCAAGAAAACAAAACAAAACCTTGACTTGTTTTCAGAATCATCTTACACATTTTCCAATCAATTTATCTTGTTTTAAGGATGTTTCAATATTTTAACTGGAAAACAAGAATACTCCATCCATCCATCGTCAACCGCTTATCCTGTGTACAGGGTCGCGGGGGGCTGGAGCCTATCCCAGCTAACATTGGGCGAAAGGCGGGGTACACCCTGGACAGGTCGCCAGTTCATCACAGGGCCACACATAGACAGACACACACACACTCACATCCACACCTAGGGCAATTTTTGGAGACACCAATTAACCTAGCCTGCATGTCTTTGGATGGTGGGAGGAAGCTGGAGCACCCGGAGAGAACCCACGCAGACATGGGGAGAACATGCAAACTCCACACAGAAAAGCCAGGGCAACCGGGGTTTGAACCCATGACCTTCTTGCTGTGAGGCGACAGTGCTAACCGCTGCACCACCGTGCCGCCCAAAACAAGAATACTGATGAATAAAAATATTTTTTTGCAGAGCAAAATCTCTAGGCTCTCTAGGCATAGTTGGTGGCCTATGGAATGCTTGCAAGATGCCGCAAGATCCTTGAACTGTGTTGATACGGAGGACAGTGTATGTGATTTGTTGGGGAGTAAACTATTGGAAAGCAATGTCCACACCTCAAGGACATGGAGCTCGCTAATTAGAGTTATCCACTGCAGTTGGCACCAGTCAATGAGGACGTAATGTCATCATGCCACCCTGCTTGAGAACTGGAAGCTTCATTCTCTGTGTGGCTGATCTCTCTGTGTTTGAAACAGGGAGAGCATCAGGCTAGAGACTTTGGCTGGAGAATGTCTTTTGGGGCCTACTATAATTAGGGGCAGCGTGCCCATATGCGGTGCTTGGTGTGCTGGCTGTCCTTTCTTTGATAGCTTGGCTGAGTGAACTTTCAGTCAGCAGAACCAAATCCAAATGTCCAGTGAGCTGTGCTTGTAAGCGTATATTAACATTAGCAGTATGTTCTTTTGGGATGTCTGTTCCATTTCATGCCCGTAGCTTAAAACATAACCTGCAGAGGTATGTACAATGTACAAACTAAGCACTTGTCAACCACATGGCTAGGTCTAATCAAATATTACATCTGTCAGTCACACTCTATAAATATGCCCCAAATAGAACTGCATTGGAAGGTGGCGATAATAAATGAAAGCATGCCATTTGGAGGGTCGTCATAAGCCATCTCCAAATGCACCCAAAGCTCTTGCACCAAAAATCTTGAAGCTCTTTCAGAGTCTTTACATTTATTGCTTCTCATTTCCATGGATGTTTAAAAGCTCAGAGCATGTTAAGCTTTTGTCTTTGGCTCAGTTTCAAATCATTTCAGAGAATGCAAAGGAATAACAGCTGATGAATATTAATAAACGTCTACATCCCCTCCGCAACTAAAGTCAATCCCAAACCAAAGCATCATGGGGACTGCTAAATGACATGAGAGAGCTACAAAGCAAATGGAGAGACTGTCTGTTTGCATAGCAAATTTCATACATGGAGGGAGGGACACAAACATCTCTCATTCGTCCAGTATGTAATGCCTCATAGGGAAAAAAAAGATCACTTTATTATTCCAATTGTTTCATCTAGACACCAATGAGATTGAACGAAGTGCAAATGAAGATGCTTGATTAAGTTACCAGCTTCTCAAAATTTTAGGGTTCCCATTTGTGAATTTTTGAACATATTGTGGCATTTGTGAATTATTGGATACCAGGGTTGCATAGTAATACTGGTACCACAGTAGTATTGCAAGCCTATGCTTTAAAATACTGGCGCGGTCAC
The DNA here is from genome assembly GCA_032164185.1 of Moxostoma hubbsi. Classification (NCBI taxonomy): domain Eukaryota; kingdom Metazoa; phylum Chordata; class Actinopteri; order Cypriniformes; family Catostomidae; genus Moxostoma; species Moxostoma hubbsi. The sequence continues at coordinate 12,569,142 of JAVLUX010000014.1, read as the reverse complement.
AATATTTTTTAAATGGTTGTAACGTCAATATGGTAGTACTGTAAGTATGTTGCATGTGCGGTAGATAAAGTAATAGATGATTCTCTCATCATTTACTCAGCCTTATGCCGTCTCAAACTTATATTACTTTTTTTTTTTCAATGGATCAAAAACAAAGATATTTTGATGGAGATATGATGCAAATATATTCATACAATGCAAGTTAATAGGACCAACACTTCAAAGCTCCAAAAAAGACATAACGACATGAAAGTAAGCCATATGACTCCAGTGGTTTAATCCATGTCTTCTGAAGTGATACATTTTATGAAGTGGTTTTGGGTGAGAACAGATAAAAATGTACCTCCTTTTCAAAATAAACCTTGACATCTGCAGTCTCCTGATATGAAGCTCAGTTACACTTCCTTGCGCTGGACGCATACACAGAGCTCTGTACCCACTCATGAGCATGGGTCATGAGTTTCTTCTGAGAAAAAGACCTCAGTAATCTCACATGTGTCTCCTGTGAGTTTTAAAAGTGATCTCAACAATCTCTCAACCTGTGCTTAGATATTTCAATGTGAACTCATCAAATTTTCACAAGACCAAATAATCGTAAAGTTATGCTTTCCACCTTAACTTTATAGTGTTGTAAGCTTGCTTTGTCTTATTTGTGTCTATTTTTATTCATGACTCATTAACATGAGTTTTTCAGAAGAAACTTCTGAGATCATGTTGATTAATACAAAAATTAAATGAAAAGATTTTTCAAACTGCAGGTAACGTTCACAATCTATACAAAAAATTCCAGAAGAATGTTTGTTATTTACACAGATGCCATTACTCATACTGATCATTATTGTAACAAAGGGTAGAGCAAGCATACTCCTGATTTGTTTTGTTAAATCTACATTACTGCAAACTGAATCAAAATTAATAAGCTGTCTTTCATATCGCTGCAAAATTAAAATGAAACAGAACCACTTGGACCTACATGTATGTGTCAGAAAGCGAGAGTGAGACAGAGACCCAAGAGCAGGGTAACAGTTCAAAAATATTTATTTACCATAAATTATAATGTTAACTGTGCTGGCAAAGACTAGAGATCCCGGCAGATCCCAGCTACAGTTATGAAGAATCCTATGAAGGTATTTTTGGTGCAAAACAACTGAGCGCCTGTGACAGTGGAATTTGTTGTTGTAGAGATTAGCCACACATGTGTAATTTACACATCAGTAAATTTGTAGTCACAGAAAACAATGTTTTAAGAGTTTACTTACTCATACTTTTCTACGAACCACACATTAAGAAACTTGTACACTCACATTTTTGCTACAGTTGCTGCAGTGAATATGGTGCAAAACACATTCACACAATCGTACAGCAAGCTGGAAGTTAACCACACACCCGACATGTGGGCAGAGACTGGCAACCAAACAGATACAGGAGACAGGACCATCTAGGTAGAGAGAGAGGTTAGTTGCTTACACACACTAACACACATCAAAACTAAACACAATTACATTCACTAAACCACAATCAACAATCCATCAAAGAACATGACACACAGGGGATTAAAATAGGCAGGAATGACATGATCAGCATTCCCATGGAAACAATCAGGGTTCCCATGGAAACGGTGAATCCGCATGCCAGCGGCACCTGAAACACATGTGGGAGAAAGGTAAACATGATTTGACCAAAATGGAGTTAATTAACAGAGGTTCATGAGGAGCATGTTAATTTTAATCTGACAAATCACAGCCAACGAGCAGGAGCATATAAGACGCTGCTTACCTGCTTCCTGTGACAACTCTCCTGACATGAGAGTCTTTCTGGCATTTGGCCCCACCCATTGCCCACAAACCAGGCAGTCGGATCATCGGATGTAACTTCGCTGCAAAGCATTCGGCTCCACCAGAACAGCTCTTCCATCAAAACAATCTCATTATTCAACAGAAGCTCTTTTTTAGTCACAGCAGCTCTTTTATTTTTAGCAGTATTGATGGCTACCACACTAAGTGTTATATTTTTACTGTCTTTCTTTCTATGCTCCATTCGCAGAGGCAGTTTATAGCGTGAAGCTGCTTCCACAAACTGGCTGCTGCGGCTATTTAAAAATGTGAAACAGCTCTCTATGACTGCTCATGTTCTCTTATTTAAACTTTCCAACCAGAGAGAAGTGCAAGCTTCCTCCACAAATGGGCACCGATCCGGCTTCATGCCATTAGATTCCCATTTTTTTTAAAAGTGGGAGAAACAAAAATTTACTTTTCAATCCAACCACCATTTCAACCCCCAGCAGTTTTAATCAGATTCTGCTGCACATGTGATGCCTGTCAGTCTCATTACCTTGGCGCAGCTTGTTTAGGGTGTGCTCTTACCTGCGATTGTTCATCATCTTCTAACATGAATATCATGATTGTTTCTCCCTCCAAAGTGCCCACCAGAGCATGATTTATTCCATTCTGAACACAGGGGCATTGTGCAACACAAAACTCCAATCAACAGATAATCTAACAACAACTTCTTTTTAAACCAACACAGACATTTTAACGCAAGCTATACACAACCTCAGTTATACACAACCTCTGCAGTTATACACAACCTCTGTCTGAACTGAATTCAGGTCTGGCTAGCTAAAGTCGACATCACTTCAGCATTTAAAATAATGCCTATCCATCCTGATTTCTGGCATCTTTTCGGAGTTTGCTGGTGAGACAATTATTACTTTTCCGTCCTTAATTTCTTCTGCAAAAGCAGCCCCAAGATTTTTGACTTATTGTCCAAATCATTCTGCTGGATCTTGTCAAATAAGTACTCCTTTCCCCTCTCAATTCACCTACTAGATGATTTCCTCTTTATCTCACCCCCCAAGGCCCCTCACACTGCCCACTTCTGTACCATCCATAAACTTTGCTTATTTAGGAATTCCAATTTTCCATGAGAAAACAGCGGGTCCCTCCTCATCCATCAAATTCCAAGTTATCATTCTCGACACATATGTCCCCTGACAAATGTGAAATCCACAGGAAAATTATAATCATGTCCATCCTCCAATCTAACAAAAGCTGCTCTAAACAAGAGCTCCTCTCACTCCTCTGGCATCTCAATTTCACCATGCGCATCATTCCCCAATGCCGACCCTTCATTTTGCAGCTCCTCACTCTTGCCTCATCCGTTGCTGCACTAAATGACACAATAACCCTAAATCCATACTGCCGCTGACCTCCAGCTCTGGTTATCATTCCAAAAACAATGAAATGGACTTACCTTCTTTTATGAGGACTTCCTCTAATTTCCTGGAGACATCCAACTTTTCACAGTTGCCACCCGGTCCATCGGCAGTGGGGGATTCTAATAAGGTCGCTGGTTCACCTCCACCTGGCCCCTAGAGCTCACCAGCCTTCCACAATCAGCAGCTTCCTCAGCCCTGCACAAATTATACCCTATCGTGGTCACAGCATTTCTTAGGGGAAACGAATGGACTTCAAAAGCATCATTGTCCATTGCGATAATCAGGCTAAATTTCATTGCATCAGCAAGGGTCAATCTTGTGCCTCTGAAATCAGGCTGTTTCTAAAGCATCTAATTTGGATTTCAGCCTGTAACCAAATCATTATCTCTACTAGAAACATACCAGAATCAAAAAAACAAATTGCTGACTCACTTTCCCACTATTCCTTTCAGAAATTCAGAGCATTAGCTCCAGAGGCAGGCTCAACTCCAATCCCGGTACCTCCCTGTTCAGATCTGAGATTCCTATAGACCATCCCATCAAACGAATCGAGTCATTATAATGAATCAAAATCACCACCACCATTGATTATTTTGAACAGTATCAGTAAGAGCAGACACAGTAAACTATGTGCAACCACAGCTGCTCAAAAAGGTTTATCAGAACAACAAATTCAATCTCTCGGTCATTGGTCCTCAGACTCATAACACAGCTACATCAGCTCTAATAGTTTCCACATCAGGAAAGCTCATCAACCACTAAACAGCTAATCCCTTATCAGTACCACCTTTCACCGTCACTCACGTCACCACCTTTCTCCGTCACTCACGTCACCACCCGCCGCCATCTCAATACATCCTGCATGCACACATGCATACTTTTAAGCGCGGGTGTTTGTGCAAGCATAGCCCTCTCAATCAAATGTCGTGCAAACACATCCATGTAGTCGTATCAAAGCCTTTTCCCTCCGAGGCGATCAATGGGCTTTCCATTTCTGACAGAGTGGTCCCTGTTTGAATGCATGCTGACCTTACCCGTTCGAATGCTGTGAGCTCTCTCTCTATAGAGCAGTCTCCCATTCGAATTGCAGTGTGAGCCCTCCCTTTCGAACACAGCATGAACCAACTCTCTTTCTCATTTTCCCCATTCGATTGCCGTGAGCTCTCTCTTTCCATAGAGCAGTCTCCCATTCGAATTGCAGTGTGATCCCTCCCTTTAGAACACAGCATGAGCCAACTCTCATTTTCACTTCTTCACTTCACTTAATTTCTTCCTGTTCAAATGCCGTGAGCCCATCCACTTCTACGATGAGTGGTGGTGTCTCGTTCTAATCACAGCGTAGCTCTCTCGACTAGCTATAGTACAAGAACCTTCAAACAAACACATAAAGCACTCACTCTATACAGATTTTTTGGGGGAAGAACAATTCAGAAGCATCTGTCAAGCAAATTTACCAAATATAATTGTTGCTAAATAGTTCCTGCCATAGTCTTGATACCGATCTTTCATCTTAATGCCTTTTTGGGGGTAATCAGGACTCGAGTCGAGTCTCGAGCTCCGAGCCCTCCAGTATACGGACAGCAAGCCAAATATGTTTACTGCTTCAACACAAGATTACATTAACATTCTAACTACTGAAGTAAACAGGACATGGAGCATGAGCATCCAGATCCCAACACAGATCGAAACCAAACCATACAGGAAGTCAGGATCCAGATACCATGCTCCGGACATGACACAAGACCTACTGAAGAATGCACAGTGGAAACTCACAACCTGACCTGTGTGCTCACAGAAATAACGTACATGAAATACATGGGATGATAATGTCACTTTCCCATCAGAAAAAAATCCAACCTGACAGAATGACAGGACCGTGACATCACCGAAGACTGTGACATCACACCCGGACCCAGGCACTCAACATAAAGACAGGACACGAAAAATGAAACAGAACATGGGGTGATGTTGTCACTGTCCCGTCAGGCAAAAACCCAACCTGACAAGGTGACAGGACTGTGACAATATGCTGACATATAAGAGGTACCGCACCAACATGAATTTGTCTTTAAATGAAGATGTGAAAAGTTTTGAAATTAAAAAAAAATCTAGAAAAATGTTTTCATCCCAACAAAGTCATATCAGTGCTAGCTCAATTCAGGTTTGGGATGCTTGTTGATTTAAAAGTGAATAGATTTAGGCTAAAAAAGTTTTAAACAATTTGTTTTGGTACATAACAATAAATATATTTCAATCCAAAAATTACACAGCGTAATTTAATATTTTAACAATCTCCTTGCACATTCTGCACATGCATGCAGCAGGAGACAGCGAGGCAGCTCACTAAGTTTTGGAACAGACATGTTTATATTCTATTTTAAGCCTAGTTATAAACATTACACAAAATATGATTTGATGTTGGTTTAATTTTATGCGCACGTATACATAGTAATATATTGATTAATTGATTAAACTGAAGTGTCTAAATTAATGAATGAAAGTATAAAAATCAACTCAACAAAATGCCCCTCAAAATCTAATCCAGGGTCAATCCTTGGCCCTTTATGGAAAAGTTTCTGATACACCGTTATGTTTCCTGAGCTATGAAAGAGTAACAGCAACCTGTGAGCAAACAAAATATTTACAGTATCTGCAGCACTCGAAGTGCCTACAATTGTCTAGACAACTCTACTGACAAACTAGTCATAGGAGAAAAAGAGTATAGAAACTGTGCATTAAGGAAGTGTGGTAGGAGAGAAAATTCTTAACGCTCTAATCAGAGCCTGAGTCAGACACATACACTCATTTATGTTTATCGGATACGCAGTGCTTGGATCACCTGGACATGTAGATATGCTCAGGTAATTAAAAGAGCCGGGGCCGGGAGGAGGGGAGGAGGGGGGGGGGGGGGACTCAGACCTTCATTAACATTCTCCCATACTGTCCTCCGATCTCAAAGCCTCTCCAGCCAGAACAATCAATCCCTAATCACTCCTCACTCCCTCTTCCAGCAAGACAATTCAATCCATGCTAAGATATGCTAATGGAGTTCCCAGCGATGATTACTCTGCACAGTAAACATCGATTTTCAGTGACCTCCCAAAATGATCTATCTTCAAAAGCAGAAGGCTAAAGGATACACTAGGCTCTCTAGTACGCAGTTAAATCTAAAATGCATGCTATAGATCTGTACTGCCTAGTGCATATGTAGTCATTTAGCTCACACTTTTATCCAAAGCGATTCCAAAGTAACTTATTATAGGGACAATCCCCCTGAATCAAACTAGGGTTAAGTGCCTTGCTCAAGGGTACAGTGATGATGGATCATGGATCCTGTTGCTTGGAATTGAACCAGCAACCAGACCTGAGCTTCAAAGCTTAGTTGATGTGTTTAAAAGTAACAACTAAAATACTTTTTTTTCATGAAAAGTGTAAACACATAGGCTGTTTGCCACTATCAAAACGGGCACTGTTTGTTTAAGGACCCCGTATAGTAGTAATATACACTACCGGTCAAAAATTTTGAAACACTTTATTATTAATATTTTTTTTCACATTTTAGAATAATAGTAAATTTATCAAAACTATGGAATAACATGGAATTATGGTAATTATGTTGTGGCTAAACAAAATCCCAAATAAATCAAAACTGTGTTATATTTTAGCATCTTCAATGTAGTCACCCTTTGCCTAGAATTTGCAGACATGTACTCTTGGCATTTTCTCAACCAACTTCTTGAGGTATCACCATGGGATTCACATCTATGTTGTGCACTTATTGGCTGCTTTTCATTATTATTTGGTCCAAGTCATCAATTTCAAAAACTTAATTTTTTTTATTACATTTTAGTTTTATAATGAAATAAATTAATATGGTGGCACAATTATATTTTTGCCTACAAAACTAATTTCAAACATTTAAGTATACGCCTTCAGATCTAAAGATTTTTAAGATCAAGAGAAACATTTCAGTCAAGTGTTTCAAAACTTTTGACCAGTAGTGTATTTCAACCAATGATGTGAGTTTGGGGCATGGTCTTTTTTTAAACAATAATTTTGATTGATTGATTCACAAAAATCAACATACCATTTTTCTACAGACTATGGTTAGAGTTTTTTCAAATATCCCTAAACAAAGACCAATATTTCTGGCTGTAACTCATCCTAGATTTATCAAGCTACATCCACCGAACTAGGCACAGTGCTTCAGCCTTCGGTTACTTGGGTTACTATCTTTTCTAATTGTTCATACTAATGGATTTCCCGTAGTGGATGATATCATCCATCCATCCATCCATCCATCCATCCATCCATCCATCCATCCATCCATCCATCCATCCATCCATCCATCCATCCATCCAGGCTTTGTCAAGCCAACATCAAGTTTGTCTTAAATTCTACCTATGTAGTTATTTTTGCAATTCCTTTGCAAAAATAACTACATAAGAAATTACACACTTCACTACTATACTGAGGATCTCAAAGTTGTGATTTTGGTTAAACCTGTGGGTTGCAAGATTGACTGCTCAAGAAAAGTGATGTACTGTTTATCTAAAATGTGATAATGCTTTGAGAGGTCAGGACAGAGGGAAGAGTGACCCTCTGTTGGTTGCTCTCCTTAGCATTCGACTGTTACTGTTCTCTATACACAATTATAATACAAAAAGGCTGATTGAAAGACAAGTGCTCTGCTCACCCTCTCCAACTTTCCTTTACCCAATAGATGGCACTATGCCACCAATATTGTCAGCTTAGATTGGCTACCAAGAGTAGAGGAGCCCATTTAATGAAACATCAAGACATAGTTGTATCTCAGTGTGATGAAATACAAAATGAATCTCAATAAAGCACTTCTCAAAGCAAACCTGTGTCTCTCTACCTTTATGAAGTTTGTTCTCAGACATTTTTGCAAGCAGGAAGTTCCTGTAATCAAGCCTAATATTCATTGTGTGTTTAGACTTTCTAAAGCCTCTTTTCTCATTCAAAACATCTGAAATAAAGATGTGGCTCCACAAGGTTCCTTCCTCAGTTTGATTTCATGGATTCAACATTATGAGGGTGAATTCCTGCCTGTTTGTGCTTTGACAGTGTGAAAGTGACTTGACTAGCTCATTAGCGCTAGGCTTCAGTCTCCTTGTGGGAAAGAGGGCAGTGAGAAATTACCCTGATTGCCATTCATGGTCTCTCACGTCTTTTACACTTACACACACTCATTGGTAAATGAATTAAGTTTCTGAATGATCCTGTGTTCTGGTTTAATGTGTCAATGACCTGGCTTGAATCCTGTTTGGAGAAGGAGGGTCTGTGTTGCAGTGCTATCCTCATGTATTGCTTTGTTTATTCTGAGACACCATCTAGTAGCTTTATTAGTTGTCTTATCAAAATGATTCTCTGGCATTTAACCACATATACACATCTGAGAATAATATAAAAATATGGAGCAATTTCCATGGTTTGTTTCTTAACACCTTGCCCTTTATTTAAAAAACAAACATAACACCAAGATAGACCCTCAAAGATGTCCCCTTCACTGACCACCCAGGCCACCTTCACACATAAGTCATGTTTTGTTATGGTGGTGGGAAACCATTGACTTCTGACTTCTATTGTTCTTTTGCTAAGTTAATTATAATTGCTACTTCTATTATTTTTATATTGAGCTAAATATATTGTCTATTCCCTAACCCTTCCCCTAAACCAAACATTCACAGAAACCTTTCTGTATTTTTACATTTTCATATACATTATTTAGTATGTTTATTTAGCCGTTTACCTAGTGGAGACTGTTGGATGGTTTCCACAAAGTCAGAGATTTTAGTTCCCCGTCTGTCGCTCACTTCGACGTCGTGTCGAAGAAGCGACACTAGGGGTCTCTCTTGAGCGCCGAAAGATACCTCTGATCTATGAAAAAAGGCCAATGAGAGTTGGCGAACAGTATTTGCATACTCCGCCTCCGGATACGGATATAAAGGCGAGAGAAATACGCTCGTTCATTCAGTAATTTTCTTCGGAGCCGATGGTCGTGTGTATGCAGTCAGCTGCGAGTAACACAACTGATCCTGCTTCTGATCCTCTGACGCTCTGCTTTGCTGTTGGATTTACGGCGCACTACAGCGGCTTTTCTCTTCACTGCCGGCGTGCAGTTTGCCCCTGGGCGCTTCGACAGCGCAGAGTTAAAAGAGTTGAAAGAGTGATTCTCTCCATAAAAGAGTTTATTTCTCTGAAAGAGCATTACACAGCGGCGTTGAACGTCCTTTTCAGGACGCGTCTTTATAAAGATGTAATTTCCGCCCCTGTGTAGTTTCTGGATGCGGTGATTTCTCCCCACCTCTCTCGGTCATAAAACATTGTCTTGCATGCCTGGGCTGCGATCACATGCAAGCAGTGTTTTATGAATGGTTTATGTTCTCAGTGCAAGAACATAGCCATGGCAACATTGCGGTCGTGTGGCTTTCTTTTGTAGTGAGAGAAAGCCGTTTCAGCCGCCCCCCGCGCCTCGCCTCCTTCCTACGGGATTGACGCAGGCGCCGCGGGCGATGAACACGATTTGGGGACAATGACGGGCTCTGTTCGCCGGGTAAATCCCCTCGAACTTCCCGCCTCCCCGGCACGCTTGTTTGCTAGCATTGCGGTCATGTGGCTTTCTTTTGTAATGAGAGAAAGCCGTTTCAGCCGCCCCCCGCGCCTCGCCTCCTTCCTACGGGATTGACGCAGGCGCCGCGGGCGATGAACACGATTTGGGGACAATGACGGGCTCTGTTCGCCGGGTAAATCCCCACAAACCGCCCGCCTCCCCGGCACGCTTGCTTGCTTGCTTCCGTCTGAGCTCGGGATGAGTATTCTCTCCAATGGTTCATCTTCTCAGTGTGAGAACATGGCCGTTATAGCATTGCGGTCGCACAGCTTTCTTTTGTAATGAGAGAAAGCCACTTCAACCGCCCCCCGCGCTCCGCCTTCTTCCTACGGGATTGGCGCAGGCGCCGCGGGCGATGAAGGCGATTTGGGGAATATGACGGGCTCTGTTCGCCGGGTAAACCCCCTCGAACCGCCCGCCTCCCCGGCACGCTTGCTTGCCTCAGAATTGGATGACATCACCGCTGCATCGGAGAGCGTTACAGCGGCATCGGATGCTGATCGTTCGCCTGGGCCGCCACCTTCGGGTCTGCCGCCCAGCCTGAGCCTGACGCACGGAGATCCGCTATGCTTTCCCGGGCTACTTGATCGGTTCCGCGGGCAGGTGCGCCGCTCACAGCCACGCCCCCCCCCCCCCCCGTTCCCTTCTTCCCGGACGTGCACGACGAGTTGAGCTAAGCCAAGGCTTTTTCGCTCCTCCGCTCTCACTACCCTCGCGGTGGAACGGTCCCAGACCGCTTCCACTCTGCACGCCACGGCCCTTCCTGCAACCAATGCCAGGCCAAGGCACTTCAAAACTTGCACCTTGGGTAGTCCTGTTCTTGATGTGCTGCAGGAACTGCGCTGGATGACCAACCGCGCCCCCGGGCCACGGAGGTCAGAAGCGCTGGCACTCGAACAGGCGATGGCCACCCCTTGTGGTCCAGAAACACACCTGTGGACTGGACCTGGTCGAAATGCGGGAGGCAGACAAGGCACACCTTCTCTCACACCCCCGTCTCCCAGCTCCGTCCATTCGGCGCCACCGTTGACGACTCTGCCCAGCAGTCCTCAGCGGTGAGGCAGACGGAGGCCACTGCACATCCTGCCCCGCCGCAAGCTTGCCGCCATGGGCCATGCCCCGTCTGCTCGCCGACGGGCGTCCTCCTGCGGCTATGAAACACCCTGCTCCGCCTCAACCCGGGCCCAGCTCTCAGCCCCAGCGTCGAGCACGCTGCAGGAAACGGACGCCCCTGTCTCACGGACCCCCTCGAGGACCCGGAAGGCTCCCAGGCTGTCCGTAGACGTTCAACCCAGGGACCAAGATGTTAGCTCCGGAGGCTGGTAAGACCGCTCCGTCCCCGGTGGAGGGCCGGGAGGAGAATCTTTTCTTGTTGAATTAATTTTCACATTCTCATATTCTCTGTAATGAGCTATTTCCTTTTGTCTCTGGGTCACCTGGCCCGCAAATGCCGTTCTCACGGCACTTTGCCCCCAGATATCAACAGTCCTGGCTTCCTGGACACGGACCACCCGTCTTCAGCCCCACGACTGTCCCCCGGCCGGCCGGTTCCGACGAGCCTAGAGGACGCCTACCCAGGACCTCCTCCTCAGTCGCTAACCCGCCCCCTGCCGGGTGTGCGGAGCAAGGTAAGTGCTTTGAGTCTTTTCTCAGCACCTCAGCTGCGGGTCGCCCCGTCGCCGCCCAACGCTGCCCTACCTGCTCCGCCCCGCTGCGAAGCCCCGCCGGGTACGTCAAATTAATCGTCCCTTTGGTGCCCCTAGCGCAGAGGTTGGACGCGTGGCTTTCACTTCCCAACCCGTCTCGCTGGCTGGCCCGGACCATCCGACTCGGTTACGCAATTCAGTTTGCCAGGCCCCCCGCCCCCCTTCATGGGCATCCGCTTTTCTGCAGTACACGGCGAACACGCCCACTCCCTGCGCGCGGAAATCACGACTCTTCTGGCCAAAGATGCGATAGAGCCTGTCCCTCCAACCGAGATGAAGATGGGTTTCTACAGCCCTTACTTCATCGTACCCAAGAAAAGCGGCGGCTTACGACCAATCTTGGACCTGCGAGTTCTCAACCGAGCGTTGCACAAACTCCCGTTCAAAATGCTCACGCTTAACCTGCGTCCGGCATCTAGATTGGTTCGCAGCGGTAGACCTGAAGGACACGTACTTCATGTCTCCACCCTGCCCCGACACCGCCCCTACCTGCGGTTTGCGTTCGGGGGCCAGGTGTATCAGTACAAGTCCTCCCCCTCGGCCTGTCTCTGTCCTCTCACGAGAGTTACTATGCAAAACCCAGAGATCAGGTGCTCAGGCACCTCAGCCGTCTGGGGCTTCAGGTCAACTGGGAAAAGAGCCAGCTCACTCCAGTTCAGAGCATCTCTTTTCTCAGGATGGAGTTAGACTCGGTCTCAATGTCGGCACGTCTCACCAACGAGCGTGCCCAGTCAGTGTTGAACTGCCTCGCCGCCTTCAGGCCAGGCACAGCGGTCCCCTTAAAACTTTTCCAGAGGCTCCTGGGGCATATGGCGTCCTCCGCGGCGGTCGCGCCGCTGGGGTTGATGCATATGAGACCGCTCCAACACTGGCTCCAGACCCGAGTCCCGAGACGAGCATGGCGCCACGGCGCCGTATGCAACGGGCACACAGCCTCAGGCCGTTGGAAAGGGGCCCAGCTGCGTTGGCACATCAACTGCCTTGAGTTGTTGACCGTCCTTTTGGCCCTGCGGAAGTTTCTCCCGTTAATTCGGGACGAACATATCCTAGTCAGGTCGGACAGCACCACTGCGGTCGCGTACATAAATCGCCAAGGCGGCGTACGCTCCCGTCACATGTCACAACTCGCCCGTCGTCTCCTCCTTTGGAGCCAGCACCGACTCAAGTCGCTGCGTGCCACTCACATCCCCGGCAACCTCAATGTGATAGCGGACGTGCTGTCATGACAATGCTTGTCTGGCGGAGAGTGGAGGCTTCACCCCCACTCGGTGCAGCTGATTTGGGAACAGTTCGGCAAGGCCCAGGTAGACCCCTCTGCCTCCCGAGAGACCTCCCACTGCCCGCTCTGGTACGCCCATTAAGAGGCTCCCCTCGGGGCAGATGCACTGGCACACAGCTGGCCGGTGGGGCTGCGCAAGTATGCATTCCCCCCAGTGAGCCTTCTTGCACAGGTGCTGTGCAAGGTCAGGGAGGACGAGGAGCAAGTCACTCTCGTGGCTCCTTACTGGCCCACCCGGGCCTGGTTCTCGGACCTCATACTCCTCGCGACAGCCCCTCCCTGGCGAATTCCCCTGAGGAAGGACCTTCTTTCTCAGGGACGGGGCACGCTCTGGCATCCGCACCCAGACCTCTGGAACCTCCACGTCTGGTCCCTGATGCGGAAGATCTAGCTGGTCTACCACCCACGGTCGTAGCCACGTTCAACCAAGCTAGAGCCCCTTCTACCAGGCAACTCTACGCCCTGAAATGGCGTCTGTTCGTGAATTGGTGTTCTTCCCGGGCAGAAGACCCACAGAGGTGCGCAGTTAGGTCTGTGCTCCTGTTCCTACAGGAGAGGTTGGGGGGGGGAGGCTGTCCCCATCCACCTCGAAGGTGTATGTTGCCACTATTGCAGCTCACCACAACCCAGTAGACAGCAACTCTCTGGGTAAGCACGACTTAATCATCAGGTTCCCAAGAGGTGCCCGGAGGTTAAAAACCCCTCCTGGCCAAACCTGTTCCCCTCCTGGTGATCTCTCGGTGGTCCTCGCCGGTCTTCAGAGATCCCCCCCCGAGTCGCTAGAATCAGTTGGCTCAGGGCCCTCTCCTGAAAAGACGGCCCTGCTGATCGCGCTCACTTCCATCAAGAGGGTCGGGGACCTGCAGGCGTCCCCTACTAACGACACATGCCTGGAGCTCGGTCCGGCAGATACTCATGTGATCCTAAGACCTCGACTGGGCTATGTGCCCATGGTTCCTACCATGCCCTCTGGAGATCAGGTAGTGAACCTACAAGCGCTGCCCCGGGAGGAGGCAGACCCAGCCCCTCTCACTGTCGTGTCCGGTACGTGCCTTGTGTGCCTACCTGGACCGCCCCCAGAGCTTCAGGCGCTCTCAGCAGCTCTTTGTCTGCTTTGGAGGACCAGCAGAAAGGGAACGCTGTCTCCAAACAGAGGTGTCTCACTGGGTGATGGATGCCATTCAGTTGGCCTATCACATCCAGGCCATGCCCCCCACTTACGGGTTCGAGCCCACTCCACTAGGAGCGTGACATCCTCATGGGCACTGGCGAGGGGCACTTCCCTAGCAGACATTCGCGGAGCTGCGGGCTGGGCAGCACCTAACACCCTTATGATCTCTGGGTTGAGTCAGTCTCGTCCCGTGTTCTCTCAGGTCCGAGCCCGTAGAACTCGGTACACGTCGACGATCTGACCGGGTGAACCGCTTGTTCCAGCGCCGTTTCCCTCTGCCGAGGCAAAACAGTGCGCTTTTGCCCCAGAGGACCCAGGTCCCTGGTTGATTCCTCCCTAGCACTTCGGACCCGCAGCAGTTCATCGGAGGAACGTGCTGGTCCAGTCCACTACGGGTACCTCCGGCTACCCCTACTGGAATAAGTGCTCCACAGATCAGGCCTCCTACGGGACTCCTCCTGTGTGTATTTCCGCGGCACGGTCACCTTACGAGCTGACCCGCGTCTCCCTTAGGCAGTCCTTCGCTGCCCTCCGGTCGCCGTGTTGTAGCAACTCCCCCCTCCTTGAGGTTGGATCTACCACTGTGCCATTTCCTTCCACATGCCTAAGTGGCCATGTGATGTATTTTGCCACCTTTACCTCCCCTGTTGGGCGGGTGTGGCCTCCGCAGGGTCTTTTCCCCCTAAGAATAGGAATTCGGAATAAGACCCCCTTCCCTCGATGCGGTAAGGGCCCCGGCTGCTCTTGCTTTATGCCGAGAAAACATAGAGAGAAAAGAGGCCCAGCCAGGCTTGGCCCGTTCCCTAGTTGGGAGCGTCACCTTGTTCCCCCCTAGGGTAACCAAAAGGACGCTGACGCTTTTTCGGGGCATTGGGGAAGAGTACGTGCAGCCTGAACACAGTTGGTCGCTTGTGCACGTGCAAAATACCTGCCCGCTTCTGTGTCAGCAGTACACGTACACGGCTCAGCGCATGGCGAGTTTTGAAGTGGACCCCTAGTGTCGCTTCTTCGACACGACGTCGAAGTGAGCGACAGACGGGGAACGTCTCGGTTACGTATGTAACCTCCGTTCCCTGATGGAGGGAACGAGACGTCGTGTCTTCCCGGCCTTGTCGCTGAGCCGAGCCGCTGAGATGTCTGGAACACTCCCGGCTCCTCAGAAAAATCCTGAATGAACGAGCATATTTCTCTCGCCTTTATATCCGTATCCGGAGGCGGAGTATGCAAATACTGTTCGCCAACTCTCATTGGCCTTTTTTCATAGATCAGAGGTATCTTTCGGCGCTCAAGAGAGACCCCTAGTGTCGCTTCTTCGACACGACGTCTCGTTCCCTCCATCAGGGAACGGAGGTTACATACGTAACCGAGACGATTTTACTATACTTGTGGGGACATTTGGAACCCAAAATTGCAGACAAACCCTGACCCACACTCACCCACACACAGTGAAATAGTGTTGAGTTACTGTAGTCTAGCACAGTCTAAAACCCTCCACAGATAGCAAAATGATCTTGGTCCGATCTGGCTGCAAATTATTTTGTGCCTCTGTGAGATGGCACCACTTTGGATTTCTTCTTACAGCCTAGGATAAAAGTATACAAGATAATACAGAAAATACAGATATATTTAATTGTACAGCAGATGAAATATAACTCTGAATAAAAAGGGCCTTCAGCACATTCCAAGGACTGGTTGCCCATCATAACAAAAGTCTAGAACTTTTTATTTGAACAAGCTCATGTCAAGAAGGTTCTAGATTCAAGGTTTATTCCAGAAATGCACTTACCAATCACACCCCTCTTAAGATACAGGCTTCTTCCTATTCACACCTCTCCAGTTGACCATATTTGCTAAATCTTTGTCATTAACGTAAACACCACCCAACGACCCTAGTCCAAATACTTGAAGTTTTGTAAAAACATGCAGTCAGAATTAAGCCACGATACTAACACATGCCTAGCACTAGCACAAAACTTGCCAGATTTGATGGTCAATCAAAAAACTCACCACCCAAATGCTTTATTATTATTACTGTTAAATATAACACTTTAATAATTAATAAATTCATGTTGGGTTATTGATACATTTAACAGAATAATCAGAAAAAAGACTTTCAAGTAACAGAATTATGCAAATGTTTGTAATTGACAGTGGTACTCACCACCGTTCTTGTTTCTGGACTGGATCGAAGCAAAGCGCTCAATGGGAAGACACTTTGCTCCAAACGATGAATTACTGTGATCTCTGTGATGTTATTTGATTGCTGATCTAGCTCTTCATTTGGTTCCTTCTTTGCTCCATCATTATTTCCTGTTTTGCTATCTCATATAGCAGTGCTGAAACATTTAACACAGTAATAAGGTTAATCACTGTTTTTGGTATATGAGTTAAACTGAGTTATACAACTGAATGAATGTTATGAAACTAGCAAAACCAATCTTACATCTTGAGAATGGATCACAGCATCAAGTCTTAGCAGGAACTCAGCTCACAACATGACTTAGTTGTGTCATAGATGGTGTTAAAGTTGCATTTGGAGACAGATAGCTGGTGTGATTCGACTGATTTTGAATGCTTGTGTTATTTGAGGAACTTGAGGCTTGAGGAATGTAGACCTCCCTATCACACTCATAATCATCAAGAAACCACCAACTTCATCTCTGGAAAGGTAAACACACACAAGATACAAAAAAACCTTATTGAACACTTACAGTTCTAATCTCTGCAATTTAAGACACAAAAGAAGCATTTTGCTCATGTAAACATTGTGAATATTTGAGGACTAATCTAAAAGCAAAAAAGAGCTCTTATGTTTTGTTATGCCTTATCAAAAATCTACTGAAACATTTACTTTTCAAATCAATGAGAAATGTGTTTGCCATTAATTTTTTATGTGTCTGTTTTACTCATACACAATCTTACATGGTTTTCCTTTTTAGTGGCATCACTAACGAATCCATCTCTGCATCAGACTGAAGATCAGTCTGCAACTTGTGAAACCTCATTCACACTGGGCTCTGATCCCGGGATATTGGTGGGATCAATGCCGGGGAGCCTTCTGTGTGAACGCAAGCTGGTGCCGGAATGCCCATAAATCTGATCCCAGGATTAGACCCTAGTAACATTGCCGAGGTCAATCACGGGATGTGTCCATGTGAACAAAGGCAGAGCCAATACTGTGAAGGGTGTGTGTCACAGTGATGATGTATTTATCATTCGAAGGATAAAGTTTGTGTGCAGAATAGAGATTCGACAGTTTCATGGTGTACTGTGGTTTAAAAAAAACATACAACTGTCATAAACCATTGCCATTTTTGACTGCACCATCTGTGCTCACTATTATGAACAGCACTGTGGCTGAAGAGGAGTCATTTAGGTTCTTGGGCACTACCATCTCACAGGACCTGAAGTGGGAGACCCACATAGACTTAGTTTTGAAAAAGGCCCAGCAGAGGTTGTTCTTCCTTCACCAGCTGAGGAAGTTCAAGCTGCCACTGGTGCTGATGATACAGTTCTACTCAGCAGTCATTGAGTCTGCCCTCTGCACTTCAATAACTGTCTGGTTTGGTTCAGCTACCCTCCAAGTACACCTCCAGAGTGAGGTAAAAGGCTGGTAAAATCACTCTTGACCCCATTCACCCAGTATACTTTTTCTTTTTGAACTGTTGACCTCTGCCGGCACTACAGAGCACTGAGCACCAGAACAGTCAGGCACAGGAAGAGTTTTTTGCCTCAGGCCATCCACCTCATGAACAGTTAAAACTGTCCCCAAATACTTTCCTTTTTGTCAACACAACCACGTGCAATATTTAATACATCCATTCCTACTTATATCTATATTCTTATATCTTCTTCAATAAATTACATCACCTGCACATTACTGTATATCTGAATTAAAAAATATTCAAACAACATAATTTCTTTATTGTATATTTCTCTTTTTATTTATCTGTTATATCTTATTTTTATGTAACTATATGTATGTTTAAATGTATGTGTTTGTCTGTGTGTATAGATGGTTGAATTCTCTTTGCACTGGAATCTTAAACCTCATTCGGATTCGGATTCTAATATGGTCACGTTACAATGTGCCTCGCACCTGTTACTACGTGCCCCTTAGGCATTTCATTCTTCATTTCACTTTCCTTTTTTCCTGGTATATGGTGAAAAATGTACACGCTGTATTCATAAAACAAGACCACATACTGTATTTGTATGTAAAAATGTGATTCAAATGATCTAATAAATCAAATGCACAAATTATCTACTGCAGGGCAGTATTATTAAAAAATATCTATTTTTTAAATATTATGTTTCTATTATTTAATATAAAAAATATTGCAATGCACCTTCATACTGTGAATTTTGTTTGTTTTGTTTTTGTTTGTTTTTGTTTTTTATGGTTACTTTCACTTTAAATCTTTATTGTTCTTGGGAGGCATTTCAATAGGTAGACAGCGGCAATAAAATCAATAAAATTGCCTATTATGAAAATCTTACAGAGGGACCAGGGAGATACTTGCCATCCACGCAGATGATGAAATTAACCGTGAGTTTCACTGTACACAATTTATTTGTTTACAAGATGATGAAAGAGCGGGCTTATAGAGAGAAAAGACACAGTCATCAGTAAACTCAAGACACTTTACATTAGATGCCACATTATGAGGTCACTTTGGTATTAACGAATGTACAGGGATGTGTGTGAATGCGAGCACAGATTAAGGGAAAGATCTTGCAGTGTGAATGAACAAATTTTGCAGTCCCAGAAAAGTTGCCAGAACAACTTTTCCCGGGATTATTACTGGGATCTCTGTGTGAAAGGGGCTTCAGGGGCAGCTTGTCATAATTCGCTATGTCTTTGAATGAATTCAAAAATCAAATGCATACATGCTTTGATTTGTTAATATGTAATTTTTTATAAATGTTTATTGTTACTATTAACATTGGTTTAATAAGTGCAGCAACATCTCCTCATCACTGACCCTCAACTCTGGAGTGCCGCAGGGCTGTGTTCTCAGCACACTCCTGTATTCCCTATACAAAAATGACTGTGTGGCAACACATAGCTCCAATGCCATCATTAAGTTTGCTGATGATATGACAGTGGTAGGTCTGTTCACTGACAATGATGAAACAGCCTGCAGAGAGGAGGTGCACACTCTGACATGCTGATGTCAGGGGCACAACCTCTCCCTCAACGTCAGGAGCTTGTAGTGGACTTCAGGAGGAAAGACAGAGGACACACCCCCCCATCACCGTTAATGGAGCACCGGTGGAGAGAGTCAGCAGCTTCAAGCTCCTCGGTGTCCACATTACTGAGGAACTCACATGGTCCATCCACTCTGAGACTGTTGTGAAGAAGGCTCACCAGCGCCTCTTCTTCCTGATATGGCAGGAAGTTTGGAATGAACCACCACATCCTCACACGGTTCTACACCAGCACTGTAGAAAGCGTCCTGATTGGCTGCATCACCACCTAGTACGACAATAGCACCGCCCACAACCGCAAAGACCTGCAAAGTGTAGAGCTTCCCTCTCTCCAGGACATATAACAGGCGGTATGTGAAAAAAACACGGAGGATCATCAGAGAATCTAGCCACCCGTGTCATGGGCTGCTCTCCCTGCTACCATCAAGCAGGCAGTATCGCAGAATCAGGACCCGCACCAGCCGACTACATCACAGCTTCTTCCCCCAAGCAATCAGACTTTTGAACACTTGATCTCTCATGATCAATATACACCTGCACTGCACTTTATTAATCTATTATCTCACACTGGACTGTCATAATTATATTCTCCACAATACAAATACAGTATATATCTTTTTCCATATACTTTTTATCTTTATTGTATGTGCATTCTATATTGTGTGTATTGTTTACTGTACATTGTATATTATTATTGTGTTGTATAATTATGTGTACATTTGATATGTAAATTGTGTTGTGTAAATATGTTGTTCATTGTAAATTGGTATATGTCTCGCCTCTGTTATGACTGCTATGTTGCTTGGAACTGCACAGATGACTTTCACCTACTGTTGCACTTGTGTATATGGACGTGTGACAATAAAGTTATTTGATTTGATAAGTCACTTGATTATGAAAAGTATATTTAGATGTAGTGTACATGTGTTTTTAAGTACACAAGACTTCTGTCCAACTGTCATGATGTCGCTCCAAAATCTTTGTTGCCCTCTGAATTGCTTCACTTTTATATGGACAGAAGCACACACCATCCTTCACCCAAACAGGTACATATTTTCTGCAAACAACATGCAAATACTTTTCAATATTTCAAATGGAGATGGGCTACATAAATGTGTCCTTCTGCCCATGATCTCCAGTCTAAGTGCATAAAACATGGTCTGTCAACATATAAAAAAAATGTAAATAAAAAAAACATCTAAGACTAACATGCAGCCGTATCTGAATAATATCAGTATAAGAGTTGTCAGATTATAAACTCAAAAATACACTTTAACTGACCTCCACATATCTTTAGTTCCATTTTCTTTTCTTGAATTTCTAAATCAACATTAATAAAGCTTGAGTTAAAAGACATAATCAGATATAGACTTTCAAGTTATAAGCATTCAAAAAAATTTCATCAGTTTCAGTGTGTTGTTATTCATCTTCAAGCAGAGATCAGTTTAGTCTTTAAAGAAAAAGAAAATAACACAATATAAAATGAGCATAATGCCAAAAAACAAACAAACAATGTGATGATCATTCTGACTGATTAACAATATCTGTCACCTGATATGAAGGCATTAATAAAGTGACGTGTTCATTTAACCATATAGAATCACATATTTACTGAATTGGGTGGTATGTTCCATTTATAGGTATCTGTGAAATAGTCAACATTTTTAAGTTTAGGCATCCTAAAATCTTCAGAGTTTAATTTCTACCGGTGTTATGGATTAACTGATGATCGTGTTAACTGTGGATGTGCGCGTGCAAGTGAATAATTTTACTTGCATTTTCAGCAAATTCGTTCATTATAAACTGCCAAGTAGCTAAGAATAGACATCATATCAAATTTTGGGGGTATAATTATTATCCCGCTTTGTATGATTGATGTCTATTCCAATGAAACTGACACAGTTTTAGAACGATTTTAACATGGTTTCACAGGTTAACATCAGGTTGCCCATGTTAACGTGGAACATTGGGAACTGGTGATGACACTTGTCAAAGCAATAAATCACAAGTTAAAGCCTTTTATTTGCAACATTAAAGCTTCATAGGCTGATATGCGTCTACAATATAGGCTTATACACTTAAATTACTTTAATTTAAAAAACAAACAAACAATAGCTTGATAAAGTTATTGTTGCTGTTCACATTAAAGTTTTGATGGTATAGCAGAAGAATGTTTGCTGACAGCATGTATTTTTCTTAATTTGGCAAACCTGACTCCCAGATCTCAGCAATTTTGGTTGGATTTTGGCCAATGTTCAGCCAAATGAATGTTTGTCTTTGCTTTTTTTCTTTTGGTGGACCAGACTCATACCAGAAATGTGTTAAAATTTCACTGCCAGAACCAAACAAGCAGTGAAAAAAGTAAGCCAGATTTGGACCAAATCTCCTGGCTCTCTTGGTCTTATCTCTCCATCATTATTCCCTGTTATATCTCTATCCAAACAGACAGGAGCCTTGTATTTCTCCACTGCTGCTCTTTTGTGAATTTAATGCCTGCTCAACTGTACACTCCAACACATTTTTATTAACATTTCATGAGCACATTACTCAAGTTTTGGCTTGATTCAACATCCTCTAGCACCACTCATTCAGTTAAATTACCATACAATCAATTCCTACAAATGAGGAGGGAAAGCTAAGAGACAGATATGGTCACTCACAGTGTCCACGGGGGCTTACCACTTGGACTCATGACTCAAGGGTCAGCAGTCTGTATAAATGTGTGTGTGTGTGTGTGCACGTGTGTTTGTGGCACTCCACAGAATAAAATTAGCTAGCTGTCACACTGGGAAGTTGTAACAAGGGCTATAACTAAGTAATAATAATGTTGAAGTTTACAACTTTTTACAAATGTGTGCTTTTCAAACTGGTCCCACAGAATGTTACTAAACCTACATTTCTGCAAAAAGATTTTTATGTGGCTCATGTTCATATGTATTGCTTCCCTATCAAGGCTAAATGAACACTACAGGGCTACAACAAATTACAAATAAAACGGCAGTTAATAAACACTTACTTTTCGCCCTGTTCTTCGCACAATGCTATGTTTTGACATCTAAACACTTTTACATCTAAACGCTTGTATGGTGACACATTTTAACGTTTCCATTACATAACCAACTACATTTAATTTTCACTTTGGAACTACTGTGATACCTGCAGTGTCGATAACCACATACTATTTTGCTAAATTTTAATTCGCTTTCTTAAAGGGATAGTTCCCCCAAAAATGAAAATTCTGTCATCATTTACTAGGGCTGGGCGACTCATAAAATGTTTATTTTCAATTACAATTTTGGCTTCCAACGATTATAAAAATAAGATAATCAAGACAAAATGGACATTGTGCAAAAAATTAAAGATCAAATAATAAGGAAGCAGGTTATAAAAATAAACTCTGAAAACTGGCATTTCTCTGTGCAGTCAGTGCTGTGTCTATGAGTTGAGTGACGTGACCTGGGAAGAGATTGGCTCGAATTGAATTGAAGTTGTGTGCTGATGCACACTCTAGTCACTCGCACACATTTTCTGCAGCTAGATTATAACATGATGGCTTGCGACAACGTGAATCATAATATATGTGTCATGCTCACTGTGTGTATCTTATCATGAAGACAATTGGTGATACACAGCTCTATTAAGAAGAGAACTGCAACAAAATATGTTATTGATTAGTCTTTTTTGGCTTGCTTCCCTAAATAATATCTAAAATTTAAAACAACATACATTTACTCTAGGTATTACTATTTACAATTTTTTACTATTAGCTATATTGCAGAAGAAAAAAATATTATCAGAGAATGTTGAATACAATATTTAATCAGGGCTCGACATTAAAGCTTATCCGGGGCAAGTGAAAGATAATTTTACTTGCCGACCGGAAAAGCAGACTGAATAAAATGTCAATAACAGAAAATGAACTGGCTGTATTTGTGATAGCCTATGCCTGTATCACTTATTAGAAAGTTAATATTCTTATTCTACTGTTGAAAGTAATCCAAAGCACGTAAGCTCCGCCCTGTTTGATTGACATATGTTTAAAAGCCCTCTCCTTGAAGACGTCCTTCCTGATTGCGCTCACCTCCATCAATAGGGTTGGGGACCTGCAAGCATTTTCTGTCAACGACACTTGCCTGGAGTTCAGCATTCTGCATAATAGCAGGTGAATCAGTCTGCACATAACCTCCTCCAATGCCTCACAAGGCGTCATGTAGTTCCCCACACCCTGAGGGGGGGAAGCGACGTAACTAGCAGGTGAGCAGGCCGCGCCAGCCCTGGCCTTTTCTCTCTATGATTCCTCTTCACAGATAATTAGATTTGGCTGGGGCCATCAAACGCTATTATATGCATCTGGGAAGGTGTTCTTTTCCTTTCCTATTCTTTCAGGGGGAAATACCCGGCGGAGACCACATCCTGCCCGAAGGGGAGGTTAACTTGTGGCAAATACATCACATGGGCTCACCAGCCGCACATGGGAGAGGCACAGTGGTAGGTTCTGCCTCGAAGGGGAGGAGCTCTACAACACAGTAATCGGGCAGAGGGACACGGGTCTGCCAACAGGGGGACCATACCACGGCAATACATCACAAGGGGCTATCGGAGTAACCGACACCTGTGGAGCACCTATCTCAGTATAGGGGATATTAGCACCCGTAGTGGGCATGGCTGCAAATTCCTCTGCCGAATCCACAAGCTACAGGGCTAAGGAGGAAGGATATCCAGGGTTCATGGGTTCGTGAACTCACTTGGGAGAAGAAGCGCACGTTTTCGCCTCACGGAGGGCAAAGGCGCTATAGCAAGTGATACACCGGCCAACTGTTCCGTATTACCAAACTTACCTGTTCTAACCTGACAAAACAATTGACGAAACCAGCTCAACCCGGAGATTGTAAAATCTTGCAAAGGTAGTGGGTGTTGCCCAACTCACTGCTCTGCAGATGTCTGCTAAAGGTGCCATTGGCCAGTGCCCATGAGAATGCCACACTCCTTGTAGAGTGTGCTCGTATTACCAAAGGGGCGGCACGGCCTGGGCCTGGTATGCCAAAGCGATGGTATCCACGTTCCAGTGGGCAAGCCTCTGTTTGGAGACAGCATTCCCTTTCTGCTGTCCACCGAAGTAGACAAAGAGCTGCTCAGATAGTCTAAAGCTCTAAGTGTGATCCAAGTAGATGCGCAAAGCACACACCGGACACAACAATGACAGGGCTGAATCTGCCTCCTCCCAAGGCAAGGGAGGAGGGGGATCAGGCTCACCACCTGATCCCTGAAGGGGGTTGTGGGATCCTTAGGCACATAGCACGGACGGGTTTCAGGATCAATTGAGAATCTGCCAGACTAAACTCTAGGCAAGTGTCGATGACAGAAAACGCTTAAAGGTCCCCAACCCTCTTGATGGAGGTCAGCCTGACTGACTCTAG
Source organism: Moxostoma hubbsi (assembly GCA_032164185.1). Lineage (NCBI taxonomy): Eukaryota > Metazoa > Chordata > Actinopteri > Cypriniformes > Catostomidae > Moxostoma > Moxostoma hubbsi. The sequence goes on along the minus strand of JAVLUX010000014.1, from coordinate 12,544,507 downwards.
TGGCACAAACAGGGCTCTCCGAAGGCCCAGGAGGACCCGGAGAGATCCCATGAGGAGAAGAGGAGGGGCCTAGGAGGGTTCAGCCTCCGGGCGCCTCTGAGGAACCTGATGATCAGGTCGTGCTTCCCTAGGGACTTACCGTCCACCACGTTTTGGTGGGCTGCTATGGCGGCCACATATCCCTTCATGGTGGAGGGGGACAGCCTGATGTACCTGGGGGTGGGGGGGAGCAGGCAACACCACGTTGAGGAGCGTTGCTTCGTCCCGAGGTGTCTGCACTGACAGGAACCTCGAAGCACTTACCTTGCCAGCGTACCCAGAAAAGGGCAGGTTAGTGACTAGGGAGGAGGGCCTCTTGGGCATCCTCGAGACTAGTCAAAACCGGCTGGCCGTGGTTGTAGATGTGGCACATCCGGGAAAAAATAATATCACATGTATTTAGGTACAGCTTTGAAGAGAAATCTTTTAGAAACAGGGATGAGATTATTTATCATTATTTATATACCACAGTCAAATCGTCTTTGAATACAGATACACTTTATTGATATTCTAAACATAAATCTAATCTAAAACATATATACATGAGACAGGTTGTTGAGAAGAATAACAGAATGTGAAATAAATGATCAATACAGTGAAAAGGAACATTATGGAGTCTGTTGACAATGCCTTAACCTTTTTGAGTCTACATCGATTTGCTCTACAGGTTTGAGTCTACATCGATTGGATTACACAAAGTATTTAACTAATACACCAGCACTTTGAGTACAATACTGGAGATTTACTTGCGTGTTGTGGTGTTTCCTTGCGTTCTTTGTGTTGCTTGGTTCTTGGTTGAAAGTTCGTTCCGTCGATGTTTTGAACCTCTGTAAGATCGGACAGTTATTGTCTGTATGAATGATGAGGTTGGCTTTGAAAAGAGGCCTTCTTACGGACCATAGAGAGTGAGAGGTTTCCTTGGGACTTCGAGTCCCGAGCTTCCTTTTGACCTCACATGGCATGGATCTGGTTCTGAAGAGATCCAGTGAAGAAGAGTCAGAGCGAAGTCTGAGCAGTCAGAAGAGCAGAAGAAGACGAGAGAGAGAAGGAGAGAACCTAGAGCATGTTCTTCCTGTTTGGAAACATTTGAACTGAAATTGGCTGCACCCTCAAAGGTGTCCTGCGCCAATCAGAAGTGAATTTTCAGAGTCACATGGTCGACTGGGCTGTCCATTCCGACAGTTGATTTTATGGTCCTTACAAATCTTACAAATCTCCTGCTTAAAAATAGTGCATATTTAAACATGAACTTTTATATCTTGAGAATGGTACAAGAGACATGATATTCATTGTCATCAGCTGCCTCCATTTAACCAAGCGAGTGTTTGCATACCAAATTTTACATTCTTTCATGAATATTATATGTGTAGGTAACAAAACATGAATATTCCTGGTTACAAATCATACTGGTTAATTCCTTGGTTATACAACAAGGATAAATATTGCACACATTTTAAAGAGGTACATCAGGCTTTAATCATTAATTTGTCAGTTATACAAGTTACACAGTTCAAAGCAATTGTCAGAATTACCTAGCAAGACATTTAAATGCATTCTGTACATTTTAGAAGGTTAAATCGGTAAAGTACTGTGACTTTGTGTAGAATGTTCCTGTGTTAAGATGAAATGTGCTAGTATTCAAGTCATGCAAATCTGATGGTCTTTTGAAAAACCTTTCAAAGGAAAGTCTGCTTTAACTCTTTGTGGAAGTTCAGAAGGTCATGCTGAGGAGCCTTTCTGACCAATGACCCTTTTTGCTTTGAATGATTGTGTTTAGAATGTCTTGACAATTTTATTGTCCAAAGACAGGCCTTCAGTAGGATTGTTGATGCTTGGTCCGTTAATTTATGATGTTGAAGAATTTTAGGATTAAAAAGGTTGGGTTTTTCCTAGATTCAAATAATGTTGTTTCAATTCTTCTGCATGTATAATACACCAGCGAACACAAAAGAAAAGGAAACAAAGGATTTTCCTCCCGGCCCTCTTCAGGGGATGGAGTGGTCTGGGTACCAGCTCCATGGACGTAGCGGACATCTCGCTCCCTGGACTTTCTGGGATTTCGCTGCCGCAGATGGATGCCCTCGGCGAGTAGACGACGAATGGGATCTTGAGCCAAGCTGGGGCAAGATGTGTTGTATAGCCTCCTTCTGTTTCTTCACCACCGAGAACTGTTGGGCAAAGTCCTCAATGGTGTCGCCAAATAGGCCAATATGGGAGAAGGGTGCGTTGAGAAAGTGAACTATTTCACGTCCCTCATCTCGAACAGATTCAGACACAGGTGGCGCTCCTGGACCACCAAGGTGGACATCGCCTGCCTGAGTGCTCTCGCCATGACATTCGTTGTCCGGAGGGTGAGGTCAGTTGCCGAGTGCAGTTTTTGCAGCACGTCAGGATCAGAACTACACACGTGCAGCTCTTTCAGTGCCTCGGCCGGGTGTACTTGCAGGAGGGCCATGGCATGCAGGGTGGAGGCGGCCTGTCCAGCAGCACTGTAGGCTTTGCTAGAGACGAAATAGTCCTACAGGCCCTGGAGGGGTGCACCGGACGATTCCACCATGTGGTGGCATTTTGCGGGTACAAGCACAACTGCCTTATCCACCCGAGGGACCTCCGCGTACCTGTGGGCCGCCCCGCCGTCGAGGGTAGTGAGAGTGGACCAGGTCTATCATTTAGTGACCCTCATGCCAACACAGATGTGTATGACTTTGTTCTGCAGAACACAAACAAACAATTTTAGAATAATAGTTTAGCTCTGTAGGTCAAAAGAAGAATCTGCAAGTGAAAGTAGAGATTGACAAGTAAAAAAAAGGCTTAAATATTGATCATTTTCTCACTCACATTTGTCATGTCATTTCTGAAGACACTGTATGGATTTAACCACTGAGTGTTATGGATTACTTTTATGCAGCCTTTACTGTATGTCCTTTTGGAGCTTAAAAATTTTGGTACCGATACACTTGCATTGTGAGGACCTACAGGGCTGAATTATTTTTCTAAAAAAAATTTTGTTCGGCAGAAAGAGAAAGTCATAAACATCTGGGATGGCATTAAAGTGAGTACATTTTCATTTTTGGGGGAACTATCCTTTTAAGCATTGGTTTTCTATGTTGGTTTTTACACACCTAGTTCACAAACACTCACATTTGAATGAGTTTTGTGAATTATTTCCTCCAAACAATTAATTTTTATCATCCAGCTTAATTATCAATGATAGCACTTTTTGTTTGGAAGCTGCATTAAAAATCCTGTTTGGCTCTAAAATCTAATGGCGCAAGTTTAAATGGGCATGATGCTTCTGATTGCACATATCACTGTCAGTGTGCATTTTTGTCAGACTGTGCTTGAGGACATATGAGGCATATGTGTCTGTATCTCTCTGCCTGTCAGACCAAACTTAATGAATGTTCAACATCATATGTTGTCTGTAATCACTCCACCTTTTCAACCACATCACCACACTTTAAAAAGATACAATTATATTTCCTCCACTAATCCCAGAACTGATTTAGTTAAACGATACCAGCCTGTCATACCTTAGGGCAACATGTTCTACAGACTCCCCTCAACAATCATTTTACTTTCCCTTTTTTCCGCCCTGGGCACTTATGTTCATTACTAAGTACGTGTATTCTTGCAGCATGAGTGTGTGCTATTGTATGCATGATTTATTCAACAGTTATGCAGCTGTTTTGACCCAATTGCTTTTATAGATAGATTATAAGCCAATAAAGAAATGCAGGCACTGTGTGCTGGTCACGAGGAAGTTAAAACCCAAGTCAATAAAAATTATGATTTTTGCAGGGCGGGTGGTGGCACAGTTAATGCCTAACCTTCTTCTTTCACATTGATTTTTATTGTGCTGGATGCACCTGATTAATCGGCAGTGACCCCTGGGTGGTAGGGGGTCTGCAGACGTTGGTCCCCAGAGCATTGAAGCTCATTCAGGCAAGATAGTCATGTGCTAGGTGAGGATGTGAGAGACCGGGTCCGGACTAAATGTTTATAGGAATTGTAAAGAGTCGATAGGTCAAAGTCATGACAGGATTGAGACACTAAAAATCCCATCAGCCATTCATCAGTCACAACCTGTGTTGGAGAAGCTGCTTTAAAATTGTAGCTTGTAAAACTACAAACTACTCATAATATAAACTACAATAAAGTTATCCTTTTGAAAAAGGAGTAAGCTACATAACAAGCATAAGACAAAGTAGTTAACTTCATTGAAGCCAGTAGCGGTTCTAGGTTGTCGCCCATGCCTAAATCCACCAATGATTGAAGCAACTTTAGGGGGCAATATCTTTTTAAAAATAGAATCAGATTCAGATTTTAAATGTTTTGGAAAGTATAAGCAATCTCAGTTTGGGTGACAGTATTAAACTTCAACATAATAATTTACTAGCTTTATCATGCTGTGATACATGTAAGGAACCACGTCATACATTTTGCAAAAATATTGCCAGAATCATGTAATAATCAGGCTGGTCCTTTCTCTAGCAGTAGGTTTGTTTGTTTGTTTCAAACTCTTAGTTCAAAACCCTCTTAAATAAGAATAATTTTTGTGAATTATATCCTTCAAACAAAAAGTTTTGTTTGTAGGATGACAATTTTGATGATAATTTTAATTTAATATATTTCATTGCTACATACATCTAAGGTCACATCCACACCAGGGCTGGACTGATAATCTGGCATACCGGGCATTTTCCTGTTGGGCCGACGCACTTTGAGGCCGATCAGGGGCGGACTGGCCATCGGGAGAACCGAGCGGGCCGGTGGGTCGGCTGCGAAATGTGCCGAATGGCCAGCGATAAGCTTAAATGAGCCGCCGCATTATGCATAACAGACAACAAACATGTTTTGAGCCAGTTACCATGTAAAATCCCGGGCCGATTTATCTTCCCAGTCCAACCCTGATCCACACTAATATGTTTTTGTATGAAAGCGTATTAATTAGGCTATATTTATCAACACTACAACAGCCTTGTCCTCCTCTTGTATATCTTGGAAAACAATGGTATTAGAAAAGGAAAATGCTTTTCAAACGAAAATGGATTAGTGTGGATGTGGCTAAAACAACACATTCATTTTATTTGATTTTTACAAACATAGTTCCGAACAGCAGCATTAACAAAATCTATACTAATATATACTAAATATAAATATTATTAAACAAAAAATATTTGTATTTTCACAAATCGTCCAAATGATTTACCAGCACAACATTCGAGGAAAGGTCATCGATTATTACCTCAGTTTGCTTGGCAATGTAGTGCAATACAATAGTGTTCTGTCACGCTGCACAACTACTTTTTAGAAGACGTAGCTTGTTACATTGCTTCACTGTTTTTTAAAATAAAAAATAATAAGCTAAACTACCCACACTCCAAAAAATGTAGTTACTACAAGTCTAATGCTGCCTTCTTGTGCTATGTTGTATTCAAGTGGTTTGTTGTCAGAAAGAACACTAAACATGAATGACGCTATGTGCTTTCATAAGTTTTTCTTGAGGAACTTTTATTTTGACACCATAATACATATTTTTCAGTTAGCTTGCTGGGTCAGCAAGCTAACTGAGAAATATGTATTATGGTGTCAAAATAAAAGTTCCTCAAGAAAAATTTATATACAAGATACAAGCCATTTTCATGGTGTAAAAATTTACAACATGCATCAAATGGTTGCTGTACAACAGCAAGTGCACACAATATACCGTATTTAGAAAAAATACTAAAACCTGTCATTTACTACAGAAACCATACTCTCCTCCGCCATGTTGAAAGTTAACGTCTACTCCCAACTGGGAAAATTTGGGTTAAAAAATTATCTCAGAGTTTCCCAGTCGTAAATTCCAACTTGAGGGGTCGTTCCAGTGCAACTTCCAAGTGGGAAACTCATATTTACATTAATTCCAATAGCACGTGAAGGCAGCTTAAGTCAATACAAGTCTTATTTTTCACTGAATGCAGGCAGGTAAGAAGTCACCGCTGTGGACTTAAGTCACGGACAACTCAGGATGTTAGAATAGCATGCAAAGCATGTGAAAAGCAAGTGAGAAATACAATGGTCTCTGGGGTGCTGCTGGCCTCCTGTGGGAAAAATGCCTTTGTATTATTAAAAATGAAAGAAAGAAGCCAATTAACACCACTGGTTGCCAAGAATAACAAATCAAGAATATCAAATGGCTGAAATTAGCCACCCCACTTTCATCTTTGTCTTCAAGAATCTCTATGGTGCAGCAAACGCATGTTGTATAGCCAGACACAGAGCCAGTGAATTTAATTGTACACTGTAAAGAAATTTGACACCCGGAGGAGGCGACCAAACCATTTTCTCTCACAAAAGCATACACACACACAAACACAACACAAACACACACATTGAAACTGTAGAGTGATTTATCTGTTGTGTTCATAAATGAATGGATAACTTTTATGTTTTTTTTTTTTGTGTGTGAGTTTTCTCTGTCACTCTTTTAATGTAAAAGTAGCTGCATTTATCAACCTTAGCTGCAACCTCAGCGTGTGAAACGACCAACGTTAACAAGGATGTGATGAGAGACAGGCTTTTAGATAGAAACAAGTGGATAAAGGGAAACTGGATCTCTCTCTCTCTTACTCTTGCTCTTCCCCTATGTGCCACACAACTCAGATCAGATCAGACACCATGTTCTTTTGGTAGATAAAGAGAAGCTCTTACTATTGTGGCAAACACATATCTTTTGCCACTGGCAACACCCATATGGATGATTACAGACTTCCCCTCTACAAAACCACTCTGCTGGCAGAGATCAAAAAAGACTTTGTATCAACAATGTCATGTTCTTCGTGTGATATATAAATAAATTAAGTAAACATTAACACAGATTACTTCAATAATCATTAGATCATTACAACTCTTATTAAATTATTTCAATTGTTCCTGCAGAGTAACCATTCTCTATCTGTGTCACTTGTTGGAAGACCATAGTAACCATTAGTAAAACCATGTATGTCTAATCAAAACCATGGTTAGAGCAGATAATGTATGGTTCCTAACAAACAAACAGTGGTATTTGTTGCAATCACAATAACCAATTTATGAACTACAACTGGCTTAAGTCACGGTCACACAAGGCTCTGAGCACACACATATTTTTCGGACATTGCAATGGACAGGATATTATGTCATTCTCATGGGCTTCTGGTTTTAATAAAAAATAAATCAAAAATAGCAAATAATTTATTAAAAATTTTAAAATATACCATACATATATGCAGCTTTAATGTGTATTCTTTATATTGAGCTTAGGGGTCAGTGTGGGACGTTTTGATAATACTGTATATTGGCCATACATATTTTCAGCATGCAAAGTCACATCTCCTGTTCATCAAGTTCATCAACAGAATGCAGAATGTCTACGCATAAGCTTGCATTTGTCTCTCCTGCATTGGGATACATTTTAATGGAAATAATGCCGTTGATTTAATGCGTCGTTTCAGTGCGAATAATTATATATAAAAATATATCAAGTTAAACAACTCAATGCTAAAAAACACAAAAAATTGAAGGAATAAGAGGCGTCTCTGTGTTTTTGCGAGTCTCAGTCAGCAGGGGGCAGTAAGCACAACTCCAGCTATAGACCATATCAATGGCTATTTGTCTGTTTAAGAAAGTGACATCATTGTCTCTTGAACATTTCCAGTTACTTGTCAAACTCATTCAAAATAACAGCAGGAGGCACTTCATTCATAGTGACTTTAACACAATTAACGTTAGTAACAGTAATACGACTGTAATAGAAAGTTTATGTTTTTCATTGGCTGAATGCTCCCTGGATGCCTGGAACTAACAGAAATAAAAGTGTTTAAATTTCCAAAAAGCAACCTTGTGGTGTATGCATGAACCCCTGCTGTGAAGCACGATGGCTGGATGAAAATGCTGTACTAACAACTGTAGCAAACATCTTATCTCAGGTAAGTGAACAACATTTTTTCCAACTAATAGTACGTTTGTTAGGTAGAGTTTAGCTAGCTAATGAAGTCAGAGTATTTCTTTACAGGCTCTAAAAATGACTATAGATTGCTCCCATTATAATGAATGAAGCTGCACAAGTCATTTAAATTTAGTCATTTAGCAGATGCTTTTATTTAAAGCGACTTACAAATGATGATCTTAACAAGCAATTTTTCTTACAAAAGTCAACAATATCTGCAGTATCGCACTGCCATGTTCTCAGAGTAGCTGGAGTAGTATAGAAGCTATCTTAGAAGAAAAAGACACCCAAGGACATTTTTTTTTATAATTAAAAAGTGAACCCTTACCTTGTCTGCACGTCACACACATGCATCGTTAACAACATCATTGATTCATCATTAAGTGATCTAATATTCCCGACCTTAAGGAAATAACTGTAAGCATAAACTACGATACCCTTTCATCGCTTCTCTCACGCGTCTGGATAAGTCACTTGTGATGACTCAAAGTCTTATTTAAAGGATCCGTTAATGACACCTCATTATTTATTTTCAGTTTTTTGCAAACATCTCATTTGTTCTGTTTTAGTTAGACTCTAAGATGCACACTTTTATTTTGACAGTTCACAATTACAAGCACAAGGTTCATTCACTCTCTCAAGGAGGAAGTGGGAGACGGTGAATCCAGCTCAAAAGTTCTCTTTATTTTTGCGTATTTTGTTTTTACATGCAAATGTTGCCCACACACACACACAAGTGCAGGCTCGGCAAATGTTTAGAAGGGAAAATATTAAAAGAAAATGTAATTTCTTAAGAACACACTGGGGGTTCAAGTTCAGAGAAGACACTTGCCATGGACAAAATTTGTTTCTATGTGGATGACAATATGTATGGAAGAGACTGGAAGCAGCTGTGCTTATCGCTCATGCTTGGTGCTCCAGTTTGTCCGTGGGCATTTTATTTCCAGTGCGATGAGTGTACGAGTGACTTTTTACTTTCAGCTCATTCAGAGGGCACAAACAGATGAGCATCTGAATATTTCATCCCTCTCCACCCCCACCCCTTTGATAGCATGCCGCTTTTCTCTGCACCCACAACGGACGAGTCACTTCAAATTACTCTTTCATTATTCTGTGTCCCTACTCCCTCCATATTCATCAATTTATGATCTTGTCATTTTCACATTACTCAAAAATTAAGGCACCAGAGGTTAATGTACTCTCTCCATTTCCTCCATCATCACCATGGAAGAGGTCCAGTATGGTGGTGCTCTTTGGATTGGTAAATGTTTATGAAGGTGCACTGTGTTTCAGACACTGTTGAAACTTGGGAAAGTTTTTGAGTCACAAACAGAGTCTGTGGTGGTTGTTTTTAGTGCAGGTTAGCCTGTTCTATTTGTGGTTGGTGTTGGGGGGGCCATCCTTGATTTGTGTGGGAACGACCAACCCAATCCAAACAAGCATCTGCCATGTACCAGCATTATCAGCGTGCAGTGGGTGGACAAGGAGAAAGAATTCAAGAATTCACAGAGGTGCTCTTACAGCTTATCAGATTTTGGATCTGGAGAAGACATTTTTAACGTCTATGTTACGTATGTAACCTCCGTTCCCTGATGGAGGGAACGAGACGTCGTGTCGAAGAAGCGACACTAGGGGTCTCTCTTGAGTGCCGAAAGATACCTCTGATCTATGAAAAAAGGCCAATGAGAGTTGGCGAACAGTATTTGCATACTCCGTCTCCGGATACGGATATAAAGGCGAGAGAAATACGCTCGTTCATTCAGGATTTTTCTGAGGAGCCGGGAGTGTACCGGGCACCTCAGCGGCTCGGCTCAGCAACATGGCCGGGAAGACACGACGTCTCGTTCCCTCCATCAGGGAACGGAGGTTACATACGTACCCTAGACGTTCCCCGTCTGTCGCTCACTTTGACGTCTTGTCGAAGAAGCGACACTAGGGGTCCACTTCAAAACTCGCCATGCGCTGAGCCGTGTACGTGTACTGCTTACACAGAAGCGGGCAGGTATTTCTACGTGCACAGCGACCAACTGTGTTCAGACTGCACATACTCTTCCCCAATGCCCCGAAAGAGTCGTCAGAATCCTTTTGGTCACCCTAGGGGGGAACAAGGTGACGCTCCCAACTAGGGAACGGGCCAAGCCTGGCTGGGCCTCTTTTCTCTCTATGTTTTCTCGGCATAGAGCAAGAGCAGCCAGGGCCCTTACTGCATCGAGGGAAGGGGGTCTTACACGAATTCCTATTCTTTCAGGGGGAAAAGACCCTGCGGAGGCCACACCCGCCCAGCAGGGGAGGTAAAGGTGGCAAAATACATCACATGGCCACTTTGGGCATGTGGGAGGAAATGGCGCGGTGGTAGATCCAACCTCGAGGAGGGGGGAGTTGCTACAACACGGCGACCGGAGGGCAGCGAAGGGCTGCCTAAGGGAGACGCGGGTCAGCTCGCAAGGTGACCGTACCGCGGAAATACACACAGGAGGAGTCCCGTAGGAGGCCTGATCTGTGGAGCACCTATTCCAGTAGGGGTAGCCGGAGGTACCCGTAGTGGACTGGGCCGGCAAGTTCCTCCGCTGAACTGTTGCGGGCCCGAGAGGGCTAGGGAGGAATCAACCAGGGACCTAAGCCCTCTGGGAAAGAAGCGCACTGTTTTGCCTCGGAGAGGGAAACGGCGCTGGAAACAAGCGATTCACCCGGTCAGATCGTCGGCGTGTACCGAGTTCTACGGGCTCGGACCTGAGAGAACATGGGACGAGACTGACTCAACCCTGAGATTGTAAAACCTCGTAAAGGTGTTAGGTGTTGCTCAGCCCGCAGCTCTACAGATGTCTGCTAGCGAGGTGCCTCTAGCCAGTGCCCATGAGGATGCCACACTCCTGGTAGAGTGGGCTCGAACCCGCAAACGGGGTGGCACGGCCTGGGTGTGATAGGCCAACTGAATGGCCTCCACCACCCAGTGAGACAGCCTCTGTTTGGAGACAGCGTTCCCTTTCTGCTGTCCTCCAAAGCAGACAAAGAGCTGCTCAGAGCGCCTAAAGCTCTGGGTGCGTTCCAGGTAGGCACGCAAGGCACGTACCGGACACAGCAGTGAGAGGGCTGTGTCTGCCTCCTCCCGGGGCAGCGCTTGTAGGTTCACTACCTGAACTCTGAAGGGCGTGGTAGGAACCTTGGGCACATAGCCCGGTCGAGGTCTTAGGATCACATGAGTGTCTGCCGGACGGAACTCCAGGCAAGTGTCGTTGGTAGAGAACGCTTGCAGGTCCCCGACCCTCTTGATGGAGGCGAGCGTGATCAGCAGGGCCGTCTTTAAAAAGAGAGCCCTGAGTCCAGCTGATCCTAGCGGCTCGAAAGGGGATCTCTGAAGACCGGCGAGGACCACCGAGAGATCCCAGGAGGGGAACAGGTTTGGCCGGGAGGGATTTAACCTCCGGGCACCTCTTAGGAACCTGACGATTAAGTCGTGCTTACCCAGGGACTTTCCGTCTACTGGGTCGTGGTGAGATGCGATAGCGGCAACATACACCTTCAAGGTGGACGGGGACAGTCTCCCCTCCAACCTCTCCTGTAGGAACAGGAGCACAGACCTAACTGCGCACCTCTGCGGGTCTTCTGCCCGGGAAGAACACCAATTCACGAACAGACGCCATTTCAGGGCATAGAGTTGCCTGGTAGAAGGGGCTCTGGCTTGGTTGATCGTGGCTACGACCGTGGGTGGTAGCCCAGCTAGATCTTCCGCATCCCGTCCAGGGGCCAGACGTGGAGGTTCCAGAGGTCTGGGTGCGGATGCCAGAGCGTGCCCCGTCCCTGAGAAAGAAGGTCCTTCCTCAGGGGAATTCGCCAGGGAGGGGCTGTCGCGAGGAGTATGAGGTCCGAGAACCAGGCCCGGGTGGGCCAGTAAGGAGCCACGAGAGTGACTTGCTCCTCGTCCTCCCTGACCTTGCACAGCACCTGTGCAAGAAGGCTCACTGGGGGGAATGCATACTTGCGCAGCCCCACCGGCCAGCTGTGTGCCAGTGCATCTGCCCCTAGGGGAGCCTCTGAGCGGGCGTACCAGAGCGGGCAGTGGGAGGTCTCTCGGGAGGCAAACAGGTCTACCTGGGCCTTGCCGAACCGTTCCCAAATCAGCTGAACCGAGTGGGGGTGAAGCCTCCACTCTCCTCCAGGCAAGCGTTGTCGTGACAGCGCGTCCGCCATCACATTGAGGTTGCCGGGGATGTGAGTGGCACGCAGTGACCTGAGTCGGTGCTGGCTCCAAAGGAGGAGACGACGAGCGAGTTGCGACATGTGGCGGGAGCGTACGCCACCTTGGCGATTTATGTATGCGACCGCAGTGGTGCTGTCCGACCTGACCAGGACATGTTCGTCTCGAATTAACGGGAGAAACTGCCGCAGGGCTAGAAGGACGGTCAACAACTCGAGGCAATTGATGTGCCAACGCAGCTGGGCCCTTTTCCAACGGCCTGAGGCTGCGTGCCCATTGCAGACGGCGCCCCAACCCGATCTGGAGGCATCGGTCGTGACCAGGACGCGTCTGGACACCTGCTGTAGGGGTACTCCAGCCCGTAAGAAACAGAGGTCTGTCCAGGGGTTGAATGCTTTGCGGCAGGCGGGGGTGATCGTTACCCGGTGCGTGCCGTGGCGCCATGCTCGTCTCGGGACTCGGGTCTGAAGCCAGTGTTGGAGCGGTCTCATATGCATCAACCCCAGCGGCGCGACCGCCGCGGAGGATGCCATATGCCCCAGGAGCCTCTGGAAAAGTTTTAAGGGGACCGCTGTGCCCGGCCTGAAGGCAGCGAGGCAGTTCAACACTGACTGGGCGCGCTCGTTGGTGAGACGCGCCGTCATTGAGACCGAGTCAAACTCCATCCCGAGAAAAGAGATGCTCTGAACTGGAGTGAGCTTGCTCTTTTCCCAGTTGACCTGAAGCCCCAAGCGGCTGAGGTGCCTGAGCACCTGGTCTCTGTGAGCGCATAGTGATTCTTGCGAGTGGGCCAGAATGAGCCAGTCGTTGAGGTAGTTGAGTATGCGGATGCCGGCTACTCGGAGCGGGGCAAGAGCTGCCTCTGCGACTTTCGTGAAGACGCGAGGGGACAGAGACAGGCCGAAGGGGAGGACTTTGTACTGATACGCCTGACCATCGAACGCAAACCACAGGAAGGGGCGGTGTCGAGGCAGGATGGAGACGTGAAAGTATGCGTCCTTCAGGTCTACCGCTGCGAACCAATCTAGATGCCGGACGCAGGTTAGAATGTACTTCTGCGTGAGCATTTTGAACGGGAGTTTGTGCAACGCTTGGTTGAGAACTCGCAGATCCAAGATTGGTCGTAAGCCGCCGCCTTTCTTGGGCATGATGAAGTACGGGCTGTAGAAACCCTCCTTCATCTCATTGGAGGGACAGGCTCTATCGCGTCTTTGGCCAGAAGAGTCGCGATTTCCGCGCGCAGGGACTGGGCGTGTTCGCCGTGTACTGCGGAGAAGCGGACGCCCATGAAGGGGGGCGGGGGCCTAGCAAACTGAATTGCGTAACCGAGTCGGATGGTCTGGGCCAGCCAGCGAGACGGGTTGGGAAGTGAAAGCCACATGTCCAACCTCTGCGCTAGGGGCACCAAGGGGACGATTAATTTTGACATGCCCGGCGGGGCTTTGCAGCGGGGCAGAGCAGGTAGGGCAGCGTTGGGCGGCGACAGGGCGATCCGCAGCTGAGGTGCTGAGAAAAGACTCAAAGCACTTACCTTGCTCCGCACGCCCGGCAGGGGGCGGGTTAGCGACTGAGGAGGAGGTCCTGGGTAGGCGTCCTCTGGACTCGTCAGAACCGGCCGGCCGGCCGGGGAACAGTCGTGGGGCTGAAGACGGGTGGTCCATGTCCAGGGGGCCAGGACTGCTGAGATCTGTGGGCAGAGCGCCATGAGAACGGTGTTTGCGGGCCAGGTGACCCAGAGACATAGGAAATAGCTCTTTTATTGAGAATGTGGGTACCGCACCCCCATCTAAGGGGGGGCGGCAAATTAAATTGTTTAACAACAAAAGATTCTCCTCCCGGCCCTCCACCGGGGGACGGAGCGGTCTTACCACCTCCGGAGCTAACGTCTGTGTCACTGGGTCGTCCGTCTCAGGACCGCCTGGGAGCCTTACAGGTCCTCGAGGGAGTCCGGGAGACGGGGGGCGTCTGCTTCCTGCGGTGTGCTCGACGCCGGGGCTGAGAGCTGGGCCCGGGTTGAGGCGGAGCAGGTTTCTTAGCCGCAGGGGGACGCCCTCGGCGAGCAGACGGGGCAGTGGCCTTGGCGGCAGGTTTGCGGCGAGGCAGGATATGTGAGATGGCCTCCGTCTGCTTCTTCACCGCGGAGAACTGTTGGGCGAAGTCCTCGATGGTGTCGCCGAAGAGGCCAAGCTGGGAGACAGGGGCGTCGAGGAAGCAAACTTTGTCGGCCTCGCGCATCTCGACCAGGTTGAGCCAAAGTTGACGTTCCTGGACCACAGGGGTGGCCATCGCCTGTCCGAGTGCCTGCGCGGTGACCTTCGTGGCTCTGAGGGCGAGGTCGGTCGCTGAGCGCAGTTCCTGCAGCACATCAGGATAGGCAAACCGGCCCGGAGGCGAGTCGCCGTTACCTCGAGACTGGACGGAGGTCAGCGAGGGTGTCGGGGGGCGGGTGGTCCGATGGGGCGTACCCGGCGGAGCTGCACCCGCTGCCCTCCCCAAATCGCCTCCAGCGCCAACCGCATCGTCCTCAATCCCGTGGAAAGAAGGAGCGATACGGGGGGCGGCAGGAGTGGCGTGCTTTCTTTTGAAAGCGAGCCGTGACCGCAACGCTGCCACGGTCATATTCTCGCAATGAGAACATGAACCGTCCACAGACGCTGCCTCGGTGTGATCGGCGGCCCGGGCAAGCATGTCGGACATCTGCGCATCCGCCTCAACCTGGGCGTGCTGGCCCGAAGGCGGCAGCCCAGGGGAGGAGTCAGCGTCAGACACCGCGCTCTCCGATGGAGCGGCGAGCTCATCAGCTTCGAGCTCTAGAGGATAGGCAAACCGGCCCGGAGGCGAGTCGCCGTTACCTCGAGACTGGACGGAGGTCAGCGAGCGTGTCGGGGGGCGGGTGGTCCGAGGGGGCGTACCCGGCGGAGCTGCACCCGCTGCCCTCCCCAAATCGCCTCCAGCGCCAACTGCATCGTCCTCAATCCCGTGGAAAGAAGGAGCGATACGGGGGGTGGCAGGAGTGGCGTGCTTTCTGTTGAAAGCGAGCCGCGACCGCAACGCTGCCACGGTCATATTCTCGCAATGAGAACATGAACCGTCCACAGACGCTGCCTCGGTGTGATCGCCGCCCAGACACACGAGACAGCGCCTGTGGCCGCCAGAAGCAGAGAGCACTCTACCGCATCCAGGAACTACACAGGGTTTGAATGGCATCTTTATAAAGACGCGCCCTGAAAAGGGCGTTCAACACCACTGTGTATTGCTCTTTTAGAGAAATAAACTCTTTATGAGAAAATTGCTCTTAATAAACTTTTAAACACTGCGCTGTCGAAGCGCTCAGGGGCAAACTGCACGCCAGCAGAGAAGAGAAAAGCCGCTGAATGTGCGCCGTCAATCCAACAGCAGCAGCGCGTCAGAGGATCAGAAGCAGGGTAAGATGTGTGTAGCACAGCAGACAGCATTCACACGACCATCGGCTCCGAAGAAAATTACTGAATGAACGAGCGTATTTCTCTCGCCTTTATATCCGTATCCGGAGGCGGAGTATGCAAATACTGTTCGCCAACTCTTATTGGCCTTTTTTCATAGATCAGAGGTATCTTTCGGCGCTCAAGAGAGACCCCTAGTGTCGCTTCTTCGACACGACGTCAAAGTGAGCGACAGACGGGGAACTAATTTTAATGTGTAAACCTAATGATGATCAGTCTGCTTAGACCAAGTACAAATGGAGAACATTAAAAACATGTGCTACTCTACATTTCCGCATATTTGCTGTTGTATTTCTGCTATCAGTACGCTCAGATGGTCTTACAAGGATAGTACACACAACAATAAAAATGTTATTACTATTTACACACCTTCTAAACCGTATTAAATTTGTATTTCCATGGAACACAAAATAATATTTTTACAGAGATTAACGCTGCTCTTGTGATACTGTGATCAGGGGCTGTCAAGCTTCAAAAAGGACAAAAAGCACCATAAAAGAGTTCCATAAAATATGTGTACTACATTCCCCATTACATTGCAAAGTTTTTTTGTTTTTTTTTGCAATGCATATTTATGCAAATTGTTTGAATATGTACATACACAAACAAGACTTACAGATGAGCGCTATGGTGAAAGAGAAGTTTTTCAGAAAATAATTTTCATTTAGATCTGTTTTACGACCAGAAAACGTTGTACATCTGCCATATTGACTGCTTTCGTGGTGCTTTTTTGTCCTATTTGAAGTATGACCAGCCCCTAGTCACTTATAAGAGTGTTATAGATTTTCACTGATAGGTCACTGATAGTAGCAAAAGCAGCAATAATAAATAATGAAGCAAAAACAGATATAACAAACAAAAAGCTTCTCAGAGAGCCTAAAGCTGTGTCTGCCTCCTCCTGGCGCAGTGCTTGCAGGTTCACTACTTGGTCCCTGAAAGGGGTCATTGGAACCTTTTGCACATAGCCCGGTTGAGGTCTTAGTATGATATAGGCATCTGTCGGACTGAACTCCAGGCAAGTGTCGCTGACAGAGAACGCTTGCAGGCCTCCAACCCTCTTAATGGAAGCTAAGGGAGTTCTCTGAAGTCCCTTAAGGACCACGGAGAGATCCAATGAGGGGAACAGGCATGTCCTGGGAGGATTCATCCTCCGGGTGCCTATTAGAAACCTGACAATCGTGCTTCCCTAGGGAATTGCCGTCCACTGCGTCATGGTGGGCCACTATAGCAGCTACATACACCTTTAAGGTGGAGGGGGACAGCCGCCCCTCCAGCTTTTCCTGCAGGAATGAGAGCACTGACCCTACTGCGCACCTCTAGGGTCACTTTAGGGTGTAAATCTGCCTGGTAGAGGGAGCTCTGGCTTGGGTGATCGTGTCTAAGACAGCTGGTGGTAGACCACTTAGATCTTCTGCATCCCATCCAGTGGCCAGACATGGAGGTTCCAGAAGTCTAGGCGCAGATGCCAGAGGGTGCCCCGTCCCTGATAAAGAAGGTCTTTCCTCAGGGGAATTTGCCATGGAGGTACTGTCGCGAGGAGCATAAGATCCGAGAACCAATTCCAAATGGGCCAGTAAGGGGCCACTAGAATGACTTGTTCCTCGCCCTCCCTGACTTTGCACAGCACATGTGAAAGTAGGCTCACTGGGGGAAATGCATACTTGCACACCCCCCGGGGCCAGCTGTGTGCCAGCGCAACTGTCCAGAGGTGACTTGCCTCCAACCTGAGGGGAGTACCAGAGCAGGCAATGGCAGTTTTCTTGGGATGCAAACAGGTCTACCTGTGCTTTGCCATAAGGGTCCCAGATCAGCTGAACCACATGGGGGTGGAGCCGTCACGTTGAGGCTGCCCGGGATATGAGTGGAGTGCAGCAACCTCAGTCAATGCTGACTCCAAAGGAGGAGATGGCGAGCAAGTTGTGACGAGAGCATATGCCACTTGGCAATTTATGTAAGCTACCGTCGTGGTGCTGTCTGAACGGATCAAGATGTGCTTGCCTCGGATCATTGGGAGAAACCTCAGCAGGGAAAGAAATACAGCCAGCAACTCTAGGCAGTTGATGTGCCAACGTAACCGCGGGCCTGTCCAGGAACTGGCGGCTGCGTGCTCATTGCACATGGCGCCCTAACCCTGTTTGGAGGCATCTGTGGTGACCATGATACATCTGGACACCTGCTGTAGGGGGACTCCTGTCCGCAGAAAACAGAGGTCTGTCCAAGGTTTGATTAACTGAGGGCAGAGAGAGGTGAAGATCACATGATTCGTGCCGTGGCGCCATGCCATCTCGTGACTCAAGTCCGAAGACCATGCTGAAGTGGTCACATATGCATCAACCCTAGTGCCGCGACCGCGGCTGAGGATGCCATATTCCCCAGTAGACTCTGGAACTGTTTTAGAGGGACCGTGGTGTCTATTTTGAATGACTAAAGGTAATTCAGCACTGACTACGCATGCTCATTTGTGAGGCGCGCTATCATTGAGACTGAGTCTAACTCCATGACGAGAAAAGAGATGCTCTGCCTGAGCACCTGGTCCCTGTGAGCGAACAGTGCCTCTCGAGAGTGAGCTAAGATCATAAGCCAGTCGTCGATGTGGTTGAGTATGCGGATGCCCACTTCCCTTAGCGGGGCAAGGGTGGCCTCTGCAACCTTCGTGAAGATGCAAGGGGACAGGGACAGGCCAAAGGGGAGGACCTTGTACTGGTATGCTCGGCCCTCGAATGCGAACCATAGAAAGGGTCAGTGTTGGGGCAAAATTTAAATGTGGAAGTATGCATCCTTCAGGTCTACTGCTGCGAACCAATCTTGATGCCGTGAGGATCTTGAACGGGAGTTTGTGCAAAGCCCGGTTGAGAAATCGCTGGTCCAAGATTGGCCTCAACCCACCTCCTTTTTTTGGGTACGATGAAGAGCTGTAGAAATCCTTCTTTATCTCAGCTGGAGGGACAGGCTCTATCGCGTCCTTGTGTAGAAGGGTTGCGATTTCCGGCCTGAGGGTGCTGGCGTTCTCGCTGTGCACCGAAGTGAAGCGGATACTGCTGAATCGGGGCGAGCGCCTGGCGAACTGAATTGCGCAGCCGAGTCTGATGGTCCTGGCCAGTGCGATGAGTTGGAAAGTGTAAGTGATGCATCCAAGCTCCGAGTTGGGGGCACTAACGGAGCAAGTACCACATTTCACATACCTGGTGGGGCTTTGCAGTGGTGGGGTGCAGGTATTGTTGCGTCGGCAGGCAAAGTTGCGTCCTGGGGCATATGTGCTGAGAAAAGACTTAAAGCACATACCTTGCTCCACGTACCCGGCAGGGGACAGGTTAGTGACTGAGGAGGAGGTCCTAGTGAGTCGTCCTCTGGACTTGTCAAAACTGGCCGGCCGGGGGTGTGGATGTGGTACAGTTGTGGATGTGTAGGTGAAAGATCTAAGTCCATAGTGCCACTTTGACTGTAAGAGTTTGATGCCGGGGCACCGTGAGAGCTAGGTGAGTGAGATCTATGTGAGTCAAGGAGTGAGGAAGCTGTTCTTTTTGGTACCACAGCCCAGTCGGGGTGTGGGAAAAGGTTTCCCTGCCGGCCCTCCACTAATGTGTAAACTCTTTTAGAGGAAATATACTCTTTTAGAAAACACTGTCAAAGCGCCCAAGGGCGTGGACTGCACTGGCGTGCAGAGAAGGGAGAAAGCCACTGGTTATGTGCTGTAGGATCCAACAGCAATGCTCTTAGAGGTGAGTGGAACAGCAGTGAGTGTCTCAGCTCACTGATCACACAACCACTTGGCTCTGAAGAAAGAATCTGACTGAACAGATGCACGATCCCCGCCTTTTATACTCATATGTCCGGGGGGGCGGGACATGCAAATTCTGTACACCAATTTGGCATTGGCCCTTTTCATATTCAGAAGAAAGCGCCTCTCAAAAGAAGCGCCTTGTGATACTACAATCGGCACAACATCGGATGAGTGACAGAAGGGGAACAATAACATGCACATGTACTTGCTACTGATTTACACAAGCATAACATGCTCCTGGATTAACATTGTGTGTTGTTCCTTTAATAACATTCATATTAATCAGTCATTGCCTTCTGACAGAGTAAAGGGTATGGTCAGGATTAGAGCTATGTCTGAATGATAGAAATGTTGTTTCAGGGAAAGAACATCTTATACTTGTGAAAATCACATTGAGTATGGATCATAAAAGATGCACACGTCAAGTTGTGGGAGGGGCTTTGGTTCCTTATGTCCTTGTTACATGCTCACCCAATGTGACGTCCCTCTAAAATTGTGGATTTAAATGAGGCAAGAGCTGCAAATTGTGTCAGCCCAGTGCCTGCTGTCTATCTGTCTTGCTCTCTCTCTCACCTGCTGTCTGTCCGATGCTTGTCTGCAGTGGGTGGCATCAGGTTGAGGAATAGACACAATGATGAGACAAGATCCATGTCAGTGGGGTGGGGCTGAAATGCTCGCAGCAAGGAGCACATAGCTCATCAAGAAACACATTTTGGCACAACAGTGACAATTAACCCTCATTACGGGAAACTCACACTTCTTAGTCTAATCAACTTTGCATGCACACGCGCACACACACACACACACACACACACACACACACACACACACACACATGTTGGTGCGGCTATCCTTATGAGGACTCTACATAGTCATAGTTATTTTTATACTGTATGAACCATAGATTCTATCCCCTAACCATAACCCTACCCCTTAACGTAACCCTCACCAAAAACAAAAACACAATGAAAAGTCTTTTGAAAGTTTTGGTGAAAACTATACCCCGAAATGTAAGGCATTTAACAGTGTATATTTTGTCATCTCTTATGCGTTAATGAGTGTTCGAGAGCACAATAAATTTCCTGACATGATTTTCTACTGTTGTAGCCCATCTGCCTAAAGGTTTGACATGTTGTGCATTCTGAGATGCTATGCTACTCACTACAATTGTACAGAGCAGTTGACCTCTTTCACCAACAAGGTGTTTCCATCTGCAGAACTGCCGCTCACTGGATGTTTTTGTTTTTGGCACCATTCAGAGTAAATTCTAGAGACTGCTGTGATTGAAACTTCCAGGAGATCAGCAGTTACAGAAATATTCAAAACAGCTCCGTCTGGCACTGTTTCAACCCAGATGGGAATAGATATCTAGGGATATGTGTGGAGGTAACACTTAAAGTTTTAAGCTCTGAATATAATTTCTACACACTCTATATGACAGTTAACCATGGCAGGAAAAAAACAAATATCATACAATCAAAATTGTGAACAATCCAGAACTATATACAATAGTAAAGAAAATCAGAAATTCACCAATTTAGAAACTTAAACAATCAAAAATCATTGGGAAGACGAGAGCGTGAATGTTGCCAAAGAAAATACAAAATAAAACAAAACCGTTCTGACTAAGATGCTCTTTTTGAAATCTAAACTGACTACTGAAATAAAAGTGAAAAATAAAAGCATCTTCAGCGTTAGCTAATGCCTTAGCTAAGCTACTCTAACTAACCATAACACAAAACCAACAGTGAGAGGCAAACTCTCCTAATCCTAGTGTGTCTAATACATTAGTCGAAAACTCTTACGTGGTATGTCACGTGGCCTTCTTACATGCTCTCTCCTTCCCAGCCTATTAACTACAACACAGTCGAGTTGGTAATGAGAGCAATACAGGTATCAAACATACACACATACACACACACAGACACACTCAAGTCACGTTTATCTCCGAGTACCAAATCACTCGTTACATTAAACAAGTTCACAAACAGCATGAACCACATAACCAAAACAGTCCAACACACAAGATCAGCAAACATACACAAGCGAGCATGAGACACAATGCAAACAAGACTGGGAAAAATTATTTCGCCTTTAACTACCACAGATGGAATTGGATTGGCTGAGAAGAACCGGAAATTAAGTCAGCGGATTTTAATGAGTGACAGGAGCATGAACCAAAGAAAATCTAAGAAAGACAACATCAATGAATACATAGGTACATAGACACACACACAAAATGTACTATTATGTCCTGTCATACGTAAAAGGCACCAACAATCATGCCACGGCCAAAATCACAGAAATCAAAATTTTCCCCATTGTGATGGATGATGTGAATATTAACTGAAGCTCCTGACCAGTATCTGCATTATTTTATGCATTGCATTGCTGCCACACGATTGGCTGATTAGAAGATTGCATGAATATGACCTGTAGGTGTACTGGTGTTCCTAATAAAGTGCAGAAATAAATTAAAGTGTCCTGTGGGCTTGGCATGATAATCACAACTTGTATGACTTGAGGCCTGTTGCACAAATCTAGTAGAATAAACTCAGAGTTTCAGAGTAAATTTTAGGTTGACAAAACCAGACAGAGCCAAACAGTTTAGATCAGTTTGGCGATCTCAAGACGCTTGCTACAAACGTTCTCTCTCAACTCTTAAAAATATGATACTGCTGTTTAATTACCATGGCCAAAATAAAAATTGTCTTTCAACAAACTTTTATCTTTTAAAAGTGACATGGCTTTATTTAGCCAAAGACAAGCAGCGATGAAGCACGGATAAAAACACTTGTGGGTCTTTTGCTCTTTTTTTCAGACATGTCAGTTATCTGTACATGAGTCATATCTGTACATTTATAACATCATCGATTTGGATACAATTAAACTGGAAATGAGCATAGGACGGTATTATTTATATAACCCGGACTAATAAAGGTATGTGATAATCGTGACAAGTTGTAATGAATGAAAAAGCACTATAATGTGAATTTATACTATATATTAATATGTATACACTAATGATAGTCAATAAACAACACATAATGAGATTATGAAGCCTAGGATGCTTTCTATGTATTATTCATGAGTTAAAAGCAGCTCTTACATTCATATAGAAGGGATAATCACAGATGTTTTGTAATATTAAGGAAAACAACACAAACATGTGTAACTTCTGAATGAGAAATGTTTCCGGTGATGTACTTGCCGGTCACACAAAAGACTCGTAAATCATTGATAAAATACATTTAAATGTCTGCGAAAGTCAAATTTGGCAATATTTGCGCAGACCTCAGACCTGAATACACCTTTTATGGGACTTGACATGATCAAAAGTGTTTTTGAGTGTTTTTTCATTCACCACCATTGTTTCCTCCATTGATAGTCACACAAAAAAAGAAAAAAGTGACATCACTGAAACAGGTCAATAACTTATACCACTGCCCTAGTGACCCCATAATTCTAAAAACCTCTAAAAGCCTAATGAGACATATGTGGTGCTGGTATAATCTGTTTGAATCGAGTGATAATATCTGTCATTCAGAGCTTGTTTGTGCCGTCTGGCAGAAATAAAATGCTTGCAGCCAACAAACACTATTTAAGAGGATTACGCCTCTAAATTTGTCCCAGCTGTCATCATTGAATGCACAAAAACCAGAGAATCTACTAAAGCAAGGGAGATTTCCATTCAAATATTTGCTATATCTCACACATAATCTTTGTCATACAGTGCTGAGACGTCAAATGCTATACAGAAGGGCCATCCATTAGCAATGAATGGGGCTGAGGTATGTGCTCTGCATGCTGCTGTGCAGTGTTTCTCTCTTCGGTTGTCCCTGTCGTGAGGTCACCACTTTGTCTCAGATCTGACTTGACCAACACATGTGTTAAAAAGACCTCTCAAAGAAACCAGCCAAGGGTACAGTTACTGTGAAAGATTTATGAACTTTTATTTCCCAAGAAAGCTGTGTGTGACTACAGCATGTATGGTAGCATATACAATGCAGTTCAAAAGTCCACATTGAAAATCTGGGATGCAAAATTTAATTTAAACCTAAAAATAAATTTGAACGCTTTAAGACAAATAATATGAAGTTAAAAATTTCATGACCTTTGTAGAAAAGGTCAGATTTTCATGCGTCCATTGACACAAGATGCTCCTTGGAACATTCTCTAATTATTCTTGGATAAAATGGATCATCAGGTTGTCCTTGACATACAAAATACTAAGACATTCTGAAATTCACAATCTTTTTTTCAATTCAAAATTTCACTCAAATTGTTATTCTAAAATAAATACACACACACATATATATATATATATATATATATATATATATATATATATATATAATAAAATTAGACAATAATCAAAACAAGTATTTTTTTTAGTTGACTTTTCCAAGGCTCTATATGTCGGGGGACATTTGCTGGCCGTGGCGGCACGTTGGGGGGAGGGGGGGTGGGGGGGGGTAAATGGGGGGGTTCACCCAGGGCACCATGCAAGCTAGAACCGCCACTGCATTTGAGCACTAGTTTCTGCGATTTTTAGAAAGTTTAGGAGGAAGCCAGCACAGAAGTGGGTTATACTAGTATGCCAAGAAGTCCTATAAAATTTGCATTACAGTTCAATCATGCTATGAGACAAAGTCGTTACAGCTTGTTTTTAATTTTCGTTAGACCTATAAATTCTTTATGATGAAAAATAGAAGATGACACAATAACTTGTACACAGAGTTGCCAACTGCCAAAGATGTTCTACGCACTTGGTTGAGTAAATATTTTATCAGATTGTACCCTGTGTCACTTTGGGTAACATCACAAGTGCATTTACACTCCACATGTAACAAGGCTTCAGTGTATTATCATCTGTTTTAATATCTGAATACATTGGTGTGGCGTCTGCAGGAGTGGAGAATGATATATTGTGAGCTGTAATTGGCACTTCAGTCAAAGAAAGATTTAGTGCAGGGCTACAGCTGAATAGATGGGTAATATAAAGTGGAGGGAAAAAGTCCTTGTGCAACCAGCTCTTGATTAGCATGTGAATGATGTATGGCATTCTGGTGTGAACCTGTTAGCTCTAATGTGTCATCAGCCTTACCTCAATAGAAGGGCCCATTTTGGTAAATTAAGCATAGCTGCTGCCCAGGCCTGTTTGGAAACCTTTGCTTTTGTAGAGCAGTGCACGCACTCAGGCCACAAAACTTGGCTAATTGAATTCCTCCACAGTCTTAATTAGAGGGAAAGTAATTAAAACAGATGTTTGCGCATGTGTGTGTGTGGGTCAGTGTGTGGCTGACAGCAATGCAGGAACAAAATGTATTCCCAAGGTGAGAGCCATTGCAGAGAGTCTCCATGCATAAAAATCAGCCTTGGTCAAAATTCAGAATTTATGAATGGGCTCCTTTCCAATTCAAGAGTGGGAATTTGAATTTAATTGGCCAAGCACCACAGGATGTTTAAGTGGAATTTAAACTGGAATGACAGAAGGAGGGATTCACTGAATTGCAATCACACCACAGAGGAATTTCAATTGTGCAACACATATTTTGCAACATAATTCATTAAGAATAATTATCCCCTTTTATTACCTTAAATGTAGATGACATGTTTTTTAAACTGATTAGATATTTTTCCAACCTGTTTTAATGACAAATAGTAATAACATTAATGTTATTGTGATTTTTACTAAGTTTAACCACTAACCAAAACCAAAACTTAACCATAAAGTTTAACCCTTGCCCAAACCTTAAACATAATCATGATTTTAATAGGAAAATAACTTTTGTATACCACAGAAGAAAGCATTGGGGTTTGGAACTAGACAATGGAAGTGTATTACAGGTTTATGACATCCAGTAATCATTTGTATTGCAAAAACAAATAG
Organism: Moxostoma hubbsi; assembly: GCA_032164185.1. Taxonomy (NCBI): domain Eukaryota; kingdom Metazoa; phylum Chordata; class Actinopteri; order Cypriniformes; family Catostomidae; genus Moxostoma; species Moxostoma hubbsi. Next base: position 12,519,145 of record JAVLUX010000014.1, on the reverse strand, counting down.
GAAATAAGTAAACAAATTTGTTCTCAGACACTTACTTACTTAAAATAAAGTGTTGGATATGAGGCTAGCTAAAATGTCATGCCTGCATTGTATCTATGTGAAAATCAGTTTGTTAACTGGTTGGTCTTTATGGAAATAAAAGTTGTACCTTTTCCTACTAGCCAAGTCATATGATATAATGATTTTGCCATCTCATACAAATTAGTAGTATTAGGAGTTTTCATGAGGCAGTAATAAAAAAAGTAAATAAAAAAAAAATCTGCCTTTTAATTAACTGATATGTAGAATACATGATTTCTAAACTGATTAGATTTTTTTCTCCAAAACTAAGTTAAATAATTTTAACAAAACCATAAATTTCGATTTCGATTTTCCTTACTACTCTGCATAAATGTCCATCACCTTGTTTTCAGATAACTCACAATAAATATAGTCTCAAAATCTGAATCAGTTGATTATTAGTGTCCCAGACCATGGTCTTTAAAAATAAATCACGGTCTATAAAATTAAAGTTTATTTATGAAATATAATAACATCTGTACAATACAGATTTCTGTAGGTGGCTTTTGAACATTGATTATTAATAAGACCATATATTTCTGGAAATACTTAATATATTGTGTGTATGATAATGTGTTTATGGGTAATAATTCATACTGAAAATTAATATAATTAAAAACTATACTTAGAGTACTTTGAAAATGTATTAATTTATTTGAATGTCATTCCATTTTAATTCTACTACAGATTCTTAAATTCAAATTAAACCTGTGGCAGCATAAGACATAGGTGACAGAAAATTTCCCATTGGATTTGTGTTTCTTTATCTAACACATGTATGCACCACACACACACACACACACACACACACACACACACACACACACACACACACACACACACACACACACTCATGTTGGTGCGGCTATCCTTATGAGGACAGACTTCAGATGTGCACATTATGCTCATGTAGACTGAGGGCCACTGTCTTACCCTTAACCCCTTAACCCCTACATGTCACAGAGTCATTAGCTTTTTCCCCTCTGTTATGGGGCGGCAAATGTCAGGGTGTGCATAAGGAGCCAGAAATATGCCTGCCAGGAGGAAATATGACAGTCCAAACAGACTTAAATTAATTTAGCTATTTAAAAATGCTCCAGTCTTTGCAATCTGTTTCTGTCCTTTGGTTCCTCCAAGTGAGTCAAGAAAGAATTTATGGCAAAAAGGACTTGAAAGATAGAAAGATTATAGGGGATGGCTCAATAAGGATCCAAGTATGTGATCTGAATCATTATGCTTCTCCTGATCATTGACGTGGTAAAATCCAAGACAAGAACTACAAAACAAGTTAAAGCTGAATACATGTAAGCTCTATTCTATCAGGAAAACTCGCAGACTTTAGTGAAATTTAAGATGACATTTATGTGATGAATATAAAACAGAAATGTAATGTCTCTCTTTGGCGTAAGCCCTGTCTGGCGGTCCGAAGAAGATGTACTCGGAACCGTCATATCCTGCCGGATATTGGAGGCAGGGGCGAGGAGCCTATCCCTGTGCAGGTTGGGACTCAACCTGTAGTGGTGGGGTGGTGGAGGTTGCCATGTTAGCACACTGAAACAGTAATGTGATAGATTGTGTGCAGATTAATAAAGCAATGGCTTATATGTGATTGACTAGGAGTTACCTAGCTAATGGTACGATGATTTACAGCTGCTAGTCTTCCCGCTAGAACAAAGCTGCCCTTACATTTCCAAAACCTAGTTAGACGCTTTCCAATGCAGCATTTTAAGGCATAATAAGTGTTCCCGACACAAAGACATTTTCATTGTAAATATACTTATAATCAATTTAGTACTGAGAATTATAGATGAAAATGGTTTAATAGTTGCTTACCGCAACTAGTTAGGATAAAAACTCTGATGAACATGAAAGCGATACCATTTATCATGTCATACATGGTTAGGGCACAGTGTTACATTGAACCTCATGCACTGCTTTAGCTTTGCATTCGCACAGCTGTTCCTTTTTAGTTCTTAGTCTCTGGGTGGTAACCTCTACTGGTGGGCATTGGCTGTCAAGTCTGGTTAATTAACACAGTAGATGAGACAATTAAATCAATATGTGAGTGGCAGAAACAATTCTACTCAATGATTGTATATCAGAGGGGAATGAATACAGCCATGAGAATTTCTGTTTAATTGTGTTTGCTTAATTAATTTTCTCCTATTTTTCAATCAGTCATACAGAGAGAGAGAGAGTGACTGAGAGGGATAGAGGATGCCAAAATGGGCAGTGCGGAATGTAGCAAATTTCATCTCTTAAATGCATCTAATGACTTTTCAAATCTGTGAAATGTGTATGCACCCCCCTCTCAATTATATAATTTCATCTTGTCTTCTTGAGGCTGTTGTAGAGTTAATTCTGATTATATAATCATTACCTCATTGGAATTGTCTGAAATCCATTGCCCGTAGTGAATAAAAGGACTGGGATAGTCAAAAATTTCCAACAAAAGAGGATGAGGAAGATGTACAGTAGGCCGCTAGTCATGCTTTTATTGCTTGTGATGGTTTGAGAATTGCCAGACTTGACTGCCTGTAAATGTCCTTTGGCCAATTTCTCAATGGGATGGATGTCAATGTCATTAGCTCAAAGCACAATTCTCTTGGTCAGGCCCCTGCTGATATCACAAGCAAACTTTTTAGAGCGATTATATGCAGTGCTTTGTTGAATTTTTACACTGATTTCCTGCCTAGCATTTCTCCAGCTCTGATTAAATGTGCAAAATTTCAGAAAAGCGCTTAAGCCATGAAAGGAATGTAATTTCCACAGGCTGTTGAAGCAAAATGTGTGTGTGTGTGCCTGTGGATATGTCAGTGTTTATGTGTGTGTGTTTGTTTACTTGACATTGTTTATGTACTCGTATTGATAATATTTATTGTGATTTTGTTTAGTTCTTTGATGAGGCCTAGTCCCTCTTAATAGAGCAGTCTTGTTTTCAATGGGAATTAAATCCCCTTTTGCATGCAAGTGTGTTTGTGAATACTTAATAAAAATGTCTCTGATGGTGTCAATATGCCACAACACAGTTGGGCCTCTTGTTCCGGAATTAACAGCACTGGTTTAAATGCTGGAGTAATGCCCAATTAATAAATTGATAAGTACTTTTTTATCTCAAAATTTGTTTGATTTATGAGAATTTTTTTTTTTAATAAAGGTGGAATCACTTTAAATTAACTTTAAATACCACTTTAAATTACTGTCAGCCAGGCAAATGTTGTTGTTTTTTGTTTTTTTAAATCACCACTTCAGATACAACTACAGTCCCAAATCAAAAATGTTATATTAATATACACTCACCTAAGGGACCGTTCGGTATTTATGGAAGGGGCCACCGGAGGAAAATAGGGGAGGGTCATGCCTTTTTTTTCTTTGTTGAGGGGAGGGTCATCCAACTTTTTTTTAGTCTAGGGGGAGGGTCACTCAACTTTTGTATTCATGAAAACAGCAAAATTTCAAAGTGGCTTGTTCGGTGCATATTTCCAATGTAGCTCCATGTAGCTCCCACAGTCCCCCCTCTCCATCGCTAGCAGATGGGTCTGACCCAACAAAAATCGCACCATCCCCCAACCCATTAATGCACAACACCTGATTCCACCCCAATAATCACATGTAGGCTATAATGAACAAAATTGATCACAACATTGTGAGGACGAAAGTACGGACCGCTAGCTGGAAGCACAAAAACTTAAAGGTTTCACTCCAGACGCTGTCGGGTGAGGAAACGTTAAAAAAAAATTGATTGTTTAGGTAAATTTGACAATCCAAAATTACGGGGAATCCAGAGAGTGTTGGAGGAGTTGCTGGTAACGTTACCCTATGAAGACAAGCCATGTGGTGTACTGGACATGGATTTTGCCTTCGAACTGTTTGCGTCATTTTTCGAGAGGCAGTCAGTCGAAATAGAATGGTTCCGGGACTGCATACTCAATCCCGAATATGGGATACCTGTTTTAATATATAGACAAACGGGCAAGCAGTGGATTGTATTGAATGACGGGTCGGCGTCAATGGAAACATTTTCCTGCAGCTAGCCAAAGACGAGGACGGAAAACATGACCAAGACATCGAGGACTTCAATATCGAAACGGTACGTACAGTTTGGGTTTTAAGCTGCATGTGTTTTGTTGGTTCTGGTGTAACATTGCGACTAGATCGCAGTATCACAGAACAGCAGAGTAGGCCTATTCCACACAGCCTGGACATAGTAGAAAACATTTTGAGCCAGAGCTGCGGCTGATTCTGTGTTTACATCGTACTCATCCAGGTTTGGTCAAAGTGAGAAAGATTGGAAGGGAACTGACAGCCTGACCCCCCAAAGGAATTGTAATATTTTAAGGTTTCACTTTCATTTGTCGATTTCCTGACACCAACATCCAGAAACCTATATATGAATGACGTGTACACTACAGCCTCAGTTTTCAGATATGATCAATGTGGTGAAGAATCAGTCATTTCTTTGAACAAATCAATGTATCCATGTATTTAAAACTCTTGGGGATCACATTTATTTTCATTTTAAGTGTGTGTGCGTGTCCGAGAGAGATAATTGTGTATTTTATTCCACATCAAAACTGACATGTTTTTACAATATTAACACAAAACGGATACAGATAGATTGTTTTTCCTCCTTTCATGCCCTGTCTGTGTTGACACCTTCACAGTTTTTCCTCTTCATTTAGTATAAAAGCAGCTCAGCAAATACAAAATAAAATACTTTCTATGCATAATAACATCATGAAATTGTTTCTAGAAATTCAAACATGACAGAAATGAGTGACACTGTGTGCTATTAAATCAGTGTGCCGTTTTACCCCTGTTCCAAGTATCACTGCCCATTACAATGTAAGTGTTACACTGCATTCATACAATACTCAATGTTGATATTGTTATTCTCTCCACTAGATTCACCGGCTTATTGAATCAATGACCAATGAATATGATTGATGGGTTGCCACTGCTCTGTTAGTCTGTGCTGGAAAAATGCATGGCATGACTACCATGAGAGCGAGACAACTCTTGCAGGATCTTGAGGAACGACTGGACAAGTGGGATGCCAGCAGATCAGCTGCAGAGGTCTTTGTCTCCCAGAGGCTTGATCACCGCATAGAGAACCTGGATGCCAGGGTTAAAGCTTTGACGGAGCAGATACAAGTAGCTTCCATAAGATGGACTCCAGAAAGGGTTGGTGATCTCGTAGAAGGCTGGCAGGATCTCGTTGTTAAAACGGGTCTTTGCTGCCTTGGGGTGGGGAACCCATCCCAAAGAGAGCTTCCTCTTTTCAGAGAGCTGTGAAAAGAGTAGATCAAATAATTTAAATTTAAATTATCTAAAAACTATCTTTTTTTTAATTGCTTTTTTGGGGAACAGCAATACAGCATTTCTTGTTAAATTCTACATTCTATATTATCCAAACATTGCAACAGGAAACCAAATGAGGGATTTTTGGAATTGTTACATTGTCACAATGAAAAAGTTTTCATGTCCATATTCAACAAGATGCTCAATGGGAAAACTAGTCCAGTTGCCATATAGCAACAGAGCATAGGCCACATAGCTGTTTTGAAAATAAACATTCCATGTAGGCACTTTACATTCACTACTATAGAGTTTTGAAAAAATAATATTAATTAAATGAAATAAACAGCTTTATTTTTTCAGCTACAGGAGATGTACAACTAGCATGCAAGAAAGAAATGTATGAACAATATAAATAATAAAACGCTATATACACTTCACTGTATAAATTATACATTGGCAGGACCCTTTTTAATGCACATTTGGTATAGGCCTACTAGGCAAAATGAAAGCAACACGATTTTGGAGTTGCATTCTTTGATAATGCAACCCTATCATCACTGACATGAAGCTGGAATGTAGCTGACTAGTTCAAAGGTTTCACGTTGCCTAGCAACAATTCTTTTAAAGCTTCAAACCAACAGCAGAAACGCTAGTAACATAAGCCATGTCAAATGTAGACAATTCATACCTGGTCGAATTTATGGCAACTTTCAAATTTCTGACCCAACTCGGTCTCTGGGACTTGAAGGTGGTGTACTGGTGTGCATCCACAGTAGCTGCAGGCATTGCCCTGTGCTGGCAGGTCGTAATCCTCGCATTCTTCACACTTCAGGCACCTACCCCTCTGCACACCACGTTTATCCTTCATTTCTTTTTTCCTTGAAGGGTATGGGGAGTAAAATAATTGCCTGAGCCTCGCGGTGTGGGTTTCGAGTGGTGAGAGTGCGCGCGACCCTCGGGTGAGTCGCGAGAATTAAATAATGGGTCGCCAGTGATTTAAGAATTTTTTTTTTTTTTTAAATCTGTTTTCATATTAATATTATTGATGATATCAACTTTGAGTAAAATTACACTGAAAAATCTTTCAAATACATGTAAAATAAATACTCCACATGTCACATGACCCACGTACACTCAATCAGTGGTCGCTCTAGAAAAAAGTTTGAAAACCATTGAGAGGGCACTAGCAGCAAAGAGCGAATGTGATTTCTGGCGCCATTACGTAGGCAACTCTTCAAATATCCTTTCGGTCCCGGTGATTTGAAATTGTGCAAACAACAGCTTTTTCGTCTGAGAAATGGAGTTTTGGATAATGTTCAGCTTCGGCAGCTTTAAGGTAATACCTATATGCTAAAATATATATTGACTGAGGAAGCCTAGTGACGAGTCCATAGCAACCAGTAAATGTGTTGAATTTGTTATACCCACCACTGTTACTGTGCTTTGTTGAATGGTCTCATTGTTATATTTCATGTGAATGACTAGTTAACGTTAGACGAGTAGTATGCAGGAAGTGTTGCTTATTGTGTTTCCACAACAATGTGAGTAAATCTACTGAAATGGCCACCATAAACGTGGAGTCTGATGTGTAACGTACATACGCATAGGTTTGTCGTTTGTCATAACGTTTAGTTGTAAAAAAAACAATGGCTTCTGAACATCTTTACCAAGCGCAAATGAATACAGAACTCAATAAATTAATCGGGGAGGGTCATGCATTTTTTCACAATCATTTTGGAGGGTCATAGAAAAAATTATTGCTGGCGAAGGGAGGGTCAAGTCTTTTTTGACAACAGATCTCAAAACTCCTCTGGTGGCCCCTTAAATAAATAACGAACAGTCCCTAAAGGATTATTAGGAACACCATACTAATACTGTGTTTGACCCCCTTTCGCCTTCAGAACTGCCTTAATTCTACGTGGCATTGATTCAACAAGGTGCTGAAAGCATTCTTTAGAAATGTTGGCCCATATTGAGAGGATAGCATCTTGCAGTTGATGGAGATTTGTGGGATGCACATCCAGGGCACAAAGCTTCCGTTCCACCACATCCCAAAGATGCTCTATTGGGTTGAGATCTGGTGACTGTGGGGGCCATTTTAGTACAGTGAACTCATTGTCATGTTCAAGAAACCAATTTGAAATGATTCGAGCTTTGTGACATGGTGCATTATCCTGCTGGAAGTAGCCATCAGAGGATGGGTACATGGTGGCCATAAAGGGATGGACATGGTCAGAAACAATGCTCAGGTAGGCCGTGGCATTTAAACGATGCCCAATTGGCACTAAGGGGCCTAAAGTGTGCCAAGAAAACATCCCCCACACCATTACACCACCACCACCAGCCTGCACAGTGGTAACAAGGCATGATGGATCCATGTTCTCATTCTGTTTACGCCAAATTCTGACTCTACCATCTGAATGTCTTAACAGAAATCGAGACTCTTCAGACCAGGCAACATTTTTCCTGTCTTCAACTGTCCAATTTTGGTGAGCTCTTGCAAATTGTAGCCTCTTTTTCCTATTTGTAGTGGAGATGAGTGGTACCCGGTGGGGTCTTCTGTTGTTGTAGCCCATCCGCCTCAAGGTTGTGCGTGTTGTGGCTTCACAAATGCTTTGCTGCATACCTTGGTTGTAACGAGTGGTTATTTCAGTCAAAGTTGCTCTTCTATCAGCTTGAATCAGTCAGCCCATTCTCCTCTGACCTCTAGCATCAACAAGGCATTTTCGCCCACAGGACTGCCGCATACTGGATGTTTTTCCCTTTTCACACCATTCTTTGTAAACCCTAGAAATGGTTGTGCGTGAAAATCCCAGTAACTGAGCAGATTGTGAAATACTCAGACTGGCCCATCTGGCACCAACAACCATGCCACGCTCAAAATTGCTTAAATCACCTTTCTTTCCCATTCTGACATTCAGTTTGGAGTTCAGGAGATTGTCTTGACCAGGACCACACCCCTAAATGCATTGAAGCAACTGCCATGTGATTGGTTGATTAGATAATTGCATTAATGAGAAACTGAACAGGTGTTCCTAATAATCCTTTAGGTGAGTGTATATACAGGGTTGGGATGGTTACTTTTGAAATGTATTCCACAACAGATTACAGAATACATGCTGTAAAATGTCATTTTTAACGTATTCCGTTAGATTACTCAAGGTCAGTAACGTATTCAAAATACTTTGGATTACTTCTTCAGCACTGGTAGATTTTTTAAACTTTTTTGACTATAAAAACTCTGACAAAATACACATGTTAAAAATACATTCTCTGAAAAACCTAAATATCTTATGCAGTGTTGTTTCTAAAACAAGATAAATCAAATTTATCTTGTTTTAAGGTTTTTTGTATATTTTTACAGGACAAAAATATATATTTTTTTTAATCAGGAATACGATTTTTGCCCTAATATCAAAGGTCTTACTAGAAAATGAACGTTCATTTTCTTGATAAAAAAAAAAAAAAATATATATGAAAAATACGTCAAGTCAAGTAAAGTGTTTTTTATTGTCGTTTCAACCATATACAGTTAGTACAGTATGTGCCTTGGAACGTGCATGTAAAATAGCTAGAAATAGCATTTTAGCTTAGCGTAAATTTGACAATTTACACAAGGTTTATTTCTGTTTCTTCTGCTCCTAACTTACTTCTCTGTCTACTCGTATGAATGTAGCACATCATAAGAAAGTGTTTCACCGCTGTTCAAATGCACTTTGGATCTCATCATTTATATGTACAAATCTGAAAGGACTAAATATCTATCTATCTATCTATCTATCTATCTATCTATCTATCTATCTATCTATCTATCTATCTATCTATCTATCTTACTAGATATGCAGTAGAAATATGATGCATGTATGATTATTTTCTGTGCAGCAAAATTCATCATTATTTTGTCATTAATTCCAAACCATTATATTCTGCCAACTACAGTTGGGTGGACCATAGATTATTCAAGTAGACCAGTGCGACTCTGGCCCTTACATGACCTCACCTAATGGATCTGTGGAATTTAGGCTCCAGAAACTTGGCTTGTCCCACATAAATCATTTACACCACCATAGTGAATGAATGAAATTAACACAATTCTCATTTTAGATATAAAGCAATGTTAGTCATTAATAACAGTGAGCTTGCACTTTAAAAAAGGACATTCAACAGGATCAGTGCCCTAGGCCTTGCGTTTTAACACTGACCTTTAAAGTGAGAGACAACAACACCTTTTTCTATCGCAAGCTCCCATCAAGTGGATAGAATCAGAGCAGCATCCCACAACACAACCTTTGCATATTCATGACTGCACATATTGATTTATTATTCTGTGTAAACTTGGCACTGTTCCAGAAAAAAGAACATGCCAATGCATGTGTTCATGCAAAATAACTTTGGTATATTGAGTGCAACACATGGATGTTTTTCAGAGCAGCGGAAAACAGACTTGACACCTTTGAAGTCAGTTGTTCACCACTAGTCCTCACTAAAGGAGTGAATAAGAGGCACAAGACAAGACCTTTTCTAGTCTCTCTCTCTCTCTCTCTCTTTCTCTCTCTCTCTCTGTCTCTCTCAATCTCTCTCTCTCTCTCTCTCTCTCTCTCTCTCTCTCACACACACACACACACACACACGCTTTCGCATTGATGCGGCTATCCGACTCTCCATAGACATAATGATTTTTATACAGTATGAACTATAGATTCTGTCCCCTAACCCTACACCTAAACCTAACACTCACAAAAACACGTTCTGCATTTTTACATAAAAAAAAAAAAAATGTTTATTATGTTTTTTAAGCGATTTGAATTATGGGGACACTAGAAATGTCCTTAAAAAACACATTGATAGTATAATACCCTTGTAATTACCAGTTTGTAACCTAAAGAAATTACAGCATAAACCATTCAAACCCGCCCACACACACAGAACAAGACTTGACAGGGTCTGCGCTCATTTGCCTGTAAAACATTTTTAAGGTGAGCCCATTCTCTTTGTCCATGTTAATGTCTCACCAAGGTCTCGTATAGGCAGCGGCCATTAATGCAGAGCACAGCGGCTTCTTGGTTACGCCCTGTACGCTAAACAGCACAACACGGGCATCAAGGCGAAAACCTGTGTTGCCTTTTGCCCATTTGTCTGTCAGTCAAAAGCCTTACTTTACTGATCTCAGATCTGGTGGCATGTCGTGGCGCATGCTCCAGGAAAACACATGGGGCATTCCATATAGCCTCTGTTCCAAGAGCCGCCTGTCTTCCTTCTCTATTAACTATGCCATTGGCTTTTCGGGAGGTAGAGAAATGTCCCAAACCCTATTAGATCCCATCAAATTTATTTTCATTTGACCACTCATTAAGCTTTTCCCTCAGGCAAGCATTGTTCTCTATCTATCTAATCAACTGTCTTGAGTCCTATGCCCAGGCCTCAGCCTGTCTCTGCAGCAAACAAGAGATTTGTTAATGACAGTCTTGCGGGGCACAGACTCAAGCATGCAGGCGCTAAAATCTGCCTGGCATTACCAGAAATCAAACCAAATGCCTCACTCCCCACCTTCTTCGTCTTTTATCCAGTCAGACAAATCTTTCCTGACAGAGATTGGCTTTTGAAGTCATTAACAAGCATTACAGATCCTCTAAGTAAAGAAGGAATGGCAATGATTAAAATGATTATACCAAGGTCTTATATGGAGATCATCAAACCATTGCTCCTACGTCACCAAGAATACCTGCAATTAGAGCTGGGAACCGTAAACTTCTTATTCAGAACAGTTAGTTAAAAAAATTATAATTTCAGAACAGAATTATTTTTCATGACTTTCGATTCTGTTAATGGTTCTTGAACGTGCATTTTTTATGCTGATTCGAATGCAGAACTCTCTTACTAAAATACTCAGACAGGGTGTCCTGCACTACCATTCACCTGCACTGCAACACCACTACTGAATCAACAGCATGAAACATACAGTGCTACCGGTGTAGTACAAAAGAAGGAATAAACTGATTACAATTACAAGAAATTATTCTCATGAGCTGGTTCTTTTGAATTTATTTTGAATGTGACCAGTGTAGTCGGATTCTAAATCTCCTGACTCTTACGATCTGGTTTGTTTGAATATACAGTGCAAAACACCCTTTTAAAAACACAAAGAGGTCATTGTACTATAAAGCACACTGTTAGTTTCAGAGCTCAGAACTTCCTCCTCACTGCAAAAAGAGCATTAATTGAAACTAAGCTGCCAAAACAACTCGTTCTCTATTTCCTCCACATTGTTATGTCACACTGTAGTTGACAGTTACATCTGACCACCTCCAAAACAACACATCATTGCTTGCTTAATCTTTAATCACTTCCGTAGCCCAACGTGAGCAGTGAAATGGCAAGTAGAGAAAGCAAGGAACAAACAGGAACACAGAGACAATCATAACAGTGGGCATTCAATGTAAAGTATTGAAGGAGACCAAAACAGAGCGTTTCTGACAAGAAGGTCAGAATGAGGGTGGAAAATTTTGTGCAAACAGCTTTACTTATAAAGTACTGTAAGTGAACCTTAATTAAAATATAAAAATAACAAGAAAAACGGCATGTCATGACTTGTGAGACAGAATAATTACTTCATGGTTGAATGTGGAAAGTTTCACATTATGAGTTTTTTTTTATAATTAGTAGTATTATATAAAAATGAATAAATACTGTAAACATACACTCACTAAGCACTTTATTAGTCAAGTCAAGTCAAGTGGTTTTTATTGTCGTTCAACCATATACAGTTAGTACAGTACACAGCAAAACGAGACAACGTTCCTCCAGGACCATGGTGCTACATAAATCAACATAGGACAAACACAGATCCACATCAGACTACACAGACTAAATAACATTTCTACAAGTAAGTACACATTTGTAATAGAGTAGTGCAAAAAGATGACACTTTCTAAAATGCTAAATGCTAAACATAACATACTATGAAATAGTGTTCTATGGACATAGCAGTTATTGAGGTAGCAGCCAGGTATAAAGTGACAATGAATTAAAGTGCAACTCTGGACATGTGCAAAAGTTGGATGGTGTACAGGTGTGTGTGTCAGTCCAGTCCCTGAGTATTGAGGAGTCTGATGGCTTGGGGGAAGAAGCTGTTACACAGTCTTGCCATGAGGGACTGAATGCTTCGGTACATCTTGCCAGATGGCAGGGGAGTGAAGAGTTTGTGTGAGGGGTGTGTGGGGTCATCCACAATGCTGGTTGCTTTGCGGATGCAGCGTTTTATGTAAATGTCTTTGATGGAGGGACTAGAGACCCCTATGATCTTCTCAGCTGTTCTCACTATCCTCTGCAGGGTTTTGCAATCCGAAACGGTGCAAGTCCCAAACCAGGCAGTGATGCAGCTGTCACGATTCCCATTGTCTGCCTTGTGTTTTTCCCTCACCTTCACTCCAAACTACGTTTCCCACAATTCCCGGCCCTAATCCCCACCTGCCTGTCATTCCCTCGTTCAGTTCTGTGTGTATTTAAACCCTGTTGTTTCCTCACTCTGTGTCGATCGTTAATGTTGAATGTATGTTTCCTGAGTTCCAGCCCGTGTTCCAGCCCGTTCTAGTTGTTTTATGTTTTCCTCTATTTACTTTCATTTTCCCATCGTGGACCATTTGTTTGTTCCAGTGTTTTTGTTGTCCTTTGCTCACTTAAATAAAGCTGCACCTAGATCCCCACTCCTCGTCTGCCGCCTCTTCGTTACAGCAGCTGCTCAGGATGCTCTCAATAGTCCCTCTATAGAATGTAGTGAGGATGGGGGGGTGGGAGATGTTCTTTTCTCAGCCTTCGAAGAAAGTAGAGACACTGCTGTGCTTTCTTGGTAATAGAGCTGGTGTTCCACCAGGTGAACACCAAGGAATTTGGTGCTCTTGACAATCTCCACAGAGGAGGGTCAGATGTTCAGCTGAAGTCAACAACCAACTCTTTTGTTTTGCCCACATTCAGAGACAGGTTGTTGCTCTACACCAGTCCGTTAGCCGCTGCACCTCCTCTGTATGCTGACTTGTCGTTCTTGCTGATGAGACCCACCACGGTCATGTCATCGGCGGTGTGAGTGAAAATCCCAGGAGAGACAGCTACAGAAATACTCAAATCAGCCCGTCTGGCACCAACAATCATGCCACGGTCTAAATCACTGAGATCACATTTGTCTCTATTCTGATGGTTGATGTGAACATTACTTGAAGCTCCTGACCCTTATATGATTTTATGCATTGCACTGCTGCTGCACGATTGGCTGATTAGGTAATTGCATTAATAAGTATGTACATGTGTTCCTAATAAAGTCCTCAGTGAGTGTAAATAGAATAAATAGTGTGTAAACACATTTGACAAAAGATTGTTCTGTTAAAATATGAAATCATTTCATTAATTGGTAACAGGCTGCTGAGGGCAGTAGATCAATAAGAATTGCATTTCTTATTTCCAAATATGACTTGCTTAAAAGTACTAAAAGAATCATTAATAAAACCATGAAGGAACCGAAATTAAGAATAAGAATCCTTGAGTTCCTAATGATTCCCATCATCACCTACAATTCTCTCTTATTTTTTCCTCTACCACATGGCCATCCTTCTGTCTTTGGGTCACAAGATAGGTCAAATGCCATACACTGTATGTGTGTAATTGGACCAATTGTTTAGTTTGTTTCCCTGCTGTGGTGACCAGAACAAGGAAACTGGGAAAACCAGGGAAACTAGTCAAGAATCTGCATGGAAGTTCAAAAACGTTGACTTCGAACAGTTCCAGTGACTGAACAAAGAGGTCAGACAGAAGATATAGGTGTAACAAAAAGCCTACTGGAATAGATTAGCAGCATCCAGGCACGAGTACAGAATCTATATCAAACCCTCGGGAGACAAGAGTGGTAAATCCAAGTCGACCAAGGACAACATAAAGAAAGCGGATTGCGCCTTCTTGAGCTCCCCTGGAGAATTCCTGCAGTAGTGGAAAGAATTCTTCCAACAGCAACATAACCACGATCCGCTCAAGGGACCATCACCAGAGCCGCCACCCTTCGACCTGCCGGAGAATTCATTCTTCAGTGGTGAGCCAATGGTCGATGAAGTAATGAGTGCATTAAGATCGCTGAAGAATGGAAAGGCATCTGAAGTGTACTAAGTTACTGCCGAAATTATCAAAGTCGGGGGAGATGTCCTGCTGCAAAGGTTCCATGTCCTCCTGACACACAGCTGGCACTCGGAATGTAATCCATCAGCGTGGAAGAAAGTCATCATCATGCCAATCCTGAAGAAAAGCGATAGCTGGGAATGCAAGAACTACCACAACATTAGTCTCCTTTCAATCATCGTCAAGGTGTTCATGAAGATCATACAATCAAGGCAGCAGAAACATTGTGAACAGACCAACTGACGACAGCAAGCAGGATTCAGGCCACATCGGGGCTGCACCGATCAAATATTCACCATTTGTCAACTGACAGAGGAAAAGATCAGGTGTGAAAAGCGAACCAACATCAACTTCAAATCCAAATTTGACTGTGTTCACTGGCCCACACTTTGGGGGACATTGGAGGATGAGCATGTGCCACCAAAGATCATCCAACTTCTCCAAGCATCATACACAGGCTCAACCAGCAGGGTGCAGATCTGAAATATACTATCCAAGGAATTTTCTATCCAAACTGGAGTCCACCAGGGATATGTCATTTCTCCCCTGGTTTCCAATATCGTGATTGATGACATTATGAGGAAAGCATTTGAGAACAGATGTGGTACAACATAAACAACTTCCTTACTGACTTGATGTTTGCAGACGTCTGTGCCATATTCACAGACGCGAATGCAGATGCTACAACATCCTTTACCACATCACCCAAATCGCCCAATCCTATGGTCTAAGAATTAATGTGGACAAGACCAAAGGTATGACCACGAATGCATCACAGGCCAAGGTTCACCTCATTGAAGCACAAATTGAACAGGTCAAATAATTCAAATACCTGGGATCACAGGTGCAGGAGAAGAAAGTGACATCTACCACTGAAGTCCACAGCACGATTGGCCAAGCAACAGCAGCATTTCTTTTGCTCAAATGGTGCCTCTGGAAGAAGGCCAATATCTCCATCAAGACCAAAATTCACCTCTTCCAAACACTGATCCTGCCAATTCTCCTGTACAGTTCGGAAACAATGACCCTGCTCAAACCAGACATAAAAAAACTTGAGGTCTTTTAAATGCAATGCCTGAGACAGATCCTGGGTGTCTCTCTTCGTGATCGCCATCATAACGAGACTATTCGGAGAAGATGTGACATCAACCTTCAGTCGAAGAACAAATACAAAAACACAGACTGCAATGGGTTTGGACACGTCTGCAGAATGAACCCCAGTCGGCAACCACACAAGCTCCTCTGGCAAAAGTGACCTGTCCACTGGAGGGTTCAACGAGCAGCACAGAAGAAAACGTGACACATTGAGGAAGTCCTATGGAACCAGCGAATGACCATCAATGAGGCTTGAAATATCACCATCGATTGCAAAGAGTGGAAGCGTATCATGAATGAAACACAGTCTCCAGCAGCACCTATATCAGTGTATTGGTTGAGAGTATGACCTGCTCCCCTATTGCCAGCTAAGGATTAAATAAAGAATAACTATATTACATCAACAAAATATGTCAACCTTGAGATTCTCCAAGAGGTAAAGTGAAATAAATTCTTTCACACATGTACACACATGAATTACTGGGTGCTGCATCTTCGCACACATGGCTCTGCATCAGAGCTTTACATAAATCAGTGCTTCACCTCATTGGCTGTATGGCGAGCAGGTGGTCTGTTAGCTTTTGTGGAGAGTAGCTACAAGAATGAGCAGTGCCAATTGTTCAAGCCCAAATTTGCCTCAGCAAAAACCACATCGGTGATCCCAATTACAACTTGATGCAGCTTGTCCGACCCTTTGATTGACTCTTTATTGCCTTCTGGCCTGACATAATGTCAATCTAATCCAGAAATATGAGAATTTATATTGTAGTGTTGTCGTAAATGTAAATTCAGTGTCGTATGCAATCAGGGAAGCCCTTATTCAGAGCTCACAGGGAGTCTGTATGTTTGGAAACAAGTGAAAAGTCACTGCCATGTTCCAAAGATATAAGGTAATTTATTGGTCTATTAACTCTGGTCAGGCAATTAAAATTGGTACTGTAGTATATATTGTTTTATAAAAGCAAAAATTTTCCAGTTTATACTCTGTAATTAGGTTTGATGAATTCTCAGGACATGATCAAAGTATTTCTTTGTTTACTTTTGGTCAAGCTGCACAAAGAAAATGAAAGTCCAGTGTAGTTCGTTATTTTTACAAATTGGGTTTGGAGCCTGCAGTGGACAGTTTTGTTTGTTTCTTTAAAGATCAGTTTTTGAAGCACGTCATAAAACTTCAAAGCTAAATTCTCTAATAATTGAAAGAACGGTATTTGATTTTGCTCCAGGCAGATTGGCTTTACCCAAAATAGCAGTGATCCATTTGTGCTGCAAAATTTGACTGCATTATGTTTTAAGTCATAGTTTAGTTAAAACAAGACAAAATTCTGTAATATTTTACTCATTTGTTCTAAATTGCCTTATTCTTCCATGAAAAACAAAACTCCATGTACAGTGGCAAGAAAAAGTATGTACACCCTTTGTAATTACTTTAATTTATGTATACATTTGTCTCACAAAATATTCTATTAAGTTACACTAATGAACAAACACAATCTTTTTAACTAATGGCACTACACATTTATTGTATTGTTCTGAATACATCAATCAAATATTTACAAATAAATATTTTGTAAATATTTACAAAAAAAATGTGGTGAACCTCATAGGCAAATTACATCAACAAAAGCTAATTAGTGTCCGGTGTTGGCAAACCTGGTATCCAATTAATGAAACGAGATTGGAAGTGGGGGCTACTTTGACATAAAAAGCACTCACACATTTTGAGTTTGCTATTCACAAGAAGCATCTGCTGTTAGGACCAGCCTCGCAAAAAAGAGATCTCAGAAGACCTATGATCAAGAATTGTTTGCTTTGCTTGAAGCTTAAAAGGGCTACAAAGTTATCTAAAAGAGCTTAGATTTTCACCTGTCCATAGTTAGACAAATTGTCTATAAATGGAGGCAATTTAGTACTGTGGCTACTTTCCCTAGAAGTGGCTGTACAGCCAAGATGACTCAAAGTGCACACCTCAGAATGCTCAATGAGGTAAAAAAATTACTCTACTACAAAGAAAACATTAAACAGGGATCGGGGTCCATGGCAAGACACCACAAAGGAAGCAACTGCTTTCCAACAAAAACATTGCTGTGTGCCATGAGCCTGTTGGGTATACCGCAGTCTCGTCACATTTTAACTTTTTGTTTAGCCTACCATTCAGCTCATGAAAACACCTGTGTGATCATGAGGAAGGATTATATCAAGATATAGATTGGAATGCAGGTGCGGAATTTCATATTAATAAAATAGTCCACTCCTCTCTCGCCATTGTTGGCATTCCAGTTATTACCCCACCGCGTGCCAATGCTGGCACACATGCCATAGGCTGCCGAACCCTGATGTATGCCATAAAAAGGGCACAGCATACCAACATGAAAATATCATAACGGTGAAGTACTGTGGAGGGAGCATCACAATTTGCCGTTGCTTTGCTGCTTCAGGGCCTTTGCCATCATTGAGGGAAAAATGAATTTCCAAGTTTATCAAGATACCCTTCAGGATAGTGCCAGGGTGGCTGTGTACCAGCTGATGCTCAGTAGAAGTTGGGCGATGCAGCAGGTCAATGACCATAAACATCGAAGTAAATCCACTACAGAATGGCTTAAAAAAAAGGATATCCACCATTTTGAGTGGCCCAATAGAGAAAGTGTGGAATGACCTCAAGAGAACATGGCTGAGCTGAAGCAGTTCTTTAAGGAAGAATGGTCCAAAATTCCTTCTGAACGTTGTTCAGGTCTTATCCGGAGCTACTGAAAACACTTGGTTGAGGTTATTACTGCCAAAGGAGGATTGACCAGTTATTAAATCCAAGGGTTCACTTGCTTTTTCAACAGCACTGTGAATTTTTAATGGGATGTGCTCAGTAAAGACATGAACGATTATAACTGTTTGTGTGTTGTTAGCTTAAGCATATTTTGTTTGCCTATACTTGTGACTTTGATGAAGATGAGATCACATTTTATGAACAATTAATGCAGAAAGGGTTCACATACTTTTTTTTGCCACTATATAGTGTCCAAATTTCAATAACATTGAACCTCATTGTTTTTTTTAAGGGTGAATAACTTAAATTTTCTAGACAAGTATTTTTATCTTGTTTTCCTGTAAAATTATCTAAACTTCCTTAAAACATGATTTATTTAATTGTCAAGCAAAATGGGATAAGATATTAAGTCTTGTTTTAAGATAAATCTGACTAAATTTAGTGAACTTTAGACTCAAAACAAGAAAAAAAAAATCTGCCAATGGGATAAGCAAAATAAACTTGTTTTCTCTTTAAATTAAGTTTCTTTTGCTTATTTTGTTGGCCTACTTTTGCGCTGCACTTGAACAAACAGTTGACAATTTCGTAATGTTGAACGAGTGCTTGAAACTGATTGCTGCATTTGTGAATGTGACGAGAATAAGCATAACTTTAGACTACATAGTCATTATAAATCATGTAAGACTACACTGAATCGTCTAGGTTACGTATGTAACCTCCGTTCCCTGATGGAGGGAACGAGACGTTGTGTCGAAGAAGCGACACTAGGGGTCTCTCTTGAGCGCTGAATATGCCTCTGATCTATGAAAAAAGGCCAATGAGAAGTTGGCAGACAGTATTTGCATACCCCACCCCCGGACATACGGGTATAAAAGTGGGGAAATACGTCGAGTTCATTCAGGATTTTTCTGAGGAGCCGGAAATGGTCCGGCCACAACAGTGGCTCGGCTCAGCGACGTGGCCGGGAGGACACAAAGTCTCGCTCCCTCCATCAGGGATTGGAGGTTACATACATAACCTAGATGTTCCCCGTCTGTCGCTCACTTCGATGTTGTGTCGAAGAAGCGACACTAGGGGTCCAATTTAAATTACTCCATGCGCTGAGCCGTGTATGTGTTCTGCTGACACAGGAACGGGCAGGTACTGTACGTGCAAAGGCGACCAGCTGTGTCAGACTGCAAGTACCCTTCCCAAATGCCCCATAAAAGTCGTCGGAATCCTTCTGGTTACCCTAAACAGGGGAACAAGGCGATGCTTGCCAACCTGGGAACAGGCCGAGCCTAGCCAGGCCTCTTTTCTCTCTATGTTTCTCCGCATAGAGTAAGAAACGTCTGGGGCCCTTACATGAATCGAGGGAAGGGGGTCTTACCCAGTTTCCTATTCTTTCAGGGGGAAAAGACCCTGCAGAGGCCATACCTGCCCAAAAGGGGGAGGTAAGGGTGGCGAATACATCACATGGGGTTTTAGGCAACATGTGGAAAGTGGCGCGGTGGTAGATCCAGCCTCAAGGAGGGGTGAGTTGCTACAACACGGCGACTGGAAGGCAGCTGGAACTGCCTAAGGGAGATATGGGTCCACTCGTCAGGGGACCGTACCACGGAAAATACACACAGGAGGAAGTCCACGCAGAAGTCCTGACCTGTGGAGCACCTATTCCAGTGCAGGGTAGATTTGAGTACCCGCAGTGGATTGGGTCGGCGAGTTCTTCCGCTGAACTGCGGACCACAGGTCTAGGGAGGAGTCATCCAGGGAGCCGAGTTAGTGGGATTTCCTGGGAGAAAAAGCTCACGATTTTACCTCGGCTGAGGGAAAGGGCGCTAGGGTGGTCCACCCTGTCAATCCGTCAGCATGTTACCGAGTTCTACCGGCTCGGACCTGAGAAAACACAGGACGAAACTGACTCTACCTTGAGATTGTAAAATCTCGCAAGGGTGTTAGGTGTTGTCCAACCCACTGCTCTGCATATGTCTGCCAGGGAGATACCTCTGGCCAGTGCCCGTGAGGACACAACACTCTTTGTCATGTGTGCTTGGACCCGCAAGGGGAGGGGCGCAGCCTGGGTGTGATAAGCCAATTTACTGGTGTCAACTACCCAGTGGAAAGGCCTCCTGTTTGGAGACAGCGTTCCCTTTCCACTGTCCACCAAGGCAGACAAAGAGCTGCTCAGAATATCTAGAGCTCTGCATGCAGTTCAAGTAGGTACAAAAAACATACCGGACACAGCAACGAATTGCTGGGCCTGCCTCCTCCCGGAGAAGTTTCGCTTGCAGGTTCACGACCTGGACCCTGAGGGGAGTCGTAGGAACCTTGGGCACGTAGCCCGGTCATGGTCTTAGGATCACACGAGTGTCTGCCACACCGAACTCTAGGCAGGTGTTGCTGACAGAGGACGCTTGCAGGTCCCCGACCCTCTTGATGGAGGTGAGCGCGATCAGGAGAGCCGTGTTCAGGGAGAGGGCTTTGTTCGACTGATTCTAGCGGCTTGAAGGGGGGTCTCTGAAGGCCCGAGAGGACCACTGAGAGACCCTAGGAGGGGAATAGGCTTGGCTGGGTAGGATTTAACCTCCGGCGCCTCTTAGGAACCTGATGATTAAGTCATGTTTACCCAAAGACTTGCCGTCTACTGCGTCATGGTGTGCCGCAATAACAGCCATATAAACCTTCAAGTTGGAAGGGGACAGCCTCCTCTCCCGCCTCTCCTTCAGAAATAAGAGCACTGACCTAACTGCACACCTCTGTGGGTCTTCAGTCCGGGAAGAACACCAGTCTGCGAACAAGCGCCACTTCAGGGCGTAAAGTTGCCTGGCAGTTGGAAGACCAGCTAAATCTTCCACGTCCCGTCCAGGGGCCAGACGTGGAGGTTCCAGAGGTCTGGGTGTGGATGCCAGAGCATGCCCCATCACTGACAAAGAAGGTCTTTCCTAAGGGGAATTAGCCAGGGAGGGGCTGTCGCGAGGAGTACGAGATCCGAGAACCAGGCCTGAGTAGGCCAATAAGGAGCCACTAGGGTGACTTGTTCCTTGTCCTCCCTGATCTTGCACAGCTCCTGTGCAAGAAGGCTCGCTGGGGGAAATGTGTACTTGCGCAGCCCCGCAGGCCAGCTTCGTGCCAGTGCATCTGCCCCGAGGGGAGCCTCTGTTCGGGCATACCAGAGCGGGCAGTGGGAGGTCTCTCGGGAGGCAAACAGGTCTACCTTGGCCTTGCCGAACCGTTCCCAAATCAGCTGGATCGACTGGGGGTGAAGCCTCCACTCTCCACTGTGCAAGTGTTGTCGTGACAGCATGTTCGCTACCACATTGAGGTTGCCGGGGATGTGAGTGGCACGCAGCGACTTGAGTCGGCAATTTATGTATGCTACCGCGGTGTTTGTCTCAAACTAATGGGAGAAACTTCCGCAGGGCAAAGAAAAGAGTCAGCAACTCTAGGCAATTGATATGCCAGTGCAGAAGGTCGTGACCAGGACGCGTCGGGACACCTGCTGCAAGGGTACTCCTGCCCGCAGAACGCAGAGGTCTGTCCTGGGTTTGAATGTTTGGCGGCAGGCGGGGGCCATGCTCATCTCGGGACTCGAGTCTGAAGCCAGTGCTTCAGCTGTCTCATATGCATCAACCCCAGTGACTGTGCACGCTCGTTGGTGAGACGTGCTGACATTGAGACTGAGTCTAACTCCATGCTGAGAAAAGAGATGCTCTGAACCGGGGTGAGCTTGCTCTTTTTCCAGTTGACCTGAAGCCCCAAACGGCTGATTTGCCTGAGCACCTGGTCCATGTGAGTGCATTTTAACTCTTGTGAGTGGGCCAGAATGAGCCAGTCATCAAGGTAAATAAGTATGCGGCTTCTCAAAGCGGGGAAAAGGCTGCCTCTGAACTTTTCACGAGGAGACAGAGACATGCCGAAGGGGAGGACTTTGTACTGATATGCCTGGCCGTCGAACGCAAACCGTAGAAAGGGTCGGTGTCGAGGCAGAATTGAGACGTAAAGTACACGTCCTTCAGGTCTACCGCTGTGAACCAATCGAGATGCCGAACGAAAGTTAAGATGTGTTTTTGCTTGAGCATTTTGAACGGGAGTTTGAGCAGAGCCTGGTTGAAAACTTACTTTCTTGGGTACAATGAAGTAAGAGCTGTAGAAACCCTTCTTCATTTCAATCGCCATTTCAGCGACAGGCTCTATCACGTTTTTGAGTAAGAGATGATTTCCACACACAGGGATTTGGCGAATTCACCGTGCACTGCGGTAAAGCGGAAGGGGGGCGGAGGCCTGGCAAACTGAATTGCGTAACCGAGTCATATGGTCCTGGCTAGCAAGCATGATGGATTGGGAAGTGAAAGACACGCATCCAAGCTCCATGCTAGGGGCACTAAGGGGACGACTATTTTTTACATACCTGGTGTTACTCAACTCGTCATGCACGTCCAGGAAGAAAGGAAGGGGGGGGGGGGTAGCCCGAGAAAGCATGTGCGTCAGGCTCAGACTGGGCGAGCAGACCCGAAGGTGGCAGCCCAGGCGAGTCATCAGCATCAGATGCTGCTGTAATGCTCTTCGATGCAGCGGCGATGTCGTCATCCAGTTCCGGGAGCTCAAGGGACCGGGCCATACTCATCCCGAGCTCGGGGGAAGCAAGCAAGCGTGCCGGGGAGGCAGGTGGTTCGAGGGGGTTTACCCGGCGAAATGGAACCCGTCATTATCCTCAAATCTGCTTCATCGCCCGCGGCGCCTGCCCTAACCCCGTAGGAAGGAGGCGAGGCGCAGGGGGTGGCTGAAGTGGCTTTCTCTCATGACAAAAGAAAGCCGCGACCGCAATACTGCCATGGCTATGTTCTTGCACTGAGAACATGAACCATTCATGAAACGCTGCCTGCGTGTGATCACAGCCCAGGCACGCAAGGCAGCTTTTATGACCGTTTGAGGTGGGGACAAATCAATCGCATCCAGAAACTACAGAGAGGCGAAAAAGACGTCTTTAAAAAGATGTGTCCTGAAAAGGATGTTCAATGCCAGCTGTGTATTTGCTCTTTTAGAGAAACTAACTCTTTTAGAAAAATACAACTCTTTTAACTGCGCTGTCGAAGCGCCCAGGGGAAAACTGCACTGCTGTGTGCCGTAGATCCAACAGCGGAATCAGCTCAGAGGAAGAGAAACAGGTGTGTGACTTGCAGCTCACTGCATACACGACCATCAGCTCCAAAGAAAATTTCTGAATGAACTTGACGTATTTCCCCGCTTTTATACCCCTATGTCCGGGGGCAGAGTATGCAAATACTGTCTGCTAACTTCTCATTGGCCTTTTTTCATAGATCAGAGGCATATTCGGCGCTCAAGAGAGACCCCTAGTGTCGGTTCTTTGACACAACGTCGAAGTGAGTGACAGATGGGGAACTGGTGTTTTTATGAAACAGGGGCTATAATTTATTATCCTGTATACTGTATTTCTACTTACATTCAACTCTGCAAATTCTGTGGGATGGTGCTCATGGAGATGATGAAAGTTTTTCCCACTTCAGACGATGCTTTTTTGTGACGAACTTTACAGACTGGGAAACACTGATGGTGCTTTAACACTCCAGAGTAATCCCAGACAAAGGACTTCAACTGCTTTGTCAGCAGAAATAAAGTTCAGGCTCGGACATGTCTGTATGATGTGCTCGTGCTACACTCATGCTACTCTCAACTTGTTCCGCACTTCTGATGTGCTCATGATGCACTGTGTTCGCGACACCTGCATCCCACCTTTAAAACTGAGTGACAGTCGAATGTAACATGAGGAAGGAGCAATTTAAAGATTTATTTTATGTCACAAGTTTAAATGATGCTGTGTAAATGTCTCTTAATTAAACTGATTTTGATTTTAGAGAAGTCTTTATATTTGTGCAATACCATCAATGAGAAGATTTCAAAGGTGTGATAATTGTTTGTTTTAAAACTGAGGTATATAGTGAAACCTTGAAACTGTTACATCCCTAGTTTGGAGCATCATTAGAGTGAGAAAATTACTGACAGAATTTACATTTTTGGGTGAACTATTCCTTTAAGTGTATAATTTCTTAAATTTTGACTAGAAAAACATACCCACCCCATCCTTCCAATTTTCACCCTGGCCTGATCGACCTTTCTCATGTCTAATTTGTCAGGGAGGTTCAACAAAATATCAAGCATTGACATTAAAAGGTCATCTCATCTGGCTAGTAGAGTTTGATTGAAGTTTGACAGGGAGAGTTGTCCAGGGTTCGGATGTGTGCGACACGCTATATGTCAGCTTCTGCCTTACACTCGTCAACCTTAGACTCAAAATATTTACCAGCTTTTGAAGTACTTCAACAGAGGTCACAAATCATCTAAACATTATTTAGCACTCAGCTTGGGAACTTCATTTTTTTTAATGAATGACAATAATTCAAGATGCCAAATTAGTTAAAAGTAGGCTTAAAATATGGAAAGTAATGGAAAAGGTGCCATGCATTCAAGTAATACACAGATTGAAAATAAAATATTCTAAATATTCCATAACCACAATAGATAAGATTAACAGTGCTTTAAATCCTCTAAAGCATACTGAATGTTGACAATCTCTATTGTGAACCAAAGTGGAGAATTTAGCAGAGGAGGAATGACACTGAACCTCTGAGAAACCTTTGAGTGTCCTTCATTGCTTCTCTCTCTCTCTCTCTCTCTCTCTCTCTCTCTCTCTCTCTCTCTCTCTCTCTCTCTCTGCTTAAAAGCTATTTACAGATTTCCACATTTCTGAGAATGATTTTGACTGAGTAAGGCCTTCTGCAGAAAGACTGGCTTTTAAATGAAACGTAAAATGGTAAGTTAAGCACATAAGATAGAACCCCACAAGTTAGGAAGTGGATCATCTCACGTAGCCTGACTTTTGACTACCAGCATATGGTCTTTCCCACATTGCTGCTTATTCTGGCCAAGAACCACCCACTTAGGCAGTAAAAAGACCAACCACAGATTATTAAATTTAAATTGGGATGTATCTCTGAGAGCAAACATAATTTACTGGTGTGGTCAAGAATATCTTGATAACTTGCCACAAAGTGTCTCAAAAAAAGGTTTAAAGGGATAGTTCACCCAAAAATTGTAATACTCTCATGATTGACTCACCATTAAGCCATCCCAGATGTGTATGTCTTTCCTTCTTCAGCTGAACCGAAATTAAGATTTTTATAAGCACATTTCAGATCAGTACGTTTGACAGTCAAAAAGGCATATTTAGGCAGCATAAAAGTAATCCACATGAATCAAGTTAATCAGTTAATGACTACTGAAGTAAATCGATAAGTTTGTGTAAAAATAAATAGATAATTAAAATGTTATTAACTTTAAAAAAATGTTTCTTGCTAGCATCTGACACATCACAGAGCTGTCGCGTTACGCAAGCATGATGGCGCGTTCACATGAGAAGTCAGAAGTTTAATTACTGATTCGTTTTTTGTACTTTTTTTAATTGATCAACTGGAGTCGTGTGGATTACTTTTATGCTGTCTAAATCTGTTGGACCTGCAAACTGCACTTGACAATGATAATGCAAAGGCAATTACTTCCTGGTTTCATCACTGGATCCAAACCTGGGTCTCCCATTCTGGTGAGGCAACACACTTCCAGTTGTACCACAGGGGAAGGTAAACACTCAGGAGCATAATGTTGCTGATCCTAGGGTACCGGAACTCTCGGAAACAACATGCTGACTTCCTGTGTGATCATGTTAGTAATTCAGGTACATATTTATAAATATATGAACTTTTCCTTAAGCCCAAAGTATGCATCATTCAGGCAGGACGCAAGTCTCATCATCAGCAGAGTGCGCAAGCACTGAATGAGCGCAGCCCGACTGTGCGTCTTTGAATGCGCAGGATGATCGTGCGCCTGGAGTTATTTGCACTAATTAGTGGGTCCACAAGGTGGTAACACTTACATTTTGTGCCATTGCTGTCACTAAATAGTGCTACAAGTAGATTTAAGCGAGCTAAACATTAGGAGATGAAGGTAAAATGGATGTGCAAGTCAAGACCGCGTGTGTAAGAAGGTCTGGAGATACCTGCATTTGAATAACTCGAATCTGAAGGAATATAAAGACATATTTATGGGTCTAAACTCCTGAAGAGAAAGTACAGTGTCTCAAAGTAGTCTTTGCGCACATGTGCCAACCGCCTGTGTATGCACGCACAGTTATATGGAGTATACTTAGACTGGCTCATTTGACTGTACGTAGACACTGCGTGTTCGCGTCAAAATGGATTATACTTAGGGCTTTACTTGTCTAGCCATATTCAGTATACACTACTGTCAGATGTAGCACCCGTTGCGGAAACATAGAGAATGCAACGTGCATTTGCATTGTTCTGACACATTTTGGAACGCAAAACAACTGACGAAACCGAGCTTGTGCACCTAGAAGCGACGATGTTCATATACGGCCTTAAAATTCAGGATGGTTCAACTGTTAAGGCTTAATGCTTAAAGTGGATGAGCCAATAATTCTTGTGTTTAAATTTGTGACATCTGGGATAAGTTGTGTCAGCAAGGGACAGATGCTGTTAAAGAAAGAGCCTGGGGATTCACGTTGGACCACTCAGCATTCTTGGTGATTATTCTTTCAGATAGCCCTCAGCTCATTACGGTGTGCAGTAATAGAGAAAAAGAGAAGTGTGTGGCAAGGTTTACAAGATAAAGGGTGATTGCTGCATTTTTAGTATGCTTCTCTGTGATTAAATCAGAGACTCGATAAATATTTACACTCATCTAAAATTAGATTAGGCCATGCCAAGATGGCTGGCAGGCCAACCTGCCGCCTGAGGACAACAACGTCTTCGAATTCCTGATGAGATGCGTCAGAATACGTTTTCTCTTGTATTGTCAAACCCACTCTAAATCTCAATCTTCCCTCAATAAACCACTGCCCTCACAGAAATTATATGTGTAAAGGTCACCTACGCGTTGTTGATTGTTAGCAAACTGTTCAGTTATATTTGGAATTGAAAAAACAAACAAAACAAATATGCCACAGAATAAAATCTAGCTTTAATAGTCTGCAGTTGTTATATAAATGTCTGAAGTTAGTTTAAATTCTGACTGTCTGTGTACAGTTTACCCTTCACTGCTAGCATAATCAGTCAGCATGTAAAACTATTGGTGCTCAAGAGAGAGACACATTAATAATCAGTGGCTGTATAATATTTGGGCAAGTCTGGAAAAATTACATAATAAAGGGATAGTTCGCCCCAAAATGGAAATTATGTCATATTTACTCACCGTCATGTTTTTCCAAACCCATATGACTTTCTTTGTGGAACACAAAAGATGTGAGGCAGAGTGTTAGCCTCAGTCACCATTCACTTTCATTTTATAGAAAAAAAAGATGCAATGGAAGTGAATGGTGACTGAGGCTAACATTCTGCCTAACATCATTCTGTTTCCTACTATCCCTTTAAATGACTGCAAACCCATATCAGCCCTGTTATCATACAGAGAAAGGCACAAATGTGTATGGAGAAATATATCTAAAAAAGGCAAAACTTCAAAACTACTGAATGGAAATTCTACATCAACAAATATTTTCATGCATCTATGAGTCCCTTTGGTGTTAAACAATTAGACATTCGTTTAAAGCTTATCTCGCAAATAGTCAAATAAATATTGATCAGAGCTAGAGAGTGACTGATACAGGTACTTGTACACATTGGCTAAATTGCTCCCAGGCAGAAAGGGGAATGTATCTACAGTGCTTCCGGAAAATATTCACAGTGCTTCACATTTTCCACATTTTGTTATGTTACAGCCTCAAAATTCTACAAACAATAGCCCATAATGGCAAAGTGAAAGAAGTATGTTTGAAATCGTTGAAAATTTAAAAAAAAAAAAAAAAAATCACATGTACATAAGTGTTCACAGCCTTTGACACTCAAAATTGAGCTCAGGTGCATCCTGTTTCCACTGATCATCCTTGAGATGTTTCCACAACTTGATTGGAGTCCACCTGTGGTAAATTCAGTTGACTGGACATGGTTTGGAAAGGCACACACCTGTCTATATAAGGTCCCATAGTTAACAGTGCGTGTCAGAGCGCAAACCAAGCCATGAAGTCAAAGGAATTGTCTGTAGACCTCAGAAACAGGATTGTATCAAGGTACAGATCTGGGGAAAGGTACAGAAAAATTTCTGCAGCATTGAAGGTCCCAATGAGCACAGTGGCCTCCATCATCTGTAAATGGAAGAAGTTTGGAACCACCAGGACTCTTCCTAGAGCTGGCCGCCTGGCCAAAATGAGCGATCGGGGGAGAACGACCTTAGTCTGGGAGCACTAATAAAAGCAGTCACTTGGTGTGTCATGTCCCGCACAATAGAGGCAGTAGATCCACTGTCACCCTCATGTATTTCCAAACCCATATTAGTTTTTTTGTGGAACACAAAAGATGATGTGAGGCAGAGTGTTAGCCTCAGTCACCATTCACTTTAATTTTATAAAAAAAAGATGCAATGGAAGTGAATGGTGACTGAGGCTAACATTCTGCCTAACATCCTTCTGTTTCCTAATATCACTATAAAAGACTGCAAACCTGTATCAGCCCTGTTTTCATACAGAGAATGACAAAAATGGGTATGGAGAAATATAAATCTAAAAAAGGAACAACTTCAAAACTGCTGAACTAAAATTCTACATCAACAAAGATTTTCATGCATCTATGAGTCCCTTTGGTGTTAAACATTTAAACCCTTGTTTAGAGCTTTTCTTGCAAATAGTCAAACAAATATTGATCAGTGCTAGAGAGTGACTGATACAGGTACTTGTACATACTGGCTAAACTGCTCCCAGGCAGAAAGGGGAGTGCATCTAAAATAATAAGTTCATCGATTAGGTACAAATGTGTGAGATCATAATAGCTTTTAGTAGAAGTTCGCTCACACAAACATACACCTGCTGTATTGTTTGTGTGAAGTGCATACAGGGGTGGAAAGAGTACTGAAAAATAATACTCAAGTAAAAGTACTGTAACTTCTTGAAAAAATTAGTTTGAGTAGAGTAAAAGTACCTGTTCTAAAAACTACTCAAGAGTAAAAGAGTAGCTCATTTAAAAGTACTCATGAGTATTGAGTACTGAGTTGCGAAAGCTATGCCCCTTTATAATAAAAATGTTGCAAACATACCATAAATTACATTACCTTCTATGGCTGTTTGCCATAAATAATACAAAATATAGGTATGTTATAGGTGTTTGTGACTGACAACTTTTAAAATACATCACTTATCTATGATACTGTAAACGCTACATGAATCTGATTAAAAAAATAAAAAATAAAAAGGCGACATGATTACAGAAATGAAAAGATGATAAAGTTATTTTCAATATCATAATGTATGAAACAATTACACCAATTTAATGTGTAGGGTCTAAATTTTTCTTAATGCTGACTGAGAGAATTATTGTTGCAAATAAAACATGTTCAAAACAATGCATGGAATGCAAAAAAAGCACTAAAAAAGCGGTCACTTGGTGTGTCATGTCTCGCACAATTGAGGCAGTAGAGCAATTGTTTAGTACAGGTGCCACATTGGGCTTTAAAGGAATAATTGACATAAAAATGTAAGTTCTCATCTTTTTGTCACCCATATGCCATCTCGGATGTGTCCTCCTTTTGAGATACAGTGTTCCACATTTAGTCCTTGAATCTTTTAAGCCCAGAAATAGTTGTGTTCTCATTCTAATGCATGATGCACAATTATCTGAAGTTTGTGACTGGTGGAATGTTCTGCCTGAATTATTGCTCTACAAAGAAAAATTGCTCTACAAAGAAAAATACTTTTCTATCAGGCATTAGAAAAAACTTTATAAAGGTTAAGCATAATTATAAAATATTTTATCATCTCTACTTTCCTAAAATGTATTATACAAATTAACACAATCTCTACATCTGGGGTCGGTATTATTAAAAAAAAATCTAACAATGTTGTTAAAAAATATTATTATAAAAAATGTCACTGTGTTATTCTGTTACATTAATACTTTTTAAGCTACTCAAGTTATTCAGCCAAAAGAAGTTGTGTGATTTTCTTGTTTCCTTGTTATTGTTGTTTGATTAATAGCCTTTATATGACATAGCCTACTAGGCCAGTGCTTCCCAACTTTTTTCTGCCATGACATAGTTTTTATGACAAAAAAAATTATAAGGCACTCCACTATCCCCCATAGGCTAATCATCATCAATATATCCTTTTCAAGAACTTTGTTTTCAGTCCGTCGTAGTAGCGTGTTTATTGTAATGTTTGAAATTGGGCAATGCAAAAAAAAAAAAAAAATAATAAAAATATCACATACAGCGCTTGCATTAGACATTCTTATCATCCATCATCAATATTAAAAAAAACAAATACGATTAAAATATTAACAAAACACATCTGCTTCGACTTAAAGTGGGTGCTTGCCTGTGCGTAATCAAACGTATCAATGGAGACTGATGCTGTGGCAATTGCCATTGGATTTTGCATCTTTGCCTCGGACAGACGACTTCTCGTGGCAGTTTTAATTTGGTTCTGGAGGCTGAACCCAGCGTCAAGCGACGCATTGACCTCCACATGACAAGAGTTGCAGAAAGCTTCACAGAGGGGCGACTTTACGAGTTTGTCACATAAAGAAGCGGGAGGTGTGCACAATAAACATTAAAAACATGTATTTGGAAGAGAGAAAAAAGATTGCAGTTGCTTTGATAGCAGAAAGTAATAAAAGGACTTGTATATGTTTAGGTCTAAGCGTTTTCTTGGTGAATTTAATTTAGTTCAATAACTGGGGTCTCTAAAATTTGTAAATGATAAGGTAATATTTATTTAAAAAAAAATTAAGAGACATTAAATGTCTCTTCACAAATTTGGACAGTTTTTAAATATATCTTGTTGCTTGTACTCTCAAAGATTTTGTTGGTGAAGCAAAAACGTGTGTAAAAAAACACTTAGGTGTAAAGTGACGTTACTTCGTAGACTTCGATGTATTCTGCAGAGCTAACGCAAGTCATGTGAAAGACCCTTAACGCGTAATCACTCACTTTTGCACATTAATCATTGTTCTTCACAATCACAAAAGTGACCGATTATGGTTTTAAAATGGAGAATTTCTCAGAAAGGTGAGGAGTTTGGATCCCTGAAATTATTATATATTTTTTCATGCATTTAATTATTTTGTGAAATTTTATCATTTTCAGTGGCACACACAGTGGTTGGGAAACACTGTACTAGACAGTGCTCAATTCGGATACATGTGCACTTCAAGTCCAACATTTTGATGCAAATATGCTTTTTATCCCACTGTTTACATTCACTTTAGACCAAACTGACTGTGTTTACATTATTGCCTCACCAAGACGGACACTGGCAGATTTGCCAGTAATTGACCTTTCAGGAACGTACCCGCATTAGCGCACAAACATTAGCTGCCTGTCAATCAAACAGCATGCCATTACAGACGTCAGGAAATAAAAAGTAAATCTTTTATATTTTATTTAAATCAATGTAATGAATATCCCTGTTCTAGATGTAGAACATAGGCTAAGTATAGAAAATATCATCGAAATTGAGGACATTTCTCTCTCTTTTTTTTTTCTTCAGATAAACATCAAGATTGTTTTATCGCCCAGCCCTATTGATAACATTGCCTTAATCTCTCACATCAACCCAATAATCTCAGTGATAGATAGATAGAATTTACAGGCTACATTATAGACACAAAGAATCTAGTAAGCAGAAATATGAAATTTACCTCAATATGTTTCTTAAAATTAGGCAGGACATGATGGCTTGAGCAAGTTAAACTCACATGACACAGTCAAGCAATTTACCTTTTTCACTGCAAAAAGCCCTTTTAGGTGCGGCCGTAATGTTCAGGTGTTGAACTGTGCTTGAGGCATCCTCCACATCCATAACAGTTGGCACCAGATTTACAGCTGCCATTCAAGTTTTTTACATGTGATTTGATATGACGGGAGTCTCAAGACTCTCCCTAGCCAATCATGTTGATAGATAGAAATAAAATAAGGAAATGGAAGTAGGAAAAGTACTCTTCCTCAAAGCACCTGTCTCCCAGTTCAGCCTTTTCAGTGACACCGTCGAGGACTTCGCCCAGCAGTTCTCACCGGTGAAAAAGCAGACGGAGGCCATATCACACATCATGCCCCATCACAACTCCAGCACGGGCCGTGCTCTCTCTGCCCACCAAGGGCATCCTCCTGCGGCTTCCAAGAAACGTGCAGCTCCGCATCAACCCGGGCCCAGCTCTCAGCCCCAGCATTGAGCGCCCCACAGGAAGCGCACGCCCCCCATCTCACAAATTTTCGAGGACCCGGAAGGCTCCCAAGTGTTCCTGAGACGGACGACCCAGGGACCAAGACGTTTGCCCCGGAGCTGGTAAACAGACCACTGCTTCACCCAATGGAGGGCCGGGAGGAGAATCCTCAGTTAAGTTTTTTTACTTTGCCGCACCCCCTTCAGGCTGCGGTACCCACATTCTCAATAAAAGAGCAATATCCTTTGTCTCTGGATCACCTGGCCTGCAAATACTGTTCTCACGGCACTGCCACACCTCACCAGTCCCGGCACAGTGGACACAGACCTCCCACCTCCAGCCCCACGACTGTTGTCCATCGGCCAGCCGGTTCTGATGAGTCTAGAGGAAGCCTCCACGGGACCTCCTCCTCAGTCACTAACCCGCCCCCTGCCGGGTGTGCGGAGGGAGGTAACTGCTTCGAGTCTTCTCTCAGCACCAGAGCCTCGGGACACATTTTTGCCTACAGACGCCGCATTACCTACCCCGCCCTGCTGCGAAGCCCCACCGGGTACATCAGAAATAATCGTCCCCTTAGTGCCCCTAGCACGGAGCCTGGAGAAGTGGCTCTCACTTCCCAATCCGTCATGCTGGCTGGCCAAGACCATTCGACTCGGTTATGCAATTAAGTTTGCCAGGCCTCCAGCCCCCTTCGGAGGCTTCCGCTTTATCGCAGTACACGGCGAAGATGCCAAATCCCTACGCTCGGAAATCGCGACTCTCTTTCTCAAAGATGTGATAGAGCCTGTCCCTCCAGCCGAGATGAAGAAGGGTTTATACAGTCCTTACTTTATCGTACCCATGAAAGGTGACAGCTTACGACCGATCTTGGACTTGCCAGTTTTCAACTGGGCCTTGCACAAACTCTCGTTCAAAATGACTCTTCTTCAAAATGCTCATGCAGAGACACATCCTTACTTGCGTCCAGCATCTAGATTGGTTTGCAGCGGTAGACCTGAAGGACGCATACTTCCACTTCTCAATATTGCCTCGACATTGACCTTTTCTACAGTTCGCGTTTGATGGCCAGGCGTATCAGTACAAGATCCCCCCTTCGGCAATATCCCCCCTCCCCTTCGGCATGTCCCTGTCCCCTCGCGTCTTCACGAAGGTCGCAGAGGCAGCCCATGCCCCGCTTCGGGAAGCAGGCGTCCGCATTCTCAACTACCTCAACGACTGGCTAATCCTGGCCCACTCCCGAGAGTTACTGTGTGCCCACAGGGACCAGGTGATCAGGCACCTCAGCCGTTAAGGACTTCAGGTCAACTGGGAAAAGAGCAAGCTCACCCCGGATCAGAGCATCTCTTTTCTCGGCATGGAGTTAGACTCAGTCTCAATGTCAGCGCGCCTCATGAACAAGCACGCGCAGTCAGTGCTGAAATGCCTCACTGCGTTCAGGCCGGGCACGGCGGTCCCCTTAAAACATTTCTAGAGGCTCCTGGGACATATGGCGTCCTCCGCAGCGGTTGTGCTGCTGGTGTTGATGCATATGAGACCGCTTCAGCACTGGCTCCAGACGCGAGTCGCAAGACGAGCATGGCGCTGCGGCATGCACCGTGTGTTTATCTGCCACCAAACTTTCAAACCCTGTACAGACCTCTGCTTTCTATGGACAGCAGTCCCTTGGCAGCAGGTGTCCCCATGCGGTCACCACAGATGCCTCCAAACTGGGTTGGCACGCCGTGTGCAATGGGCACGCAGCCGCGGGCCATTGGAAAGGGGCCCCGCTGCGCTGGCACATCAATTGCCTAGAGTTGTTGGCTGTACTTTTTGCCCTGTGGAGGTTTCTCCCGCTAATTCAGGGCAAGCACGTCTTGATCTGGTCAGACAGCACCACCACGGTAGTGTATATAAATCGGCAATGCGGTGTACGCTCCCGCCACATGTCACAACTCGCCTGTTGTCTCCTCCTTTGGAGCTAGCAGCAACTCAAGTCGCTGCGTGCCACTCATATCCCAGGCAACCTCAATGTGGTAGCGGAAGTATTATCGCAACAACACTTGCCTCGCAACAACACTTGCCCAGCGGAGAGTGAAGGCTTCACCCCCAGTCCAGCTGATTTGGGAACGGTTCGGCAAGGCACAGGTAGACCTATTTGCCTCCCGAGAGACCTCCCACTGCCCGATCTGGTATGTCCGAACGAAGGCTTCCCTCGGGACAGACGCGCTGGCACACAGCTGGCCCACGGGGCTGTGCAAGTACACATTTCCAGTGAGCCTTCTTTCACAGGTGCTATGCAAGGTCAGGGAGGATGAGGAACAGGACACTCTGGTGGCCCCTTACTGGCACTTGGACTTAGTTCTTGGATCTCTTGCTCCTCGCGACAGCCCCTCCCTGGTGAATTCCCCTGAAGAAGGACCTTCTTTCTCAGGGATGGGGCACACTCTGGCATCTGCGCCCAGACCTCTGGAACCTCCACGTCTGGCCCCTGGACAGGATGCGGAAGATCTAGCTGGCCTACCACCTACTGTTGTAGACACGATCAACCAAGCCAGAGCTCCCTCTACCAGGCAACTTTACACCCTGAAGTGGCGCTTGTTCGCGAATTGGTGTTCTTCCCGTGCCCAAGACCCACAGAGGTGCGCAGTCTGGTCAGTGCTCTCAATTCGCCAACCAAGACCAATGTGGGTATTCAATTTACCCTGTACTGGAATAGGTGCTCCACAGGACGGCTCCTATGTGGACTTATCCCCCTGTTGCCATTTTCCGTGGTACGGTCCCCTTGCGAGCAGACCCGTGTCTCCCTTGGGCAGTCCTCACGGACC
Organism: Moxostoma hubbsi; assembly: GCA_032164185.1. Taxonomy (NCBI): domain Eukaryota; kingdom Metazoa; phylum Chordata; class Actinopteri; order Cypriniformes; family Catostomidae; genus Moxostoma; species Moxostoma hubbsi. The sequence goes on along the minus strand of JAVLUX010000014.1, from coordinate 12,483,695 downwards.
CCTGTTCGCCGTGTTTGTAGCAACTCCTCCCTCCCAATGAGGTAGGATCTACCACCGTGCCATTCTCCACATGTGTCCTAAAAGCCCATCTGATGTATTTCACCACCCTTTACCTCCCCCAGTCTGGGCAGGTGTGGTCTCCGCATGGTCTTTCCCCCCTGAAAGAATAGGAAAACTGGGAAAGAACACCTTCCCCGATGCATGTGATAGCGTTAAGATGGCCCCAGCTGCTTTAACTCTATGCGAGAAACATAGAGAGAGAAAAGGCGTGGCTGGTATCGACCATTTCCCTCCCTCTATACCCGTATGTCCGGGGGTGGGACATGCACATTCTGTCTGCCAATTTCGCATTGGCCTTTTCTCAAAGATCAGAGATAAGAAAGGCTCTCAAGAGAGACCCCTACTGTCGCTTCTTCGACACAACGTCTCGTTCCCTCCATCAGGGAACGAGGTTATAACAGTAACCTAGATGTTAATCTGTAATTATTCAGCAAGGTAAACTACAACAATACATGAAATAAATGCTAGACAATGTTCAAGATAATGCAAAAATACCCATTCTTTAGTGTAACATAACAGAAAATATATATATATATTATTATCATAAAACGATATATCAAAATCAGTTGTGATGTAATAACATCGGTACTGAATTGTGTCAACATATTTAAAATGTAAAGTTTATTTTATAAACAGCTACTGTCATCATCTACCAAATTTAGCTAAAATCTATTGATAAAGCTGGCTAGCTAGCTAATACTGACATTGGCTATCGTATAAATGCAGTCAATGTATCATGCAAAGAATAGTGATTATTTAAAAATGCATTCTTGCATAACCAGACCTATATCCACACTTTGTTTTACCCTTGTTCCAGTACTGGAGAGTCAAATATAATATACAGTGTCAGCGTTTATAGTAAAACAATCATAACTGTGTAATTTTTATGCTACCTCATCTGCCAGCATGATGTCGGTGAATCAATTTGTCTCTTTGTATATTGCATCATTGATTTGGTCGATACTCACGTCTCTATGGAGTGTGTGCACAAGCACGAGCAAAAGGTAGCTGGCTGCAGTTCACTAATGGCCACAGGTGTCATTAATAGGGTTTCTGAATCTTACATACTGCACATTTAAAGTTCATTTGTGATAATTTTTTAGGCTTGAAATCTCTCTCTCTCTCTCTCTCTGAGCCACTGTATTTCCTTTAGCATTAGGTATTAGTTCATTAAAATGTAACTGAAGGTGTGGTTGTAAAGTGTAAGAATATTGCTTAGGGAGCAAAATTATGTTAATTCCCACATTCAAATTATGTCCACTCTTTTTTTCCTACAAACACACACAATCCAGATATCTATTCGGAAGTGACACAATCATTATAAGAATATAAAAGCCTTCCTTAGCCTTTTGCCTCAGGCAAGAGTTTAGTTTTTTTTTCTCTGAAAAATATTATTTATTTCTCTATGAATATTTGCAACACATGAGAATATTTATAATTTTTTTTTTGCTTGCTAACATTAGCATGTGTACTAGGGCTGAAACGATTAGTTGACGTTATCGACAACGTCAAAATAATACATTGTTGACAAAAATTTTCATTTACAAATAGTCATTTGATCTCATTTAACTGAGATCATATTAAACTCTAATGATGATGCACAAGAGCAGCACTGCGGTTCGTGCCTGACTGAGGAGAAGAAGAATTACACAGCTCACAGTCCAGATGCACTCTAAACTTTCCAAACAGCTTCAGATGATGTAGATCGCAAAGTTTGAGGGAATTATACAAAACTACCAAATAAGTAAATACCGAAGCACTCTCATTGTGGAATAAGCAGAGCCGGAGCTCTTTGAAGGTAACATCTCGCCGTTACATCTTAAATTCAGTTATATTTAATGTGCTTTAGCTTTAATGAAGTTCAAATAATATGGAAGTAGATAATTTAAATAACTACAAACTCCGGAACTGCCACTTATCTGTGCAGTCAGCGCCTCTTCTATGAGTTGCACAAATGTCCCGATCTAAAGGGGTGAGATTGAAACTGTCTTTACCTCACTCACAGAAGTATAACCAAGAGAAAAAATACTCTTATATACAAAATGCACTTATATTTAAGAGACATTCTCTTAAATCAAGTCTAAATATCTTATATGTTGCTTCTCAAGTAAATGTATCTTGTTTTAAGAATTTTTAGAAAAATTTCAATTGAAAACTTTGGAACAATAAGATTTTTTATTTTTTTGCAGTGAATTTCTTTACTGAATTAAACTTAATAAAAAGTATTTTTTCCCTTTAATTCAGTGAATGTCATTTAGAGCTATTTATAAAAGATTATTTTGCCATTTTTATTGTTAGTAAGCACATACAACCTTTTAAGTCAGGGCACAAGCTGAATAATCAGTTAAGAGCTGTTGATTAATCATTGCAAAAATCGCAGAATAGTCGAATAATTGTTCTAATAATCACACTAAGACTGTATTCACTCAGTAACAAATTAAATAATTCTCTTTATAAAGTATGATCATCTTGTTTCCAGTAAAATTATCTGAATATCCTTCAAACAAGATACTTGAGATGAAAAATGGGAAGGTATTAAATTAATAACATTGTTTTAGAGAATATGTCATGAATTAAGATTATTTTTCTAACCCTTCTGAAAGTTGTTTATTATTTAAAGGGGTCATGTCATGAGGAATTTTCCTTGATATTTTGACATATGGGAGGTAATTTTACTTTAGAAGTATACTGTAAATTTCAGACCTTTAAACTAATCCCCAATGCAATACAAGCATTTATTGAAACCTAACTGCTAAAACGTCTCGTTCTCTACTACTGCAATTTCTCTACGTCACTAGGGGGCATATTAATTCATGACCGCCTCCACAGCAACCACATCAACACCTTATTTAAATAATCATACCCTTGGCTCCACCCACTGGTGCTCAGATAGTAAACAGAGAGACTGTATGACAACATGTTTTTGGTGTGTGAAAACATGCACTAGACGGACGTCTTTGAACATTTTGATGTGTTTCTGGTGATGTGCGCCTCAGTGCAGGATGATACTGTATGTGTGTGCTGTCCTGTTTCACCTTGGTTTAGACTATGTATGTGCGTTTTTTTTTTTTTTTTTTTAAGCTCATTCCAGCATGGATTGCTTGTAAACCGATTTAAAATTCAATTGTAATAAGATACAAGCTTTGCAATGGAACCATCATTGATGGATGGGGCAGTTAAAAACACTACTGGACCTGATTACAAAACCATAAGTAAACTGTTTAATTTAAAACATCTTGACTATTTAATAGTTTATGGTGCGTCTGTGCTTGAGTGAACAGTTTAATAGATTTGGATGCAATGTGTTGGCTGTGTGTTATGTGTAAACCCTAAAATGTTATTTTATAATGTTGTGGAGTTTGTTCATTCTTATCCAATTGTGTTTTAAATATAGCTGTATTCAAGGGGCTGCACAATGTTTGCCAATCGTTACAGTGGGCATTTACATTGAAGTTTAAAAGGAGGCACTTATGCTAAAATCTAACGTTTCAGAAAGAGGGCCATAGACAGGGAGGGAAAATATTATATATTACTAAATTTTTTTGTTGCAAAAACTTCACTAACATTATTAGTGGATCTCATGGAAGATATTACAATTATATATATATATATATATATATATATATATATATATATATATATATAATCAAAACAGTATGGCATACATTTTAAAATTTTTTTGCAAGATCTATCGCTGATTTTATTTAGTAAAATCATGTTAACAGATATAATGTTTTCATCTCCTGGCTATACTTTTAAAACAATGTGTTTAGCTGGCCCCATTCACTTCCATTGTAAGTGCCTTTCTGCAACTATGATGTTTGAATTATTTTTAAATAAACAAGGGATGAGGTAATCAACATTATAATTTTATCATGCCACAAATGCTGTCAATTGAGCTTAATTTGCATTGAGCCTGGAGCAGTTTTGCCTTTTGAAAATGTTTCTCATTTTAAGGATGTTTAGATAATTTAGTTGATAATAAAAGGAAAAATAGTGATTAAGAAAATATTTTTTTTGCTGTGCACATATAGAACAAGCATTTTTGTAGCCGTAACCTGGTGTAAGATTTATGTGTTCCATTGTAAACCCAATGAGTAAAAAGTGTGCTTTTCTTATAATAGCCATTTTTCTTTATAAATGACATCTTCCAGTTTTTTCCTGCTCTTGAACCTTTAACTCAATCTTTGCAAATCCAATCAATACCTTATTATTAAGGTAATGGGTGAGGGCAGGCAAAGAGCTACTTCAGCTTGCTTGTAATTTTTTTCTTCTCAGCGCCCTTGAACGGCTTGTTTAGTGTGACAGGGAGGTAATAACATGAATGTGTCATTGAGCATAGATGTCTGGAACAAGGTGGAACGTGCTGCATCCATTGACAGCTCATCAAAACTAGCTCCTGGTAGGAGAGTCTGGATTTCAATCCGTGTTCCTCAGTATGACGGCACAAACCTTATTTTGTCTAACAATGACCTCTTGGTCCAAACCATAAAGCAAAAATCCATATGGTGTTGACGTGTATACAGTTTCATTAAATTGGAATTATTGATCAGGATTTGCTGTTGTTGCCTAATATTCATTGATGCTCAGTGGACCGTAGCTGCAGTGACCGAGGGGCTTCATAACAGTTTCATCAACATGGCAGTAAAAAATAGGAAAAGAAAAATTACTCAGAGGTAGCAAAGCATTTCCATCGCAGTCATATAATGGAAAATAATATGTATAGAAGTGTCAGTGTCACTGGTCTTCATCACAGAAAAGTTTTTGAATAAAAGGATAAAGCGTCTTGGTTACGTATGTAACCTCTGTTCCCTGATGGAGGGAACGAGACGTTGTGTCGAAGAAGCGACACTAGGGGTCTCTCTTGAGCGCCGAATATGCCTCTGATCTATGAAAAAAGGCCAATGAGAGTTGGCGAACAGTATTTGCATACCCCGCCCCCGGACATACGGGTATAAAGGTGAGGGAAATACGCTCGTTCATTCAGGATTTTTCTGAGGAGCCGGGAGTGTTCCGGCCACCTCAGTGGCTCGGCTCGGCTCAGCAACGTGGCCGGGAAGATACGACGTCTCGTTCCCTCCATCAGGGAACGGAGGTTACATACGTTACCGAGACGTTCCCTGTCTGTCGCTCACTTCGACGTCATGTCGAAGAAGCGACACTACGGGGTATGTGTCGTGTATGTGTACTGCTGACACAGAAGCGGGCAGGTATTTCACGTGCACAAGCGACCAACTGTGTTTCAGACTGCACGTACTCTTCCCCAATGCCCCAAAAAAGTAGTCGGAATCCTTTTGGTTACCCTAGAGGGGAACAAGACGACGCTTCCAACTAGGGAACGGGCCAAGCCTGGCTGGGCCTCTTTTCTCTCTATGTTTTCTCGGCATAGAGCAAGAGCAGCCGGGGCCCTTACCGCATCGTGGGAAGGGGGTCTTACCCGAATTCCTATTCTTTCAGGGGGAAAAGACCCTGCGGAGGCCACACCCGCCCAAAAGGGGAAGTAAAGGTGGCGAAAATACATCACATGGCCTCTTCGGTCACATGTGGGAGGAATGGCGCGGTGGTAGATCCAGCCTCGAGGAGGGGGGAGTTGCTACAACACGGCGACTGGAGGGTCAGCGAAGGACTGCCTAAGGGAGATGCGGGTCAGCTCATAAGGTGACCGTACCGCGGAAGTACACACAGGAGGAGTCCGCGTAGGAGGCCTGACCTGTGGAGCACCTATTCCAGTAGGGGTAGCCTGGGTACCCGTAGTGAACTGGGTCGGCGAGTTCCTCCGCTGAACTGTGGACCCAAGAGGGCTAGGGAGGAATCAACCAGGAACCTAAAGGTGTCTCCTGGGAAGAAGGCACACTGTTTAACCTCAGCAGAGGTTCCAGGTAGGCACGCAAGACACATACCGGAAACAGCAGTGAGGGGGCTGGGTCTGCCTCCTCCTGGGGCAGCACTTGCAGGTTCGCTACCTGATCTCTGAAGGGCGTAGTAGGAACCTTGGGCACATAGCCAAGTTGAGGTCTTAGGATCACATATGTGTCTGCCGGACCTCGAGCTCCAGAGGATAGGCAGACTGGCCCGGAGGCGAGTTGCCATTGCCTCGAGCACGGATGGGGGTCAACGAGCGTGACGGGGGGCGGGTGGTCCGAGGGGGCATACCCGGCGGAGCTGCACCCGGTGCCCTCCCAAAATACCCTCCATCAACAGCCACATCGTCCTCAATCCTGTGGGAAGAAGGAGCGACACGGGGGGGTGGCTTCTATCGAAAGCACGCCGTGAACGCAACGTTGCCATGGTCATGCTCTCGCAGTGAGAGCATGAACCATCCACAAGCGCTACCTCGGTGTGATCGGCACCCAGACACACGAGACAGCGCCTGTGGCCGTCTGAAGCGGAGAGCACTCTACCGCATCCAGGAACTACACAGGGGTTGAATGGCATCTTTAAAAAGATGCGTCCTGAAAAGGACGTTCAACGCCGCTGTGTATTGCTCTTTCGGAGAATTAAACTCTTTTACAGAGAAAATTGCTCTTTATATAGAAAACTCTTTTAACTCTGCACTGTCGAAGCGCCCAGGGGCAAACTGCACGCCGTGCAGAGAAGAGAAAAGCCGCTGAAGTGCACCGTATATCCAACAACAAAGCAGAGCGTCAGAGGATAGAAGCAGGAAAAAGTTGTGTCACTCTCAGCTGGCTGCATACACGACCATCGGCTCCGAAGAAAATTACTGAATGAATGAACGTATTTCCCTCGCCTTTATACCCGTATGTCCGGGGGCGGGGTATGCAAATACTGTTCTCCAACTCTCATTGGCCTTTTTTCATAGATCAGAGGCATATTCGGCGCTCAAGAGAGACCCCTAATGTCGCTTCTTCGACACAACGTCGAAGTGAGCGACAGAAGGGGAACTGTATTTCAGTTGAGAATGGCACAACTCAAGGCACAATATATATATATATATATATATATATATATATATATATATATATATATATATATATATCAGGGTTCACGTTGTCCGGTAATTACCGGACATTGGCCGGGAAAAAAATGAAATGTCCAACTAAATTAAATCTCTCCGGTCAAATTGTCCGATTAAAATTGCCTATTAATCCCGCCCCCCTAACACAATCTGAATTTGAGAATAAGCTTAAAATGTATCCAGAGTGGATCAAGCTTGCCAAGATAGCCTGTGTAATCCCGGTCTCGAGTGTTCCTGCAGAGAGGGGGTTCTCGCTGCAGAATCGGATCAAGATGAAGCAGTGAAGTCGCCTTGTGGAGAACAAGGTTACGCGGCTTATGCGCATTGCAAGTTGCGGAGAGACACTGGGAAGTTTTGATTTTAAGTTGGCAGCTGCACAATTCAGCACTGCAAAACAGCGTAAAAAGTAGCCTAAAATGACGCGAGACAATGTTATAGGCCTAGTTATTTGTTTGTTCCAGTTCATTTGACAAGGAGTCATTTCACGGTGGCCAATTTAAATGTTACCAGCTAAATGATAAATGATAAAACATACTGAGAGTGTATAATTAAGTTCGCTTGAGTAAAAACAATAGGTTACTATTCAGATATTTTATGTGGGGAAGGGGGATTGGTTTGTTAAACAATGACGGTGAAACGCCAATCGGACGTTCATGTTTTTTTTCCATCTATTTGAAAGTTAGGCTAATAAACATGTCGCATTCTATACGGCCTGATGATGTCATTTTTTTAAGTTACATAGCCTGCCTCCAGTTTTCCTCAACTTGACTAATTAAGAGGCGATATTTGACCGGCATATCATCAAAATGTCCGTAAAACGAAACCTCTGCCGGTCACTTTGACCGGCACCATTTTTTTCTAGCGGAAACTCTGATATATATATATATATATATATATATATATATATATATATATATATATATATATATATATATATATATATATATATTTTTTTTTTTTTTTTACTTTTTTACCTGGTTTCATTAAAAAACACATTAATGCACCAAATTATTTACATAGCTCGTTGTGCACATCATGCATTTTCCTGATTAAATGTATATGAGGCGCTAAAACAACAAAGACTTTTAGTCCCTTTCACACAAATTCGGAGAAAAAGTGCAGATTATCAGTTCATAAACACTTTTCGCTTTGTTCCTCACACAATGCTATGTTCTGACATCAAAACACATTTACTAAAGTGCATGACTTGTAAGGCGATACATTTTAATGTAGCCAACTACATTTACAAGCTTGTTCATGCATGTAAACTGAAAGATCATTGCACTTGTGATGCAAACAACTGAGGTACGAGTCCTAAATACTGTAGCATAAAAAGTCGAAACTTGAGCCAAGCAATTTTATTCTTCATGTCACATTTGCTTTTTATGACACAATCTGTTAGATTAAGATTTAGGGTAGGTTTTGTTGATTTTACTCAGTAGAGCATTAACCTTAAAAACATAATTTTTGGGAAGTTAACTCGCTTTTAGCATAGTGGACATTTCACTTGGGAACTGCCACAACACATAATTTAGCAATAATGTCACCACAGTCACATCATTTTCAAGAGATCAGGCTTTGATTTTTACTAGTCGTTCAGAAAATTCTTCGACTAGGCAGCAGGTCAATGTATACAATAAATGACTCACAATATGCTGTGCAGCTTCAGCAGACTTTGCTGTTTCTCATAAGTCCAATACTGCGCTGACTGAGAGTTTATGAGCGCAAAAATGGTCCGCTGAGCTTAGATAATACTGGTCAGAAACTAAAGAGGGCATATCTACATTGTCAGATTCATGCTGCTTGCATTTTCATAAATGGTTCTGTCAGCCTTTGGGTGACATAATTAGTTTCAAAATAGTTGACAGAATTTTGTTTACAGAAACTCAAACGCAGACCATCTCCGATGTCAGCAGCGTGGTTCAAAATGTAATGTGATTCGTGAATACAAATTGCACCAGGTTCATTTTATATTCACAGTCATGTAATTACAAATATGTGTGGCTTTTTAGAGGTTATGCTATTATACATAGTGCTATACAAAAATAATGCAGTTACACTGGGACAGTTTGTGGAAAGGGGAATTTTCCCTCATGCTGTGGTAAAAAACCCAAAACTAAAGTCATGGGATCTGCAGCAGCTGTACGGTTCACTTGTAACATGCTTTGTGAACGTAGTATTCCCCAGTTTCAATCTTTGTCCACTTTCACATACACTCAAAAAAGGTGGTGTTAATGTAGCATTGATAAAACTGGGCAAGGGAATTCCATTTTAAAGCATGTTTTGCATGGGACTCAATAGGGAGATAAACATTCAAATTAAGTGTTAATTAAAATACTTATTAGTATTTAATGTTTTGTTATGTTGGAGTTGCTACAAGCATGGAGACTGGGGCAGAAATGCCTCTGCCCAAGGAAGACACAGTTTGCCAGCAGGGAAAAAAATCTTCAGCGGAATATACGTTGCAAGGGGTTGCATATGGGGAACCAGCGCATGCGGATTACCTGTCCCAGTACGGAGCTTAGCTAGCACAAGTATTGGGCTGGCAGTGAGTTTCTCCGCAAACTCATCTGCCACAGGGTTAGGAGGAAATCAACCAGGGAACACATTTGTAAACACTACTGGGAATCAACAACAACCATCTTCAGCTCAAGAGAGGTGAAACATGCTAGGCGCAATCGATATACCCGGCCGGTCGACCCGGACTTACCCGTGACTTGTCGTGACAGTGCGCCGCCGTGGTGTTGAGGTCGCCTGGGATGTAGAAGGAAAGGGAAGACTGCAGCGACTTGAGGTGCTGCTGACTCCAGAGGAGGAGACATGTGAGGGCAGCTCGAACCAACACGTGCTTGCCCTGGATCAATGGCCGGAACCTCCACAGGGTGAGCAGCATTGCCAACAACTCGAGGCAGTTGATGTGCCAACATAGCTGTGGGCCCTCACATACAGCACGGGAACAGGGGAACAATCTCGTCGGACGAATGAGACCAGGTTGAGCCAAAGGTTGTGCTCCTGGAGCACAAGGTAGACATTGCCCGCCTGAGAGACTGGGACGTGACCTTCATCGCCCAGAGGGTGAGGTCATTTGCCGAGCGCAGTTCCTGCATCAATCCCAGGGCAGGAATACCCTCGTGCAGCTCTTTCAGTGCATTGGATTGGTGGACTTGCAGTAGAGCCATGGCGTGCAGGGCAGAGGCGGCTTGTCCAGTGGCACCGTAGGCTTTGGCCACCAGGGATGACATAAACCTACAGGCGCTAGACGGGAGCTTGGAGGTGGTTCCATTGTGGTCCCCGAATTGTGCTGGCCTCAAACACGTGGGTAGAAGGACCGAGGCAGGGAGCCGCTGGAGTGGCTTGCTTTCTCTTGAAGGCGAGCCGCGACCACAACGTTGCCATGGTCATGTCCTCGCAATGGCACAAAAGACAGTGATCGTGGCTGTCTGAAGGCGAGAGATAACGACCGCATCCAGGAATAACACACAAATGCAAGGGGATCTTTAAAAAAACACATCTTTAAAAAGACATTCCGATGTGTGCCGCTCTTTTAGAATATACTCTTTTAGGAGGAAAAATAATCTTTTAGAATACACTCTAAGTGATCTATTGAAGCACCCAGGTGTGATCTCTACAGTGCAGGGGAGAAAGCCGCTGTAATGCACCGTAAGGATCCAGCAGAGGTGAATAGAAACCATAGGAATTCAGCTTGCTTATTTCTCAATGAAATGGTGACCGCTCGGCTCCGAAGAGAAAATCTGAATGAGTGGTATGCACGCCCCCTCCTTTATACCCATATGTTTTTTGGGAAGGGGCATGCAAATACCACTTGTCACTACATCGACACAACGTCAAGTGAGTGACAGATAGGGAATCAAATATTTTCTCGCAAACACGTAGGGAAGCAGTTTGTGGACAGAAGAATTTTCATCCTGCAATTGAAGTCATATCATTCACAACTAGTTGACACAGACCTAGTGTCTGTCAGTGACTAGAGGCATAACTAATCCATTAGTCAGCTAGTTGGGTGCAATCTCCAGATTCAGTTCTTCATTGGGGCAATAACATAAATACAGCCATATGACTTCCTACTTGTTCCTGTGCCATCCTTCCCCAAACCTACTCCAGAAAAAAGGGCCACAATATTGCATGACACAGCAGTGCAAATTAGCTCTTGATTGGCCCAAAGCTGAGAACAATTTCTGTCTCAGCAGTCTCTCTACTGAGAACCAGCAGTGTTCTTGTGTAGATGTTCATCCATGATATTTTCCATGACCTGGCTGTGCTGATCAAACTCCTGCAGTCAGAACACTCAGTAAAAATGAGTGGTGTGCCTTTTGTTTTTCAAGATGATGGAAGAAGATATGGATTTCGGCGCAGGCTATTCCATCCTTCTTCCAGAAGCAGAAAGCTATGTTGGATCTTTCTGCAGAGTAGAGGTTGCACCAACTACTTGTTGATTATGTAGTTTTGTGTTTCTTTCCACAGTCACCTTTGGCTTGCTTACTTGGGCCTAAAGACAATACATTTTTAAGGCATTATTTTCAATCACTTTATTCATTTATACAATGAGGATTTTAAGGCATTTTCTGTTATGGTTTTCTGTAAAGCTGCTTTGAAACGATGCGTATTGTGAAAAGTGCTATTCAAATAAAAATTACTTAACTTGATTAGTTATATCGCTAGTTTTGTGTTGTGTGTCAGGGAAGAGTTGAACAACAAAGACAGCTGATGCACGGCATGGTAAGTAATTTACAGAAAGTAAATATTGACCTATTGACTACTTTTATGGATGACTAGTTGACTAGTAACAATTAGTAGTCATGCAGACCCTACCACAAAGCATGTCCATCCACATTTTGGCCATTGCATGTAGTTGATAAATGGTACAGCAGATACTTTGAGAGATCGCTGCTTCCGAAATCCTGAAATGCTCTGGGTGGTTGTATTGACAGATTAATGCACTGCTGAAAATCATCTGTATGTGGGATTGTGTATGTGGAGTAAGTGGAACACAAGTGCTCTTAAATCTCAGTCTTGGATGTACCAGATGCTTCACAGAGGGAGGTGAAAGCTGCACTGAGTGGAAGGTAATCAATAAAGTTATTAGATAAAGCAGCTGTCAGAAGATGCTGTTGGGGATAAGGGGATACATAAATGAGGTGAAATATGTTTTTATCTGTGTTATTGTTAGCTGTGTTGTATCCAAGTATGCAACAGTTCTGGACTTTAAAAAAATATGATATTCAAAGACATAATCCAAATGTGTTGTTTCATATAGGGTCTGTTCCAAAACCTTGTGAGCTGTCTCCAAATGCAGCACTTCAAGACATCATAGATGTGCTCCCGGTGCAAAGCTTGTCCCAAAAGGTAGGCATCTTAATTATGCTGCCTCCTAATATATCTTGTTTTGGCCAAATTCTAAGGTATCATCATATATATCCTTCCCCAGGTAGGCAATCCCAGAATGCAGCTCGGTGAAAAGATATATACAATTTTATTATAAATATACTTAGAATTCATTCAATAATGAAAATTATAGATACAAAATGGTTTAAAATGATAGAAAATTCAATATATTAACCAAAATGTGTGTGTGCACTATGCATATTTATGCTTATTTGAGTATCACACCATTCCTCTCAGTCACCTGTACTGGAATCAGTTGTGAGTGGAGTCTCCAGTGCGCTTTGTGTGAAAAGAGAATGACGCTCAAAGATTCCACCTTTGTAGAGTGTTGCAAATCACTCTCTTTTGAGGCTCAATTTTTGTTAGGATGCTACCTTAGAAGATTGCTGCCTATGTAGGCAGGAGACAGTGAGGCAGCTCACTTAGATTTGGAACAGACATATTGTTACGCAATGTTGGTTTGTGTGTTTTAAGCTATGTGGGGGTGAAGCTTACCAATATCGGGTTCTTCCATTCGGCCTAGTCTTATCACCTCGCACATATACAAAGTGCATGGATGCAGCACTGACTCCATTGAGACTCCAGGGCATCCGCATTTTGAATTCTAAAGATGACTGGCTGATACTAGCATAGTCGCAAGAACTGGCATTACAGCACAGAAATATTGTCTTAGCTCATCTGGTTTCTCTGGGGTTGAGACTCAACGACAAGAAAAGCGTTCTCTCTCCTGCCAAGAGAACGACATATTTAGGGATCATATGGAATTCTATCACAATGCGGGCACAGCTGTCTCCCGCTCGAATCGAGACCATTCAGAATACCCTGAGTAAAGTCAGGCTAGGCCAAGATCTTACTGTTCTTCAGTATAAATGGATGCTAGGTCTCATAGCATCTGCATCCTCTGTGATCCCTATGGGCCTTTTGCATATGGGACCATTCCAGTTGTGGCTCAAAGCCAGGGGATTTCATCCAAGGGCCAATCCCCGAAGGCAGATAAGGGTTACAAGCCACGGGCGACATACCCTCTCTGTGGCTCAAATCCCGGTTCCTCACCTTGGGTCCCCCTCTAGGTGCATCTCGCTGTCGTGGATTGTTAACAACAGACATCTCCCTTATGGGCTGGGGAGCGGTTTTTAGTGGTCGTCCAGCTCAAGGGGAATAGGAGGGTCATCAGCTCGATTGGCACATCAACTGTCTCGAGATGATGGCTGTATTTCTGACCCTGAAGTACTTCCTCCAGCAACTGAGAGGCTGCCATGTCCTGGTGCGGGTGGACAACACAGTGGCAGTCTCTAACATAAATCACCAAGGAGGTCTGTGGTCGCACCAGCTAAACAGACTAGCATGGCAGATTTTCCTTTGTGCCTAGGGCAAGCTCCTGTCACTCAAAGCAGTATATATGCCTGAATGTGGGAGCGGATTTACTTTCTAGACAGAAAATACCGACGGGAGAATGGAAACTCCACCCCGAGGTAGTGAAACAAATCTGGCTAAGATTTTACTAAGCAGAGGTGGACCCCTTCACCTCCCAACAGACAGTGCAATGTCCCCTCTACTTCTCTCTGAGTCCCCCAGCCCCCCTGAGTCTGGACGTGATGGCACATACATGGCCCAAAATGTGCCTGTATGCATTTCCTCCGGTTTCTCTGTTCCTGGGAGTTCTAGCCAGAGTTCGCCAACAAGGATCCTGCCTCTTAATTTTAGCGTCGAGTTGGCCAAACAGAGGTTCTTGGAGATAATATCTCTCCTAGACGGCTCGCCTTGGGCAATATCAGAAAGGAGGGACCTTCTGTCTCAAGCACAGGGGACAATATTTCAAAATATCCATTTGAAGGTTTTATGGCCATGTCACACACCTGTTCCTGCTTCTGTTCCTCTGACGCTCTGCCTGCTGCTGGATCTACGGCGCATTTCAGTGGCTTTTCTCCTACTCTGCACAGCAGTGCAGCTTGTCCCTGGGCGCTTCGACAGCGCAGAAAGCTTAAAAGAGTTTATTTAAAAGAGTGATTTTCTCTATAAAAGAGTATTTTCCTCTAAAAGAGCATTTGCAAAGCGGAGTTGAACGTCCTTTTCAGGACGCATCTTTATAAAGATGCCATTCTGCCCCTGTGTAGTTCCTGGATGCAGTAGAGTGCTCTCTGCTTCTGACGGCGTTGTCAGAAGCAGCGATCACACCGAGGCAGCATTTGTGGATGGTTCATGTTCTCACTGCGAGAGCATGACCATGGCAACGTTACGGTCGCGGCTTTCAATAGGAAGCACGCCACTCCAGCCGCCCCCTGCATTGCTCCTTCTTCCCACGGGATTGAGGACGATGCGGCTGGCAATGGAGGCGATCTGGGGATGGCAGCGGTTACAGCTCTGCCGGGTACGCCCCCTCGGACCACCCGCCCCCAGCATGCTCGTTGACTCCCGTCCACGCTCTAGGCAACAGCGGCTCGCCTCACAGCCAGCCTGCCTATTCTCTAGAGCTCGAGGTGGATGAGCTCGCCTCTGTATCGGAGAGCGCGGTGTCTGACACGGATGACTCCTTTGGGTTGCCGCCTTCGGCCAGCACGCCCAGGCTGAGGCTGACGCACAGATGACTGACATGCTTTCTTAGGCCGTTGCCAGCGAGGGGCTGGACTGGAACCCTCCATCCTCCCCACAGCCTTTGCGGTTGCATGACTGGTTCCTGGGGTCTGGGTGCCACTCACAGCCTTGCACACCCTTGTGTCGACGGAACTTGGTCGAGATGCGTGAGACCGACAAGGTTCGCTTCCTCAATGCCCCTGTCTCCCAGTTCGGCCTCTTCAGCGACACTGTTGAGAGCTTTGCCCAGCAGTTCTCTGTGGTAAAGAAACAGACGGAGGCCATTTCGCACATCCTGCCCTGCCGCAAGCCTGCCGCCATGGGCCATGCCCCGTCTGCTCGCCGAGGGCATCCTCCTGCGGAGAAGAAACACCGTTCTCAGCCTCAACCCGGGCCCAGCTCTCAGCCCCTGCGTCGAGCACCCCGCAGGAAGCAGATGCCCCCTGCCTCACGGACACCCTCGAGGACCTGGAAGGCTCCCAGGCGCTCCTGAGATGGCCGACCAAGAGACCAAGACGTTAGCTCTGGATCTGGTAAGCAGACCACTCTGTCCCCCAGTGGTGGGCCGAGAGGAGAATCTTTTGTTGAAGTTATTTCATTTGCCACACCACGTAGTCGGAGCTGCGGTACCCACGTTCTCAATAACAGAGCTATTTCCTTTGTCTCTGGGTCACCTGGCCCGCAAATGCCGTTCTCACGGCACTCTGCCAACAGTCCCTGCATGCTGGACGCGGACCCCCCCACCTTCAGCCCCACAACTGTTCTCCGGCCGGCCGGTTCTGACGATTCTAGAGGACGCCTCCGTCGGACCTCCTCCTCAGTCACTAACCCGCCCCATGCCGGGTGTGCAGAGCAAGGTAAGTGCTTCGATTCTTATCTCAGCACTAGAGCCTCAGGACGCATCTACGCCTCCCGACGCCGTACTACCTGCTCCGCCTTGGACTTGCGAGTTTTCAACCGGGCTTTGCACAAAGTCCCATTCAAAATGCTCATGAAAAAACACATCTTAACTTGCGTCTAGATTGGTTCGCAGTGGTAGACCTGGAGGACGCGTTCTTCCACATCTCAATTCTGCTCGACACCGACCCTTCCTACGGTTAGCATTCGACGGCCAGGCATATCAGTACAAAGTCCTCCCCTTCGGCATATCGCTGTCCCCTCGCAAATTCGCAAAAGTCGCTGAGGCAGCCCTTGGCCTGCTCCGAGAAGCCGGCATTCGCATACTCAATTACCTCGACGACTGGCTCATTCTGGCCCACTCCCGAGAGTTACTATGCGCTCACAAAGACCAGGTGCTCAGGGACCTCAGCCGTTTAGGGCTTCAGGTCAACTGGGAAAAGAGCAAGCTCGCCCCGGTTCAGAGTATCTCTTTTCTCGGCATGGAGTTAGACTCAGTCTCAATGTCAGCATGTCTCACCAATGAACATGCACAGTCTGTACTGGAATGCCTCGGCAACTTCAGGCCAGGCACAGCGGTCCCCTTAACTTTTGTAGAGGCTCCTGGGGCATATGGCATCCTCCGCGGCGGTCGCGCCACTGGGATTGATGCATATGAGACCGCTTCAGCACTGGCTTCAGACTCGAGTCCCGAGACGAGCATGGCGCCACGGCACGCACCATGTGATGGTCACCCCCGCCTGCTGACAAACATTCAAACCCTGGACAGACCTCTGCTTTCTGCGGTCAGGAGTACCCTTGCAGCAGGTGTCCCGACGCGTCTTGGGTTGGGGCGTGGTCCGCACAGTCGCGGGCCATTGGAAAGGGGCCCCGCTGCGCTGGCTCATGTACTGCCTAGAATCAAGTCGCTGCTCAACACTCACAACCCCGGCACACTCAATGTGGTAGTGGACACGCTGTCACAACAACGCTTGCCCAGGGGAGAGTGGAGGCTCCACCCCCAATCGGTCCAGCTGATTTGGGAATGATTCGGCAAGGCCCAGGTAGACCTGTTTGCCTCCCGAGAGACCTCCCACTGCCCGCTTTGGTAAGCCCGAACAGAGGCTCCCCAAGGAACAGATGCACTGACACACTGCTGGCCCTCGGGGCTGCGCAAGTACGCATTACCTCCAGTGAGCCTTCTTGCACAGGTGCTGTGCAAGTTCAGGGAGGACGAGGAACAAGCCACCCTAGTGGCTCCCTACTGGCCCACACTGGCCTGGTTCTCACACCTCATACTCCTCACGACAGCCCCTCTCTGGTGAATTCCCCTGAGGAAAGACCTTCTTTATCAGGGACGGGGCACTCTCTGGCATCTGCACCCAGACCTCTGGAACCTCCATATCTGGCCCCTGGACGGGACGCGGAAGATCTAGCTGGTCTACCACCTGCCATCGTAGACATGATCAACAAAGCCAGAGCCCCTTCTACCAGGCAACTTTACACCCTGAATTGTCGCTTGTTCGCAAATTGGTGTTCTTCCCGGACTGAAGATCCACAGAGGTGCGTTGTTAGGTCAGTGCTCCTATTTCTGCAGGAGAGGCTGTCCCCTTCCACCTTGAAGGTGTATGTTGCTGCTATCGCGGCCCACACGACATGCAGACACGTATGTAATCCTAAGACCGTGACCGGGCTACGTGCCAAAGTTTCCTACTACGCCCTTTAGAGACCAGGTAGTGAACCTGCAAGCGCTGCCACGGGAGGAGGCAGACCCAGCCCCTGCTTTCTGCGGGCAGGAGTACCCTTGCAGTATCCCGACGCGTCTTGGTCACGACCGACGCCTCCAGATGGGTTGGGGCACCGTGTGCAACAGGCACGCAGTCGCGGGCCATTGGAAAGGAGGAACTCGCCGACCTGATCCACTGCGGGTACTTAATCTACCCTGTACTGGAATAGGTGCTCCACAGGTCAGGACTCCTGCTTGGACTCCCCCTTGGACTTCCCCTTCCTGGGCAGGTTTTGTCTCCGCAGGGTCTTTTCCCCCTGAAAGAATAGGAAATGCGTGTAAGGGCCCCAGCCATTTCTTGCTCTCTAGAAACATAGAGAGAGAAGAGGCCCAACCAGGCTTGGCCTGTTCCCAGGTTGGCAAGCGTCACCTTGTTCCACTGCCTAGGGTAACCAGAAGGATCCCGATGACTTTTTTGGGGCACTGGGGAAGGGTACATGCAGTCTGACATAGCTGGTCACCTTTGTGTGTAAAATACCTGCCCGCTCCTATGTCAGCAGAACACGTACACGGCTCAATGCATGGCATCATTTAAATTGGACCCTTAGTGTTGCTTGTCACAACGTCGAAGTGAGCGACAGATGGGGAATGTTTAGGTTACATATGTAACCTCCATTCCCTGATGGAGGGAACGAGACGTTGTGTCCTCCCGGCCACGTCGCTGAGCCGAGCCGCTGCTGTGGACAGACCATTTCCGGCTCCTCAGAAAAATCCTGAATGAACTCGACGTATTTCCCCGCTTTTATACCTGTATGTCTGGTGGCGGGGTATGCAAATACTGTCTGCCAACTTCTCATTGGCCTTTTATGATAGATCAGAGGCATATTCGGCGCTCAAGAGAGACCTCTAGTGTCGCTTCTTTAACACAACATCTCGTTCCCTCCATCAGGGAATGGAGGTTACATACGTAACCTAGACGATATCCACAACAGAGTTCAGATTTTACATTTTAAATTACCTAAACCAGATTTGAATACAGATAGCAACCTTAAATTAACTAAAATGCAATTGATATATTGAAACAAGAATGTTTCCATTTATACAAAAAACGTTTGGACCAATCAAACATTTTCACTTGTACACTATGCTTTTTTCATCGATCCTTCCTTTCCAATGGAGCAAAGAAGTTTTTGTCACTCTTTCCCAATCAGTTTAACCAGGGATGAACTGCTGAATATTCGGCAGAGTATACCTGATAATTTTTTGCTGGTGTATGATTATTTAGAAGTTTTATTAGACATCTTAGTTGGAGGGCCAGCATTGCTTTACAAGCGATCCAAAAGATCGCACATGAGTGAAGCGAGCTGGCATGCTTGTAAAGCTTCGTCAACATGGCTGCATTTGAAAAATGTCCGCTCCCTCGCCAACAAACGGATGAATTGCATCTGCTCACTCAAACAAATAAGGACTTATCTAACTCCGCTTCTCTCTGATTCACGGAAACCTGGCTGAATGACGCCATCCCGGACAGCACGTTTCATCAGCCAGACTACCAGCTATTCAGAGCTGAGAGGCGGTGGAACATGCTTTACATCAATGAGCGTTGGTGTACAGATTTAACAGCGTTGAAGAAGATATGCTGTCCTAATTAAGAAGCACTCTTCCTCAACTGTAAGCCTTTCCACTCGCCAAACGAGTATGATGTTTCCTAGTTCATTCTGGTGAGTGTGTAGAATCTGCCGCAAGCATGCATGAACGCAGCATTGCAACAGCTGGCTGATCACATCACAGACATGGAGCAACACCTAGACTCTCTTGTCATTATTCACCTGTGAACTGCCAAAATACAAACAACACATCACATGCCCCACCAGAGACAGAAATATACTTGACCACTGTCCCACATGCAGCTTGATCTCTGATCACAGTCTAGTTAATTTCTCCCGACCTACACGCAGAAACTAAAATCAGCTAAGCCTGTAGTAAGGAATGTAAAGAAAGGTACTAATGAAGTAGAGCTTAAACTTGACTATACTGATTGGGGTGTTTTTGAAGCTGCAACCAGAGACCTGAATGAGCTCACAGATACAATGGCATCCTTTAAAATATTGTTCAAACAGGCCAATGGCTAAAAAGTGGCTAAAAGAAACTACTCTGAAAAGCCAATGATCCTGCATCTGTGTGGAAAGGCCTGAAACGTATCACCAAGAAGACACCTCCCCCTCGCTCTATAGACAGTCAACTAATGGCTGATGATCTGAATGAGTTTTATTGCAGGTTTGAAAAGCCCAGTCTCACACACCATCCCTGCAATGATCATCACTTCACACACACACCAACACCTCCTGGAACCCCCCCTCCTCCCCCCTCCTGATAGTCAATCTGCATTTATGATCTTTGAGGAGGATGTGGGCAGGGTCATTCAGAAACAATAGACTAGGAAATCTTCAGGCCCTGCTTCAGTCTGCACTGTCCAACCAGCCCCCATCTTCACACAGATCTTTAATAGATCACTGGAGCAGTGTGAAGTTCTCTGCTCCTTCAAATGCTCCACCATCATTCCGATCTCCAAAAAAAAAAAAAAAAAAAATCACAGGACTTAATGAGACCCGTCACTCTCACATCAGTGATCATGAAGCCATTTGAGAGACTGGTTTGGCCTACCTGAAGGGCATCAGTGGACCCCTGCCAATATGGGACTGCATTATATCCTGCAACACCTCGACAGACCTGGGATTTATGCAAGGATTATATGTGTGGACTTCTGTTCAGCCTTCAATATCATCATGCCTGATCTTCTCTCAACAAAACTTACCCAGCTCTCCGTGCCCATCACAACTTGTTAATGAAACACAAGCTTTCTGACAGTTAGGCAGCAGGTAGTGAGACATCCGGGACCCTCACTATTAGCATTGGTGCTCCTCATGGATGCGTTCTCTCTCCACTGCTTTTCTTTCTGAACACGAATGACTGCACTGCAAAGGTCCCCACTGTCAAGCTCCTGAAGTTATCAGACGATGCCACTGTCATTGACCTCATCTGCAATGCTGACGAATCTGCATACAGACAGGAGGTTGATCAGCTGGCTGTCTGGTGCAGTCACAACAACCTTGAGTTGAACACGCTCAAAACAGTGGAGATGATAGTGGACTTAAGGAGAAATCCCCCCCACTTTCCTCTCACCATCCTGAACAGAAGAACATTATGGCAGCAGTGGAGTCATTCAGAGGAGTCATTCCTGGGCTATAACATCTCTCAGAACCTCGAGTGGAACACCCACATAGACTCCATTTTTAAGAAGCCATTTTTAAGAAGGCCTTCGCCAACTGAGGAAGTTCAACCTTCCACTGGAGCTGCTGACACAGTTCTACTCGGCCATCACTGAGTCCATCCTGTGTACATTTATAACTGTCTGGTTTGGTTCAGCCACCAAATCAGACAGAAGGAAACTACAATGGACAGTCGGGACAGCTGAGAGGATTATTGGTGCCCACCTGCCCACCCTCAAAGTCCTGTACGTCTCCAGAGTGAAGAAACGTGCAGGTAGTATTACTCTGGGCACAACACACCCTGTCCACTCCCTCTTTCAACTGTTGCCCTCTGGCCAGCACTACAGAGCACTGAGCTCCAGGACATTTAGGCACAAGAACAGTTTTCACCCTCAGGCCATTTTCCAGATGAACAATTGAACAGACATACTACCCCATAGTGCAATAATGTAAATACATATCTCATGTACATATGTAAATTCACATATTCAGTTTGATAACTGTACATACCACTACTTTGCACATACATTACCACTTGCACATGTACATACGCCATTTTGTTATCTGTCCGATTATTTGCATGTTCATTTATACTCTTACATTGTTGTATATTCTGTGTCTCACTGTAATGTTCTGTGTGCACTTGTTTCTCCTATATCCCCCAAAAATCCTTGTGAACCTGAGAACACTTGGCAATAAAGCTCATTCTGATTCTGAGACTTACAATAAAAGCTGAATTTTCATTTTGACCAACCCCATTTTATTTCCTTCCTTCACATTCAGGTCCATTTTTCATATTAGCAGGTGTCCATCAAATGTTGACCACAATTATTGTTTATCTCTTCCTCTGCTGAGACTAAGCCACCAGGTGCAGCTAATTAACAGCAATCCTTATGATGTGTGTGGGCATTCTTTGAAGAGACACTGCAGAATCATAGTCTATATCAAGTATTTGTGTAGGAGCATGTGTGAGTATATGTGCATGTGGTTGAATGTCTGTGAAAAAAAAAATGGTAGGACTAAGAAATAAGAAGAAATGTAAGGGCACATAAGTGTTTGGGAATTATTTTTTTTCAGTGATTTTTATAACACAAGCCTCAAAGCATGACAGGACTTGTGAGTCAGAGATAAAAGCAACACTCAGGAAGGACTCCTCCCACACTGTCTTGGTTAGAGGCTCATAAGCACAGTTGTGCCACTGTCAGGGGGTCATTTACAGCAGCTTAATTAGAATAAGTGAGTAATCTCTTTAATTCACCTGATTTACCCCTAGTTGTGGGAAGGCAAGACAAGGGCATACAAGGCCATTCAATCCTCAGGAGAGGGTCTGTGCTGTTCTTACACTTGATAAGATTGGCATGTTCTGTAATGCCTTTTTTTGTTGTTGAATAAAAGGATATGTTCTGCTAATAATAGTGTATAAAAGGGTTGAGAGTAGCATCTTTAGATAATTACCCTCATCTTAAGTGGAACTAAAACATAAACTATATAAGGTCCAAAGTGTATTGATTTTAATAACAAATGTGAGGCTTTGCAGGTTCTTTATGTGATTTCAGCCATTTTGCAAACTTCTATTTGTTCTACTCTATGCATTAATTTATATTTAAATATGTAATTACAGTAAAAAACAGTTATTTAAAATGTTTAAGGTCTATTTGTAAATTTTAAGGTCTGGCTGTAAATGAAGAACAAATATGACCTCACACCCTCATATAACAAATAGGTTTTGATTAACATTACTTTGAAAATAAAGATATACAATGTATGGTGTATGATATAGTGACACTAGTGGTCGCTCTTGGGAGCCCCAAAACACCTCTGATCTTTGAAAAAAGGCCAATGAAAATTGGTGAGTGGAATTTGCATGCCACTCCCCCAGACAAGTGGGTATAAAAGGAGCTGGAATGCCCACTCTTATTCAGATTTTGTCTTCAGAGCCGAGTGGTTGTGCATCAGCAAGCTGAATCCCACTGCTGTTCCATTTACCATCAACAGAAGCTTTTTGCTGTTGGATATAGGGCGCATTCCAGCTCCATCTGCATGCCTAGTGCAGATTACGCCCTTGGGTGCTTTGACAGCGCTAAAAGAGTTTCTTTCCACTATTGGAGCAAATACATTGACGTGAACGGCTTTTTAAAGAAGCGTCTTTTTAAAGGTGCCTTTCTGTCTCTGGGTGCGGTCGTTACCTCTCCACCTCTGATGGCCACGATCGCTGCCTTATGTGTCTGGGCTGTAATCACATTGAGGAAGCGTAGTCACGTTGAGGAAACGTTCATGGATGGTTCATGTTTGTACTGAGTCGGTCCTCCTATCTACGGGTATGAGGCTGGCCCGATTGATGCTGAAGGTGATTTGGGGACTTCAGTGGGTTTGGTTCCGTCAGGTTATCCCCCGCAGGCAACTCGTTCCCTGCATGCTCATTTGCTCCTGTCCAGTTCTGTAATGAGACAGCCCTTACTTCATCATTCGAAGAAGAGTGATGGGTTGCGGCCAATCCTGGACCTGTGAGTTCTGAACCGGGCCTTGCACAGACTCTCGTTCAAGATGCTGATGCAGAAGCACATTTTGGCATGCATTCGGCATCGAGATTGGTTCGTTGCTATAGAGCTGAAGGATACTTTCACGTCTCGATTCAACCTCAACACAGACACTTTCTACGGTTTGTGTTCGACGACCAAGTATATCAGTACAAGGTCCTCCCCTTCGGCCTGTCCCTGTCCCCTCGCGTCTTCAGGAAGGTCACAGAGACAGCCCTTGTCCCGTTAAGGGAAGTGGGCGTTCGCATACTCAATTACCTTGAAGCCTGGCTGATTCTTGCGCACTCCCGAGATTTACTAAGTGCACACAGACAGGGTCCTGGACATTCCAGCGGGTAGTACAGCATTGTGGCAAGAGGGACACAATGTCTCATTCCCTCCGTCAGGGAATGGATTTTACAACAGTTACAACAGTTCACTCGACATTGTGTTGATGTAGTGACACTAGGGGTCCCTATGCAAAAACACCACAACAGCTGAACTGTGTTACATGAACTGCCGATGCAGATTCAAGCAAGCTGCTGCGTGCATAATAGCAGGTGCATCAATCTGCATGTAGCTTCCCCCAATGCCCCAAAATACGTCATATAGTTTCCCACATCCAGGGGGAAGAGTCATAACTAGCATATGAGCAGGCCGCGCCAGCCACTGCCTTTTCTCTCTGTGTTTTCTCTCCACAGAGTATTCGATTCGGCTGGGGCCATCTAACGCTATTATATGCACCGGGGAAGGTGTTATTTTCCTGTCCTATGCTTTCAGGGGGAAAAGACCCCAGGAAGTCCAATCCTGCCCGAAGTGGAGGTAACATGTGGCAATACGGCACATTGGCTCACCAACTGCTCATGGAAGAGGCACGGTGATAGGTCCTGCCTCGAAGGGGTGGATCTCTACAAACACAGTGATTGGGGGTAGAAAGAGCTCTGCCCAAGGGAGACGCGGGTCTGCTGACAACAAGACCATACCGTGGATAATACATGACAGGGGGCTACCGGAGTAATTGGCACCTGTGGAGCACCTACCCCATTACAGGGCATATTAGCACACATACTGGGTCTGGCTGTGAATTCCTCCACCGAATTCATGAGCCACAGGGCTAGGGAGGAAGACATCAAGGGTTCACAGGTTCGTGAACTCGCATAGGAAAGAGAGCGCACGTCTTCGCCTCATGGAGGGGAAAGGCACTGTACGCAAGCGGTATATCTGCCCAGCTGTCACGTAACCTTACCTGTTTGTAACTGAAATGTCTCGAAGATATTGGGTGTTTCTCAGCCCGCTGCCTGCAGATGTCTGCTAGAGAGGTGCCATTGGCCAGTGCCCACGAGCATGCCAAACTCCTCATAAAGTGTGCTCATATTCCCAAAGGGGCAGGCACGGTCTGGGCCTGGTATGTCAACACGATGGCATTCACCATCAAGTGGACAAGCATCTGTTTGGAGACAGCATTCCCTTTCCGCTGCCTGCCAAAACAGACAAAGAGCTGCTCAGAGCATCTAGAGCACTCTGTGCGATCTAAAAAATGCACAAAGCATGCACCGGACACAGCAACAAGAAGGCTGGGTCTGCCTCCTCCCGGTGCAGCTTCGCTTGGAGGCTCACCACCTGATCCCTAAAGGGGTAGTGGGAACCTTGGGCACAGTGTCTAACACTGCACAGGCGGTAGAACCTTGGGCACAGGTCAATCTTGATACCGGATGCATGCCAAAATGTGCTTCTTTGTCAGCATCTTGAACGGGAGTTTGTGTAAGGCCTGGGTCAGAACTCACAGGTCCAAGATTGGCTGCAACCCACCACCCTATTTTGGCACGATGAAGAGCTGCAGAACCCTTTTCTCATCTCAGCTGGAAGGACAGACTCTATCGCACCCTTGCGCAGAA
This sequence comes from Moxostoma hubbsi, assembly GCA_032164185.1. Classification (NCBI taxonomy): domain Eukaryota; kingdom Metazoa; phylum Chordata; class Actinopteri; order Cypriniformes; family Catostomidae; genus Moxostoma; species Moxostoma hubbsi. The sequence continues at coordinate 12,458,403 of JAVLUX010000014.1, read as the reverse complement.
AGGTCTCTGAGGCGGGGGCGTCAGCTTTCTGTGGGGGACTCTATGCTGAGGCAGAGGACTGGGCTTGGGCTGTGGCAGAGCCACCTGGACTTTCGCCGCCGCAGGGGGACACCCTCAGCGAGCAGACGGGGTATGGTATATTGAACCATGCCGGGGGAAGATGTGCTATATTGCTTCCGCCTGCTTCTTCACCACAGAAAACTGCTGGGCAAAGTCTTTGACGTTGTTGCTGAATAGGCCAATGTGGAAGATGTCCTATCCTTCACCATTGAGGGTAGTGAGAGCGGACGAACTGGGAATTCGGGTTCGGGCAGAAAAGGTGTCCTCCACGACCGTGACACACAACACAAGCTAGATGGACCTCATTGTGCAGCGTCTCATGCATGAGCGCCTGCATATATACTGTATGTACAGAGATGTAGTACCAGCACTCCTTATATGCAAATTAAGCAGTTTTTGATTCAATAAAAAGAACCAGCTCATAAGGGTCATTCATTCACAAAACACGATGCTGTTTTCACTGTGCGTTTTGTACTGTAGATTCAAAAGAAAAGGCTCATAAGAGTCATTTTTGGGGATCAAGACTACACTGGTTGCACTATATACATATAGCTTCAAAATAACCAGTTCATAAGTCCTTTAATCTCTTACACTGGTCAGACCACCACGCTGCAGGAAACACTGTTACGTGTATTTTATTACGTAATATGTTTGCACCGTCAGAAAAATTTACATTCATGAACTAGTAATGGAACCGAAAGTCATTAATGTGTATGTTCTGGTATTTAAAAAAATTATAAATAAATAAATAAATAATAAAGGGGTCTCGGTGCCAACCTCATTTAAAAGTAATTGTGGACACTCACATGAATCACAAACCAATTTTTCCATCTTTTAATTGAGAATGGTGAGTATGGTTTGGCCCCTAAGAATGGAAGCCTTCTGGGCCAGAACTGACACAATGACAGCAGTAGCTAGGGGCACTTAGGACAAGAAAGGTCCTAAGGGGGATTCAGAATAGGCAAAAGCACTTACAGTGTTTGACTCTGTTTAGTCAAGGTAGAACAGAGGTTGATTGAGTGACAGAGCCACTGAAGGACATTTAAAAGTCATCGCCCAAGTCCCTTCCACTCCTCAACCTCTGCCTGCTGCCTCTGATGGGACTTAAAATGTTATTTCAGAGTGCAATTCATGTTTGATGACTTTATTGATTTTCCTATCCCATCTTCCTCCCAGCTCCCTCCTTCCAGCCTGGGTCTCCGTAGAGTGAAGTGTACCTACAGTTATTGCTAGCTAAAGCCTCAGTTCGCTGCCCCTAAATTATGGCCCTCAGTGCCACCAACGACAAGAGATGAGAAAAAATAAAAATAAAGATTCAATTAACCCGAATGAGAACTTGCCTTACAAGAAGAGGACATTCTTACACTTACATCATAATCACAATCTGCTGCCCACACGCTTTTCTTTGAGATTGATAAGGACACACTTTATTAATGCCAGGTGTTTTTGTAGGCTTTGTGTTAGGGGCCCAGGAGGCTGATCAACTGACAATCTCTGTTATAAGTATGTGACAGCCAGCATCCGGTAGTAATTATATAAAAGTAGCAACACTACTAACTTAACTTTTTTTCAGTAGAGTGACAGTAGATCAGCTGTTTTCATTCAACTTTCCTTGGAACAAGTTACTTTTTCCCAAAAAGTAGGGGTTTACCATGACAAAACAGTGACCACGTTTATGTGCACATAAGAAAACAGTTTATTCCAGGTTAATTCTGAAACAGCATGTAAACAAGAATGTTGAATTCTTTACACCATTTAAGGGATAAAGATAAAGAGGTTTAACACACCAAGGTTTCTTCTGAAGAACGCAGCTTATGTAGCCATGTAAACGCACAAGCACTGTTGTTACAGGTTTTTGAACAGAGCGCATGTATGTGAAAAGACCGTATAACAAACAGATCGGATGGAGCCCAACAACAAGTAAATAAAGTGGAAAAGCGTGGGAGTACAGTGGGAAAAGCACATACACTGCTAACTATACTCATTTACTATATACACAACAATGTAAACTATCAGCTGTCCCTCACATTGTCTTATATGTGCTCAAGTACTTTTGTGGAATCCCAGAGTTTTACATAAGAGGGAAGCCCCACTATTGTAGTGCAGGTCACGATAGAAAGTTAAGGAAACAAACACAGCAACGACTCTGGAATATCTGAAAAAAGCATCCTCTTCTGATAGCAATACATGCTTTCTTTCATCTGACAGTTCTCTGATCAATAACAGATTTTAATCTGAAGGTGAGGTATTATAACCTTGTCTGTTGGCCCAATTGTCAGCTTGCAGTCATTGATGATAGTGATGGCAGCTTCTTCTCTGTCTTTTAAAGCGATGAGCTATTACATGCAATCTTTTATGGATGACAGCTAAATAGGGCATTGTTATACATACTTATTCACACACTCACACTTGCACACTGCATTTCGAACAGCTCCCATTCATGTTCAATTAAACCCATAAGAGGCTATTCAGTGCAATGAGGCGGTGAGCCAGTCCTCCCATCGCCATGTGTGCAGATGCACTATCAGGAAAAGACATAAAGTGGGCAGATGAGACCACTGACCCCAGAGGGAGGTGAATGAATCCCTTAGCGCCTTACACTTCTCCTCAAAACATGTTAATTTTCCATCATTTATGATGCAGGAAAAAAATAATACATTTTTTGTCATCTGAATGTGATACTGGCTAAATGCATGATTGCTGTACAGGTCATTTTGTGAGGTATGAATTGAAATAAAAAAATATTTACTGTTTAGTCATATGAGATGTGGCGATGGGATAAGGAATATGTATTATTAATGTGACAGATGTGACACAACAGGTGCATGGCATATAGCTCACCATGAATGATTAGACTATAAGTAATTTAAATTGTTGTTCTGTTTTTGAAAGTAGGCCTGAGTGTAATTCTCACGGTATACTGATTTCATTCATTTCACACTATTAACAAAAGTTAATGATTTCTTTTGTTTTTAACATGAAAAGGAAAGACTGAAAATCACTTCAAACAGTACAATCAAGATATCCATCCATCCATCCATCCATCGACAACCGCTTATCCTGTACAGGGTCGCGGGGGGCTGGAGACTATCCCAGCTAACTTTGGGCAAAAGGCGGGGTACACCCTGGACAGGTCGCCAGTCCATCGCAGGGCCACACATAGACAAACCACCACTCACGCTCACATTCACACCTAGGGCAATTTTTTGGAGACATCAATTAACCTAGCCTGCATGTCTTTGGATGGTGGGAGGAAACCGGAGCACCCGGAGAGAACCCACGCAGACACGGGGAGAACATGCAAACTCAACACAGAAAGGCCAGGGCAACCGGGGTTTGAACCCACGACCTTCTTGCTGTGAGGCAACAGTGCTAACCGCTGCACCACCATGCTGCCCACGATCAAGATATATTTAAAAAAAAAATTCCACATTATTGAATTTTGAATGTCTAAATATTCAATCATTACACAACAAATTTGTTGAAAAACTAATTCTCTCATAACATAACACCAACCAAATTCACAAATTTTTAAAGGTGTTTAAGTATTTTTTTTTTTTTTAAATTTCAGATTAAATTCAAAATAGTTTTTTGGACACAGTTTGATTCCAAAGAAATGGTTTATGTTCGCTGCACAAACAAACCAGCCTAATCTGCTTTGCTGGCCTTAGCAGGTTTAAGATGGTCTAGCTGGTCTTCTACTCAGCAAAGCGGGTTATTAGCAGGTCTCTGAAGACTGGCTAAGACCAGCTTGTCTCCCAGCTTGTCTCCCAGCCTGAGCAGCTGACAAGTGCCAAAAACACCTCTAAAACCATTCAACCAGATCAGCCTTACCAATTTAGGAGAACAGCTAATGCTAGTTTAAGATGCTTCTTTTCCAGCAGGATTGGCATACGTAGGTTTGAAGGTAAATTATTGCTGAAAAGAATTACATGTGTAGAGTATGATTTGGTAAAGTGTAAATTAAGTTACAAGTGTGATAGAAAGATTTGCATGCGTAGATTTAGATTTCCGAAAATGTAAATCCAATTTCAAGCATACATTTTTCTTTTGCAAGCACACAGAATGTTTTGTAAAGGTGAAAATCAAGTTGCAAGCATAAGAAAAAAAAAATTAAAGATTTGCAAATAGTTAATGGTTTCCATAAGTGTTATTCACGTTTTGTGAATCTGTAACTTCATATTAACACAAGAATTTATTTGATCTGTATTATTCTGATCTTTTTTCATTCTTTTGACACTGCTTTTCCCCTGAATATGGTCAAAACATTGTAAACCTGCACTCAGCAATATACAAGCAAATAAATGGTGTCATGAACAGCAAAACAGATTGTCCACATAGAATCAGTCACTATATGTAAATAAACTATTGCAAAAGTGTAAATGACTTCATTTGTGTTTGTGGCAGAATTATTTTTCAGAAATAATTATTTTTATTATAATAATATTATTTATTTTTCAGAAATAATTCTATGTGCATTGTTGCATCCTTTCTTTAGCTCACACTTTTGGCATGATTTTCTCACTCAGAATTTTGCAAGCACAAGGGAAGACAGGTCTACCTGCTTCTTGTAAATAATCAAATTGGGTTTTCATTGACCTGTTTAACCTGACCTCATAATGTGACAGACAGCTTCTTTTTCATATGGCTCACCCAGCCCATTACCTTTTTGAACTGTTGCCTTCTGACCGATGCTTTAGAGCTCTGAGCAACAAAACCGTCAGGCACAGGATCAGTTTTTTACCTCAGGCTATCCATCTCACAGTTAAAATTGCCCCATTGATAATAATTATGTGCAATACACAGTTTAGTCTTTTTTATATTTATCCAACACATCTACCTCTTCTCTTCTGCCATTTCTGCCATTTCATTCCTCTGACTAAAAGAACAAATTTGCACTGTACATAAAATATTTGTATTTTGCACTGTACCTAACAGATAACAGATTTGTATTAGAATTGCACTATGTATGTGTATGTATGTATCTATGTATGTGTGTGTCTGTGTGTGTATGTACGTATGTGTATAAATATTTTTTATATATTTTTTTATTGTGTTTGTATTGTTGTGCACAGGAAACTCCTGTCACCTAGACAAATTCCTTGTATGTGTAAGCATACTTGGCAATAAAGCTGATTCTGATTCTCATTGTCGTTGCAATTGCAGAACAGTATATCTCCTCTCTTAAAAAATAATACATGTTCTGTTACTGTGTGTGCAAAATTAAGCCAACACAGTTTATTAATCTGGTGTTCAAACATTTCTTCTCCGATCTTGGATGGATGGATGGACAGACGGATTTATCTTTTAGGCACTAATCTGACTTCAAATGAGCTTGTTAGCACTAGATATGCCAACACACCAGGTATTTCTGTGCTGTAGAATGATGCCAAATTTCTCTCATTAAGAAATAACTTGTAGATTTTAAAGTGGCAGGATAAAGGGTAACATTTTTGAAAGGCTGTTTAAGTGGTATGATATTCATTGTTATTTAATCAGCTGCATGATAAAGCATAATTGTTCTGAACTATTTAATCCAAAGGTTTTTATTAAGAACACAATATGGCACTTATAAGGATTGATTTCTTCAAAAACTGAATATTAGGTACTGACAGCCTCTGTTACCATTCAATTTCACAATTTCACTCTTTTTCCATAAAATGAAACTTAATGGTGACTGAGACTAACATTTTGCCTAACATCTAATTTTATGTTCCATGAAGACAGAACGTCATACAGGTTTGGAACAACTTGATAACATGAGTAAATGATGACAGAATTCATAATTTACTTCAACGTCATTTACATGATTTGAGAAAAGGCATATCCTCAATCATGCAAGATGAAGAAATATCTTCATGAATTTACTCTACAGCAACCGCTTATGTCACCTGACATTTCAAACAGAAAACCCTTGTCTACAGAAGGTATTCCTTATGGTAACTGACCTTTCGTAAGTTCGGGCTTCCTAAAAAACAAGGTTATAATCTCTCTCTCTCTCTCTCTCTCACTCACCCTCTGTCAGTCTTTCTCATTCACTCTTCTTCCTCATTAGTGTTTCTCATTCGTCTTCACAGGGTGATAGGTCTTGTCTGTGTTTGCAGAGGACAAAATGAAGAGAAATAAGCATAACTGAAACACACTGCTCCCCTCACTTCTCTCCGATGCAGACTTTCATTATTCTCCATCTATTCTCCCAGTTCAGTCAGGAATATAGATCTTTATCAGGCAGGAAATGGTTTTGGGTGGGTGGGGGGTATTTATAGTTGGTGTTGGGGGAATATTTCCCTCCAAGGAAATGCAAGACTCAGTGGAGCTGTGATATCACCTGTGCTGACAAATTCTTATCAGTTCTTCTCCGTCTCTGTCTACTCTCATTCTCTGTCTCTCTCACTCTTGATCTGACTCTAAGGGGTGTCAAAACAGAGTGAGGATAGTCTTTTTAATTTCAGATTTAACCCATGTTTCATCCCTCACAGAAATATCACTCTAGCGTTTTTTTATCCACCAAAACTTCACTCATAATCTTTATAAGGAAAACTCTACCTATAACTAAACTTTTGAGGAACTGCACAAATAATAATTATTTTCAAAAAGAGGTTTTTATGAACACTCACCTCATCTTCCATTGCTCAAGTCAAACAGATCAAACACCTCAAACATGTCATTGGTTGAACCAATGTTGACATGTCAAGCTGGTCAGGATGCTCAAACAAATAGAGCAATGTTTTGATAGTGTCACAGTGTTTAAACCTTTCTGTTTTCAGTCAAGCTAGTCTAAAATGGTTTACATTTAATTGTCTATGCATATTAAGATCAGAAAGAAGAAATATATTAACATGAAATGTTTTACTCCTTATGAACAAAAAAAAAAAAAAAACTTTGTATCCAAAGATCACAAATGCTTTGATAAAACCCCTTAGAGAGGAGGAAATACAATTATGATGGTACACTGATACGTTTCTTTTATGAAACCATCCACATGTTCCATAATAAAACAACTTCAGACTACCAGTGTGGTTTGGACATGCATACATCCTTGCTTATTCAGTTCATATACACTGCATGGCCAAAAAATTTAATAAATCGCATACTCGATTATATTTTGTTGGACAGCCTTTAGCTTTGATTACGGGGCGCATTTGTGGACAACCTTATGCAAAGTCGCAACATTTATTTCCATCCAGATCTGCATTAATTTTTGGCAGAGATCTTGTATTGACGATGGGAGAGTCGAACCACTCCGTAAAGTCCTCTTCAGCACATCCCAAAGACTTTCAATGGTTAGGTCAGGACTCTGTGGTGGCCAATTAATGTGTGAAAATGATTCCTCATGCTCCCGGAACCATTCTTTCACATTTTGAGCCAGATGAATCTTTTCATCCTGGAATATGCTAATGCCGTCAGGGAAGAAAAAATCAATTTATGGGATAACCTGGTCATTCAGTACATTCAGGTAGGCAGCTGACTTCATTTTAATGCTGCATAATTTTGCTGAGCCTTGACCTGTTCAACTGAAGCAACCCCAGATCATAACACTACCTCCAGAGGCTTGTACAGTGGCACTGTGCATGACGGATGCATCGCTTCATGTGCTTCCCTTCTTACCCTGACATGTCCATCCCATTGGAATAGGGTTAATCTGGACTCTTCAGACCACATGAGCTTTTTCCATTGCTCCACAGTCCAATCTTTATGCTCCCTAGCAAACTGAAGTTGTTTTTTTCCAATTAGCCTCTCTAACAAGTGGCTTTCTTGTAGCCACACATCTGTTAGTCCCAATCCTTTAAATTCTCTTCGCATTGTGTGTTTTTACTTTCACAATGAAACATAACCACGAGTTCTACTGTTGTTTTTTTTTTACAATGTGACTTCACCAAGCATTTTAGTGATCTCCGATCATGCTGGAAAGTATGCATGCTATCTGAAGCACACTGTGCATGCATCTAGACTGATGCGGTTGGTAGAGTTGTCAGAAGGAAAGGACAGAAATTGTGATGATCATCAGGATGGAGTTACAGACAGAACAAAGGATGCTCCCTTTTGTGTGTGTGTGTGTGTGTGTGTGTATTGTCTGTCTGAGCTAACAGCCCATACAGATTTACAATGCATCTGCCAATGCCAGTATTATTTGTCTCTGTCCAACGGACCACAGAGGACTGAAAGCATTCACTGCACACAGGCATCTGCAGTTCCTTTCAGCTAACAACAGGTGGCACTGCATTATCAGCCAAAAGCCTCAGTTAAAGCAAACCTGTGTGCAGATAGACACCAAACACTACTCATACTCTACTCATAACACACACAAAGTGCACACACATTGATTAGTATGCAGGTGCGCATCCTCGCCTGTACACTGATAAACCAGTCCATTTCAATGTATGGAAATATGCAAGATGTTCCTTTTCAAATAGGTAGTATTAGAAGCACAGTGACAGCCCAGAGAAATTTCAGGGACTGGGGCTATAACAGCGTGCTCACTGTGAATGCAAGATCCACAGGAGGTTATTTGTCTTCTGTTAACCCCTTTTGCCCCAGGATAACATTTTGTAAACTTGCATCTCTTAGAGAAATAAAAGCTTATAATGTTAGAATGAATTAAATTGACCTTGAAATGTGCTGATGCACATAAAATTACTCTAGTGTATAATCATGCATGATCATTGGGCCATGGCTTTTGACTTGTGACAATCAGAAAGTGCCCGAGTTTTTGAAACTTGTCTGAATGAATGAATGAATTGTTGTTGTGTCTACAACAGTAAAAAAATAAATTAAAAAAGATAGGGAAAGGTAAAAGAAGAAAATTCAGAGGCTTCCCTCAGAAACAGCCAAATTAGACAAAATAACTGAGGTGGTGGTGGCGTAGTGGCTAGAGCACAGGGCAGCTAATCAGAAGGTGGCTGGTTTGAATCCCGCAGCCACCACCATTGTGCCCTTGAGCAAGGCACTTAACTCCAGGTTGCTCTGGGGGGATTGTCCCTGTAATAAGGGCTCTGTAAGTTGCTTTGGATAAAAGCGTCTGCCAAATGCGTAAATGTAACTGACCATATGTTTGTTGTCTTAAATGTAATTTACTTTTTATTAACCTCTTGTTTATAAAGCTGATGTATAAAATATCACACTATCACACTTGTGCTCATATGATATTGCTTAAATGTATCTGATGGACTGGCAGATTTTGGTCTTATCAATGCACAAAGTGAGCCAGACATCATGACATCGACATCTCATCAGCGCGACAATGTTGCCTATGTTTGTTGGCAATCTTTTTCCATAATTCAGTCATGACAACTCTCAGAAAGATTTAGGATGTTAATGTGGGTATGACATTTTGATAAAGATTCTGGCCTTGGCGGACTAGATCTACTATGCTGCTGCTGCTAAAGAGCAAGTACGGAGACATACACATCCATACAGAGTTAAGCATATTGACATGCTGCTACAGTACAGTTAGAAAGAAAACACAAGACATGCTGCACCAGCATGTATGACATTCCGCTGCACAATGTAAATAAATACAACTCCATGTGGCAGATCTAGATATATGTAGCAGATCTAGATGTGTGGAGCTGGTGAGGTGGAGGGTTCAGAGAAATCTCTTGCAGCTCGCTGAAGTGCATCTGGCGAAACAGGAAAAGAGAGAGTACACAAGTTGATTGGCTACCCGATTACATATCAAAGGGCCTATCAGCTTACACCATGTGGGCCGATTAGCTTGACTTATCACATGTGAGCATGCTGATTGGCTATCAGATAACAAGTTCAAAGAACCTGTCAGCTTGCACTGTTCAGATTTGTATGCCTGAACTTTATTTAACATTTTTCATTTGTAGGTTAATATGACAGCAACATCTCCACATCAAAAACTCTCATTACATGTAATTGCAGTGACATAGTACAACTTCAGAAACTTTTAAAAGACCAGCAGCTCTTCAGTTACTTTCTGGAATACAAGATGCATTTTTTTTTCATCATCTGAAAGATCCTGCGACTTATAGTCTGAAGCAACTTGTACACATGATTTGTACATAATTAATGTTGGCTGTTTGAATGCACGCACATTAAAACACATATGCTGACTCACAAACAGATGAAAACTTAAGTTAAAGAGTTGTGGTGATTTAATATTTTTCCCTTAAAACTGCTTTATTAAAACTACTGTATACTTTATCTTAAATATACCGTCCCATCAACGTTATTGTTCTAAACATCTCTATACTGCTGCCAAATAGAACTCCTCACATGCCCACGAAATGACTTTTCATCACATAGTAAAAACATTCAGTTAGTGAACCGGAAAGTTAGTGCAAATCAAAATCTTCTAATATCAGAAATATCCACAGACAGATAGTCACTAAAGATAATGAATGAGTATTATTCAACAGGCATGCTGTTTTATTTTCAGACTAAAAGTTGTTTATGTGTATACAGCATAGAGTTGCAATGCATAGAGTTGAGTATTCAAACTGAGGTAATCTTCATAACGTGGCACCTTATATTCAGGTGCAACTTTATCTTTGGAAAATATGGTAGTCAAAATATTACTCAACACTATCAATATCAGAGATAAATATGTTTTTAATAATCTAGTGTGAAGGTTCCCAGGGACGACGCCAGTCAACAGGTTACTTCAATTCAAGTGAGTACTTTTATTTACTTTCACAGGGGGCCACAGCATGCCAGCTTCAAAGAGGGAACTTCCAGCTTCACAATATTCCTTAGTCTCAACACTTTAGGTTCACAGAACTTTTTGATCCAAACTCTCTTTCCTTGGTCTGCTGGCTATGTGGCTCTTTTATGCCACTTTCCCTGTGTTCACTGTAATCAGAATCAGGTGTTCTTCACCATGCCCCCACTGCCACATATCCCACCACCCGACTAAGGCTGGGGAGACATCCGGACTGCCTACCACTCCCCCCCATTTCTGCAAAGGAAATCGGTGGCTGCCATCTGCGCTCCCGGTCTGTGAACCACCTTGAACTTAAATGGCTGAAGAGCCAGATACCAACGTGTAATCCATGCGTTGGTGTCTTTCATGCGGTGGAGCCACTGGAGTGGGGCGTCATCTGAACAGAGGGTGAAGGCCCACCCCAACAGGTAGTATCGGAGAGTGAGGACCGCCCACTTGATGGCAAGACATTCCTTTTCTACGGTGCTGTACTTAGTCTCCCTCAATGAGAGCTTGGGCTAATGTACAGCACCGGGCGCTCCTCCCCCTCTACCATCTGCAAGAGCACCGCCCCAGCCCCCTGTCTGAAGCGTCTGTCTGTAACACAAAAGGGTGAATGTAAAAGCGGCCCCACGCAAAGTGCGGCTTTAACTTGCTGACACTGCTCCGTCCACTGGACCGGGTCTGGTGCTCCCTTTTTAGTGAGATCAGTCAGCAGGCTAGTGACGTCCGAATAATTGGGTACGGATATTCTATAATAGCCAGCCAGGAACTGTCTCACCCCCTTTTTGGTCTTGGGCCTCGGAGAGGTCACAACCGCCGCCGTCTTTTCAATTTGGGGATGCACCTGACCATGACCCAAGTGGAACCCCAGATACCGTACCTCCACCCGCCCAATCACGCACTTCTTTGGGTTTGCTGTGAGTCCTGCTCGTCGCAGCGATTTCAGAACCGCCCTCAGATGCTGCATATGCTGCTGCCAATCATTACTATAAATGATGATGTCATCTAAATAGGCAGCAGCATAGCTCTATGCGGTCTGAGGATTCGTTCCATGCGATGCTGAAATGTAGCCGGGGCCCCAAACAAACCGAACGGAAGTGTTACATATTGGTGTAATCCAAACGGTGTGGAGAAGGCTGTTTTTCATGGGAAATTGGTGACAAGGGGATCTGCCAATAACCCTTCGTCAAATCCAATGTTGAATAAAACCGAGCAGTGCCCAACCGATCGAGCAACTCATCAACACGAGGCATTGGGTGCACGTCAAATTTAGACACCGCGTTGACTTTCCTATAATCCACACAGAAATGCACCGACCCGCCGCTCTTAGGCACTAGAACAACCGGGCTGGACCAATCGCTGTGGGATTCATCTATTACCCCCATATCGAGCATTGCATCTAATTCTCCACGAACAATTTTATTTTTATGCTCGGGCAATCAGTAGGGGCGGCTACATACCAAAAACCCTGGCTCGGTCTCAATGTGGTGATGAATGAGATTTGTTCGACCCGGTAGAGGGGAGAACACATCTGAAAATGCATGTTGTAACCTGGAGACCTCTGCGAGTTGGTACGGTGAAAGTTGTTATCCACAAATCACTGGGGTGAACTGATTAAGTTTTGAAACTACCTCAGGCCCTCCCTCCATCCTCTCCGGGACTACTGTAGCCAACGTCTCGGGGGCCACCTCCCTCCACAATTTCAGGAGGTTGAGGTGATATATTTGACGTGCGCCCCCTCTATCGGTTCGTTTGACCTCATAATCGAGATCCCCCACTTGTCGTGTGACCTCAAAGGGTCCTTGCCAATTGGCGAGTAATTTGGAGCTTGATGTGGGGAGTAATACGAGTACTTTATCTCCCGGTGCAAATTCCCTTGCTGAGCACCCCTGTCATACAGTCGGCGCTGACGTTCTTGGGCTCGGAGCAAATTCTCCTGTGTTAGTTTCCCCAAAGTGCAGAGTTTGGCTCTGAGATCAAGGACATATTGAATTTCATTCGTACTATTTGAATTCCCTTCCTCCCAGGCTTCACGCAAGACATCAAGCACACTACGTGGGCGCCACCCACGTAGCTCAAATAATACAGCAGCTCAAATGGGGAGAAGCCAGTGGAGGCTTGCGGGTGCTGTCCGCTCTAATGGCCCGACGAGGTCCATCCCAATTCTCTCGATGGGGACCTCGATCAGTGGAAGAGGGCGCAATGGAGCTTATGGGGTGGCCGGTGGATTTACCAGCTGACATTCGTGGCATGCCTTCACACCACCTGCGGACATCGCCGCCAATACCTGGCCAATAAAAATGGGCTATTAGACCGTGTAGTGTTTTCCTTTCTCCTAAGTGACCCACCATGGGATTATAATGAGCCATCTGGAACACCATTTCCCGATGGCTCTGTGGTATCAAAAGCTGAGTTGTATTTTCTTCTGTTTGAGCGTCCTGCGTCACTCTGTACAACCGCTCATTTATAATGGCAAAATAGGGATATGAAAGAGCGATGTCCGGCTGGAGTTGTTGACCATCGATTACTCTCACTTGGTCGAAGGCGTGGAAGTCTCCCCTCAGGGAGTTCCCCGAGAAGGGGAGGGGCTTTAGCCTCTCCCATTCCCTCGTCATTCTGATGTGGAGCTGTCGAGGATGGCCCGGGCTCCACCTCCCCTGCAAGAGCATCGCACACCTCACATCTCCCTATTTTAGTGCAGCACCCATCAGCACAAATCCCCTTCAATAAATTTGTAATAACAGGGCAATCAGTCCCCAAAATCAGTGGATGGGAGAGTCGGGAACTAACCGCGGCCTCCACTCTATGATTTTTCCCTGGAATTTGATCACAAGGGTCACCATAGGATACTGGTGAATATTCCCATGCACACACTTCACCCTCACCAGTTTAACTGTGCCCAAAGCCTCGGGTTGAACCAAGCATTGGGGGATGGTGGTTTGATTACAACCTGTATCCACCAATGCATGTTGAGAACCCCCCTTGACACTTACCAGTATCCGGTACACTCCAGCTCGATCGGGGGCAGCCTGCGGGATATCGGAGACCCACACCACCGTCCCCAGCTCCATCAGAGGGCACTGATCCCGGAAGTGGTCCAGGTCTCCGCACCTCCGACACGCTGGCCCAGGCGCTATGCCCGTGCTTGTGTCGGTGGAATTCCAGATTGGGGCAGGGGAATGTGTCACCTCCAACGGCCGGCGAACTGGCCTCAGAAATCCTCCTCGCCTGCGTGGGGCAGGACCTGGCCATGGAGAGAAAGTAGAGTGAGAGGGTAGAGGGAAGGGGGATGAAACGGGGGAAAACACAGGAGGGGGAGAGAGAGAGTAGGTGAACACTCTTTGTTTATTGTTAATTACTGCTGTAACAGCCACATTTGAAGCAAACCTAGTGGCATGACTTGAAAGGATGCTGCCATCAGGCCGAGGAGCCTCCGGCCACACTTTCCCTATCTGAGAGTGCTCCCTTAGCACCAGAACCCTCTGGGGTGTAAAACAGTCTCTCATGGTCATTGAGTCTAGCACCAAGCCCAGATATGTTACTGTTCTGCACAGGATGAGACAGCAATTCTCCTCATTCAATGTCAGGCCGATTCGTTGAAGGTGTGACAAAAACTCTGGTGTACCGCTCCTCATCTGCTGCTTGGTTGGGGCACATATCAGCCAGTCATCCAGATAATTCATTATTCGAATTCCCCGCCGGCAGAGTGGAAATAGTGCTGCATCCATGTACTTGGTAAAAGTAAGAGGAGCTAGAGACAGGTCAAAGGGAAGAACCTTGTACTTCCTGTGATATCATTGGATGGGAAAATATATGAAAAAAATATGCATCTAGGAGGTCATCGTGGTGAACCAGTCCCTTTGCCTGATACTCTTGAATAGGGTTGACTGGTTCAACATCAGGAAAGGTAGTTGTTTTAGGTACCGGTTGAACCTTTTCAGATTCAAGATGGGATGCCAGCCCCCATCCTTTTTTGGAATGAGAAATCCTTGCCCTACTGACTCTGCAGTGTTATTGCTCCTTTTTGCAGAAGTGTTGAGACATCTGCCGAGATAGATTTGCACTACACATTTCCTCCCAAGACTTTTGGGACTATACCCTGGTAGCATGGGGGCTTGGCTCTGAACTGGAGACAGGACACTGTGTACACAGGCACCAGTGAGCCAGATGCTGCGGTGTAAATTGAGACATTGCAGAGACTGGCGTCCCATCGGTCGCATGTCTGCTGGATTTGCCGGATGCTGCTGTCGAAAGGATCAATGACTCCACTGGCTCAGGTTAGCTGAGGAAATCTGTATCAAAGTCCGCTGTGAACCTCTCCAGCCCTGGATAGACGAGGCTGAAAGGCCCCAGCCTCCAGCTGTCAAAGGCCGCCCCATTCACCCGTCTGCTGCACCACATGCATCAGCTCCCTTGCCTTGCATGACTGTTCCAGTTCTGCTTCTGACGGTGTGCCAAAGACTTCCCTTGGCACATCCAGAGTGGCCACCACTGCGGCACAATCCTGGTCAGACACATTTGATTGAGACAGCCAAACCTGGTGGCGTGGTTGTAACACTAATGCCATGGACTCAGAATTTGAAAGATCTTCTGGGCCCATCCTCGGAGGGCCATCTCCCCATCCCGCTTTTCTGAGGCTCAGTACAGCTAAGCTCATCAGGATGGAGATGGGGACGCTTATTATGTGTATATATGTATATATATATATATACTGTATACACTGTATTCACGAATATCTTAATATGTATCAAGCACTGCTAACAAACAGAAAATTTCAGAAAGAAAGCCAGAGTGTAGAAAAGCTTGAGTAGTTTTCACCCTCATAAACGAAAAGACTCTTAGAGGCAGACTTTATGATTACAAAGCAAGCCATGCTCAGAAAATACTACTGTGCACGTTTATTTATATATATATATTTTGTAGTCACAAACCTGGCTTGATTCCAGCTCAATAATCTCAGGCACAGAACCAGTAACTTTCTCTCTCCTGAGAGAAAAATCAACTCCAAGTAAACTTTTCTTTCCTTACTAAGCTTTCTTTAAACGTAGTCTCACTACAGCTCTGCCCTTCTAGGAAGCAAAAAAGACAGTGTGCCGGCGGTATCGCAACTTTATTTGTAGGTATTGATTGCGCACAGGTGGAGCGCGTTTATATATATATATATATATATATATATATATATATATATATATATATATATATATATATATATACAGGTATGTATTATGTATTAGGCCTTTAAATTCCCTTAGGAACATAGGCCATCGACGAAGCTCTTCCATCCTCTCCGGTCTTGGGCCCTCCTCTCCAGATGTTGCCACGTCAGCCCTTCTTTCTTCATCTCCTGTTCTGTGGTTCTTCTCCAGGTGATTCTCGGTCTGCCTCTCTTCCTCCTGCCCTGTGAGTTCCACGTCAGCGCCTGTTTAGTGATTGATTTCTTTCTCCTGAGTGTGTGCCCTATCCACTTCTATTTCCTCCTCCGGATTTGCATTTCTATTGGGTCTTGTTTGGTGAGTTCCCACAGGTTGGTGTTAGAGATGATGTTGGGCCAGTAAATTCCTAGGAGGTGTCTGAGGCTTCGGTTGGTGAAGGTCTGCAGCTTATTGAGTATGGTGGCGGTAATTTTACAGGTTTCTGAGCCATAAAGTAGAGTGGTCTTTACGTTTGAGTTGAAGATTTGCAGTTTGGTCTTGAGTGACAAGTTTTTTGCCTTCCAAATATTGTTTAGCATGTTGAATGTTGTCCTTGCTTTTACGATCCTGGCTTGGACATCGTCCTCCGTGCCACCTTCCCTTGAAATGATGCTACCAAGGTATGTGAAGCTGTTTACCTCCTCTAGTGCATTTTGATCCATGGTTATGGGTGTGTTGTTCTTGTTGTTGATACGCAATACTTTAGTTTTTGATGAGTTTATTTTGAGACCGAGCAGGGCAGCTGTTTCCTCCAGTTTTCCAGATTTTTCCTGCATCTGTTGGTGTGTGTGAGCCAGTAAAGCCAGATCATCAGCAAAATCTAGATCTTCTAGCTGCTCGGTCAAGCTCCACTGTATGCCAGTTCATCTATTGTTGGTTGTTTCTTTCATCACCCAGTCTATGCAAAGGAGGAAAAGAAAGGGTGAGAGCAGGCACCCTTGCCGCACACCAGACAGGACCTCAAATGCCTCCGATATACATCCTTCATGGAGGACTTGACATCTCATCCCTTGGTAGGTGCTCCTTATGATGTTGATGATCTTTGCTGGGATCCCATAATGAGCCATCAGTTTCCACAGCCTTTCCCTATCCACACTGTCAAAGGCTTTTTCGAAATCTATGAAATTCACATAGACAGGCGAGTTCCATTCATTGGACTGTCCAATAATAATCCTGAGGGTGGCAATTTGGTCTCCACAGGATCTGTTGTTCCTGAAGCCTGCCTGGTTTTCCCTCAGTTTCTCATCGACCCCCTTCTGGAGCCTCTCGAGCAGGATATGGTTGAACACCTTCCCAGGTGTTGAAAGGAGCATTATTCATCTGTAGTTTTTGCACTGCTGGAGGTCTCCTTTCTTGGGGATTTTCACGATGTGGCCATCTCTCCAGTCAGCTGGGACATTTTCTTCCTCCCAGATGGTTTTCATGAGGTGGTGGAGCATGTTGGTGGAGGTTTCAGCGTCAGCCTTAAGAGCTTCTGCTGGAATTCCGTCTGGTCCCTCTGCTTTCCCTCCTTTCAAGGCCTTAATGGCTTTTCTAATTTCTATCTTGGTGGGGGGGGTTGCAGTTAATCTCCAATGGGTTTGGGGCTATTGTGATATCTGCTGTCAGTTGAGGAGGCTGCCTGTTGAGCAGGTCTCTGAAGTGTTCAGTCCATCTCTTCACCTGGTCTTCCTTGGTTATGAGGAGTACACCCTGTGAGTTTTTAATGTGTGCCTGTGCGTGTCTGAATTTGCCTGTGAGCTTTCTTGTAGTTAGGTATAGGTCTTTCAGGTTGTTCTTTCCTGCTGCTTCTTCTGCCTGTTGTGCTAAATCCTCAATACATTTCTTCTTGTCTCTTCTTACACTTCTTTTCACTTCTTTATTTGCTATTGCATATTCTTTCTGTGCTGCCGTCTTGGTCGCTCTGGTTTTACTTCTGTTTAGTGCCTCTTTTTTCTTCCTCCTCTCACTCACTTTGCTATCTGTATCTCTGGACAGCCAGGGCTTGCTGTCTGTCTTCCTCCTCCCTACTACTTCTTTGCATGTGTCTTTCCACATGGTTTTCAGACCTTTCCATATCTCTTCCACTTTACTTGTGGTTTCTATTTCTAGGGCTTGGTACCGATTGTGTAGTGCCACTTTGTAGAGGTTGGATGTACCTATATCCTGAAATTGCTGTGTGTTGAATTTGACCCTTTCTTCCCTATGTTTCATGCATTTTAACTTCAGCTGGATCTTTGCTGTGAGGAGGTGGTGGTCAGATCCTGCGTCTGCTCCTCTTCTGGCTCTGACATCCAGCAGAGTGTGTCTAAACTTCTGACTT
The DNA here is from genome assembly GCA_032164185.1 of Moxostoma hubbsi. Lineage (NCBI taxonomy): Eukaryota > Metazoa > Chordata > Actinopteri > Cypriniformes > Catostomidae > Moxostoma > Moxostoma hubbsi. The sequence goes on along the minus strand of JAVLUX010000014.1, from coordinate 12,440,177 downwards.
ATGCAGATGTGGTCTATCTGATTTTCTGTGGTGTGGTCAGCAGACACCTAGGTGGCTTTATGGATGTTCTTGTGTTGGAATACTGACCCACCAATGACCAAATTGTTGTCTGCACAAGCTGCTGAAAACCTCTCTCCATTCTCATTCATGGTCCCTAGTCCTTCTCTTCCCATTACTGTCTCAAAGCCATTGTTATTACCCCCTATCTTTGCATTCATGTCTCCCATCAAGATCATGATGTCCTTCCTTTTCTTGGCCTGTAGAATAGTGTATAGATAGTTGTAAAATTGATCCTTTGTTTCATCATCCGTGTCATTGGTGGGGGCGTAGCATTGTACCACTTGGAGGTTTATTTTCTTGTGGGTGGTTTGAAATTTGGCAGTGATGATCCGTGAGTTGATGGGTTCCCAGCTGAGAAGGGCCCTTTGTGCTTCCTTGGACAGCATGAACGCTACTCCCTCTGTGTGTGGTGCAGAGTCATCGGGATGTCCTGAGTAGAGTATGGTCTCTCCACTCGCCAACTTGACCTGCCCTGACTGGAGCCATCTGGTTTCTCCCAGACCAAGAGGTGATGTCCCGTATCTCCTCATCTCCTCTGCTATCACTGCTGCCTTTCCACCAGCATACATGGTCCTCACATTCCATGTTGCTATGGTGGTGGGTCGCTTTGAGGTTAGAAGCCGCTTCAAACGTACAGTCTCCTTGCAGTTTTCCATGCACGTCATCATATTTTCTGTAGCTTGGTTCGCTGCAGAGGCTTCCTTCCCAAGTCTTGAGGATTTTCTGATTTTCGTCGATGTTTCCGTAGCTAAAGGCTTTTTACAGGGTGGAGTAGCTGGTCCCACGCCCAACCCCCACCTTTGGGGGAATGTTTTGGAGTTGGCTTGTTAGTCCTCTTCCCTACCCTATTGTCTTCCAGGTAATGGATTACAGCCTCCTACCACGTGAGGCCAGACAGGCTTTGGGTCGTGTACAAGCTGTCTCGGCACATCAAGCCCAACCAACTCCTGCTGCTGTGTATTGAAAGCTACACTATGCAGGCTAACCCTACCAGCAGCGCGAGACAGATATATACAGGTGCTGGTCATATAATTAGAATATCAACAAAAAGTTGATTTATTTCAGTAATTCCATTCAAAAAGTGAAACTTGGATATTATATTCATTCATTACACACAGACTGATATATTTCAAGTGTTCATTCCTTTTAATTTTGATGATTATAACTGACAACTAATGAAAACCCCAAAATCACTATCTCATAAAATTAGAATATTGTGAAAAGGTTCAATATTGAAGACACATGGTGCCACACTCTAATCAGCTAATTAACTCAAAACACCTGCAAAGGCCTTTAAATGGTCTCTCAGTCTAGTTCTGTAGGCTACACAATCATGGGGAAGACTGCTGACTTGACAGCTGTCCAAAAGACGACCACTGACATCTTGCACAAGGAGGGCAAGACACAAAAGGTCATTGCTAAAGAGGCTGGCTTTTCACAGAGCTCTGTGTCCAAGCAAATTAATAGAGAGGAGAAGGGAAGAAAAAGATGTGGTAGAAAAAAGTGTACAAGCAATAGGGATAACCGCACCCTGGAGAGGATTGTGAAACAAAACCCATTCAAAAATGTGGGGGAGATTCACAAAGAGTGGACTGCAGCTGGAGTCAGTGCTTCAAGAACCACCACGCACAGACGTATGCAAGGCTAAAGACAAAAAGGACTGGACTGCTGCTGAGTGGTCCAAAGTTATAATTTTGCATTTCCTTTGGAAATCAAGGTCCCAGAGTCTGGAGGAAGAGAGGAGAGGCACAGAATCCACGTTGCGTGAAGTCCAGTGTAAAGTTTCCACAGTCAGTGATGGTTTGGGGTGCCATGTCATCTGCTGGTGTTGGTCCACTGTGTTTTCTGAGGTCCAAGGTCAACGCAGCCGTCTACCAGGAAGTTTTAGAGCACTTCATGCTTCCTGCTGCTGACCAATTTTATGGAGATGCAGATTTCATTTTCCAACAGGATTTGGCACCTGCACACAGTGCCAAAGCTACCAGTACCTGGTTTAAGGACCATGGTATCCCTGTTCTTAATTGGCCAGCAAACTCGTCTGACCTTAACCCTATAGAAAATATATGGGGTATTGTGAAGAGGAAGATGCGATACGCCAGACCCAACAATGCAGAAGAGCTGAAGTCCACTATCAGAGCAACCTGGGCTCTCATAACACCTGAGCAGTGCCACAGACTGATCGACTCATTGCCGTATTGCTGCTGTAATTCAGGCAAAAGGAGCCCCAACTAAGTATTGAGTGCTGTACATGCTCATACTTTTCATGTTCATACTTTTCAGTTGGCCAACATTTCTAAAAATCCTTTTTTTGTATTGGTTTTAAGTAATATTCTAATTTTCGGAGATACTGAATTTGGGATTTTCATTAGTTGTCAGTTTTAATCATCACAATTAAATGAAATAAACATTTGAAATATATCAGTCTGTGTGTAATGAATTAATATAATATCCAAGTTTCACTTTTTGAATGGAATTACTGAAATAAATCAACTTTTTGATGATATTCTAATTATATGACCAGCACCTGTATATATATATATATCTCCTGACAGCTCACCCTCTAGCAGGGTTGACCCATATGGTGGTGTGTTGACTGCAATGAAATAGAAGAACATATAAGATATGATTTCACAGAATATATCTTGAATATTATTATATTTTGACTTTTCTGCACTGACAGAAGTATAGTATAGGCTCGCCACAGTGGACCATCCGTGATCCGCATATTTGACTTGACACAGGTTTTATGCTGGATATGCACTGACAGAAGTATAAACAAGTTAAATTATACACTTATATACAAAATACATTCTCTGGAAGCAATTCTTAATTTCTTATATGTTTCTTCTCAAGTAAATGTATCTCGTTTTAAGGATTTTTCGATTTTTTTTTTTTTTCACACAAAAAAAATCGTATTTCTGTCATCATCACTTACCATCAAGTTGTTTTGAATTTCTTACTTCCATGGAACACAAAAGGAGATGTTAGGCAGACTGTTAGTCTCAGTCACTACATTTCCATTTATTTTTGAGTGAACTCTCACTTTAAGAGTGCAGGACAATTCTCACAATTTACATTAAAAATGGACATTTAATGTTGATAAAATGCATTATGTAATGTAAACAGATGAAATCCTGAGGGAGAACCTTGTATGTATATTAAAGATGGACAATAATATATTTTCATATAATGTTTATTACTATATTATTAATATTTATGTACATTATTATATACTCATTAAAACTGACTGATTCACAAGACAGAGAAAATACCTACATACGTGAGATGGAGCTCTAAAGAGATGAGAGATATAACAGGTGTTTAAGCATTTCTCTTCACGCTGTAGAGTAGTTCAGGTAGCATTACACAAAGCATTTAAAATTTTTATGCCTTTCTTGTTAAAGGTGCTGTATTATAAAGGAGCGCCACAATTTGAGAGATGGTAAAACTAGATCTCTCCATGGTCACGCGCTTGCAACATTGACATCTTTGTTGATTCTAAATAGGAGCCATAGTTTTATCGCATTGCTCACTTGCAGAAACGCAGTACAACACCATTTGCATGTCAAATGAACAGGTTTATAGATCTGTAACATCTTAAGTTCATTAAATAAGCGATAACGCTTCCTCACTGTGCACGCTCTCACTAAACTCTACAAGCATATTATGAGCTGCTGAAAGCATTATGAACGTCAAACATGAGGGAATGATTACATTTTAGCGCAGTTACCACAATCCTGTGCTGAATTTCCAGACATATGTTTGCATACATTTTCTATTGGTCATGGCAGCCGTTACAGTGTATCAAAGGATGACATTAGAAATGATGACACCCTCCAAAACCTAGATCTCATAACTGATTGCTCCTCTATGGAATCGGGTGCTAAAACAACACTTTGCTATCATTGGGAGGAAATAAATATTTTGGAATAGTAGAAACAGCGAGATGTCATGAATTTGATTTGAATTGCAATAATTGGGAGACTCAATTCTAATTCTATAAATTCTATAAAATACATTTCCAGAACACGTTTCTAAAAAACTGAGAGTGGTGTAATTGTAAAATACTGTATGTAACCTTTTTCCCACGTGCCACAACAGAATCAAATCAGCTTCAGCCTTCCAAATGGCTTCAGTGTAGCCTTTTACTCTCCCTGGGGGCTGCGTGTGCATCATCTTCAAACAAACGGTTCACCTTTGTAAAAACACTGCAGCCTGCCTGCGGCCTCAAATCCTATTAAATCTCTCTCTCTCTCTCAGTCTCTCTCTCACTTTTTTCTCCGGCTGGCAGACAGGAGTGTGTGAATATGGAGAGAGTGGGAGTGGCAGCTGCATTCAACTGTTTGCTGGGGGTTGGGGGGGGGGGGGGGGTAATGTTCAGCGGCATAATCCAACTGAGCGAGGACGATCGTGTCTGTTGTTTTCATCAGTCTAGATAACTTTGATGCACAGGTAAATATTGAAGGTGATTGGTATGCAGACTGGAGGATGAAAAACGAAAACAAGGTCATAAGAGTAAGAACGTTTAAGCACTGGGCAGACACTGTGATCAAAAGCAACTTAAAACATATATGTGCTTTCACTTTGAATCAAACCCTCAACCTTGGCATTTCAAGCTAAATTCTCTACTAGTTAAGCTACAAGAACACTTAAAGTATATTCAGAAAACTGTTTTATGAAAATGTTATGCTTATGTAGGCACTGAGAAAAGTTTGATCAGCTCTGAAAATTAAATGGTTCAAACTGGTGTGGAAATAACTTTTCTCTGAATTTTTCTGCCCATACTAAGCACAATCTTTAATTAGACATCAAACATATCAGTTTATCAGTGCTTCAAACGAAAGTACCCTGCAGTCTAGAGTAGCAAGCAAATGAAATTTAAGAATTAATTTTTGCATTGATCAAGGAAACCATTCTTTTCTGAGTTTAGAGCAAAATCTTCCCAAAAAGTTACACACCCAGATAATTGTGGTCAGATTTTAGAGGCAACATGGTTGAGTGTAAGGCCTTTAGGGAGTCATTGAGCATTATGCATAGTTTAAAGAACTCTTTATTAAACTCTCTGCTGAAACGATTTTATTCAGAGATGAGAATCGATATTTCATCTCCTCAAAGACTTTAAACTGGTTAATAAATCAAAATACATAAAGGCACAAAGAGGCAACATGCCAAAAATTAAGAAAATATTTATGAAGGGATTTGTTTTGATAGAGCATGACCTAGGCTATTGTGGCTATACTCTCTCTAAAATCAATGATTTTATATGTTTAAACACAGGTTTTTAAATGTCAGCCATGAGTCATTTGAAGAAAAATAAGAAACGTCACAAACTATTTATGAGTTGAGAATGGTTTAAGTTATCAGCAAGTAAATTAAAACTCCTTCATGAGGAACATAAAACAAGACAACTAATATCTGCTTCATTTATCTGGAAGCAGGAGAACATTTATGGCAAATTATTCTAAAGCACTATGTTTTTTTTTTTTTTTTTAATTTTGTATCATTCAAAATCTTCGTATCACATGTCAACAAGTGAGCCCTATATTTGCTGTCAGCATCCCTGCAGTTTTCAATAAACTAGAGGATCTCTGCTTCATGTGTATTTTTTTATGGATCAAAGAGTCCATTAGACCTTTGAGAGAAGTGAGTTACAGCTTGAGCTTCTGTGTCCAGAGGTTGGTAGTTATGTGCTACATTTACTCCGTTACATTTTCTTGAGTAACTTTTTATCGAAAAATTTACTTTTAGGGTAGGTTTAAAAGTGGATACTTTTTACTCTCACTCAAGTAAATTTCTAATGATCAAAACATACTTTTACTTCTTTACAATGGGGGGCGTTTCTGCCATTACATTACTGGGTTTGATTTAGTTAATGTGTAATTTATTAAGAGATTACTGAATGGGACTTTTACAAAAGCGGAAGTTCATATAGCTGCGTGCACTGTCACAGACTGTCACTCAAGTCGAACCCATGACTACTGCAGTATCAAGCTCTTCAAACTGAGTGAAACACTTTCTTCACTCAAAAAGAAAAAAATCATCATGCAATGCCTTCATTTAACACCAAGACCAGCGGATAACTGAATAAATCCATGCAAACATCACAAGTTAAGTGTAAATGCCTTTTGCTCTGCCATTCATGTGATTGACAACCAGAGCGCGAACAGACAGCATTTCTGAGCTGTACAGCGAGGTGCGCGGGGCAAGTGCATGAGAGATGTGGGGGTGCTAGGTGAAGAGATATGGCGAAAAGAGTGGCTATGTCCAAAATCGTTCACTTTTTCACTATTTACTATATAGTGAATGGCAGTGAGTGCACTATATCTCAGCAGTGAATGAAAGAAATGAGTGAGTGAATTCGGACTCTGACGTATACACCGAGCGTCGGAGCTCTGGGGCTGTCACAGAAACAACATCACATATGAACTTATAAAATACTTGGGCCTTACTTTATATTCTTGTTAAATAATATGTTAATACAATAAATCTTCATGTAGTTTTTAATATACATACCAAAATAAAGAGTAAACATTGTACCTGTAATTAACTGGCCATGGAGGTGTTAGAATCCATGTGCAGTGTAGGGTGCACTGGTTGTTTAGATCAGTTTTACTATCAGATATAATCAATAATTAATGTTTATTAATTATTAATTAATAATTCAATTAAATAATATAATTTAATTCTTTAAATTGAGAGATCTGGGCACCACTCTTTTACAAGAAAAAAATTATAGCAAGTTACTGATCAAGTCTCATAAAATACTACCCTGAAGATTGAGTATCTTGATTGATAATCAAAATAATCAAAAAAGGGAAGAAGCTAGTTGAATTATTGCCATACGAATCCAACAGTAATCTGGTTACAGTTGGCTTCTAACAACAACAATTCAACGATCCTGAAGTAATACGGGAGTTCTTGACGTGGCAGAGGCTGGCTTCAACACAATATTCAAACAAACAACTAGGAGTACTGTGTTATTTCTCGGGTCCGGTGATGGAAAGAAATGCAGGGAGGTAGTCAACGTTGATAGAAAACGATTGAAAGGGGAAGCTGGTCACCTTTTCCGTTTTCTAATTAAATTCACTGTGGTCTCGCAGTGAAAATGAAATTAATAGGTTGTAATACTACACGACTGGAACAAAGCTAAATTAATCTTACTCTACCGTGGCCAAATGGTGAGGTTAGAAAAACGTGGTCTCTCTTTGTCCAGAAGGAGGGAAATTCCTTTGTGTAGATACGTCTCTTTAGAGCGCAGCTCGTGCAGTTGTAGGCAATGAGGCTGTAAGCAGAAAGAGCAAAATCAAATCTCAGCGCTGGTTTTGTTAAGAAGATGACGTCACCGGTCATAGGCCATTTTGACCAATGAGATTGAGTCTATGGGCAGGACTTCCTGTCCGGCTGTGAAGCATTCTGGGAAACCGAGTTCAATGTCTCACCTTTGATCATAGAACAAAGGGCCATTCTGTCAAGAGAGGCAAAGGGCAAGACCCTACAGAAGGTAGTTTATTAGAACACAAGCAAATAATCCAAATCGCCAGGCAAATAGAGGTAGTCTTATGCAGGCAGTATAATCCAATAAACCAAAAAAACAGTCCAGCAAGGCAAACAAACCAAAGAGATATCCAAAAAGCAGTAAATCCAGGAAAACAGGCAATGGTCATAACATGCAAACAATCAGCAATGGCAATGGAAAAACGCTTGGTAAGGCTGGATGAACTGGCAATACTTCGCAATGTGACAGTGGAAACAGCATGGTATTTATATAGCTCAAACAGGAAGTAACCAGTGAAGAAACAGTAAAGAAGTTAGTATTTGGGAGAGGGCTCCATCTGGTGGTTGGTAACAACCTTGGATGTTACAGAACAACTCCTGGTGTTCTTCTGCTGGGACGTCCCCTTAGTCGTGGTGCTTGATGTTTAATATGGGCATGATGAAATTCTTGGATCAGGGACGGGTCTCCTTGGCAGCTACCCATGATCTCTCCTCTGGTCCGTAATCCTCCCTGTCCACAAAGTATTGCATCTGGCTCTTTCATCATCTTGAATCCATGATCTCTCTGACAATATACACTGGAGCTCCATCTACCTCCAATGGAGGTTGAGGCTCAGAATCTGTGGTTACAGAGCCAAATGCGGGTTTCAGCAAGGACACATGGAAGGAAGGAGAGATGTGGTAATTAGCATGAAGCTCTAAACGGTAAGTAACTGGGTTTATTTGACTGATAATTCTGAAATGACCCGCATACCTTGGACTGAGCTTCCTGCTGGGTAGCTGCAAATTGAGATCCCTTGGGTAACCAGGAAGGTGGAGTGGGAGGTATGGAAGTCACATTTCTCTGCCTTGACGAATAGTTGATGTTCCTGGAGACATGATAAGATGTCTTGACCAGCTGGATATGTTGTTCCACGTTTTGCGAGTAGATGAGGATGTCGTCAATTTAAGCCTCCACACAATGATTCATTAAGTTTCTGAATATCTTGTTGATGAAAGACTGGAAAACCGAGGGAGCATTAGCAAGTTCATACGGCATTACCAAATATTCATACTGCCCCCTGGTGGTGATGAATGCAGTCTTCCACTCATCCCCTTCTCAGGTCCTGATGAGGATATAAGCACTCCTAAGATCCAGTTTGGTGTAGATCTTGGCTTCACAGAGTTGTTCAAGGGCTGAGGGGATAAATGGCAATGGGTAAAAATATTTTATGGTGACAGAGCTCAGGCCTCAATAGTCAATACAAGGACATAGACCTCCATCTTTCTTTTCTACAAAAAATTATTCTGCAGCAGCTGGGGAGGTGGAGGGACGGATATAACAATAGGCAAGGGCTTCCTCAATGTAATTTTCCATGGCAAGGGTGACATGCATAGGCCTTGCTTCTTGGTGGAGCTGTGTTGGACAGAAGTTCAAAGGCACAGTCCCATGGATGATGAGGAGGAAGTTGTGTAGCTTTAATCTTGCTAAACACTTCACTCTACTCTGCATACTCCTTGGGAATTGTGGTCTCCTTCTGTGAATTAAGGCTTTAATGGTGATAAAGCAAGGCCAGGAAACAGCAGCATGGAGACAATATTCATGACAAAAATTCAACCATTGTGTGAGTTCACCTTGGGTGGTAGACAGCCAGCCAGGGATGACCCAGGATAAGAGCATGATTGGGTGAGTTGATGACATATAGAGAGATATTTTCAACATGAAAAAGTCCAGTCTTGATGGTTATAGGAACAGTCTGTTGGGTTATGCCAGTACCAATAGGTGTGTTGTCCAAAGCGGTGATGTTAAACTTTCCAGGTGATACAGTGGATGCCTGGGCCTGTACTGAGACTGTAGAATCCGAGGTGAAGCGTAACTGAGGCTGTGAAGCATTCTGAAGTAGGTTAGCAATCTCGATGGCCATAGTGATATACTGTATTCAGAAAGATTCATACCTTCACCCTTGCAGGTTAGTTCCGTCCTGAGTTTCAGGTTAAGCCCCTCGCGGAAAACAGTCTTCAGAGATACATCCTTCCACCCACTCTGAGCTGCTAGTGTCCTGAACAGATCTGCATAATCTGCTGCTGATCGATGACCATGGCATAGATAAAGTAGCTGAACAGATATATCTTGGCCATCTGCTGGATACTCAAAGACTTCGAGGATTTGTTGAACAAAGTAATCAAATAAAACCTGGATTTGAGTATCTTTATCCCAAACAGCGGCGGCCCAATCGAGAGATGTGCCAGTAAGCAGTCACATAAAAAAAAGAACATTTCCTGGCGTCTCTTATTAAATGAATAAATGATAGGCTGATTTTTAAAAAATACCTTGCATAGTCATAAAAAACCCCAGCATTTTTCAGCAGAACAATCCAACTTATCAGGGAGAGCAAAGCTTAACAGTTTATCATGGGGAGCTGGCAGTGAGTGAATGTATTGTGTCAAACATTCGTTGGCAGCTCGTAGGTTGTTCAGCTGGTCTTGGCAACCCCTTAGAACCTTGCACTGGTGCATGAATATTGCCTGGAGCTGTGAAACTTCCACTGGATCCATGTTAGGCAAAGTATTCTGTAATGAACTGACCATGGAGATGGTTTTAGGATCCATGTGTAGGAAGTTTATTAGAACACAAGCAAAATATCCAACTTGGCAGGTATAAATAGAGGTAGTCGTAATGCAGGCGGTATAATCCAATAAACCAAATAGACAGCCCAACAAGGCAAACAAATCATTATCAAATGTATATTATTGTATATTATTTTGTTATACATTAGTATCTTTAAACTTCAATACAAGCCAGGTTGCATTTCTCATCTGACCATAAACAGCACCAAAGTTATTATAACCTACATGTTATAAGCAAATATTTAAATCATCCACAGAATTGTAATTTCCACTGTGCGCAGTCTCATGAGTTATAATAATATCACCTCAGAGAATTATTTAGTAAATAAAGAATTCTTCAGCTTAATGTCAAAATTCTGTATAAATATAAATAGAGTACATTTTAATATTTATCTGTATGTTTTGCCTCTCTATATGTAATTATGTTATTTTAATCAAGTAATAATTTGTCAAAAAATTATTTAATACATTCAGCATTGTAGGATATTTGCTTTGGACATTTAGAAGGGAACTTTAAAGTGCCCTCATTCTCACACCATTATATGTATAAGGATATTTATGTAAGGATATTTAGGGTCTTAAAATATGTGAACTATGAAATAAATTAAACTGTCCTTATTGCACATTATTAGTAATGAAATATATAATAGAATTAGTCGCGTTCGACAACCATTATAAATTTTATAAATGACAAATAACTAGATTATTTATCATTATAAAATTCTCCACCATTGAAATTGTAATACAATGTCGCGTTGTATCCGCTCAAAATTTTTACTGAAGGAATTAGCTTTAATAAGTGAATTATGATTCATTCACTTACTGGAGTGATATTGTTCTCATGGTTTATTCAAAATAATATCACACGTATTTAGCTACAGCTTTGAAGTGAAATCTTTTAGAAACAGGGATGAGATTATTTATCAAAATATACCACAGTCAATCATCTTTGAATACAGACAATTTAATTGCTATTCTAAACATAAATCTAATCTAACACATATACGTATACTGTACATGAGACAGGTTGGTGAAATGAATGACAGAATGTGAAATAAATTATCAATACAGTGAAAATGAACTTTTGGAGTCTGTTGACAATGCCGTAAGAACCATTTATCCTTCTTTAAGTCTACATCGATTTGCTATCGGATTACCCAAATTATTTAATTAATACACCAGCACTTTGAGCACAATATTGCAGATGTACGTGCATGCACGACAGGATGTCGAGTTCTGAGCTAAAAAATAGTGCATATTTAAAGGGTTACTTCACCTCTGGGAAGATGAATGTGTATTTAAAATTGGTCATTTATATAGTATAAATGTGAAATTATTTTTGAATTTGAAGCATTCTAGACTGAGAAAAGGCAGAAAATGTATTTTTTACACATGTGGCTGAAAGACAACAACTCCCAGAATGCACTTGCTTTGCTGCCCTTACGAGGCCACTCCCAAACCACGCCTACCGGTTACAGGCGGCAGTATCTGAAAATATGCTACATCGTGACTCTATAAATCATGAGTTAGTTGATAAATTGACTGACTACGCGGGAAGCACATTATAATTCCGTGTGTCCAAACTCTGTACATGACGTCTTAGTAACAAAAAAGAAAAACAAACAAAATACTCACTTTACACTAAGCCATCCGTTTGTCCCTGCGGGCTTCGGCTGGCGTTTCCAATTTATCTTCGGGATCCTAAAATAAGTTTCCAGGACTCCCCTGTCCATGTGTGATACAAAACATGGGTGCTCAGTTATACATGCTCATGTTATCGGTGCAGTTTCATCAGCGGATTCAGCTATCTCGTCCAGTATCGCTGAAATTCGCGACAGCAATAGGACTCTCTATCTGTTTCCATAGGCGCACAGTGAGAGCACTGTCACCACCAGTCCGCCCCAACTCGAGTCTGAATATAATTTAACACTCTCTTCCTCCTGCCTGCCAAGCAGGTTTTGCTCCCCTGCTACAGCAGCTGCTCCAGCCTCTGTTCATCGCTGTATTGCGGCTCGTACAGGTAGCGCGAGCATCAGATTCTCGCAACAGATCTTCGAAATCCCCTTCTGCCATTTCAACTTCAAAACTACCTTCCGCCATCATGATTAGTCTACTTGTATACAAACTTTCTACACAGAGCAAGAGCCTGTTTTCTTAGCTTCTACAGAAAGATGGCTGACACTATCTTCACATTCTGTGAGTGAGATCCCGCCCCATATGGGCGTGGTGAAAACATGAGGAATACTGGCTGTAGTTTTAAGCCTCTGGCCCAAAAATCCTCCGATGACGCAAAATGACGATTTTTGCGTCATCGGAGGATTTTTTCCAGACTAAAAATAAATAAATCTCTCGTCTCAGGGGGATATGAGGGGGGGGAGCTCGGTAATTAGAAAATACTACTGGTTTTCTACTGATACAAAGCTTAATGCTAAATCCTGAAGTAACCCTTTAATCATGAACTTTTATATCTTGAGAATGGTAAAAGAGACATTATATTTGTTGTCATCAGCTTTCTCTGCATACACCAGCATTCAAGTTGCAGTATTTTTTCATGGATATTATACGTGTAGGTAACAAAACATGAAAATCCCTGGTTAAAAATCATACTGGTTAATTCCTTGTTTATACATTTTAAAGAGGTACATCAGGCTATAATCATTAATTTGTCAGTTATACAAGTTACCACAGTTCAAAGAAAATTTCAGTATTACCTAGCAAGTATAGGTCTTGTATAAATCGTGGATTTATATGCATTCTGTACATTTTAGAAGGCTAAATCGGTAAAAAAACAGTGGCTTTGTGTAAAATATTCCTGGATTAAGATGAAATGTCTTAGTATTTGAGTCATGAAAATCTGACGGTCTTTTGGAAACCTTTCAAGGAAAAGTCTGCTTTAACTCTGTGTGGAAGTTCAGAAGGTCAGGCTGAGGGGCCTATCTGACCAATGATGATACCTGGCCCATTTAATTTATGATGGTGAAGAATTACAGGATTGCAAAGTTTGAAAATTCTAGATTCAAATCATGCCATTTCAATTTATCTACATATATAATACTACAGCATGAAATAAACCATTGCAGGAGTGAATGAAGCAGTAAACTGGTGTCTCTTTCTCACTCGTTCGTGCTCAGGTTTTCACCATAATAATTAGTATAAAGGTTTCCAAACATCTCTTCTTACTGACAAATTCATCCAGATCTGACAAGAGCCTTTAAAGGTATAGTTCACTCAAAAATTTTCATTCTCATTATAGCCATCACAAATGTATAGGACTTTCTTTCATCTGCTGAATACAAATTAAGATTTTTTTTTAATAATTTCTCAGCTCTTTTGGTCCATATAATGCAAGTAAATGGGTGCCAATATATTAAGCATAAATCAGCATAAAAGTAATACATAAGACTCCAGTGGTTAAATTCATATCTTCAGAAGAAATGTGATGGTTGTGAGAGAAACAGATCACTTTTACATTTTCCCTCTTGTGTTTTTGGTGATTCACCTTCCCTGCTGGGCAGGGAGAAGAATGTCTCGAAAACATGACAAATATTGATCTGTTTCTCACCCACACCTATCGTATCACTTCTGAAGACATGGATTTAACTTCTGGGGTCATATGGATTGTTTTTTTTTATTCCTTTTTTGTTGGCTCCCATTCACTTGCATTGTACTGACCTACAGAGGTGAAATATTCATACATATATGGGATGGCATGATGGTGAGTAAATGATGAGAGAATTAAAATTTTTGGGTGAACTATACCTTCAAAGTGATAGCTCTAATGTAATATTTTGTCATCATTTCCCTGCCCTCATGTTGTTCCAAACCCATGTGACCTTCTGTATTCTGTGGAACACAAAATATGTTAAAGACTGACAGTCTTAGTCACCATTCACTTTCAAAATACAGAAAAATAAAACACATTTACTCAGTAAATAGTGACTCAGGCAAACATTCTGTCTAAAATCTCCTTATTGTGTTGCATGGAAGACAGACAGTCATACGGTTTTGGAACAACATGATGTTGAATGATGACAGAATTTATATTAATAATAATAATAATTCTGTAACACATGTTCAATGTGTATTATGTAATGGAATATAGGGGAATTAATATCCATTATGTCATTTGTGAAAGTAACGAGTTACTCACTACTGGAGTCCTCTTTTAATTGGATTCTTTCTTACTCTTACTCATGTAATTGTTTATGTTAGTACTTTTACTTCTACTTTTTTGGTAATTGTACTTTTACTTCAGTACAGTTTTTGGCTACTCTACCCACCTCTGGCTGTGTCTTGATGGACTGCCGTAATTTGTATGCCTTTTTTCACAGCTCTTTTATTGCCATTGATTTTTGGTAGTCCCCTCTGCCGGTCCTCAAGGGAGATGTGGAAGCAGAGAAAATGTCTGTTTCCCAGTAAACATGAGGATTTTCTCTGTCTATAGAGAGCACCAAAGAAAAACAAGGACTATGATACAACAATGACACCTTTTATTAGTGTCAAACTGATGGGTGTCAGCTGCCAATTGTTTTGTGAAATTTGAGTCATCAAGAAAGTCATACAGGTTTGGAACAACAAGGTTGAGTAAAGATGAGAGAATCTTCATTTTTGAGTAAACTATCGCAAGTACTTTGATGTGTTTTATGTTCACAGAAATAGCAGTATAATAGTTTTTTCTTTGGTTTAGGGTTTATAATAATATGGTTTATGCTTACAGTTAACGTTGAAATAATGGCATAGATTAATTGTTTGACAAAACATCACATTCATCTTTCTATGGTTCTCATACATATTTCTCAATACTAATTAGGGATGCACCAAAATGTCAGATGCCGAAAATGCTATTTTAGGGTTTCGGCCAGAAGAGAAAAAAAGCAGAAAACCCTGGCTGAAATTAAAAAATTAAACATTGTTTATGTTGAACATTAAAGTCCATATCTATTATATATTGGCAAAAAAGGCGAATATTACATGACAATTGTTACATATTGAGAACGGCACCTGAGAAGGATTCCACCTGATGATTCCTGTCCAAAAACAGGAAAATGCTGCCTTCGTTGGTTGTATATGGAGGTAGAAAGGGATGAATGCACATTTGAATCCAATGTTAACGTCACATCCTGTCTACTGAAATGCCTTCATCTGATTGATTTTTGAAAACACACAATCCTGTGTATGCAAATCCACAGCGGTTGACCAGAAGAAAGATAACTGTGGCCAAAGAGGTTGTTGATAGCCACTGTATAAAGGTTAGTTTCCCCCACTTTTTCCAACTTTTGATTACGATTCTACCAAGAAAGTAATATTCTAGTAATTAAATATCCGCTTGGTTATCGCCACAACACGCTTGATTTTGCTCTAGATTAATAGTCCTTTGTGGTTTGGTTGGACTGAATGAATGTTGGAAGCCTACCAATGATCGGAAGTAGTGCTGCCTGTGAAGCCTGTCCGAAATCAGTTTCTGGAGGTACCTTTGAATGCAAACACTATCTCAAAGTTCTTCCTGGACTGTTCCACCAAAATAAAAACGAGAGGATTTTAAAGTTAAGAAACAGAATTTTTTAAATAGTATATTATAACTATATTACTATTATTATTAATAGAGGCCAAGCAGGTTCAAAGATTCAACCCATTTGCCACAGTGATACGGGTGGGTATGACTAGCCCCCCACACAAAATCTGGGGTCTATTGGAAACACCAGTTTAAAAATGAACTTTCCTTTTGCTCATAACTTTTGAACCGTTTGAACTAGAAACTTTTTTGTGTATTTAGAAATGTATGTACCATCCGATTACTCTCCTTATGGAAATAATAAAGGAGCCCTTACATTAAAACTCCACCCATTACAGTGACCGCCATCTTGAATTAATCATTGTATTGCTTCTACTAGAAATCTTGCCAGAGTGCCACAGTTTTTCTCAGATGATCTTCATACTTCAGATAATTGTCTTAAAATTGCACATATTATATTGTATATATGTTAAATTTTTACATTTATTTATTTATTAGTACACTTTTTTTTAAAACTATTTTGTACTATTACTGCATCTATGCCATGTGTGATTAGAATTTGATGTTTCTGTGTTTGTTGTTTTTGAATAACAACAGCCATTAAAAAACAGAAAGGGCATTAATAGAGGCATTATTCAATGGCAAATGGACTGTGTGGATCTCCTCTTCGGACACACATTAGCCTACATGGAACAAGTCCAAAAAACGTTTACTATCTCAACCCACAGTAAACTGAATTTCTTCACCACATTAAGACTCAGTCACTAGTTAGTAAAATCTGAACATTACCAGCCAGTGGCTAATCATAGACATTTTCAGCTGCATAGCACAACATTTGGTAACATGTGCTAGTAATTTACTCAACAAGTGATTTATGAATTCCTATTAGGATCATTCAAATGAAGATCACAATGCATCGTAAAATCTGTATTTTTACCCTCCCCAAGTAGGCACAGTTTTTATTTGAATAGAAAATTAATTTCAAGCATTTAAGCATAACAAATTTATATCAACAGCAACAGGTTGATTTGATCTCGAGAAACATAAATTCAGTTAAGTGTGTCCAAGAGTGTCCTTTTGATTGTTATTGTATATCATCACATCCAAAGAAGTAACCAACAGGTCAGCAAATTATGCACCAATAGCAGTGACAGAATTAATCTATTTCAAAGCCAGCAAGAATGGATTAGACCAAACATTACAAAAAAATTGGTTTTTGTGATAAGATCATTCCATTTGAAGTGTGTATCTGATTTATAAGGAAGCTTCGCTGAGACCTCTTATATCTTCAGCAGAAAAAGAGCTTAATTAACTTAATATCTGCCTTTGCTTATTGTAACCTCCACTCTCTCGCTCCCTGATACACCCAATAATATGACACTATATACTGTATGTGAGCAAACCTGCCAATGCAGCAAATATTGAGAAAACCACATCAGCACTGCAGTGGCAGATGTGAGACCAACGCAGCAGGTGCTCAGTCAACAGATAACCCTGACTGCCTGGATGGAATTTCATCACCTCTTTCTGCACTTCTATAAGAAGATAAATTCTGTCTTTGTATCTTAATGTGATTAGCACAGTTTCTCCTATGGACACATGCCTACACATAGACCCACGTACGGGAAAGTCAGACATGTGAGCTGTCAGCACTTCCACAGGACTGGAGATATTAGCTCTGTTCCAAAAACTAGAGAGATACCTCACTGCATACTGCCTACATAGGCAGCTGCCTTCTAAAGGAGCATCCTAACCAAAATGGATTTGTAATGCTGTACATTGGCAACAACCCATAACATAATTGGTACCGCAAGGGCAAAAGGGCATTTCTGGAACTCAAACTTCAGCTGCATCAAAACGTGGCCGTGCTGAAGGGACACTCACAACCTATTAATCAGTTTATATTGCTCTGGCCTCAAAGAAAATGTGGTCCCTCTACGCCTCTGCTCTACACATCAGTACACTGTTCATTGTTCAGGTGCAGAGAGGCAGAGTGCAAGAGAATCACTGTAATTAAACCAGACCTGCTTTTAATTAAATATTGTGTTAGTTAATTAAGAAAATTATCTGTAAAGCAAATTCTATCTTTACAGATATTCTTGCAGTGCTTTTGCTTTTTAAGAGGCCGGGTTGGTGGGGGGCAGGGGTGCTGGTCATCCATTGCTCAAATGTAATTTCGGCCCATTGTCCAGAATAGTGGATTTCATTAGGCAGAATTGAAAGTGTAATGCAATAAGAGACTGGCTGTTTCTCAGGTCTCCGCTTTCTGAGCCCCTGAAAATGGTAGTAGGGTCATCATTAATCTCATTGATTGACACTTGGTCAAAGCCTCCAGCCTGACGGCAAATTTGCACATGCTCCATTTATTACCAGATCTAATTTTCTTAGTTAGCTTTCTATGCAGTTTGTTCAATCATATCTTGTTTCACAATTTGAGTAAAAGTCATACAGTCATACAAGCCCGGTATGAAATCTAGCGATTTTGACAACTGGTTAAGTCATACTAATGTTCTGCATGTTCTGCATGCAAATTTATTGATTGAGTTACACAAAATGAGTTGAAAAATCTATTTAAAGTAGATAAGAAAATTATAGATCTCCGTAATGTCACAATTGTTTCTCCTAGACAGAAATTAGATTAAATAGAAAGCAAATAAAGACTTTTACTTGATTCCCTTAGCCTACTTCTCAAAATGTTCTACTAAGGAACAGTCCAACGTAATCTCACATGTGTCTCCTATAGACGCTTCAAAAGTCTGAGATTTAAATATGAACTTCATGTCAATATGAACATTTCTCATAAAATTTTTTAGACCTTTTTTTATTTTTTGCTATGCTATTTACATTAATCTTATTGGTCTTTATTTCTTCCTTGGCATTTTTGGAGGAAGATCTGGGACGAAGTAGTTTTCTCTACTATCCTTTAATTGTCATTTCATCTTTAAAAAGTATCCCAAGAACAAACAACAAAGCACAAAATTAGAAGAAATAACTGTTACTGAACAAAATCAGTGAAGTTTATTGTCTGTAAGGGGGTGAATTGGCAGGATGTGTTTGAATCAAATGTGGGTACAGTATGTGACATATGGACTAGTCCATTTCTTCATTCTTAACCTCCTCCACGCTAAAACTGCATTACATAATCAGCCCACTTCTTTCCCACTTTGCATAGTTCACCATCTTAACACAAGAGCACTGCAGAGCCATATCCACCCGTCTGTGGGGAGAGTCTGTCTGTATCTCCCATCTAATTAGTTTTCATGTACCACTAAAGCTCACTTTATGGACATGTCTCTTTAGAGGGTGACAATTAAATTACTGCATCTGTTAATGGCTCATCTCTTCTGATTTATATGTTGCCGGGAGAAAGAGTGTATCCAGGCAACCACAAAGCCTAACAACAAAAGGTCAAGGCAGATACAAAAGTGTGAGTCACTCATAAGTAACTGCCGCATCAATATTGTTGTTGAGACAATAAGTGGAGAAGAAAATGTTTTAAGAAATAGGGAGGGCTCTCTGCATTGACAAAATAAATCTTGTTGAATACCCTCTTGTTTGAAGAGCAAATCGACAAAGCTGAATTTTGAAATGGATCAGTAAAGTACAGGTTGCAATTTTTTTTTTTAAGAAAAGTTATAAAAGTATTTAAAAAAAATAAATAAATAAAAGAACAAAAACAATTGTTTTGTAAATAATGGATGCAAGTATAAGTTATACAACAAAACTGACATGACCTATCGCACCTGTCGCATCCTTCGCTCGACCCAAATGTCTCGCATTAGCCTTTCAGATCTTCCTACTCACTCCCTGCTTTTCATTTTCCTTTTGTAGCAAGATTTGGAATAATAACTGTCAAATCCGTTAGCATTTTGCAAGTTTGACCTTTATTTATTGTTGTACTATTAGCTGGTATTGGCGTAGGTTTGATTTGAACATGATAGGAATTATTTTCCCCATATACTTGTTAACCACAACAAACTTTACCATCGAGACACCAAAATTGCTCTGCAAATCAAAAGGCATATCATATTTGAAGTATATGTCTTATAATCAAAAGTTAATTTTGTCTTTATGGACATTTTGTTTAGGTGCAATTTGTCTTGTCTTTTCCATTGCTTAATTTGACAAATTGAAAAAGTTCACATACTGTATGAAATACATAAATATTCATTGTATTACATTATTGTAGCACTCACTTGGGGTAGATTATATCCTGAAATCAACTCTTCTGATCTTAATTTCCATTCAACTTTGTTTTATTATTTAACCCTTTTTCTCCCAATATGGAATGCCCAATTCCCACTACTCAGTAAGTCCTCGTGATGGCATGGTTACTCACCTCAATCCAGCTTGTTGTGCATGACACCACGGAGACTCACAGCATGGGAGTCTCATGCTATTCTTGGCGACCCACACGCAACTTACCACACGCCCCATTGAGAGTGAGAACCCCTAATCATGACCACAAGGAGGTAACCCCATGTGACTGTACCCTCCCTAGCAACCGGGCCAATTTGGTTGTTTAGGAGACCTGGCTGGAGTCACTTTGCAAGCCCTGGATTCGAATGCGCGACTCCAGGGGTGGTAGTCAGTGGAAATTTTTCGGCTAATTATTGACCAAATTAAAATCATCATCATATCGGTTATAAGCATAAACACTGAATTCAAATGCACAATCCAGAAATAATATTGGCCACAATATGTAGAAAGGTTGGCACTCCTAAAAACATGCAACATTTTATGTAATATTAACTTCTTATTTTTGCTCGTTCTCACGTTAATGCAGAAAAACTGCCATTAACTGACAAGACAGTTGTGAAAGTAGCACTTACCTTAACATGATGAGGCAAACCATTCAAAACACTTTGAAACCAGCAGACTTTTGCTGCGTTCCATTCAAGTCGTATGTGGGACATTCCTATTTGGTATCTCCGATCTCCAAACATTCCCTTGCCAGGTGCTCGGAAGATGATGTTTAAGGAAACAAAACTGTAACACTCCCATAAGCAGGTGTTTGAATGTCACTAGAGATGTCTCCAAGCAACCCAATTCATAAACAATCTGCAAAGCTTGCATTTGTGCTACAGGTGTACGATTATCAAAAGAGAGTATCATTTACCATATTTTGAACATTTGCTACTCTGCTAAAAAAATTTAAATGTCATAACATGATAAAACAAGCTTTATCATGTAATGCAGGAACTTGACTCAATGAATGACTAATTTGTCTATATTATTTAATGCAAGTGAATGTTTATCACTTAATTTGAATATCTTCCTGGGTGCCGACATAATTGTGTAACGTCACACACCTGCATCTCGGTGAAATTGGAGTTTAAAATTTCTACACAACTTTACAAGTTGGAATAAAGACTTCAAGTGGTGTGCCATTGCACTTTTCCCAGTAGGAAGTTAAAAAAATCTGACATTCCAAGTTGAATAGAGTGCTGCATTAGACTTCTGAGACAACGGTATGATATCCATTAATGCTGCATGATTGATTAAATGAAGATTGATGTTGCAAAATGGCCTTGCATGAATACTAAACCTTAAAAAGCATTATTTTAAAATATATGCTGTATCCGGAATATCCTAAATCTATTCATACTACTCACATGCATACCCAAAGAATACACTTTTTTACCAGCAGAGAAGAATGACCTTAATAAAGAAAGTGCTTCATTCAGCTCTGTGTAAGCATCCTCTAGCGGTCTGAACAGCATTATCCACTATCATTATACCAATTTAATATACAATTTAAAAGCGGGGTTTGTTCCTTTGGTTAACATTTTTTATTTTTCTATGATGTGGTTGACATTTCCATGGAATTGCACAACATACTGTATGCATATTATGAATTTGTAATGTTCTATCATTTACAGTACATACTTTACATACTATCATTTACAGTACAAAAATGATTTAGAAGTATAAAATAACCTTTTTTCATATCAGTGATAAAGTTATATTCAGTTATTGTTTGTATCTTTTTGTCTTCTATTTATTCATCAATGCGGCCTTCTTTAAAATGTAGTTCTGTCTTGAGTTCAACAGATCCAATCCATGTGCAATAGAATTTATTTAGTGTTAGAACAGTAAAAGAGCTTTTGTACCTCTGTATACTTTTAAAGCATAGTCCCTAAATAAAAAAGTGATGACAAAATAAGGTTATAGGTAGCCAGTGCAATCGGGCCAATTGCGGCTTGTGTTCTGGCAACGGTTCACCAAAAGTGAGCCAGCTCTGGCCCAGTAATGGTTGCCAGAGTTGGCTAGGATTTGGATGTGCGGATTTGGCCAGATTTAGGCTGAGACACGGTATATTTAGCCACATTCTGCCGAACTATAGACCATAAGTGCTGGCCTCATTTTGGGTGAGATGTGGCCATACAGACCTTGACCATTTTAGGTTGAGTGCTGGGGGTGGATGTGAATGTTGCAAATTGGTCTGACTTTGTCATACAATTATATAGCAGTGGCCCCTAAACTTAAACATAATATCTTTCATCATAACACACACAGACACACACACACACACACACACACATAATTAACTGGGCTGAATTACCAAATTATTGTATTATTTATCTTTTTAAAATATATGTTTTGGAAGCTCAGTTGTAAAGCCCTTTCCCTGTCAACTTTATTGAAAACGTCTTTTTAAAGATGCCTTTCTTTTTGTGATTCCTGGATGCGGTTATTATCTCTCTGCCTCTGACGGCCACGGATGCTGCCTCAGGTGTCTGGGCCATGATCACACTGAGGCAGCGTTCGTGGATGGTTTGTGTTCTCAGTGCAAGAACATGACCATGGCAACGGTGTGGTCGCGGCTTTCCTTCTTCTGGGGGAGAGCCACTCCAGCCGCCCCCCACACAGCGCCTTCTACCTATGGGTATGTGGCTGGCCCGGCTGGCACTGGAGGCAATTTGGGGAGAAAGCCCAAGCGGTTCAGCCACATCCCGAGTCCAGTTCTCAGTCCCAGCATAGAGCCCCCCACACGAAGGTGACGTCCCCACCTCACGGCCTGGCATGTGGACTCGGAAGGCTCCTAAGCGCCCCTGAGATGGATGACCCAGTGAGAGAGTCTGCTACAGAGCTGGTACACAGACCACTGTGTTCGCTGCTCCCCAAATGGTTTGCGGTACCCACATTGTCCAAAAAGAGCTGTTTCCTAACTCCTTGGGTCACATAATCAGTATTTACGACCACCGTTGTCACGGTAACCAGACACCGAGAACTTGCTGCCAGGGCCCTGTGAATGCGGCCCCCATGCTTTTGTGCATCCAGCAGTGCCACACCTACAACCACCACCAGCCGGTTGTGGCCCAAGGCCCTCCCCCTCTGCTGTGTACGCAGAGCAAGGTCAGTGATTCAAGGTTCCCCTCAGCGCCGGCACCTCGGGAGAAAGCAACGCTCCTCGACGTCCTCAATGACTATTGCCGTTGATCCGGGGAAAGCATGTGCATGTCCAGTCCGACAACACAGCAACAGTAGTGTGTATAAGTGGCCAAGGTGATGTACATTCTCCTCACATGTCGCAACATGCCCGCCATCTCCTCTTCTGGAGTGAGAAGTGGCTGAGGTCAACGCCACAGCGGATGCGCTGTCTCAGAACAGAGGATCGTCCACTGGATTGTGGATGACATCACTTTGGTATACCAGGCCCAATACATGCCTGCCCCTTTGGGAATACGAGCACACTCTACAAGGAGTGTGGCATCCTCGTGGATACTGGCCAGTGGCACCTCTCTAGCAGACATCTGCAGAGCAGCGGGCTGGGCAACACCCAATACCTTAGAAATATACATTTTACAATCTCTGAGTTGAGCCGGTTTCGTCCCATGTTTTGTCAAGTACGAACAGGTACGTTTGGTAATACAGAACAGCTTGCCAGGTGTATAGTGACTTTCCCCTCCGTGAGGCGAAGATGTGCGCTGCTTCTCCCATGCGAGTTCATGAACACGTGAACCCTGGATGTCCTTGCTCCCAAGTGCCGTTTACTCCAGTACCCCCTGCGACATCTAGTGATGACACTTGGCAGGCTTTTGGAGCTGCTAGATTAACCACCAGAACAGCAGAAGTACTTCTAGCTTGCTACCGTGGTGAGTATATCTTTGATAACATAAAACATAATTTTAATAAAGTGTTCTACAAATATAGTTTCGATGTAATGTTTATTTATAAGGAAGCTAAAATCGTGGGTTGGCTGATATAGCGCTAGATATATTCTTGAGAATTATGGTAGCCAATTTAAAAGTTATCACTTAATGAATCGACAGCCTGTCTGCTAATCTTCAACATTTTATACACTAAACAGTATATTTTTGTTGTGAACTATATGTAGAGTTTGCTATGAGAAAAGTTCTGTTTAATAAGACAAATAAGGCGATGTAGAGAATGTTGCGACAGGTGGGACTCATTTTTTAAATTACCACCAGCCTATATCAACAAATGTGTAGCATTACAATTTAATAATACATTTTGTATATTATGTAGAGAAAATGTAAAAATCAATATTTTTGATCAAATTAAAACTCTGAAGGCCGTTGGTGCATTATATGATTGGTTTACATGACACACGACATCCAGCTTGACCTTTATGCTTTCTCCAAAGGTAGAGCCGGTTGGTATCTCCTATCTAGAAATAACAGGCAGTACTTCAATAATAGACATGCAGTCCAACAAAGCAGCAAAGCAAAACAATGATCCAAAAGAATTAATCCAGATAAACAGGAACAAAGGTCATAAAATGAGACTTCAATAGTGGGCAATGAAAAACGCTTGGAAAGTCAGGTGAACTGGCAATACTTTGCAAAGTCACAATGAAAAAGCATAGCTATTTATATAGTTAAAACAGGAAGTTCACCATAGAAGAAACGGTTCAGTGTCAGTATTCAGAAGAGGGATAATTTTATTGACATTTTTTATTTGTTTCCAGTGTTATATTGAGTTTATATAGTGACTTTGCTGGTGTAAACATTACTGTTGGTACTCTAGAAACAACATCCTTTTAAAAAATTATATATCTTTATCAATTATTTAATAATTGGGATGGGGGGGGGAGGGGTGGGCATAATTATAATTTTATAATTATTTTCAACATTGTCTAGATGTTTTTTTTTCTCCTCAATTTGAAATGCCCAATCCAGGTGGCGGAGGACGAATTTCAGACTATCAACCCACGCATCTTATCACGTGGCGTGTTACCGCAGACAACTCACCACGCGCCCTAGAGTCACATGGAGATTACTCCATGTGACTCTACCGTCCCTAGCAACCGTGCCAATTTGGTTGCTTAGGAGACCTGGCTGGAGTCACTAAGCATGCCCTGGAATTCGAACTCATGAACTTCAGGGGTGGAAGTCAGCACTTTTACTCGCAGAGCTACCCAGGCCCCCGTCCAGACTGTTTTAATATGTTAAGTAACTTTTAGAACTCTGTTTAGAACAGGCTATTAGGCTTCCTCTATCTGTCCTGCACTATTAATTCAATTGTTTTCAAGAAATATGCCTGAATTTGCTAACGTTGATTAAACGAATGCATGCCATGCTCTATATTTAATGTAAAATGAACATAAGGCAAGCACATCAGGTATATGCCTCGTTACAGTGGAATTTAGTGTTGGATTTGGCTTTTGTTGGAATACAACATGTATTTTAAATGGGTTGCATAACACTATGCTTTTTGACTGTTTTCTGTTTTCTTTTTAGTCTAGTCGACTCCAAAAATTAAGTTTAAACGTCAGTGAAATTATGAAGATATTCATTAATATTTTCCACTGCTCTCTTAGTGTAATATGCACTGTCGGTGACTGGGGATTAACTTCTAACCTTTTTATTCAATATCTACTTAATCCATTATAACCAGCCCCCACTCCCCCCCCCCCCCCCCAAACACCAACACCCCCCAACATCAAAAAACATATGCAGATTCTGATGACATACTGACTGATAATACATTATTCAAACAATATACAGGGAGTGAGAAAAGTGCTAGTCATGACATTATTGGAATCGATTGTCAATCAAGTACATCAATCAAACCTATCAAATACCTCTCTGCTCCACGACCACAAACATCTGCAAAGAGAACTGTATTAAACTTTGACAAATGCTCATCATGGGCTAAATGTCAGGGAAAATACTTGTTCAAATGTTTGGAGACTTTAATTGATTTTTGTTTTTCTTTGTCTCACCATTCAGAGCTTAACTGCAGACCACCTATGTGGCCTATTGGTGTCTGGCCAACCATTGCAGTCTTCTCCCCTCTGAAAGTTCATGGTCAGATACAAGAATTCTGATCAGTGGGTGATTGGCCCTCTGTGTACCATGGGAGGTCTTTGTTCACTGTAGCACATCTGAAATACCAATAGGTCTTCAGCCAGCTGACGAAGGACAGATTTATTTGAGCGATACCCCTGCTGTCCTCATGAAAGATGTTCAGCCATTTTTGCCACTATCAAAGATGCGCTCGCTCTGACAAGACAAATGCTGGAGACCTTTAGCAAAGCATGTTTCCACTGTCTCGAAAAGCCCATAGCACCTTTTCACAGCAGAACCAGGACAGTACAAGGTTATGAGAACATCAATTGAATGTGTTTCTATTTACAGGTTTGTTTTTGGATAGCCCAACTGTTAAAGAAGATGGAGTGTATGCCATTGGAATACAAATGGTTCTCTCAGGCTTGTGTTTTAACCAGTATCACTGAGTAGCTCTAGTTTTGTCAAGTGTTGAGAAAAAAACGAACTTGTCTGTGAAAAGTTCAAAAGGAATTACTAATGTCATTAGTAGATAGTAAAGTAATTAGAAAAATGTAGTGAATATACCAAACACTGATTATTGGTGTATTTAGTCATTCTATTCCATTTAAATGAAAAGTAATATTGCCAAATATGGTTAACAATCACATCTGTAGGATGCATTTTCACTAATTGGCACTCAGTTCCAGGAATGTTTATCATGTGACTCAAGGGTTAAGATCACATGACCATCAAGCTAATTTATTTTCGTAATCCCCTATTATTGGACACTTTCGATAGTGAAATACTATAATGGGTATCAAACGTGCCAGTGAAAAGTATTTTGGCAATGGCATCAGTAAAATAAAATGTTTTTTTTGTGTGTGTGTGTGTGTGTGTGATGCTGCATCCATTGTCCATTAGGAATGCTAGTAAAAGCCAGTGGAAAAAAATAAATAAAAATAAAAATAAGATTTATGTTCAAGTTAATTCATGTGAGTTGTAATGCATCCTACCATATGAATTGTTTAATTGGGATTGAAAAAGAGTGCCTGTAATTTGATTCATGAACAGGTTTAAAGTCCTTTGTCATGTCGGAGATGTCAGGGTCTTCATGCTAAAATTTTCGTTTTCGTTTCATATTATTTTTAGTCTAGCAAAGACATAACCCTTTTCAAAATATCTCTACAATTTCAGTTGTAGAATATATTGTATGCTAACCTTTAAGATTTTTTTTTCATTTACACACAAATACTAGTTTTATTAACATTCACAATGACCTTTGCAATAAATGGCATACCCAGCTCTGTGGTAATATCCACAGGTTCTCTTCAAATGTTAGTTCCTTTTGTTTTCTTAAAATATGAGTGCTGCACTTTTTTAGAAGAGCATAATGAAGCTGTTATGTGTTAAATGTGTTAGGCTGCTTACCCACACTCAATGCGTCTGCATGAAAACTGGATAATAAATTAAATCTGGACCAATTCATTTACATTTGCCAGCTAAATATATATATATATATATGCCACAATTATATTTATTCAGTTAATTTTAAAGTATTGAGCCAAAGAAAAATTAGATAGTGGAGACACATCTGATTGTTATCGATTTTTGCTGTGCTGACTGTTGTGTAACTTCTGTGATTTTGTAGCAGAGCCATAAACGATAGAAACATTGACCTGGGTCTTTTGCATGAATAAGATTCATGTTCAGGTTAATTAATGTGAGTTGTAATGCATCCAGCCATTTGAGTTGTTTCATTAGTATAAAAAAGGCATTAATTTGATACATGAACTCCTCCATTCTTCAGACTGATTCTTCTTCGCAGTTTAAACATAATTATTTCTCATTTATGTTCCTTCCTTGTGATCTTTTGAGATCACAAAAGCAGCATGCACTAGGTAACAGCACAGCCACAAAGAAAAAAGAATATTCCACAAGTACTAGAACTGAGTAATTTGGGAGAGATTGATTGAAGAGGAAACTTGTGTCATTTAGCTGAGTGCAGTCATGCTTTTACAGACACTTTTTACTCTGTTTCCTTGTACTCTAGCATAAGAATATGTCAATATTAGGAAGTCAACTACGTTCTAAAATAACATTCAGAATTCATAAATCCAGCTAAAAAAAGGACTGGCAACATTGTGGGTACTCTCTTAGGAAAAGTATATATGCATTCATGTTCCTACTGACCCACTGCAAATCCATTTACCTCTTAAAAAAATCTTGCTCAACACAGACAGATTGAGAGGCAGGTGGTTTATTAAATCCACCATGATTGTTCCAATGCATTCTCACAAGGAAACATCTCGGTTACGTATGTAACCTCCGTTCCCTGACGGAGGGAACGAGACGTCGTGTCGAAGAAGCGACACTAGGGGTCTCTCTTGAGTGCCGAAAGATACCTCTGATCTATGAAAAAAGGCCAATGAGAGTTGGCGAACAGTATTTGCATACCCCGCCTCCGGATACGGATATAAAGGCGAGGGAAATATGCTCGTTCATTCAGGATTTTTCTGAGGAGCCAGGAGTGTTCCGGGCACCTCAGCGGCTCGGCTCAGCGACGTGGCCGGGAAGACACGACGTCTCGTTCCCTCCATCAGGGAACGGAGGTTACATACGTAACCGAGATGTTCCCCGTCTGTTGCTCACTTCGACGTCGTGTTGAAGAAGCGACACTAGGGGTCCACTTCAAAACTCGCCATGCGCTGAGCCGTGTACATGTACTGCTGACACAGAAGCGGGCAGGTATTTCTACGTGCACAAGCGACCAACTGTGTTCAGGCTGCACGTACTCTTCCCCAATGCCCCGAAAAAGCGTCAGCATCCTTTTGGTTACCCTAGGGGGGAACAAGGTGACGCTCCCAACTAGGGAACGGGCCAAGCCTGGCTGGGCCTCTTTTCTCTCTATGTTTTCTCGGCATAGAGCAAGAGCAGCCGGGGCCCTTACCGCATCGAGGGAAGGGGGTCTTACCCGAATTCCTATTATTTCAGGGGGAAAAGACCCTGCGGAGGCCACACCCACCCGAAAGGGGAGGTAGAGGTGGCAAAATACATCACATGGCCTCTTGGGTCACATGTGGGAAGAATGGCGCGGCGGCAGATCCAACCTCGAGGAGGGGGGAGTTGCTACAACACGGCGACCGGAGGGCAGCAAAGGACTGCCTAAGGGAGACGCGGGTCAGCTCGTAAGGTGACCGTACCGCGGAAGTACACACAGGAGGAGTCCCGTAGGAGGCCTGGTCTGTGGAGCACCTATTCCAGTAGGGGTAGCCTGGGGTACCCATAGTGGACTGGACCAGCAAGTTCCTCCGCTTAACTGCTGTGCTGGCCCAAAGGGCTAGGGAGGAATCAACCAGGGACCTAGGTCTTCTGGGAAAGAAGTGCACCGTTTTGCCTCGGCAGAGGGAAACGGCGCTGGAACAAGCGATTCACCCGGTCAGACCGTCGACGTGTACCGAGTTCTACGGGCTCGGACCTGAGAAAACATGGGACGTGACTGACTCAACCCTGAGATCGTAAAGGTGTTAGGTGCTGCCCAGCCCGCAGCTCTGCAAATGTCTGCTAGGGAGGTGCCCCTAGCCAGTGCCCATGAGGATGCCACGCTTCTAGTAGAGTGGGCTCGAACCCGCAGAGGGGGTGGCACGGCCTGGGTGTGATAGGCCAGCAGAGTGGCATCCACCACCCAGTGGGACAACCTTTGTTTGGAGACAGCGTTCCCTTTCTGCTGTCCTCCAAAGCAAACAAAGAGCTGTTCAGAGCACCTGAAGCTCTGGGTGCGTTCCAGGTAGGCACGCAAGGCACGTACCGGACACAGCAGTGAGGGGGCTGGGTCTGCCTCCTCCCGGGGCAGCGCTTGTAGGTTCACTACCTGATCCTGAAGGGCGTGGTAGGAACCTTGGGCACATAGCCCGGTCGAGGTCTTAGGATCACATGAGTATCTGCCGGACCGAGCTCCAGGCAAGTGTCATTAGTAGAGAACGCTTGCAAGTCCCGACCCTCTTGATGGAAGCGAGCGCGATCAGCAGGGCCGTCTTTTTAAGGAGAGGGCCCTGAGCCAACTGATTCTAGCGGCTCGGGGGGGGGGGATCTCTGAAGACCGGCGAGGACCACTGAGAGATCCCAGGAGGGGAACAGGTTTGACTGGGAGGGGTTTAACCTCCAGGCACCTCTTAGGAACCTGACGATTAAGTCGTGCTTACCCAGAGACTTGCCGTCTACTGGGTCGTGGTGAGCTGCGACAGTGGCAGCATACACCTTCAGGGTGGATGGGGACAGCCTCCCCTCCAACCTCTCCTGCAGGAACAGGAGCACCGACCTAACTGCGCACCTCTGTGGGTCTTCTGCCCAGGAAGAACACCAATTTGCGAACAGACGCCATTTCAGGGCATAGAGTTGCCTGGTAGAAGGGGCTCTGGCTTGGTTGATCGTGGCTACAACCGTGGTGGTAGACCAGCTAGATCTTCCACATCCCTTTCAGGGGCCAGATGTGGAGGTTCCAAAGGTCTGGGTGCGGATGCCAGAGCGTGCCCCGTCCCTGAGAAGGAAGGTCCTTCCTCAGGGGAATTCACCAGGGAGGGGCTGTACGAGGAGTACAAGGTCCGAGAAGGACTCGGGTCTGGAGCCAGTGTTGGAGCGGTCTCATATGCATCAACCCCAACGGCGCGACCGCCGTGGAAGACGCCATATGCCCCAGGAGCCTCTGGAAAAGTTTTAAGGGGACCGCTGTGCCTGGCCTGCAGGCGGCGAGGCAGTTCAACACTGACTGGGCACGCTCGTTGGTGAGACGTGCCGACATTGAGACTGAGTTTAACTCCATCCTGAGAAAAGAGATGCTCTGAACTGGAGTAAGCTTGCTCTTTTCTCAGTTGACCTGAAGCCCCAGACGGCTGAGGTGCCTGAGCACCTGGTCTCTGTGGGAGCATAGTAACTCTCGCGAGTGGGCCAGAATGAGCCAGTCCTCGAGGTAGTTGAGTATGCGGATGCCGGCTTCTCGGAGAGGGGCAAGAGCTGCCTCTGCGACTTTTGTGAAGACGCGAGGGGACAGAGACAGGCCGAAGGGGAGGACTTTGTACTGATACGCCTGGCCCTCGAACGCAAACCGCAGGTAGGGGCGGTGTCGGGGCAGGATGGAGACGTGGAAGTACGCGTCCTTCAGGTCTACTAACCAATCTAGATGCCGGACGCAGGTTAATCGTGAGCATTTTGAACGAGAGTTTGTGCAACGCTTAGTTGAAAACTCGCAAGTCCAAGATTGGTCGTAAGCCGCCGCCTTCCTTTGGTAGGATGAGGTAAGGGCTGTAGAAACCCTCCTTCATCTCGGTTGGAGGGACAGGCTTTGGCCAGAAGAGTCGCGATTTCCACGCGCAGGGACTGGGCATGTTTGCCGTATACTGCGGAAAAGCGGACGCCCATGAAGGGGGGCGGGGGCCTGGCAAACTGAATTGCGTAACCGAGTCGGATGGTCCGGGCCAGCCAGCGAGACGGGTTGGGAAGTGAAAGCCTCGCGTCCAACCTCTGCGCTAGGGGCACCAAGGGGACGATTAATTTGACGTACCCAGCAGGGCTTCGCAGCGGGGCGGAGCAGGTAGGGCAGCGTTGGGCGGCAACAGGGCGACCCGCAGCTGGGGTGCTGAGAAAAGACTCAAAGCACTTACCTTGCTCCGCACACCCGGCAGGGGGTGGGTTAGCGACTGAGGAGGAGGTCTCGGGTAGGCGTCCTCTAGACTCGTCGGAACCGGCCGGCCGGGGGGGGCAGTCGTGGGGCTGGAGACGGGTGGTCCGTGTCCAGGAAACTGGGACTGCTGAGATCTGGTGGCAGAGTGCCGTGAGAACGGCATTTGCGGGCCAGGTGACCCAGAGACAAAAGGAAATAGCTCGTTACAGAGAATATGAGAATGTGAAAACTAATTCGACAAAAAATTCTCCTCCCGGCCCTCCACCGGGGATGGAGCGGTCTTACCACCTCCGGAGCTAACATCTTGGTCCCTAGGTTGAGCGTCTACGGACAGCCTGGGAGCCTTCCGGGTCCTCGAGGGGGTCCGTGAGACGGGGGCGTCTGCTTCCTGTGGAGTGCTCGACGCTGGGGCTGAGAGCTGGGCCCGGGTTGAGGCGGAGCAGGGTGTTTCATAGCCGCAGGAGGACGCCCTCGGCGAGCAGACGGGGCATGGCCCATGGCGGCAGGCTTGCAGTGGGGCAGGATGTGCAGTGGCCTCCGTCTGCCTCACCGCTGAGGACTGCTGGGCAGAGTCGTCAAAGGTGGCGCCGACTGGACGGAGCTGGGAGACGGGGGTGTGGGAGAAGTTGTGCCTTGTCTACCTCCCACATTTCGACCAGGTCCAGTCCACAGATGTGTTTCTGGACCACAAGGGGTGGCCATCGCCTGTTCGAGTGCCGGCGCTTCTGGCCTCCGTGGCCCGGGGGCGCGGTTGGTCATCCAGCACAGTTCCTGCAGCACATCAAGAACAGGACTACCCAAGGTGTAAGTTTTGAAGTGCCTTGGCCTGGCGTTGGTTGCAGGAAGGGCCGTGGTGTGCAGAGTGGAAGCGGTCTGGGACCGTTCCACCGCGAGGGTAGAGAGAGCGGAGGAGCGAAGAAGCCTTGGCTTTGCTCAACTCGTCATGCACATCCGGGAAGAAAGGAACCTGGGGGGGGCGTAGCTGTGAGCGGCGCACCTGCCCGCGGGACCGATCGAGTAGCCCGGGAAAGCATAGCGGATCTCCGTGCGTCAGGCTCAGGCTGGGCGGCAGACCCGAAGGTGGCGGCCCAGGCGAGTGATCAGCATCCGATGCCGCTGTAACGCTCTCCGATGCAGCGGTGATGTCATCCAATTCTGAAGCAAGCAAGCGTGCCGGGGAGGCAGGCGGTTCGAGGGGGTTTACCCGGTGAACAGAGCCCGTCATATTTCCCAAATCGCCTTCATCGGGGGCGGCTGAAGTGGCTTTCTCTCATTACAAAAGAAAGCCGTGCGACCGCAATGCTATAACGGCCATGTTCTCACACTGAGAAGATGAACCATTGGAGAGAATGCTAATCCCAGGCTCAGACGGAAGCAAACAAGCGTGCCGGGGAGGCGGGAGGTTCGAGGGGGTTTATTGCGGTATAGTCAAGCACCTTTTAAACAATTTAACCTGATTGGTTTGTATCGTTAGTTTAAAAAATATATATTTGCAATATACAGTTAGATTTAACCAAGTAAACATCAGTTTTGACCAACAAAAATGTTAAGAACAGAGGGCATAGTCAGAATAGGCCTAGGTATCAGTGTTGGTATGATACATGATGCATGATTTCTCTAAATAACAATAATAATGTGTTATGAATGTTACATTTTATTAAATCTTTATGTTAATGAAGAACACAAACGTTTCAGATTCAGATAGATCACTGACTGTTGATTTGTTCTGAAATGGGTAAAGTTTACTACAATTGTAGTTAACATCTGGGAAGGGATCATCATCTCACATTGCTGCGCTGCTCAGACTGAACCACACATGCTTCACTCTGACGTAAGTACACATGAGTCCGCGATCCTCAATGTAAACGATCATCCATGAAAGCACACTATAATAATAGCAGCCTTTTGCATATTAGATTTCTCCTCACCATGTAAGCAAATGTAAACCAGGGAGCACCAGAAGCCAGAAGAGAAACACGCCTTTTCAGCGTGAGGTATCGAATGTCCGCTTGAAGCGTGAGAGTGAATCTACACTGCACAAGAGAAAAATGTTATTTACAGCGATTTAATGATAGTGCTATATTAATTCTACTACATACTGTATACAATTCTGAATGTTATATATAATAATGATACGGGGGAATATAATGTCAAATGTAATGTCTAAATTGATTTTATCAGTTCAGTTAGGACAACTCTCCGAGTAGAATAACATATATGTTTTATTCTATATACTGTATATGATATGGTATGGACGTGGTCTTGGCGGACTATATCTGTTCTACGCATGCTGCTGTTGCTGCTGCTACTACTTGACATGAGTAAATATGCTGCTGCTGTTGCACGGAACCTATGCGCTGCTGCTGACAAAGAAATGTGCTGCTTCTACTAAACAAACATAAAATCCCATCCCCATACAGCAGATGTGGAGCTGGGGAGGTGTAGGAAGAAACGGTGCATGTTACCATGCTGCTGCAGCCGTGCCGATAAGATGCAAAGGTGGGTTTATATAAATTGATGGGTTCTGATTGGTTAACATAGCAAGGTTTGCTAGGGTGACCTATTAGCCTGCACCACAGAGTTTCCTAACTGAACTTATTTTGTCATTAAATTTAAGTAGAGCCTTTCTTATTTAACTGGATAAGCATGCACTTCCATTACAATGTTTATATATGTATATAATATTTTGAAGTAATTAGAGACAAAACTATTTTATAAAAAAATATTTAAATTTTTAATATTGAAAAAAAAACTGTTAGTTCCGGTCCTCAAATCTGATTGGACGAGAAATAAACTGTTTCGTATACATCTTAAAAGTAATAAAAAAAACTTTCAATCTCTGGCTTTGTTTAAGATATTGTGAGCTGTGCTGAACCAAATCGTGAGATGAGTTAATCGTTACACCCCAACTGTATGATTCACCATAACGTCATGGTTACTGTTGTAACCTTCGTTCCCCTTCTGTCACTCACTCGACGTTGTGTCGAATGAAGTGACACAAGGGGTCTTCTGGGACGTCAAACGTACCTGAGAAAAGGCCAATGTCAAGTTGGCAGACAGAATTTGCATGCCCTGCCCTGGACCTACGGGTATAAAGGGAAGCGGGCAGCGAGTGCCAGTCAGGATTTTGCACTGAGGAGAAATAAGGTACGGCCATTTACAGTAGTAGGTCTAGTGCTGTGGCTGGAGGGACACAATGTCTCATTCCTTCCCTCAGAGAACGGAGGTTACAACAGTAACCATGACATTCCCCTTCTGTCACTCACTCGACGTTGTGTCGAATGAAGTGACGCAAGGTGTCCCATATAAAAATGCCATGCACTGACCGTGTTACGTGAGGCAACTTTGTCGGCTGCACGTAGCCCTCCCCAATGCCCCCAAAGATATGCCCTCACATACAGACCTTAGGTTCCCCGCAACCCTGAAGGGGGGAACAGGCGCTACATGACAAGCGTGGGAGCAAGCCCGGCAGCCACGCCTTTTCTGTCACTTTGTCTCTCACATAGGATGTGAAGTGGCTGGGGCATAGCATCTTAATGCTATGAAATGCGTCGGGGAAGGCAGTCTTTCCCGGTCCTATTCTTTCAGAGGGAAAAGACCCTGCGGAGACCACATCCTGCCCAGTCTAGGGGGAGGTAACATGTGGCAAATACACCACAAGGGTTGTGAAGCCATACGTGGGAAATGGCGCGGTGTTAGGTACAGCCTAATGAGGGAGGACTCTAAAAGCACGGCGACCGTAGCAGTGGGCTCTCCAAGTGAAACGCAGGTACCACAGGAAATACATCATGGGGAGTTTGCCTGAAAAGGGAACTAAGCCCGTGGAGCCTGATCCCAGTACAGAGCACCTGTGACTCGTAGTGGGTTTGGCTCCGCTGAATTTGCCGGCCAGAATGCTAGGGAGGAGATCATCCAGGGAGCGACGCTTAGTGGCAAACCTGGGATAGAAGGCACACTGGCTCAACATGGTGAAGGGTGCTGTGTGAAGCGGAACACTCGGTCGGATGTGCCGCGTTACCGAGTTCTACCAGCTCAGACTTGACAAAACACGGGATGAAACCGACTCAACCCTGAAATTTTACAATTTGGCAAAGGTATTGGGTGTTGCTCAGCCCACTGCTCTGTAGATGTTTGCTAAGGAGATGCCATGGGCCAGTGCCCATGAGGATGCCACACTTCTCGTGTGCTCGAACCCGCAAGGGGGCAGGCACGGCCTGTGTGTGATAAGCTAAGGAATTAGCATCAATGACCCAGTGATCTAACCTCTGTTTGGAGAGGCGTTCCCTTTCCACTGTCCGCCGAAGCAGACAAAAAGCTGATCAGAACATCTAGAGCTCTGCATGCAGTCCAAATAGATACGCAAAGCACATACCGGACACAGCAACGAGAAGGCTGGGTCTGCCTCCTCCTGGGGCAGTGTGCTTTCAGGCTCAGGACCTGGACCCTGAAGGGGTTTGTAGGAACCTTGGACACGTAGCCCAGTCGCAGCCTCAGGATAACGTGAGAATGTGCCAGACCGAACTCCATGCAGGAGTCGCTGACAGAGAACGCATGCAGGTCTCCAGCGGGGCAAGAGCTGCCTCTGCAATCTTCGTGAAGACGCGAGGGTACAGGGACAGTCCGAAGGGGAGGACCTTATACTGATATGCCTGGCCTTCGAACGTGAACCGTGAGAGGGGTCAGTGTCAAGGTAGAATGGAGAAGTGGAAGTACACGTCCTTCAGGTCTACCGCAACAAACCAATCTAGCTGTCAAACGTAGGTAAGAATCTCTTTCTGCATGAGCATTTTGAACGGGAGTCTGTGTAAGGCCCGGTTGAGAACTCGCAGGTCCAAGATTGGTCGCCACCCGCCGCTTTTTTTGGGTACAATGAAGTAAGGGCTGTAGAAACCCTTCTCCATCTTGGCTGGAGGGACAGGCTCTATCGCATCCTTGAGAAGCAGGGTCGTGATCTCTGCTCGTAAGGCGCTGGCTTTCTCACCGCGCACAAAAGTGGAGCGAACACAGCAGAAACGAGGCGGGTGCCGGGCGAACTGAATCGCGTTGTCGAGTCAGATGGTCCTGGCCAGCCAGCGCCATGGATTGGGAAGTGAAAACCACGCATCCAAACTCCGCTCGAGGGGCACTAACGGGATGATCGATTTTGACATACCGGGCGAGGCTTCGCGGCAGGGGGGAGCAGGTAATAGCGTGTCGGGAGGCAGAACAGCGTCCCGAGGCTTGGGTGCTGAGAAAAGACTCAAAGCACTTACCTACCTCCGCACACCTGGCAGGGGGCAGGTTAGAGACTGAGGAAGAGGTCCTAGAGAGGCGTCTTCAGAACTTGTCAGTGCTGGCCTGACAGGGATGAGCATTCGTGGGGCCGAAAGCAAGGGAACTGCGTCCGGGGAGCTGGGACTGTAGAGTTTTGGGGCCGGGGTGCCGTGAGAATGGCGCACACCGGCTGGATGACCCAGGGAGTGAGGAAATCACTCTTTATTGAGAATGTGGGTGCCGCAGCCCGAAGGTGGTGCGGCAAATGAAACAAGGATTCTCCTCCCGGCCCTCCACCGGGGAACGGAGTGGTCTTGGTACCAGCTCCAGAGCCAGCTGGAAATGCACCATGGATCCAACAGCAGTGCTTATTGCCAGTAGAGGGGAGTGAAACAGTGGTGAACTCAGCTTGCTGTTGCACCACCGTTTGGCTCCAAAGAAAAATCCTGACTGGCACTCGCTGACTTGCTTTGCTTTATACAAGTATGTCCCGGGCGGGGCATGCAAATTTTGTCTGCCATCTTGACACTGGCCTTTTCTCAGGTTCATAGGTACGTTTGGCATCCCAGAAAGACCCCTTGTGTCACTTCATTCGACACTACGTCAAGTGAGTGACAAAAGGGGAATGAACCAAAGTCCTTTGAAAGAGCTCAAAATAATATAATTTCTCTTAACACATACAGATGCTCCTCTCAAATTCTTGATAATTAGTTGGGAGCAACAAAGTGAAGATGATGTCTGAATATGGCTGTCTGAATAACTGATGACTGCACATAGTCTCAAGGGCTTGAAAACAACATGAAAATGGTCTTCCATTACATGGGGAATAAAGAGAAATGGAGTGATAAATTGTGAAGTGATGTAGTCAAGTGTTTATGTTGGTGGCACATGGTGTCACTTATGATCTTATAGATGTTATCCTTCGCAGCCATAAAAGTGACCTTCTATTAAAGTAATGGGTGGTCACACTACACTTCGTGCTCCATTCAATCCCATTGAAATACAAAGGTGCAAAAAACATATTTGCAAAGTCTGTAATGCATATAATGGGGAGTTCACTAAAGGTTGTGCAATCGGCCTCCTCGACCCCTCCGACATCACCCCCCTGCTCATCGCTTATAATGGATGACACTCCCTTCCCCTCACTTGGGGCACATCATTTAGTTTTGCACCCGAAAATGTGTAGTTGCACCCCTGTTCAAAAGCATCTGAACATGGGAGACCGGAAATGCAAGCTCATGGGAAGAAATTTCGTACAACGCTGTGAACCAAATTTCAGGCTTGGTGAACTCTGAACTGTGAATTCGTACGATAAGACCTTGTGACCAATAGAAGACTGAAGCGTCACACGCTGACCTTTTGGCTCAATGCAAAGAATACATATTTTAAAGCTGTGTGTTTTATTGTTGCAGGAAAGTGAGTTGACAATATTTTTTTTTTTTTGTGATGTATTATTTACTGACATAATATCCTGGTCAGTTGCATTGTACAGAAAACATTTGCATGCTCAAAGAGTAGTATAAATGCCCCATAAAGCTTATATTTTCTAGTATAGTATTATTTGTCTTCCCCAATAAATTGTTAAGCTCTTGTTTTTGGCTTGTGTGTTTTTAGAAATAAAGTCCTTGACCAATTTAAAGCACAGACACAAAATAATCTCTCAAAAATCATAGAATTAAGGTCTATATATTCTTAAATATTTAAAATTAGATTCTTTCAGACTCAAGAATATTAAAAATAAACAGAAATTAAAATTACCTTAATTGCTTTTTCTTGACCAATTAGGCCTAAACCAAACAAAGAAATATTCCAGATTAAAAACAAATTAAGCTCAATTGACAGCATTTGTGACATAATATTGATTATCACAAAATAATAATTTCCACGAATCCATCCATTACTTTTTACAAAACCTAAACTCAGAAAATGTTTGAGCCACTTACAATGTCAGAGAATGGGGACATATTTTGAAGGGTTTAAAGGCAGATATGTGAAGTTTATAATTTTATAAATGCACTTAAATTAATTCTTCTGTTAAAACTCGTGTATTATTTGAGCTGTAAATTTGTTTAAATTGTCATTTTTACAGTCATTTTAGGGTTTGTTGACATTACATCATAATGGCAATGAAGTTGTAAAATTGCCTATAACTTTACACAGAAAAGGTTAGTAAGTGATTTTATCACACTAAAATCATGTTAACACACGATTTATGTTTATGTCTTGTGACTATACTTTTGAAACGTTAAGTATTTTTACATTTACGGATTGGCCCCATTTACTTCCATCCTCGCTGGAATCCAGATTTCTGCCTTTTTTTTTTAAGAAAAGGAGGAGCAAATCAAAATGCATTTTTGTGGTAATCAATATTATAATAAATA
Organism: Moxostoma hubbsi; assembly: GCA_032164185.1. Classification (NCBI taxonomy): domain Eukaryota; kingdom Metazoa; phylum Chordata; class Actinopteri; order Cypriniformes; family Catostomidae; genus Moxostoma; species Moxostoma hubbsi. Next base: position 12,400,958 of record JAVLUX010000014.1, on the reverse strand, counting down.
TCATGCCACAAATGCAGTCAATTGAACTTAACTTGTATTGAATATTCCTTTAAATGTGCTAATGTTATTACAATTCTAAATAGCCAAAATATGATTGTTCACAAAATCATCAATGAGTCAAATGCATCAATTATACTAAAATGATTTACTCTTTCAAATTAATATATGTTCACAGCCTTCATTATCAACTAATTGTATTCTAATTATGCAAATGACTCAGTGATCAAACTATCATTTTGATCAGTGTTAAAACACACAATTGACTCAAAGTTCAAACTCGAATGAATTGCAATTATAACTCTGAAATTAGTTCAAAATGACTCAAAACAATGTTCCTTCAGTCAAATGGTTCAATATTAATTTAAAGTGCAAAATAAAGTCTATAAGAAATATAAATTCATTTCAGTCAAGTGTGTACAAACTTTAAATGTTTTGTATATTTTGTAAATGCGTGCATGTTGACATTAAGTATGATCGACATAAAGGTGACACCACATACTGTATTTTCCATTAGAATTTTTGCCTCATTAATGTCAAATGTTTATAGATATATGTAGTACTTACATTAAAAATACATGTGGATTATACCATACTTATATGTAATTATTTTTTTTGTCTGCCTTTTTGCATATGCAGAGTAAAAACGTATGTCCTCTTAGACAGTTATTCTCGGCACGTGCAGAGTATCCTGCACGCATCCAGGCACTGTGAGGTTTAATTGGGAATTTTATGTCCCCTGCAGGTGATTTCAGGCATATTATTTCCTTCTTGCTGACACCTGCAGCCCACCAAGGTCATTCTTACATGAGGCACACACACACAGAGAAACAACAGCAAATCTCAATTAACCAAAATAATGAGATTTCACAAAGCAAAATCACTGGTAAATAAATAGGCTCTTGTATTACTGCTGTAGGTGTTATGGACATGAGTAATTAAAATTTAGAACTAGAAATTAAACAAATTAAAACTAACTTACGTCAACACACAATAAAACTAGAATTTTTTTTAAGGTTCTCAACCCTTGTTGTAGCAGAATTTACATTCTAAAATATACAGTATATAAACTTTGATTTTTGTTTTGCAGAACACATGCATTTGCAGCACTAAATGTGAGATGTGTATTCCAATGTGTGTTGGAAGAGAATTCATTGCTGACCTTTCCAGCTCCCTCAAAGCCTCGCTTGATCAAAATGCCCTTCAACAGTTTCCTGGGCGCTGGAGCTAATTGAATCCAAAAGACTACAAGTGAACCCAAGACCGTGGTAATGAGGGCCACTTAGAATGAGCACAAAGGCTCAAGAGAAACTAGTGGCCAATCTCTTGGACAGCCTCCTGCCAAAGGAAAGGAAAAGGGCAACAGTTTGCTCTCTCTGATCACCAGCAAGAATTTCAAAGAGCATTCTGAGTCACTGTGGCCTAAAACAGATCGTACGGATGTCTGCCAGGAATTAATGCACTGACCAGGCTGAAAGGTTAGACTGACATTACATGCGCAAGTGTGATTTTTTTTTTTTTGCAATTATTTTCAGAGACGACTGATATGTTTGTCATTTAATTGCTGCCACGCCAAGAGAACTGGCAATCTTAACCTCTGTCTCTGACTCAGAAAAAACAAAACATTTAATTGAGTTGAATTTCTTGTGGGTGCACTGTCATTTTCTAAGCAGTGTTATACTCATTAATGAAAAATAAAATGAAAACATTTGTGAAAACTTTTTAATTTCAGAAACAAAAATTCAAAACAAAAACAAATATAATGAAAAAAAATCAAGTAAGCTAAAATACATTTTCATAAATCATAAATATGTTCATATTTATTAAAATAAAATAAAAATGACTACAAATTAATTTGAGTTTTTTAAACAGTTTAATAAGCTGATGTTCTTTTACTGAGATTTACATAACTTTATCTGAGGTTTTAGTTTACTAAGCAAATGCATACTGAAGATGAGTGGACAACCTGCTTATATAGAATTAAATAGCTTTTTCTAGGTGAATGATAGGCCAGTGTCCATTATTTTACACATACTGTAAAAAGTAGGCTACTATTCATTTCTTTTCAGTTCATCTTTAACCTCCTGAGACCCGAGTGTGACTGGTTTTCTAGAGCAAATAGTTTTCCTAAAAATGTATGTACACATACAGTATGTGGACAGCGGGACTAAGTTTAAAATAATACCAAGCAAAATAAATTATTTTTTTCCCCCGTCAAGTTGTTTATGTTTCCAGGAGTGTTTATTATTCATGTTTTTGAGATGTTACAGACATTATATCAGAAATTAGCATGATTAATTCTGATTCAAAGTAATGGCCAGCACCATCCAATCACTTCCAGCCATGTTTAAAGAAAATTCTACATTTTAATTCTGAATCTATGTACTGATTGCCCCATGTCTGCCAAACATTTTGATTGGTCCAAACATCATCTGCAGCCTGAAACTGGACTTTTGGTTGGATTTTAGGAGTGAATGGACTTCTGCATAGAAAGGTGTATGATCTCCCCTGGCTCTCTTGCTCCCTATTTAGTGAATTCTTCCAGTGTGCTTTCTGTCTGTACTGGTCTCAGAACAGTTCAGAAATGCATCTTATTTTCATCCTAATTCCTACACCCTCTGAAAGCAAAATTTTTCACCTTTTGGATGAACCCATTGATTCTAAAAGTGAAAATGTGCAGTGAATTTAGCAATGCATTCACTAATGTTAATGAATAGAACCGTTCAGTGATAATAAAATAAAATATAATAATATTGATATTCAAATGAATCTAAATAACCCACAGATTTGTTAATGTGTAAAGTTATTTAAAATAACAAACATGTTCTATCAACTTTTGTAGGAATAATGTCCCACAATAAATGTATGTGTACATCATGTTTATCATCAAGCTGGCACGTGAAAAAATAATGAATTTTTTAAAGCGGCATATCAAACAAAACTAGAAACTCTACTCTTTACAACCAAACAGGTTTTAATGAAAAAACTTAAAGAGATTTTTTACCAGAGGCACTTTTGTTGGCTTTGCACTTGTAGAAGCACGCTGTTGTGTCATGTGACTCGTTGTTTCAGAAGTTGAACACTTAAATGACAGCCTAAAATGTTGTGAACAGTAATCAGTCAGTTTAAATTTATTTGAATTATGCATTGCATATAGCGAAGACAATATTTGATGTACATGCATGTGGTTAAATAATGATTATTTGTTTGTAGCCTTTTATTTAGGAATATGCACATGGTTCGGTTCTGTAATTATGCTGTGATGCTGTGTAAAGATCTATAAATGATGCTTTCCTAGATAATCAAAATACATTCACACATCTTTGCATATACAAGGTTCATTTTCAACCAACATCTGTAACTGAGTTAGAACTACACAACAAAATGGACTGACCTGTTCTGCTCATAACTTGCTGGCAGGGCGAAGCAGTTTGGTCTCAGTCATTGATGATGGAAAGGGCAAAGAAGCCTCTAGAACACTTGGCCACGATAGACTGAGGAGTGGTGATTAAAATCACATCAGTACCATGGAAACAGAGAGTTATATTGCTCCCCCTGGCAAAATTACTGTCAGTTTAGGCTGTATTTTACACCAGACAATGCTATGCACATTTTAGTGAGGGCAATTAAGACCTGATATGTGTTCATATGCTGGCAGGGTGAACACAGTAAAGGGAATAGACGTGACTTATTTTCTTTATGTGGATGAAAGTATGCAGAGTCACCTCACAACGTTCAGAAATCTAAACATTGCCCTGACACGATGTACATTAATTAGAAACCAAAAAAAGATACATCTCCGATATTAGGATAGTGAATGCACTGTAAAAAAATATTGTGCTAGTTTTACTCAAATAATTGAGGCAACTATTTGAATCAGCTTTTTGAGTGTTTTGAACATCACCATTTTTTGTTCCCCTTCTGTCACTCACTCGACATTGTGTCGATTGAACTTGAACTTGAGAAAAGGCCAATGTCAGAATTTGTATGCCCTACCCCCAGACATACGGGTATAAAGGGAGCGGGTGAGCGCATGCCAGATAGTTTTTCTTCAGAGCCGAACGGTTGTGTGATCAGTGAGCTGTGTGACACATGACTGCTTCACCCACCTCTGCAAGAGAGCTTTCTGTAAGACCTGATATGTGTTCATATGCTGGCAGGGTGCATTCCAGCGGCTTTCTCCTCTCTGCACGCTGTGCAGACTCTGCCCCTGGGTGCTTCAACAGCGCTTCTCTTATAAAAGAGTTGACTTCTCTGAAAGAGTTTATTTTCCTCTAAAAGAGTTTGTTATCTGGTAAAAGAGCAACATACACAAGCAAGCGTTGAACGTCCTTTTCAGGATGCGTCTTTTTAAAGATGCCCTTCCGCCTCTGTGTAGTTCCTGTATCCGGTTAATTTCTCTCCACTTCTAATGGTCATAAAAGCTGTCTCGTGTGCCTGAGCTGCGAACACACGCAGGCAGCGTTTTATGAATGGTTTATGTTCTCAGTGCGAGAACATAGCCATGGCATCATTGCGGTCGTGGCTTTCTTTTCTCACGAGAGAAAGCCACTTCAGCCGCCCCCCCGCGTCGTTCCTTCTTCCCACGGGATTGAGGACAACCCGGCTGACTTTGAAGGTGATTCGGGGATGACGACGGGCTTGGTTTCACCGGGTAAAACACCACAAACCACCCGCCCCCCTGGCATGCTTGCTTGCTTCCGTCCGAGCTCAGGATGAGTGTGGCTCGCTTCGCGGCCAGCTGGCATTCTCCTTCGAGCCCTCGGAATCGGATGACGATTTTGCCGCTGCATCAGAGCCTGACGCATGGATGTCCGCTATGCTTTTCCGGGCCACCGTGAGCGCTAGGTGGACTGGAAAACTCCGCCCCCCCCTCGCAGCTACTCGATCGAGGTTTCAAGGACGTCCCTGCAGGATCTCCTCCTCTGTCTATATCCCGCCCCCTGCCGGGTGTTCTCAGGTTAGTCTTTAATTCAACTGTTGGACTGTTGTCGTCAGTAACAGTAAAAATATACCCAAATTGGTTTGATAATTTAAATCAAAATCACTTTACCACAAACACACAGTGAGAGTGAGGCAGGCAAACTACAATAGCAATTTAAAAGTTAGAAATGTATTGTCTGTCTGGGTAAACAAGTTTCCAGGATGTAAAAATTAACTTAAATTTGCTTTTTGGGGTAATTAATATTTAAGACATAGAATGCTGGAAGCAAAAGTCCACTGTGCCCCACAATGTATTTTGTTGAAGTGCTTCTCAGTGAATAACAACAAATGTTTGAAAGCACTGATTGTTTTCTCCAAGCATCGGTGTGCATGGAAAAATGGCATCTAAAATCAGAAATGACTGTGCATCAATGCATGAAGACTAAGTTTAGTACACATCTTTAGGAGTAGTAAAATCATTATGCATCTGACACAGTTCTCATGACTTACAAGTGCTTCTTCTAAAGTATTTAGTATTTTCAGTAACACTTTTCAATAGCTTTATAGTCATAACATTAGTTAACTACATTTAAGTAGCAATTAATAATATATTGAGTTAATGTACATCTATGAAATTTGTTCATTGTTAGTTCATAATGTTAATACACAGAGGTTCAAATCATTCACACAAAAGAATTATAATTCTCTTGTCACTTATATAGTGCGTACATGAGTCGTGTATATGTATAGTGGTCTGCAGACAGGTCAATGGGGATCTACGCCCCTGGGGGGACATTTGAGTGGAAAAACATCACATGGTCTTACCGAGTCTTGTCAGAAGCATCTCATGCAGAGAAGTCCCATGGAAGGTCCTACCCGAGTGGGGAGGAGTTCTACAAGCACGTTGACCAGTGGTAGAGGGACCTCTGCCCAAGGAAGACCTCCTTTATCAATGGGGAAACCACTTTGTGGAAGATACATCACATGGTGTTACCTCTGGGCAACCAGCACATGTGGAGCACCTACCCTAGTACAGGGCCTAGTTAGCACACGTACTGGGCCAGCAGTTTCTCCAAAAACTCGCCTGCCACAGGGCTAAGGAGGAAGGACATCCAGGTCCATGACTTTGTGAACATGACTGGGACAAAAAGCGCACGTCTTCACCTCGGGGAAGGGAAAAGCGTTATGAGCAAGCGGTACACCCGGCCAGCTTTCCTGGAACTTACCTGCTCATACCTGACAACACATGGGATTAGACCGGCTCAACCTGGAGGTTTTAAAACCTTGAAAATGTGTTGGGTGTTGCCCAGCCTGCTGCTCTGCAGATGTCTGCTAAAGAGGTGCCATTGGTCAGGGCCCAGGAGAACCCACACTCATGGTAGAGTTGGCTCTTAGCACCAAGGGGGCGGCACGTCCTAGGCGTGATATGCCATTGCATATCCAATGACCCAGTGGGTGATCCTCTGTTTGGAGACAGCGCTCCCTTTCTGCTGTCTACCAAAGCAGACAAAGAGCTGCTTGGAGCTTCTAAATCTCTGATCCAAATAGATCATTGTGAGGAGCGTGAGGTCAGAGAATAAAGTCTTGGTGGGCCAGTAAGGTGCTACAAGGACGACCTGATCCTTGTCCTCCCTGACCTTGCACAACATCTGTCAAGTAGACTCACTGGGGGGAATGCATACTAATGAAGCCTCAGGGGCCAACTGATTGCCAGTGTGTCTGTGCCAAGGGGAGCTTCTGTCAGGGCATACCAGAGCGGGCAGTGGGAGGATTCCCGGGAACCGAACACACTACAAAAAATTATTTTCTAGAAAAGTATTTTTGTCTTGTTTTCCTGTAAAATTATCTAAACTTTCTTAAAACACGATTTATTTACTTGTCAAGCAAAATGGGATAAGATATTAAGTCTTGTTTTAAGATAAATCTGACTCAATTTAGTGAACTTTAGACTCAAAACAAGAAAAAAAATCTGCCAATGGGGTAAGCAAAATAAACTTAATTTAAAGAGAAAACAAGTTTATTTTGCTTACCCCATTGGCAGATTTTTTTTCTTGTTTTGAGTCTCGAGTCCCGAGCTTCCTTGGACCTCACATGGCGAGGGGCCTGGCCGTCAGTGGAGTGACCAGACAAAGCATGTACAGGCAGACGAGCGGAGAGCCAAAGAGCCTCAAGAGCCATGAGAAAAGAGGATGAAGAGAGAAGAGGCAAGAGAAGAGAGCGTGTTCTTCCTGTTTGGAAATATTTGAACTGAAATTGTCCACATCATCAAAGGTATCCTGCGCCAATCAGAAGTGACTTTTCAGAGTCACATGGTCAACTGTCTTTTCCGACAGTGGAGTTATGGTCCCTTGTTTCCAGTCTGACTAATCTCCCGCTCAAAAGTTTTTATATCTTGAGAATTGTACAAAAGACATGATATTCATTGTCACCAGCTGCATATGCCAGCGAATGCTTACATACTAAACATGACATTTTTTCATGGCTGTTATACGTGTAGGTAACAAAACATGAAAATCCCTGGTTACAAAATCATATTGGTTTCACACGTCATTGTATTTTATCAAGTTAAGCCTTATAGTTACACTTCTTAGTAGAATGAGATTAATCATACAAAATTAAAGATTATATTTATAAATTATAGGTGATTGCACATCGCTACACACATTTTAAAGAGGTACCTCAGGCTGTAATCATTAATTTGTCAGATATACAAGTTACCACAGTTGAAAGCAATTGTCAGAATGCCTAGTAAGACTAGGTACTGTATGAACTGTGGCTTTATATGCATTCTGTACAATTTAGAAAGTTGATTCAGCAAAGTACTGTGACTTTGTGAGAGATTTTTCTGGATTAAGGAATGTCCATTTTAAGATGCTGTTTGCTCAACCATGGTCACAATGTCACGTGATCTGATGAGTAAGTGTAAGTAAATCGATTTATATCGGAGGACAGAATCTTGTGTCCCAAGTCTCTCGGGAATTCCCAGACTGTGTGTTCTGTCTTTTATTGCTTTGACCTTTTAACTTAGGGCCTCTGCAGAGAAGTTTTCAAGTCATATGGGATCTAGAAAAGTCTCTTTGTTAGATTTATTGGCCAGATGTTAGACTCACTGGCACCAACGTCTTTCCATTTATGACATTGTGGAATTCTAGGACTGCGATTGGATAAATCCTCGATTCAAATCATGTTGTGTTTGGGGGGGGGGGGGGGGGGGGGTTGTGAAGGATTCCACTCCATCCCAATACTCACAGTCGCCCAAGAAAGCATGGCCACCAGCTCCGCATCAGCCTGTGACTGGGCTACCGCACATGAGGGTGGGAGCCCAGCCGAGTCCTCCACGTCAGACTGGACGAGCCCCTTCACCAATGCTGCTACCGACAACTCATCCTCTTCGCAAGCTCCGAATGAGATCGTGAACCCCCCCTGAGACGAGCCCATGATCTCATCCCAGAACTTGACCGGGAAAGGGAGATCCGAGGGGGTTTCCAAGCGGAGAAGTTCCCACTGAAGTCCCCAAATCATCCCCAGTGCTAACTGACTCTGCTTTATACCCATAGGTAGAAGTACTGAGGCGGGGAGCCGCTGGGGTGGCTTTCCCTCTGACGAAAGAAAGCCCTGACTGCAATGTTCCCATAGTCATGTTCTCACAACGAAGATATAAAGCAATCACGAAAGATGTCTCCACGTGGGTAGCCATCAGAAGTGGAGGGATGGTGACCTCAACCAGGAATAATACACAAGCGAAAAAGGCATCTAGAAAAAGATACTTTCGTAAGTGCCACTCTTTTAGGAAGGAAAATTATACTCTTCATGAGGAAAGAATATACTCTTTTAGCTGCTGAAGCGTCCAGGGGCATCCTGCACAATGCCAATGCAAGAGGGAGAGAAGCTGCTGCAATGCGCTGTAAATCCAACAGCTTCACTGGATACAGAGGTGAATAGATCGGCAGAGTAATTAAGCTCACTGAACACAACCGCTCGACTCCGAAGAAAAAATTTTAATGAGTGGTTGAAAGCCCATTCCTTTTATACCCGTATATCTGGGGGAGTGGCATGCAAATTCCACTCTCCAATTTCCATTGTCTTTTGTCAAAGATCAGAGGTGTTGGGGCTCCCAAGTGTGACCTCTAGTGTCACTACATCGACACAATGTTGAGTGAGTGACAGAAGGGGAACTATAGTTTAACTATAGTATTTAGTTAAACCATAGTTACCACATAATTAACCATGGTTACTACTACAATATTACTGTAGTAAACCCATAGTTTCATGGTTACCATATTGCATCATTCAATTTCAACAGTCAAGTTTTTTAAGTAAATGTAACTTAAACACTCTATTGAAAATCCACACACTTATAAAGCCTTTTAGAGATTACTCAAGATAATACATACAACATTTAACCATACAATTTATGTGTTTGCAACTAATGATATTAAGTTGGCTATTAAAATATCAAAGTAAATTACCAAACATATATTAATTTGTATAAAATATTCTCTTTTTTTGTTGTTGTTACAATTACAACCGCACTGATTAATTTTTCTCAGTGTGACTATATGTGCACTCATTTGGAAGCAATATTTTTTCTTCTTCTTCAAATGTGAATAATAATTTCAGTTTCTAAGCCTCAAGTATTTTTTTTATAGAATTTAATAGTCTTAATAACTAAACTTACTAACTTAATACATTGCAGGCATGAACCTGAATCATACAGTATTTTCTAGCTAAAACAGGAAATAAAGGCTAAATTGTGACCATGTAGTTCTAATGTTAATATTTTAATTCATAAGCATGTGTGAGGAAAATTAATTGCAATTGTAATTTGTTTTTTATTATTATTATTTTTTAATTAAAATATAGAGTAGGTTGCCTGTGATTTTTCATTAGGCAAGGTATGTGGGATCTCTTGCAGAGGTGCTTCTTTCTGAAATCAAATTGCACAATATTGCCACCAGTAGTGCCATTGAGCTACAAATGTGGAAGCCTTTTTACACAGACTATTTGTTATTGTCAGTGGCCAAAAAACATGTCAAAGAGGTTTACTGGTATTGGATGTTTGAATTTTTTTTTATTTATTATATATTTTTTTTATTAGAACTATGTGTTAGTTATTTAATCAGTCTTAAATTGCATATTTATTTTTTATCTTATGTTTCTTTTCTTAAATCTCAAGCTGTTCTTTTTTTCATTTCCACATCCAGTTATGTATGAAGTTTTTTGTAAACACAAAGATTTCTTTTAATTAAATGTAATTTTATTTAGTAAAAAAAATATATTTAATTTTATAAAATGTATTTTTAATATACATAATATATAATGTATATTAGAAATAAATTTGGCAGACTTTTTAATCTGAAGCAATTTTCAGTATACTGTATTCAAGCGATATATTTTATCAATTGTAGAGTTCCTTGGAAGTGGTTAAATCTATATTCTCAAAAGCGGTATGATAGGTATGGGTGAGAAAAAGATCAATTTTCCTTTATAAAAAAATAAGTCATTTTTTCCCCTTATAAATCTCCACTTCCAACGTTAGATGTAAAAGTGAAACTAAACAGGTGCCAGAAGCAGGGACGGATTACCGACCAGGCCAATGTGGCCAGTCCCACAGGGACCCTTGACTGCCGGGGGTCACCTGGGCATTAAGGCAGCGTGATCTAGTTTGGTGATCCCCAAACCCCTCCACACACTCAATAACTTTTTACCATGAACAACTAATTCAGATTTCTGGACACCATTCACTTGCTTTGAAAGGACCAACAGAGATGAGATTCTTCTACAAATCTACAAAGCTTGTGTTCTGCAGAAGAAAGAAAGTCATACATAAATGGGATGGCATGAGGGTGAGCAAATGATGAGAGAATAACAAATTTTGTAACAAATTTTGGGTGAACTATCTGTTTAATGAAAACTCAATGAGCAACAAGATCTCTGAGTTAATATAAAATAAAAAAATAATGATAGCATTCAATCTCCGAATATATCTACAATAAAGTGGAGCAAATGTTTTTTTTTTGTTTGTTTTGTTTTGTTTAAATCCATCTCTATGTTCTTGTTGACTTTATTCTGTATTTGTCAGCTCTGTGCCTTTTATTATTGTCTTGTGTATTCTCAATGGCAGCTGCTATGATACGCATGGTCTGTCTGCGAATGTATTTATATGAAGTGGCTTCTGAGTTGTGAGCTGAGTACAATAACTTTAACAGATTATTCTTGTTATAATTTTCCACAAATCAAATACAAGCACTTCAAAGAAGAAGTTACATAAATGCTGGCCCTTGTGACCTTGTAAAGTTCTAATTTTATTTAATGACATGAAATTAACATTTATCTAATAATATATAGACATATCTAATTCTGCTTTGCCTTAAACTGGTGAGCTGACGACATCATTGTAACGTCACGCCAGCAGAGGGAGCCCTCTCCCGAGTACTGACTGTGTGCTGCTCCCTCTGCTTCATTGTTCATTTCCTGTTTGGTGGATATTTAAGCATGGCCTGCTCAACAGGCCGATGCGAAGTATTGCCAGTTTTCCTGCCTTACCGAGCGTTATTACCATTGCCATTGTCTTGCTGTTCTGTGAATGACCTTTTGCCTGCCTTTACATCTATTGTCTCTTTTGGATTTACCCCTTTGCTTTGTTGCCACGGATCTGACTGCTACTTTGTATTGACCCACTGCCTGCCTTAACGTTTACGGTATCTGCCTGACGATTTCAACTAGTTCGCTGTAGATTTTTAATAAACATCTGCACATGGAGTCTGCCTCAGCGCCTGCATTATTACAGAATACTTCGCCACCGATGACTCCAGCAGAAGTTTCCAATCTGCAGAAAGCATTTGCTTACCAAAATGACCTCATCAAAGAATATCAGGAACAGCTGAGTAAACTACAGGCTTCTAACGCCTATCTCACTCAATATCTCCATTCATTACCGCCACCCATGCCTAAGAAGGTAAGCTTTGCTTTTCCTGATAAGTTTGACGGCTCAGCAGAGCATTGTAAAGGATTTCTACGACAAGTAGAAATCTTTTTCAAACATCAAAAGGATGATTTCGAGTCTGATGAGAAAAGATGCGCTTTTCTACTAACTCTTCTGACTGGTAGAGCTATTGATTGGGCTGCAGCCGTTTGGGAGACTGACCATTCCATTCAAACTTCATCTGCGTATTTCATCCAACAGATTAGAGAAGTCTTTGAATACCCAGCAGGGGGTATGGATATCTCTTCTCAACTGGTGCAATTGAATCAAGGTCGACGATCCGCCGCTGAATACGCTATTGAATTCAGGACGATCGCAGCTCAAAGTGGATGGAATGACGTTGCACTTAAAGCTATGTTCCAAAGAAGTTTGAATGTAGAATTACAGGCAGAACTTGCGTGCAAAGGTCAAAATTGTTCCTTCTCTGAGTTCGTGACTCTAGCAATTAAGATTGATAACCTCATGCGTAACTGCCCCGCTAAGTCCAGGACACCGTCAATGAGAAATGCTACAGTTATTCCACCAGCTATGACATCCCATTCGTTCCTGCCCACTACTCAACCTGACCCAGAGCCCATGCAGTTAGGAGTCACTAAACTCACCAAGGAGGAGAAACTTCGTCGCCTAACTAACAACCTATGTTTCTACTGTGGAAATTCAGGTCATGTCAATGCTTTTTGTCCTCTTAAGACCCAGAAAATCTCCAAATCTACTACTCGGGTGAGTGTTGACCATCTCCCTCCTCTCTCTACCAAGTTTTTCACGATCAAAGTCAAGATTTCTGCTAATAATCACTCCACTGACCTCACAGCGCTGGTCGACTCCGGATCAGCACTCAACTTGATTCACCAAAACATTGTTTCCAAATTCAACATCCCCATACAACCATGTGACCCACCTCTCAAAATCAACGCCATTGACAATAAACCCATTGGAGAAGGCATCACACAACAAACCCTTCCTGTAAAACTGCAAATTGGACTTTTTCATTCTGAAGTCATTTCCTTCTTTGTGATTGATTCTCCCCGCCACGAAATCATCCTAGGACATCCATGGTTATCAATTCACGATCCAGTCATCTCTTGGCAGCTCGGTGAGATCACCCAATGGTCATCTTTTTGCAACTCACAGTGCATCAATGCTTCTGTAACCAAGCCATGTCTAACCACGAGCATTGAAAGTCCAGATACAGAACCTGTCATTATCCCTTCTTGTTACCATGATTACCAAGAGATATTCAGTAAGACTAAGGCTACACTTCTCCCACCACACTGTCCCTGGGACTGCACTATTGATCTCCTGCCAAATGCCATGCCCCCCAAAAGCAAAATATATCCCCTTTCACATCCAGAAACGCAGGCCATGGAGGAATATATTGAGGAGGCGCTCAGTTCAGGCTTCATCCGTCCTTCCACTTCTCCAGCAGCTGCTGGGTTTTTCTTTGTAGAAAAGAAAGATGGAGGACTCCGGCCATGTATAGACTACAGGGGTTTGAACAACGTTACTGTCAAATTTAGTTATCCCTTACCTTTAGTACCCTCAGCTCTTGAACAACTCCGTGAAGCAACCATTTACACCAAATTAGACCTCAGGAGCGCTTATAACCTTATCAGGATCAAAGAAGGGGACGAATGGAAAACAGCTTTTCTGACCTCTAGGGGGCACTATGAGTACCAGGTCATGCCATACGGACTTGCCAACGCACCAGCAGTCTTTCAATCATTCATCAACGAAATCTTCCGGGACATCCTTAACAAGTATGTGATAGCTTACATCGATGACATCCTTATATATTCCAAGTCTGAATCTGAACATCAAGATCATGTCAAGTCTGTGCTTTCTAGACTTCTTGATAACCAACTCTATGTAAAGGCAGAGAAGTGCGAATTCCATGTCAGCCAAACATCATTTCTGGGTTACAACATCAGCCATCAGGGTGTTGAGATGGATAACTCAAAAGTAACAGCAGTCACTGAATGGCCCCAACCCACCACTGTCAAGGAACTTCAGCGCTTTCTTGGATTTGCTAATTTCTACCGTCGTTTCATCCGCAACTACAGCTCTATTGCGGCCCCCTTAACATCTCTGCTGAAGGGTAAACCATCAAAGCTAAAATTGAACGAAAATGCCACTCAAGCCTTCACTAAGTTAAAATCCAGTTTCACCACTGCACCCATTCTCAAGCATCCAGATCCCAGTTTGCCATTTGTCGTAGAGGTAGATGCCTCTGACAATGGAATTGGAGCTGTACTTTCCCAACGTCATGGACAACCAGGCAAGCTATATCCCTGTGCCTATTTCTCTAGGAAACTAACGGACGCGGAACGCAACTATGATGTTGGCAATAAGGAACTTTTATCCATGAAGGCTGCAATTGAGGAATGGAGACACTGGTTAGAGGGTTCCACCCACCCTTTCATGATCATCACAGACCATAAGAACTTAGAGTACGTCAAGAGTGCAAAGAGGCTTAATCCTCGGCAAGCACGTTGGTCCCTGTTCTTCACCAGATTCCAGTTTACGGTTACATATAGACCTGGAAGTAAAAATAGTAAGGCAGATGCCTTATCTAGACTGCATTGCCACCAGCAGACTGACTTCAAGCCTGAACCCATCCTGCCACCTTCAATAATTGTTGCACCAGTCACATGGGATCTAATGGAAGAAATTCAACAAGGTCAACAGAGAGAACCCACGCCACCCAACTGTCCAGGCAATAAACAATATGTTCCCGTGAACCTTCGTGCTAGAGTCATCCAATGGGTTCATACTTCACTCAGCTCAGGTCATCCAGGCATTTCACGAACACTCAACCTCACACAAAGCTCATTCTGGTGGCCTTCAATGATTAAAGATGTAACTGATTTTGTCAAGTCCTGCTCTATCTGTGCCCAGTCTAAAACCCCGAAACATTTACCCTCTGGTCTGCTACAGCCTCTGCCCATTCCTCAACGACCTTGGTCTCATCTGTCCATAGATTTCGTCACAGATTTGCCTCCGTCCACCGGTTTCACGACCATCCTAGTTATCATCGACCGATTTTCTAAGTCCTGCCGTTTGGTACCCTTGAAGGGACTCCCCACAGCCATGGAAACAGCTCTTGCACTCTTTCATCACGTCTTCAGAGTTTTTGGCATTCCTGAGGATATTGTTTCCGACAGAGGGACTCAATTCACTTCTCAAGTTTGGAAAGCCTTCTGCAAGCAGCTTGACATCAACGTCAGCCTGACCTCTGGTTATCACCCTCAGTCAAACGGTCAAGTGGAGAGGCTGAATCAGGAAATCGGTCGGTCGTATTGCAGTCGTGAACAGCATCGCTGGGCAGAGTTTCTACCATGGGCGGAATATGCCCAGAATTCCCTGAAACACTCCTCCACTGGTGTCACCCCTTTCCAATGCGTGCTTGGTTACCAACCCCCTATGTTCCGTGGTCAGGCGAGCCCTCTACAGTACCTGCAATCGATGATTGGATTCGTCGTAGTGAGAGGGTGTGGGATTCCGCTCATGTGCACCTGCAAAGAGCTATCAGGAGTCAGGAAATCCAAGCCAATAGACGACGTCGCCCACACCCTCCCTACCAAGTTGGACAAAGGGTCTGGCTCTCCACACGGGATCTCAAGTTGCGGCTACCAAGTAAAAAGTTAAGCCCAAGGTACGTAGGCCCGTTCAAAATTTTAAGACAAATAAATGAAGTCACGTATCGGTTGGAGCTGCCTGTTAATTATCGTGTCTCTCCTTCTTTCCATGTTTCCCTCCTCAAACCGGTCCACCCGGGGGCTGACCCCAACACTGAGAGTCAGGAACCACCTCCTCCGCTGGACATTGATGGGTCCCCTGCTTACGCAGTTAGGGAGTTATTGGACTCGAGAAGGAGAGGTGGTCAGCTCCAGTATTTGGTGGACTGGGAGGGGTACGGCCCAGAGGAGAGGTCTTGGGTAGCCGCCCATGATATCTTGGACCCGACCCTTATCAGGGACTTCCATCGAGCCAGACCCGATCGTCCAGCACCTCGGCCACGGGGACGTCCTCGTCGAGCGCCAGGAGTCGCTCCTAGGGGGGGGGGATTCTGTAACGTCACGCCAGCAGAGGGAGCCCTCTCCCGAGTACTGACTGTGTGCTGCTCCCTCTGCTTCATTGTTCATTTCCTGTTTGGTGGATATTTAAGCATGGCCTGCTCAACAGGCCGATGCGAAGTATTGCCAGTTTTCCTGCCTTACCGAGCGTTATTACCATTGCCATTGTCTTGCTGTTCTGTGAATGACCTTTTGCCTGCCTTTACATCTATTGTCTCTTTTGGATTTACCCCTTTGCTTTGTTGCCACGGATCTGACTGCTACTTTGTATTGACCCACTGCCTGCCTTAACGTTTACGGTATCTGCCTGATGATTTCAACTAGTTCGCTGTAGATTTTTAATAAACATCTGCACATGGAGTCTGCCTCAGCGCCTGCATTATTACAATCATAAAGCTAAAAGAAAGAAAAACTCTTATTCTGACACTATATATATATATATATATATATATATATATATATATATATATATGTTATTTAATCTAGAACAAAAAGGAAAACTGTTTGCAGGATGACCAAACAGGAAAATAAAAGAATAGGATACTTGTTTCAATATTGTTCCCTGGGCCCTTTGAAACTTTTGTAAATTAATTCAGTAAGGGGGATGAAAGTCATAGAAAGGTCAATAAAAAGGTTACAGCCTTTGGTAGATCCAAGCAATCAGACCAGTTTTGATCTGACCCTTTTGACTGAGAGTGAAGTCAGCTGCTCTCTGGTGCAGTGTCCAGTTTATAGTGTAACTACACAGCAGCCCGTTCAGAATGCATCTTCTCTCTAGGGAGTCAGACCATCAGTAGACTGAAGGTTTTATGTTAACCAGCACCATTAGATACTGTGATTTTTCTTCAGTTCTTAGGGAGTGCTTCTTCGATTCTTCATGACAAATTTACTTTGGGTAAGGAGTCAGATAGTATCAGAGATCTTGCCTGCAATGTCTGCCAAATAATCTTTAAAAACTCCTGCAACTCTAAAGGTGCACGCAGAGAAGATTGACAGAGTTATCTTGCTCCAATCACCTCCCCTTTCTTTCTGCCACTTGCTTTATATTTGTAAACACAGCCTGAGAAACACATGATTACTCTTCTGTTCTGTATACTCACGCTTATGATTTATCTCTAAAAAATTCAGTCCCAGTTTGCTGTTCTTGTTTGAACACTTCGCATACATGATGGTGAGATGGTACTATGGAGATGTAGAACGTTAATTTCTATTCTATTGAATTGTATTTGTGTTAAAACGATCTTAAGCACTATTTTATTGTACAATGTACAATACTTGAATCATAATCTACTAGTGATGGTAAATCAGACTGCTTTGTGCACAAGTTGCAGCTTGGTTTGAATGGAAACAACTAATAAATAAAAAAAGAAAAATGTTTGAAACAGTTTCTATTGGGTTTCCAAAATAAAAACCAGTTATGATAGCTTTTTCCTGCACAGATTAGTTCCATCTATGTTGCAATACCTTGCAATGCTTCCCAAAAATTATACTCACACATTACCCTGTAAATAGCTGAAGCCAATGAGAAAGCATTAATCTGCCTCACTTAAAGACCTTGTTCCATTTACTTTGTACAGTAAGTGATTATTTACACATCTGCCACCTATTGAACTCTTCACTTAATATAGTTCAGTGTTTATGCAAATCTGCAACTTTTTGTCTTTCTGAGTGGATGCTAACACAGTTTGGATTTTTTGATAATGCATTTTGACTGTTTTTGACTTTGATATGCTTTTTAAGTACCCTTGTTATGCTATTTAGCCATTTTCTTTTTTTGACATTGAAATTGTTTTGTAATTTGCATGTAAATCCTTCATTCTGTTCTCCTTTTGTTTATCAGAAATAGTCATTAGTTTGAAAATGGGCAGTTTACTTACTGTAATAATTTGTTTACAAATCCTGCGGATGAACATCTGAAATACAGGTTTAATCAAATTTTGCTAATATTATGCTCTGTTTAATTCTTTAGTCAAATTGTAAAATACACACCAAAGTGCAATGCACATTTTTCTTTTTTTTTTTAGCTGAATACCATAATGCACCCACTTACACACACACTCTCTCTCTCTCTCTCTCTCTCTCTCTCTCTCTCTCCTTTCTTACTAGTGTTTTTCCTAAGTTAAAAGTGCATTGAGTCACTCTCTCCAGGTTCCTGTGGAAGAGGAAAGCAGTTTAATTGCTACAACATGATTTATTTGACAGAGCCTGAGGCAGTTACAATGTCCCACCCACCTCATGCAGCACTGCTGAAATGCCATCTCCAACAACCAGTGTGAAAACCGCAAAATAGCAGAGGAGAAAAACTGAAAGAACGGTGAATAGTGACAGTGAATGATGAAAAAAATTCTCCCTTTTTATCAAATAAAAAAAAATAATTGCTTATTTTAACAAAAGTCTAGCTGTATTGCATAAACAACTTATATTTTGTAGCCATTAGGAAACATTTGGTTAACTTAGTACAACTTGGAGTTGTATTTTGTTTTGCTTTTCTTTTCTTTTTTTTTTTTTTTTTTTTTCTTTTTTTGCTTTGTTTTGCTTTTTCCTTTGCTTCACTTTGCAAATTTTATTTATTTTTTTTTTTTTTCATTGCTTTGCTTTGGGTTTTGTTTTGCCTATATACTGTACATACATGTCACATTTATATTATTAATACTAATACTATAATATTAATACTTTGACAATGTACAGCTTTTTTAATAATGCCAATAAAGGTTTTGAATTTGAAATAAAAATATCCTTCCATAAACATTTTTGAACTACTCATGGCTTGCCTGTAGATTTATTAAACACAGTAACAGATGCCGCCTGTCAAGGCATTCTACAATGACATGTCCTGCTAAACATAGTGGGTGGGACTAGGAAGTTTAAAACTCGAGTTTGACAGACTCAATTAACTGTTTCTTGAATAAAGAGACAAAACAGGCTGAAAAAACTGAAAATAAAAGTTTACACTCACTTAGCACTTTATTAGGAACACTATGTTCCTAAGGAAGTACCCAACGTGGTCTTCTGCTGTTGATGCCCATCCGCCTCAAGGTTTGACATGTTGTGCATTCTGAGATGCTATTCTTTTCACCAAAATTATACTGAGTGGTTATCTGAGTTATTGTATTCATTCTGTCAGCTCAGACCAGTCTGGCCATTCTCCATTGACCTCTCTCATCAACAAGGTGTTTCCCTCTGTTGAACTGCCACTCACTGCATGTTTTTGTTTTTGGAACCATTCGGAATAAACTCAGAGACTGTTGAGCATGAAAAGCCCATGAGATCAGCAGTTACAGAAATACTCAGACCAGCCCATCTTGCACCAACAATCATGCCATGGTCGAAATCGCTGAGATCAAATATTTTACAGATTCTGATGGTCGACAGAATCCTGTAGGATTTTTTTTGTCATTACAGCGGAAACAACATAAGATTCTCTGTCATTTTGGGGCATACAGATAAGTGTAAGACATCATTAGAGAATATAAAGTGTCTACTTTTATTTGTGTACACTCACAATAACAACAAAACCTTGTGCTTTTGTAAAATAAAGTAAATAAAAAGGGTGAGCTGTAAGCAGTCTCTGTGTTTGCGAGCATATATCTGAAACACGTCACAAAAATGAACTGAAACTCTGAATACTTATCACACAAACATGAAACATATGTTTAAAGAAAGCTTAAAATGTCTACATTTAAATAAAACAATTAAATTTTAAAACAAATATTCTCCTGCAATGTAATCGGTATGAAACCAAGTGATGTACAATTTCTCCTGGCTTAGCTAATTATCCCTAATGTGATCACACCCACAGGCAGAGGACACTATTCATGCGATAATGTGCTGAGACGATCAATGCAAATGGTAAATGCCCCCCACTGTGCCTTAAAAACAAAGTTAATTCACTTTTCTGCACATTTAGAAGATTGCACGATACACAGGTGAGGAAACTCCTGGATAGTGACGAAGAGTTCACATTTTCCTCAGAAGAAGAGCGGGACTCCGATGAACGTTTGTATTTTGAAGAGAGACTTGATCCAGCCGAGTATACAATTTCGGATGAGTAAGTAATTGAGTTTTACTTACAAATTAGTTGACATGCTATTTGATATAATCATGTACATATTTTACTAGTGGGACTGTTTCAAGACATGCCAGCCAGGATTCAGAGTATTGAAATTTGAAATATGTCCTAATAGGCAAGTTGTAGTTACATTTAAATGCTGTTTCAGCTAAATCAGGCATTTAAAATGTATGCTGTATGATATAAATATGATATTTAATATGATATAAAAATAATATGATTATATTTTAACTAGTGTTTATGCTGCCTCATTATCATCAACAAAGCATATGCTTGCAAATATGTGTTCAGGTTTAATTAGTAAAATGCACTTTAGATATGCCCATATTAGAAAATCACCATCTTATAATTATTTCTGAAGGATCTTGTGACACCAAAGACTGCAATAATGATGCTGAGAATTCAGCTTTGATCACAAATTGCATTTTACAATATATTCAAACAGAAAACTGTTCTTTTAAATTGTAAAGAGTTCACAATATCACTGTTTTTACAATATTTTGGTTCAAATAAATGCAGTCTTGGTGAGCAGAAGAGACTTCTTTTAAACGATTGTGTTCCTAAGATTAAGTAAAGTTTTTATGTTAAGAAAATGTATAGTCAGCTTACTTCTTTTAACTTAAAACTTGATTTTGATTCATTCACATTCATTCTCTTTCTGTCACATTCTTCATTGATGGGCCCAGGGGAGGTGTCTTTGTCTCCTCAGGTGTGAATTACAATCAATATTCATGATAGTTCACGCCTCCTCGCATATGACCTTTCTAACACTAAAAGTGTCTTACAAAAGTTAATTTACTATATTGTTTTGTATGAATGAGTGATCGGGATGTTTTTCCACATCATTTTGTAGCAAAAACTCTAGGCCACAAGTTCCTGTTCTCAAAAGGCTTCTAGAAAAATGTTTAGTATATGTTATATGGCCTTATTTTAATTTAGTTTTTTCAAAAACCATGAATAAACATTATTTTCTCAAAAATAAAAACATGTACACACATGTTGCTCAAATATTATTGTAGCCTAGTTTGTTCTGAATAAAGTGTTATCAGACTTTAGCCATTAATGTGTTTTTAAGCAACTGAAAAAAGCACAAATGTAAGGCATGTCAAACCTTCTCCAGGCCCAAAACACCCTCAGACCCCAGAGGGTTAACTGAATCTCCTGACCTGTATCTGCATAATTTTATGCATTGCACTGCTTCCACATGATTGGCTGATTAGAAAATCACATGAACAATTAAGTGTACAACTGTTCCTAATAAAGTTCTCAGTGAATGTATGTATCAAGTAATTCATTTTATATATAAATTGTTCTGAACTATTCACCGATGTTTGGCTGCTTCTTTAATTTTCTAACACAAAATGTGTGATTGCCCCTCCTACTTAATATGGGTGAAGGCTGACTTTGATATTGACTGATTTTAAAATATTTTCTTAAATACTGGAGAATGTTTTATCCACCTGGACAGTTGTTTGACTCAATTACTAAACCAACACGGTTGTCTTGGTGAAATACTGGTTTTAGTCCCATCTGACAAGTCTCCCCTTTCAGGTGGGTTGAATAAGAAATGATTTATCTTTCTACATTGGCTGCAGACAATGGTCATGGTCAATATACCTCTTCATCTGTCTGGCTGGGACTCTTCACTGTGAATTGAAATCTCTCTCTCTCTCTATCTCTCTCTCTTTTTCTTCCTTGTTCAGCTATGACATTTCCCTCTCACCTGACACACACTGTCTCTGATCAATTCAGCTGCATCCCTGTCAGTTATGTCCTCATGCATTTATGCGTACAACCATCAACAAAGCCATAGCAATGGTCTGACATGAAGACTTCATATAAACACATTGGAAGTTGACCTCCATATAATTCCGTTCCAGCCATGCAAAGGTACATGGAATCCTGACAAATTCTGTCACAAATATTGTTGCTTCAATAAGATGAACCCAGAATCCTGTGATTGCTGGATGGTATGTTCACACTAGATGCATTTTCTCTAGCACCATACTGCAATTTCAAGTACAATATTAACTCTTGTACAAGCAGAGGTTACTATATGAGCAGTGCTGATGGGTCATACACTACAGTATATATATATATATATATATATATATATATATATATATATACCCCACAACCCTGTAGAGGACAAGTGGTTGACGATGGATGGATGGATATATATATATATATATATATATATATATATATATATATATATATATATATATATATATATATTGTATTTACATCCGTATACATTAAATACTACAAATACTATCATAAATTAGAAATATTTTACAATGTAAATAATACATAATAATTTTTTCGCATTACACTATTGCAACAAATCTTAAGGGTAAAAAGTAAAATACACTGTATTATTTCTTGCTTTTGATTCCTTTTGATAAGTTATATGACTTGTAGCTATTCTTGACAGGCTTTCCTGAGATTTACTCACTCAAACCATCACAACAGCCATGGAATAATATATGGAAAATTGATAGACTTTCTTGAACAATTAATTTAAGCAGGACACACAATATAAGTGCATAAACCCAAGAGAGCTGGGTCATTCATGAGATTTACTCTAAGCAGGGGGATTTCAAATATTGACTTTGTGTCCAATACACAGAAATTAGCTGGGTGCAATGTGTCCTCACTGTTTGTGAGATAGACTCTGCATACTGACTGGAAGAAACACTTTAGCCATGCCATTTTACTCTGCATGGTTTCTTCACCATTTTGTCGATATATTTATTCCAATTATTCAGTCTATTCTAGTCTAGGGTCCCTAAATTACCTGCACTGAAAGAGAATCTCCTGTTGTAGGCATCTGAATTACTGTGCAATTTATATATATATATATAAAAAAAGAAAAACTCACTTTGACATACAGTAATGGAACATATCTGTTGATCCTCATAAGTGTAAATATTTAAATCATGGTAAATTGTCAATGAAATCCATTTGGGATCAATATTACAACAAAATGTCACGCTGCTTTCTGGGGTGATGCAGCGGTAAAGAATTTGGGCAAGCAAGCCAAAGTGTCCAGTTTCAAAAATTTTTAGGGCTGATTTTTTTGAGCTAAAGAATAACATCTCGGTTACTGTTGTAACCTCTGTTCCCCGAGGGAGGGAACGAGACTGAATGTCGAAGGAAGTGACACAAGGGGTCTTCTCGGATGCCGAATCGTACCTCTGAACCTGAGAAAAGGCCAATGTCAAGTTGGCAGGCAGAATTAGCATGCCCCGCCCCGGACATACGGGTATAAGGGAAGCGGGGCAGCGAATGCCAATCAGGCCTGTATGGTAGAGTGGCCAGATGGAAGCCACTCCTCAGTAAAAGACACATGACAGCCTCTCAGGACTCTCAGACCATGAGAAACATAATTCTCTGGTCTGATGAAACAAAGATTGACCTCTTTAGCCTGAATGGTACGAGTCATGTCTGAAGAAAACCAGGCAACGCTCATCACCTGGCCAATACCATCCCTACAGTGAAGCATGGTGGTGGCAGCATCATGCTGTGGGGATGTTTTTCAGCGGCAGGAAATGTAAGCGCAGCGTAGTTCTAGCAGGAAGACAAGCAGCTATACATCATCACACCATTAGCTGGGTAATTCTTAGCCAATCGCATGTAAGCCATTGTTTTATAAGTCTGCTCACAGTCTATCACAATGTGTTTCAGTGTGCTAACATGGCAAATAGACATGTTTCAACCTCTCCAGGCCACAGGAGAACCAGTGCACAGAACATCTCTGGAAGCCCACCTTACCTTTCCAACAACATCATCACTTCATCTCAACTTCTGCCAACATCAAACCCATGGGGAATAAAAAACCAGCAAACCCGGATATTCACCCATATCACATTAATTTAGGAAATCACTCTCAATTTAATTGTATGACCCGGCGCGGAAGGAGCGCGCTCCACACCAAGTCCATCAGGCAGCAGTTGGTTTCCATCAGAAATAAGCTAAGTCATTATCATATCCATCAAATGCATTCAGATTTAGTCATGGGTCTAGGCCTTCCGTTGACATGCTGCCTGTTCATTATAAAGTTGCAACGCTGTCTGTTCATCATAACGTATCCGCATCAATATCAAAAGCCAGTATTTCATGCCAACTGCGCATACACTCTCATAGTAATGGCAGGCAATCGCGCAATATCATGAGGGCAACTCGGTCAAGGTTCATTCACTTGTCATTCACCGTGCTGCATGCCTGAGTGTTCCCCATTGGGGAATTAAGATAAATATTCAGGCATATCATCATGTACAGTCAGTGCTTATCTTACGGGCTCCCGTTACTCCATTCATTAAGATATCCCCATTTTGTTGGTCTCCTCGCCGAAATCATGTAATGGGTGCTTTCCAATACAATTTATCATCCCTTTGCCCTACTCACTAGGAAAGACTGAGCCCATGATGCAGTCATTTCGAGGATGCACAGCATCACAGTTTAACCCGTTGATGTGCGCCCCCCTTTTTTGAGCACAAACCATGAAAATGACATACTTGAACTTAAATGGTTGTATTTACTGGACCCTTTGGAGTATGGACACAGTTGTAGTATCTTTTGAAAGAAGAGAGTTTGGGCTTTATTTCCCAAGTTTCAGAATTAATATATGTTGTTGTTTTTTTAAAGTTAGAAAACTACGCCCCATTTAAAAAAATAAAAAATAAAAAAATTTGACTTTGGAGAAGGGCTCGTTTTGTTTATAAGACTCTAATATATAAGATAATATACAGTTATACAACATGAATGCTGCTCAGATTGCATAGTTTGTTGAAGAATGATGACGTAGGGTAATTCTTCCAGGCGAGAGATCTCATGTAAACAATGGAGAACATATCAAGATTTATAATTTTATGGACAAAAGTGCTATTGGAGTTATAGAATGAACCCATGTCATGGACAATTGACCCAAGTGTGGCGAACTAGATTCACCTGGCGATCGCAATATCATAATAAAGGTATGAAGTCCAGTTTTTCCTGTCATTCATACTCCTGGCACAAATAAACAAATGGCTGTTTCTGGAGGATTGCAATCATGCAACAGAGATCAGATATCAATGTTGAACCCTTAGACCTTTGAAAAGATGTATAATTTGTTAACATTAATTACATATATTGATGGTAAATTACAGGTGCTGGTCATATAATTAGAATACCATCAAAAAGTTGATTTATTTCAGTAATTCCATTCAAAAAGTGAAACTTGTATATTATATTCATTCATTACACAGAGACTGATATATTTCAAATGCTTATTTCATTTAATTGTGATGATTAAAACTGACAACTAATGAAAATCCCAAATTCAGTATCTCTGAAAATTAGAATATTACTTAAGACTGACTCCAGCTGATTAAAACTGACAACTAATGAAAATCCCAAATTCAGTATCTCTGAAAATTAGAATATTACTTAAGACCAATACAAAAAAAGGATTTTTAGAAATGTTGGCCAACTGAAAAGTATGAACATGAAAAGTATGAGCATGTACAGCACTCAATACTTAGTTGGGGCTCCTTTTGCCTGAATTACTGCAGCAATGTGGCGTGGCATGTAGTCGATCAGTCTGTGGCACTGCTCAGGTGTTATGAGAGCCCAGGTTACTCTGATAGTGGCCTTCAGCTCTTCTGCATTGTTGGGTCTGGCGTATCACATCTTTCTCTTCACAATACCCAATAGATTTTCTATAGGGTTAAGGTCAGGCGAATTTGCTGGCCAATTAAGAACAGGGATACCATGGTCCTTAAACCAGGTACTGGTAGCTTTGGCACTGTGTGCAGGTGCCAAGTCCTGTTGGAAAATGAAATCTGCATCTCCATAAAATTCGTCAGCAGCAAGAAGCATGAAGTGCTCTAAAACTTCCTGGTAGACGGCTGCGTTGACCTTGGACCTCAGAAAACACAGTGGACCAACACCAGTAGATGACATGGCACCCCAAACCATCACTGACTGTGGAAACTTTACACTGGACTTCAAGCAACGTGGATTCTGTGCCTCTCCTCTCTTCCTCCAGACTCTGGGACCTTGATTTCCAAAGGAAATGCAAAATGTACTTTCATCAGAGAACATAACTTTGAACCACTCAGCAGCAGTCCAGTCCTTTTTGTCTTTAGCCCAGGCGAGATGCTTCTGACGCTGTGTCTTGTTCAAGAGTGGCTTGACACAAGGAATGTGACAGCTGAAACCCATGTCTTGCATACGTCTGTGCGTGGTGGATCTTGAAGCACTGACTCCAGCTGCAGTCCACTCTTTGTGAATCTCCCCCACATTTTTGAATGGGTTTCACAATCCTCTCCAGGGTGCGGTTATCCCTATTGCTTGTACACTTTTTTCTACCACATCTTTTTCTTCCCTTCGCCTCTATTAATGTGCTTGGACACAGAGCTCTGTGAACAGCCAGCCTCTTTAGCAATGACCTTTTGTGTCTTGCCCTCCTTGTGCAAGATGTCAATGGTCGTCTTTTGGACAGCTGTCAAGTCAGCAGTCTTCCCCATGATTGTGTAGCCTACAGAACTAGACTGAGAGACCATTTAAAGGCCTTTGCAGATGTTTTTAGTTAATTAGCTGATTAGAGTGTGGCACCAGGTGTCTTCAATATTGAACCTTTACACAATATTCTAATTTTCTGAGATACTGATTTTGGGGTTTTCATTTGTTGTCAGTTATAATCATCAAAATTAAAAGGAATGAACACTTGAAATATATCAGTCTGTGTGGAACGAATGTATACATTATACAAGTTTCACTTTTTGAATGGAATTACTGAAATAAATCAACTTTTTGATGATATTCTAATTATATGACCAGCACCTGTATATATTAAATGTAAGCAGAGCGATGTCACATCCGAGTGCGAACAAATGTGTATCAACAGGTTAATATAGCCTTCACCAAAACCTTGTGAAAGGGTCCTTGGTGAAATAAATCGAGCGATGTTCCCCGAGCACCTCCAAGGGCACATTAATGCCGATCCATAAAACACAACGTTTTCTTACACTATATGTACTTACACGTTCTCATCGCATGCATGAGAAAAAAAAAGGGCCTCATCTCTCCAAACGCTCCATTCTCTAGACATGCAAGCTTTCCTGCCTAAAGAAAGAAAGAAAGCCTGACATTTCCCTATTCACGGATGCGGCTCCCTCCATAGAATTTTTTGTACAACGCTTCATTATATGGTCCAGCAAAACAAAATTCCACTATACCCTCCAATGAAATAGTTCTTTACCCTATATGGGGTAACATATGAGTACACATGTTTGAGTACAGAAATGGGAAATACATTCCCAGAGCAGCTGCATTTCATGATGACAAAGCAAGCTACATCAACAAGAGAAGTTTAAAAGAGGCCTTTATTATTCCACACCCACCGTCACGGCCAGCGTCATATGGGTTCCCTTCAGACACGCAAATGCATCGTAGTTATGCGACAATTACGCAGTCATTACTATAAATCAATAAAGGCTGGTCCTCCTCGAACCATCATATCCCTTATGAGATGTCTGACATGGCAGAGAATTTCCTGCAACTTCATTGTCCAAGACAGACACATCCCTGGGTTTTCAATGTAATCTCTGTCACCCTCCCTCCTTTTGCAGTAGTTCCAAAGACCAGCTTCTACTGGCACCCTTCGAGGTATACTGGAATCCACAATGAAGATGCTCAGTCTCCCCAATCGTTCCCAAATTTGTCAACCTAACCCAATACATCAAACAAGCTCAACTCTCCATCAGCCATAAGTTCTCATGCATATCTGGTGGTGGTTGGTGGCTCTCTCCCAGCACATCCAATTCAATTCAAGCACGCCCACTGTTTGCAAGGATAACTATATCTACCCCCCTTGCCAGGGCTTCCATAATCTCAAGAATGTCTCCTTTGCATGGGTATTGCACAAGCCAGCCGCCCTCACTGGAAAGCTGGCACCATAATGGGATATCCTACAACAGGGTATTGCACGAAAACATCACCATTATCATATGGCTCTATGCATGCTGTAACCCTGGCAAAGATAACCATAAAAAAAAAAAAAAAAAAAAAAAAAAAAAATTCTCTTCCCTCGTCTGAGGATTTTCATAGTCAAACATTTTCTTTCAGCAAAGGGATTGCACGCAACGTCGCCATTATCGTATGGCTTTACGCACGTCGCCCAGCAAAGATACCCAAACAATTCTTCCCTATTCAGAGGGTTTTCATATCAAATGTCATCTTTCAACGAAGGGACAGCACGCAACAACGCCATTATCGTATGGCTTTACACACATTGTCCACCTTCTGCAAAGATACCTCAAACAACTCTTCCCTCGTCGGAGGGTTTATATAATCAAATGGTGTTTATCTTTCAACAAAGATACTGCAAAGAATTCCGGCCTAACGTAGGGCCACATATCATGCTGCTCGTCAAATATTCTGCATAACCAGGGGCCTCAACGGAGAGCTCAAAATAAAAAAATAAATATAAAAAACACACAGCTTTCCTATTGCAAAGGCTTCACACAACCATGCCAGAGATGTTGCATATTTCATGTCAAATACAGATGCTCACCTATTTTACTCTTTCTCCTTCTCCAGAATGAATGCAAGACCTGGTTCTACCAAACTGGATTATCTCTTTTGGGGGTAGTATTCTACTTTCTCTCTCTTTTTGGGGGTAGGCTCCTCACCCCTGCCTCCTATCTCCGGCAGGATATGACGGTTCCGAGTACAACTCCCTCGGACCGCCTGACGGGGACATTATTTTTCTGTTTTACATTCATCAAAAAAATGGCATCTTAAACCTCTCTCAAGCCTGCATGTCTTCCTGATAGAAATGCAAGCACAGCGTAGTTCTAGTGGGAAGACTAGCAGCTGTACATCATCACACCATTAGCTGGGTAATTCCTAGCCAATCGCTTGTAAGCCATTGCTTTATAAGTCTGCTCACAATCTATCACATTGCGTTTCACTGTGCTAACACGGCAACCTCCACCACCCCACCACCACTAGTTGAGCACTGTCCCGCACAGGACATTACTTTTCTGTTTTACATTCATTAAATAAATGGCATCTTAAACCTCACTCAAGCCTGCGTGTCTTCCTGATAGAACTTGTCGTCAGGATCGAGGGAAAGATGAATGCAGCAATGTACAGAGATATCCTTGATGAAAACCTGCTCCAGAGCGTTCTGGACCTCAGACTGGGGCGAAGGTTCATCTTCAAACAGGACAACGACCCTAAGCACACAGCCAAGATAACAAAGGAGTGGCTACGGGACAACTCTGTGAATGTCCTTGAGTGGCCAAGCCAGAGCCCAGACTTGAACCCGATTGAACATCTCTGGAGAGATCTGAAAATTGCTGTGCACTGACGCTCCCCATCCAACCTGATGGGGCTTGAGAAGTCCTGCAAAGAAAAATGGGAGAAACTGCCTAAATATAGGTGTGCCAGGCTTGTAGCATCATACACAAAAAGACTTGAGGCTGGTAAATTGGTGCCAACAAATCTTGTTCTTCAACAAAGTATTGAGCAAAGGCTGTGAATACTTATGTACATGTGATTTTTTTCATTTTTTATTTGAATACATTATATATATATATTTATATATATATAATTTATTTTTTTCAGATAATTAAAATGCATTACATTCTTATAATATAATTTTTGGATATTTAAAGATAACTATGTATAATTATTTCATCATTATATATTGAATTATTGTTATATGAGGGGGCTTTCTCGGCAAATATTTGTATATGCGATTACATGTGATTAATCGTGATTAATTAATCGGTACATCATGTAATTAATTTGATTAAAA
The DNA here is from genome assembly GCA_032164185.1 of Moxostoma hubbsi. NCBI lineage: Eukaryota > Metazoa > Chordata > Actinopteri > Cypriniformes > Catostomidae > Moxostoma > Moxostoma hubbsi. The sequence continues at coordinate 12,371,097 of JAVLUX010000014.1, read as the reverse complement.
TTTTAATCGATTGACAGCCCTATTACATATATATATATATATATATATATATATATATATATATATATATTCAGAAACCTTCAGAAGCTGACAGCATCTTTGCTTTTGGAGAGGGAACAGGTGAGTGCACATTCTCCATCCCTCTCTCTCTCTCTCTCTCTCTCTCTCTCTCTCTCTCTCACACACACACACACAAATCCTTGTTGATCCATTAACTTGTTAGAAACAGCACAAGTCGTGATACTATTTCTGAATTGAAATTTTTTAATTAATAATGGAGGCATGGACGCATCATTTGCAACCAGCAATGGCATATTCTGATCCGTCGTTTAAGAAAGTAGTTCCATGCACAGATGCAGTGTGCATTTGTGAAAGGAGAATGGAGACAGTATCGTGGAAAATACACACAGGAGGCCATTACGGTATCCGAGACCTGTGGAACACTTACCCCAGTATAGGGCCTGTTAGCACACATACTGGGACTGACTATGGATTACTCCGCTGAATTCGTGAATAAGAGGGCTAGGAGGAAGAGCAACCAGGGTTCCCCATTCAGGAACACGCATGGGGGAAAGAGCGCATGGCTTCACCTACCTTGGAGGGGAAAGGCGCTATGCACAAGCGATACACCCGGCTACCTGTCCATGTAATGATACTTGCCTTCTCTTACCTGAAAGAACACAGGACGAGACCAGCTCAACCCGGAGATTGTTGATTCTCGTGAAGGTATCGGGTGTTGCCCAGCCCGCTGCCCAACAAATGTCTGCTAGAGAGGTGCCATTGGCCAGTGCCCACAAGGATGCCACACTTCTCGTGGAGAGTGCTCAAACCCGCAAGGGTGCTGGCACGGACTGGACCTGGTATGCTAGTGCTATAGCATCCACGATCCAGTGGGCAAGCCTCTGTTTAGAGATAGTGTTCCCTTTTCGCTGTCCACCAAAGCAGACAAAGAGCTGCTCAGAGTGTCTAAAGCTCTGCGTGCGATCCAAGTAGGTGCACAAAGTATGCAGCGGACACAGCAATGAGAGGGCTGGGTCTGCCTCCTCCCAGGGCATCGCTTGCAGGTTCACCACCTGATCCCTGAAAGGGGTCGTGGGAACCTTGGCCACATAGCCCGGTCGGGGTCTCATGATCAAGTGAGTATCTGCCAGACCAAACTCCAGGCAAGAGACGCTGACAGAGAATGCTTCCAGGTCCCCCCACCCTCTTGATGGAGGTGGGTGCAATCAGGAGGGCATTCTTAAATGTGAGGGCTTTCAACTCGACTGACTCTAGCAGCTCAAATGGGGCTCTCCGAAGGCCAAAGAGTACCACGGAGAGATCCCATAAGGGGAAGAGACATGGCCTGGGAAGATTCAGCTTCTGGGCGCCTCTAAGGAACCTGATGATCAGGTTGTGTTTCCCTAGGGACTTACCATCCACTGCATCGTGATGTGCGGCTATAGTGGCTATGTATACCTTCAAGGGGGACAGCCACCCCTCCAGCCTCTCCTGCATGAAGGAAAGCACTGACCTGACTGCGCAACTCTGGGGGTCTTCGCCATGGGAAGAACACTACCTAGCCAAGATATTGTATTATTGTACTGTCCCGTACTTTTGCACACGTTTTTGCATGTGCACTTTATATAGATATTATATAGGTATTTTATATAGGTATTTTTATTTAGTCTGTGTAGTCTCATGTGGTTCTGTGTTTGTCCTATGTTGTTTTATGTAGCACCATGGTCCTGGAGGAACGTTGTCTCGTTTCACTGTGTACTGTACTAACTGTATATGGTTGAAATGACAATAAAAACCACTTGACTTGACTTGACCACTTCAGGGAGTAGAGGTGCCTTGAAGTATATAATTCCATTCGCCAATTCTCATTGGCCTGTTCTCAAAGAATGGGAAGTGTTCCCCAAGTGTCGCTACATCAACACAACGTCTAATTTCCTCCATCAGGGAATGGAGGTTACGACAGTAACCATGACGTTTTGCGCAAATCTGCCGGCATTTTAAATAGATCTAAATAAATATTGAAATCACTTTCTTTCCACAAATAACCATTAGATGTTGCCATAAACATGTGAAACTTACATAGCATAGATTGTTGAACAGAAAGTGAAACAGGAGCCGTCAAACGGTGTGTATTATATTTGATATATGCTGAATATATTTATTTTATTAAGTCCAAGTAAAAGGCCAATTGCATTAATTTTACAAGATGTTCCTTTTATGTTTAAATGTATGTGAAAGACATGGCAGAGGAAGGAGAGAATACAATTTAGGTATGAAGGTAGACTAATACATTTAAAAAGCCTCTCAGAGAGCCATGACAATAAAATAATCATACACTGCTTCAATATATCCTAAAATATAGAGGCAGTGCATCTCCAGTCTGATATTTTCGGCAAAAGTCCCTTTAAAGCATGTTTTCCCACATGTGCAAATCGAAGGAGATGGCAAGAACAGGAAATCTGTCAGAGCATAATGAAAAGTGTTATTTCTGGGAGAGGAAAAAAAGGATGCCACAAATGCATTTTCTTGTGTTAGTGAAGATAGCCAATGACACAGACCAGACTGTTATATGACTTGCTACACATAAGATTGATCAGTGTTGCATACCTTTTAACATTGCGTTAATGCATTTAAAACAATGCAAAGAAATGTGTTAATGCCTTCAAGAGTGCATTTGAAGGAATTTTGCTATGCTATTGAAACTTAAGAACAAAGAACAAAATAAAAGACTGATGGGATGATTGATAGTGAATTCTAATAAAATACTAAATATTGAATAAACAAAATTGGATGAAATGATTCTTTAACTTTTTCCAAAAGCTGTTTACATTAGCCAGAGTATCCTCACCCTGAACTTATGCTTAGTTCATTAGATGAAATGCTCTAGAAAGAATTAATTAAAATGAATGATCATCTCACTAGTGATCATCTGTAACTTCTGCACTTCAATGGATGCAATTAAGATTTATTACCACCTACAGAAGTTAATAGGCAATAAATACATAAAGTGTGTGTGCAGTGTTGTGTAAAGTATCCAAATGTCATACTTGTAAAAGTCAAGAAACCTTTATGGAAAAAATTCTTAAGGAAAAGTTTAAAAGTAACTACTTAAAGGCATAGTTCAACCAACAATGAAAATTATCTCAACATTTACTCACCCTCTTGCCATCCCAGATGTGTATGACTTTCTTTCTTCTGCTGAACACAAACAAAGATTTTTAAGGAGAATATTTCAGTGTAGGTCCACAAAATGCAACAGAATGGGAACTAAAATGCACATGAATGCAGCATAAAAATAATCCAGAAAACTCCAGTAGTTAAATATATACCTTCAGAAGTGATATGGTAAATGTGGGTGAGAAACTGATCAAGTCAGTTTTTGCACAGTAGGTGACAATATGCATGAATAATGTGAATCACCAAAAACAAAAAAAAGAACGTGAATGTGGAGTTTGATAGTAAAAAAGGACTTAAAAATGTATCTGTTACTCACCCACACTTATGATATCAAATCGAATTGCTAAACTAATTTTGCAGTCTGTTTTTTTTAACCAATTTGAACAATTCAAAAGAATCAAATTCAAAATTTTAATTCAAATTATTAGTTTACCGAGCCAGAGATATGCAGATATCAGAGATATTTTTTTCACTGTTCAGTCTCAAAAGCAAAAAAGGGTCTGGAGAGGTGTATCGGAGTAAAAGTATTATTTTCCTTTTCAAAATGTGGTAAAGTAAAAGTGAAAGTCAACAAATATTTACACTCAAGTAGAATTTCTTTTTAGAAAAAAAGGACAGTAACAAAGTGTTTTCGTTATTGTACACTTCTGTGTGTGCCTGCAATTGCCTGCAAGTCTTGTCACTTACGCCTTAAAAAACTGCTCTGTTGTGTTTGGAAGAAAAAAATATTATATGATAATGATAAAATTAACCCAATTAGACGTTCTTTTTAAACCTCCAGTTGGATGTTAATGCCCCCAGATAAAACTGTCCTCTCCAGAATATTATTCCAAATCCATAAGACATCTATATGGTAATCCAAACTAGGCCTAAATATATAAACATCAAGCTTGTAAGAATGTATTATGATTTCGGTGTGCATTTTTAGATTTGAACATCTTTACTAAGCTTCAGTACATCAGATGATAATTTAACCACTGAAACCTCCAAATGTTGCTTTACATCTGTGTGTATAGAATGCTGGTGGGTAGACGTGAGGGCGGTTGAATAATAGCCCTTTGGACAGGATATTATATTTTACAGGAAATGAAAAACTTAGAACACAAAGATGAAAAATGTACCTACAAATATTACATTTTAACCATCATATTTTTAATAGAACGTCCACGTAGGTTTCTAGCAATAAGAAGGACCCTTGTTCCCCATGTAAATAGTTTTCACAGGCATGCATGGCTGATTATTGGGCACATCTCTTACTAATGCCGTGCGGTAATGGAATATTGTGTATCTTTACGAAGTCCCTTTTAAGTTCGCGACCATTTTACAGGTAGAAATTGGGCTTTGACAGCAATGAAATGTACGGGGAATAGGCTGGCTCTGTTGCTCCTCATTACTGCCAGAGCCTGGCTGCACTAGCCCAAGCACAGGCCTGTTGCTCATTTCTACAGTGAACGCCACCACTCCACTCTCCTTTATTAACATGAAAGCTTTTCTGGCAGATCTCACACTCTGAAGAGCTATTGCGCAAAAGCATCCATTTGTTGTTTTAGTGACTGGGTATTTCAAACACCTCAGGAAGTTAGAGACATCATCACTAGTAATTAACTGCTCAGGCTGTGCATTTGATTTAGATATGGCGGCAAATCAGTGGCAATAATCTGCACGTGTTATTGACGCTCGCACGCACAATAGATAAAAGCCAGGAAAAAGGAAGAATATGCACACTCGTTTTAAAAACCTCGCACGTATGAAATCTCCTCTTCAAATTCTTCAAATTTTCCTTGCCAGAACACCTTTTAATTTTGTCAGTCATGGGGCGTGCTCTTGCTGATTTGACTGTATCCTCAAATTTCATTATTCTCTTTTCCAGGAAGTTAGTTGTGAATGGCTCCCTTTTATTTTGAAGAAACATAACAAACTCACCTGTTATGAAGAACTAATTGTGAATGTTAGAGAAGCTGAACACGCAGTGGATTGGGAAGGAGTATGAAACATCCATGCATATTTCAAACTTCAGACTCATTACCCATTGTACCCCGCAAATGTAATTTGTTATCCAGTATATACAGTAGGTTCCGATAATGCTCCTAAATCGCCATTAAACAAGAAGAAGAAGATTTCACCCGTTCTTGTTAGAGACAAGGCTTCATCAGGGGACACGCTGCATGCCAGTCATTATTACTTTATTTGTTGTTTATTCTTCATATAACAACAGGGCTGAATTAATGTTATATAGTGTATGCAAGTACTGTGCATCTTTGCCAGACACTTTAAAAACAGCTTTAGTTGATCAGCTAATTGTTGCATTCCTGTAATGTAACTATAGAATTTTAAGAACTGCTATTTATTTATATACTCAGCAAAAAAATAAACATCCCTTTTTCAGGACACTGTATTTTAAAGATAATTTTGTAAAAATCCAAATAACTTTCCAGATCTTTATTTTAAAGGGTTTATACTTGTTCAATGAACCATACCAATTAATGAAAATGCACCTGTGGAACAGTCGTTAAGACACTAACAGCTTACAGACGGTAGGCAATTAAGGTCACAGTTATAAAAATTTAGGACACTAAAGAGACCTTTGTACGGACTCTGAAAAAAAACAAAAGAAAGATGCTTGTACGGACTCTGAAAAAAAACAAAAGAAAGATGCCCAGGGTCCCTGCTCATCTGCGTGCCTTAGGCATGCTGCATGGAGGCATGAGGAACTGCAGATGTGGCCAGGGCAATAAATTGCAATGTCCATACTGTGAGACGCCTAAGACAGCGCTTCAGGGAGACAGGAAGGACAGCTGATCGTCCTTGCGTTGGCAGACGTAATAACACCTGCACAGGATGGGTACATCTGAATATCACACCTGCAGGACAGGTATAGGATTGCAACAACAACTGCCGAGTTACACCAGGAATGTACAATCCCTCCGTCAGTGCTCAGACTGTTCGCAATAGGCTGAGAGAGGCTGGACTGAGGACTTTTGTCTCATCAGGGTTGATGGTCGGACTCGTGTTAATCGTCGAAGGAATGAGCGTTACACTGACGAGGTGGAGGGTTCGTCATGGTCTGAGATGGTGTGTCACAGCATCATCGGACTGAGCTTTTTGTCATTGCAGACAGTCTCAACGCTGTGTGTTACAGGGAAGACATCCTCCTCCTTCATATGGTACACTGCTTGCAGGCTCATCCTGACATGACCCTCCAGCATGACATAAGTTTATAATATAAACTTTTTGACATTGCAGTTGTAATACACTTAATAATTAATTGAAAGGTTGTGAGCCCCGGAAAATAAATCATAGCATTAGTAACAGGAGGTCTGCGTCTATATTGGTGACATTAAACCACTGATTTCAAGTTGCTATATGGTTACTGTCTTTAATTTGCATAATGTATTTTACTATAGATAAAAAAGTAAATTAGTGTACATATAAAAAGCATGCAATATAAAAAATTTTAAGAAAAATATTCGAATCAGCCTATATATTGCTGTCTTGTCAATATGACTAGTTGATTGTTTTATTATCAAATCAAATCACTTTATTGTCACACTACCATGTACACAAGTGCAACAGTAGGTGAAAGTCTTGTGTGCAGTTCCGAGCAACATAGCAGTCATGACAGTGACGAGACATATATCAATTTACAATAAACAACCTATTTACACAACACAATTTACATATCAAATGTACATATACTTACACAACACAATACTGATATACAATATACAGTAAACTATACACACAATATAGAATACACATACAATAAAAAAAATAAGAGTATATAAAAATATATATGCAGTTGTTATATTGTGGAGAATATAATTATGACAGTCCAGTTTGAGATAATAAGATTAATAAAGTGCAGTGCTGATTGTTGATCGTGAGAGATAAAAAGTCTTATTGCTTGGGGGAAGAAGCTGTCATGTGGTCTGCTGGTGCGGGTCCTGATGCTGCGATACCGCCTGCCTGATGGAAGCAGTGAGAGCAGAACATGACTCGGGTGGCTGGAGTCTCTGGTGATCCTCTGAGCTTTTTTCACACACCGCCTGTTATATATGTCCTGGAGGGAGGGAAGCTCACCTCCGATGATGTTTCTGGCCGTTCGCACCACACTTTGCAGGTCTTTGCGATTGTGGGCATTGCTATTGCCGTACCAGGCAGTGATGCAGCCAGTCAGGATGCTCTCTACAGTACTGGTGTAGAACCGTGTGAGGATGTGGTGGTTCATTCCAAACTTCCTCAGCCATCTCAGAAAGAAGAGGCGCTGGTGAGCCTTCCTCACAACGGCCTCAGTGTGGACGGACCATGTGAGTTTCTCAGTAATGTGGACACAGAGGAACTTGAAACTGCTGACTCTCTCCACCGGTGCTCCATTAATGGTGATGGGTCTTTCTTCTTGAAGTCCACTACAAGCTCCTTGGTTTTACTGACGTTGAGGGAGAGGTTGTGCTCCTGACACCAGCGTGTCAGAGTGTGCACCTCCTCTCTGTAGGCTGTTTCATCATTGTCAGTGATCAGACCTACCACTGTCGTATCGTCAGCAAAGTTAATGATGGCATTGGAGCTATGTGTCGCCACACAGTCATGTGTGTAAAGGGAATACAGGAGTGGGCTGAGAAAACAGACCTGCAGGGCTCCAGTGTTGAGGGTCAGTGAAGAGGAGATGTTGTTGCCCATTCTAACCACCTGATGTCTGCCTGACAGGAAATAAAGGATCCAGCTGCACAGCGAGCTGTTTAAGCCCAAAGTTTCTCAACAAGTTTGGAGGGCACTATGGTGTTGAATGCTGAGCTGTAGTCTACAAACAGCATTCTCACATATGTATTCCTTTTTTCCAGATGAGAGAGAGCAGTGTGTATTGTAGATGCAATGGCATCATCAGTGGAGCGGTTGTTGCGGTAGGCAAACTGCATTTAGTCCAAAGAGGAGGGCAGCACAGAGCAGATGTGATCTCTGATTAAACTCTCAAAGCATTTGCTAATGATGGGGGTCAGAGCAACAGGACACCAGTCATTTAGGCAAGTGATTTTGGCTTGCATCGGTACAGGCACAATGGTTGACGTTTTAAAGCATGTGGGAACAACAGACAGGGAGAGGGACAGGTTGAAAATGTCAGTAAAAACACCAGCCAGTTGGTTCACGCACGCTCTGATGAAGCGGCCCGGAATGCCGTCTGGGCCTGCGGCTTTACGAATGTTCACCTGACAGAAGGATCAGGTTACATCCGCATCAGAGACGGAGAGTGAACCAACCTCAGTAGCGTCAGCTGCAAGTGCTCTCTCCGTGAGGGCAGTGTTATTGTCCTCGAAACGAGCATAAAATGTGTTAAGCTCATCCGGGAGATGGCGTTTGGCTACACTGATAGTGTTACAGACGGCATTACTGGCTTGTTTACGCTCCTCCGCATTCCCGGAATTAAAAGCGGTAGATCTGTATTGTTTTGGTTGGCACAACGTCCTCTACGCACTTCAGTGTGCGCGGTTTCCTGCTCACTTATACTTCCATACAGTTCCTTGAGTGCCTGGTCTGTGTCGGCTTGTGGGGGGATGTACACAGCTGTGAATTCCCTCGGTAGCCAGAATGGTCGACACAGAAGGATGAGATATTCCAGATCAGGAGAGCAGAAAGACTTGATAAAATGTACGTTCCTCTGATCACACCATGATTTGTTGATCATAAAACATACATCACCATCTCTGCTTTTACCTGAGAGGTCTTTCCCTCTGTCCGCTGGGTGCACGGAGAACCCTGCGGGTTCAATGGCCGAGTCTGGAATCTCCGCAGTCATCCAGGTTTCTGTAAGGCAGATAACACAGCAATCTTTCGTCTCTCGTTGGAAAGGGATCCGCGCTCTCAGCTCGCAGAGCTTGTGGTCCAGAGACTGAACGTTTGCCAGTAGTATATTGGGTAGCGGGGGTCGATTTGCGCAACGTCTTACTCTGATGAGAACACCGGCTCTTTTTCCCCTTTTCCTTCTACGTTTCCGCGGCCGGGCAGCCCAAACAAAGGGCTCCGCTGGCATGTTTGTAAACAGTGGGTCGGCATTGAGGAATTTGAAGTCCGGTTTTCGGTGTGTAATTGCCAAACCAATGTCCAAAAGCGTTTGTCTGTCGTAAACAATAAGGCAGACAACATCCAAGACAAAAAAAACTAAAAACTGTAAACAAAACAAACAATAAACTGCAGTGTTGTATCAGAGCTCGCAACACAGCAGCCATACTCGGCGCCATCTTGAGTCCTTGAGTCCCCATTATGCTTTCCATCCCTTATCCTTTTAACAGCCCGACGGGTCGTGTGCGGGCCCGGTCGACTATTGCGCAATAACTTCGCAATATGCAAAAACTCAAAAATTAAAAGATAAGCATATCTTACATCGTTGGAAAGCTGAGACTCTTGTGATTCGAACGATGTAAACCATTTTAATATACACTTAACACAGCGGGTACAATCGGTGTATTTCTCAGACCACTTACAGCAAAATAAACGAATCTATAATGGTAGAAACTCACTTATAATGCTCATCTTACTCTACTGATCCACTTCATTCCATCAAAAATGGTTTAGTTACACTGTAAAGGGTCCATACAATCCAATTCAACAAAGTATTTGGTCCATAACACATTTATATATCAATAAACACCCACGAAGTATAGACGTAGCATTTCGAGCTAACCGACAGAGCTGACACAACTTTGCATTCTTTGATGAAGCTACCTTGAACATGTAAACATTACAGATATTTTTATGTCAAAATGTCCGCTGACCCCTGGACTTTAGATGGACAGGTCATTTGAGCCAGTCGGTGTATGATAGAGGTGTGGCCAGGTATCAATATCCTTGAAGCCTATACATACACTTGGATAAACATGTGTAAAACACTCATTTTCTAATGTATTGTTATCAAATTTTAAATTGGGTTTGGTAAGGTTTCATGCTGTGATCTAATTGTGTTTTCCAGCTAAATCCTCCCAGCTGTAGTTATCTGCAGGCATCTTTTTACAAAAAAAAAAATGTAGGCGGAGTTTATTTCCCCTTTTTGAGTGTGTTCAAAGTTCTATTACTCAATACAAGTAAGACTTACAGTGATTCTGACTATTCAGGAACAAACCTCAAAGTCTCCCCTTTCAAAAGAGACCAAAAGCATGCATATACTCCAAAGGGTTCAAGAACAGCATGCATTTTAATTTGGGTAGGCCTTTTTTAGGCGTTTTTGGCAAATATTGCAGGATGTTTAAGGGTTCCTACCTACACGTCACCCACAGCTATGCTTTTTGGCCTTAACTATGCCTAAATTGTAATTAGTAGCTGTAGTTTACTACACCAGGTGCACTTTAGTCTTTTCAGATGACTCTTTTTATATCATTGCTGTCATACATATGTAGATTGATGATTTAACTCTAAATGAGGGAACATAAACCTTTTATAATTTTTATTGTTTTTTAACACATTTTCCAAGACTCAAAGATTAAATTTCACACTACTTTAAATACTGATTTTAATCTTATATTTCTCCCCTGAAAATAACATGTAAATGATTTAACCATTTAATTCAAGGTCTATGGCCTTCTCATAGTATGACATGATGATATAAAATGGTGAAGTAATGCCAGAGCTTGTTGTGATTTGTGGCAGGAGCGTACGCCGCCTTGGCGATTTGTGTATGCCACTGTGGTGGTGCTGTCTGATCTGATCAATGTAGGGCTCACGGTTTAGTAGCCGATTTGGTTATTAGCAATAATTAAATAATTATCATAGATAACTATCAATTAATAAAGACAATAGAACTGTAACGATCCACACCGTCTCTGTTTAATGTTAGAGGTTCTGTTCGATGCTAATGTTAATGTTTGATGCTCTGTTCTTAGTTCCTGAATCCTGCCTTGGTCCGTGTTCCTGCCTGTGCCCTCCTTGCAAGACCCCCCGTGTTATTTTCTCGTGTTCTTCTCTTTATTTTCCCCTCCTGGACGTTTCATTTGTTCCTGCATTTATACTTCCCTTTACTTTGTGAACTTTAAATAAAGCTGCACTTGGATCCTTACTCCCTCGTCTGCCCTCTTCATAACAGAACGACCAACAGCTTTTTTCGTGGAGCTTGCTAGGGCAAACCTGACCATACGTGAGTTCTCCTATTTCTTTTCCAACGTGGCCAGCTGCTCCGGTTGGGACGACCAGGTTCTAAAGAGCATTTACAAGTACAATGTACCCGTCCGCCCAAGGAGGGACTTGCCGGAGATCGAGGATTGCACCTTGCAGGAGTATGTGGACCTGATCGTGGAAACTTACGCTGCAGGGGAGCCGCCTCTCTCAATTCCGGGCAGGGCCCCTGGGTGTCCCACGCCTGCCACGGCCAACACCCCCCCAGTCTCGTCTGTCCCAGGGCCAGCATTGACAACCCCGTCCGCCAGGAGAAGGAGGAGAAGAGGAAAGGCTTCTGCTTCCCGGACTCCACCTGCCACGGCCAGCGAGCCAACGCCCACGCCTGCCACGGCCAGCGAGCCAACGCCCACGCCTGCCACGGCCAGCAAGCCAACGCCCACGCCTGCCACGGCCAGCGAGCCAACGCCCACGCCTGCCACGGCCAGCGAGCCAACGCCCACGCCTGCCACGGCCAACGAGCCAACGCCCACGCCTGCCACGGCCAACGAGCTGGAAGTCTCGTCCGCCCCAGAGCCGGCGTTGCCAGCCTCATCCGTCCCAGCACTGGCGTTGCCAGCCTCGTCAACCAGGAAGAGGAGGAGAAGAGGAGGGGCTTCCGCTCACCAGTCTCCACCCTTCACGGCCCCGTCCTCAGAGCCAGAGCCAGCGCCTGTAGCCTCGACCGTCCAAGAGCCAGAGCCAGCGCCTGTAGCCTCGACCGTCCAAGAGCCAGAGCCAGCGCCTGTAGCCTCGACCGTCCAAGAGCCAGAGCCAGCGCCTGTAGCCTCGACCGTCCAAGAGCCAGAGCCAGCGCCTGAAGCCTCGACCGTCCAAGAGCCAGAGCCAGCGCCTGTACCCTCGACCGTCCAAGAGCCAGAGCCAGCGCCTGTACCCTCGACCGTCCAAGAGCCAGAGCCAGCGCCTGAAGCCTCGACCGTCCAAGAGCCAGAGCCTGCGCCTGTAGCCTCGACCGTCCTAGAGCCAGAGCCTGCGCCTGTAGCCTCGACCGTCCTAGAGCCAGCCCCCTTTGAGCCTTCCACGGCTCCGCCTCCCGAGCTTCCCAGAGCTCCGCCTCCCGAGCTTCCCAGAGCTCCGCCTCCCGAGCTTCCCAGAGCTCCGCTTCCCAAAGCTCCGCCTCCCGAGCTTCCCAGAGCTCCGCCTCCCGAGCTCAGTTCTGCCTTCCACGACTCTGCCTGCTCCGCCTTCTACGGCCCTGCCCCAGAGGGCCTACATGGCTCCGCCTCCCACGGCTCTGCCTGCGCCTGCTCCGCCCCCTGACCCTTCCACAGCTCCGCCTTCTACAGCTCTGCCCCAGAGGGCCCTCATGGTTCCGCCTTCCACGGCTTTGCCTGCTCCGCCTTCTTCGGCTCTGCCTCTGAGGGCCTTCATGGTTCCACCCTCCACGGTTCTGCCTGCGCCAGCTCAGCCTTCCAATCCCCCAGAGCCTTCTAAGCCTCCGGAACCTTCCAAGCCTCTTTGGTCACCGCCTACCATGGCACCGTCCCTGGAGTCCTCCTCGACTCCTCCCTGGCCTTCTGACCCTGTCCTGTGGCCTCCTCCCTGGCCTTCTGACCCTGTCCTGTGGCCTCCTCCCTGGCCTTCTGACCCTGTCTTGTGGCCTCCTCCCTGGCCTTCTGACCCTGTCTCGTGGCCTCCTCTCAGGCCTTCTGACCCCGTCCTGTGGCCTTCTCCTGGGCCTCCTGACCCTGTCCCAGTCCTGTGGCCTTCTCTTTGGCCTCCTGACCCTGTCCCAGTCCTGTGGCCTTCTCTTTGGCCTCCTGACCCTGTCCCAGTCCTGTGGCCTTCTCCTTGGCCTCCTGACCCTGTCCCAGTGCTGTGGCCCTCTCCTTGGCCTCCTGACCCTGTCCCAGTCCTGAGGCCCTCTCCTAAGCCTCCTGACCCTGTCCCAGTCCTGTGGCCCTCTCCTAAGCCTCCTGACCCTGTCCCAGTCCTGAGGCCATCACCTAAGCCTCCTGACCCTGCCCTTGCCCTGTGGCCATCCCCTAGACCCCCTGACCCGATCCCTGCCCTACGGCCATCTCCCCGGACTCCTGACCCGATCCCTGCCCTACGGCCATCTCCCCGGCCTCCTGACCCAGCCCCTGCCCTACGGCCACCTCCCCGGCCTCCTGACCTAGTCTCGACCCCACAGCTGCCTCCCAGTCTTCCCGACCCGATCCCCTCCTTCAAGTCGTCCCCTCGGTCCCCTGGGCATCTGCCTGGCCTCCTTGGTCTCCTGGCCACCCACCTGTTCTGTCACGGTCACTCTGTCCTAGTCTTGTCCCTCTGTGCCCCTCGTGTTCCCTTGATCTGCCTGTTCGTCCTCGTTATCCATTGTCGTTTTGCCCCTCCTTTGGTTAGGAGCGTCTGGGATCCGCTCCTTAAAGGGGGGGCTCTGTTTAATGTTAGAGGTTCTGTTCGATGCTAATGTTAATGTTTGATGCTCTGTTCTTAGTTCCTGAATCCTGCCTTGGTCCGTGTTCCTGCCTGTGCCCTCCTTGCAAGACCCCCCATGTTATTTTCTCGTGTTCTTCTCTTTATTTTCCCCTCGTGGACGTTTCATTTGTTCCTGCATTTATACTTCCCTTTACTTTGTGAACTTTAAATAAAGCTGCACTTGGATCCTTACTCCCTCGTCTGCCCTCTTCATAACAAGAACATTGATTAGAATCAATGTTAGCTTTTAATCCTTTAAATCAACAATCATCAAATCTAATAGAATATTAATTATTATCCAAGATAATAATTATTAAAATTAATTAAACATTGATTAGACTTATCACTAGCTTATTGATCCTTCAAATTAAACAAACATCAAAGATAATTGTCAGTTATCAAAATCAATAGAATATCAATTAGGATTAATGTCGACGGGGCACCACCCTGAAATCAGGGACTAATAACCAGAAAATATAACAGTCTCAATATTAGATTGTTCTCTTAGGAAAATTGATGTCCGTAGATCATCAAGATTAAAAAGAGAACAACGAAGGGTTGAATTCGAGCACTGGCATCCCCTGCCAGCCTTTGACACATGTGTATGCAAAACAAACCAAAACACTTCTCTCTTAATTATAATGAAGTTTATTGAAAATATAATATCAATTAATAATCAATACAATGCAGTCAATAAACTTCCGACATTCAAACTACAAACTAAACAGTGACAGTAACACCTGAGAGGACGGTGTGTGTGTGTGTGCGTGTGAGAGGAGTGACGTGCACAAAATGGCGGACGTGACTCTCGTGGAGAGTACGTCACGTGAGCTTTCCGGCCCGAGAGTATGGCGGTGAATGTGGGCGGAGAGATGCCGGTTAATGGTGTCTGTCCGTTTCCAGCGTGTCTCCGCTTGCCCGATAACCTGGGGACAAAGCTGAGCTTTATCACAAAGTTATCTACTAGCAAATGCTTGTGCGCGTGTGTGTGTGTGTGGTTAATACGAGAGAGAGAGAATAAAGTGGCGGCGTTGAGGCCGGTTTTGCGATCGTGAGAGAGAAGGCAACTGTTAGTTTACCACTCAGAGACGCGGTGAACGGCTGGTAACCCGTCCCGCGACTTCTGGTCCTCTAATGGATAAACACAGTATGCCGGTCTCATCCGCGATGGCGTAAACACACAACAGTCCATGTGGTTGGATTACAACACAGCAAACTCTAATTTATGATAACAGTATGTTGCATTAATACCTTGAGTATTATTAGCAGCAATGAGCGGACTCTGCAGTCTGTAAACTGTACAAAACAATAAACTTGATCCACAAGAATAACACACCTAAATATTCTATCTCTGCCCAGACGTTAACCTCTTACTTGGATCGTGTGGGGACGCATGTAGAACGTGTGTTAATCTGTCATTCGATTCCGACTCGGTTCCTCGAGGCTCGGGTGATAACGGGAGGCCATTTCCTCACTCTGTCGGCGGGCGGTACGGCTGCTGATTCTCGCCGGGCTGGCGGAGAAATCAGCGACGTCAACTTGATTGAAGAGGGAAAGGAATTCTTCTTTCTTCCCTTCTGCAGGCAAACGGATGAAGATTGCTCGGCGCTTTCCTTCAGATCCGTTAAAGTGTTCGATTGAACACAATGTAATCTCAACTTGTCCAGCGAGATAGAGATTGTATTGCCGCAGTTTCAAGTTGCACATTACTTCCTTGTGCAACGAGGCAACACCACATCTATACACGGCGGGCAAAGTCACTGGAAGCGCCGAAGGAATCGATTTCCAATGCATTTCTACTCCTGATGACATCATAGTTGAGGTGCGTTCTGTTGAGTGCCTCATCCAATAGGAGTTGAGAGTTCGATCCTTTGGAATTTCACACAGTTGTAAAGTGAGCAAGGCTTCTTGGGATTTGCAGTTGGTTTTGTACTCCCTTTGTTTGATTTTGGCGCGATTTTTATCAGCAAGATTTATGACTTTGTTTTTGTGGGCCTCAGTCAGGCTTTACGACTGTGTTAGGCCTGCCTTTGTCTTGTATCTGAATACATGAGGCCCTACATCAAGATGTGTTCTGAACTAGCAGGAGAAACCTCTGCAGGGAATACAATCAACAACTCTAGGCAGTTGATGTGCCAGAGCAGTGGGGCCCCATTCCAACGGCCCGCGGCTACGTGCCCGTTGCATATGGCACCCCAACCCAATTTGGAGGCGTCGGTCATGACCAAGACGTGTTGGGAAACCTGCTGCAAGGGGACTCCTGCCCGCAGAAAGCAGAGGTCTGTCCAGGGCTTGAATGTTTGGCGGCAGGCGGTAGTGACCATCACACGGTGCGTGCCGCGGCGCCATGCTCGTTTCGGGACTCGAGTCTGGATCCAGTGCTGAAACGGTCTCTTATGCATCAACCCCAGCGGAGCGACTGCCACGGAGGACACCATATGCCTCAGGAGCTTCTGGAAAAGTTTTAAAGGAACCGCAGTGCCTGGCCTGAAGGCGGCATTCCAGCACTGACTGCACGCGCTCGTTGGTAAGGTGCGCTGACATTGAGACTAACTCTGTGCCGAGAAAAGAGATGCTCTGAACCGGGGCGAGCTTGCTCTTTTCCCAGTTGACCTAAAGCCCTAAACGGCTTAGGTGCCTGAGCACCTGGTCC
This sequence comes from Moxostoma hubbsi, assembly GCA_032164185.1. NCBI lineage: Eukaryota > Metazoa > Chordata > Actinopteri > Cypriniformes > Catostomidae > Moxostoma > Moxostoma hubbsi. The sequence goes on along the minus strand of JAVLUX010000014.1, from coordinate 12,354,695 downwards.
CTGTGGACGCATAGTAACTCTCGGGAGTGGGCCAGGATGAGTCAGTCTTCGAGGTAGTTGAGTATGCGGATGCCGGCTTCTCGGAGCGGGGCAAGGGCTGCCTCTGCGACGTTTGTAAAGACATGTACTGATACGCCTGGCCGCCGAACACGAACCGTAGAAAGGGTCGATGTTGAGGCAATATTGAGACGTGGAAGTACACGTCCTTCAGGTCTACTGCTGCAAACCAATCTAGATGCCGGACGCAAGTTAAAATGTATTTTTGCGTGAGAATTTTGAACGGGAGTTTGTGCAAAACCTGGATGAAAACTTGCAAGTCCAAGATTGTGTCGTAAGCAGCTGCCTTGCTTGGGTACAATGAAGTAAGGACTGTAGAGACCCTTCTTCATCTCGGTTGGAGGAACAGGCTCTATTGCGTCTTTGAGAAAGAGGGTTGCGATTTCCGCGTGCAGGGATTTGGCATGTTCGCCGTGTACTGCGGTAAAGCGGACTCACCCTCAGTGGGGAATGGCCCGAGGCGGCAGGTTTGCGCAGGGGGAGGATGTTTGAAATAGCCTCCATCTGCCTTTTCACCGCGGAGAACTGCTAGGCGAAGTCCTCGATGGTTCTGTCCCTGTCAGGGCGAGGTCAGTCACTGAGTGCCGTTCCTGCAGCATTTCAGGATCCGGAATACCCTCATGCAGATCTTTGAGTGCCTTGGCCTGGTGGACTTGCAGGAGGGCCATGGTATGCAGGGCGGAAGCGGCCTGTCCGGTGGTGCTGTAGGCTTTGGCGGCGAGTGCCGACATCATTCTACAGGCCTTGGAGGAGAGCAAAGGGCGATCCCGCCAGTTGGCGGCGTTCTCGGGGCATAGGTGGATCGCAACTGCCCTATCCACCTGGGCAATTGCCGTGTACCCGTGGGCCACTCCGCCATCGAGGGTAGTGAGAGCGGATGAGCGAGGGGCTTTTTGACAAGTGGAGAGGGGTGCTCTCCATGCAGTCGTCAGCTCATCATGCACCTCCGGGAAGAAAGGGAATGGGGGTGTGTGGCTGTGAGTGGCACACAGACCCAAGGAACCAATCATCCATCCGCGATGTGGGGAGGACAGAGGGTTCCAGTCCAACATCACACTGGCGACGGCCCAGGCAAGCATGTCGGACATCTGGCCGTGCTGGCCCGAAGGCGGCAGCCCAGACGAGACATCCACGTCAGATGCCGGACCGTTTTCCATTGCAGTGGCCAGCTCATCCAGCTCAGGTGGCTCCAGAGGATAGGCAGGCTGGCTGTGAGGCGAGCCACTGTTGCCTTGAGCCTGGACGGAAGTCAACGAGCGGATCACCAGAACACCTCCATCGCCGGCCGCATCGTCCGCAATCCGGAACGATGCGGGGGGTGGCTGGAGTGGCGTTCCTTCTGTTGAAGGAAAGCCAGGACCACAACGTTGCCATGCTCATGTTCTCGCAGTGAGAACATGAACTGTCCACAAACGCTGCCTCGGTGTGATCGCAGCCCAAACACACGAGACAGCACCTGTGGCCATCTGAAGTGGAGAGCACTCTTCCTCATCCAGGAACTACACAGGGGCAGAAAGGCATCTTTATAAAGACGCGTCTGAAAAGGACATTCAACGCCGCTGTGTGTTGCTCTTATAGAGGAAAATACTCTTTTAGAGAATATCACTCTTTTAATAAAACTCTTAGTTGCGCTGTCAAAGCACCCAGGGGCAAACTGCACTGCCGTACAGAGAAGGAGAAAGCCGCTGAAGTGCACCGTAGATTCAACAGCAGATCGCTCAGAGGTAAGAGGAACAGGTGTGTGAATCGCAGCTCACTGCATACATGATCATCGGCTCCAAAGAAAATTTCTGAATGAAGCAGACATGCAAATTCTGTCTGCCAACTTCTCATTGGCCTTTTTTCATAGATCAGAGGTATATTCGGCACTCAAGAGAGACCCCTAGTGTCGCTTCTTCGACACAACGTCGAAGTGAGCGACAGACGGGGAACTGAAGCCCTTGTGGCTTTATACTACACAAAGCAATAAAACAATATTATTGTGGTCAATGATAATAATGAAATTCCAATGTGATACAGAAGTGCAATATTTAATTCAATGGCATGACACTCAACATGATTTACATACTAATTTGAGATACTGAACTAGAGTCATTAGCTAGAGCACTGTATAAAAGGGAAACAACATGCCTAGCAGGATCCTGCAACTTGGCCTTGCATGCATGAAAAGAGAAACCATTATTAGGCCCAACATAGAAAACTAAATGGCAAGTGCACAGCATGTACAGTATATGGTATAAAATGGTGAGAGAAATTAATAGAAAATATTGGCTTATTGAAATACAGTATATGCCTAAAACAAACGTGAGCCAATATACTACAGTACATGTAACAAAGTGTTTTAGAATCAAAGGACAGGATCAAGCAAATGACCATACAAAACAAATTGTTAAACTAAAACATTGAATAACCAGCAGCATATGTTCTCTGCATGTACCTCCCCTGTTGATGAGCTAATTTGCCACTTGTTACTGTTGAGTCTTATTACTGGATTAATACCATTTTTAAAAGATAAACTGTTCCATGTAGTTCCAACTAACATCACAGGAATGCAACAGCTTGCTAGTAATCTATAGTAAACTTACTGTTTTAAAAGTGACTGGCAAAATTAAACATATATAGCATGAAATCAGCCCTGTAAAAAAAAAAAAAAAAAAAAAAAATATATATATATATATATATATATATATATTTTAGCAACAAATAAAGTAATAATGACTCACATGCAGAGAATCCCTTGATGAAGTCATGTCTCACAAAGAACAGGCGAGTTTGTTATGGTTATTTGTAATAAAAGGGAGACAATTACAACTGATGTCTGGGAAAAGTAAATAACCAATTATATTTGAGGTTACAGACAAAACCGCAAGTGCCCACCCCACTACTGACTAAACTAAAAGGTGTTTGGTTGAGCAAGTTTGGACAATGGCTTTGCTTGCACGGCAGAGGCTTAAGTGCGCAAGAGCTTGTATTGCATGCGCAGGAGATTTTGTGCATGCAAGGGTTTAAAACGAGCATGCAAGTTCTTCCTTTTTCCTTTGTGGCTTTAATCTAAATCACAAGCACGTGTCCATGCGCCCTATAGATTATAGGGCGCATGGATTATTGGAATAGATTTGCCGCCATATTATAGACTTTGTTTATGCAGATCAAGAATGTTGGTTAGGAAAGAGTTTCCCTGCATCTAGCGGGGCATCATTCACAAACAACAATAATAATTAGATTTCTTGCTCTACCAACAGTTTGATTTGTTCTGTTAATCTAGAGTTAAATTAGTTCCTACTCTCTCTCTCTCTCTCTCTCTCTCTCTCTCTATATATATATATATATAAACTCAGCAAAAAAAGAAACGTCAGCAAACTTAACACGTGTAAATATTTGTATCAAATTAAAAATATTCAACAACAAAGACAAAAACTGAACAAGTTTCACAGACATATGACTAACAGAAATGGAATAATATGAATAAAGGCAGGGTAAAATGCAAAAGTAACAGTCAGTATCTAGTGTGGTCATCAGCTGCAATAAGTACTGCAGTGCATCTCCTCCTCATGGACAGCACCACATTTGCCAGTTCTTGCTGTGATCTGTTACCCCACTCTTCCACAAAGGCACTTGCAAGTTCCCAGAAATTTCTGGGGGTAATGGCCCAAGCCCTTACACTCCGATCCAACAGGTCCCAGACGGGCTCAATGGGATTGAGATCCGGGCTCTTCGCTGGCCATGGCAGAACACTAACATTCTTGTCTTGCAGGAATTCACACACAGAATGAGCAGTATGGCTGGTGGCATTTTCATGCTGGAGGGTCATGTCAGGATGAGCCTGCAGGAAGGGTACCACATGAGGGAGGAGGATGTCTTCCCTGTAAAACACAGAATTGAGGTTGCCTGCAATGACAACAAGATCAATCAAATGATGCTATGACATACCGCCCCAGACCATTACGGACCCTCCACCTCCAGAAAAATGATACGAAAATGGTTCAACCTGAAACTTCATGGCCTTGGATTATTTTCAGTGAAGAACATGTAAAAGAAAAAAAATTAATTGAGTACACATGCTACAATGCCCCCACACATTAATGTCCTTCATACAATGTTTGGGACCGCATAGACACAGAGACACACAGAAACATGCACACACGCACACATGTTGGTGCAGCTATCATGATGAGGACTCTCCATAGACATAATGATTTGTATACAGTAGAGATGCATCGTTTGCAATTTTCTTGGCCGATTCCAATTTCCGATTTTTTTCCAAGTGTGACCTGCCGATACCGTTTTTTTCGGATTCCGATTTTCTTTCTAAGAACTATTGTCCGCATATACAAACAAAATCTACCTTTCTTCAATGCAAAATTTAATTCTCATAATAAAATAAATTATTAAACATTACAATTTCCCCCAAACAAAGTTACAGGATCTTCTCTGACTTCTGATATATAAAGTGCTATGTGACTGGAAAGAGGTAGAAACAACAATTAACTGCAAATGAGTTGCTTTATATAACAAAACAGATGTCATTTTCCACTATTTTTATAAATGGACATTTTCTATTTTTTACTTGTCTAACAAAACAATTCCAAATATTACAAGCCTATGAACAAAACTGAAGTGTCAAATACACACAACATTGACATTAAGCTTACGTTAGATACCAAATATCAGAGGCAAAACTGATTGCTGCTTCGGGATCAGCTTGTAACCATACCTGTCGTCACTCACCCCCGTTTTTCCCAGGAGTCTCCCGTACTTCACACCCATCTCCCACCCCCCTCCCGTTTTGTTATTTTTCCCGGGAAACTTCCGTAATTTGTATGGCCCAAACCACGTTATATGATTAATCACATCAATATATTATTCCAAGGTTGTCCAGTTGCCAGATCTTGTATGAAACGCATCCTATTCACACAATCGACGCACCATACACATTTCTAATAATTTGTCACCTCAACCTGGCAACCAAAACCCAGCTGCTCTGTTGAAATCTGCACAGGCAGTAGACGCGAGAAGTTGAATCAAGCAACACTGGTAGATTGGAGGAGACTCAGCTGGTGCTCCGGCGAAAAAATAATAATAATATATATATATATATATATATATGTTATGTATCAGCTCAAACAATACACGTGAGACGGAATGTCCTTTGACCATGCTTTAATTACTAGGTACTTTTTCTGGTCTGCGCAACGCGCATTCCCGAACATTTCCCAACATTCCCAGCACTATCACAACGGAATCTCTGTTGTCTCAAATACAAAACTTGTAAGCATACAATACATCACATTACCCCCCTTTTTAAACAAAGGTACATTCAGATTCACCCTGAAACTCGCACATTGCTCAAAACATTACTGGCATTACCAACAACATAACAGTTTCTTTTTTTTTTTCAAATACAACATCAGAAAACAAAATAAATATTGTATTTATATATATATAAGACCCTAATAGTCCAATACCGTAATGCTATTGCAATGTGTATATGTTTCATGTATTACAGATCCAAACGTTTTGGTGGTTTTCTACTTCTAGAAGTACGACGTGGACTCTGAACCACCCCGGTAACCCCTCCACTGTCCTCTTGAGAAGGCTCAAGCACTGCTTGTTTTTCCTCCTCTGGTGCACAGGGTTGAGTCGGAGTATCAGTCCCTGAACAGTCAGTCTCTTTAACAAACTCATCCTCGACAACCCGAGGTCTCAACTGGTCACCATGTCTCCTGAAAGTGACATCTGTGTCTCGTCCCTGAACCTTGTAAGACACTGGCCCAGTTTGCTTTACTATTACACCTGGAATCCATTTATTCCCTCCTCCTGTGGTGTTATGGAGGTACACTGCATCCTTTGCAGAAAAAGACCTCGCCACAGCACGTTGGTCATGATAGAACTTTTGCAGGTATTGTTTCCTACGAACCACGACAGTAACATCTGGATGAACAAAGTCCAGGCGAGTACGTACATGTCTATTAAGAAAAAGATCTGCTGGCGATTGACCTGTAGTACAGTTTGGAGTAGTACGATACTGCATTAGGAAAAGAGAGATCTTATCTTCTAAATCCATCGTGACATCCGCCAGTTTTTTCATTCCTCTTTTAAATGTCTGCACATACCTTTCTGCAAGGCCATTGGTAGCAGGATGACCTGGCGCACTCGTTGAATGAAGAATGCCATTTAGCTGCATGAAGTTTTTAAACTCCTCCGACGTAAATTGTGTTCCATTGTCTGTGACAATTTGTTCCGGGAGTCCGTATGCTGCAAACAACCTCCTAAGTCTTGCGATGGTAGCTTGTGAGGTGAGGTTAGGCATTCTAAACACCTCCAGCCACTTCGAGTATGCATCCACAAGTATCATAAATGTGTGTCCTAGAAAAGGACCAGCAAAGTCTATGTGTAGTCTTTTCCAGCTGTGACCTGGAAATTCCCAAGGGTGTAACAGAACCTGACGTGGAGCCTTTTGTTCCAACTGACACGGCTCACAGGCTCTGCTAACCTGCTCCAGATCTGCATCCACTTTAGGCCACCACACATACTTGCGGGCAAGAGTTTTCATCTTTACTATCCCTTGATGACCAACATGAAGTTCTTTTAGCACACTTTTTCTCAGTTTATCAGGTATTATCACTCTGGTTCCCCAGAGTACGCATCCTCTCTCTGCAGACAATTCACATCGGCGTACGTGGTAAGCTTTCAAACTTTCCTCCACATCCATCGGCCAACCCTCCATAACATACTTCAGGACTTTGGATAACACCTTGTCTCTGCGTGTTACACGTGCCACTTGATCTGCATTCAAGGGAGCTTGATCGAAATGATCAGCTATTAGTGCATGAATATCTTCTGACACGGTGGCTGTGCCCACATCAGTTGTGTCTGGCAGGGGAACACGTGAAAGGCCGTCTGCATTACCGTGTTTCTCTGAGGGGCAATATTCAATATGGTAGTCATAAGCTGAAAGTATGATTGCCCATCTTTGTATCCTAGCCACTGCCATGGTGGGTAGACTTTTATGTTCACCGAACAAAGTCAACAAAGGTTTATGGTCAGTCACCATCTTGAATTTCCTTCCCCACAAATATTGATGAAATTTTTTTACCCCGAAGATGAGCGCTAACCCCTCTTTTTCTATTTGTGAATACTTTTTTTCCGCAGGCGCCAGAGTTCGTGAGGCGAAAGCCACAGGACGTTCCTCCCCAGTGGGCATGGTGTGTTGCAAAACAGCTCCAATCCCATATGCTGAAGAATCGCAAGCTAAGGTGAGTGGTAGACTTGGATCATAATGTACCAGAACCCTTTCGTTTGTTAGCAAGTCTTTACATTTTTCAAAAGCTCTTTGCTCTGACTGCTTCCATTCCCATGGGACATTATCTCTCAACAGTCTGTAAAGAGGAGCTGCCACTGTACTTTGGTTAGGTAAAAAATGTCCATAATAATTGACCAAACCCAGAAATGCTCTCAGCTCCTTCACACAGTTGGTTGCTGGTGCATTCCGAATTGCAGCAACTTTGTCTGGAGATGGATGAAGCCCCTGGCTGTCTAGCACAAATCCTAGATATTCAATTTTCTTTTTCCCAAACTCACATTTTGACTTTTTCACTCTCAAGCCATTCTCCTGGAGTCTTTTCAATACTGCCTGTAGCCTCTGCAGATGTTCATGTTCTGTCTTTCCAGTGACCAGAAGGTCATCAAGATAAACGACGACATCAAGATCTTTCATGAGGTTCTCCATAATTCTTTGGAAGATTGAGGGTGCTGAACTGACACCAAATGGTAGTCTATTGTAGACAAATAATCCTCTGTGTGTGTTGATTGTTAGCAGCTGTTTGGACTCATCGTCAAGAAGAACCTGCTGATACGCTGAAGCCAGGTCAACTTTAGAAAACACAGTCCCTCCAGTCAATGTAGCCATCAACTCCTCAATCCGAGGTAAAGGGTAAGTTTCTGTGGTAGCTGCTTGATTCACAGTTAATTTATAGTCTCCACACAGTCTTATGGTTTTGTCTTTTTTTACCACCGGCACAACGGGTGCTGCCCATTCACTGTGTTTTACTGGCGTGATTATTCCTGCCTTCTCCAGTCGGTCCAGTTCCGCGTCAACTTGAGCTTTCATGGAAAAAGGCAGTGGGCGTGATTTACAGAAACGTGGGGCAATTTCAGGATTCACCAGTATCTTTGCCTTAAGCCCACGGAGTGTGCCTAGTTCATCTTTGAACACCTCTGAGCACGAATCTAGTACCTCTTCAAGGGACTTTGCTTGATGCACTTGACTGACATGTTTAATTTTTTTCCAGTTCAATGTGAGCTTTTGTAGCCAATTTCTGCCACACAGAGCTGGTCCCTCCCCTTTTACTACTATTATGGGTAGCCATTCACATTGTTTTTCATAACTCACATTAGCTTGAAACTGTCCCAACACAGGCATAATTTCTCCTGTGTACGTTTTAAGCTTAACTCTGGTGACCTCTAGGGGCTCTTTTGAGAACACAGCTTGGAATAGTTTCTCAGATATGATACTCACGGCCGCGCCTGTATCAATTTCCATTATAATTTCTTTACCATTTACTTCAAATGTCTCTAAAAATGCCTTTTTGCCGTTATCATCACTTAGTAGCGAAAACATGGGTAATGCAGCTTCTTCTACCCCCACGTACTTAGTGTTTTTTTCCACAAAACGTTTACTTTTTCCAGCTTCCATTTTTCCTCTGCAAGCTCTTTTTATGTGGCCAGTTTTCCCACAATTATGGCATTTTACCTCCTTGAAATGACATTCCTGAGGGCTGTGATTTTTGCCATGACATCTATAGCACTTCTTCCCTCTCTGATCGGAATGTCGCGCTGCTCGCGCATCCATTTTATGCACTACACCCGAGCGCGAGTCAAGCCCTCTCAGCTGTTGTGTGTCTTTCTCCGCCGTCTCCATACTCAATGCGATCTCAAACGCACGTGCAAACATCAGATTCGATTCTGACAACAGTCGCCGTTGGCAGGCTTCGTTGTGGATTCCACTTACGAAACGGTCACGCAATGCCTCGTCCAGCGTTGCTCCGAATTCACAACTCACAGCGCACTGTTTCAGCTCCGCTGCATATTCCGTCACCGTCTCATCAGCTCTTTGATTGCAATGATTAAAACGGAATCTTTCCGCTATCAGCAACAGCTTTGGCTCAAAATGATTCTTTAAAGTGCCCACAATGTCTTTGTAAGACTTATCTTTTGGCTTCTCTGGTTGTACCAAATTCCTCAGTAAACCGTAGGTAGTTGCTCCCATCACACTCAACAGGGCCGCAACCTGTTTCTCCTGGCGTATTTCGTTCGCCTCGAAGAACTGCTCCAGCCGTTCAACATAAGCCGACCAAGACTCTGTTTTCGGTACAAATTCGCTTAAACTTCCAATCAGCGCCATGATGCGAACAAAACTTTATCCTCGTCGCCAATTTAACTGTTATGTATCAGCTCAAACAATACACGTGAGACGGAATGTCCTTTGACCATGCTTTAATTACTAGGTACTTCTTCTGGTCTGCGCAACGCGCGTTCCCGAACATTTCCCAACATTCCCAGCACTATCACAACGGAATTTCTGTTGTCTCAAATACAAAACTTGTAAGCATACAATACATCACAATGTATATATATATATATATATATATATATATATATATATATATATATACACACACACACATACTGTTACGACCCTGCGTTCTACTTGCTCGCCTGCTGGTGGCGGTGTTCTTCCAGGAGAGTGTGGGAGATCACACACCCCTGTTACCTGTTCACCATTTAATTACGGAGAGGATAAAACCTTGGACTTAACCACTCCTCTTCACTTGGTCCAGGGGATTGATAGCCTCTGGAGAAGTCACTTGTTTTGCGAACCTTTATTTTGTTTACAGCCCATACCAACCATTTCTCCTCCCCATCTGGATAATGTTTTTTTTTCCCCTTTTGATTTTGAACCCTAGACTTTGTTATATTAAGTTATCTGTATTTTTTTTTTTTTTGCAGACTAATAAAATCTTGCAAGTCATTTCTTCAGTGTACTTGTATACTTTATGTACGGTCGAAACGAGCTGGCCGTAACAATACATACATACATACACACATGTAAATTTAACAACAGCTGGACGAAAGCATTTAATTTCATATCAACAATACCCACACCTTTTGCAAAGTCAACACGGTGGGAAAAATTACGTTACTCAGCACATTAAATCACAACGGCACAATTTATATGTATTTAGCCTGCCTCTGCCATCCAGCACCCCCCTTCACCTCCCAGATTTGTGTACTCAAATGTTCACAGGTATGCTTGTAACAGGCTGCGAGTGTGACATGACACAAGATTAAACAACTCGGGCAACACGACGTGGGAAAAGTACCACCTACTCTGTATCGAGGAAATTTATTAGATTTCTGAACCCTCTGTCCTCCACTATGGAGAACGGTTGGTTATCCAGGGCCATGAATTCCATAATTTTCCTCGTAATTTCTTTGGTCTTTTCGCTTCTCATACCAAGGAAAGATAGGAGAGGCTTCTGACATGTGGCTGGCTCTGAGCTCTGGCTAGCTTTAGCCGCTTAACATTTTAGCTTCTTTTTTAAAAGCGGTATTTTCAGCTGGGTGAGGGTGCTTTAAGTGTCTAATTAGGTTTGTTGTTCCGAACGTTATCGTGGTGGTTCCCCCACGGTTTACTTTAGCCTTACAAATATTACAAATTGCGACCTTTATGTATTTTTCACTCACAGTGAAGATCTTCCACACCAATGTCATGTTTCCATGTGGCTGTGACGTTATTGCCTGTGCTGCTGGCAACAAAATGGACCGGCTCGGTATCGGAAAGATGTGAGACTGACCGGCCGGTCACCGGTCCGGGCATGCGGAAAACCGGCTGATTCTGGTCCCTAGGCGGTCGATCGGTGCATCTCTAGTATACTGTACAAACTATAGATTTTATCCCCTAACTCTAACCCTACCCCTAAACATAACACTCACAAAAAAAATTATGCATTTTTAAATTTTCAATAAAACATTTAGTATGTTTAAGCAATTTAAAATATGGGGACACAAGAAATGTTTTTCCATTCAATTCCAAATAAAATTTTCAATTTTTATGTGAACTACTCCTTTAAAGGAGCCATATGTAACATTCATATCAAGTGTTAAGTGGGTTCAAAATAATTGGCAGAGTAGTCTCCCCTGCCCCCTCCTCCCAAGACTCGAAGTTCACGCAGGTTGCCAGGTTACAGACGCAACAGGAATGAGCAAACTGACAATGGCAAGCGACGAGCCTTACACAGGAAATTGATAAGTATGAAGGCATTTCAACGCCATTAATCCGCGCGCGTTACTGACGTTTGCACGCGCGATAGATTAAAGTCACGCGAGGAAAAAGGAAGAACACTCGCACGCATTATTGACATTTGTGCACAGTAGTTCATTGCCGCATGAGGAAACAGGAAGATTTCCCGCGCAAATACAAGATGTCACACAATTCCCTAAAGTCTCACGCTCTATGTAATCTAATCTGCTGCTTTTGCTCGCTCAAACAGTGACACATGCAGGGGGTCCGTTGGTGAAGCCATGTCTAAAGGTGAAGTTGAGCTTGTTATGAATCCTCTTATAACAGGCATCCAATCACAAAATACTTCCGGAAATGGGCAACATAGCTGGCGTTAATTTAGAAGGGAATCAATTTATTTTCAGTCAGTTTGCTTATGACTCTCTTTAAAAAAAAAATGAACAGCAAATACCCCTAGCACTTCAGTTTATGAACATTTTCTCAAAAGCTCTTATGCTTATGAGTCTTATGAGTTATTGGCCATCCATGATCATCCTAATAGAATGTCCCAGTTAAAAACAAAGTTAAATAGTTAGGTATCTGGATATCCACGTCGGTGGATAATTAAGAAAAAAATAACTTTTTATAAAAATGTAGAGAAATGTAAATTAATTATGAATACTTGGCTGCAGAGAGACAAAATCATATTCGGAAGAATTCTATTGACGAAGACAGTCATTCTATATTAATTTTTATAGCAGCTTTTGCTAAAAAGATAAAAGCAATATATACATTTAATTTTAAGACGGAGGTCATAAGATGATTGACTTTGATATTATGAATGGGGCTATCAAGCTTAAATGGTTGCAATCATTTGCTTCAGCTGTATTTAAAAAATGTGGTGGCACAAGTTTTCTGTTAAACAGTGTGATTGAAATTTCTAAACACCCTGTAAAACTTTCATCTTTTCACCAACAAGTACTATTATATTGGAAATGAATTTTCAAACATAATTTTAGCCCACATAACATGTCAATCTGGAATAACAGATGTATAACAGTGAGGAGCTTGTGGAGATGTGAACACCTAGATTTGACATGAAATGGGCAATATCTCTGCGTGGTTGTGCAATACCTTTGCAATAGAAAAAGCAGTGCAATAGGGAAAGACACGTTTTTAGTTTTTTTTCCCCTTCTCCATGAGTTTGATTTTGTCCTTGTGCATTTTCTCTTTTTCTCCTTGAGTTTGATTTTGTTTTTTTCTCTCCTTGAGTGTGAATTTGTGCACTCCGTTGAGGGCCCCTGGTTGTGTAGAATCTTTGCCAAAGACAAACAACGTGGTATGCGGCCATACGTTAGGTTGGCGTTGCTGTGCAGTGTCTTTGTTGAAAGATAAACATTTGATTTTGAAAACCCTCCGACCAGGGAAAAGTTGTTTGAGATATCTTTGCCGAAAGGTGAACAACATGCATAAAGCCATACGATTATGGCGACGTTGCGTGCAATCCCTTCGTTGAAAGAAAACAACATGTGATTATGAAAACCCTCTGACGAGGGAAAAGTTGTTTGAGGTCTCTTTGCTGAAAGGTGAACAACATACGATTATGGCGACGTTGCGTGCAATCACTTCATTGAAAGAAAACAACATTCGATCTTCATTGTGGATTCCAGTATATCTCGAAGGGTGCCAGTAGAAGCTGGTCTGTGGAACTCCTGCGAAATGAGGGAGGGAGTCAGAGATTACATTGAAAAACCCAGGAATGTGTCTGGCTGGGATAATGAAGTTGCAGGAAATGCTCTGCCATGTCAGACGTCTCATAAGGGACATGATGGTTCGAGGAGGACCAGCCTTTATTGATTATAGTGACAACTGCGGAATTGTCACATAACAACGATGTGTTTGAGTGTCTGAAGGGAACCCATATGACGCTGGCCGTGATGATGGTTGTGGAATAATAAAGACCTCTTTTAAACTTCTCTTGTTTTTCCTATTTCTGTACTCAAACATATATGTTACCCCATTAAGGGTAAAGAAAAATTTCATTGGAGGGTATAGTGGAATGTTGTTTTGCTGGACCATATAATGAAGTGCTGTACAAATAAACGTGGAAGAATTTGATAGCTTGGGTCTCCGTGTCATTTCTTTCTTCCCTCAGCTGAGCCGCATCGAGAAAGGGATTGCAGATCAAGAAAAATTTATTAAATACATTAAAAGACGAAATTATCTAACAATGGGATTAATTTAGAAGAGAGCAAAGCTATATTGAAAAAAGTATAATTCTGGCCATTTCCCTGTGAACCATGAACCTAGAAAGTAACCCCTGAATCCTATGGAGGGAGCCGCGTCCGTGAATAGGGACATGTCATCCGGTGATTCGCGGCAGCCATCATCGATTGATAAGTAGGAGAGGTTGTGTACGGAATGAGCTAGTGTGAGGAAGCGGGAAACCAAGGAGTGGCCTTGAGGAATGATAAGCATGGCAAAATTGAGGTGGCCTGATAGGGACTGGAGATTGCGTTATGAGACCCAAACTGAATGATGTGCAAATAGACCTGATCCCGTCATGTTTCTTTAGGCAGGGAAGCTTGCGTGTTTATAGAATACAGCGTGATGCCTAGAAATTCGAGAGACGTGGCCCGGTTTTTTTTTTTTTTTTCTCTCTCTCTTCTTCCTCGAGCTGGAGAAAGTATGGTGAGAAGAATAATGTCTCAGCTTCTTAAGAGTTTTGTTGTTGGCTGTAAAAGTGAACATAAGTGTCTCTATGTATTCCCGGCATCAGAGCCGCTGAAGACACAGTGGACAGTTTTGTTTTTGAAGGAAATGTGCCCCAAAACATACAAAAATGTGTGTATGTTTGTGCAAATTATTTTACACTGGACTGCTTTGTGAATATGTGTCAATATAAATCAGGATCTTCAAATTTGATTCTCAAGCATGGAGCAGTACCAACTGTTCGTGTCCCAGCTTTACGTCCTGAAAATGCAAGTATCGCACTTTATATTTTGTGAATATTTGCAAATCTCCTTTCCAAATGTGCTTGATAGCTGATTCCACAGCTAATGCGCTAAAGTTACCATTGTCTCTGACTGCATTCACGGAGACCAGAAATTCATAAAATATGGCTGAACTCTGGTATTTATGCTGTCAATCATATTGGTTCTGATTTGTTGTTGCTGATGTGTCTGAAGCGGGAAATGTAAAGGCGCAGCCCCCTTCTGGAAATGGGCGGGGAGCGGCAGCTTATTTTCATTTAAAGAGACATACACAAAATCAGTGTGTTTTTGATTCCACCCTAAAGAGACATTTATAACATGGTATAGTAAATGATCTGTGGGGTATTTTGAGTTGAAACTTCACAGATGCATTCTGTAGACACCTGGGACTTATTACATCTTGTAAAAATGGGCATAATAGGTCTCCTTTAACAGTAACAAGATTATATTAATGAGCTTGACTCAGCAGAGGTTTTATCCAGTGATTGACAGACCTACTTACCTGCTACTAAAATGTAACGTCCCTGACCATGTGCATTAAAAGGGAACGGCTCATGTTGAAATGCTTTAATACTTAAAAGTAATATAGTTGGGCTGACATGACTGTTAGACTCTGAGCTTTGAAATTTGGAACAGGGATAAAGCCCCAAGTGCTTGAAGATCCCCATAGATTGAAACGTGATCTCAACAACGATGAGTGAAGGATTTATGAAGACATGCCATACGAATTTCTGCACTTTAATGATACCGGAATGATAATAAAATGTAAATATGCCGTGAGATAGGAATTACTCGCTGTATGACCTGATCATTATGCGATATGCCTTATGCTGGCAATTAAATAATCTGATGATTACTGAAGGGGATGCTGATGATCCCTGAAGGGGATGCGGTGCGGAGTCGTGCTTGCAATGAGAACGTGGAAGAACGTATAGAGTAAGAAAACGCTGCGTTTTATGGATCGGCATTAATGTGCCCTTGGAGGCGCTCAGGGAACTTCACTCGAAATGTTATACCGAACGAAATAAGTTATTTATTTTACCAAGGACCCTTTCACAAGGGTTTGGTGAAGGCTATATTAACCAGTTGATATGCATTTGTTCGCACTCGGGAGTGACGTCACTGCTTACATTTAATATTTAACTTACTGTCTATATATGTATAATGTTAACAAATTATACATCTTTAAAAGGTCTAAGGGTTCAACATTGATATCCATCCGATCTCTCTTGCATGATAGCAATCCTCCAGAAATAGCAATTTGTTTATTTGTGCCAGGAGTACAATTAAAAACATGCGATATCATAACGGGACTTCATACCTTTATTATGAAATTGTGATCGCTAGGTGAATCCATTTCGCCACACTTGGGTCAATTGTCCATGACAAGGGTTTGTTGTATAACATTCAATAGCAATTTTTGTCCATAAAAATGATAAATCTGAGAAATATTAATATATTCTCCATTGTTTACATGAGATCTCACCTGAAATAATTAACCTTCATCATCGTTCTTCAACAAACTATGAGCAGCATTCATGTTGTAAAACTATATATTATCTTATATATTAGAGTCTTGTAAAAAAAAACGAGCCCATCTCCAAAGTCTATTTAAAAAAACGCTGCGTAGTTTCATTCATATAGCCAAGCAATGCAGTCAGAGTTTGTGTTGACATTGAAAGGCGGAGCCTTAATTTTGCTCTGTACGCTTCCAGCGATTTTACAGATAAAAAAGCACACAGGAGTCTCATTTTTATGTTGTCTTGGCACTTTTATTATTGTTTTTATTTTTTATTTTATTTTATTTTTTAATTATAAAAACATGTTCAGCACAATATTTTTCCATTACTATACATTTTATAGTTCTCTAACTATAAAAAATAACAACATATATTAATTCTGAAACTTGGGAAATAAAGCCCAAAGTGTCTTCTTTCAAAAGATACTACAACTGTGTCCATATTCCAAAGAGTCCAGTAAATACAACCATTTAAGTTCAGGTGTGTCATTTTCATGGTTTGTGCTCAAAAAGGGGGCGCACATCAACAGGTTAAACTGTGATGCCATGCTCCCTGGGAATGCCCACATCATGGGCTCGGTCTTTCCTAGTGAGTAGGGCATAGGGATGATATATTGCATTGGAAAGAACCCATTACGTGATTTGGGCGAAGGGAAACAGGGATATCTGCATGGAGTAATGGGACCCCGTACAATAAGCACTGACTGTACATGATGAAATGCCTGAATAATTATCTTAATTCACTGATGGGGAAGGCTCGGGCATGCAGCACGGTGAATGACATGTGAATTAACCTTGACCGAGTTGCCCTCATGAGATCGTGTGATTGCCTGCCATTACTATGAGAGTGCATGCGCTGTTGACATGAAATACTGGCTTTTGATATTGATGCAGATGCGTCATGATGAGCAGACAGCATTGCCACTTTATGATGAACAGGCAGCATGGCATTGGAAGGCCTAGACCCATGACTAAATCTGAATGCATTTGATGAATATGATAATAACTGCTTATTTCTGATGGAAACCAGCTGCTGCCTGAGTCGATGATTTTGTCGGACTTGGCGTGGAGTGCACGCCTTCCGCGCCGGGTCGTGCAATCCGATTGAGGATGCGGTTGCTCAATTGAGAGAGATCTCCTAAGTGAATGAGATATGGATGAAGATTCGGGTTTGCTGGTTGTTTACTCCCCATGGGTTTGTTGTGGGCAGAAGTTGAGATGAAGTGATGACGTCATTGGAAAGGGAAGGTGGGCTTCCAGAGATGTTCTGTGCACTGGTTCTCCTGTGGCTTGGAGAGGTTGAAACATGTCTATTTGCCGCGTTAGCACACTGAAACAGCAATGTGATAGATTGTGTGCAGATTTATAAAGCAATGGCTTACATGTGATTGGCTGGGAATCACCCAGCTAATGGTGCGATGATGTACAGCTGCTAGTCTTCCCGCTAGAACTACGCTGCGCTTACATTTCTCGTTGCCCCTTAATGTAAAGAGGTGCACTTTAAAATTATGAATCATATTTATCCAACTAAAGAATGTTTAGAATAAGATTTAATGTTGGGGACTCAAATCTGTGTCAAAAAGTCAGAGATAGAAACAGCTGAACGCTTGTTTTTTTCAATGTAATTTGGTGTATTCTTTCTGGAAGGATGCATTTAGCTGGATGCTACAACAACAAAAAAATACTTGTGAGACTGATAATTTCATGGGAAATTGTTAAATTTGGTTTATTAATTAAGGATAAAATGTATCATGTTATTAATAATTTATTGCTTTTGTAAATTTTACATACACAAATATACATTTTTCAAAATTCCTCCCCAATAACTTGCTTTTAAAAAGGAAATTTCATTGTATTTAGAGACATTGAAGCAAAATAGTTGTATTCTTTGTTGAAGGATTGGTTTTGTAATGTAAAAATCTCCTACTCCACTAATTTATTTTAATTTTTTGTTTATTTTACTTATTTTTGGTAATGTATTGTTTGGTTGTGGAGAATGTGATGTGTACAGTCTCTTTCTTAGTCTTTGTTGTAAACCATTCAAGTATGACTGCCTTTCTGTTGATGTTCATACAAGAATAATAATTTACATTAAAAAAAATAAAAAAATAATTAAAAAAAACAGACTTCTGGAAAAGGGTTTTTAGAGTTTTAGGGTTTTAAAGTTTATTTTAGTTTACAATCAAATGAGCAAAGCCCACCCCACGACTGCCAGAAATAAAAGTGTTTGAGCGAGCAAAAGCAGCAGATGAGATTAGATAGAGCGGGATACTTTGGGAATTGTCTTGCGCCTGCTGTCAGAAATGTCCTCTCTTGCGATATGTTCTATTGCGCGAGGAGTAGTTGTCATGCGCGCGGGATCTTACCTCTTCGTCGTGCGGCAATGAACTACTGTGCGCAAGTGTCAATAATGCGCGCGATGGTTTAAAACGATCGCGCGAATTCTTCGTTTTTCCTCGCGTGACTTAATCTATCGCAAATGCGAACGCACTCATAGGATCAGATAATGAATACGTTTGCAATGTATTTATTGTTTGCAAATTATAAGACAGCTCATGTGGATTTTTTAAAACTCTGTCAATGTTAGCTAGATTTAGCATTCGTTTTAAAATTCAGGATTAATTTAAAACAAAGAAATTATTTAGAAAATCTTAAATTGGTTTTAAATTATTACCTAATATTGTTTGCATTAAGAATATATGACACTGTCCTTGCCAAAACCTAAAAACACAATAGAAGTCACAAGTCAAAGGTCTTACCATATCTAGTTCTGATCTAGGTTTTATATATATATATATATATATATATATATATATATATATATATATATATATAGGTGCATTTCCAAAACATTTTTCAAAAAAAGTTGTTACAGTTTACAGCTCATGGAAATAAAAAATCCAGTATCTCAAAATATTAGAATAAAGAATTTAGAATACAGAAATGTCAACCTTCTGAAAAGTATGTTAAGTTATGCACTCAATACTTGGTCGGGGCTCCTTTTGCACAAATTACTGCATCAATGCGGCGTGGCATGTAGGCAATCAGCCTGTGGCACTGCTGCGGTGTTATGGAAGCCAAGGTATCTTATAGCGGCCTTCATATATTAGGTCGAAATTTCTGTATTAAAAATTCTGTATTCTAATATTTTGAGATACTGGATTTGTTTTTATTTCCATGAGCTGTAAGGTGTAATCATCAAGATTACAACAAAACAAAGGCTTGAAATATTTCACTTTATGTGTAATGAATCTAGAATATATGAAAGTTCCACCTTTTTAATTAAATTACGGAAAAACTTTTCCACAATATTCAAATTCTTTGAGATGCACCTGTATATTTATATATATAATTTTTTTATAGGCTACAATGTCAAGAGAATTTCTAAAAAGATTACCACATTCATTCAATTCCTTTACAATATACACACATTAGCTCTTGGTCTTGAGCTTGATTCACTGAAAACTGCTCAGTTAATGTTTTCACATTCAGAATTTTTAATGACATATAAATCACGTACTGTACATGACATATTTTAAATTCAAAATGCTTAATTTTGCCAAATGGTGAATAGATTGCACCCTTGTAAATTAATGTTGGTCAGTAAATTATTTCAATAATAAAACAATACTTACATCTTACATGACATAAACACCCTTAACCTGAACTGCTTGCTGATGCGCAGCGTTGGGATAATCCACGATGTTCCTGCTTAGCTTCTCAAACTTGAGTCCCGCCTTCATCGATTTTATTTGATCTCATATGACATTGATGAGTGTGTTAGACTACTGAGCACAGAAAAATTTAACTTTTTTTATACCATTATGTTATTCTTGCAACAACTTAATGACAATTAGACAGCGGTGCATACTGGACTGCAGCAGAACTACAACAAGGACCGCTCAGACAAACAAAGCAATGTTGAAAGCGTCAAAGAGCGAATTTTATTTCGCTCTTGTGAAGTAATCTAATAAATGGCATACTTGTTTTTGTGTCACGCATCTGGTTAAGTCAATGTTGCTATTTTTTGGCTGTTCAGAATCCTGCAATAAGGTTTTGAAAGCGCCACAAAGTTTACAGTTTTCGAAGGAGTGGCTTACATTTAGTTGTTTCTGCATTTAGCTGGTATAGGAGAAATTATTTGAACATAAAAAAATGACATACTGTATCACCTTTAGTACAAACTATTGAAAATTTTAATATAAATAGAGTAAAAAGAAGCTGCAACAGTACCTATCAATTTTAATATTGCAATTAGATCAAGCTGATACGCTCATTTCACTAAATTGGTCTTTGAGAACCAGAACAGCCCAAGGGTGCTATTCTGGACCATCGATGGGCTCCTAAACGCTTCTCCTAGAAGCCACCCTAACATAATCTCAGGCTTTAAATATAATAAATTGCCAGTGTTCATCAGAAAAAAAGATATTGACAATTAGGTTGGATATAAGCAGAGTGTTTCAAAATGATGCATAGGAGACTGTTATTGTATTTGGCATTGCAAAAAGCCATTCTAGTTGATTTTAATGGTGTTGATTCATATACACTAAGGATAGTAATTCTGTTTTTACTTGTATTCAGTTCCTAATGTCTAGAGAAAGATGTCTAGAAGTTGAAATCCTACCAAATAACATGTCCTACCTCAAAGCTATTTTGTGCAGATAATTGCCTTCATAATTTTAGAAATGCTTCAAAGATTTAAATGTCTGTCTGTTCCAAAGACCAGAACTAAAAGTCATGAGGACAAAGACTTGGCACTCACATCCAGAACAGGCAGAGGACCTAGATGCAATATTTTTTTTATCAAATTTATTAAATATATATTATTATATTTAATGTAATGTGTTGCAGGCTATTTTTGCAAAGTTACATTGGAAACATATGTAACATATACGTGTAGCAGGATAGGCTGTTACAGCTCCATTTTTAGATTAACAGTGTGATTGATTGCCAATCAGCTTCACAGCCAGTCTAATTAAGGTCTGTTGTCTGCCACCTTGGGATGCATCTCCTTAAACCCTGCCCTCTTTCTGGTATCCCATGGGTATAATAGTGTTATTTCGTGTTAGCTGTTTAGCAATGTCCTCATGGCTTGTGTTGGTCAGTGCAAGTTTACATGCAGATGATGTTTATGGTGTGGAGAACTGTAGCCCTTGCTGTTCATCTCCAGTGGGTTTGCCTGTCACATAACCACCATTGGCTGCTTTGTCGTGGACTATTGAGTCATCTTTTCCTGGTAGGCTGGTTGACATGCTGAAGTGCTCCCTCTGTGGCTAGAGTTGCTGGATTCACCTTCTTTGCCCCCCTTGGAGGATACTGCTGCTTTGTTCCTGTTATTTGGGTTCTATTGTTCTGTTAAGATCTGTTCTGTTAAGTTTTCTTGTTTGTTTATGGACCGTGGAAGGAGTCCTGACGTGTTACACTAGTGTGTTTCTGTCCTGTTCTCTTCAAAGGTTTATGCCAAAATCACTGTTCATCACTCTGGGTGTCGGCTGTTCATACAATCTGGTAGAATCCGGTTTTCTTAAAGGCATTGAAATAATTAGTTCACTTTTTATTTTAATTTTAGTGATTCTGAAACTAACTGTGCTAAGCTCCGATGTGTCTGGCCCTGTTTAGAGGGTTTCTTAGCCCATCATTGTGTCATTCTCATACCATTTTTATTTGAATGTTAATTTAGATCTTAGTTTTGTTCATTATTTGCAGGAGGTGAATGCTTGGGGCTGGTAAACTGGCATCCATTCTGTACCTGGTGGAGGTTTTTCTTCACTATGTGTTGTGCGGTGCTCAATACCATATCATTCTTGTGTGTGTGTGTGTGTGTGTGTGACGCACGTGTGATTTTTGGAGTTTTCCAGGACAGATAGCCTCTCCAGTTAGTTGCTCCCCGCTGGTTAGCCACAGCACTGTTTAGCATTGTATGGGTGTCAAAGTGTGTGTATTTAAGTGTGTTATTGGATGATAATAGAGACAACTATATTTAACCATTCGTAGGGAAATTCTCAAACTGTAAACACTGTCTCTGTGGCAATATAAACACTTATGTTTAAGCGGTCCATCCAGCCACACACAACAACATTGACTCAACCAGTTGTGTGAGTTGGGGGCCGGACTATCTATTGTTTGATCAATTCTATTTGGTGGCACAAAAATTATAACCTTCAGCAAAGTCAAGGTTGTGGCCTTCCAGTAAAATGTATTAGAGGAATAAAGAGAATTTTTTTTATCCAGTCTTTAGCTAACAAAAGCTATGCAAGTTCCACACATAAATGTGGTGAGATCTGCGGCATCTGTGTTTGCACAATGATGATTTTTGTAAATGACCAGAAGATATTTAGCCAATGGTAATCATCACTATCAGTGCACGTTCTTACAGCACCTCAGACTGAGAAATTACTTCAGGTAAAATAACTGAGGGATGCACCAAAATTTGCCTGGAACTGCTAGGTGCATACATGAAATGATTTGGGCTTAATAGGATTTAATGTAAACTCTGTCTAATAAAGATGTCTATCAGGAAAAGAGCATGTGTTGACAGTTGATGAGGCACAAATTGAGTGAGAACAGTGTCATAACCTCCCATACATGCAAGCAACAGACGAATCTGCAAATCTGTATGATAAGATAATGTGTGACCAATAGAAGATTGTAACATCGCACTCTGATCTCTTGGCACAATGCAAAGAAAATGTCAAAGCTGTGTGATTTATTGCTTCAGGAAAATGGGTAAACAATATATTTTAACACTGTTTCATATTATTTGTTATTTGTGATGTATTATTTAATTACACCAGAAGTCCTCCCGCATGACATTATATACTGGTCCTTTGCATTGTCTTAAATTTTTTTTGTGTGTTTACAGGCTAGTGTGCTTTAGGGACAACTGCAACCCCCAACTGTATTTTAAAAATATTTAAAAGTGTAGTTTGCCAAAACATTATAATTCTCTAATAATTTACTCACCTTCATATTGTCTCATTCATATACGTTACTCTCTACAATACAAGTGAACGTTGACCAAACTATCAAAAGCTCCAAAAAGGACATTAAGGCAGCATAAAGGTAATCCCTAAAACTCCAGTGGTTTAATCCATGTCTTCTCAACCAATTCATTCGGTTTTAGGTGAGAACAGACAAAAATCTAACAAAAAAAAAATGTTTATAGAAAGTAAAAAGTTTAAATTAAATTTTGTTTGTATAGCGCCTTTCACAACACACATCGTTTCAAAGCAGCTTTACAGTAGATCAGGCATTAACAGACGATAAATCTGTAATGTCTATAATGTCGATGAATCATCATTGTGTAATTAGATAAAATACAATTGTGAATCATGTTTAAAAATAAGTTATTAAATAATAATTGTATTAATAACCCCAGTGAGCAAGCTGATGGCGACTGTGGCAAGGAACACAAAACTCCATAAGATGTTGATTAATGGAGAAAAATAACCTTGGGAGAAACCAGACTCACTGTGGGGGCCAGTTCCCCTCTGGCTAACATCATGAATATAATGTAAATATTACTTATGTATAGTTATGTATAGTATAAGTCATGGTTTAAAATTATTAAAGTAAGTGTTAAGGGCCAGTGTTTAAAGATAGACTGTTTGAACTATAAGATTAATGACTAATGTCTTTGAAGTCCATCCTGGATTAACTGCAGAAGTTCACATTTTACATTTTTGCATTTGACAGATGCTTTTATCCAAATCGACTTACAGTGCACTTATTACAGGGACAATCCCCCCGGAGCAACCTGGAGTTAAGTGCCTTGCTCAAGGACACAATGGTGGTGGCCGTGGGGATCGAACCAGCGACCCTCTGATTAACAGTTATGCACTTTAGCCCACTACATCACCACCAATCTATAGATATAGATGCAATTGTCCTTGTTAATTGGCTGAAGAAGGCTTTTGTTGGCAATTGATAGTCTACCAATTGATATGTATTCCATTTCAAGATCATAGTCCATCAATATACCGAGGTGATATGTACGTAATATACTGTATATATAAGCAATATCACACGAGCAAGAGTGCGATTATGGCCTTACATCATTACTACTGTGATTCATATCTCAGTTATGTATGTAACCTCGGTTCATCGAAGCACGTCGTGGAACACACTACTTCAGCCAGCACTGAAGACGTCCCATGTGTAAGAGACCTCGTACACATTGGATTTATGCAGCCACCATAAATCCCGATGCTTTCTGAAACTGCTTCATTGGAAGTGTTCTCTACAGTTTGAACTCTCTGTGGTGGCGTAACAAAGCCTCTGATTGCGCCAGTAACAGCCAATCGTCGAGGTAGTTCAAGATGCATACGCTGCTCGGTCTCAGATGGGCGAGAACCGTATTGATGCACTTGGTGAATATACGAGGAGCCAGAGACAGACCGAAGGGCAGGACTTTGAATTGATTCGCTGTTCCGTCGATCGCGAATCTCAAAAACATCCTGTGATGTCGTAGAATTTGGATATGAAAGGACGCACCCTTCAGATCTATCGACGCATACCAATCGTTTGAGCGTACATGCTATAAAATCTGTTTTCAGTAATCATTTTGAATGGCTGCTTTAGGAGTGTGCGATTTAAATGTCTCAGGTCCTGAATTGGCCGAAGTCTGCCGTCTTTCTTTGGAACAAGAATATAACGTCTGTAAAATACTTTTTGTGTTTGACAATTTGGCACAATCTTTATTGTGTTTTTTCACGATAAGATTGTGTATTTCGGCTCGTAATACTGGTGGGTCTTCGGGTGAAACCATGGAAGACAGTAAGACATTGAAACGTGGTGGCCGGCGTGCAAATTGGATCATATATCCACGTTTGATTGTTTTTTGCACCCATTCTGAAAAACCCGTTAGGGCTTGCCACGCATAAAGGGACAAGGGGCGGTTTGGTTTGCTCACTGTGTGATATAACGCAATGCTCACTATAGGGAAGTAGTTGCGCATAATGTGTGTGCTTAGAAGATGAAACATTTTTTGAGATTGTGTGAGCATCTCGTACATTTGCAATGGATGCTGTAGTCTTTTTTGCACTTATTGCATTTTTTTTATTTATTTGAGTGCAAGACACAGAAACAAAATTTTGAACAATATTGTGAACGACATTATTCCTGTAAACTGTAGTGGGGAGATGAGGAACATTGTTTTGTGTCTCCAGTCGAGCCTCTTTTTTTGTCCTCTGGTCTGATAAAACAAAAATGGTACTTTTTGACCATAATGACCATCATTATGTTTGCAGGAAAAAGGGTGAGGTTTGCAAGCCGAAGAACACCTTCCCAACCATGAAACATGGGGTAGCAGCATCATGTTGTGGTGGTGCTTTGCTGCAGAAGGGACTGGTGCACTTTACAAAATAGATTGCATCATGAGGAATTAAAATTTTGTGGATATATTGAAGCAAGATCTCAAGACATCAGCCAGGATGTTAGATTTCAAATGGACAATGACCCCAAGTATATGCCCAAATTTATGACAAAATGGCTTAAGGACAATAAAGTCAAGATATTGGAGTGACCGCCACAAAGCCCTAACCTCAATGTGATTATATGCATTATGCTCAATGTGAATTTGTGGGTAGAACTGAAAAAGCATGTGTGAGCATAAATGCCTACAAACCTGACTCAGTTACACTAGTTCTGTCTGGTGGAATGGGCCAAAATTCCAGCAACTTGTTGTGAGAAGCTTGTGGATGGCTACCCAAAACAACTGACCCAAGTTAAACAATTTAAATGTAATGCTACCAAATACTAACAAAGTATATGTGAATTTCTGACAAACTGTGAATGTGATGAAAGAAATAAAAGCTGAAATAAATAATTCTCTCTACTATTATTCTAACATTTCACATTTTAAAATAAAATAGTGATCCTAACTGACCTAAGACTTTTTCTATGATTAAATGTCAGGTCTTTGAGTTGAATGTATTTGGCTAAGGTGTCTGCAAACTTCTGACTTCAACTGTATATATGTATGTATGTATGTACAAAAGCATTTGTCTTAAGATGGTCATTTATATCTTCAGCTTTAGTATGTCAATATGAAAATATAAATATTAGACTCCCAAACATTACTTTTGCAAATAGAAAAGATTAGAATAGAAGAACAGGGAGTTCTGCAATAGATGTCATGGTCCCCACAAACCCCCCCACTGAACATCGTGTCAGTCTGAGATTACATAAAGAGACAGAAGCAATTGAGACAGCCTAAATAGTTAGAAGAAGTGTTGTGAATTCTCCAAGAAGCTCGGAACATCCTATCTGCCAACAACCAAGAACAACAGTGTCCAGGTATACAAAAGAGAATTGGTGCTGTTTTAAAGGCAAAGGTGGGCACACAAACTATTGATTTATCTTTTTTATGTTTACTGGATTTTGTATGTCATTAAGTGATAAATTAAATCTATTTATGCCATTATTTTTGAAGACATCACTATACAACATTTTTCATGAGTGCCTAAAAGTTTTGCATGGTACTGTGTGTATGTGTGTGTGTGTGTGTCTATCTATCTATCTATATATATATATATATATATATATATATATATATATATATATATATATATATAGTGATTGGGCAGTCGACATGTCCCCGAAGGGCTGTTTGATGCTCATAACAGTGTCAGGTTATGTGTCGGCCTGGTGCGCTGGCTACGAGGCACACAGTAGTCTGCCGTCTCGGACCACCAGTTCATGTAACACAGTCCAGCTAGCTGTGGCGTTTTTGTAGGGTACCCCTAGTGTCACTTTATTGACACAACGTTGAGTGAGTGACAGATGGGGAATGTCCTGGTTACTTTCGTAACCTCCGTTCCCTGATGGAGGGAACAAGACATTGTGTCTCTCCTGCCACAATGCTGGACTACCCGCTGAAATGGCCGGGACCTTATTCTCGGCTCCTCAGCACAAAACCTGAATGAGTGGTATGCACGCCAGCTCCTTTATACCCATATGTTCGGGGGAGTGGCATGCAAATACCACTCCCCAATTCTCATTGGCCTTTTATCAAAGATCAGAGGTGTCTCGGGCTCCCAAGTGTGACCACTAGTGTCACATCATCAACACAACATCTCATTCCTTCCACCAGGGAACGGAGGTTACGGAAGTAACCAGGGATTTTTTTTAACACATTTCATGCTGTTGTAGTGCATACCGACAGATTCTCCCGTGCCTCCCGACACGTGCTACCCATGTTTTAACTTTACATATCACTGTTTTTACTGCTGGTAGCACATCCTGAGCAGGTAGCACAGATTGTCAGAACACTGGCCCTGTTCTCCCGATGGACAGTCTGCCCCAGACTGGCCCAATAGTGCATAAAGTTTCTTAGCCCTCTAACAGTAAGAGAGATAACAAGTAGAGACATATAAAAACAAAAGAAATAAAGTAAGAAAAATAGACCTAACTATAAGTATATAGATACAGGTAACTTACTCTAAGAATTCTTACTATTCAAAGAATAAATGCGTAAAGATGAAAACAGCAAACTCTTTTGAAAATGAAATATACTAATATAGTGTGATCCAAAATGTATAACTCCTACTATTTAGAACAAGAGGATGTAATAAGAACACTTGATAACAAAAATATTAAAGACAACAAGTAAGATGCAGCAACGTAAGTGTATAGGCTATTAAACTGAACCCAATAATTCTCATGAGTGAGACATTAAGTTCATTGTACAGTATAAATGGTAGCAAGTTAACTGCCTTCCTCAATAAGCGAGATAGGTCCGACTGCAGAACCGCAGAACCATACGTCATAGCAGTGTGAGGACGACAGCGCCAGCCTAACAGTCTGATGCCGGAAGTGGGCGCGGCCAGGCATTGCGCTACTTCCGTGTTTTGTGACGTTTTTAAGGTTAAAACAACGTTATTATAAAGACTTTTTTTTAAAACGATTTAATTGAAAAGATATATTTAAGATATATATATATATATATATATATATACACACATCAAATAGTATAAAAGATACAAATTATGTTTTGTCCTATTAACAAAAGGCAATATACTAGCCTACTATTAACAAATGTTAATAGTTTTTTTAAAGATAAAATGATACTTTATCCATTTGTTTTGTTGAGTCAAATGATTAACAATATAAATTGAACAAAGCTTAAAACAAAAAAATAATACAATGAAACCAAAGCTTGAGCGTTTGAACATTTGATTTAATTGAAAATAATTTGGAATACTCAACCAACTATTTTTTTTCATAGACCATACACAACAATTATATGATGCACTGAAAAAAAAAAAGATTCATTTAAATAAAATAAGTTTTTTCCTCTGAAATATCAAAAGAATCACACACTAGCTGACTGTACCTGCTCCAAATAAATAATAGTAATTAAATAAAAAAAAAAAAATAATAAATAGATTATATAAAACAAAATCAAACCAAAGAAAATAAATCTTATAAAAGTTATGCAGGCACACATTTAACAATAATTTTCAAGAGAAAAATAAATAAAATAAATCAAAACTCCATACAAATGGAGTTAATCCTGAGGTGCCTTTCATCATGACACTTGCAAAGAAAAACTTCCATGTCTTCTCTAAACTGGAACCGAAACACGAAAGGCTCTTTGGCCCATTCCAGATCATCACTTCTTTCTGCCTGATCAAGTTTAAGAAGGGCCTTTTCCTGGTCTTCCTTCTTTAAGGTCAGATACCTCGGCTCTTCCACAAACCCTCTGAATGAGTGGCAGTTTTTCTGCAGCCATCCAACTGCGGTCCTCAGGTCTTTGACCATCTGTGGTTCCTTCATGAGAGAGGAGTACAAAAAAGGAATGAAATATTTAATTCATTTAAAATAAATTATTCTCACAAGAGAAGAGATGGTTTGCACCACATTTAGATGCTAGCTAATTTCCATCTGTTGTCCCTGGGGAGATTGGAAGTGTCCTCAACAATACATTGTTTTAATCAGGATGTGTGTAAATTAATGTTTTGAAATTATGCTCTTTCATGTGCCCGTTTGAGACGATAAAAACATACCTTGTCGCCGATTTCAGTCTCTTGTGCTTTAGGTGGCACCTGCACATCAACGGCAGCATGTTTCCTGTGACAAATTAATCTTTAAGTTAATTTATAGACAGAGAAAAACTTGAGAGAGCGAGAGAGTTACCTCACCATTAGCATGAAGATCCCACAGTCTACAGAGCCAGTCAACTGTTGTGGAACATTCTAAAACAAAGTTATTCCTGGAAAGGATGTGACAAACATATAAAAACACACAATCTATATAAGTAGCCTATGTTTTTTGAAAGCCTAATAAAACGTACCTTGTTTTTGATCAGCTTCCATGGTCCTGGAGCGATTCTGTTTGTCAATTTACTGCAACAAAATCAAACAGAAATATTTTAATATATTATAACCACATAAATTGGACAAAGGAGCCAAGTTTATTCATTCTAAAGCAAAAAAATTACCACTGACTGAATTGCAAAAACAACATTTCAAATTTAGAATATAAAAGCAGCATGCGGATCATCATGCAAATGAACATCATGCCCAGAACAAACATCAGTGAACATCAATGAAGAGCAAACTTTGGAACAGCGAACTTCGAACAGCAAACCTTGAACTGCGAACTCTGAACATAATATTTATATTTGTAAGTGCAACCTGAATACAGTCACATATTTTACATCACCAATTCCGTAGGGGTGAGTTGAATCAAAAAAATACATAGCCTTGTTTTTAGGCTTCAGAACCTGTGAAATACAGTTGTTAGTATACTGAATCCTAATATCACTTTAATCTTAAAGAGATAGTTCACCCAAAAATGAAGGGAACAACATACACATAGCATCCAGTGTCCTGGCATCCAAGCAGGGAGCAGAATGTAATCCTTGGATCCTATGTTATCCTGGGGGGAACATAAGATTCATTCATTTGTTGTAACTGCATTTATAACTGTTCCAGTTTTAGATAAAATACAACATGATGGACTTACTGGAAACGATAAAAATGGGTCCAAATCAAGTGGTGGTAGCCAGGTAACTACAACATAGGAATTTGCTGCCAACACATCTGTTCCCTAAGCATAGCATTCAATTGCACATCCATTACAAAACACAATTATGTCTCCAGGTGATCATGAGTTATAGTTGTAGGCAAAAATACCTTTTCCTTAGCCACCATGACGATCACATCAAGACAGCTGTTTGCAATCTGTTTTTAAATGTATTATATATTAGTTATCTAATAACATAATATTAGTTGATTACTAATAAGAATATATTAGTTGTATGGTCAATTTTTCTATTTTTGAAATCATTATGTGTCCACTCGCTGTCGCCTCAAGCTCTGCATTAAGGCCCAAGGTCAAGAAATCTTTTCGCTGCAGTTTAATGCTTCCAACTTGAGCAATTGTCTCATCTCTGTCATTATTACTCAAAATCTGGTCAAGCTTTACCACAGATTAAGATAAAGAGACCAAAATTACATTCAGTATACACAAAATGTGTAATTAAAAGTGTGATAAAAACAAACAATATTACCATTGATGACTGCCAATCACTTGGCTGGAAATCCCAACAACTTCTACTGGCAGACAAGTGTTTAATGTCACAAACCATTCCTGTTGCAGTGAAGACATTTTGGAAATAAATTATACACACAATAAAAATAATCTGTTACCACCATTTAACCCCTGAATGAAAACACTCACCACCAATTGTAACCATTGTAGCAGCCAGGGTACTGTCCTCCATCACAACACACAACATCAGTCCCACCTGGTTCCTCAGGGGAGAAACAAGGATTACCTGTTTAAGAGAGTTAAAGGGGTATTGAATTGAACTGTACTGAACTCAATTCATCAGTGCTAAGTGGACCATTACAATATTATAACACAGGATATTTTAATGTCTTTCCACAAAAATTAGTAGGTTAATATGAAAAAAAAAAACGAAGGTAATTTACCAAACACAGCTTGTCCGTACAAATTTTTCACCATCATGCCCCCAAATGTCTTCTTTAATCTTTCCAGCAATTTGTTGTTTTTCTTTTCATTATAGTGATGAATTATGTTCCTCATTTGAAAGAGATGGGTTGATGGCAAAGACATGTTCAAAAAGTAGTTGTTTTTTTTCATCTTTGCGAAGAGTTGCTCTGCAACCTGGTTGTTCACTTTGCCAGCCAATTGAGGTACTAGAGTGAGCTTCCTCAACATATCTTTGCTGTCTTTTGTATTGGCTTCATGAAACCGATCATACAGCACATAGTGATCCGATGAACCCGTCACTGGGTGACCTTTAAGGTCTGGCTCTGTCTTCTTAGTGTTCAGCCAAGGTAGCAACACTTTAAGCTGTCCACATTTGGCCAATTCGATGTTGGATTGAGTGGGTTCTGCCAAGCGACCTTCAAATGGAGAGATAGGTACCTTTTCTGATGCCCTTAAATTCAAGTGAGTAGCAAGACCCCGTGCAAAGTCATAAATTATGACATTTGGCATATGCTTCCAGGATAATAGTAAGTCAGCGAAGTTTGACTAACAAACCCTACCTTTTGTTTGTATAGTTCTTCTCTGAGTCTGTCCTCTGTAACCGTAATTTCAGAAATTTCAGATACAGACTTCGAAACATGAATCTTTTCAAACTCTGTGTTTAGTACAGAGTCTGAACACCATGTGGCCTTCCCTATCCAAGGGGCCCAAAAATGGTATGTTGGTGATACCGCACATGGATTGTGTCTACCACCTAAAAACCACAAAAAAAACCCATTGTATTATGTTGCATTTTTACATTCTTTCCAATAGTGTACAAAGCACTGTTTTCATACTTGCAACAAATCCACGACCAATCATATCACAGGACATGGCCTCCCAAAACTTTTCCAGGTTGACTTCCCCATCAAAATTCTCTGCAGGACCCTGGATGTCACTCACTAAAGAGTAAAAAAAATTGCATTATGATAAGGTCACACTTAGAAAAACATTTAAGAAATAAAAAATCCAATTACAATGAACATATAAAACCTTGTAAAGTAAGCCGCTTTGGATAAAAGTGTCTGCCAAATACATCAATGTTAATGTAAACACAATTAGCAAGTGGAGTATCACAATAGTCATACCTGATAAATGGAAAACACCTTTTTTGTGTAAATCCATGATCACCACAGGGGGATGATCACCACAAGTAATGCAGGAATACTTGTACTCATGATCAGTAAGGGCCTCAAAGTGCAAGTATGCATGAAGCACTGTGTCTGCTGGTGGAAACATCACACCTGTCATATCTTGCAAAAACTCGACTGCTCTGCTCACAGCAGTATGGGCCTGAAAAAAAAAAAAAAAAAACATCTATGTACAAACTTGGAGACATTGAAAGGTGCTGTACTTACTGAACATGCATACATTGAAGGTTACCTGTAGAAGGTTTCTTAAGGTTAGGCATAAGTGTATGTCAAGGATGATGTGGTCGTTAAAGTTGTGGAGTTGGTCTTTCCACTCTTGGTAGCGATAAAACATTCCACACAGTGGGCACTGCTTACAGTAGGTTGATACTTCTATCATTCAAACAAAGTATTACATCAGAGGACAGTGTAATTTCATTGCACATATGCATATTTATAACACCATCCTACCTTCAACAATGCACCAGTTGGAGAGTATTTTAGCTCTCTTTGTAATTAAAATAGGGTCACTAAGGGGGACGACACCTGGGCATCTATGACACACAGTTCTGGACAAAGATATTTTGGGTAGTCTTTGCCTAGTGATGGTGCACGTATATTGTCTGGTAGGACAGCAGGTATCATCTTGTTCTGTAGAATGTACTGTACCATTTGTTTCAGTCCCAGATCATGTGGAGGATACAATGGATGGTCTTCTGTGACGTTGCTCTCCTCTGAATGTGTATGAGCCTTTTGGGGTGGGGATTCTTCTCTGCTGAAGACAGTACGGAAAAGCTCACGGTCTGTTTGAAATAGATGCCATTTTGCAATGTACTTATGCGGACACGAACGGCGCACTTTGGAACGGGGGCAGTGCCATGTGTTTAATTTGGTGTTGTAAACAACAATGACACGCCCCAACCGGCTATAATAGGACACATTTGGCTCAAAAATGGAGATTAACTTTTTTGTTTGAGGGCTGCCAATTGAGGTTTCTACAGACAGTGGTACACTGCTAGAAACGGCAAGCTGCTGACAAGCAAGGCATATGTTTTTCTTCTCTTCACCAAACCACTTTGCTCTCACCATTTCCGTTAAAACATCTTCCTTTAGAGAGACTGCTTCAGCTGAGGATGTGCAAAAACTTACAGATCTGACATGAATACACTGATAGGATAACAGACCACTCCTCTGTGCTACTTCCATGTTTACTTGGCATTCGTTTGATTCGCAGCATACTTTTTGTTGTTCTCCCCATGTTTTGTATTGGACATGAAGAGGATTACTCTGACCACTTGCCACTTTAAGCACTGTGAATATGCCATTTGATTTGTCCACACACTGGCTTGCAAGGTGGAATCTTGCATTAATGTCCTGAATTGGTTGATTTGTGTGTTTACGGTCAATATGTTTTTTTTATATTTTTTTTATTCATGAGGGTACTGCACATTGGGCATTTCTGTTTAATAACAGGCCGTGCACGAACCCTGCCTGTCACGTTAAATGATGTGCTGGTGGCTGATGGTGTCCCAGTAGTCGGTGGCACGTTAAATGCTGTGCTGGTGGCTGATGGTGTCCCAGTAGTCGGTGGCACGTTAAATGCTGTACTGGTGGCTGATGGTGTCCCAGTAGTCGGTGGCACGTTAAATGCTGTGCTGGTGGCTGATGGTGTCCCAGTAGTTGGTGGCACGTTAAATGCTGTGCTGGTGGCTGATGGGGTCCCAGTAGTCGGTGGCATGGTCACGATCCCTGGGAAAGTAAATGTTGCACTAGTGGTAGTGGACAGTGGCTTCCCTTTACATACTTCTAAATGATTATGAAAAACATTTGTCCTCAGAATTGTGGCTGTACAGTAGAGACAGTGGAAATGAAGAGATTGTCTCCAGCCCAATCCACATCTGTGAAATGTGAAATCTGAAACATGACGGGAAAAAAACGAAACACTCAGTTCCTGTGCTTCAGAGTGTAACTCCAACCCTAATCAAACTTATCGCTGTTGTGTTTAAATGTTTAATGGGATGCATTCATAGATATGAAATATTATTATAACAAAATACAAATACACAAGTATATAATTGTTTGTGTTTTGTTAGCTTAAGTTTCACTGTGCATTGTTTGTGCAACCTTTAGACGTTAATGAAGATACATTTATAATTTATGGCTAAATCAAAACCATCTAATTCCAAAGGGAGTACTATTAAATATGTGTACCTTGAAAAGCAATTCAAGTCGCTTTGGATAAAAGCGTATGCCAAATGCATAAATCTAAAATGTAAAATAATATCTATTGCCACTGTATATTAAAAAATAACTCAAGATGTTCATACCTCCATGAACAACAGCCTTTTTAAAGTGGATTTTAATGTGATTATTCAATTTGTCCCGTCTTGTCGGTTTAAAAATACTGCTATCACAAAAAGGGCAGTGAAAATTTCTGCAGCAGGTTGTGCATTGCTCCAAAGGTGGTAGCGCTGAACCTCTCTGAATCGTTATGTGCATCTATAGGTGAAATAAAATACAATTAATGCAATTCTCATGGTCAGAAAATTTAACAAATGCTGTAAATTACAACGCCAACAACAAATTAAATCACAAACCAAAAAAAGGGCTACAATCCAACTGTAAAATAACAATATGTGATCAAGTGCCTTCGTCACAATTCTCACTTAGTCACATTTAATTATTATATAGCACTTTTACAATACAGGAAAATAATGCAACAAAGTTTGTCTCTGCAGATCTAAGTCAGTGGTGATTAATTTCTGTTGTACAAAAGTTATTAATTCAGTTAATTAATCTATATAGCCATTCTGAAGAAAACAGTGATGTCATCGTCCAGCTCAGTTCAGTTCTCATATAATGGTGTCAATGACAGATCAATAGTATTGTTGAATATTAACTTACAAAATACTTAGAGCCGTTTTGTATAAGCGTATAACGTTAAGTATGTTGCATGCATCAAAGATATAACTTATTTTTACCTTCTTCTCTTCTTCTTTTCCGTGTTCTACCGTGTGCTCTGCCATAATTAAACATGAGCTCCGTACACTTCCGGCATCAGATTACTACCCCGCCCACTTCCGGCATCAGACTTTTAGGCTGGCGCTGTCGTCCTCACACTGCTATGACGTATGGTTCTGCGGTTCTGCAGTTGGTTACTATTGCAATAAGCAAGTGCCCCATAATGGTCATAAAAATAAAATAAATAATTAATCAAAGACTCAGGAGCCTATACACTGAAGATTGCATAGTCAAAATAGGTCGGAGGGAATATCTCTGTTCCATCGACAAAAGCTCTCCCTCCAACAAAATAAGCCTGTTTGATTTCTTGCCTTGCTTTTTCTACAACAGGCCACTGTTTGCTTATCCTTTCTTTATCACCCAGAAACAAATCCTCTGATATTTTCAAATTGTCATCTCTGAGAAAAATGCTTTGCAACCCACCAGACTGCATCCCCTTGAAAACAAGAGGTGAATTGGAAGATGATCCCTATAGGTTTGTCGCTGTTCTATTGTTTACGACCAAGCCAATGCACTGTCTGGAAGTTTGTCTCTGGCCTCTGTTGCTAGCACACCTGGATAACCTTTTCCCGGACATCTTCCCTTTCCTTTTCAGGTATCCCATAGTTTCTAAAATTCCAATGACAGTATCCAGAATCAGAAGCTTTATTGCCAAGTATGCTTACACATACAAGGAATTTGTCTTGGTGACAGGAGCTTCCAGTGCACAACAATACAAAACAATACAAAAACAGCAGCAAGACATAAGATAATAAAAAGAATTATAAAAATAAAGAATTATACATATACGTACATACACTCAGACACACACCTACATACACACCCACATATACACACATAGTGCAAATTTAATACAAATCCGTTATATAAAGAACAAAAATACAGTATATTATGTACAGTGCAATGTATGTAATGATATAAGTGGATATGTTGGATAATATAAATAGACTTAACTGTGTATTGCACATAATTATTGCTCAATGGGGCAATTTTAACTGTTCATGAAATGGATCACCTGAGGGAAAAAACTGTTCCTGTGCCTGACGGTTCTGGTGCTCCGAGCTCTGAAGCGTCAGCCAAAAAGCAACAGTTCAAAATGGTAATGAGCTGGGTGAGTGGGATCCAGAGTCATTTTTACAGCCTTTTTCCTCACTCTGGAAGTGCCTAGTTCTTGAAGGGGGGTAAAGGGGAAACCAATAATCCTCTCAGCAGTCCGAACTGTTCTCAGTAGTCTTCTGATGTCAGATTTCGTGCCAAATCAGACAGTTATTGAAGTGCAGAGGACAGACTCAGTGACTTCTGAGTAGAACTGTTTCAGCAGCACCTGTGGCAGGTTGAACTTCCTCAGCTGGCGAAGGAAGTACAACTTCTGCTGGGCCTTTTTCACAATACAGTCAATGTGTGTCTCCCACTTCAGGTCCTGTGAGATGGAACCTGAATCAGGAACCTGAATGACTCCACTGCTTCCACAGTGCTGTTTAGAATGGTGAGGGGGGACAATGTTGGGGTGTTCCACCTAAAGTCCATAATCATCTCCACTGTTTTGAGCATGTTCAGCTCCAGGTTGTTATGACTGCACCAGTGAGCCAGTTGTTCAACCTCCTTTCTGTATGCAGACACATAATCTTGGATGTGTGTCATCTGCAAACTTCAGGAGCTTGACAGAGGGATCCTTGGTGGTGCAGTCATTGGTGTATAAGCAGAAGAGTAGTGGGGAGAGCACACATCCTTGGGGGGCACCAGTGCTGATGGTACAGGTGCTGGAAGAGAATTTTACCTGTCTCACAAGCTACTGCCTGTCTGTCAGAAAGCTGGTAATCCACTGACAGATAGACATGGGAACAATGAGTTGGTTTAAATTAGTCCGGAGAATAGCTGGGACGATGGTGTTGAAAGCCGAGCTGAAGTCCACAAAAAGGATCCTTGCGTATGTCCCGGTATGTCCAGATGTTGCAAGACATGATGCAATCCCATGTTGACTGCATCATCCACAGACCTGTTTGCTCGATAAACAAATTGAAGGGGACCAAGAAAGGGTCTAGTGATGTCCTTCAAGTGGGCCAACACCAGTCTCTCAAATTACTTAATGACCACAGATGTCAGTGCAACAGGTCTAGTCATGAAGTCCTGTGATTTCTGGTTTCTTTGGGACAGGGATGATAACTGAGCATTTGAATCAGCCAGTCGTTGGACCACCACAGGGTTGGGGGTAGGAGTCCTGTAATTGGTAAGTTGTTGTAGGCCACTCCACACTGATGCAGGGTCATTAGATGAAAACTTGTTTTTCAGCTTCTCAGATTAACTTCTTTTAGCCACTTTGATTTCCTTATCCAGTGTGTTCCTGGCCTGATTGTACAAGACTTTATCACCACCCCTGTAAGCATCCTCTTGAATGATCTTGAAAAATGTCCTAGTAGGGATGCACATGTCCTCACAGAAACTGATGTATGATGTAACAGTATCTGTGAGCTCATCCAGGTCTGTAGCTGCAGCTCAAAAACAGGAACGTGGTAGGAACCTTGGTCACGTAGCCCGGCCGTGGTCTTAGGATCACATGTGTGTGTCTGCCGTACCAAACTCCAGGCAAGTGTCGCTGACAGAGAACGCTTGCAGGTCTCTGACCCTCTTGATGGTAGGTGAGCAGGGCCGTCTTTAGGGAGTGTTCCTGAGTCCAACTGATTCTAGCGGCTCAAGGGGGGGTCTCTGAAGGCCTGAGAGGACCACTGAGAGATCCCAGGAGGGGAACAGGCTTGGCCGGGAGGAAGTTAACCTCCGGGTGCCTCTTAAGAACCTGATAATCAAGTCGTGCTTACCCAAAAACTTGCCGTCTACTGAGTCGTGGTGGGCTGCAATAGCAACTACATATACCTTCAAGGTGGACAGGGACAGCTTCCCTTCCAACCTCTCCTGCAGAAATGAGAGCACTGACCTGACTGCGCACCTTTGTGGGTCTTCGGCCCGAGAAGAAGACCAATTCGTGAACAAGTGCCACTTTAGGGTGAAAAGTTGCCTGGTAGAAGGGGCTCTGGCTTGGTTGATCGTGTCTACGACGGCAGGTGGTAGATCAGCTAGATCTTCTGCATCCTGTCCAGGCGCCAGACATGGAGGTTCCAGAGGTCTGGGTGCGGATGCCAGAGTGTGCCCCATCCCTGAGAAAGAAGGTCTTTCCACAGGGGAATTTGCCAGGGAGGGGCTGTCGCAAGGAGTACAAGGTCCGAGAACCAAGCCCGGGTGGGCCAATAGGGAGCCACTAGAGTGACTTGTTCCTCATCCTCCCTGACCTTGCACAGCACCTGTGCAAGAAGGCTCACTGGGGGAAATGTGTACTTGCGCAGCCCTGTGGGCCAGCTGTGTGCCAGTGCGTCTGCCCCGAGGGGAGCCTCTGTTCGGGCATACCAGAGCGGGCAGTGGGAGGTCTCTTGGCAGGCGAACAGGCAAGCATGGTCATGATAGCGCATCCGCCACCACATTGAGGGGATGTGAGTGGCGTGCAGCGACTTGAGTCACTGTTAGCTCCAAAGGAGGAGACAACGGGCAAGTTGTGACATGTAGCAAGAGTGTACACCGCCTTGGTGAGTTATGTACGTGACCGCGGTGGTGCTGTCTGATCTGATCAAGATGTGTTTGCCCTGAACCAGTGGGAGAAACCTCTGCAGGGCAAAGAATACAGTCAACAACTCTAGGCAGTTGATGTGCCAGCACAGCGGGGCCCCTTTCCAACGGCCCGCGGCTGCGTGCCCATTGCACACGGCGCCCCAACCCAATTTGGTGCCCCAAGCCCAATTTTGTGCCCCGGGACACCTGCTGCAAGGGGACTCCTGCCCGCAGAAAGCAGAGGTCTGTCCAGGGTTTGAATGTTTGGCGGCAGGCGGGGGTGACCATCACACGTTGCATGCCGAGGTGCCATGCTCGTCTCGGGACTCGAGTCTGGAGCCAGTGCTGAAGTGGTCTCTTATGCATCAATCCCAGCGGCACGACTGCCGCAGAGGACGCCATATGCCCCAGGACCCTCTGGAAATTTTTTAAGGGGGCCGCCATGCCCGGCCTGAACACGGTGAGGCATTTCAGCACTGACTGCTCACGCTTGTTGGTGAGGCACGCTGACATTGAGACTGAGTCTAACTCCATGCCAACAAAAGAGATGCTCTGAACCAGGGTGAGCTTGCGCTTTTCCCAGTTGACCTGAAGCCCTAAGCAGCTGAGGTGCCTGATCACCTGGTCCCTGTGGGCGCATAGTAACTCTCGGGAGTGGGCCAGGATGAGCCAGTCATCGAGGTAGTTGAGTATGCAGATGCTGGCTTCTCGGAGTGGGGCAAGGGCTGCCTCTGCGACCTTCGTAAAGACTCAAGGGGACAGGGATATGCCGAAGGGGAAGACTTTGTACTGATACGCATTGCCGTCCAACGCAAATCATAGAAAGGGTCGATGTTGAGGCAATATTGAGAAGTGGAAGTACGCGTCCTTCAGGTCTACCGCTGCGAACCAATCTAGATCCCGGACGAAAGTTAAGTTGTTTAGTTGTGTTTTTGCGTGAGCATTTTGAACGGGAGTTTGTGCAAAGCTCGGTTGAAAACGCACAAGTCCAAGATCGGTCATAAGCCGCCGACTTTCTTGGGTACGATGAAGTAAGGGCAGTAGAAACCCTTCTTCATCTCGGTTGGAGGGACAGGCTCTATTGCGTCTTTGAGTAAGAGGGTCGCGATTTCCACGCACAGGGATTTGGCATGTTCGCCATGTACTGCGGTAAAGCGGACGCCCCCGAAGGGGGGTGTCCTGGCAAATTGAATTGCGTAACCAAGTCGGATGGTCCTGGCCAGCCAGCGTGACGGGTTGGGAAGTGAAAGCCACACATCCAAGCTTCTTGCTAGGGGCACTAATGGGACATTTATTTTTGACGTACCCGGCGGGGCTTCGAAGTGGGGCGGAACAGGTAGTACGGCATCGGGAGGTAAAGGTGCGTCCCGAGGCTCTGGTGCTGAGAAAAGACTCTAAGCACTTAGCTTGCTCTGCTCACCCGGCAGGGGGCGGGTTAGTGACTGAGGAGGAGGTCCGGTGGGAGGTGCCGGGACTGTTGAGGT
This sequence comes from Moxostoma hubbsi, assembly GCA_032164185.1. Taxonomy (NCBI): domain Eukaryota; kingdom Metazoa; phylum Chordata; class Actinopteri; order Cypriniformes; family Catostomidae; genus Moxostoma; species Moxostoma hubbsi. The sequence continues at coordinate 12,314,616 of JAVLUX010000014.1, read as the reverse complement.
GTGGCGGCAGAGTGCTGTGAGGATGGCATTTGTGGGCTAGGTGACCCAGAGACAAAGGAAATAGCTCTTTTATTGTGAATGTGGGTACAGCAAATGAAATAAATTCAAACAAGGATTCTCCTCCCGGCCCTCCACCGGGGGATGGAGTGGTCTGCTTAACAGCTCTGGAGTGAACGTCTTGGTCTCTGGGTCGATCATCTCAGGAGTGCCTGGGAGCCTTCCGGGTCCTCGAGGGGGTCTGTGAGACGGAGGGCATGCGTTTCCTGCGGGGCGCTCAACGCAGGATCTGAGAGCTGGGCCCGGGTTGAGGCGGAGCTGCACATTTCTTTGCCGCAGGAGGCCATCCTCGGCAAGCAGGTTTGCGGTGGGGCATGATGTGTGAAATGGCCTCTGTCTTTTTCACTGCGGAGAACTGCTGGGCGAAATCCTCGTTGGTGTCGCTGAAGAGGCCGAACTGGGAGACAGGGGCGTCGAGGAAGCGTGTCTTGTCCATCTCGCACATCTCGACTAAGTTCAGACACAGATGACGTTCCCGAAACACAAGTGTGGCCATCGCCTTCCCAAGTGACCTGGCCTGGTGGACTTGCAGGAGGGCCATGGCATGCAGGGCGGAAGCGGCCTTTCCGGTGGCGCTGTAGGCTTTGGCGGCCAATGATGAAATCGTCCTACAGGCCTGGGAGGGGAGCACAGGGTGACCCCACCAGGTGGCGGCGTTCTCTGGACAAAGTGGATCGCAACCGCCCTGTCCACCTGGGCAATCGCCATGTACCCGTGGGCCGCTCCGCCGTCGAGGGTAGTGAGAGCGGATGAGCGAGGGACTTTGTGACGAGTGGAGAGGGGTGCTCTCCATGCAGTTGTCAGCTCATCATGCACCTCTGGGAAGAAAGGGACTGGGGGGGGGGGGCATGGCTGTGAGTGGCACGCAGACCCAAGGAACCAATCATCCACCCGCGACAGCTGTGGGGAGGACGGAGGGTTCCAGTCCAGCCCCATGTTGGCAGTGGCCCGGGCAAGCATGTCGGACATCTGGGTGTCAGCCTCAGCCTGGGCGTGCTGGCCTGAAGGCGGCAGTCCAGACGAGTCATCTGTGTCAGATGCCGGAACGGGGGGCTCCAGAGGATAGGCAGGCTGGTTGTGAGGTGAGCTGCTGTTGCCACGAACCCGGACGGAAGTCAACGAGCATGCCGGGGGGGGGGGGGGGGGGTGGGTGGTTCACGTGGGTCTACCCATCGAAACCGAGCCCGCTGCCATCGCCAGCCATGTCGTCAAATCCCGTGGGAAGGAGCGACGGGGGGTGCGGCTGGAGTGGCGTTCCTTCGGTTGAAGGAAAGCCACGACTGCAACGTTGCCATGGTCATGTTCTCGCAGTGAGAACATGAACCATCCACAAACGCTGCCTCTGTGTGATCGCACCCCAGACACACGAGACAGCGCCTGTGGCCGTCTGAAGCGGAGAGCACTCTACCGCATCCAGGAACTACACAGGGGTGGAAAGGCATCTTTATAAAGACGCGTCCTAAAAAGGACGTTCAACACCGCTGTGTATTGCTCTTTTAGAGGAAAATACTCTTTTAGAGAAAATCAGGCTGCATTTCATTCCCCCCACAGTGAAGCCCTGACCACTGATAAATACGGTCCCATCACACAAATGTATATTTTACATATTGCAATGTACATGGCCTACACGATATAGCAAAATTCTCTCTCTCTCTCTCTCTCTCTCTCTCTCTCTCTCTCTCTCTCTCTCTCTCTCTCTCTCTCTCTCTCTCTCTCTCACGTATAATTAGTCAGAACATGCATTCTTAATTTCTCTCTCTCTCGTATAATTAGTCAGAACATGCATTCTTAATTTCTCTGTGTCCCTATGTGCAAGATAAACATACACCAGTTTTTTCTGTCTGTCTCTGCTCATCTTAGCATGGCCCATAAGGTGGGTTTAATAAGTATAGCATGTTCTCCAGTGAGTCACCAAACGCTTTGATGCACGTCTTACCCATTTCATTGTTAAGGCCTTTTCACATACACCTGGCAGATCTATTTATTAGTAATTTCAAATATTTGTTGTGCAAAAAAAAAAAGGCTTTAACATGAGTTTATTGGTCTGAACAGTTCACAGTCTGAACTTGACATAATTACTGGGTTTAATTTCGTATAGGGAAAACTTTGAAAACAGACGTCCTCATGAATTAATAAACTGATTATCAAAAAGTAACTCACACAGATTAAACAAAGCCAGTAGAGTTATGTCCTTTTAATTATTAGTATGATATTTCTCTGCTGTTTTCCCCTCTTAGCTGTGTGTGTTTGTACTGAATGTATGTCTTTGACATATGGAGGTTTGCCCTTGAGTTTTGTTTACAACAGTGAACTAGACTGACCCTATAACTGCACCACAAACCAAATGAACTGAACGGAAATGTATTTCTAGTACCTTAATTATACCTTAGTATAGTTATGTTAATAGCTTACTTATAGGTCTTTTCACCATATGTAATTCTAAATGCATAATGTAAAACCTAATGAATACAATTTTGAAATGTTTATGTTTATTTTTTAATATTATTATTTTATTATTTAACCTGTTATCACCATGACTTGATAATTCCTCTTCTCTATATTATTTTATTTTATTTTTTCAGAACCATCTGAAGATATGGTGTGGACCTTGAAACAGAATTTGTTGTAGCAGCAGATTAACAGATTGAATTTATCAGATTTTAATAGATTTATTAGTTAATTTATTTGTAATACCACTCTTTTCATTTAATTGCACTCTCTGATGTATTGAAGTAAATATTGGGTAAATAATGCTGGCATAATTAGGTTCGGGACACTGGCCTGCCCTGGACTGACATGAAATTAATGTCCCCCATTTGTGGGCCAAATTATTCTTCCCACCAAATTCCTGTTACTCAAATCCTGAAGTTTAATTTTAATCAAACAATCTATCAATCTATCTATCTATCTATCTATCTATCTATCTATCTATCTATCTATCTATCTATCTATCTATCTATCTATCTATCTATCTATCTCCCTCTGCCTGTCTGTCTGTGAACAGTGTTCCGTCATTGAAACAGAGTTTCACAGAGTCATAAATAAGACACCTTACCATTTATTATATAGATATACTTTTTATTAGAAATTTTACACATTCATTTTGTGCTCTGAAAACTGTACAATAACAAAGAAACCCCAGTAAACTTAAAAAAGGGAGTGTGGATAGGCAGGGAGGGCAGGGTAAAGGATGGGCAATGGTGGAGAATTCAGGCAAGTATGTATCATCTGGAGTGACAGTCAGTGATACCGAAAATACACACAATTACATGAAGTTACAGAACACTGATATAGTCCAGTAACCCGATGAGATTTGGGGATCTCAGAATCGCAGTAATATCTAGAATAATGATAACGATATTCCCCAAGTACTGTAAGAAATATATTTATATGCTAAAATTAATTTTTGTAGAACTCTTTTGGAAATAATTACAATGCTGTACAACAGGACTCTTGAGGAGTGAGTCTTGTGCTTTCTCTATGTGCAACCATAACCTTACAAGAGAATATCACCCCTCTACAGACTATTTATAATAATAATAATAATAATAATAATAATATATATATATATATATATATATATATATTATACATACATATCTTCATATTTCCATTTTCTTTTCAAACATGATTCTGAACGATTCTCACCAGTGATTCTGATGAAAACACCAAGGCTTAAACATCAAGCAAATGAAATCGTGTTGGTTTAGCACGAAGAATGCACAAACCCACCAACTCTGGCCCTGCTAACTTCCTGTTCCACAGTCACTGACTAATGCACTGGTAAGATTACTTGACAAGTCTGCTGATGTCACTGAGACAGTGACCAATGGAATTTGCAACTTTCACTGCCGTCTTTGAAGAGTCCATGGGTCGGTGAGGTACACAGAACAGCACAGTAGCTAATTTGTAGGCGTGAGTGACACTGCTGTGGGCAATACTGGCTCAGAGAGATCTTCTTGCCATAACGGAAGGGCGTTTGAGACAGATTAACAGTCATATGCAGATGGATTTGGGCACTGCATTGTGGGCGAAGGACAACTCACTGATCACATCACCCCACACATCCCAAGTGTATGCATGAGCTGTGTCATACTAACAGCAACCACAAAGAGAATATTAATAATATCTATAATTAGATTTTTTTCATTTGAATTATATGTCTCTCCTGATACCTGCCAGGCAGTTTGAAAGCTTTCTGTAGATTTAGTTCCAAATCTCTCATCCATTATGTACTCTTTTTAACCTTTGATGACAGAATCACTAATATATGTGTGTGTATGTGTGTATCCAGAGGTTGTAATTAATTGAAGGCCACTCACTAAGGCTCATCTGCTCATTGCCTGAATTTCAGTTCTTCCCTTTAGTCACTCACTCCCAACATTCCAATGGCAACATCCCAAAATGCCAAAGAGGGTCACCACTTGATTTTCCCAGTACAGCAATTTTTGGTCGTGCCAGGTTTTTACCATGGTAACAGGCTCAGACCTGATTTTTCAAAAGTGTTATGATTCGCTTTGACATTAAGGAAAAGGCCATTCCAGGAAAAAAGAAAAAACAAATTGCTCATCCACAATTCCATGTTCCTTTCTCTCAGTGACTTTCTTTCTCTTTGTTTCTCCCAATCTTTCAGTGTCTTTAGGAAAGACATTTTTATTTGTTGTCCTGTTTTATTTCACACACTTTTTCTAACACAATTCCTTCTCTTTATCCATTTTCCCTGCAAGTAGAGTTTGTTCTGTTTCTCAGAGTAGCGCTGGCAGTCTCTCAGACCTCCGTCTGCAGATCCATGATTTCCTGGCCCACCAGAGGGATGGTAGCACTGGCCTTCTCCCATTCCACTGCCTGCATCTCAAGGGGGGAGGCCTGTAGAGGTTCCAGCTCTTTACGCACCCATGATGGTGGGGAGTGGGTCTTCCGGATGCCCTCCCACACTCGCTTACTGGGGGTCTGCTGCTTGTCCTGAATTAATAAGAGAAGGATGTTAGGGTAAATATATATATAAACTGTGAATACATTTCTGGGTCATGTTTCACCCCTAAATAAAAAGTACAGGAAAGAAATTATATTTTACATAAAATTAAGCCTTTTCTTTGGTTCATTAAGTTTATTTGTATTTTTTTTGCCATTATGATACTATTCCGCCCCACCCCGCCCCACCCCACTCCCTGATTCCAATTGTCAGTAGCCTATTGTAATAATAATAAAAACAATAAAAATAAATATAAGGCAATAAAATAAAAAAGTTAATTATTGTAAAGTAAATAAGTAAAATACAATCATCATGGTAGTTTTGAAAAAAACTAAAAAAAAAAAACTTAATGATTCTAAAAACAAGTTTCATTTTATTATAGAAAAAATATTTCTTTATTTTGATTATACATTTTTGAAATATTCTGATATGATTCTTTTTAAAATATGACCTAGACATTTCTTTTTGAGTTAATAGCTAAAAGAGGAATAGAAAAATTAACATGTGAGGAGTAAAAAAAAAGAAGAATCGTACACTAAGGTTGGTTTTATCACTGCCTCCTGAGGACACACTCCATCTCTTCCCAGCCTTCCCATCTACTGGAGGAGAGTCTCTGTCCTTCTCTGCATGGTGTAGCTTCCTGTTTAAGTCTTGGAACATGTCCTGATGGCGCTTTCGTGTATGCATGATCTTCTGTAAAATACAACAAGACTAAAAACTCTACAGAAATTAACAAAATCACCACACAACTGGATTTACACTTCTATAATGAGGTTACACTCACCTCGAAGTCCAGCTCTGCATAGCGTGATTTTCGTCTCTATAAAAAAGAAATATAAAGAATGAGGATGTTATTGCAAAAGTGTACAATTTTTAACAATAAAGGAAAACTTTAAAAAAGCTTGCACGTGAGCATTAAGGATTTGTGCAGATGACAGACAGACAGACAGATAGATAGATAGATAGATAGATAGATAGATAGATAGATAGATAGATAGATTAAATTTGTCCAGAGTTAGGGATAAAAAAAATCTTAAATGTGTAGAATGTTTGAATGTAGAATGCTTGACAATCCAAAGAGGACTTTGGAAAGAACACCATATGATATCTAACAGAGTTAATCATAAAACTTTGGTACTTAAGGCAGACATTAAGAAGGTTGTATTGCTTCTATATTGCATGTTTCGACTAAGCCCCTGGCATGAGTAAGCGGTAAACAGCTTGTGACCGCATGGCCTTTCTTTAGCCTGTCTGTGAGCGTCTGAGGGCAATCTGACATTCTGCCTGAGCTGTGCACGGCTGCAGCTGTGGACCTGCAATGCATTCTGGGAGCATTGCCTGAGGTGAGGAAGAAGCCATGCTTGTCATCTGCTCCCTTTTAAAACATGAGCAAAATCCGACCTTTGAAGAGACGCTTCCTTTCCTCTCAGCGCAGAACTTATGTAGTTTTCAGGCATTTCCTTTTTGAAATGACATATTTTTTATGCCACTGTGTTTTGATGTGGCTTCAGTTTTTGTTGAAGCGAAGTGCATTGCTTAATGCCAGTCGTAACGAATCTACACAGACACTCCACTCCACTAACATGCTTTTTCCACTCTGCACAGAAATTAGGGCATTCACTCCCTTGTGGCAAATATGACAAGCATTTATGCGAATTCACAGACTTGTTGGCAGATGGGTTTACACCAGTGGTTCTCAACAGCAGAGACATTGTGTTATCAAAAAACAAACAAACAAACAAACAAAAAACTAACATAAAACTCAATGTTTGTGTTAATTTGCTCGATGCAACTTCAATGCATTGCATAATATTACAATTTTGTTAATAAATTCAGCAGCCTTACACATCATGAATGTGAGACCAAACCTTGCATTTCTTGCATTCAAGCAGATGGTGGGCTATATCTAGGGCCTATTAAATAAAAATGCGAAGACAGAAACTAATCATAAAAGTGATATTTATATTATATTTAAAAAAATAAGTGAAAAGACCAATAATATTGCAGATTTTGTCCCACTGAAATGCTCATTCTACAGCAAGGCATTGATTTCGAGTTGGATGCAGATGTACATTTTCTAATAAAATCAATAAGGGTATCTATAACATCTATAAAAAGTAAAAAGCTAACACCTAATTTATGTGGCTAAATTACTCTGATGGTGTGACTAATTTGGAATTCCTTTATTATTTTTTTTTAATGTATTTATTTATTTTACAGTTTTAAGTGTGGTATTTGTAACACGACCATAGTAAGCACATAGAAGCATGGATCTTCTTCACTACCATGGTTAGATGCAACATGATTTCTAAAAAAACATACTATGACATTTTTGTAATTATAAACAGTAGGCATACCCTAAACACATTTAAAAACAATAAATACAAAAGTACAAACATTTATAAGTTGTAACAAAAATAAATTATGTTCCTTCACTTCCCAATTATGTTCCTTCACTTCTCACTATTACAAATTTCATGGAGCTGAAGCAGTGATCTGATAATATTTAATATGAATAATTTTCTGTCTTAAGTACAGTTAGTTTTACTATAGTAAAATCAAGGTTGGTGATGTAGAATTCTATGCCAAATTCAAATGGTTTTCACAACTCATGCCGTGCCATCTCGCGCCGTGCTTCTCATTGATTCTCGCAGCTGCGCATTTAAGAGCTCGAGAATGGTCTGCGAGTAAAAAAGCAGCTGCTTTGCATTCGCTCTCCTCTGTCCATTGACCCGTATCCATCTACAGAGCCATACAGGTACATTAGCATAAGTTGTGACTGCACCTGTCTATTTGATGCAGCTAAACCAGACACTTCAGATGCATCACTTGGCTTAAACATTTTAATGCAAAGAGGAACTAGATGATAGATTTGATTAATATGACTGATAAACGCCCCTCATATGTAACCTAACACCCCCTCTCTACTAATTTGCTCTCAGGGCCCCCTGGCATCCTTTGAATGTTGAGATCCCCTGGTCTATAGCATGTCCCCTTGGACCATAAACCAAAGTGTACCATCAGTGATCAGGAATAGTAATTGCTGAGAAAAGAGAGTGCACAAGTCAACAAATTAAGACAGAATAGCATGACAAGAAATTGTGATTTAAAAGAGAAGAAAGAAACCTCAATTTTGAGCAAATTCCACGGCGTTGTTAGATGCGCTTCACAAGCACTTACCCTCTCAGCACTGTTTGCCATCAAATGTTAATGGATAGTCATTTAGAAAGTAGCTCTGTCACTGGGGCTCTGATTAATTTAAGCTGTGAATCCTACCATACAAACAGTGATGCATAGTCTACATTATTTAGAAAACATGAAGTCAAACAAGCTTCTCTAAATTGTGGGAACAGGTGCAGACTATTATGGTGATGCTGAGTACCTTATGGTTTGTGATCACGTGCTGATCAACATGTCTTACCTCCAGAGAGCTCATAGACAGTGTGGAAACGGTTTCACACTTAGACATCATGCCCGAGTTGACAGAGTCCCCTGGCTCACATGTGTTGTTGGTCATCTGGGACTCACTGGAGATGTTCTGTACTGTCTGCACAGGAGAGTCCCTCTCCGTGCAGGAAACGCTAACTCGGTCGGTGGGGAGGCTCTTTAATCCAAAGCCTGTCACAGGATCTGCACCAGCACTGTTGGCCAGATGGATGAGCCTGGTCTGGGGTAACTGTTCAATGCTAATGTTGTACTTGGTGGCTTGGTCCTCCTTGCTGCCCTTTGTAGGCCTTAGGGTGTTGTTGTTGTTGGGTAAGAGGACATAACCCTGGCCTGATACTCCTCCTTCGGGTCCACCACTGTCTCCTGGAGCTCTGTCCAGCTGCTTGAAGAGCTCTCCATCACATATGTAGATAGACTTGGCTCCAGGCAGCTCGGTGCTGACCCCGGCGATGGCTCCCTTTTCACGCCGCATGGTGAGCGTGTGGCTGGCATAGTCGGCAACGTTTTGCAGGTGGACCTTTGCCAAGCTGGCAGGAAGAGTATTAAAGTTGGAGCCTTTCTGTGCTGTGATTTGCTGTGAAGCTACTTTCTCCTCGCCTTGTAGGGAGGAACGTTTCAGGGTGCCTGAAAATCATAGGGAAAAAGATTTACTAATTGAAAGGAGAATGCAGGAAAAATTATAGAGGCAGTACTAAATTTCATTGCAATTTCACCTTCTCTCATACAATCACTGAGCACTTTATTAGGAGCACTATGGTCCTAATAAAGTGCCAGATATGGTCTTCTACTGTTGTAGCCACAGGCCTCAAGGTTCGATGTATTGTGCATTCTGAGATGCTATTCTGCACACTACAATTGCACAGAGTGTTTATCTAAGTTACTGTAGTCTTTCTGTCAGCTGAAGATGACCTCTCTCATCAACAAGGCATTTCCGTCTGCAGAACTGCCACTCACTGGATGTTTTTTTTTTGTTTTTTTGGCTCTATTCTAAATATTCACATTTAGTACATATTATTGAATTGTGACTAAGGCTCTCATTCTGCCTAACATATCCTTTTGTGTTAAAAAAAGTTATTTTTGGATAGCTATCCCTTTAAGGTCCTTTCACATGACTGAGGGTTTCAATGCACCTTTCAACACAAGGGCCATGCACCGCTTTTACTTTCATGTAAAAACTATTGCAGATAGCATCAAAGGGGCAATTTTGCAAGGTTGTTAGTTAGCAAGAAAACAGAAAGTGTACTAACAGTGAAAATAGTGAAAGCAAACCAAAGATGTAACATGTATTTGAGCTTGGAACTGATAAAATTCCTGGCTTTAACTTTGATATAACGTAAAAATAAAAAATTACTTATTGAATGTGGGTATATACGTATGTACCTAGATACACCAAGGATCCATCTCAATTCCATTTTGTTTTGATTTTCACACTGGCACCACCCACATAAAAATACATCATGTGAATAGACCCTTTTCACAGACTGTGATGATGCGTTTCCGCCTTATCTAGCAAACTATTATATTTTTAATGAATTTTTTACATTTTAATGATTTTGAGTACATTTATAACATATTTTTTTATTTTATATTACCCAGGCATTAATAATAATCATAAATATTCACAACATCTGCAATGGAGATTCAAATACAGCTGCTGAGGGAGTGAGAGTAAATTTGGCATTTGCAGTAATCCACCGCTCTTTATATATTTATTTTTCTCTTTTGGAAAGCAAACATAATGGTGGTTTTAATGGTTTCTTTTGCTGTTGGAGCAAATGGGAAATATTTATTTATTTATTTTTTGCTGTGGTCTTCCATTCACCGCTATAGAAATTTACCTCGCTGTAGTTTGCTTCCACATTCCAAACCCGGAAACATGAAAAAGGTTACTTGTCTGGTAATCATTTGATGCTCTTTGAGAGACCAGTGACTTACTGGGGAAAAGTGTAATTTTTTTTTTTAAATTGAGCATCGTGTCATGCTTGTCCCATATGCAACACTTTAGATTGATACTTCTCTTCTTAGATGTCAATACATTGGGGAGCATAAATGCGAGTCTTGTAATAAGGCCTTTAGAGTAACTAAATAAACAGAGTCTAATGGAAAGCTTAATTCTTATTCTTTCTCACTTCAAAGTGTGCAAAAATATCACTTTGTCATCACATCCAAGTCTCTATTTCTAGATGCTGGCTTGATATGTCTTCTGGACACATAATCAGAATCCCATTCCCGATAGATATCAAAGAAGAAAGCTGCTATCTGATAAAGACATTTCGAGAGAGACTTAATTAGGACAGGCCAGCATATCTGAGGCATAGCAAGGGAACAGACGCGTCTACTTATCTGCATTTTGCTGCTCGTCGGCTAGCAGATCAAGTTCCAAATCTCCTTGAAAAAAATGTATTATGGGCCCTGTAATGTGGCACTTCTCTTGTTAAAACAGCAGGCTGCAGATCGCAGGGGGATGTTACTAAGTGAGTGGAGCTCTTTTGGAGGAACTGAGCCCTCTCAGTCAGTCACTGACTCTAAATTATGTTGTTATGAGACTTACCTGATCGGCAAGCCATGTCCACATCCTTCTCAAAGTCAGTCTGGAGAAAACGGGGACAAAAAACAGAGTTTTTTCAAGAGAGAAAGTAGACAATTATAGTTTGTGTACTATAGGAACATTAATTTAACCCTCATGTTCTGTTGAGATAGACTTTACTGTGTTTACGATTAGTGATCCAGAGATCCCAATGATGTACAAGTAAAAATAATCAATGTTGGGTAAATTATTTAAAAATAGAAATCCAGTTTAAATTACTAATAATATCTCTAAAATAGTAATCAGACTATTTTAATAATTACTTTATTAAAAAAGTAATCACATTACTTACACTACTTAACATTAAATGCACAATTTACTTTTAAGTTACTTTCTAAAACACTTTTCCACTTAACACATTCCAAATAGTTTCTACAGTATATTTCTCCCTGTTCATTGTTACACACACGTCATACACTCAGCACCTCACATTTCTTCTTAACAGTGACACATTATGGGGCCATGGATTACACCCAACACTGAAAATAATCATTGTACTTTTGAAATTAACCTAATGGAAGCTTCAAACCTCAACTGAATCATAGAATAGGCACAGACTTTTCAGAAATGTGTCAGTTATCCAATACAGCCTTTTCACACTTCTGCATTTGCTAAACAGAATTCATCCTAGTTTTGGTTAAGCAAGCATGGCTGAGGCCAAGGTGTATGTGTTTTAACAGTCCTTAAAAGATTTGCAGGCATTTACATTTGGAGAAGTTGACAGCGTCGTCCAAATAAATTAATCAACGGTTAAATCAAAACTTGACAAAGGTTACAAGTTCTTTTCAAAGGATTATTTGCATGAATAAGCTGATAAAAACAACTCCTAAATCCTTTGTGAACAAATATGAATAAAAGCTAGAGCTCCATGCTTCTGGTCGATGAGGAAAAGTGAGGAGCTGCATCAGATTTAGGTTGATAGATTAATAGTGCATAATGATTATTCATCTATGATTAATTAGGTCCAATGTCAACAACTTGAGAGGTTGTGCACTAAATTAGATTAATTAATTTATTAAAGGAATGGTCTACAAATCTGTCTGTGTTAACTGAAAAAAATTAGGGTACAGTTAATGATGAGCAGTAGTACGTGAAACTAATGGCTGGTTTGGGGCAACGTTCGTAGTCATGGGCTGCATTCCAGTTAAAATTTTTATGCTCTTCTTTTGCTAACTTCAATCCATCTCATGGGCTTGGATTTACATCATTGCATACATTGTGCTAGTGCCCACTACTGGTGAAATCCATGCCATGGGTTTGAATGTAGGCCTTATCCCTTGATCACTTCACCCCTTATGCAACCTACCGTTGCTCCAGCAATAAGGCTGATGTCATTTTGTTGAATTATTTGGTGTGTCTTTTTTTTTTTTTTACACCTGAGGAGACAACATCTTCAGAGATTGATGCAATTCCTGATTTGCATTTGAACCTCACTTACAGCTGTAAACAGCTTTCCCTTCCATCACACACTAGATTTGTGTGGGGTGGGTGTAGATGAAGCACGATCTGCTGTGATGTTGTAATCTAGATAGATTTTGGGACATGGAGCTGCCTGAATAAGTGTAGGCTTGCTCCCTCTGTCAAAATCGAGGGGTTGAGAGTCTGACAGCAGAAACTTCACATCGCCCACTTAATGAAGTTAAATGGACTTCCAAAATGGAGGCGGAATTCTCCCAAGGGGAAGTTAGCCAGTGTATGTTTAAAGTGAAGTGGAATGCAGCCATGGCCAGATAAATCCTTACAGTATATTGAAAATGCTGGCCACAGACGGAAGTGCTTTGTCGTTTAATAATGCATTTAAAGCCTTCTTCACATTTAATTGCCTGAACCCACCTCCAAAAAAGTTCAGCATCTTATGGAAATTTATGGAAAGAAAATTGGCAAGAACGAAATACTACACTACAGTATGCACCAATCAAAAATTCTTAGCATGTGAAAATGCATTGCGTTTCTTCATAATTCCTAGGTCTCTGAGACCTTATGTCATGTTATTAAGTTGAAAGTTTGTTTATAATCAGATCTCTAATTACAAAAAAATCAACAAGTATCAACCTGATACTTTAATGTTCAGTATGTTTTCTGAACTATTTAAAGGGTCTTGAGGTCCTTCAGACCCCAAACATATCATGAGTGTTAAGTTTATTGTTATCAAGTAGCAAGTCACCATCAGCTGAGCATGGCCATTCTGGAAAGATCCACCAGAGTCACCATTTCCATCTTCTTGGTGATCAACGACTCGACACTTTACAGCTTCTTGGACCTAAACAGATGCCAAAATCATGTCTAAACATCTTTATCTAAAATGGAAAATCTACCTTTCAAATTTCAAGACAGATTCAAAACTGTAACAAAAGGTTTTAGACACGTTCGCCCACCTCTCTGCGTAGGATGCAATGCACCATTACAATGACAAAGCCCTCTAGGGAGTCAAAAACAGCAAAGAGTATCTGAAACAGGGCCGAGCGGCGGTCAGTAATAGCCAGAACGGCAGACATCCATGTGAGGGCCAGCAGTGGCAAGACAACACAGGAGCTCCACAGTGATGCCCTACAGGATAGGAGCAGAAAAACAGTTAGTGGGTGCTTAGTGCTTACAGCATATCTCCAGTGACATACAAAATGACAAAGAGGGCAAAACTAAAGTATAAAAGTATAAACAAAGTGACGTTGGTTAATATTTAGAAATGTCAATGTTAGAGAATCAATTCATATTTATAAGATATGAAGTATTTTAAAGGTAAGAATCTGGTATTTCACCCAAAGCATTAATATCTGAATCCACACAAATACATAGATCAATACATTTGTTCAACACAGTTCTCTACATGAACTAGAGATGCCCTTTTTGTTTATTATACAATATCAATATACTTAAAACATGTAGGTTCATCACAGTTCAAAACATATGAAAACTGTTGCAAAAGGTAAATAAAAGCCTAAAGAAGCCAAGAAAAAGGAGCAATGGAAGATGGATGAAGAGAAGGACACATGGCAGGGTGAGAAATGAAGGTATGAAGACACACTAGTGGTCTTTAGAGAAGATCTCTCCATTGTTTGTCAATTTGGAAGGAAGGGCCATCATGCTCAGCATTTTATTATTTTATTTTAATTATTTATTTTTTTCTTGATCTAAATTGGTGTTCTGCATTAATGTATTTTTTACACACACAAACACATATTCTCCCATACAGACACATAATTGCGAGAATGCTACATAAGGGCATTTTCATTTGTCTTAAGACTTACTGTATGGAGGGTAATGAATCACAGTGAATAACATACGTGTATACTGTAGATAGATACTAGGGATGCAGAATTTTCTTGTTGTGACTAAATGATGACCTACATTGTAAATCTACACTGTTTTTCTAGCATTTATGCAAATATACTATTTATACTAAGTGAAATCACATGCTCCAAGTAAAATCAGGCATCAAATCATAACGTACTGTATAGTAGGGGCATGGATAATTGTTAGGTACTTTTGAATCCTAACATAGAAAGAGAGTCTAAAGTAAAGATTAAATAGGCACAAATAAGCCATGCTTTTAAATCATTCAGACAGACACTGATAACTAAAGAAAAAAAAACCAGATATTACTGTTATGGTTGCAGATATATTGTGCATCCCTAATAGATAACCTTTTTGTCTGAATATGGACAGCACTCTGCAAGCAATTCAAAACACAAATGTATGTAACTCCAGACATCTAATATGTAACAAATATGTAAACCTACTCAACCTTAAACCCTATTGTTTATTGATGTATGTTTGCAAATTTCTGCAATTCCCCAGCAAAATAAAAAATATATGAATACTGTATATCGCAAGTTGTGTCAAGCACGATTTTAACCTCCGCTCCCTCTTTTTTAGTCATCTGCCACCACACACAAATACATACGGATAATCCTTCACTCAAACAAGCACACTTTACATTATTAAATGACTGGTCTGCATTATCTCAGATAACAAGATGAGAACACCAGCTAACAAACTAGCAACAAGGTATTAATGGAGACCAGACCAGCATTGCTCATTTCATTCTCACAATCAGCCATTTTTAGATTACTGCTATTATGAAACTTTCACTAAAATATGCCATGGTAACCATGCTGCCTTACAAAGGCAAAACACAATAATAATTGTGACAATGAAACTGATTTTTTATTGTCAAGCCATATGTGAATTTTCAATTTTTCACACTCCGTTTTCTCTGAATCTGAGCATGGTTGAGCCAAACTCGTCTACCTCAGAACAGATTGTAAGCTAAGAGATTTTCGATCATAACTCAATATTGTTTCTTAATTTTGCCTTTGAATGGCAGCATAGTTTCCACCAAATACCATAAGGTGCATCCCCAAACCGCACACTTCTGCACTATTCTTTGCCATTTTGTAGTGTAAGTAGTGTGAGTAGTATGTTTAAACTGAAAATGTAAAATAAAGAAGTGTACTTTAAGTACCCGGATTATGCATTTTTTCAATGTCAAATCGGAGTGTGGAATGTTAGACACTTTAAACACTTCATGCACTCAACGCTTGCTGTACATAGCAGAAGGAGCGGAGTTAACTTGCTGCGCTGCTGGTCTGACAAAACAGTTGTAAATAATGAAGAATGTATCAGCTAGTGAAACTTCAGTGGATACAGGACCTTACAAATGTGAGTTGAATGTGACAAATACTTGTGTTGTGTTATGAATTGTGGTCTGACACATTCTGGAACTCAACTACGCACTAAATCGATCTTGCGTAGCTAAAAGTATCTGCGTTCATGGACTTGGGTAGAGTACGCTTCAGCATTAACTGTATTAACTAATGTATTTTGGCAGTTACCATGATACATTTTATTCAATGGACTTTCTGGTCAACTGCACAATGCAAATACATACAGCATGCACACTCACACAAACATACTGATCGTAGCAATCCTAGGATTTGCTCTTATTGCAATCTGTGTGCACATTTAGTACACTGACAACATGAAAGCTGTCTTTGCTAATCATTTCTGACATAACAGCTTGGGAGCAATAGTAGGGTGAGGGAAATGAATGGGGGAGGAAACCAGAAAAGAAAAAGAAGGAGTGAAGTAGAAAAATGCAAAAAGAAAGGTAAACAAAACCGAAGGCAGAGCATCAAAAAGTTGGTAAATAATTAGCGGGACTAACATGGCGTTACTGGTAGCTGTGGTGGAAACGTCAGCCGATGAGATAACTCCGCACTTGGCACATTTGAGCGTCATATTGTACAGTGGAACTGTCATCTGACTGCAAAGTCAAATCAACATACTGAAATACACATGTACGCTGACATATAACCACACACACAAACATACTCTCACAATCATATAAAGACAAAAGTCAGGTTTCCATCCAAGTTGTAAATATAATTTATGTGAAAAAACGGAATATCACAAAAACAATTTGCAAATGAATATTTTCCAATCCATGGGTTTAATAGAACACAACCGTCACTTCCGGGGGGATCTGGTGAATAGAAATGGACATTTTAGCCACTGGGGAAGCCATTGTGGCTCTTTTATGAAATTTAATAAATTACTTGTGGTTAGGAGAGTGCAAACAAATTGCTCTGACAAACTTCATGTTTGATAGCGATCTGAGGCATATCAGACGTATACTGGGTGGTAACATTAGCCAATTATTTTGATGGCAGGCTTTGTCTCTGGCATTTTAGAATGACCAGAGCAATATTTGAGATGCTATTTAATGGCATTTGTCTGCTGTTTAGTCCAGTTATAAGCAAAATATGCAGTCACGTGACTTCTTTGATGCACACTTAGGAGTGAATGTGGTACAGAGGTTCATCCATTTTATTCGCATTTAGCAAATTTAATTCACATCTTGCCTTTCCATCCAACATTATTTATGCAATATTCCAAAATTTGCATTAAAATATGTGAATGGAATCACAACTACATACAGCTATACACACGTAGATACACAGATCTAGTGGCCACAGAATCCCATTTCCAGCTCTCACTCAGGGTGGATCTTTGCCAGGGCTTTGGGAAGAGTGTGAGAATGATGGAAAATGTGCTCTGTCACATTAGTTTTATTTCTCAAATGGTCTCGAATGTGGGACAAAAAGGTTGTGAGAAAAATTCTATATGCAGTGCATGTATGTCTGGATTACTATCATTTATTTACACTGACAACCTATGTGAAATACTACATGATTCGATTTTGATTCTGTCATATCAATGACATCAAAGTCTTTTTTTACATTAGCATGCCATATGGAATCTTTTTTTATTTAGGTTTGTCCATCCCACTCTGCATCTGTCTTTGGGCCCTGGAGAGAGTTATGGAAAATCCATAAAGCTGGCTGAGAAACATACACACAAACATTCATTCGTGTTGACAGCCAGAGATCATGCATACACAAACTCTTGCTAAATCAGTCATTATATCAGACATATCAAAGTCATTCACAGCCATAACTGCCAAAATTATGTGTGCATGTGTCGAAACTTTGAACTTATCTGTGTAGCTAAAAGATTTGTATCACTGTTTTTACATTTCATTGCAATATACAATAGTGCTTTTAATTTCCGTTCTATTCCTATTTTGCTTTGCGGCAGAGACAAAGTTTCAGCCATGCATTACTGTAATGTCACCTCTGAGACAAAAACGATCTAAAATATGCTTATACCAAGGAACTCAAGAACATTTTAATATTTGCAGACAGCTGATGGAAAAAAAATATGCTGAATAACTTTCCCCCTTTTGGTATAAATATCACAATCCCCTTAGAATGCAATTAAAGCTGCATTAATTATTTAACGTCCCAAAATATTTAAAGCAACTGTTCACGTACACAAAATGGCCACCTGCAAAAAACAATTAAAGCCATCAGCTTGGCATGGCTGCTGTAACGGGCAGGAAGTCGATTCTGCTACTGGCAAACATGTAGATTAAAACCCACATAATATCAGAAATTCAATTCCAAGCAAAAGGCCAATACGACCAATAAAACCTGACTGGAGGCAGTGATATTAGAAAGCAATCAGTGTTTTTGAATTACAAGACCATCTCGCTAGTCTTTAAGAAGGAGGTGAGAGGGACTTCAAAAACCGAGCTGATTGGATCCAACTAAATATTAAAACAACTTTACTTTTGACAAAGTTCATCTTTCAGTTTTTCTTGCCGAAGGTGATAAACAATGCAAAAGTTCTTGCTTTGGGAGGCAAAGAGCAATTTGTCAAAATGTATATATCAAACTGTCGAAAACGCCATAATTCGGTTTACTGAGACTAAAAAAGTGCTGTTTCCACATTGTGTGTAATTAACAGAAGCACTTATTAATTAGGCAAATGAAAAATGCTGTGTTTAATAATGAGGGCAAAGGAGAGAGGAAGAAAGAATGAAAAAAAAAAATCCTCCCTCCAAATCTCATTCACTCTGAGCCCTGAACAATGGCAGTCAGCCTTGAGTTAATCTGCAGAGAATTCAGTGTGGCACATGAATTGACTGCTGTAAAATACTGCAGCAAGTATGTTGATAAGAGTTTGCAAATTTGGAAATGCAAAACTATTTTCCCCACACACACACACACGCACACACACACACACGCGCGTTGGTGCAGCTTTCCGTATGAGGACTCTCCATAGACATGATGCTTTTCCTACTGTATGAACTATATATTCTATACCCTAAGCCTAAACATCACAAATTTTTTTTTCAAAAAAACATTGTTTAGTATGTTTTTTAAGTGAATTGAATTATGAGAACACTAAAAATGCCTTCATTAACTGCATTTATAGCATAATATCCTTGTAATTACCATTTTGCAAGCTAAAAAAATTTCCTCATAACCCATAACCCAAAACCCAAACACACACACACACACACACACACACACACACACACACATTTTTGTTTTTCAAACATGTTTTTCTAACTTAGTGGGGACTTCCCATTGACTGCTGTTGTTTTTATACAGAGCTAATGTCCTAACCATAAACCTCACAAAATTACATTTTCAATAATATATTATTAAGCCATTTTCCTTTGCGGAAATACTTTATGCATCCATACAACTATCTAAAGAAAAACTTTGAATTTATCCTGCAAGCTTTCATCCAAATTAATCAGAGACTTTTAAGGCAGAATGTGGACTTAAAATCTGAAATACTCTCTGCTAGAAATGACCCGAAGATTTATAGTAGCTGGATTATGGGAGGAGCTAAAGTTGAGGTAATCAGAGATTTAGTGGCCAGACTTGCATCTCAACCAATCAGTGAGGTGGGGGGCGGGGCAGAGAGGAGAGCCCTGAGTGTGAGCGAGGGGATGCTGTGGTAACTCAATGTCTCAAACAGCACAAAAACAAACACAATTGATCAGAGAGAACCATAGCAGAGGCAAACACAACAGTGTTCAAATAAAAGAATAAAAAAATTAATCATAAAAAAAGAGATAAGGACAAGGGAAATAAAGCAGTTGGATGCAGAAACGATGCCAGTAAGGGCACACGACAGCCTGCAGGCAGAGGAGCACAGCCCAGAAAAGGAAACACAGACAGTCTATCATGAGTCAAAACATGAGTAATATTCTTCTTCTCTGTAATAAATACCAGGCCAAATTTATACTGTAATGCCAGATGAGAGCTTTAATTTGGAAGAAAGCATGTGATTCTTGGATGATTAACAATACGACTGTGCAATTAATGGTCCATGGTAGCGAGATGGACAGCATAAGAATGTGGAACTCTTATAATGAGGTCTATAATAACAATTCCCAATTCAAACTTCAGCTCCAATGACATTTAACTTGTCAAAATCAATGAAAATAAAATGGAAAGTCACTCAGCCTGAATGCTATCGATCAGAAACATGAAACCAACATTTTGCATGAGATTTCCTTTGCCGGGTCTTGCATCTGCCCCTCAAATAAACATTTCACACAAAGAAAATGTACACATGGATTCAAACAGCTTCATATCAAGATGCACAGAAACACCTTGAAATCAAGAGAAGCTGGAGAGATGATTAAGCGACACATGCAAATCATCAAAAGAAATGAAATGAGGTGGGTAGGTGTCGTTTTGCATTTGATGGGATCAATAACCAGTCCTTTATGATCTCTCCCCTCTCTATTCACTTCCATCCACCTGGAGTCATTTAAAGCTGAAGTGTGTCATTTTTTCAACATTTTCCAGCTTAATCCCTGCTTAATATGTGTAAGCAATTACAAGTAAAATGTTAGTAGTTAAATTCCTCCCAAACCTCTAAAAACTTTGGCGCTATCAAAATATTGCTCTGTTTTTTTTTTTTAGTAACCTGACAAGCCCAACTGATCAAAACTGGTTCAACCAATGGTGTGAGTTTAGGGGTGGGACTACCTGTTTGTCTGACCAATGGTAAATAGGGAGTGTGCTCAGGAAGCCTGTTTGAAAAAAAAAAAACATTATTTTTGCAATTCCGTTTGGTGATGTTAGAGGCATAGAAATGATACACTTCAGCTTTAATGTATTTTTTTTTATTTGAAAAGGCAGTGTGATTTTTTTAACTGCCTATGACTGATCCTCTCTTTATCTTCCTTTAAATTGTCCATCATCCCTTCATAATTTCTCATCATTCTTTTTTTTATTTCTTGTCTTGCATAAAGTATTTTTTCTTATTAATTTGAGCAAATATGTGTCATGCTGGAGGAGAAGAGATGTTATGAAAGGTCTGGCCATTGAATCTCTTTCCCAGGGCTGTTCAGAAGTCAGCCAATGGGATGAATGCGTGCTTTGAGGCATACCCTGCCCTCTCCTTGAGATTCATATCAGTTATGCCATCTTTGGAAACCAGTTTGTTAAAAACCAGAATCCCGATAACCATGTTAACCTGGTGAAGAGAGAGGAGAGAGGTGAACACACATGTGCATATCATAATCCAATCCAGTCTCACAATGGAATAGTCATATAATTGTCCTAGTGACACTTTCCAACACAGTCTCGTGACAAATTATTATAATTCATACGCAATGTCGAAATCACAAGATATTGCATGACCTGGCACCGACAATTTTTTTTAATTTTTATTCGCATAGAGACCACCCAACATCAAACATAATTTCAGATCGATACAATACAGGCATCACATTTTATCTAGCCTCCTATTCAACACTTTATTTTAAGAAAAGGAACATCTGCGAATAGTTTACTTTCCATATTTATGCAATGCAAATATCTGTCAACTTTGTCAATAACCTGTAATACACTTTCCTTGTCTCATTCCAAAACCTGATGTTTTCTTTCTTCTGTGGTACTATACACAAAAGTTATTTTCCTATTAAAATCATGGTTAGGTTTAGGGTTTATGGGAGTAAACGTAGTATGTTTTTGTATTAACCAACTTTTTCTTAAGATTTCGCCAACTTGTACTATTATTATGACTTGTCATGAGGCTGGGTTGACACATTCTCGTGCACAAAGTGCCATTTTTGAGCTTGTTTAGAAAGAAGCATTTTTTGACAACTTTGACGATTTTCTTATCCTTTTTTTTTTTATTGAGAAAACCTCAATAAAAATGTTACTCTGCTCATTAAACATGCAGAGTAAATTGCAATTAAACATTTAAAACACAACAATTAAACACAGGTGTAATGTAATTTGTACAGTGCTAACAATAAAAATAACTATCCATATTGTTGCTCTAGCTACTTCAAACTAAGGATGTGCTGATAAAATTCTACTTCACAAAATGAATCCTACGTTCATTACATTTTCGCTGGTGCGTAAGGGTGTAATATTTGTATATTAGGTGCTATATTTGTTTATTTGTAAATCTGTATATTATATAATTGTATTGTGCTGTCTGATATGTGTGTGCTGAATGTATCATGCTGTGACAAAACACCAAGAAGAACTCTTAATACATGTAAATGTATATGGTGAATAAAACTGATTCTGATTTTGATATAATTTCCTAAAGTTCAATTAATGAAGATTCATCAGAAAGCACAATCCAATTATGATATTGTGATGCATTTCAATGTATAGAATCTTGACATATGTATCGCAATGTGTATTGTTTAGTGAAGTAGTTAGTGATACTGGGCATATTCTGGACACTGTGATGCACAACGTATCGTCCAATCATCAGCATTGGCTAGTAAAAGCAATTACTGTATCTGTGCTATGAAATGTCAGCCGTTATTTCAAAACAGACGATGATCAGGGCTGATTATTACTAGTACATTAAAAGGGTGAAAAACGTGTTTTGGTGGTACGCAAGAAAATGTTACTAGAGTGACGTTTCCTTGTGAGACAGAAATCAAAACCACCATTACATCAATGTCTAACAAATTGAAATCTGTAATACAGCAAAATAGCTCCTGCTATAATGGTAATAGAGTTTGACCTTAGATCAGTTTGAATTCATCTGCAGTGGTGTAATGAACTGACTATTATGCCCAAACCAAATTAATCACACTTGGCATAAACAGATCAGCTAAAACACTTATTTGTTGGAGATTGCGTTGGGGGTTATGAAGGTCAAATTTGAAATTGCCAGCATCTCCATTCACATCCATTCTAAGTGATTGCCATTAAAGAAGAGGCTTATTGTTTGTAAAATATTTGTGTGTTTGGGTGTATTGATGCCAGTAATGTATAGCACTGAATCTGGATATAAAAATTGCAGATTTATGTGAATACATTTGGTTGAGAAAGACTGTACCAAGACGACAGCAGCGGCTGGTCCAACAAATGCATACAACAGTCCACCTTCCAGAGACAGCCAGCAACTAACACAAAGCACAAGAAAACATATCAGAAAGTAGTGGAAAGACAGAGAGAAAATGAAAGATAGAAAGAGAAGGATAAAGAGACCAAACAGGAAAGAGATCAAAGAAATCGTGAGGAAGTCATATTATAAATGTCCCAGTCATGTGACAGTCAATGACGATGAAGTGGATGCAATGAGAATAAGCAAAAATAGAACTGTAGATCAGACTTTGTCATGTTCATACTTACTAGTTTGCAGTGCCATATCCCTTTGCCTTGGTGAAACCAACAGAAATTGCTACAACAAGAGCAGGTAAACCTACAAGAGCGAAACAGAAATTACTAGGTCTGTAACATTAACTTTTAATACAATTAAATATATTTTAAATGGTCATGCGGTGTTAGAAATGAATCTTTAAAAGTACACATACTCCATGTAGTGTCCTAAATAAAATAATGTCATAAAACTGCATATGTTATATGAATTAGAAAAATTGGAAAAACAAAGATTTAAATGAAGATATCAATGAGGACAGGCAGGAAGGCAGAGACACAGGCCTCACCCCAACCAAGGCAGAGGAAACGCTTGCGTATGATGCGGTTTCTAAGACGGCCAGTCACGGCCATGTAAGATTGCCACGCCTCTGTCAGAACCCAACAGAAAGAGGAGAGAAAGAAGAAGTGCAGAAAAGCAGCAACAAGAGTACAAACAACCTGAGAGAGAGAGAGAGAGAGAGAGAGAGAGAGAGAGGAAAGAGAGAGAATAAGAGACCAGCATAGACAAGGACGGTACGTAAAAAGGAGAAATTAGAAAGGTTAAGAAACTGATTCTGTTATGAATCAAAACACAAAACTTTGACATACCTTGTTCCGAGTCTGAGTTTGTCCGATGAGTATGAGAGCGTTGGAGGAGATGATAGACAGACAGAAGTTGATGAGGATGACGGAGCGTTCTGAGCGGATATATCTGTTGAAGAACACACTGGCACACTGAGCTGAGACACTTGGATGACAACAATTGCTTTCACAAAAAAGAAATTCACATACTCTCCTTGTTCATACGAGCTTTCAACAGATCAGTTGAACATGACCTGACGTTATTACAGTGGGGTCCAAAAGTCTAAAACCACATTGAAGATCTCTAATCTCAAACTCTAATTTAAAACTGGACATAAACTGTTTATGATTATGAAACATTTTCAAGCAAATATGTGTCATTATGTAAAATTAATAAAGAAATATTTCAGATTGGGTAATATTTCAAGGTCACTAAACAAATAAGCAAATTAGGGATTTTGTCCATGTTAACTCCTTTGGAAAAAAGGCTACTAGGCAATTTTTCTAGTTATCTGAGACTTTTGCACCCCACGGTATATTGTAATTGCTTCTTATGATGTAAATGTTCAGGACTTGTTTAGGACTCCATCACATCAACAATCTTATTTAAGGAATTTAATTCTTATAATAAAGCGCAACAGTGCCCGTCCACTTTTTCAGCCATCTTAGTTCCAGAAATATTTTACATTCATTTCTTACATTGGGATTTCTTTGAATCCTTCATTAAATCCACGAATAAAAACAACAAATATTGAGGTAAATCACAACATTACAAACTTTGATTTGAGGCAAAACAAATTTTTTAAATCAGACAAAAAGACAAAAGTTCCCAACTGTGTTCTTAGCTTACTTAATGAGGGAATGAAGCATTGAAACAATTCAATAAAGTAATTCAATTCAATTCAATTACATAATCTAATGAAAAACTATGGAAACTCTACAGCTACTGATATAAAGTTGGTAAATTATAAGAAAAGAAGCAACATATTTTATTTTTTATAAGTTTATTATAAACTTTCCAGATATAAACTAATATAATAGAGTTTTTTGAATGTAGAGAAATCTTTTTTGGTGTCATTCACAGAGTGTCATGAAAGTATGCGGTCACTTCAGAGCTATTTTGCCCCATTTCTTTGATTAATGGATCGTCATCCGCTAGTTCATGATGTGTAGTGTAGTTCTTAATTACAAATTCTGCTATTCAATGTGATTTATAATTTTTTTTTTGTTGAAATAACACAGATCGTTTGCCTCAAAAGAAGATATCAATTAATATCTTCGGACCTCACAGTAGGTCTGTTTGCAATGGTTCCTAAGTTATTGTTAAAAATACATTTGGGATTTTTACTTCCGGAACAATACCATTGTTTTCTATACTATCATCACAAACTCTAAAGCTCTCTTAAGCCATTTCCTCTTATTGTAAACAGTTAAATAGAGTTTCAGTAGTTTAAGGTCTTTAGCTTACCTCCAAACAGACACATAGATGATGATGAGTAGCAGCAGAGTAAGGGACGAGACCCCACAGCCGACAATCAGAGTCACTGATGGAATCTGAGTCTTATCCATGTTCTGTCAACACAAGAAACGGATACAATTAGCACTCTGTGATGCTAACGGTGCATTAGACTAACCGCCTGCTGTCCACTATGCTGAAGAGAACAGGGAGGAGTGGGCTGCTGTCCGTAAGCCTCCAGCTAAGGAGCAAGGTGAGATGAAGGTCACGCAGTAAAGGGCTGAATACTGAGGTCTTTGAGATCCAGAGAGCACAGCAGAGATGCTCACTAGAGCAACTGATGAATGTGAGCATGACTGAATCCATACAGAAAACCAAAATAGAATCTTTGAATTACTTATACTGAGAGCCAAAATCTTCAAATATAACACATTTGTAGGCTGGCGCAACCATTGTCTTGGTTGCCATGGCGATGTAGTGGAGAAACAGTGGCCACTGCTGTTGTGTACACAGCATTAACCATACCATAGGTGTGAGCAGTGTATGCCAGTTTGTGTTTGTGAATATCTGCATTCCTTGCAGAGGATGACAGCTTGTTGACAAGCTGGTTTAATCTAGTATGCTTCATGATAGTTATCACTTCTAATCAATGCCTAGAAACACTAGGCAACAAACTATGCAAAGGTGTATTCTGTAAATGAGAATTCTGTCATCATTTACTAACCCTCATGTTGTTCTAAAACTGTATGAGTTTCTTTCTTCCATGGAACTCAAAAATGTAAGCTCAGCGTAGTTCTACCGGGAAGACTAGCAGCTGTACATCATCGCACCATTAGCAGGGTAATTCTCAGCCAATCACATGTAAGCCATTGCTTTATAAGTCTGCTCACAATCTATCATATTGATGTTTCAGTGCGCTAACGCGGCAACCTCCACAACTCCACCACCACCAGTTGAGTCCCGTCCTGCACGGGGGTAGGCTCCTCACCCCTGCCTCCTATCTCCAGGTAGGATATGACGGTTTCGAGTACTACAACTTCGGACCGCCAGACGGGGCCTACGCCAAAGAGAGACATTACTTTTATGTTTTATATTCAACAAATAAATGTCATCTTCATATTCAATGAAGTCTGCGAGTCTTCCTGATAGAAAGTGATGTTAGGCAAAATGTTAACCTCAGTCACGACTCACTTTTCCATAAATTGAAAGAGAACGTTTACTGAGTCATACAGTTTTAGAACAAAATTAGTTTTTATTTTTGCGAGAACTTTAAACATTTTAAATGTTTTGATAATTACTGCTGCATAAGTAAGAATGCCCACTGGTACTAGGTATTCCAATAGGTATGAACTTCTCACCTTAACTCAAAAACACTCAGACATACAGGAACACACAAAGAAAATTGGTTGAGTTTATAGCCTATCTTGTCTCCGGGTGTAATGTGCGCACTGGGCCATGTTAATTAAATCCCTCTGATTAATCTGCACTGCAGTGAGGTCTCCACTGATAATCAAGAAAGAAATGTATCCTCTGAGACTAAGTTTGTCTTCTCCTATAGTCAATCAAACACTTGACTAAGCCTAAGCAGTGGAAGACAGCTAGTACACAGAGCAACCTCTATCGAACCAAGGGAATTATTTAGTCCATCAGTGCAGACAGACACCCACAGCAAAGCTGATAAGATGGTTCACATGGGAAGTCGGCATGTTGTTTCTGGGGGTTGCAGTACCCTATGATTGACCAGATTATGCCGACACTTACCGCTTTGGCGATTTATTTATTTTTACTTTTTCTCCCAATTTGGAATGCCCAATGCACTTTTAATTCCTTGAGGTCACGTAGTGACTCGCCTCAATTCGGATGGCAGAGGACAAATCTCAGTTGCCTCCGCATCTGAGACTGTCAACCCGTGCATCTTATCACGCGGCTTATTGAGCGCATTGCCTCAGAGACATAGTGTGTGTGTGGAGGCATCCACGCTCAACTCACCACACGCCCCACGAGAACAAACCACATTATAGCGACCACGAGGAGGTTACCCCATGTGACTCTACCCTCCCTAGCAACCGGGCCAATTTGGTTGCTTAGGAGACCTGGCTGCATTCACTCAGCACACCCTGGATTCAAACTAGCGAACTCCAGGGGTGGTAGTCAGCGTCTGTACCACTGAGCTACCCAGGCCCCCCTACAGACCGATTTTAGCTAAAGAAAAATCAGCCTACTATTTCTGTCTAAAAATGACAGCTGATTGTGAGTAAGGATGGTTCACAATGATTGGCTAGTCATCCAATAACCATCTAACGATTAGTAAGATGTAGGGCTGCAGATTATGAAATTTGGCTGATGATTAATTGTCATTCAAATAATTACAAACAATGATTTAATTGTCGGTGTAAGGGGTTTCACGATTATGATGATTTGTTGTCATATTGTAAACCAATGAAGAACAGAGATGGGCTCCAAACTGGCAAAATCTGTAGAAAGACCCAGCTGCAAACAGACTGAATGTGGTTAGAATGGCTGCAGTGTTTCTGTGCACTGCAGCTAAGCTGTATTTTACACATCATTCTTAGAATGTGGCAGGGAAAGAAGGAAAAAGTGATAGAACTAAAAAGAAAGAGGTGAAGAGAAGTGTTTTCTGGCTCTTTATCATTGTGAAGCTGTAGGATGCTATTGACAGTGGAGGGGCCACTGAATGGGCCATTTTGAGGTGGCAAGTGGAGCTGCAGGAAAAATTAGCAGCGTAGCAGTGGGGGTCTGGAGCAAGGGAGAGAAAGAGAGAGATAGACAGGGAAAAAAGCCAAGGGGAGGAGTGATCCTCCCTTCTGCTGGCACACGGCAACATAAATGTAATCCCCACAATATGCTTCCCATGAGGCATGTATACTAACTGCGACACTGCCTAATTCTACTTCTATCTGACCAGTAGAGCAATTCGTGCAGCCATCAAGAAGCAAAAATGATCATACTGCTATATCTCTGGTTCACTGTGAAGCTATATGCAGATCATGCAGTCTTCACACAAGCAACTATGAATGCAAATACCAGTACATCTCATGCATACAGTAAATGCACAAGGAAGCCTACTAAAACCAGATTATAGACTACACAGATCGAATAAAATGTATATATCTGCCTTTAAGATGGCACAAACCCAATCTGTTCTAAAATGGTACTTGAAATGTAGCATCAGCCTTGTTGCTGATTTTAAGGTTGGTTTAGCTTTAAAGTCAATGTGTAATGGCATTCACAACCTATTTTATTTCCATAATGTGATGTATTTCAGAGTGAAGCAGAATAATCAACTAAAATAATGTAGGGCGGGCTTGATTGTATTAATTAGAAATTGATTGAATTGTACTAAGTGGGCGTAACACACCAGAATGGAACCAGGTTGTTGGAGGGGAGGAGTTAAAAAAATTAGAGGGCTCAGGGGCCTGGGTATCTCAGCTCAGTAGCTTACCCTTCACATGGGCTTTGTCTCTGTGGTAACATGCTCAACAAGCCACATGATAAGATGCACAAATTGATGTCTCAGGCAACTGAGAGTCACTATGCCACCATGAGGACTTAGAGGGCATTGGAATTGAGCATTCCAAATTAGGGAGAAAAGGGGAGAAAAAATAAAACAAATATAAAAAATAAGAGGGTTCGATGATGTCAGTCAAAAAGTAAAGCCATTTCAGAGGAGTGAATAGTTGTTACATTTTGATTAAATGTTTTTCTTTGGAATAATATGTCTGAATTAATTATTTACAATAATAACGTGTATTAAGAAAGTAAATAGGGACAATTTTAATTCATGTTGGTATTTGCGGCAAGGGTGTGTTTGAGTGTCTGTCCAGGGAGAGGAGAAGTGGTAAAGTCCCTGGGTAACAAATAGGTCTAACAGTGTTTTCTTGTTGCAATAATCCAAGAAGAGCGATAAGAGGAGCCCACGCCAGAGCCCAGGGAGAGAGAGAGAGAGTGATGCACAGGAGTGTGGTGCATTAGAGTATTGACCCGATTTTGAGTGTTATTTTGTGAATAAAGAGTTTAAAGATACCTGAACCATGCTTCCTCATTTCCCATACCGACCAGTCCTGTTACAGTGGTGCTGAAACCCGGGAACCTTGAGGAAAATAATACGCCATCATGGAGTCCTCACCACTGGCCAAAGTCATCAAGTCCCTCGCCAGCATACACCATGCGCAGCACCAGGCCCTGCTTGAGCTGCGTTGAGACCAAGACTTGTGTTTCCAGGAGATTCTCTGGGCTCCGGCAGACATCCAGAGCTTCATACACCAGGAGTTAGGCTCAGTCGCAACGCCGGACCCAACACCTTCCATGCCCCCACTCACCCTGATGAAAATGGGCCTGCACGATGAACCAGAGGCATTCCTTGAGTTGTTCGAGCCAACATCGAAGCTGTGGAAATGGCCGAAATCACAGTGCCAAGCAACAATGACAGAACTCCAATCATTCGCCCGGTGCGGCCGCCCGTTTGCATTAATTTGCCCAACAACTCCGTGATGTCTGCCGGAAGTGGCTGCTGGCTGAGGAGAGTGATGCTCTCCTCTGCCAGGAGTTGTGGACTCTGAGGGAGTTGTGGATCTGGTGGTGTTGGAGCTGTTCGTCATTTGTCTACTGACCAGAAAAGCAGAATGGGTCCATTGCCACTGTCCAGCATCACTAGAAGAGACCATTCAGTTGACTGAGGACAATATGGTGGTGATCCACTAATTTTGGGAATGAATTGGCTGGCATTTACTTCTTTATTGAGGGGCATGTGTGTGGATCCTGCAACAAAGCATATTGGTGTGTGACTCAATAGTTGGGGAGGCGGAGCCAGGGCCATCTACATCACCTCCACATCAGGATGACGTAAGGGAGAGGGAAGTCTCGGCTACCCCAACCCTTAGAGGATTCCTGCTGGGGATTTCCCTCTGGGGCAATCACGAGACAAGACCCCTAGGCACACCTTTGATCAAATGAATGTGATTGATGGTCATTGTCTCCGGCCAGACGTTGCACTCACATATCCGTATTTTTCAATAATTAAAGATTGGTATGGACCTTGTCAGGCCTTTAGAATGGATGGCACTCGTACATCACTTTGTGTTAGTTCTGTTGGATTATGCAATGTGATATCTGGAAGCAGTGTCTCTGCGCAACATCTCAGCACGTAGTGTTGCGGAGGCACTCTTCAGAATAATCTTCCGAGTACTACTCGGTACTACTTTTATGACACGTACACTACGTGAACTGTACGAATTATTGGGTATTAATTCGTAATTGATTACAGTGTTTATCACCCAAAAACAAACGGGTTGATGGAATTCTTTAATAAAACCATGAAAAATATGATCCATAAGTTTGTGCACAAGGACGCTGGAAATTGGGATAAGTTGCTTGAACCCCTGTTATTCGTAGTCCGAGAGGTCCCCCAAGCCTCCACAGGGATTTCCCCGTTCGAGCTGCTGTACATGCGTTGGCCGTAGCTCAATGTCAAGCATGAGGATTGGGAGGGGGTACCTTTAAACAGTAAAAATGAAATTCAGTACATTCTTAGAGCAAAACTCCACACTTTGGGTCTACTAACACAGGAGAATTTACTCCAAGTTCAAGAACACCAAAGCCAGCTCTATGATAGGGGAGCTCGGCTACGGGAATCTACATCAGGAGAAAAAGTGCTTGTATTACTCCCAACCTCGAGCTCCAAATTACTTTGTGACCTTTGAGGTCATATAAAGAGTGGGAGATCTCATTTTTGAGGTAAATCGAACAGATAGAGGTGACACATGTCAAATATACCATCTCAATCTCCTGAAATTATGGAGGAAGGTGGTACCTGTGACATCGGTGACGGTGGTACTGGAGAGGGCGGAGCTCGGGCCGGAGGTGAATTTAAAAGCCAATCATCTCACTTGTGGAGACCACCTCACACTGTCTCAATTAACAGATGTTGCTAAATTGCAGAAAGAATTTGCAGACGTGTTCTAGCCCTCTACCTGGTCATACAAACCTCATACAGCACCACATCGAGACTACGCCCGGAATAGTGGTACCAACTTGTCCCTACCAACTTCCCGAGCACAAGAAAAAAGTGGTATGAGAATAATTGGATGCAATGCTTGAGATGGAATTAATAGAAGAATCCCACAGTGACTGGTCCAGCCAGGTAGTGCTGGTGCCTAAGAGCGACGGGTCAGTCCGGTTCTGTGTGGATTATCGAAAGGTAAATACAGTGTATACATTTTATTCATATCCATTGTTTTGTATTGATGAACTGTTTGATCAGTTAGCACGTTTTTACTGGATTTGACATAGGGCTATTGGCAAATCCCCTTAACCTCAATATCCTATAAGAAAACGGCCATCTCCACACTGTTCGGTTTACACCAATTCGTGACGCATTTGTTTGGTTGGTTTGTTGGGGTTCTGGCTACGTTCCAGCAGCTTTTAGGCTGAGTCCTCAGACTGCACATTGCTTATGCCGCTGCTCATTTAGGCAATATTATTATTTGCATTTATGATTGGCAGCGGCATCTGCAAGATCTGAGGGCTGTCCTGAGTTCATTGAGGCGAGCTGGGCTCACGGCAAACCCGAAGAATTGTGCAATTGGGTGGGTGGAGGATTGGGTATCTGGACTTCCATTTAGGCCACGTGCAGGTGTGGCACCAATTTGATAAATCTACATTTATTGCAGCCTCCCCGAGACCTAACACCAAAAGGGAGGCAAGACTTTTACACAATGATGACTCTAAGACATTATAGATGTTACAGTTGTATTTTCTGTTAAAGCAAAATCTTCTGTAAAGCTGTTTAGAAACAATGTGTGTTGGGAAAGGCGCTATACAAATAAAAAAAGGCTTGACTTAACTTCCTGGGGCTGGCTGGCTATTATCATAGGTTTGTACCTAATTATTCGTCTGTTACCAGCTCGCTGTCTGATCTAACTAAAAAGGCAGCACTAGATCTGGTCCAGTGGACGGAGCAGTGTCAACAGGTGTTTATGCAGGTGAAAGCTGTACTTTGTGGTGGGCCGCTTTTACATACACCTGACTACTCTTGCCCTTTCATTTTACAGACAGATGGTTCAGACAGGGAGTGGGGGGAAGTACTCTCACAGGTGATGGAGGTGGAGGAACGGCCAGTGCTGTACATTAGTCAGAAGCACTCTTTGAGAGAGACACAGTACAGCACTGTGGAGAAGGAATGATTGGCCATCAAGTGGGCAATCCTCACTCTCTGTTACTACCTGTTGGGGCAGGCCTTTACCATCTGTTTAGATCATGCCCTGCTCAGTGTCTCCACAGTGCGGATCACCCATTGGTATCTGGTGTTACATCCTTTTAAGTTTGAGGTGGTCCACAGGCTAGGGGTGCAGATGGCTGTCACAGATTTCCTCTCCAGGAATTGGAGGGGGGGGGGCAGGCCAGATGGCTCCCAAGCCTGAGTCGGGTGGTGAGGGTGTGTGACGAGGGCGTGGTTGAGTGTCTGTCCAGGGAGAGGGGAAGCGGTAAGGATTCATCCCTGGGTGACAATTAGGTCTAACAGCTGTTTCTTGTTGCAATAATCCGGGAAGAGCGATAAGAGGAGCCCACGCCAGAGTCCAGGGAGAGAAAGAGTGAGTGATGCAAAGGAGTGTGGCGCATTTGAGTACTGACCCCGACTTTGAGTTTTTTTGTGTGAATAAAGAGTTTAAAGATACCTGAACCACTCTTCCTCATTACCCATACCAACCAATACTTTTACAGCATTAAAAACACAATCTGAAAAGGAGAAGTCATAATCTGTTTGTTTATGATAACCCTTTTCACTTAGCTTTCCAAATAAAAACAGTGTCACAACAGTGACTTATACTTGAAATAGCCAATATGACACATTTTGGCTCAGTAAATGTGAAAGGATGTTGCCTTTGTTTTTGACCAGTAGGGTGTAAAGCTTCCTTTTCCTCTTATTTGTGTCTCTGTGGCTCATATCTGGGCCATTCTGAACAAAGAGAGCATCATAGCGTCTTCTATAGCTTTAAGAAGTTCCACTGTCCATGCTGTTTCCAGGGCAACTGGTGAATAAACTGCTTCAGAGGCAGTTTCCAGTCTAATAATAACTAATCACACTGAATGAAAATTCCACACAGAGACACTGCCTTTTCCCGCATAAAACCAAGCCAAATCCCAGCATTTTAAAGAAACTCATGAAATCAGAATCAAAAATTCTGCTTTAAAGATCCACGTTACATAGTCATACACAACGACAGCCCTGTAAGGCCCAAGTGAGCCGATGGTGTGCCATAATGATAAATACATTTCACACCAATGAAAAGATCCTATCAACATTAGGTAGCTCTAGGAAAATGTGTGTGTGTGTGTGTGTGTATGTGTGTGTGTGTGTGTGTGTGTGTGTTAAAATGCAAAATAATTAATTAATGATATACAGTATATGGGTTTTTGGAATTTATTTTCACTAATATGCATTGCATTTAAGAAATCAGTATACAGTACATAGGTTGAAAAATATATGTTGTTTAGTCTAATGCAGTTTTCTCTACAAACATGCATACATTATAATGCATGCACATCCACTGTATATAAAGCCAGCATGTTTTATACACAAACATAGCTAAAAACGAATTTTGCTATAACAGCTATGCATATACGTCTCACATTAAAGACTGAAATATGTCTTAAATTGCTTGCATTAAATCTCCTGTATGGCTGTGGCATGTCGAGGAGAGGAGAGGGGGCAGTGTGTGTGTGAGAGGGATTTGTTGATGCATAATGACATTGACGCCTATAACAAAAAAAAGCGCTACCTTTATTCTAAAGATGCCACACAAATGCGTCTTTTTACATTCCTTCTGAATTAAAGAAAGCGAAATAAATGGCTCGACTTACCACATCGGGATTAAGGCGTGCTAAAATGGCGAAGGTGGAGAGTCTGTCACACAAGCATTTGGTTGTGCTGGAGTCGACGGGCACGGCTCTACAGCCGCGCGCAGACCAGGAGCCCAGCAACGACGAGCTGCGGAGCGGAGAGAGAAACGAGCGCTCAGTGAGATCAAATCCCTGCGCGATAAAACG
The DNA here is from genome assembly GCA_032164185.1 of Moxostoma hubbsi. NCBI lineage: Eukaryota > Metazoa > Chordata > Actinopteri > Cypriniformes > Catostomidae > Moxostoma > Moxostoma hubbsi. The sequence goes on along the minus strand of JAVLUX010000014.1, from coordinate 12,280,465 downwards.
GCTATTTCCCCCCCTTAATCCAGAGCACACCGAGCCCGCCGTATATGAGAGCCGGAGCACCAGAAAAGACAGTGGAAAGACAGACGAATAGATGATGTGATGCAGCGCGCACCTCTGCTTTGTGCATGGCCAAGTTAGTAGATGCAAAAAAGCAGTCAGAAAATGTACAAATAAATAAAATAACAAATGTCGTTATAGTAAGTATTATGACATAGTTTCATAATAATAATAATATGCATTCACATAATATATTTATTTATTTTGTATTTTTTGTTATTATTATTATTATTATTATTATTATTATTAAATATAACAATAGGCTAATTATAACAATAAAAACAAAAATAATGTTCAATATTTAAATAATACATTATAGATTTGTTATTAACGTACAGCTTGTGCATTGCAAAACAGCAAAGCCTCCAAAGTACTCATGATCTATACTTTTAGATGGAAGTAACCAATAGACAGTTTGGGGTTTGACTTTTCACAATGTGTTTAGCCTACAGTCAGGTTTACAAGAGGAGTAAAGTCTCTATGTGTCTGTCAAAACCCTGCAATAATAATAATAATAAAATCTAAAATATATTATTATTATTATGCAGCTTATTGCATGACAAAAAGCAAATATTTCCAATGTATAATAATAATAATAATAATCATCATCATCATCATCATTCAAATAATATGTCAACATATTTTATATTATTATTATTATTATTATTCAGCTTGTTGCATTGTCAAGAAGCAAAGATCTCCCATGTAAAAATGGTCTCCACTTTAAGATGGAAGGACTAATGGACAGTTTGGATTTAGACTTTTGACACTATTGTCAGCCTATTGCCAGGCTTGCAAGAAAAGTAAAGCACAGTCTCTATTCACCTGTCAAAACTTTGTAAGTTTATAAAGTTTTGTGAAGAAGTGCAGTGTACTGATATTACAAAGGGCCACTGAGATTTGGAGCACAGCATGTGAAAAATTAATAACAGAGTCATAAGGGTTGTCATCATACCCATATTTAAAAGACTATCCTGAACATAAAATAAGTACTTTACACCATGCAGACCTGAATGAATACCTTTTCTGTATCAGGTCTCGACTGACTGGGATCTGACCTTTTACATCACAAATTAATCATTTTCCCTGCATAAATTGTTGTTTTGTTTGTTTTTTATTGGTTAAAGTTACATTCAACTTTTGTTCATATCATTAAATATTATAATCTTAAAAAGAAGAGTGGGTGTTAAGACTGCATTGCCACAACTTAAACACTAAAACAATACATTAGCCATTTTATGCTCAAGCTATGTCTGTTTATAGTTTTCATAACTCTGCAGTAGACCCCAAAGCTAAATTATTTTTTGTAATCTTGTAGAACCAAATTTAGTCTCTTTGTTATGCTTCTGAGTACATTTGCAATAAAGCAGATGAAAATAACAGCCTATGAATTTCATGAATATATATAAAAAAAAAAATGTTAGGGAATCCATTTAGCTGTTGCCCAAAGCCAGTCTGTAATTAGTCCATTCCACCACCTACACCAATTTGAATCTCATCATCTTGATGGGGACCCCCCCTGACAGCGTGATTCGTCTGTGTCTGATATGATGCTCAAATAATTGTAACAAAGACCTCATAATGACATCAATGAAAGTGATATGAAAGTCATATGGAAACGCAAACATACCCGCTCCACGCTCAACTGATCCTAAAAGCAAACCATCAATCATATAGCATCCCCTTCAAGCAGCTGCAATATGGAGTCAATATACTTACAAAATACACACCCACTGCTGTTTTCCACACAAACCTAGGGCTAACCGGCACCAATCCAAACCCACTGTGCAGTAGAGCTCTGCAGTGTCTCAGCCTGGGTTACCCGTAATGCACCGGGGCTAGAAAGAGTGCTGAGGGCCAAAGCGTACAGCACTGGAAGCATAGCATGATGCAGCCCCAAGGGAGGGCTCAGTGTTAACATTAGCACATAAACCTGAAACCCAATATATTATCACCCACTGCACAGACACTGTGCGTGATACGATTAAGACTTTGTGTCGACCACACAAATATAAAGACAGCACAGCACGGCTGTGTAATTGGATCACTGGGATTGCAGTCCAGCCATAGAGAGTGCATGTGTTTGAGGAGAACATGCCAACTCCAGAGGTGTGAGAAAGACACCAGCGCGAAAACAAGCCAAGGCTGTGTCACGTAAACAAATGGAAAAAAATATTATTGCCATGTCAATTTTGAACATATGAATATTCAAAATGTCTTAAGCACAGACATGAATGAGAAGGATCATGTATGAACTGGCAGGAAAATGATTGGCAACATGTCGGCTTGTGTCGCTGGCTTGTGATTGAGGTGTGAGTCAACAGTAAGCCCACACTTCTTAAAGCTGTTAAATAAAAGAAAGTCAGTGACAAGGACGCCTCCTCATATTCCAATTTCTCTGCCAAATATGAACTCATTAATCACAGCTGCTGTCCAAGATGGATTAAAATTTTGCACTGAACACAAACCATCCCCCGTTTCCCTTTTCGCTCAATGCAGGCAGATTAAATTTCACTGTCCTCTTTCCGTCTCTCACCCTCTCTCTGTCGCTCCCTTTATCTGACTCCTTTCTAATTCCTTCTTCCACTCTGTCACCAGTCTCTCCTTGTCTTCTCATTTCTCTGCATCCACGTTTTTTATTCTTTTGTTATTAGTGCTGCTTGCCCAGGCAAGCATCTATTATTGCTCATACTAAGGTTTAGGGGTTTCAACAACCCCCTAACCCCAAGTATTAAGCTTGGTTTGTGTTATGAAAATGAACGATACCTCAAATCATGCAGCTTATTCAGGAAAGTTGTGGTATTACTTTTTCTAAGTGATTGGACTTTCAGATTTTTGAATTTCAGATTAGACTTTGACCTCTCACCAGATGCACGAAAAAAACGTAGTATTATTATTATTGTTTTAATAAAAACAGATCACCCTAGCAACCTCGTAGAAACAATCAAGAAATCACACAAAACACCCTAGCAACAGAGTCACACAACACAACAACAACAAAAACAAAAAACAAAAAAAAACCCCACTAAGAGCATCTTGCAAATACATAGCAACGCCCTGGCAACCAATCATGTCCTAGCACCATAGCAAGTTTGGAATAGGCAAGCACCACTCCCACTTTCTTCAGAAAATGCAAGTTTTTTTATTAGATTTATTTTTTTCTTACTCTTTGTCCCCTCCAGGATAAATACATAAAACTTGTTTTAATGTCCCGTATTATCTACACTGTATGTATCCATCTAAATGCAAATGTTCCACCCAACACTGTATTAAGTGCTATGGGCACAGTATAGTTATTCTCAATTTAAAAAAACAAAAAACAAACATAAGCACATGTCTTTCTGTCACTCTTTTTCTCTCTTTCTAAGTGCTTTTACCTATAACCAGGTTTGTGTTTCTCTTTCTGTTTAAAATGCAAGAGCATAACGATGGGCACTTTTGACTCTATGGATATTAATAAAATAAACTCCCTTAAAAAAAAATTGTTACACTCCTAAAATTAAATTAAATTAAATTATACTAAATTAAATTGTGTAATAATAATGTCTATAATAATATAGACATATAGATAATTTTGTCATTTTTGTTAACATTTTAATTCTGAATTTCATGAATATTTCCAGAAAAGTGTCATTTCCATCATATCTCAAATTATGTGGCAAGTTCAATTGCATTCTGTGATGGTAATGACAGTGATGGAAATTATATTTTTGGAATAAAAATTTGTCTTATCGGTCTTACTAAGGCTAATTTTAAAGCTAGAATTTAAGTTACCGTAAACACATACAATGAAATATTTTTTTTTTTTTAACTAGCATAATTGGACTAAATTAAAGCTTGATTAGAAATTACACAAGAAAACAACATTCACAATTTTTTGTTTGTTTGTTTCATGTCTCATATTTCATCTCAAGCATGCTCTTTACTGACACTGTTATCATCTTTGTGACCAAGTACACTAACATTTTGTAAAACTTGTTGGTTGAATGAAAATGATGCTTAACTGAAGAATAGTTGAAATTTTGGTAAAAACTGATAATTTCCACACAATATATATTAGAATGGTTTCAATCTTTGTTTCGGTTATAATTGTTTGAAAAATGTATCATTCATATTTTTATGATGAGCCTTTATATTTTAAGATGACAAAAAAAAATAACAAATCTATACCTAAAAAGCATCTGAAAAAAGCAAAAATAAAAAACGATGAAGGCATGGGAAAATAGTTTTCAAGACAGTTTTAATGAGGTCTTTATATATATATATATATATATATATATATATATATATATATATATATATATATATATATATATATATATATATATATGTATATATATATATATATATATATATATATATATATATATATATATATATATATATATATATCAAAATAAAAACAAATCTGTTTGTTTTAATAAAGATCAGCCCCTGTAACATAAAAGTGCCCTATATTAAGTTGGAGAAACACCAAATTGCTGCTTACATGTATACTGCACACTCAAAAAATAGCTCTTTGGCTGAACATGATTCAATCGTGGACAGTGGTTCCACGTGTTTTAAATTTTTACATTTCACAAACCCTTTGTGTAGAAAGAACCTAGTTGAATTGGGTAAACCCAACAAAATTAAAAATGTCAATGTAACTCAAAAAGCTCTTTTATACCTTTATGAACTAACTAGTGAAAGTGAAAGTTAGCATGCTAAATGCATGTTGGTTGAAAACACTACAGAGTATAGTTAGTGACTGTGCCATGATTAGCACAGAAATTGCTCAACAAAGCGAGCAATCAATTTCATGTGTGGCATCTACCTGTCTTCAGCATTAGTTCAGGCTCCACTCTTCACCATAATAGTTACCCTCAAAAGTCCAACATAACAGAAACACTTATAATATTAATTCTAAAATATTAAACAAGTATCCTTCATTTTGCTCAAAAACACATAAAATAACACTTAATTTTAACATTTACTCTCCCTATCGCATCCCATGCAAAGCCCAGTCATTAGTGCTACATTAACACCATAAAAAGTATCATGTGGTCTCAACTCCTCAACTCAGTGTCTGAGTGGAGCTAGTGCTGGGTCAACTCAAGGTCCATGTAACAGTATCTGCATCATTTAGCATCCTGCCATGCTCTGTTAATTACGTTTCATCAGTGTTTTAACATTATACAGTATGTTTTCACAAATATGTTATCAACATATCATACATTCTCCCTCTATAGCCTTTGAAAATACACCCTACTGTGTCACTGCGTGACTCAAGATTCATCTTAAAAGCTCAGCAGACAGCAAAAACATTTTAAGTCAATAAACAGGTTCTCACCTGTCATTCTCATCCCAGGAAATGCAGGTTTGGTTTATGGTACCCTGTGGAGAGAGTCGGAGTGTGAGAGACAGGGAAGGATGTAACAACTTGCAATTGTGCCTAGCAAATATTTATATGAATAAAAAAAATCAGATTGTGTTGTCTTTATGAATTAATATCAATGTGTCAGAGAGAAACAGTTTTGTATTCATAATTTAAATAATAATGGAATGCGACTGTAAACATCAGGTCAGTTTAAATGTCAGGCTGACTTACATTGTATAGGTGGGAGAACTCAACCTCTAGTGGAGTTGAGAGGGAGCTTGGGGTGGGTTTGATTGTCACAAAGATCACCTTGGAGTTCAGCACTGTGCTATTTCTGTCAAAACCAAAGAGAAGCATGAGAGAAAATATGAGGAGAAGTGCAAAAATCACAGGGGGGAAAAGAGATGAGGTAATGGCCTTGAAAATCAAACAAGACAATTTCCCATATAATAGGCATTGATAAAAAAAAATAAAAAAAAACATTCTTTACAATCCGTTGGTTAGTAAACATGCATTTCATACATGCACAGTCACCCGCCTACATATACACAACAGTATACCTTCTATTTCCACCCACTGATTTTGCCTTTCCAGTTAAGTCAAAAAAAGTGTTTGAAAAGTGTTTGAGTTATCTGTTTCAAAATCACCACATTCCAGGAAATGAAAAGCAGGCAAATGAAGGATGATGAGCAGAGAGAAACAAAAAGAAAAACTACTATCTATTCTGCAAAGGATGGTGGGGTGAACCTTGCCTCTTAATATCACAGACATTTTAATAAGCTTAAAGGGATAGTTCATTCAAAAATTTTAATTCTCTCATCATTTCCTCACCCTCATTCCATCCCAGATGTGTATAACTTTCTTTCTTCTGCAGAACACAAACAAAGATTTTTATAAAAAATATCTCCGCTCTGTAGGTCCATACAATGCAAGTGAATGGTGGTCAGAACTTTGAAGATCCAAAAAGCATATACAGGATAAAAGTAATCCATATGACTCCAGTAGTTAAATCCATATCTTCAGAAGCAATATGATAGATGTTGTTAAGACACCGATCAATATTTTTTATTTTTAGTTCAAGTAAAGTTTTTTACTATAAATCTCCACTTTCACATTCTTCTTCTTTTGTTTTTGACAATTTGTATTCGTTGTGTATATCACCACCTACTGGGCAGGGAGGAGAATGTATAGTAAAAAAAGGACTTAAATATAGATATCTGTTTCTCACACATCTATCATATCGCTTCTGAAGATATATGGTACATTTAAAGGTGCACTCAGTATTTTTTACCTCTTTTAAAAACATTTGCTCCTGAAGAAATTAATTTAAATTTGGAAAATGATCTATCTATCTATCTATCTATCTATCTATCTATCTATCTATCTATCTATCTATCTATCTATCTGTCTGTCTGTCTGTCTGTCTGTCTGTCTATCTGTCTGTCTGTCTGTATATACAGTCTGTATATACTGATACACCGATCACCCACAAAATTAAAACCACCTGCCTAATATTGTGTAGGTCCCCTACTCAAACCAGCCCGTCTGGCACCAACAATTATGCCATGGTCCAAATCACTGAGATCAAATTTTTTTACCCATTCTGATGTTTGATTTGAACATTAGCTGAAGCTCCTGACCCATATGTGCATGATTTTATACACTGCACTGCTGCCACATGATTGGCTGATTAGATAATCTCATGGATGATTATTTGTGCCAGATGGGCTGGTTTGAGTATTTCTGTAACTGCTGATATCCTGGGATTTTCACACAAAACAGTCTCTAGAATTCCCCCAGAATAGTCCCAAAAACAAAGAAACATCAATTTAGTGGCAGTTCTGTGGATCGAAATGCTTTGTTGATGGGAGAGGTCAACAGAGAATGGCCAGACTGGTTCCAACTGAAAAAGTCTACGGTAACTCAGATAGCCTCTCTGTACAATTGTCGTGAAACAACAGCATCTCAGAATGCAATTTTGGCAGTGCTGTTTTGGCAGCACGAGGGGGACCTACACAATATTAGGCAGGTGGAATATTTTTAGTATTTAAAAAATGTTTGAATCTGAATTTTGCCAAAACACACCTTGATGATCCTCAAAGCTTTTGGGAAAATGCTCTGTGGACTGATGAGTCAAAATTGGAACTATTTAGAAGAGTCCCGTTACATCTGGAATTAATCAAACACAGAATTCCACCCAAAAAAAACATCATACCTACGGTCAAGCATGGTGGTGGTGTGGGGATGCTTTGGTGCATCAGGGCCAACATCAATTCTACATTCTACCAGAAAATCCTAAAGGAGAACATCTGGTCATCAGTCCGTGAGTTGAAGCTCAAGCTGGATTATGCAGCAAGACAATGATCCAAAGCATAGGAGTACTGTAAGTCCACCTCTGAATAGCTCAAAAGAAGCAAAATTAAAGTTATAGTGTGGTCTAGCCAAAGTCTTGTTTTGAGCCCAATTGAGATGCTGTGGCAGGACCTTAAACAGGCAGGTCAAAAAACCCTCCAATGTAGCTGAACTAAAGCAGTTCTGCAAAGAAGAGTGGGCCAAAATTCCACCACAGCATTGTGAAAGAGTGTTTTCCTGTTATCGGAAGCATTTGGTTGCAGTTGTTGCTGCTAAAGGTGTCAGAACCAGCTATTAATTTAGGGGGGCAAATAGTTTATATAGGTGATATAGGTGTTGGAAATCCTTTTTGCTTCGATTAATGAAAGATATTTTTGAAACCTGTATTTCCCCTTCTGTCACTCTCTCGATGTAGTGTCGAAGGAAGTGACACAAGGGGTCTTCTCGGACGCCGAATCGTACCTCTGAACCTGAGAAAAGGCCAATGTCAAGTTGGCAGACAGAATTTGCATGCCCCGCCCCGGACATATGGGTATAAGTGGAACCGGGGCAGCGAATGCCAGTCAGAATTTTTCTTCGGAGCCGAATGGTTGTACCGCAAGCAGCTGAAACACACACCTGTTTCACTCACCTCTGTCAGCGAGAAGCATTGCTGTTGGATCCGCACGGCGCATTTCCAGCTGGCGTCTCTCTCTCTGCACGCTGTGCAGTCCACGCCCCTGGGCGCTTCGACAGCACTTCTTTCTGTTTGAAAGAGTGTTCTCCTCCTAAAAGAGTATATTTTCTTTAGAAGAGTTTGAGTTCCCACTCATAAAAGATCAATACACAGCAGGCGTTGAACGATCTTTTCAGGACGCGTCTTTTTAAAGATGTCTTTCCGCCTCTGTGTAGTTCCTGGATGCGGTTGAATTCTCTCCACTTCTGACGGTCATAAGAGCTGCCTCGCGTGCCTGGGCTGCGATCACACGCAGGCAGCGTTTTACGAATGGTTCACGTTCTCAGTGCGAGAACATAACCATGGCAACATTGCGGTCGCGCTTTCTTTTGTCATGAGAGAAAGCCACTTCAGCCGCCCCCCGCGTCGTTCCTTCTTCCCACGGGATTGAGGTCGACCCGGCTGGCGATGAAGGCGATTTGGGGATGACCACGGGCTCGGTTTCGCCGGGTAAATCCCCACGAACCACCCGCCCCCCAGCACGCTTGTTTGCTTCCGTCCGAGCTCGGGAAGAGTGCGGCTCACTTCTCGGCCAGCCGGCATTTTCCCTTGAGCTCCCGGAATTGGATGACGACATCGCCGCTGCATCGGAGAGTGTCACATCGGCGTCTGATGCTGATGGCTCACCTGGGCTGCCACCTCCAGGTCTGCTCGCCCAATCTGAGGCTGATTTGCAGATGTCCGCTATGCCTTCCCGGGCCGCCGCGAGCGCGAGGCTGGACTGGAGATCTCCACCCCCCTCGGCTACTCGATCGGTTCCTCGGGTCACGTCGCCGCTTATAGCCACGCCCCTCCTTGGTTCCGTCGTTCCCGGAAGTGCATGACAAGCCAACGCGGACGGAACAGCCCTCCGCTTGTCCGCTCTCACTACCCTGGATGGCGGAACACCGCCACCTGGCGGGACTGAACGGTACTACTCTCCAGAGCCATAGAATGATGTTATCACTGACCTCAAAAGTCTACAGCACCACTGGACAGGCCGCCTCCGCCCTGCATGCCATGGCTCTCCTGCAAATTCACTAAGGCAAGGCACTCAAAGATCTGCACCTGGGTAGTTCCAACCTCGATGTGCTACAGTAACTGCGCTCAGCTCCAACCTTGCTCTCAGAGCTACGAATGTCACGGCGCAGGCATTCGGGTGGACGATGGCCACACCCGTGGTCCAGGAGCACCACCTCTGGCTGAACACGGTCGAGTTGCATGGTGTTGACAAGTCACGATTTCTCAACGCCCCCGCCTCCCAGCTCGGCCTCTTCGGCGACACCATCGACGACATTGTGGTGAGGTAGCAGATGGGGACAGTTTCTCACATCATGCCGCGGCGCCACCCAGTCAGCGCGCCCGCGCCCCGCCTGCTCGCCGAGGGCATCCCCCCCTGCGATGAGAAAGCAACAACAGGTAGCTCCGCAACCTGGGCCCAGCTCTCAGCCCCAGCGTCGAGCACCTCGCAGGCGGCGTACGCCCCCCATCTCCAGGACCCCCTCTCGGACCAGAAATGCTGCGAAGCGCTCCTGAGATAGACACCCCAGGCAGTCGGATGTTCACTCCGGAGATGGTTTCAAGACCACTCCGTCCCCCAGTGGAGGGCCGGGAAGAGAATCCTTGTTTTCACCTGCCGCACCGCCTTCGGGCTGCGGTACCTACAGAGCGATTCCCTCACTCCCTGGGTCATTCAGCCGGTGTGTGCCGTTCTCATGGCACCCCGGCCCTACATCTCTCCAGTCCCGGTTTTCCGGACGCAGCTCTCTCGCCTCCGGCCCCGCGACTGTCCAACCCCGGCAGGCCAGCGCTGACGAGTTTCGAAGACGCCCTCTTGGGACCTCTTCCTCAGTCTCTAATCCGCCCCCTGCCGGGTGTGCGGAGTAAGGTAAGTGCTTTGAGTCTTTTCTCAGCACCTCAGCCTCGGGACGCTCTTTTGCCTCCCGACGCATTATTACCTGCTCCCCCCCGCCGCGAAGCCCCACCCGGTACGTCAAATGTGATCGTCCCCTTAGTTCCCCTCGCACAGAGTTTGGACGCGTGGTTATCGCTTCCCAACCCGTCGCGCTGGTTGGCCAGGACCATCCAACTCGGCTCTGCGATTCAGTTCGCCCGGTTCCCACCTCGTTTCAGCGGTATTCGCTCCACTCTAGTGCGCGGCCAACAAGCCAGTGCCTTACGAGCAGAGATTTTTACACTGCTCCTCAAGGACGCGATAGAGCCCATCCCTCCAGCCGAGATGAAGAAGGGTCTCTACAGGCCTTACTTCATCGTACCCAGAAAAAGTGGCGGGTTGCGACCAATCTTGAACTTGCGAGTTCTCAACCGGGCCCTGCTCAGACTCCCGTTCAAAATGCTCACACAGAAGCAGATTCTCACCTGCGTTCGACAGCTAGATTGGTTCGTGGCGGTAGACCTGAAGGACGCGTACTTCCACTTCTCTATTTTGCCGCGACACCGACCCTTCTTACGGTTCGCGTTCGACGGCCAGACGTATCAGTACAAGGTCTTCCCCTTCGGCCTGTCCCTGTCCCCTCGCGTCTTCACCAAGGTCGCAGAGGCCGCTCTTGCCCCCCTAAGGGAAGTGGGCATCCGCATACTCCACTATCTCGATGACTGGCTCATTCTGGCCCACTCTCGAGTTACTGTGTGCTCACGGGGACCAGGTGCTCAGGCACCTCAGCCGTCTAGGGCTTCAGGTCAACTGGGAAAAGAGCAAGCTCACCCCGGTTCAGAGCATCTCTTTTCTCGGTATGGAGTTAGACTCGGTCTCAATGACAGCGCGTCTCACCAACGAGCGCGCCCAGTCAGTGCTCAGGTGCCTCGCTCGCTTCAAGTCTGGCACAGCAGTCCTCTAAAACAATTCCAGAGGCTCCTGGGGCATATGGCATCCTCAGCCGTGGTTGCGCTGCTCGGGATGATGCACATGAGACCGCTACAGCACTGGCTACAGACCCGAGTCCCGAGATGGGCATAGCGCCACAGCACGCATCGTGTGACAATCACCCTTGCATGCCATCAAACTTTCAGCCCATGGAGAGACCTCTGCTTCCTACGGGCCAGAGTTCCCTTGCAGCAGGTGTCCAGACGTGTTGTGGTAACCACAGACGCCTCTCGACTGGGTTGGGGCACCGTGCGCAATGGGCACGCTGCCGCTGGCACCTGGAAAGGTCCCCGGCAGCGTTGGCATATCAATTGCCTAGAGTTGATGGCTGTTATTCTTGCTCTACGGAGGTTTATTCCACTAATCCGAGGCAAGCATGTTCTGATTCGCTCAGACAGCACCGCAACGGAAGCGTACATAAATCGGCAGGGTGGCGTGCACTCTCGTCATATGTCCCAACTCGCCCGCCATCTCCTCCTCTGGAGTCAGCCGCGACTCAGGTCGCTGCTCGCCACTCATATTCCTCGCAACCGCAACACGACGGCGGACGCGCTGTCGCGACAGGTTTTCGCCCAGCGGAGGGTGGAGGCTCCACCCCCAGGTGGTCCAGCTCATTTGGGACCGATTCGGCAAGGCACAAGTAGACCTCTTTGCCTCCCAGGACAACTCCCATTGCCCGCTCTGGTATACCCTGATGGATGCTCCCCTTGGGACAGATGCGCTGGCACACAGCTGGCCCCGGGGGCTGCACAAGTACGCATTTCCCCCAGTGAGCCTTCTTGCATCGGTGCTGTGCAAGATCAGGGAGGACGAGGAACAGGTTGCCTTGGTGGCCCCTTACTGGCCCACCCGCACCTGGTTTTCGGAACTCATGCTCCTCATGACAGCCCCTCCCTGGAAAATCCCCCTGAGGAAGGACCTTCTTTCTCAGGGACAGGGCACCCTCTGGCATCCGCGCCCAGACCTCTGGAATCTCCATGTCTGGCCCCTGGATGGGACGCGGAAGATCTAGTAAATCTACCACCTGCTGTCGTAGATACGATCAATCAAGCCAGAGCTCCCTCAACCAGGCAACTTCTTCCCGAGCTGAAGACCCACAGAGATGCGCAGTTCGGTCAGTGCTTCCATTCCTGCAGGAGAGACTGGAGGGGAGGCTGTCCCCCTCCACCTTGAAGGTGTATGTAGCTGCTATTGCAGCCCACCACGATGCAGTAGATGGCAAGTCCCTTGGTAAGCACGACTTGATTATCAGGTTCCTGAAAGGCGCCCGGAGACTACATCCTCCCCGGCCTAACCTGTTTCCCTCTTGGGATCTCTCAGTGGTCCTCTCAGGCCTTCAGAGACCCCCATTTGAGCCGCTTGATTCAGTCGAGCTCAAGGCCCTCTCCTTGAAGACGGCCCTCCTGATCGCGTTAGCCTCAATCAAGAGGGTAGGAGACCTGCAAGCGTTCTCTGTCAGCAACTCTTGCCTGGAGTTCGGTCCGGCACTTTCTCATGTTATCCTGAGACCCCGACCGGGCTACGTGTCCTAGGTTCCCACGACCCCTTTCAGGGACCAGGTCGTGAACCTGCAAGCACTGCCTTGGGAGGAGGCAGACCCAGCCCTTTCGTTGCTGTGTCCGGTGCGTGCTTTGCATACCTATGTGGACCACACGCAGAGCTTTAGATACTCTGAGCAGCTCTTTGTCTGCTTTGGCAGACGGCAGAAAGGGAACGCCGTCTCCAAACAGAGGCTAGCCCACTGGGTCGTTGATGCTATTGCCTTAGCCTATCATGCCCAGGGCGTGCCCGCCCCCCTGCAGGTCCGAGCACACTCCACTAGAAGTGTGGTGTCCTCATGGGCACTAAGCCACGGCACCTCCCTAGCAGATATCTGCAGAGCAGCAGGCTGGGCAACACTCAATACCTTTGCCAGATTTTACAATCTAAGGGTTGAGTCGGTCTCGTCCCGTGTTTTGTCAGGTCCGAGCCGGTAGAACTCGGTAACGCGGCTCAACCGACCGGGTGTTCCGCTTGCATCTTGCGCCCTTCACCAATGTGATCCAGTGCGCCTTCTGTCCCAGGTCAGCCACTGAGTGTCGCTGCCTGGATGCTTTATCCTCCCTAGCCTTCTGGCCCGCGAATTCAGCAGAGCAACTCGCGGCCAGACCCAGTACGAGTCTTAGGGCTCTGTACTGGGGTCGGGCTCCACGGACATAGTTCCCTCTTCAGGCTAACTCCCAGTGATGTATTCTCCGCGGTACGGTCCCCCTCTCGGCGGACCCGCATTTCCCTCAGGCAGCCCCGCTGCCTCGGCCCCGTGTCTGTAGAGTCCCCCCTTCATTAAGCTGGACCTACCACCGCGCCGTCTCCCACGTCCGGCTTCACAACCCTCGTGGTGTATTTGCCATACATTACCTCCCCCTGACTGGGCAGGGTATGGCCTCTGCAGGGTCTTCCCCTCCTGAAAGAATAGGAAATCTGCAGGCCGGACAGCTACCTTGCCTCCGGTCCTGCCTCAGCGCCCGGCACACCGGTGCCGACGAGTTTTGAAGACGCCTCCTTAGGGCTCTTCCTCAGTCTCTAAGCCGCCCCCTGCCGGGTGCGTGGAGCAGGGTTAATGCTTCGAGTCTTCTCTCAGCACCGCCCAGGCTCTCCTGCTCCCCCCCGGGGAATGACCGCCTTCCCCGACATAGGTTGGGCCCCAGCCGCTCTACAGACTATGTGAGAGACATAGTGAGAGAGAAGGCCGCGGCTGTTGGGCTTGCTCCCATGCTAGCATGTAATACCTTTTTCCCCCAGGGGTGCGGGAAAACCTAAGGTGGATATGCTAAAACTCTTTGAGGGGGCGTTGGGGAGGGCGACGTGCATTCGGTTCAGGTGCCTCTAACACGCAATAGCCTGCTCTGCCCCTGCTCCGACAGTCACGTCACATGGTCAGTGCATGGCATTTTGATATGGACCCCTTGTATCACTTCCTTCGACACTGGTCGAGAGAGTGACAGAAGGGGAACGTCTCGGTTACTGTTGTAACCTCCGTTCCAAAAGGGAGGGAACGAGACGTAGTGTCCCTCCTGCCACTGCACTAGACCTAGCACTGTAAATGGCCATGCTTCATCCTTCGGCTCCTCAGTGCAAAATCCTGACTGGCATTCGCTGCCCCGGTTCCCCTTATACCCGTATGTCCGGGGCAGGGCATGCAAATTCTGTCTGCCAACTTGACATTGGCCTTTTCTCAGATTCAGAGGTACGATTCGGCGTCCGAGAAGACCCCTTGTGTCACTTCCTTCGACACTACGTCTCGTTCCCTCCCTCGGGGAATGGAGGTTACAACAGTAACCGAGACGTTTGTGTTTACCCAGGTTGCCTTTGTTTCTGTATATCTTATATCTATATATTTAGTATGAAAAAACAAAAAAAATAGGATAAATCAGGAAGGGGGCATATATCTTTTCCCAGTATATATGATTCACACTAGATGAAGATTCTAGTTGTATCAGTAACCTAATAAAGGCCGTTTTAATCTACATTGAGAGGGTCCCTTTATGGGGACTGCCATGTTATGATCACATGATCAGCCAAATACTATTTACTTATTAGACACTTTCATTTATGGATTAAATTAATCATGGCTGACTGTAAATAGTGATTTTTTTTAACTGAAAACATTTGCATTAGAATGATGCTGCATCCAGGACTCCAGGTGTCAGTGTAAGTCCAAGATGACATGAACAAAAACTTAATGAGTGCACCTTTAACCACTGGAGTTGTGTAAATTACATTTATGCTGCCTTTATGTGCTATTTGGACCTTCAAAGTTCTGGCCACCATTCACCTGCATTGTATGGACCTCCAGAGCAGAGATATTTTTTATAAAAATTGTTGTTTGTGTTCTGCAGAAGAAAGAAAGTCATACACATCTGGAATGGCTTTAGGGTGAGCAATTGATGAGAGAATTTTCATTTCTGGGTGAAGTGTCCCATTAATGGTAAAGTGAGGATTTTTGGCACCACATGGAACTCCAAAACAATGACTTGATGTTCCAAAACAAGTTTCCCAAACACTCCTTTAGCACCATCCACTGGTGTTTGGATAAACAGGTTGATCAAATGTTGAGCAAATGTTACTATGTTGGACTGTTCAAAACAAACAGAACAATATTTTAGCATTGATTTAAATTTTAATTTACTATGGGAGTTTTTGATAGAAGTCTCACCTCTGTAGAGAGAGAATACTGCCCAAGTTTCTGTAGAGTACAATGCCAGTCACAAAAGCTGATGCATCGTCTTCATCTGTAACACAAACATATAATAGATATAGACATATCACATTCCTCCAAAAACAGCCATAACGCAATGTGTTGAGGAAAAGAAAAGCTATAATAGAGATCACTTGAGTGGTGTGTATTGTGTTGTTTGTTGAAGAGCAGTGTCGAGTAATGAAACCCTTCATTTAGAGAACTGTAATGTAACTGTAGGCGAGATTGCAGGTTACTCTTTTGCTCTATCTCACTTTCTCTTCCCTCCAGCTTCTCACCACAGATTTGGCCCACATGACTGATGCTTTCAAATATATGTTTACACACACCTTCATTACATACACACAAACAAACACAAATGTGCAGACATACACTGACATTCACTTATACAGCCCTCAAGTAGAGACAGAAATATCGTAATTACCCGTTATGTTTAAATGAATGACCATGCGTAGTCGAAACTCAGAATCCTCAATACCTCAATACTCAAGTTGCTAAGATGTTGTGACATCTGTGTAGCTACTCTACTGAAGTGGCTAGTAAATAATTTTGTGAAGTAATTTCAATTTAAGTGCTGTATTCAATAATATTAAAGCTGAAGTGTGTAATTTCTGTGACACTAGCGTCACCATACGGAATTGCAAAAATAACTTTACGTGCACTGAAAGCCATCAACAGCTTTAATTTATCGGGGTTAAGGTCCATAAACCGATCAACATATGTAGATTTTTGCCCATCTTTACCAGCAAGTGTTATGCGCATGCCTATTAACGCTTTGATATAAAAAGCAGAGGCTAATCAGATTAGCCTCATGTAACCAGTTTTTTTTTTTTTTTTTTTTTAATTGTCATATTGTTTTTAAACAAGCTGATCTTTGGTAGTTGTGAATTGGTGTGCATGTAAACATAATTATTTATTGAAAAATTACACACATCAGCTTTAATTTGTTACAAAAACTAAACTTATAATCAACTGTAGTCTCTCTAAGGCAAATGACTCACCCTTTACGGACTGCTTTATGCAAAATAATTAATTATATGTTATATATCATGTATAATCATATAGGTTGTCAAAAAGCTGAGAAGATGCATTCACAAATCCTAACCTCTGGTACAACAGAAAAAAGAGCCTTTGCCATTGTTTTTTTTCTCAGCAAAGTTTTGTGCTTCTAAATAACTTCACAGCTAGTTGTTCTGTTTGATTCTCTATACATTGCACAGATTTAATGGAAATTATGCTTTTTTTTTATTGAAAATTCAGTTACTCCTGTAAATGTGTTGTGGATAGTTGCCATGGTTGCTATGTGGTTGCTAAGGTGTCCCCGGTGTTTTTAGCATGCTGCTTTGCGGGTTGCTAGGGCATTTGGGTGGTTGCTAGGTGGCTGCCAGTCTATTTCCATATTTTGTTTTCTGATTTGAACGTGTGTCATGTCATAATAACGCCTGCCCAAATCAGATATAGGATCTTCCCAGGTGCTTAAAAAGTTCACACATACAGTTCTGTACAAAAATCTTTTTTGACATTTGTGACATTTGTCTCAATTATGTCTTCAGCTTTAGTGTGTTAATAGGAAATGTAAACATTAGATCCCCAAAACATTACTATTATAAATAGAATAGAATAGAAGAACAGGGAGCCCTTTAACAGGTGGCATGGCCCCCACAGAGCTCCCCACTGAACATCTAGTTAGTCTGTGATTACATGAAGATACAGAAGCAGTTGAGACAGCCGAAATAGATAGAAGAACTGTGGCAAATCACCAAGAAGCTTGGAACATCCTATCTGCTAGCAACAAAGAAAAACAGTGTCTAAGCAAAGGTGGTCACACCAAATACTGATTCAGCTTTTTTTGTGTTTAATGGACATTAATCCATTAAATGGACATTTTTGTATGACATTAATTTATAAATAAAAAACTATTTATAGCATTATTTTTGAAGAAATCCTCACTATGCAACATTTTTTGCATCTCTGCATTACTTTTGCAGAGTATTGTACATGCACAGATACGAGCTTAATGGTGACACACATTGGAAATGCCTGTTGGTTTGCTATGACAAGGCCATATTTCCAGTACTAATGAAGAGATTAAAGCAGCTTAAAAGGAATGCGTGAGATGGAAGGGCAGAGGTCCAGCCTCTGTCACACTCACTGCATCACTGTCAGAGAACAGTGGGCAGCAGGATCTCCTAAAACCAATGCATACACACACATAAAGTCCATCTGGTCTTCAAGCTACATTGCTTCAGCTCATGCAAAAACATGTGGACTAGAGCCTGGCAGACTGGCATATGCTGTAGCGTGAGAGAGAGAGAGAGAGAGAGAGAGAGAGAGAGAGAGAAAGAGAGAGAGATGGTGTGCCAGGCAGTGGGCAGAGGCCACAGCTCCAGGGCTACAGCTGAGCTCCCATGGGAAAGAACATAAGAGTTATGAAGGCAGGAGGGTGTGTATGTGTGACTGTTTTGGACTCCCTCGGGGTAATTGTGTTTTTGCTTGCCGCCTTCCCCAAGCATTTCTACCAATATTCCATGGCCACAGCCACAATTATGCAAACAGATGAGACCTGAGGGGGCATTTATCTGCAACACAGCATACTGAAGGAATGTTCATGCTATTTAGTGGACATTAGAAAGCACTAACATGATTGGCTGGTTGGGCACAGCTTCCACACATAATGTAAGTTTATATCAGTCTGCCTGGATAAAAGTAATGTATACAAGGTATTGGGTAAATACGACGAGCGCTTTTGAGGATGAAAAAAATCATTGGATTTTCCAAAGTTTGTTAGGTTAGTGACATTAAAAGTGGCATTTGTTTGTATGATATTAAGAGTTTTGTTTGAGGCAAGTAAACTATATATCTACAAGATTTCTTAGTTATGTCTGTGAAATAGTCTGTACTTATAGTCTGTACTTTTCTTAGACTTTTCTTAGACACATTATTTACATACATTTTTCTATGCCAGTCTACTTTTATGGTATTATATATCTCAGATAACCAACCAAACAGCATGTAGGGACAACACAAACTGTGACAGTTTGCTTTATATGTCAGTGAGACAGCTCTTCCTGTCTAAGTGGGTGGTTGTTGGTCAGAATAAGCTGTATATGAGAATAGGATGAGATAGTATAGTCTACTTTGTGGAAGCGTGCGTGTTTTCCATCAGAGCCTGTAAAATCCCTCTCTCTTCATATCCTCATCCATAACCATTGTTAATATAAACGCTCGTCTCAGCATGACCTATGCTTGACGACCTGTCAGTCTGCCACTGGTGGCATGGCAACAGATCTCCCAATGGGACGGGGAATTAAACTTAATTGCTCTTGATTGGCTCCTGCCACCTCATGATTAAGTAGCAACTCCTCTATTAGCATAGTCACAGGATTAATGCCAGACTGTGTTTACTACTTAGTCAAAGTATGTGTATGTGTGTAAAGTTGTGTATGATTCTATTTGTTTCTTACCTGTTTTTTCAGTGACCAGGATGTTTTTGGCCACTCTAACTTTGTCCTCAGAATTGCGAGCCCAGTCCACCATCCCCCTCCATCCCTTCATAGGAAAAGTGATATCTGCATTTCCGGCGACAGGACGCTTGTGAATGCTCAACACTAGAGGGAAAACCCACAGGGAACAGTGAGAACATCAAAATACTGACAGCGTAGAGGTTATATCTCAACAAGAGTGTCATGATGTTAGAAGACTCTATAGTACAAACTCTCTCAGCTCAAATTCTTTTATTCTTTTTTTAATATCTGTCTTTTGTTGCTAGCTATGCAAATATTATCTATACAGCTTCAAACTAACCACACTTCCATTATTTGGAGCAATAATAATGCACTAATAAAATAATAATAGTACTTGAGGGCATTTTTATTGTATAAAGTTCTGTCCATTAATTTGTTTTTAATATTATTATTAATTGTACTGTATATTCACTGTTATTTCTGTGCTATTGTTTCCTTTGTGTGTAATTGTCTTTAAATTATAATCAAATTGATTTGTTGTTTGTATGTAAAATTTTTGTGTGCCTAATTATCTAAATGACTAATTAACTGACTGACTGACTGACTGACTGACTAACTAATTAATAAATTGATTTGTTGTTTGTATGTAACAATGTTGTTTGCCTAACTAACAAACTACTCAATACACTTTCTTAGATATATCAAATTACAAGAACAAAGGGAGATTGGAGAAGATAGATCACAAACAATATTCAAGGAACATAAAACCTTGATTTGTTTTCTTCTTCTTTCAGATGCTCCCATTAGGGGTTGCTACAGCAGACCATCTGAGATCCACATATTTGACTTAACACAGGTTATACGCCACACACTCACACCTACAGGGCAATTTTGGAGTCTTCAATTCAATTTACCTGCATGTTTTTGGATTTGTACTGAAGAACCTGGAGGAAACCCCTCACATTTACATGGGGAGAACATGCAAACTCAACACAGAAAGGTAGAGTTAAGCTAGGTATTGAACCTGGTACCTTCTTGCTGTGAACAAAAAAAACGCCACAAAACCTTGGTACCTTTTTTTTTCCTAAAGTAAATTCATTTATTACAATTCAGTTCCCTTACCCCAATTCTAATCCTAACCTCTTTCTTTTCCTAAATCCAATTTCTCTTTTATTTAGGTCTTAACCCTATTATTTCTTTTCCTAACCATAATTCTTTTATAACCCTGCCCCTACCCTAACTCTAATCCTAAAACTTTTAATTTTCTTTCTGTCCTTACCCAATAATGTTTTTTTACATCCCTCCCCTCTTTCTTTTATCTAAATTATCCCCTTATTCTAAAAAATATTTTTATCTTGGGACAGATATATATACATATAATAATATAACGAATATTCATTCCATTACTTTTGAGAATTCATTATACTTTCTGATAAATTAGGAGGGTGGGAAGAAACCTGTAATTTTTTTCCGTTAACTCACAATTTGATATGGGAGGTGGCAGTGGCGATTTCTCAGAGCCAGCAAAGCCTTCTCTGCTGGCATGACATCCCTAATAAATAAATATTTTTTTTATCCTTTCATTCTCATTCACCGTTATGCCTATGTATTTGCAATCGCTTTCCACTCCTAATTCATCTACAAATGAATAGCAAAAAACTAATGTTTATCCAATCAGAATTTATTCCTCGATGTATACAAGCAAAGTGTGACAACTGTTTCACAAATCACATGCCTGAAGCCATGCTCCATAGCCGAAGCTGCTTGTGAGTTTGAGCTCCACCCCCGCAGGCCTTCAGAATTTCCACAGAATCCCTCAACAGTGTAAGTGAATAAGCATCTAAAGTCAGATTGTCAGATTCATCAACTAATCAGATTAATTTATTTGCTCTTGGTGGGTGTGATCTTTAGGATATGTCCCAGTTAAGAGCACAAGATCTTGCTGACCAGTCGGCTGTCACTGCCACATAACCATTGAGAAAGAGATCCTCAAGGATATAAAAATCTGACATTTTCTGCATAATTGTGTGATTGATTAATTAAAAAGGAAATGAGATCTGATTTTCACTTCAAGCAAATTGGTAAGTTCTAGTTTTCTAAGTGTAAATTAGGCTGCTTGAGCATTCAGTATCGGTACAAGTTTTGAAAAGTTACCATGTACCCTGATGAAACAAAATGTATTGCAAGCTAAATTTAAATCGCAAATATTATTAGAGAGCTTTTCTTGTTATTAGAACTCCTTGATTCTAGCTTTTTGACGTGTTTTTAAAATGTCAATTGGTATTATTAGCTGGCTGCGACGTAATGTATGATTACATTACTGTGACTTACTGTGTCTTATTCATTGTGAAACTGTGAAACTTTTCTTAATAGCATGAATCGCACTTAAGGCCTTGACTTAAAATGCACGGGCCACAGCTGGAAGTGGAAAACTGAAGACCTGGGGAACTTATAAGTTGTGAGGTGTGTGCCCGTACATGTCTGAACTAACTAACTAACTAACTAACTAACTGTGACAGGGCGGAGGGCGGAGGGCGGAGGGCGGGGCCGGGTTGTGATTCTACACTTCTGGCCCCTTATCAGGCTAATCAAGCCTCCGAGAGGGATAAAGGCCAACTGAGGACGGAGAGAGAGTGTTTACAGGCAGCTGTCCATCATGTGTGTGTGTTGGTGTCTTTTGGTTTAAGTCTTTAATTAAATATAATTTATATTATCAAGACGGTTCTTGCCTCCTCCTTTCCATTAATTCCTTTACACTAACCAACCAACCAAAAACCCATACCACTCTTTAGAAAGTTCTTGTAAAATGTGTTCTGGGTGTTCCATGAAAGTTTGTCATTATATATGTGTGCATGCATATTTTTATGCCATGTGTGGGACTAACAGGTGATGCAATTGTATAATCTAAGTTCATGGACAGCTCTGTGATTCAGAAGTAAACAGAAAATGCTGCTGCCCCTAAGACCCCTAACCATTAAACTCTCCCTCAGCTGCGACCAACAATGTATGACCATGGTGGCTCATCTTCCCACTGTTTTTATTAGCTGTGTGCTGTGTAAAACACAGCGCTTGTTGAGCTAAAGAGACGTGGGCGATTCAGAGTGGGATTCCAAATGCCCGGAGCTACAGTTTTTTGGAAATCCTAGTATATAGCATCCCAGGGACAGACTTATTCATTACTCAGGGACTGCTCAGGATTTTTAAATGGATATAGTGTGTATAACCAGTGTGAAACTGGGAAGCTTTTAAAGGAGGTGTTGCCAGTACTGATTTTGGGGTGATTTCAATTTGTGATCTATTTCAGCATCATAAAAAGCTTCAAGTGATATTTAATAATAACATTTCACTGCAATTTTCTTTATTATATCATAATTTCAAGTACACAAATAACCCCTTTCTGTCTTTTTAAGCTACAAGGCTGCCTACTAAGATATTCAACCATTACACTACCACTACTAACAGTGGTGGAAATGGCAGAGATTCACAGGGGGGACTTTAGTTTGGGGGTGGGTGTTTGTTTGATTGTGGGGGTTTGTTCACTGAGGATACAAACATTTTTTAAATAAATGATGTATTCTTCAAACTTCCAACTGTTCATCCAAGAATCCCCTACTTGCAGCAATGCAAGATTTCAGCATATACTATTCATTAAAGCTGTTAGTTTAGGACCTGTGAGGAGTCTGTTTCTCAAATTAGAGACTTTGTTGTACTTGCTTTCTTGTTGTTGTGCATGTGGGTTGTCCACTTCTCTCTATCTGTCCCGGTTGGACCAAATTTGTTTTACTCTTTCAAAACAGAAGTGAATAGAATAGTCTTCATCTCTCAAAAGAGCAATAGATTGATCAATTTGATGATAATTTTTTTTCTTTTTGGTTATCTTTAAAATTGAAATTTGGCTTGCAAATGTAAAGTAATGTGTGTGTGTATGTCAAGACCGCAAACACAGGCATTCTTGAAGAAAAATACCAATACAAATGGCTCAGCACTTATTTGTGCATTAAATTACACATACACGTATGTACTTGTGGATGGTATTGTGAGCAAAAAAACATATATTTCTGCATTATTCTGGTGCATGGATTTGTAAATTGCAGGTGTGGATCTGTTGCGTGCATGTGTGGATCGGATGCCCATGGATTAATCTGTCAATCTGTTGTGTGAATGTGTTCTAGCCACTCATGATAGTCAACATTGTGCAACCACAGACGCAAAAGATCCCAGGCATTTATGTGCTGAACCCACACTGATTTTGTACACTTTTTAGTGGAGAAAAGATAGAAATACTCTTTATACCCCTAACAAATATAGTCAGTTTGTACGGGAACACCGTAATCCCACGTAATTCACTCTATCCAATTTCCAGCCCTAACTACTACTAGCCTCTAGTGTCATCAGACTGGAGAAAAACAAGGTATGACCAGAGCTGAATGTCATCAGAAACTGACCCAAGTTGTCTGTGACCTCATAGTTATCTTGGAAGTCCTTCATGCGAAGACTGATGACATCCACAAAGTCCTCCATTAGACGAAACAACTCCTTAACATTAGGGCCCAGCTGTATGAAAGAAACAGCTTAATTTCAAATGAAAGTTTTCCTTTAACAATGTGATTCTGACATATAATGACATATATTTTTACGGATAAATAGTATTTTCTTAAAATAACGATACTAATGCAGTTAAGCGTGTGCGCAAGCTTTATGACATCCTTTTTAAGAATGTAAATTGAAGCTTGTTTTAAGACATACATCCTAACCTAACTAATAATATTTCTAAACAGCAGGAGATATTAAGCTGAAAGAAAGATGTGCAGTGACGAGGAGAAAAGAAGCCAATTAATCATAATTTAAAACCAGCTGAATCTAGCACAATTAAATGAGAGTAAAACAATGTGAATAGATGAAAATGCAGGGAATGAATAAGTGACTGAATGAGTGAAGGAATGACTGAAATAAATAGTGAATGAAAGAATGAAGCATTTGTGTTAATCACTTGAGAATGAGAGTAAAGGGTGACTCACCAGTTGGGCCTCCTCCCACCTCTCCCTGTTTTCTTCCATCAGTAGGTTACTAACTGACTGCACAAAATTCTATAAACAAAACAACATGACAGAGAAACATTCAGAGTCAATTCACTTCAGCAAAGTTTATTTCAATTGGAACCAAACAAATAATACAGAATACTGACTCTCATGTCTGCATTACTGGGGCTGTAGTAAGATCTCCTAAAGATCTCTGTCATGTTCTTTAGTACATCTATGATAGCTAGAAGGTCTCCACTGTAGCTTGTTCCATCACTGGAGGTCACCCTCAATTTGGTCATCACCTCAGAAACCCCATCTCCCACAAGCCCCCTCTGAGCCTTAGACAAGTGATCTCTAGTCTGGAGTAGAGAAAGATCAACAACAAGATTGAAAACACCATTTTGGAATTGATCTGCATGATCATTTATTGGCTAAGTTTTGAGATCTGTTTGATCTCACCAGTGTTTGGATACTGCGGTAATCATTAGAAACACACTTCATGTAAGTTGGATTCTCCCAGTATGCAATGCCCTCATCGTCCAATGAACATTGCCGAAGAATTAGTCCTGCACCAAAGAAACGAGCCATCATGAAAAACATGAATTGATTATTAACTCTGTGCTGAATGGCTGTTAATGAAGGTCTTGCTGGTTTACTTTAAAGGGATAGTTCACCCCAATATGAAAATCTTGTCATCATTTTCCCCTCATGTTGTCTCATGTCTCATCTCACGTTGTTACAAATACATTCTTTCTTTTGTAGAACACAAAAGGAGATGTTTTTCAAAAGTAGACAAAAGAAGCTAACATTCTGCCAAACATCTCCTTTTGTGTTCCATGTAAGAAAGAAAGTCATATAGGTTTGGAAAGATGAGTGTGAGTAAATGACAGAATTAAGTTTGGGTGAACTATCACTTTAACTTCTTTAAACAAAGCATCTGGAGCTGTCCGTGGTGCTGAATATGTCTGTGTAGCTTTTGGTGATGACTGTTTACAAAATGTGATCCCTGTGTGTGTGTTTATGCTTGTATGAGTCATGTCTTACCCACAGCATTTGGAGGGCAGCGGACAGCCGCTGTGTCTCCTGCAGGAGTTCTCTTCCACACTACGTTGGAGAAATTCTCCTCGTCACAGATCTCATGCGGCTCTGCATTAAACCACAGATGTCAGAGAGAAAACAAAAAACAAAATATCTGCAACAATCCTGCAAAATACAACTTGAGGTCCATTACGTGTGAACAAAGTAACAAATATAACACAGAACGTCTTACCAGGACATCTCTTCTCATTACAACGTCGAACTTCCTCTCTGTCCCCTGGACATGACTCCCCACCAAAGAAGGGGCCATAGCACACCCTTTGCCTTTGTTGACTCCCTCCACCACATGTTTTGGTACAACCAGCCCAAGAGCTCCAGAGCTGCCATTGACCATCAACAGGACACTCTCTTAGGAAGCAATCTTGTTTCTGCAGCCACTCGCCCTGACACTCTAAGCCCCCATATGAGGGCCCGTTACACTCCCGTGTGCGCTGCATTGTCCCATTAGAACAGGATGAAGAACAGGAACTCCAGCTGGACCACTCATTCCACACGCCGTCAACTACAGAGGAATAGATGTGTTTATAACATAAGAGAAATAGAAGAAATATTCTGGAAATATTTTTAGGATAAGGGCTGGGCAATATATTTAAATATATAGTACTGTGCAAAAGTCTTAGGCACTTAAGATATTTCACAAAAGCATTTGTCTTAAGATGGTTATTAATATCTTTCAGCTTTAGTGTGTCAATAGGAAATATACATTTTTGACTAACAAACTTTACTTTTGCAAATAGAAAATATTAGAATAGAAGAACAGGGAACCCTGCAACTGATGTCATGGCCCCCCACAAAGCCATCCACTGAACATCGTGTCAATCTAAGATTACATAAAGAGACAGAAGCAATTGAGACAGCCTAAATAGATATAAGAACTGTTGTAAATTCTCCAAGAAGCTTGGAACATCATATCTGCCAACAACCAAGATAAACTGTGTCCAGGTGTACCTAGGAGAATTAGTGCTGTTTTAAAGCCAAAGGTTTTGGTGTTGCATCTCTTTAAGACTTGTTAGTAAATGGCCAATGCTATGATTGGCTCTTTGCTCTTGACTGACATGCTCTCTCTTTGCCATCTCACTGCTCACCACTACTGGGTGGGCTACAAAAGTGATAAGGTAAAGTTGGCTTTGATGTGTTGTTGTGGAGGCGGTCTAACACAGTGTGATATCACAATGTTGAGGAAGTTGAGAACGAGTTGTTACTTACATTAGGTTTTTATAGTACAATGAAAATGTATATGTCAAAAGATCAAATAAAATTTGGTTCATTATCTCATGACTCCTTTACTTGCCAAATATAAAGCACATACAAATTATTGCAATATTAAAAAAAATTTCTAATCTTCAGCAAAATTATTGTAAATATTCAATATCTCCTCCAGCCCTAGTGAGAGATAGAAGTTACAATGATGCGATGAAGAAAATAATCTAGACACTTATTAATTACAGTGGGTATCCATTCAGAATAGGCTTTTTACCACCGCGATCACCGCATGAATGAGTCATTTGCAGCTCACTGGCAGCCATAAACCGCTAAGGGGTACTATAAACATATAATTTCATTAGGCCAGAGCTGAATGCCCCAGAGCTCTTTCTCCCAGCGTAATGATCATTAAGAGGCGGTGAGTGCATGTTACGCTTGTTTTGCCAAATTCCATAAAAAAGTAAAAATGAGGAGAAGAACAACAACAAACTTAAAAATACCACAACATTTAGTTTTTTGCTAAACGTTGCAATGGATACGCATGATAAAAATTTGACTGCAGCATTCAGCATTCACAATGACATCTACACATTGGAGAGTTATTTGTTTGCATTTATTAATTCATATTTCATTAGAGAGAAATATATTTTGTGAGTATTTTATACATACACTCATACATTATGAGCGAGCATCATTAGACATTAGAATTGTGACTTCCAAAAACTGTTAAGACTCTAAACCTGTGCTTTCTTTTTATGTGCCAATTGGCTTGACCATATTTTATATTTTTAAATAGGATTATCAAATGTGAATGAATTCATTTATATGTATACCATTGTGTAGTATTGTGTTATATATATTATATTATCCTGTCAATAAAATGAAAGAAAAAGTGAACAAAATCAATATGTAAGGCAGCTTATCAAATAAACTATTATAAAATATTTGAAAAAGAATCGCAATTTTCCATTACATGAATTAAGCTGGAAGTATTGTGACCACATTATTTGTATAGTATTTGTCTCAACACATGCATTTGAGTTTTACACTATACATGTTATAACAGAGAAGCTATGCAGTTCAAACCTGTAGGTTACGAGCTTTGTAATTCATTATCTATCATTGTATTTTATTAGTAGTTAATATGTGATAATAACCAATGTTGCCCCAAAGCTTGATCAAATTGATTATTTTTCGTAGTGACTTTTTGCTTTCAGATGTACCCCAAAAGTCTATTGGTAACCCCAATAGTCAAAGTGTGTTAAGAGTGCCGATCCAATGGAGTGGAGTGTAAGTGTGCTGGTGTCTGTATGACCAGGTTTCGGTTCTGCATTTAGCATATTATTTTCTCATTCTATTTCTTTTTTTCTTTTCTATAGTGACCACAAGCAGGTTACCATATGTGACTCTACCCTCCCTAGCAACCGGGCCAATTTGGTTGCTTAGGGGACCTAGCTGGAGTCACTCAGAACACCCTGGATTCTAACTCGCGACTCCAGGGGTTGTAGTCCGCGTCTTTACTCGCTTCCCATTCAATTTCTTAACTCCACTCTTAATCTTTGTTACAATTTATAATAAATAAAAAAAAATATTCAAAAGTAGTTTTACTATAGTAATATTGTAATAACTATGATTTTTTTGGCAGAAAACAAAGATTTGATTATATTAATTGTGTTAATTAACAATGGAGCTACTACAGTAATATGTTGTTAATATAGTAACCATGTTTAATTTTGTGGTTACAGTAATTTTACTACAAAATACCATGGTGATACTATGATTATTTTATCTGTAGAGGATGTCAGGACAGATCAGTGATTTTAACCACTCCTCACAAACCGCTGTCACATTAAAAAATATTAAAAAATAAGCACACACACACACACACACACGAGCGTTGGTGCAGCCTATGAGGACTCACCATAGACATAATGATGTTTATACTGTACGAACTATAGATTCAATCCCCTAACCCTACCCCTAAACCTGACTCTCACAAAAACATTCTGCATTTTTAGATATATATATATATATATATAAAAATATAAAATAACATTGTTTAATATGATTTTTAAGCAATTTGAATTATGGGGACACTAGAAATGTCCTCATAAACTACAATTATAGCGTAATACCATAATAATTACCAGTTTTTAATAAAAAACAAATTCCTTAACTGTTTTTCTTGACGAGAAAATCTTTAACAGTGTGGGAGTTGGTCTATTATATATAATTTTTTATTTTTAATAACATTGTATGATTTTATAGTACCTGTGTATTCATGTCCCACTGATAAATATCATAAAAAAGGAGTTCTGTTGCTTCGAATCAAATTAATGTTTTGGCATCATGAACATGGATTGGAGTGGACATAAAATTGCAATGTGCAATGTTAATTTCTGTAAACCTTATTGCTGGAAGAGTGTGCTGCCAACGTAATTGGTTCAGCCTGTATAAACATTTAGTAAATATAGTATTAAATGTCAAAAATAAACTTATTTTGAGTGTTGAACTTGTGGGGCTTTTATACAAAGTGACACAACTTTTTATGACCTTTATCAATGTGACATGAATACACAGATACTACAAAATCATAACATTTTATTAAAAATAAAAAATAATATACAATAGACCAACTCTCAGTCAGCATATGGCCAAGTGATGTGGCTTGCGATCGCTCACACGTCGTCCATTAGAGGCAACAACATCATGATGTGCCAAGCAGCAAGATTCCAATACACGTGGCATGCAGAGTTTGCAGTTAGTGGGGGTTTGGGACAATATTTAGCCTAATATTTTTTAAAGCATTAATGGGATTATGGCAGTAAGCTACAGAAGATGGGGCCAGTTATGATCACATGCGCGTGTCATAAATTTCAAGGTGTAAACACATTTTTTAAACACTGAAAGGAAACAAAAATTTTGCCTTTCCCCCCCAATCTCTTTATTCCATTTTAAATAGAAAATGAAATGGTCAACATGAAATTGTAGGCTATCTGCTTATTTTAATCATTGTTAAAATCAATAATTAATTTTTTTTTTTTAATTTTTGGGTTAACAACAGGAAAAGACGCAAAAGTACACAGACCCTTTGCGCCTCTTGGCTGTGATTTTGCTAATGTGTCTCACGTGTGAGAATTTAAAGATTTCACATGGTGGTACTCCCCATGGTAGTAAGACTTCTGGTTGCTTACCCACTGTACATGACCAGGGCAGTGGTCTGGTCATGTACAATTCATGTCTAGGACTTTCATGTGATGTTGCAGTGTTACGCCACCATGAATGTATTGTTCTGCTCAAGGGCACAAAGTTGATGGCTCATGGCTCACTTTTTTGCAGGGATCGGACCAGCAATCTTCCGATTATCAGCCCTGAGCCTTAACTGTTACAGTACACAAACCCAGAGTGAGAAACAGAGAGAAAGTGAAAGCAGGACAGACAAGGCAATAGAGCGAGCAAAAAAAGAAGCCATTGTTGAAAGATATATCGCAAGGGAGAGGAAGGGCTTTGGATTGCCAAACAGCTGTCCAATCTGCAGTGATTTAAAGACTCACTAAATCACTGTCTCTCTCTGTGAACTTCACAATGTTACTTTCAAACTCCTTCTCTCACACTGCATCGCATTAGGCTTTGTGCAGCTTGATGGAAGTCATTAAATCTGCATGAGACAGTATGTATTTAAAGACCCAAAAATCACCTGGACACACGGCGATGTTGCAGAATTTGGTCTGCTTCTCCGGACCCTCGCAGGGGTTTCCTCCAAACTGTGGCGGTTTGCAGGAGCGTGTGCGATCCCTGTAGCCACGGCCACACGTTGAAGAACACAAGCTCCATGGAGACCACTCATCCCATGCCCCGTGCACTGCAATCAGAGCGGCTAGGGTATGATTTATAGAGAGAAAGACACACCTCTACAGACACACACATGCACTAAAGAAAAACTTGATGAGGGAATATTAACGCAAGTACATGTGGAACTGATTGTGTGTAAAAACCTGAACTACAGTTTCCAGCTCCAAGTTTTGAATCTTAAAGTTAAAATCAAAATCAGAGTTTTCTTGTTTTTAGTTAATGTTTGTTAGCTTTGAGGCCATCTATCTGCTAGTGTACTCTAAAATGTTGACACAATTCACTTTTAGCATTAACTTTTAATTTAGCTTTGAAATCTATGGTTTCTTTCTTCCAGGAAAATGGATAAAAATATGGATGACAACAGACTTTTTTTCAAATCTAATGCTCTCAAGAATACGAATTCTAATACAAACTTCCACCAACTACAAACTACCAAGTTCATGGCTGTGCTGTAACAAAAGCATATTGGCTATTTAAAAAAAAAGCAGAAGGAAAGAGCCCTTCAATATATCCCACCCAAACTTCCTGTTTCAATAGGTATTGTGTCAACACAAAAAGAAAACTGAGCTGGTCAGGCAAATTCAAAGAAAACCATTCCCCACATAAATTAATATCATTAAAAGGGATAGTTACCACCAAAAGATAAACAGTGAATTTGAACACAATCTGGGTGAGAAAATTCTGACAGATTTTAATTTTTGTGTGAACAATCCCTTTAATACAACGTTGGGCAGACATGTGTTTATATCTGATATGCGTGCCAGTAGAGTTTTTAATAAAACGTTTCTCTGGCCCCTTGAGATTCTGAAACGGTGGGATGAAGCGAGACAGTGAGAGGCATAAAAAACAGAGACAAAAACACACCATCCTATATGCAGTGGGAACTTTAGGGACTTATTCTGCACTTAAGCAAAGTAACACCTTACCACTGCTCTCCAGCGTCCAGGGTTGAGAAAGGAGCAGCCGTGCACTGAAGCAAGGAAGAGTGAGCCTTAGGCTGGCAGTAATTAGATGGTGAGTGTGCAAAATTAGTGGAGCTATGTGGAGTTGGGACGGGTGAAAGGAGGAATAAGGAAGATGGAGGGGGTGAGGAGAGGCCTGAGGTGGGCTGTGCTTACCTGGACACACAGCAGTGTTATTGCAGGGTCTCTGTTCGCGCAGCGGCCCGCTGCACTGCGTGCTGTATGACACGGAGACGCAGAAGCGCGTGCGGCTTTGCCAGCCCTCACCGCACGTGGCCGAACACACGCTCCACGCAGACCACTCCTCACCCGACGGAGGATCCACTAAGAGGGGTGGGAGGAGGTATGGGATGGGGAGGTGGGTGTGGGGTTTAAGGTGTGGACGAAAGGGTAGGAAAAGGGCCAAAACTAATTAGAATGCAGGATTAGCCACTTCATCAAACAGGAAAGGGTAATTCTAAATCATTTTGTGGCTAATGCCATATTCTGAGCCTTTACCCGTAGGAAAAGTTAACACATTCAGTTTTGATATGTAATTCAGTCATTTACATAAGGCTGTCCAATAGATCAGCCACACTTTAATATCTGTCAACCGGTTTTACAGAGATGTCCAACTGGATTATCCTAGAAATCATTGAGTAATCCCACAGGAATATAAAAATACTAAATTTCCAATAGAGCGCAACAGTGCTCAGCCACTTTTTACAGCCGTCTTGGTTTCAGAAACGTTTTTCCATTATTTTTTATTTATTTAGGGATTTCATAAAACCCTAAGTTCTAAGCCATGAACCAAAACAACCTAGCTCCAATATGAATCACAACATCACAAACTTTGATTTGAAGCAAAACAAGTATTTAAAAAAATCAACAAAAAGTCTAAGGTACCAGACTGTGTAGTTAATTTCTTAAATGAGGGAATGAACTACAATCCCATGAAGCACTGCAAATGACGTAAATAAACCTAAAAATGTAGGAAACATAAAACTATTGATTTAAACTTGTTGATTATAAATAACAAAACAATATATATTAACTTAATTGCAACATTTTCAGAAATATAAAAATTAATACAGTATATAGTTTGAGAGTGAAGAGAAAAAGTGCATCGTGGATGTGGACTGTTACGACATAGCTCTTTTGGTGCACTTTATTGGCTGCATTTCTCTGATTGGTGGATCTTGCTCTGCAGGATCATCGGTAGTGTAGAGATTGCATGGCTACTGATTTTTAACTGGCCGAGCTCGAGCCAAATTCGGATTTGGATCAGATTGAATGGAATCCTGTACACATCAACCATTATGTTATCTCATCGTAAGCATCATTTTATAAAAAAAATTACAACAATAGGTAGGCATGCATCAAGCTGTAACATAGCTAAAAGTTAACATAAGTGTCTAGACATATTTAGATTAGCCTATGTAGACTACCTGCATCTGCTGGCAGTTTCCCCTTCCTCTTGCAGCCGCTTGTACAGATGATTACAGGTGGACAGGGGATCTAGCATGCAGGATGGGGATGTATTCCATCATGTCATCATACTCATACTTGAATCTCTTTTCTAACTCGCCAAATCATGTTCTTGAAGAAGCAAACATCAATCAGGTCAGATGCCCAAACACATAAAGTTGTGCTGATCCCTAACTAGCACTAGCTGGTGCCTTTTTAAATGATTATGCATAGCACTAGTATATTTAAAGGCCACTTTGCATGTGTTGGTGTGGCATCTGTGCCATATTTATCAAAGTACATCTGAGCACATTCGCTCTTTCAGGGCAGTGTCATCGGGCTACACACCCGATGGAGAGTTTCCTAAATGGCAGGGAAATAGTCATTTATATGACATTTATACAAGAAAAGTGATAGCTGATTTGTTGATTAAGTAATATTCATCAGGTAGGCTCTCTGACCCAACCAGTAAACCTAACCCTGACAAATCAGATGAATTAATATGAATCTTCTGAAACATAGGATGGTAAGGGAAATCCACGACCTGCTGTATTACTTTACAGATGCGTTATTTATATCACATGGAAAGTGACAAGTCGACTTCAGGCTGACAGTGCCGACTACATTAATTAGAGGCGATTAGTTGACTTTTCTATGCAATCCCTAGCCACTTCAGTGTAGTTATCCAACACAAATTAAATGCGACTTTTCAAAAAAAAATTATTTAAAATAACATGGCTTCACCAGGCACTTATACCATGATTTAACAACCTCAGACCTCAAGATTTATAAGTTATCATTAAAACTGCACTACGTAACTGTGCTCTCAAGCGAATCTGTGGTTCAAACTTAAAATAGCAAGCAATTTGCAGAAGAATACATTACGTCAGTCTACTTGTAGATGAATCTCCCAATTTGAGTTTACCTGGACATCGCCTGTGTGTGATCATGACTGGAGTGATCTTAACGTGCTATTGTCATGTTGATATTATATTATACGACTAAACATTTGAAGTGGAAATATGACTTGCTTTGATGAATATAAACAACACTTATTTACATATTTGAATGAATTTTACACATAAATAGAATAAATAGAGAGCAGGGTCTCTCCTCAGCCACCACCAGTAGATATTAATATGAATATTCAAGTGTTTTATCTACTATTAAAGTTTGAATTGTACTACAATTTTCAATTTAAAAGGTTAAACTCATGATATGGCTGGTACAAGTTCAATAGAAGACCTCAGTTACTACAATAGCATGTCTATGCAATGCACACCATAACATGCCAACTAAAATTATAAAACAAGGATTCAATATTTATGGGGATAAAATATACTTTATTAAATGTAAAAATAATCAGAGTTGGGAGGGTTACTTTTGAAATGTATTCCACTATAGATTACAGAATACATGCTGTAAAATGTAATTTGTAACATATTCCATTAGATTACTCAAGGTGAGTAGTGTATTCTAAATAATTTGGATTACTTCTTCAGCACTGGTAGATTTTTTCACTTGTTTTGACTATAAAAACTCTGCCAGTACATTAAGACAAAATACAGATGTTAAAAATACATTCTCTGAAAAACCCTAAATATCTTATGCGGTGTTGTTTCTAAAACAACACCGCAATATAACAATTACAAGAAGTCAATTTCAGAAGTCATACATATTAAACATGTCACAGTAACTTAACTGAACAATGTAGATACATTGCGATCGGTTAACACACAAATAATATTCGATTCATAAAAGCATGACAAGCAATATAAGTTCAACAACCCTACCAGAAAACATAGCCAAGCATTATAGCAGGTTAATAACTTTGCCAACTGGATAACAGGTAAACATCCATCTAGACTGCAACGATTCTGTCCTAAACTGTGTGAGAGTTTTAATAAGTTGAGTTGAACGGCATAGTTAGATTCTCCAGCTGGAACACATAGTACGTAATGATGCAAGGATGAACGTCATAAACCAGTGATTTCGTGCCAAACCGAACACGACAGCTCAAAATGCAAATCATTTTTATAGGCTTATAGAAGTAAATCTGGGTAAGGTAAGGATATTGTTTTGAACACTGATTGTTCATGTATTCAATCTATAATGGGAATTTGTTCATTTTTAACCAAAAATATCATACATAGTGCAGCTTTAAAAAATAAATTCCCGTATGGAAAAAAATTACAGAATTTTTACTACTGGAACCGGACTGTTGCACTCTATAGGAAGCACTTGGCTGTCATGGCAGTATAATAGATAATATGGGCTGACAAGGCTGTCCAATAGGAGGAAACAGAGTGTCATTGAAGAATCAAGAATGCCCAATAGAATGATGTTGACTGTCAAAAGGGAAACTAATAAAGAGAGGGTAAGATTTAACCTCATTCTAACAACATTCAGGTGCTACATACATAAAACAGCAAATTCATGCAGTATTCACATAAAATACAGCCAAATACAAATAATAAGGATTACATAAAATTAGTAGCCAAAAATATGTTTTACTAAAGCATGCAAACCAATTACGACCACCCCCAAGCAAGGTGTGTCTTGTTCTTGTTTGTTTTTAAAGTATGGCTAAAGGGTCAAGACACTTTCTAAATTCTTTTAGCTTCAAATTAAGCAATGGTGTCCATGATTCATACATCCCAAAGTACCACCATGAACCATGCCATAATACACATGAAAAGACATACAAAGCAAAAATCGCAACGTCAACAACATAAAAACACAAAGCCATAGCCACATACGCATCCAGTCTACTCCCCTGTATGTGAAATTGTATGATTAGTTGCAAAGTTTGCAAGTGTGTGCATATACATGGATGTGTATGTATGTGTGTGTAACCCCAAGCTGCAAAGGAGGCTGATGTCTTCTTACCTGTTTGGGAAGACTGCTGTCCGTTGCGGGTCTTATCTGAGACCTCCCGTTTACGGCTGTCCACAGAGCGCAGGGATTGGCTACGAGTGCCAAGTCGGCCTTTGCCTGCAGGATGGGGTGGGGTTAGCAACTACAGTCGACTTCTGATTGGGCTGATTTGTGTAACACCTAAATCAGCATCAGCCATGCTTGGGATTTTGTGTGAAGATGTTACATAGCTGAGGAGGAGTGAAATAGTGAACCTGTGTACATGTATCTGGTACCAATCACGAGATGTGTTCATACATCATTGGAGATTCTATGAGAGTTTTGACACTTACAGTATGTGTGGTCGAAAGAGGTTGTGTGTCCTCAAAATGTGTGCTTTGAACCCCGAGAATCGGCAGTGTGCAAGAGGGCGGCAAAATGGATTGAGCAGTGGATGGCGGATGAAAATAAGCAGACCATGCGGATCGGAGACACAGACAATTGTGGTGAAGGCATCTGCAGCTGATGGCCTTGACAGTGGAGTGGGTTATTTACTCATGGCCTCCATTTAAACTGAAATGGAGATCTACTCACTACTGTCATATTTACAGGGACTTGGTCAGTGTTGCCCTTACCAAGCATGGCCTCTTGCATTCCATTGTATTTCACTGGACTTAAACCATTGCCTTTAGAGGAATGCTGCCTGTACCCTATGGGTCCAATGAAAAGCACACAAAAATGGCTTATTCTAACATCAGTCTATAATTCTATAATTGCATTATATTACACTGCAAAGTATATATATATATATATATATATATATATATATATATATATATATATATATATATATATATATATATATATATATATATATATATTTGTTTTGTTTTCCAGGGAAATTATTCCTTAAAACAAGATAAGTTAACTTTAGTAGACAAAATTGCAGAATATTACTAAAAAAAACATTTTTAAAAAATAGTTGTTTGTATTAAGTTACACTGCAAAGACTTTTCTTAATCAGTATGTTTGTCCTGATTTCCAGTCAATAATATCCTTAAAAGAAGATATATTTACTTAAGAAGCAAAATTGAAAAATATTAATATAATTAGACAAATGTATCATATTTATAGCTTGTAGTTTATCTAAATATTAATATTATATTAATATTGTATTTATAATACTTTAATATATTATATAAATTATATATATATCTATCTATATATATATATATATGTGTGTTGATATATATAGTTTTATTTACATGAGAAGCAAAATTTTATAATATTAATAACACTTCTTTTCAGAGAATATATCTTATTTAAAAATGTAGTTAATATAAATATTTGTAATATTAATATAATAAATGTATAATAATATTCAATATATGATATGTATTTTACAAATGTCTTTTTTTCATGTTTTAAGTTTAACACTTACTAAATTCTGTTATATTTATGTTCCTGTGAGAATGGGGTGTGATTGTGTTTGTCTGCGGGAGAGGGAGAGGGAGAGTGAGAGTGCTAAGGCTCAACACCTGGGCTGTCATTATCATTAACAACTGTCACTTGTTATATTGATGGCGGAGGGAGACCTGAAAATGCCAACAAAGAGCATCAGTCGGCAGAAAGAGAGTTACCAGAGAGAAACTCTTGCTATGCGTGTACAACCCGATTGAGTGACTTGTTTGTGTGTGATTATTTAGCCACTGAGTGCCCTTTTTGTTTGAGCTTTGCGAATGAAGCTGAAGAGTAGGCTAATAAAGTACTCCCGTTGACTGTTTACACTGCCTCCTGACTCTTCCTTTTGCCCTGAGAATACTATCTCTGTTACAGTTCCTAATTCAAGATATTTTCCCTCAAAACCAGCTTTCTGATCTCACACAATTTTGCTAAGTAAATTCATCTTGATTCAAGCGTGTTCAAAGGAAGAATGCTGATAAAGAGTTTTTTTTGCAGTTTTTTACTCTCTTATTGTCACACAGGAAGCATAACAGCTTGTTTTACAGTGAAATGTGAAGAATGTAAATGAGGTGTCATATAGTGAGAGACAGAGAGAGAAATAACTTACTGTCAGAGTATGTACTATATTTGATGAAAAATGCACTTCTTGGCCGGTAAAACAGTATGTTCTTTAGGTATGTCTGCAAGTATTATGAACAGATTCTGGACATACTTCATTCAAGAAAGTGGGCATTGTCCCAAGACCAGGATATACACTCACTGAGCACTTTATTAGGAACACCTGTACACCTACATATTCTTGCGATTATCTAATCAGCTAATCATGTGGAAGCACCACAATGCATAAAATCATGCTGATACAGGTCAGGAGCTTCAGTTAATGTTCACATCAACAATCAGAATGGGATACATTTTTATCTCAGTGATTTAGATTGTAGCATGCTTGTTGGTGCCAGGAGGGCTGGTTTGAGTGTTTCTGTAACTGCTAATCAGTCTCTAGAGTTAACTCAGAATGGTGCCAAAAACAAAATAAAATAATCCAGTGAGCATTAGTTCTGCGGACTGAAACGCCTTGTTGATGAGAGAGGTCAATGGAAAATGGCCAGACTGGTTCGAGCTGAACTAAAGGATATAGTAAATCAGCTAACCTCTCTGTTCAATTGTAGTGCGAAGACTAGGATCTCAGAATGCATGTCGGACACTTTATTAGGACCGTAATGTTCCTAATAAAGTGCTAAGTGAGTGTATGACATAATAACAAACGTAAAAATGATTTGTTCAGGTTTTGATAAACAAGCACCATTTATGCACAAGGAACAACTTTCTTGATATATTTAGCACTTACAATTGAGAAGAGCTGCTCGACTCATGGTCGTCAGAAGTTTTTTTTTAAATCCACCAATTTGAACGTGACATCTCCTCAGCTCCCATGGCATTATGGAATCGTAAAGTGTCCAGTTGTCAGCCCACACTTCCGAATTTTGCCAGGAATAGTAGGTCATCTGGTTATTTCTTGCTAACTATTTTATGAATACTGAGGATTCGGACAGTATACTACTCCACTCGTGTACTGTTTTTGACATACTATACTGTAGGGAAGTAAGGATATTCGGTTGCAGTGAGAGATATAAGGAAAGAGAGAGGAACTGAGGTGGAGAGATGTTTGTGGT
Source organism: Moxostoma hubbsi (assembly GCA_032164185.1). NCBI lineage: Eukaryota > Metazoa > Chordata > Actinopteri > Cypriniformes > Catostomidae > Moxostoma > Moxostoma hubbsi. The sequence continues at coordinate 12,241,846 of JAVLUX010000014.1, read as the reverse complement.
TGTGCACAGGCAAACAATCACATGCACATGTGCATTAGCATCAAATGAAACTTACCAATGCAAGGCTGTGTGTTGCAAGGCCGGCCCTCCTCCAGAACTCCCTCACACAGGTACGCCTCCTCAGGAGGTGATTGACAAGTGCGTGTGCGTGTCTGGACCCCGCCCTCACATTCACTGCTACACTCTGCCCAGTTGCCCCACCCACTCCAGCCACCTGTATTAAACCCACACATACAACATAGACACACAAATGAACTGTGAGCATAATGCCCAGCAAAACCCATTTGTTAATACATTTCCATGACACAAATTAAATTTCCATCCGTGCTAAGCAATAACGTCCTTATTTCATAATCCATTATGATGGCACAAAGATGTAGGAATAGACCCATAAATACCAGTAGGATATGAGTCCCTGAGTTCTGCTGTCTCATGAATGTTTTATAGCAGACATTGCTGCCTGTCTGATCCCGGAGGCCCCGACAAATATGTATTAATCTACATGAATAGAACATGAAGCTGGACCATGTCCAGCTGCAGACATTTTTAATTACTCACAAATCAATTGTACGTGGGAGGGTATGTAATTCTACACTCAGTGCTGATCTACTCAGAAAATGAGAACAGAATAGAAAGAGAGAAAGAAAGAATTAGTAGAACGCATTAGAACATTTAAGCATTTATTTTTATGTAGAGGGTCCATATTGACCTTGTGTAGACCAGTTAATATAAAATAAACCCTGCCTAGATGGTTCCACTTGAAATAGCCCTCATGCAAGGCCCAAGTTAATGCATTATGCCACATATAGGCAAGAAAAAATTATTTATGCTCTTTCTGCAATGCTGATAAAAATCTGCCAGCAGGCATGCGCTGAAAAGCAGAATCAATTTCAATCAATATCTATTTGTTTGAGCAGGATGAGCGATTAATGGCAAATTGTTTACTTGGGGTGCTGAGATTGGTTTAGTCGCATGGTGTGGGAAACATATTCACCTGATAAACATACCGGATTCTAATCTTCAATGCCTCAGCCTTGAATATACAATCAAATGTCCTCCTTGCACAGCAAAATGAACCATAATCTCAATGCGCTAGCTTGATTAATCTCATCCACCAATCATGCAATCAGATAGCTTCATCAACCAATGAAAAGTGCCATAAACAGCATGTATAACCAATCCTTGCTCCACAAGACACTATAAGTGGAAATCAGACTATATATATACATGATACATAAACTTTTCAGCTTCTGTGCTGAATGACTTCAAATGTATTTAAATTAAATGGGAATATGAAGTGACAGTGAAAATGGGTACGGTAAAAATGAGAAGGGTCAGAATATTCGTAACGCAATCAATCTTAATAAAGAGAATAAGAAAACATCCTGATACAGAAAAAATTATACCCATTTGGAGATAAGTTTATCTCTCTCTCTGTGAAAAATTATGGGAGAGTACAACCTTTTTTGGCTCAATAATCACAAGATGGAGTAAAAAAGGGGGACAGAATAATGTAGTGTTTATTATGCTTTCAATAATTTTGTGTGCTTCTCTTGATCAGTGGTAGCTCGCTTACATTCAGAACCTCTGCTTTGTATGCCATCTTTAAATTCTCATATTCATCCTCTATTTTTCTATTCGTGAACTCCTCCTCTATCATTCTGTCTTTTCCCCCATGCTGCGGCATGCACCTGTTTTCAGTGGATGAGTGTGTGTGTGGATATATATCACTTTGCCCATTAGTAAATACCACCATGCTGAAAACCTTACCAAGCCTTCAAAGTCACCTTGACTACCCCTCATAGTTGGACAGAAGCTTTGCAGCTCAAGTTACAGAAATCATCAACACAAGATCTCACATCATCCCACCTACAACACCAAATAGAGCATCTACTACTAACAAAGATCTTTCAGTACATTTAGATTACTGATTACTTAGCATTTTACACTGTTTTATTTCTGCTTTTGTGTATTAATACAGCTGTCTGTAGGGGACAGAAAGTGAAAAGCAAAACACGGTAAGTGCTGACACCCAGAGGATGCTACTAGTCATTGGCATCCATGCAGACAACATTGAATGAGATAGAAGGCAAACCATAGAGACAGACAGACAGAAAGTGAGAGAGGGAGAGAGAGAGAGAGAGAGAGAGAGAGAGAGAGAGAGATTCTGTCCAGTGTTAAAAATATAAAATATAAAAATAATAATAATAATAATTAAAAGATTTTCATTAACTGGAATAATAATAATAATATAAAAATAAATAATAATAATAAAAAAAACATAATTATATGAAACTAAACTAAAATAGATTTCCATGACTTCAAAATTAGAATAAAATTAACATGACTTCAAATTAATTTCTGATTAATTAAGTTAATTTCTGTCTTTTGATACACCGTATATTATACAATTTGAAACCAGGCTTTATTTAACATGAAAATGCCAGTAGATGGTGATAAATGAGTTGCCCTGAGAAATAAAGTAAAAACAAATAACTAAACTAAATTAAACTTAAAGGGATAGTTCCCAGACCTTTTTAAGTGTTACATTTTCTAATTTCTCTTTATTGTTACATCAGATCTCCTTTACATGTGTTTTTATTTTATTTATTTATTTATTTATTTTGTATTTATGCTTTACTTTCAATTTGCCTATTTAAATTTCACTCCAAAATGTAAATTCTCTCATCATTTACTAACTTTCATGCCATCCCAGATGTGCATGACTTTCTTTGTTCTGTTGAACACAAACAAATATGAATATTTCAGCTCTCTAGGTCTATACAACGCAAGTGAATGGTGTCTGGAACTTTGAAGCTCCAAAAGTCAAATAAAGCCAGCATAAAAGTAATCCATGTAACTCCAGTGGTTTAATATATATCTTCTGAAGTGTGGCAGTCACTTTGGGTGAGAAACAGATCAGAGAAACAGATTCAATCCTTTTTTACTATAAATCTCAACTTTCACTTTGAATTTCATAGATTTTACCACTGGAATTACTTTTATACTGCCTTATGTGATTTTTGGAGCTTAAAAGTTCTTGTCACCATTAACTTGAATTGTATGGACCTACAGAGCTGAAATATTCTTCTAAAAAAATTTGGGTGAATTTGAAATAAGCAAATTGAAAGTAAAACATAAATACCATTTATTTTTATTTTTTTTAATTTATTTTTTTTATTTAAAACTTTAAAAACTATGTAAAGGTGATCAGATGTAACAATAAAGAGAAATTAGAAAATGTAACACTTAAAAAAGGTCTGGAAAAATCCCTCTTGTTATCTTATCTTACTCTTTTAAAATGTCTTATCTTATTGATGCAGAAACTAAACAGATCAAATCTGGCTTTCTGGAAGTATTTGAGCAAAAAGGAAATCAGCCATTCATCATCACACTCCTTTTTCCCTCTGTCTATCTCTGTCTCACTCCCTGATGGCTAAAGCTCACAGGTCATATCCACTATTCAGTGTGCATGAGTGTGTATTACTGAAGTTAGTATCCTGCTTAGAAAAAATATTTGAACTGCTGTGCTTACACATCTCATTGATTAACCCAACTCCAGGGGCAGGAAACACAACTCAGTTCTGCTCCCTTAACACTTCACATAATCTTTCCCCTTTTGAGCCACAGCCCCTAAAATGCCCCATGCAAACCCACACTCAATTAAGCAACCCTAGTGCTGTAAGCCACAATTTGCATGCTGTTTACACTCTATAGTAATAGTTTAACTCTGAAACGTGGTGTGCATTAAACTAGCCAACATTTAATTTCTATTTGTAACATTTGGAATTGAGATTTTTGATGGTTTGAAACTGTGAAATAATGTTCCCTAGCATGCAGTTGGAGGAAAAGTATATGAACCCATTGTATTTACCTGTATTTCTGTATACAATTTAAATTAAATGTAATCTGATCATCAATTACATCACAACAATAGTCAAACTTAGTATGCTTTAACTAGCAACACACAATGATACGTTTCCATGTCTTTATAGAAAAAAACAAACAAACATTTGTTGTGAAGATCAGATATCATATTTTGCTACCAATTTAAGTATTTTTTTTTCCTGCAACCATATTTGCCCATGTTTGCTGGGCATATCTGAAACATTCTAGGCAGCAGGCAGTGTATTTGTCTCTTAATTAAATCAAATAATATACATACAATTAATTCAGATATGTAATGATACCATTTAATCTATCATTCCACATATTCTAGTAAACACGCACATATTCATTCATTCATTCATCTTCAACCGCTTATCCTGTACAGGGTCACGGGGGGCTGGAGCCTATCCCAGCTAACATTGGGCGAAAGGCGGGGTACACCCTGGACAGGTCGCCAGTCCATCGCAGGGCCACACATATACAGACACACACTCATACTCACATCCACACCTAGGGCAATTTTTTTTTTGGAGACACCAATTAACCTAGCCTGCATGTCTTTGGATGGTGGGAGGAAGCCGGAGCACCCGGAGAGAACCCACGCAGACACGGGGAGAACATGCAAACTCCACACAGAAAGGCCGGGGCAACCGGGGTTTGAACCCATGACCTTCTTGCTGTGAGGCGACAGTGCTAACCACTGCACCACCGTGCCGCCCACACGCACATATATCAAATGATAAATAATGCAATTTATTCTTCATTATGATTAAAACTGTCTCTAATTGTGCAACAAATGTTTTTGAACAATGCACGGTAATTTACAATATTTATATAAAGTTTAATAAGGCACAGTTTAGACAATAATGCAGTTTGCTCTGTTGTTTTTTATTCTGGTGACATGCAATAAGTCAAATTCTCTTTCATTGGCTCATTGGTGAGCAATTAATTGAACAAGCGAGTTGTAAATCTCTTTTATCACATAGACTCAACAATATGATCTTGTTGACGGTGATAATCAAACTTCTGCTGTGTCTTTCAGTTGTCCCACAATGACAAAGTCTCTGACCTCTTTATGGCAGAGTGCATTTAAGACCTGTGTCAGATGGGGGACTCGGGGTCCAGATGGTTTACTGATAAGAAAGATAAACAGATCAAAAGTACGACAGCGATATGAATAAGGGTTTGGTTGAATGTTCTTCGGTTGCAGGTGTGGGTCAGAGAAGTCGACGTTTCAATTCCGAAGATGGATGCCTCTCTTCAGCATGAACAAAAGGGG